>OY856414.1:318981400-320469733 GCA_963693085.1 Alisma plantago-aquatica
TAAAACATGACATACATTGGATAGCATAAAGATCATATAGAAAAGGTTCAATTTGATTTGCAAGATGGTGACATATTACAAAATTGTACATGGTTCAACATTACAAATTAATGTCACATATAGTAAAAGTTTGCATTGTTGTGTACTAGTTGGAGTGTCACCACACTCAAGATATACAATTGACATTAAGTTGAGTAAGATACCAACAAATGAGAGAGATATAGTACAATGGATGAGAGAGAAAAGTTCAGATTATCACAACTTCCCTAAGCAAACTCTGACCTTATGTCACTATTGCCTTCACATGATGCTGTGTGGGTAGAAATGATATTAGGACTTATATTGAAAGAGGGCAAGGAGCGTTCAGACTAGGGAGGCTGGGTGGAGGGGGTTAAATGGGAAATAGAGCACTGGAACGGGATAGATAGTGAATGGGAGATGCAACTGAGTTGTTGGTGGAATGGAGAAGGCTAGCATTCATGAGGAACTGTTGAGGAGACAATGTTGAGGAGTGGAGAACACGACTGTGTGTGTGTGCTATTTGTAGGCATCGATCCAGAAGAGAAAGGAGGTGAAGGCAGTAAGGGGAGGGGTAAGAGAGCGGGAAACTGTCAATCACCCTAGAATTTTTCTGGAGACGACGACAACTCTCGCCTTCTCTTGAAGACTCTCATGTTTTCTAGAATCCTTCGACACGTGTATAATAAAAAATCCATTATTTGTGGCATTTTTGTGTTCCAAATACAAATGGTGCTGGTCTATTGGACGTTTCCAATTAAAAGAAATAGTAGAATGCACCAACTGAATTGACGTTTTCATCCAAACCACTCAGAATGAAAATGCCAATTCAGTCGGTGCTTGTTATTTTTAATTGAAACATCCATTTAAGCCACGCCAAATTTGAATTTGAACAAAAAATTGACACATAAATAATGTTTTTGCTCCAAAACATGCTATATCCATGTATCCATGATTATTTTCTTTGAGGTGATATAGCAGGTATGATTTTCATCAAAACATGATATTTTTGATTTTTCTTTCAAACCCTTAAACCAAACACAATATGGATTATAGGCTGCCTTGGATAATAACTATTGTGACTATAAATTATGTATTAGTCTTTAGTACGAGTAGACATACATATATACATATTCCTTACGAACAATAATTACATTCTCAGATCCCAACAGCTATCGTTCTATGATGGAAGTATATCACACACATATATTTAATAGTCATTATATTATATTAATTCAAATGTGTAACAAATTGGCATAAAAAATACACATATACCAGAAGTACTAACATTAATAAAACAATATATAGATTCACTCGACAACTTAAATACACTCTATTGAAAATAAACCACTCGATCAATTGTCAGATGACTCTCTCCAATCTATAGTATGTAATATTCAAACTTATATGCGCCCATCTTATTTTGCGTTGTCCATGTGGACGACTAATACATAATTAGTATTTACATTAATTTTTATACAACTTGCTAAAAAAGAATAATCCGACTAATTGTCAACTGACTTTTTTTCCAACATCTAACACTTCATTATCAAAGTTACATGTGACATGTTTTTGAAAAAAGTGTCTGTTGATGAATAATAAATAATAGGTATAAAGGTAATATAAGTACGACCCTAAAAAAGAACAACTTGATTAATTATTAGTTAAATCCCTCTAACTTGTAACATGTGATTGTCAAAATTATTTGTGTCCCCTTTTTTAGACATATACGCATTGAGAACTAATATATAATTAACACTCATAAACAACCTTAAAAGAGAATGGATTAATTAGCTTTCAGCTAACTTCCTCGTCTGTTAAAGGAAAATAAATCAATTAGGTTTCAGCTAACTTCCTCATCCCTTAGAGAGAATAATTTGATTAGCTTTCAACTAACTTCCTCTGTTCAATCGTATGTGATTACTAAAATTACATGATTCTCCTTTGTATGTATTTGTTGACGACCAATATATAATTAGTACTCCAAATAATCTCTACTTGGCATGTCTTTATTTCTTGGACACGTGCCCATTTTACTTATTATAAATTACATAAGACCTTTAAAAGAAAATGGGGTAATTATAATTCAACTCATTTTGATTTGTATCATGTCACTAATTAATGCATTGGCCCACAAAAATGGTATGAGTGAACTTTTTTTAGATTTATTTAAGGAATTCAATTAGGCGTGTAAGTCCAAGATTAGTAATTTTTTTTACAAATTTATCTAACAAACTTACCAATTCTCTCTCTCTCTCTCTCTCTCTATATATATATATATATATATATATATATATATATATATATATATGGCTAAAAGATTGTGTACTCGAGTACATGTAGCTTACATGTACCCATCTTCATTTATAGTGATTATAAAATTATAATGAATAATCCAACCTTATGGATGTAAAGTATACCCCTTAGTAAGATGTATACAAAAACTCAAGACAATCTGATATTAATAGATCATCAAAAGAAAGAAAATGTGTATATCCTAATCAATGGTAAGTTGCAGAAATTACATAAACTATTGAATGATTTATTATTATATCTCATGATCTACATGAGATATGGCTATGATTTTTTAAACACATCTAATCTATGTAGCGTTGAATCAATTCATATAGTTAGATTTATCAACATACTTCACATGTGCTATTTTAATGGTCGGTACATGTAAGTTACATATGCCGGCCGATACACACTTCCTAACCCCTCTCTCTCTCTCTCTCTCTCTCTCTATATATATATATATATATATATATATATATATATATATATATATATATAACACTCTTATAGAAAGATTTGTTGTTATGTATATGTGGGGACAAAAATGGTCTCATTTTAAATCCCATTTCTTGTTCTTGTAGCAAACTTCTATTTTTAAATTATGTCTTCCCCCATCCGGGCTATGTGGGCGATGTGAGATTCTTTAGTTCCTATGCTCTAAAGTCAGGTGGCCGGCGAGTAGCTTATCCAAACAAAGTAACGGTAAAATAAAATAAGATAAAAATTCAAACGGAAATATAAGCTGCTAACCAACAGAGAGTAGAGACGCTCGCATGGCTAATTACCGGATTGGAAAAAAAGAGCTGACAGACAACTACGAAAATCACACAAACAGAGAGAGCAAAGACGCTCTTTTTTATAGTGTAGAAAGATGTAGAAACATACTAATATATTAAAATTAAATTTCATCGGGTCTATGCATTATCCTGCTACTCAGTGGGTTGGGTGTGATACATAACTTTTACCACCCAGTTAATCGGTATAATTTTGACCCATAATCGTATTTGTAGGGCTGCACCTTCATTGGTCCTCGGATACCCAACAACCCACCGGGTTTCATCAGATCTAAAACGTCACTGGCCGCACTACCAGTACTGTCTGTCTGTCACTCTACCGTGAATGGCCGGTGGGTGAAGTGGTTACAGCATCCAAAATCTTCGGCTACTCCGGATATGGATACTGGGCCCGGAATCCACCGGCCTCCGCTGTTAGAATATTTCCATGAGGGCCGACCTATCCTCTCCTCTCCGGTCTTCCCATGTTTCCAATTCCCGCCGTCACCGTCACCGTCACCGTCATGGATCCCGAGTGCACACTCCACTAAACTAAACCCGCCATGCCCGCGTGTCAGCTAAACAGCATGTGCTTTTGTTGGGAAGTCGGCTTGTTCCCATTACTTCCAGCCGCTCTGCTTCGTATCCATCGTTTGAATTCTTTTTCCCATCAACTCAGCTGCTGGATTGGCAATCAAGCAAGTGGGTGCCAACTAGATTGAGTTTGGAGTTTTTATTAGATCAATGATCCCCTTACCCATTATATTATCACCACCACCATCATCTCATGTGATGTCTGCTAGGTTCTTACGTTAGCGCATTTCGTTCTTTTTCTACTTGTTATTCCGCTTAACAGCAGAACAGATTCCATTTTGCTAGCAACAGCCGTTTTCAAGGCGCGGTGGTATAGGGAGCTACTTCTGCTGCACCTCTCCGACGTCCAACAGAGGCTAGAGAGGATGTTGCTACTCCGTTGTTCTCCAAGCCCCGCCATTTCCATTCAGGTCTTCGCCAATGCCATTTCTCTTTCTGCTCAGTTTGTCCAGCGATTTCCGCTTCAATTTCCCTCTATTTTCAAGAATAAGATGGATAAGCTTACGGTTTGGTGACACTTCCAGCATTTTCCTTCCCTGCTCGGGGGAGATGGTCTTTAAGCCTTTGTTATTTTACGCTGACTTTCCCAAAATTTCCTTCCATGTCATTTCCGGTTGGCTACTTCTCTATTCTGGGCTCCAAAGCATCAAAACTTGTTCTAAATGCTTCCCTTCTAAATTCTAACTGAAGCAACCTAAAATAAAAACTTTAAAACGGTCAGTTGGTCTCCAATTTCTTATAGGAAGACAAAGGGTGGGATCCCTTCGTTTATGAGGCCATGTCTTTTGAGTGAATGTACTGTGTAATTCGATAAGAGAATTTCACAGATCATGATCTAAGCACTCTCATGCAGGCTTTCAGCGCTAGTGGAAGAAGGTCTCTGTGTGTAGAGAAATCAAAGATATCCCCGTTTTCCTTCAAAAGAAGCAATTCTGATGCCATCTGTCATCTGGGAGCTGGCTCGGAAAGCAAGCCTGTATCTTACTGGAGTTTTCTTGGTGGATCAAGGGTGCTTGTCCAGAGTCTGAGGCCTAAACCCATAACATTATGCAAGAAATCCAACAAAACTGTAGCTTCGTGTAAGTTTTCTTGTCACCAAGTTCTAATGTTTTTCCTCTGGTTAAAGCAATTTTTAAATGCCTTCATCTGGTAGAGAAGCTTATGATATGTTCCAATAATCAGGCAAAGCTAGGTCGATGCCTGTATTCAGTATTCTTACCTACATATACCGATCTTATTTAACTAGTTTGAGTATCTAGAGCATGTAGGCACATCAACATAAATACAAATGTAACACATGATACATTTACTAATATATCTTTCTTGATCTTTTTGTCACTCTTGTGAAACCAAGGTTACAAAAAGTGTGACGCGTAACGAGGCGTTTTTGTCTTAGTGAGACGAGGCGTAACCCAGAAAATATGCATGAGGCGCTCTTAATAAATAAAATTATACATGTATATACATATCTGCGCATATATAATGATATATTTTTAAATATGTTTTATGTATATGCATGTCTATAGCATAAATATGTATATACAAAATTACAAACAAAACTAAAATGAAATAGAAATTATTTATGAAACTTAATAAGGACAAAGAGAAATTAAAGACCACCACAATAATGAAGAATATGCATAGAATTAATAAGATATCAATTAATTATACCATTAGAATATGTAATTGACAATGAAAAAGTCAATCAAATAGAATTTAGAATTAGTAGGAACAAGGATCCAAAATTAGTTAACAATGAGATGAAATTCACTGACATAGTAAATAAGAAGGTAGCAAACAAAGATAGATTTAGCACTGAAGATTGAAAGACGCCACTCGAAGAATGAAAAACAATTTTTTTAGTAATAAAAAATTATAAATAACTACATCAACTCTGAATTTTTTATCTGGACAAAGTGTTGGTAGAAAGCTTATTAGTAGAAAATTTAGAGGTTAACATAATACATTATCATCCAGAATTGAGGCTTGCGCCTCAGCTAAGCCTCAGAGCGTCAGTGCTTTGAGGCGAGCCTCAAACATTGTGAGGCGTAAGCCTCAATCCACGACATCGAGGTGTAAGCCTCGAGGCGCAAATGGAATAGCCTCACTTTGAGGCGTAAGCCTCAAGAGCCTCAAGGCGGTTTTTTTTACCATGGTTGAAACGGATACCCAATATTCATTTTTGTATCATGACTCGTCATCATTATGATATCCGGTTTGATACCTACCCGAAGTTATTATTTATAGCTAGTTGAATTAATGTTGACATTGGAGGGAGGGTTCTTTTATTAAAGATAGAAGCTCCATTTTACACTGAACTTACTTAAATACTAACATTAACATCCTCTACCTGCTATCATTATTAGATATACGTGGAAGATAATTCGAAATTGTCGTGAGCCCACATAAGTAGAATGGGTATGGCTACAATAATATAGAAACCTGTTTAAATTTATATACACCTGAACTGCTCTGCTTAAATAACAGGTAAAGCAGATCTACCCATAAGTAACCTGCAAATAAGTTTTTCTGCAGAAGTTATACATGGTCTGGGTGAACTGGTCTTGTGCTGGGGGGACTGATGCAAAAGTGCTATTTTATGGCTTTGTTGCTATTATATAGTATGCATGGATCCTTGGAAGGATGCCGAACTTTTCTCTGAGTGTTGATGTACTGTTCAGCCACTTTAGAGTCTATTAGAGCCTGAACAGGTAGTGTGCATGGAAATAGTTGTTGTTTGATGATTGAGTGTTAAAGCATATAATGAAAGGATGTACATATACATGACAATTTTGTTTTGAATCATCATTATCATCACCGAAGCCTCCTTCCAATCATATTAGTGTTAGGTAGGGCTGTCAGTGGGGAGGGTGTTTTTTTGGGGGGGGGATAGGGCTTACATTTATCCTTACTACCAAATATGTCGGGCAACGGTAAGGGTAATTCCCCACTTCACCAACAATCAGGGTAAGGGTAATTTCCGACATCAACAATACCTTAACTCACCCTTTGCATCTACCGTGTTACCCACTGGTTGGATGGGGAAGGTAGGAGTAAAACGAAGACTCCACATATCCAACAAATGGTTTGTGAGTATCAACAACAATAGCTTGTTTAAAACATTTGGATGTATAAACCAAATGGCAAGGTGCTTCAGAATGACCATTACCAATCCAAAACGATTCTAGTGACTCTTACACGACCATGTAAACGTGGTTTGTTGTAAAATATCCAACAAGAGAATGGTTGTTGCATACAGAAATGTTAATAATCCAAATAATTTTGTACGGGTAGCCACTTCAGGAACCAAGAAGTTCAAAACTGTCAAATGGTTCAAACAAAAAATTGTTGTTGCATAAAAGTATTGTGTTGGATTGGCACAACAAAATAAGAAATGCAAATAAGGAAGAACTCAAATAGAGTATAAATGGAACAATAAAAAAACAAATACTGAGTCAAGAATTATACAAAGTCAAATACTAGTCACCCTAACCTACTTTTGATTCTTTTTTACTTTGCTTTTTTTTGATTAACTTGAAATTCTTTAAATAATTCCGCCTTTTAAAAAATATCATGAACAGTCTCTTTAGGCTGAGCCCCTTTTTCTATACCAGACAAACCATAAATATATATTAACATATACACTAGAAATCCTGTTGTTATATACATGTATGTCTTACAACTTCAGCATGCTTCTGTAGATGGAGGTCGTGATGTTGGATCCCCTTGGGGTTAGGGAAAAAACCCTTTTACAGACACACTGACCATGGTCTTGCCTTGCGATGACATTTCATGCTACTGCACTCAGCACGAGGGTGACTTATCACCACAGGTCCGATCCCAGAGTTTACTTTGGTGGGTGGGTCCAATGTGGCCCTACCTAGGAGGGGTTTCTCAACATAAAAAAAGGATACAAATATGGGTACTAGCTAATCCCTGCCTTTACCCTTACCCAATAAAGTTAGCAGTATAGTGGATAGCGAGTAAGAAAATCCTTACCCTTATCGTTACTCTATCGCCATGGGCAAAGGGTAAACAAGTTTACCCTTAGCCATTGACAATCCTAGGTTACATGGACCATCCTTTTTCCTTCAGGTTTGTATGAGTCATACTCTCATCAAGATATAATTTTTCTTACGTCTTTTTATAAACTCTCCCCAAGGTAGTTAAGGTCTGCCTCTTTCCCCTTTAGCTATACTCATTTTTTTTGCATTACTTGGATATATTCATTTGTTCGTTTATATTTCATATGTGCAAACTGTCTGGGTGACCCTCATGAACTTTTTCCTCAATAGCGTACACATTTCTGCCACATTCATCTTGTTCGCACATAGCTTCTTGCCTAACATTTACTCCCGCATAACATAGGAAAATCTATCTCAACATACAAAATTTTTTTTGTCCATGGAATGTGTTTGGCTCGGAAAAGCTGACTGCTTTGGCAAAACAGAGGAAAGAACTTAGATTTTTTGGTTTGGCTTATGAAAAAACTTAAGAATTAAAAGAGAAAATCGAACTAGCAACTCACGTATCGATAGGACTTGGATGGCTCATGCTGCATTATACTTTGTAGCCTTATTTTGGGCCATCCCTATATGTTATTGCTAACTAATAATACTTCTTTGCATTTTGAATCTCTTTCCAAAATATTCTTGAAATCGATTGCGATCAATGTTTAGCAAAATGTGGATCTTGTAATTGTTGTAATAGTCCCACCAAAAGAAGAGCTTTACTACTCGACTTCTTTAGAAACTTTGATAGCATAAATATAAATGAGACATGGACATTATCTGTCCCATAGGAGTCAAGTGGTAATGCATTAATGTATGCTACTATGCCAATTTGATAGGATGAGAGATTCAAACCATGTGTATATAAAGCCTCATTAATTTAATCAAATAGTCACCTTAAGTTTCATCTTTTAATTCTGTGACATCATGAAAAGAATAGCAAAAGCTTCCGACCTCATCCCTTGATAGAGAGGGACGACAAAGGCCTTTGATGCTCCGTTCATCAAGAATTGGAGCCTTATATTCATTATCTAATACACTTTACACTCGCACCCATATTGTCTCATGGTTTTGTCTCTCTCTGTGTATATATTATATATATGTCTGTATATATATGTATAATATATATTTATATTATATATATATACTGTATATTATATATATAAATAGTTGAATGTTGGAGAAAGGCATTGGAATCAAATGGATTGATGATTAGCAGGAGCAAAACTGAGTATATGCGTTGCAATTTCAGCCAATCTCGCAGTGTGAATGATGGAGCCAAGTTGGACGGAGTAGATATACCAAAATGTGATAAATTCCGTTACTTGGGTTTTATTATTCAAATAAATGGGGATGTCCAAAATGATGTTTGTCACCGGATCACTGCAGGATGGTTGAAATGGAGGAGTGCAACTGGAGTATTATGCGATCAGAAGATCCCTCTCAGGTTAAAAAGTAAGTTCTATAGAACAACTATACGACCAACCATGCTCTATGGGAGTGAATGTTGGGCGGTGAAGAAACAAGGTCTCTACAAGATGAACGTGGTTGAAATGCGTATGCTGAGATGGATGTGTGGGAGGACAAGAAAAGATCGCTTGAGAAATGACTATATCAGGAATAAAGTGGGGGTGGCGAGCATTGAGGACAAGTTGCACGAGGGCCGACTCAGATGGTACGGACATGTGCAACGCAGACCTAGTAGTGCGCCTATACGAAGCAATGCTATTGATCCAAACACTATAAATAGAAGAAGAGGAAGACCTAAATTAACATGGGATGAGCTTATAAAGAGAGATTTTGAATCTCTACATCTCAATCAGAATATGGCCCATGATAGAGCTGAATGGAAACGAAGGATCCATGTAGCCGACCCCAACATAGTTGGGATTGAGGTTTAGATGATGATGATGATGATGATATTATATATATATATAAATAGAGAGATTAATTGCACCTAAATATATATAATTTTCTTATACCCATTCTCAATTATGATTATAGATAAATGCTTTTGCTTAAACAAATATATAGGTGGAAAATAAAATAGGAGGCAATGAGATGATTCTATAGACAAAACCCTGCTCCCCATATATAGGAGAGGGAACACTTATAACTTGGATTAAAACCCTAATGGGACAAACATATTTAGGCCCTTTTACTTACTAAAACTCAATGAGAAATAACTCTGAACGCTCCCCATCAAGGTGGAACATGGGTGAAACACATGGCCATTTGGCGAATACATAAAAATATAACAATATCCCATACCAAAAACTTGGTCTCCCCTAAATCTTGCAATTCAATGAGCAAAGCACTCAAATGCTCCTCCTGAAGAAGGTAGCACATAGTAGGTAGCAAACATGTCTTTTCTCTTTGCTAAAGATAATACGTAGTATCTGGATTAGCATATGGTGGAAGACATTTATAGGATTCATTTGAGCGCCATTGCTATCAAAGTAGTTCACCATTAGATACACCAACTCTAAATGATGCATGGTAGATTGGATATTTACAAAAATATTGCACTGTAGCAGGCGGTCACCATGCTTGAGACAAATGCGTTACTACATAAAAGGCACACTACATCAGGAGTCAACAGAGCACATATGAATATGTGGGAACTAAAAGACATGGCCGAGTGAATTATCTTCTTTTCTCCTCTAGATCTGCCTCTTACACCAACCACACAGAACAAGAGAGTGGTGTGGGTGGACAATGGTAAGAGAATCCTTGACAAATCAACCATAACATTGTTGGGGGATTTGAGGGGCTCTGCCCCCAATGGGGATATTGCCCTTGGCATGGGCTCAAGGGAAGAGCTCTTGGAAAAAAAATATTATACGATGATTTTCAGAGTGAAAGATTGAGCATACATTTAATAGATGTAGGACTTTGAGGCACATGAGTAGTAGATATTAGAACAAGCACATGCACTGTTGTTGCGCTGACCGGAAGCAGCTTTGTGATACTAAACACAACTAGTGGCCGCACATGGGCGTTGATACGGATCGCTTGTGAGTTTGCCTTGGTGGTGGCCAACAGTGGTTACGAGTAGCGATAACAGCTGTTATGTAGTGCTTTAGCTGCGGTGCATCGACCTCGGTCTGCAACAAGGCCTTGGTGGCGTCAGTGTGTGGGGAAGAGGTAGCCTCTGAAGAGGTCCGACGACGCTGCCTTCTCACTTAAGAAGTCGGTACTATAGAAAAGGACGATAATGGCTGGTCTTCTATGACTGACTAGGGAGGGTGGTGTGCGGTGGGTTTTCTAGCCAACCACTAAGCTGAGCAACCCAACTTGCTATCTTGACCGGTGGAGGAGAGAGTGGGTTCATAAATGGAGAGAGAGAATTTCGAAGTGGATGATGTCAGAGGCTATACATGCTGGAGGGTGGAAATATGTTTGATCATGAGGAGAGGTAACAGTTTCCAAGTAGACCACCAGGGATCTGTCATGGTTGCCTGCTGGCGGCACACTAAGCCCGCGGGCTACAACTATCTTCTTTCTCCCTTTTCTAGGTTTAAGGTTGGATCAGAGTTGGGTTTGATGCATGGACACTTGTGGAATATAAGATAGAGGAGGCAATGAGATGATTCTATTAGACACAGCCCTACTCCTATATATAGGAGTGGGAACACTTATAACTTGGACGAAAACCCTAATGGGCCAAACATAGTTAGGCCTACCTACATACTAAAACTCAATGACAAATAACTCTTTGAATAAAATGGTTTAAATTACATGTGTTCATATATCATTAAATTTTCATTTATTGTTTGTGATAATAATAACAAAAACAAACCATATATGCTAAATTGAAAAGAGACCTCAAATTTTATGGATTTCAAACACAATCTACCTATATGATGAACTTCATTTCCATAAGGTTGGATCTTTCTCAATGACTATGTAATGATGGTAAGTGATTTTTTTTCTTACGCCTCCTGTAGTCCCTTTCTCATATAAAGATATGTGTATGTATATATGCAAAAAAAAATCTATTTAACAATAGATAAATAAGATAACCATGAGAGAGAAGATATATTTCCTCATTCATTATTCTTGTACTTGTTTTCTATAGAAAAGGATGTTATGGAAAGGGGATGGTTAAACTTAAATAATTATGTGACCGTCTCTTTACAAAGAGATCCTAATAACAAAAAAATACAATCTATATGATTTCTTTGTTTGTTTGTTATGTAATATAATTCCAAATTTAAACTACATTAAGTTACCACCACCATGGTCATGGATAAATGTGTTACTTCTCGCCGTTCTGTGTTTGAATGGTTAATTTGCATACTAGGATCTAACTTGGATTGGGTTAAAATATAGGTAATATTTACAAAAATTGTCGCTAGATGCCCATGCAAATGAGACAGGCACAAATCTAGACTGGATTTCCCTGTCTAGACAAAAGCATGACCGAGTTAGTATATTACTAGATTTTCTTGGGTCCGTTGTTCAACATTTTGTCTAAACATGCACGATTTCTAATGACCACTTGATATTGATATGCACTGACCTAAGAAACAAATTCATTACTCCTTAGTGTATAGGTACTACCAAGACCATTATTTGTTTGCACACTTTGACTTTAAGTCTGTATACTGTGTCTGCAAACTTTCATGCTATCATGACTTAATTCATTGATTTTATCATCAAAATGAAATCTAAATCTGCATCAAAGCAATTCATTACACATGTAGGAAACCTTCCCCCACGTATCCAATATGAATTGTTAACTAGTAGGTAGATCTAGTAAAATTTAATGATTTAGGTCATCATTTTGGCGTCAAAATGCCAGGAATACATACATTAAAATTTCCATTAAAATTTTTATTTCCATGCCTGTCGAGTCTGCTTCTGAATAAGACATTTTCTTCAATTGTTGGGACTAACAGACCCTGTAATCCCATCTCTGTCCAACATTACCAAACACCCACTCTGCCAAATCCAGTTTGGAATGTGCTGCACCAAACACCCACTCCGCAAATCCTGTTTGGGATATGTCGAAATGGCCCAAAAGGACATAACTAGGTAGGGACTAGGTGGCTAGATGTAAAGAAAGGTCCTAAGAAATAGCAAAATTAGATAAGAAGGTAAAAGAGTTATACTAACATTTTGAGATAGAAGGATGAGTTTCTATTTGTCCTTCCCTTAGAGGAGATTATGATTGGTCCCACCTCTCCAGGTTTAACATGGTCTTTTCTCATCATAGGTTCATATGAAGCTATCTGGCATATAGATTGAGTCATTCTTGAGGTTTCTATTTGTTCCAAACCGGTTTATTACTTGAAAGGGAAAAGGTAGAGCATCCTTAATCATTCTCATCCTAGAGCACTTTCATGATTTAGGCCAGGACCATACAAGATTAAGACTAAATGCTATAAATTTAAGTTCACCATGTGAAATTGAAAGACTGTCATAGTGTTTGACAATTTTCAAAAAAGTCATGATGAAAATGCCAATTCTTCCCCAACCATATATGATTGCCAAATGACTCTCATTTCTTGAATTATTCATTATACTCACATATTATTTATGATCGTGTTTTACATGTTCTCATTTTATACGTATTTTCCCCTTTTAATTGAATAAGTTGTTGACTTAGTTATGATGCAAACATGTATAAATGTGTGTGTGTGTAATATATATATATGTGTGTGTGTGTGTGTGTATATATATATATATAGAGTCAGGCTAGAATACACTCGAGTGTATTCGGAGCTGAATACACTCGAAGTAGTTTTTCATGATGCAATATTTTTTTTCAAAAATTTGATCCGTTGATCTTCTTAAACATCTTGTGAATAGCTCATACACAAAATTTGAGCACATTTGGACATTTATAAGTCATAAAGACTGCAAAAATTATGCATTTCAAATTAGTTTTGCGCGTCGATTTTGTTGCCCTTGGATGAGTGACTTACATTCATCCAAATGGGCTCAAAATTTGTATGTAGCCTAGTTATAGTATGACAGTGAAGATCAATGGTTTACATTTTGCAAAAAATAGTCTTGATATACAAACACACTTGAGTGTATTTGTGCGATCTGTACACTCGAGTGTATTCTAGCTTGATTCTCTCTCTCTCTCTCTCTCTATATATATATATATATATATATATATATTGTATATGTATTATATATATATAGAGAGAGAAAGAGTCAGGCTAGAATACACTTGAGTGTAGTGGAGACACCATACATTCAAGTCGCTTTACTTATGCAACTATTGTTTTAAAAATCAAAACAATTTTTTCTTCTTTAATATCTTATGAATAACCTATATACAAATTTTGAGCTTTGAACACTTATAGGCGATCCATCTAAAGACAACCAAAATGATGCATTCCAAACAAATTATGTGCATTGCTTTGTTGCTCTTGGATAATTGACTTAGAAACATCCAAATGAATTCAAATTTTTATATGCAGCATATGCTTGTGGATGATAAAAAACATAAATGGTTTGAATTTCTTAAAAAATTAGTCATCATATGTAAACATGAGCTGCTTATATTGGGCAATTTGTACACTCAAGTGTATTGTATCTTGATTCTCTCTCTTTACACTCAAGTGTATTGTAGCTTGATTCTCTCTCTATGTAAATATAGAGTCAGACTAAAATACACTCGACTGAAGTAGACACACAACACACTTAAGTCATTTGTACCATCTATTTATTATTTTGAAAATTCAAACTATTGATCTTCTTAAATATCATATGAAGCTCATTTGGACACTTATAGGTCATACAATTAAAGGCAACAAGAATGATGCATTTGAAAAAGTTTGTGCGTCAAATTTGTTCTTCTTGGTTGAGTACCTTAGAAGCATCCAAAATAGCTCAAATTTTGCGAACTATCTTTACTTATCATAATAATGATATTAATTTTTCAAAAAGTCTTAATATGTATATACACTTGGGTGTACGCCACACTTTATACACTCGAGTGTATTCTAGTCTAATTCTCTCTCCCCCCCTCCTTCTCTATATGTATATATGATGTCATCACTTACACGTGTGTGTGATTTTGAGAGGGATCCTTGAGCATCCAACAAAGATCTTGTGTATCGCCCTTTAACTGGTACTGACAAATGGCATATTTCAAGAATTGGATACATTTGTACTCAACTAACTGGGCTAGATCCTCCGAGCTGAGTAGAACATAAATGAAAATCAAGTGCTTTTTCTTTTCTTTTCAATGGCACAATCAGGTCATCATATACTTAAACAAGAGATTGTTCCCGCAAAGTTAGATCATTAGACTATGATCCACCCAATTGGGATAAAATTACTATATTCTTTTTTAGGAGTGATTCAACCTTCAGTGAATTGTCATTTGCTTGGGCATTGCAGGTTTACCATATTTTTTCAAGATTCACTTACCATCTTTTTACAAGATTCACCCGCTTTCAAATTTAAGCCTTATATTATAGGAAAAAGCTTCTAATTTTCATGACATGACCTGGACTCCCTTGGCTCTCTAGTGATTTGGGCTCCCTTTCCTCCCCATGTTCCTCAATGCTGGCATATAGGTCTTTAAGTTTGTGGCCTTTTGCTATAACTCACTAACGTCGAACAACGTTATAGGAGCAGATAAAGAGATGAACAAGTAAACCAACCAAATATCATCCTTATCATTGAAATACATCCAGATTTCTACTCAGCGTATGATGCTCATTCAGATCTCCCTGGCGTCATGGTGTGTGACTGTGCGGTGAATGTTTTGTAGTCATCTATCGGCAAGGTGCGCAAGCATTTGTATATGTTGATGATTCAACATGGATTCCCCTTGCTAGAATATACCTTTTCCTAGTAATCCCAAGTGTCCTTGGAAGTGGAGAATAGAATCCTATTGCAACAATAGATGGTTTAAAAGTATTTAGCATCCAATACATTACGTGGATTCTCTTTCTAGCTGTTGTTCCCAAGCACACAACTTCATGTGGTCATAGTGATCTTTGACATGAGGTTATGTTATTTACTCAATGCAGTGTAATGAGTCAACATGAATTCAAAAGGAGCATGACCACACGTTATACTTTTCCTCATTTAATTTGATTGACAGTCAGTGTACATCAACCATGATGGGGGTAGATTTCCATGATAGAAGATACAACTGCAACAAGAAGATCAGAGATTAGGACTTCAATTGGCATTATTTAGAGTAGTAAACAACAACAAAAGAATACGCGAGCAACACTATCTTCACCTTATCTGTGGGGGGAAGCTGGAACTAGAGACAAAACCAGTAGGTACGATCTCCCTAGGTTTACAACGGTTACTGGTCAACTGCAACAAGTTTACATCCTCCGGTGGCTCAACAACTCTTAAGAAGGGGAAGGCAGCTTGCTTAGGGTTGCAACAGGGCCTTCAGCTGGCCAATCACCAACACGTGTCACAGCGAGCCCTAGGAGGGAGGGAGATAGAGAATTCATGCTTCGATACCATTTAGAGGGAACACATTTTGTTTATTAATGAAAAGACCATGTTGGCATGCAAGGTGGTTAGATCGAACAAGTGAGCAAACTGGTGAGGCTTCTGGTTCTCAGTTCACTGGTTCAACATGTGGTTGGACCGGTTCAACCAGCGACATCAACATGGCATCATAAATTACTAATTTTTATTTATAATGAACATAAATTGTGGAATAGTAAACATATTGTAAAGAATAAGATTAGGTTGAATGGAATGGGATGAATACAAGACTGGACGCCCTCTCCTTTATATAGGAGAGGGGAGACGCCCTAAGACTTAGGACGCAAGTAATCTAAATGGGCTGAAATACAAAAGCCCAATAACTAATTAACCTATTAACTAAATAGGCTAATATAGACTCTCTAACACTCCCCCTCAAGCTGGAGCATGGGTGAAACACATGTCCAAAGCTTGGAGGTTACAAGACTCGATAAAACGATAAAAGAAATGATAAATGAAAGATAAAAGATAAATATCACTCCCCATACAAAAATTAATACTCCCCCTTAATTAATACTCCCCCTGAACCATGTGGTGACAATGCCTCTCTTCTTTGAAATTATATTCTGCAGGCTGGAGATCCTCGAGCTTAGAAGGTCTTTTGGAGTGCATCTGGAATGAAGAACATCTGAAATGGGACCTGAATATTGCAGTAGTAATTCGCCACTTGGAGCAGATGATCCTCAACACCATCACTACGTCATCTTCATTGGATTACGTACTTAACGCGGCACGAACGCGGATGCCCAATGTTGATATAGCAGTATCGGAATCTTCGAATTGTCTGAGAAGACGTGCATAACGTGGCACGAACACGAACGGACGATGTGTTGGCGATACGATGCAGGTACCTTGACTCTGTCGCATGAACCTTGGGGGTTTGACGGGAAAGGAGATATCATCCATCAAGGAAAGTCCCAAGTAGATCAACAACATGTGATGTCGAAATAGCAGATGCGGCTCAGAGAAGACGTGATGAAGAAGCTTGGTGAAGATAAACTGGATGAATCAACCTTGCAGAAGTAGATTGGCAGGCTTGCTGAGCTTCTCAAAATCTGAAGAAGCACCCATCTGTCTCATGTGAATGCAGCTGAAGTACACCATCAACACCTGACGTACATAACGCGGTACGAATGCGGATAGCTCGGTGTTGATGCTGAATGAAGATCCTTCATTGCTGTCTGGAAGTAGAGAACGGATGTGTTGAACAATGCGAAGCTCCATGAAGATAACAACCTAGAACATATATAGCCTAAATACATATATCACTCTTCTCATACTCTCTCTCTCATACATATTCTCTCACTCTCTCTCTCTCTCTTTCTCTTCTCATCTCTTCCTCTCCTCTCTACCCCCCCCCCCCCCCCCCCCCCCCCCCGCACACCAAATACGATGAGAGTGAGTGTTTGGTGTGGAGAAATGGACATATGACCCCCTGCACTGTGGAAAGGGATACACACATGATATGGGTGGGTGGGAAAGGAATTGGTGGATTTGAGAGGAATTTGTGTATATGGAGATGTGTAATATGTGGAGAATGAAACCGATAACCGAAGAGAATATGCCAAATGGGTCAATGTAAGATCTAGATAGAAAATTTAAATGGATCTAGTCCCGATCCGAAAAGGGATTTGTTTGGCCCGCTAGGGTTAAAACTGGATCCGATTAGCCAAGGGCAGATCCGAATATCAACAGACATCTGGTATATGGGGGCAGTAATAGGGCTGTTTGGTAGCGGTGGAGAGTGATGGGTGACCGTGCTTCAGCCAAGGATAGGCGAAAACGTTGGGGCAGCAACGACGAGATGGAGAGCAGCAGTGGAGTAGCGACCAGGGGCATGGATGATGGTGGCGGCTGAATGGTGTAATCGGCGGCTGGGGATATGGTTGCTGATGATATGGCAGCCACACAGTAGCAGGACAGATGACGATGATTGTGTCGCTCGGTTGATGTAGCACTTAGCTGCAACGAAAGAGATGATACTGATCTCCTGCACAGCTCCAGAGATATTGCATGCCATGAGGCTGTATGCGGAGTCAACTGCGGAGCCTCTCCTTATGAGACGACGAAGGCTGGAGCTGAGGACATCAGGGCGATGCAGTGGTAGATGGCTGCTGAATAATGCGAGTGCGATGACGTCGACGGATGTGGATGGCGACTGCTTCTGGGCGGCGCGACGACGACAATGGTTTCTCTTACTTTTGTGGTCGACCGCAACACTCTTACTGGTCGCCGTCGGCTTGATGGATGGATTCAGCGGCGGATGGAGATCTTTGCTGGGCGCTTCTTGCTGCTGGCCGCAGTAGTTGCTGCTATTGCTGGCCGACTGATGTCCTGGCAGGTTGTAGCTGCGGCTACGGTTAGTAACCGGTAACGACTTGACGATGGCTGTTGATTGCACCGGGACGGAGATAGCCAGCGTACAGAAAGAAAAATTAAATCTTTAAGAAAGAGAAGAAGAAGCCATGGAGGTCGGGATGTGCCTGGCGGGCGGGCGGCCGACCTAAGCCAGGGCTATGGCGGCCGCCCGCATGCGGGGCTTCTTCCCCTCGGTTGCTCTCTGGAAAAGATGAGCGGCGGCGGCTAGGGCTGCGTATGCACCGGAAAGGAGAGGGAGGAGGGGCGGCGACTAGGTTTCCCGCAGGAGCAAACACGCTCTGTTCACGCAGAAATTACTGTTCACGCCGCCGTACTGTTCACGCCGTGTACTGTTCACCGCCGATGTTACTGTTCATGCCGTCGTTACTGTTCACCGCGCTGATACCATGTAAAGAATAAGATTAGATTGAATGGAATGGGATGAATACAAGACTGGACGCCTCTCCTTTATATAGGAGAGGGGAGACGCCCTAACTTAGGACACAAGTAATCTAAATGGGCTGAAATACAAAGGCCCAATAACTAATTAACCTATTAACTAAATAGGTTAATATAGACTCTCTAACACATATCAAGGAGAATATCAGAAAATACATCGAAATGCCAATAATGCAATCAAACACTACATTTCGTATACCAATTTATGATAGAAGAGCAAAGGAGAATGAAGACATGGAAAGGCAAGTAGGAATAAACATAGAATTGGCTCTGGGGGTCAAGGCATAAACATGGCCAAGAATCCGTGAATTGGAAAAAACCTGGACCAGTTCATTGGTCAACAGGTTCTACCCGTCATTTGACCGATTTTTGGTTTGAAGTCATTTCCGAGTTTGTGAGTGAACCGAACCGTCCCAGCTATCAGTTCCCATTCAACCGGCCGGCCGGTTCGGTTAGGTTTTGGCAGCAATGCTGGCATTATTATTTATAGGGACATGGGAAAACATGGATAAAACTCAAGTGTGGCGTGGGACTAGAAGAAAATGGTATAATATGTTATGAAACAAACTATAAATAACTATACAAACAAAGGGAACCACAAGATCTAGATAAACACTGAAAGACATGCTTAAATGTCCCTAGCCCTCACCAAAACTAGTACTTGAAGCATCACAAGGAAAATGAATATGAAGATGTTTCTCTTTTATCCGTGCTAGTATGATAAGTTTGCCATAAGTTTGCCATAGAAAACAGCAAAAGGTTTGCAAGAAAGAAGGCATGATTACTGAGTTAGTCATATTTCTTAAAGAGTGTGTTCCAGATAGCAAGGACTTTGTAAAAGGGAGAACAAAGTTAACATATGCAGACCATACACATCCTGGATGTGAGGTTTTGTGTCAGCTTGTTGGAAAGGAAATACTTTACAGGACCTATCACTGCACTTGACCTGCCACAAGAAGGCACAAGCACTATCTACAAAGTACAAGACACCCCAACTTCTTGCAGTTATTCTCAAACAGCCCCAAACTCTCAGTAGACACTAGACAGTGAGAAAACCCCATGCTGAAAAAGAAATCAGGAAAAAAAGTTGGGTCCCTAACATGGTGATGCTCATTGGCAGTACAAGTGAGTAAATGTGACCATCAATAGAAACAGACACCAATCTCCTGGACGATTCTATCAAATTCCCTCCAGCTTTGCTCTGGTGTCTGATGGAAAACAATCTACCTTATAGAGACAGAAGCAGAAGTCCTACATTCAAGGGTAGGAAACCCTCAGCAAAAGTTTGATATCTCTAGTTTTAGGGTTAGATAGAGATACCTTTACATGTATGGACTATAAGGAAACAGCTAGTAAGCGGACTGTCACTAACTCATAAGTGCTAAAGAACATGTCATCCAGAAGACGTTGCTTTTCCTTAATAAGGCCAAACTAATTAGCTTAAGCACTGAAGTGGATGTTGCAACTGTTAGAAAGTAAAGGACGGCTAATTGATATATTGATAAGGGGCAACCCTGCTCCTATATATAGGAAAACAGGAAGCGTACAAACTCAAACTAAACCCTAATGGTCCAAGAAGTACTTGGGCCTATAATACAAAGAGACTAAATAACATAAGTAAACAGTCTCTCTAACAACAACCATGTTGAAGCTTCTATCGGTGCTGCTATACTTGGCAGTTTTACCGGTACACTTAATTTAAGTGCAAAATTTCTTCAATTAAGGAACTTCTTCTACTGGTAGACATTTTAAGAAAAACCTGAATATCAATGTATTTAGTTCAATCGTATCTAATTTAGTGAATTTAACTGTAAAATTTATTTATTTTACCTGAAGAAACTCAAATTTTCTTTCTTTATTATATAATGTTTATCTTCTCCGATGCATATGGTTACTGTTATAAAACGATTCTTCCTTGCTACGGATACAAAGTCACTAGTCTGTTTTGATCTTGATATGTAGTTAAATTTCATGTTCCTCTAAGCTATTCAATTCTAAACTTTGTTGTGAAAAATAAGATGGAGGCAATTGAATGATTCTATTAGGCAAACCCTACTCCCATATATAGGAGAGGGGAACTCTTGCAACTTGGACACTGTAATGGGTCAAACATACTTAGGCCCATTTAATATTAAGCCTAGTAACGGATAACTCAAAACATTTTTTAAAAGGCATATAGCAATGTGGTTTTCCCTTTCTTAGAAAAAAATGATTTGAAGAGTCAAACTAATAGGTGGGAAACTAGAAGGTCTACTTTTGTGAATTGAAATGTTGGTATTGAATTAATCATCAATCAGGAAAAATGTTATGAATTTGTCTTTTCTTAGTCAAACAAGAGCACATTATTCATTTAGTTCTGTTCTGAAAGTTCAGAATAGGGCAGTTTATTTATTTTGTTAGTCACAGTTTAGAAGCTATGATGATTCATCTGCTCAGTGTCGGTCAATAGCAGTTTCTTATAATTTCAAATACCTAATGGCTATCTCAACTTTTAAGCGCAAAGCTCTTACATTTCACTTTATTGCTCGAGACTGATTGATTACGGGAACATTATGGTATAGGTTTATACTTGTATTCGTACAGGATGACTATGGACCTTGCAAACTTTCTTTGCAGGCAATCTGACTGATATTGCAAGCAATGCTTTCACACTTGGAACAGTTGCTGTCCTCCCTTTTTATACTCTCATGGTTCTTGCTCCCAATGCTGAACTGGTATGCGGTAGTATAATGGTTACGTTGCCATCATGTTACAGTTCGTTTGTTTTACTTTTACCATTATGCAGACCAAAAGAACCATGCAAAGCAGTCTACCTTACGTCATCCTTGGACTTCTCTATGCATACCTTCTGTATCTATCATGGACCCCAGATACCATACGTCTGATGTTTGCAAGTAAATATTGGTTACCAGAGGTTAGCTCATCTTACAATATTATGTCACATAAAATAGTTTATCTTACCATATATAGTGTATGCTATAACATTGATCAGGAGTTATATCTTACAAAGGTGGCTTACACTGCAGAACTTGTAGATGCCTTCTAGTATCTAAAGTAAAACACTGTAAACAGTGTTTGATTATCCTGTTGGTCTTCCGTTATTACTTTGGTTCTGTTTTGTTAATGAGTAGGGGTATCCGGAAAACATGCAATTTCTAATTAACCGTTTTTTTCGCTTCTTGGCTAGTTTTTCTGGGAAAATACCTTTCTCCATCTGGAGCTGGATGAAGGAAAAAGTGACCTAATAGTGGTGCAATTGAAACCTAACAGCTAGAAATGAAAAAAGAAAGAATCTTTTCTGGTCCAAAAATGTAGACAATGTATTTCGAGCTGGTTCTCTCACAAATCAAATAGTCACTATCTTTAGTTGATTTGCTAACTGCTGCCTTTGATATTATTAATACACTAGTAAATGGATTTATAGTAGATAGCTCCTCAGATTGAGAAGGGGGCTGGGCATCGCGACGGTGCTTCTTGGTGGAGAATTCAAGAAAAACACAACCCATACTGTCTGCTGCTTGATGTGGTTTATCGGCACATCAAGTTGCTTTAGAGTGGTCCCATGTGATTGCTGAATGTGGTGGAATGCAGTGTATGCTCATGACTCATGAGTAAGACAGGTCACAGCACTTGATGTATGACCTTATCATTCTGTAACACAAAGGTATATATGGGCACCAGTTGGGGCTCGGCGAGGCTGCATTCAACCCTTGGATGGAGAAGGCCCATGAACAGTCCTGCAGGGCGTCATCGAGCTTTCTGTAGCTTTATGTGAAGTAGAGGAGCAGTGACCAAGAGTCGTGCTGGTCCTTAAAGATCTGTGGGGGGACTTCCTTTCTGCTGCAGCAAATGATGCCGATAATTGCATTTGGCGTCGATTGGATTTGGGAGTTGCAACGTCGGGCAACACATACACTTGTGTCTGGGCTGCTGCAGATCAGAGATCAATGGTAGTTTCCTCCAGTTACTGTTGCTCTTGCTTGTTGCTTCAGTGGTTTAGGCCAATGAACAGTTGCAGTAGATCTAGATTGGCGGATAGCACCAGGGATGAAGTTCGGGCTGGTTTGTATCGGGTTTCGGTAGGTCCCTGCCTAAACCCATATTGTTGAACGGGTTGCAGGAGGCCTGAATAATGTTTGAAAATCTCTTTCCGTATCCGACCCGCTTAACATATTAGGTTTCGGTCGGATTTGGATCAGCCTGGATAACATACTAAATTGAAGATATGTTTTTGTCAGCTAAAATGGAGATATTTTGAAACAATATGCATATATTCAATAGAGTTTAGGAAGTGTGCACTGCCTCTTACGTGATTTTTCTATGTACCACGCGTAAAGCTACTAGAGTTACAACTTGTCAACTAAACCCGTAAAGCTACTAGAATTACACTTGTCAACTAAACCCAACTAAATTTGTAGAAGGATGTTGTTTGGATCAGAAACCGAAACATCAGTCATTCTTATCTATATCATGAAATGCAATTATAAACATCCAACAGTTTCTTCAACTTCCAACTTATTGTTGATTAGAAAACATACATTTTCTATCAACAAATGGTCTAATAATGTCCAATTATATAAGTCGTACAATCAATTCTATAAAATTAAATTATGTTGCAGATTATTGCAAATATGTTAAATAACAAGTGGATACATATAACTTACATATACTAAGACATGCTATTCTTTTCGCATTATTAAGGAGGTGACAAAACATATATCAGACAAAATATAAGTTGGAAAGTTTGTAGTCAACTTCATCATAAAAAATATGCACATCACATATAAATATATTGTAAAACATTACATTTATACATAACAAATTTGGGTAATCGGATTTTTGAGTCTGGGTTTGCCTTGGCAGCATTAGTGCTGAATTGTTTGGAAATAAGAGAAGAAATAAAAGAAATAAAGAGATTGTACATAAATATATGCCAAGAAAAGATAATCTAATTGTAGCCAAAACATTTACTTATGATAGAGATGCCTGTGAAAGCTTGGGTTTCTGTGGCAACTTCCCAACTGTGCCACAATCATGTGGAGAGAGACCATAACTAGAGGCCAAGAATAGTGGCTGACTACCAAGTAAAAGAAGAATAAGGACAGATTGGTGACTCTATTATGATGGGACATATATACATGCCCACTTGTAGACGGGTTACATTATTGAGATATAAGCAAGCACAAATGCAAATCATTTTGATTTCACATTACTTGCGTGGACCAATGATTGACACATATAAACCTATCTTGACGTAAAGATGTTTATATTATCTCGATTTCAATCCATTCCTTGTAACTATCCACTACTGTTTGTGGTTCTCTTCATGCTTTGGGCATACAACTTAGAAATATGATACGAAGTTATGATTTTCTTTTTTCTCTGAAAAAGTGAAGATGAATTTAACTAATGGAGAAGAGCTTCACACTGAAAGATCTGAAGGAATATCCTTTGAAAACAATGCCACAGTACATTGTTTCTTTTAGCTTCAAATTAAGTAGTTGTGATGTAATAGTTTCCCAGTTTAAGATGTCCATTTATTAATAGGGTAATGCCTCTGCAGTTGCCAGGTATTGCAAGAATGTTTTCAAATGAAATGACGTTAGCTTCAGCGTGGATCCATCTTTTGGTAGTTGATCTTTTTGCTGCCAGGTAATAAAACCCCTACTTCTTGCATCCTCTGATGTCTTAGAAAAACATATCATGTCAACTAAGTATGATGGGTATAGCTCTTACGGAACATCTTTAACTTTAGACTAAACAAAAGAAGTCTTTTGGTGCAGGCAAATTTTTCAAGATGGCTTAAAGAATGGAATTGAGACAAGACATTCTGTTTCTCTTTGTCTTCTTTTCTGTCCTGTAGGGATTGCCACGCATGCTCTTACAAAGCTAATAACAAAAAGAAACAATTGTGAAGTGTAATTCATTATTGCAATGCATTTATCTGTCGCACCTCCCCTGAAAATATTTGGATTTACGTTGGTTTTGGTATCCAAGAACGATATGCAGCTGTAAATGGGTGAAATAACGGCCTTTTCTTCTATAGAAGAAAGGGGAATGATCTAGTGAGCCAATTCCTTTCCCAACCCCACAAATTAAAATAGACTTTTGTCTAGGCAGCCACGTGTCTTTGCCAACTGACCCTCTCTAATGTGTTGCACAAAATGATGTTAAGAAATGGTTCAATATATTTATTAAGCTTCGTGTATGCTCCAAACAATATTCTCAGCATGGTTTTGCATAAGGCAAACGGTATTGATTGGGAAGCATATGCTTTGAATATATTGTTTACATTTGAGGCTTATATCATACCAAAAGTGTAGCTACATAGAATTTTGAGAATTTGATGAATTTTAATGAAATTGATACAATTATCATCCCGTTCATTAAATCTATGAACTATGTGTACTTGCATTACAAATAAGCCTAACAAAAATGATTGTGCTAAATCAATATACAATACCTTTATTTATACCAATAAAGGCCTTCAAAATGATTTTTAATCAAATTATGAAAGCATAATAAAATTCTAGAACTTTCCAAGTGGAGTGATGATATGGATAGTCAATTAGAGAATTATACTTCAATCCTTGAATCCCAAGTTTCCAATATCAAATAGATCTTTTGAATTTGATTTTTAGTCCGATGTTGGATAATTGTTATAGGAGGATAACCCTAAAGTTTGAAATGATAACAAAAATAATATGTGTCTCGAGGAATCAATTAAGTAATTATTTGAAAAGAAACAAATGGTAGTTATCAATGCTGCTTTGGTCCCAATTTCGCTTATGATGAGATGAGATTAAAATAATCGTAACTCTAAATTTTGGTAGCAGTTGGTTCCTAGAGACCTAGGCAATTTTTGAAAGATTAAGATATTCTTGAAAATACATAATACGTCTAATTTAACCGAATCTCAATTAATAGCCAGAGACCAAAGTCAGGCTACACCTAGACTCAATGTGACATATATACAACTGATGACCCTAGCCGTTTGAGCTAGATCAGATGGCTCATGGTCGTTGTTCATCTTAGATGAACCCGCTACAACTTGAACTCCTCCCTGAATCTGCTCTCTCTTCATCAACCATAGTTTTCCTCAAGACTTGTCACATTAGCTTCAAGAAGTTGAGCTGAACTAACAACCCTCAACTTGACCATTATCTCCTTCTTGAAGATAATGCCTGAATCGTGAAGATTTCATGAAACTAGAGCTAGTTAACTCTCCTCTCCCCCAAGCCCTATATAAGGACCCTAGTAGTCACCCCTAGGTTCCCCCAACTAGAATATATACTCAACATCCGGTGAGAGTACATGCAACCCACCTACGAGTTCAACCTTCATCTTCGACAATGACAACCTCGTCTTGGTGACCCACAACAGCTTTGACCAATTAACTTGACCATGAGCACCACAAAGGTTCCTTGATAGCCTGAGAGGCCCGAGGAAACTCCAATACTAGTCCCCGTCCTCTGACTCCCATCTCCTCTCTAGGAATCTACCTTGACCACCACGTTACACCACAAGTGGTGGAAATTCATCGTTGGGACCCCAATAAGTTTTTACAACTTCCAATTTTCCTAAGATCTCGATAATTCTCCTCCCAATCTCAATTTCCTTCTTACGTCTCCAACCCTTAGCTTGTACCCATTAGTGCAGTAATGGTCTATAGGGTCAGTTTTTTTAAGCCTATAGCGTCGCTTTTTAACCGACACTTAAGTGGTCGTCGCTATAAAAATTGCACTATAGGGTTCGTTTTTTTAACCAAAGAAACCGACCTTAGATAGCAGCGTCGGGTTGACACAAATAAAAACCCGAGGCAATAGTTACACTGCTACGTCACTTATATCAAACAAAATCGACCCTATAGCCAAAATTGATCATTTTGAAATGCAAAGAAGATAGCCGACCCTAGAGGTCTGTAAGGTCGGTTATATGAAAAAACCCGACCCAATAGAGGTACAAAGAAACTGACTTTGAAAAGAACTGACCCTGAGGCTGTAAGGTTGGTTATACTAAAAAAAACCCCGACCCTGTAGTGTCTATAAGGTCGATTATACTTAAAAATCCGACATTGAAGGTCTGTAAGGTCGGTTATATGAAAAAACCCGACCCTGAAGGTCTGTAAGGTCGGTTTTACTACAAAAATTGACCCAATAGAGGTACAAAGAAATTGACCCTGAGATCTGTAAGGTCGGTTATACTAAAAAATTGACCCTGTAGGTCTGTAAGGTCGGTTATACTAAAAACCCGACCCTGTAGTGGCTACACTTTTTTTTATAAAAAATCTACATAACAGAATTCTTCAGAACAAGAACCTACAGAACAAAACTCTGCATTACAAAGATCAAAACCTGCAATAGAAAGAAGACTTGTAAATGCAAAGATGCAAGCCTAAAATTCATTCTAAAGTCACTTGCTAGCTTTTATGTTCAATCCTATTTGAATTGATATCAATTTCCAAACCACACACATTCATAACAAAAATAATTCAACATATTCAGTTGAGACATATTCATACGTATATCACATCATAACATTCACAAAATGATAGATTGCATTAACCAAGTCTAAGATGATATTAAAATTCATGTCAGATACAAAAGTAAATTTGAAAGAGTTTCAAACTACATACATAAATGAAGCTAACATATGCATTCAATCCAATGCCATAATGAATTCATTTAGAAAAGCATCTGACCACTCTTCTCGGAATTCATTTAAATCCTCAGGTGTGTAAGACTGAGTTGTAAAGATCTGCAACAGAAATGCACATGCTAATATTTTATAAAATGACTACAACTCACTTGTAAATTTATGATGTTATTCTTTATTACCCGATCTATAGTCTGAATGTCATGTGCTGCTCCTTTGACAATAGTTTGCATATATTTCATTACATAGTAGCCAAAAGCCCAGTCATTATTTTGTATAGGACATTACAAATAAGGAATTATACTTAATGTTAGTAAACTACTATAAACAGAGTTGAGATAAGACTATAAGAGTTGACATTGATACATTACTATAAGAGTTGTACATAAGACTAAGTTGTCAAAGTAGCTACCTTGACATTCTTCAAACTCAATGCCTTTAATTTTGTGGGTATTCGTCCTCTACCTTCACAAAAAGCCTTTATACCCCTATTACTTAAATGATTAAGATAGTTAGAAAAATAGAAATTCTAAATAGAGATATCATGTTGAAGCATAACAATTTATGTAGTAGAGACTAAATTTATGCTTACTCTATAGTTGGTAATTTCAGTTTGTGGCCCCTTGTTGTTTTTCCCATTGGGTCAAGATAATAAAGAGTCATCAATTTTGGGACGACCACCACTGATTCCCAATGTCTAGCTCTGACTAAGAATAAAATAAATATTAAAATAAAGAAATTTAGTCATTATTAAAATTATATTGAATAATAAAACTTACTAGACATTAAAAGGAATTAGAATAATTTCCTTTCCCACACTAGCAAAATATTTGAATGCATTAGAGAAGCAGTCATTTACATCCTCAATATGTGTTTCCACCTGACGAGTGACTGAAGGAACTAAGAATCCAACATTCGTTATTTCAAAGTTTATGGCCTCGATATATAAGTAGCTGTAAAACATTTGTAATCATTTCATATATAGAAATTAGTTAAAAATATGTATTGGAGTTTTCTATGTTGATAGATCCTTACCTTATACATACTTCTAATATCGAAGTATTTATCCAGTCATACCAGAACAACTCTATAATATCATCAAAAAAATATAATTGTCAAAGTCCCTCCCAATTGCATCTTCTTTTAAATTGACCAACATATGTGATCCCGAGATTTGGTTGGCTAAGTATCAACACAAACATTTATATTTACTTCCCAACTTGTCGAATGTGGATTTTGGAATGAAAGATGGCTTGGGTATAGGAGGACGACTAGTAGGATTCTGACTTTTTAGTTTACAAACCTGTTAATTAAATTACATACTTATATCACACAAGTTCATATATGTAGTCAAATAGGAAAAACATGATAGAATTTAGGTATACCTTGTCATTGAGAACCAAGTGTCTAGGCCACCCCACCATAACACCCTCTGCTTCTTCAACTGTACAATATTCATGATTATGTATGGACAGTGGTTTGTCCCCCATTCCGTCATACACAAGATGGATGGACGCACGACAAATGTCATAAGTAATTGATTAGCAAAGCAATGTACCACATAAGTTGTATACCTTGCCCACTGTCACAATATAATATTCTGGAACCTCCACTGCAAGTTTGCAGTTCATACCAACCTAGAATTGAAATAATATAAGTTATATACGAAGCGGTAAACCAGATGCCTACTACATATATATATATATATATATATATACATATATATATATATCATACTAATAACACAACATATAAAATAAACTTATTGTAGATTGTTGTGGTGGGTCATTGGGAGTGCTCCCACGACCTTCTACAATTGGAGCATGGGCTTGTACCTCATAATATAAGAGACACACAGTTTGAATAGGTTGAGAAGGTTGACTAGGCTGAAATGAAGACATTATTTATTTTACTTTCTTTGCTACTAATGCTTTAACTTTTTCGTGTGTAAGACCTCCTGTACGACCTCTTTTAGATTGCTTTTGTGAAGGGCCAAAATAAGACTTGGATCCTACGCCAGCTCCTAATGCCCTAACACGGACAAGATTCTCCTTCGTACCAAGAGCAACTATTAGTTCATCCATGTGGCCAGTTGGGATGAACTTTCCTTCCTTTGCTCATAGAGATCAATCTATTCATAATCAATAAAAATATTAAATCATAATCAATTAGATATAAATAAATCAAAGTTTGTGGGAGTTACTCTTTACTTACCATCTTTTGTGCCACCTCCTTAGTTGTAGGGTTGGGAATTTTACCTGCTCAATTTTTTCTAGCATCAATTCACAACAAGTGTCGGGGTGGACGCTCAACTTGAGTTGTACTAGACTCTTCTCCAGAAGAGAGTTGCTTCTCTTGTAGTTGGCGACAGAAGGCATAACCACCGGGCCCCAAGCGATGGTCATGCACATTTTTGGCCCACCTTTCATTTTGAGCCTCGTGAATAGTCTGATCATTTCAAATGAGGTATTGCAATTTAGATCAAACATATATATATATATATATATATATATTAGTTGTATAAAAAGATTGATATAATACATCACAATCTTTATTATCTGAAACTAATCTGAATTCCTAGATACAACAAATCTTTCCCTCACCGCAGGATCTATAAAAATATATTGATCGGTTTCTTTCTTCTTTTGATTAGGATTATCTATATAATCCCTTTTGAGATAGATCTTAAAAGCCCTCCATCGTACACCACAAATTTGTAGCACTTTTTTCTTGTGATCTTTTTCATTTAGATGCAAAACACCTTATACATACAAAAGCAATAATGTTATCTCAACAAGAATATGTATTTCCAAGCAAACTAAATTAGAATAAAAAAACAAAAAACTTAGTAAAATAATATCACTTTGACTTACATATACATATTTCAATAGAAGGTCTTTTAAGGTAATAGAAACATCATGCCAATTTTCTATATCTATTACCACCTTACTGCGCACGCTCGCCCCTACGTAATACTTGAAATCACTAGCATGTTCCCCAATAGGTGCTTCTATGACATCAAACTGTATTGGCAATCTCTCCCCTTTGGCCCTGAGCTCCTGCAGCCTACACATTAGTGTGAGACCTCTACATTTCTTAGCATCACCAGTACCAGAAACATCACCACTACCATCCTCATGGTGCTCATGCTCAGAATGTTCATCTTCACTTGCCATTTTAGAACAACCTGCAAGTATACATGATAAAATAAAAACATAAGTGATAATAAAAGCACAAGTGATAATATGATGTACATTTAAAAGATTACATGCTTGAATGATAATAAAATGTAGATTTCAAAGAATACATGCCTCTAGTATTGGTTGAGTTTCTAGTCAAGTAAAATTCCTTCAGCATGGTCTTGACGTTTATAGTATTAATTGGTGTTAACTTCAACAGTTACACTTGGCAAACCAATTGAGAATCGGATGGAATCATCATACTTTTGTAGTTTTCTTCTTCATTTATAGGATCTACAGTAAACTGTCTTTTTCCATGAAGAACTACATACTAATTTTTATTTTTTGGGTCATCAATATAGAATACTTATTTTGCTTGGTCTGCCATGATGAATGGCTCATCTTTCTTACCAATCTTTTCAAAATTCACCAATGTAAAACCCAACTCATCCACTAAAACTCCTTTGTTGATATCAACCCAATTACATCTAAAGAGAAGAACTCTAAAATTTGTATAGTCCAATTCCCATATGTCTTCAATGACGTCGTAATACAACATCTCAACTTCACGTGGTCTTTTATCTCTAGCACTAGAAAAATACAACGAACAAGCTTGAGTAGTGACCCCACTATTTTGGACTACACTACTTTCATCTTGACACTTTGTGTAGTATGAAAATCCTATGTCATATCCTTCATATGACATGACATCCATTTTTGGCTTAAAGGAGAGCCATTTTATGTTCTCAGCAACATTATTCGGTGATTCAGATAGTTGACTAAAGATTTTCTCTTAAAACCACCTAATAAATGTTCGATTATGCTCTCTTGCAAGCCACATTGAACCGGATCGAGGATGATTTCTCTTGATAAGATCATTGTGTTATGTGATGTAGCTACCAACTTCATTGATGTTGTGTAAAATATACAAATGTGCTTGTTCCCACAACTCACGACTAATTCCTTTCACTCGTGCTCCCAAAGTTCCTTTTCCACAATAAGATTCAGTGTGATGGGAATTTTTTAGATCACTAGAAGTTTCATTGAAATTCAAAAAATCATTGCAAAATTCCATCACCTCCCTAGCCACATAACCCTCAATAATACTCCCTTCAGGACGATAACGATTCCGAACATCACCTTTAAAAACACTCATGTAGCGTTCAAATGGATACATCCTGTGTAAGAAAACTGAACCCAACATCTTCACCTCCCTTGTTATATGTACTACAAGATGAACCATGATATAAAAAATGGAGGAAAGTACATTTCAAGCTGACACATGGTAACAATTACATCTTTTTGTAATTTATCGAGAGTATCAGGATGTATCACTTTGTTGCATATTTCATTGAAGAAGAAACAAAGTCTTGTGATTGCAAACCTTACATACTTCGACAATATAGATCGAATAGCCACAGGTAAAATTTGTTGCATTAAGGTGTGACAATCATGATATTTGAGACGTATCAACTTCAGATCCTTCTTTAATACCAATCTACGAATATTGGAAGAGTATCTTTGTGGAACCTTAATATTATACAAGCACTCACAGAAAGTATTTTTCTCTTACTTTGGCAAAGTGTAACAAGCTGGTGGTAAATATGTGCAGCGACCCCTGATCTCCATTGATAATTCTTTTCTTATACCCATTAATTCTAAATCTTTTTTGGATTTGATGCCGTCTTTAGTCTTTCTTGGTATATTCAATAGCATACCAATGATGCTATCAAAAATATTTTTTTCAACATGCATGACATTAATGCAGTGTCTAATTGACAAGAATCTCCAATAAGAAAGATCCCAGAATATTGACCTCTTCTTGTATAAAGATTTGTCACATGTGAGAGTATGACCACTTGATCTCTTTCCAAATTCATTGACAATATCTTTCACCCTTTCATATACAACATTTCTTGATATAGGTTTAGGAGCACTTCATTCCTTAGTTGATCCATTGAAGGTTTTGCGTTGCCTTCGATAAGGATGCACTTGTAGGAGAAATCTCCGATGACCAAGATATATGATTTTACCATCATGTTTAAGTCGGATTGAATCCGTATTTTCCTCACAAATAAGACATGCTTTGTATCCTTTTATGCTATATCCAGACAAATTTCCATAAGCTGGAAAGTCATTAATTGTGCAAAATAATAGAGCACACAAAATAAAGATCTCTTCACGTGAAGCATCATATGTCATAACACCTTCTTCCCATAGTTTCATTAGGTCACCAATTAGAGGTTGAAGGTAAACATCAATGTCATTTTCAGGTTGCTTGGTCCCTGATATCAATATTGACAACATGACATACTTATTTTTCATACACAACTAAGGAGGAAGATTGTATATAAAAATCATAACAGGCCAAGTGCTATGTTGGCTGCTTAATGTACCATAAGGATTCATTCTATCTGTACAGAGTCCAAGTCTTAAGTTCCTTATTTCTTTACCAAATTGAGGGTATAATAAATCAATTTTCTTTCATTGTGGTGTATCAAATGCGTATCGTAGGACTCCATCATCATTGGCCTTTAACTCCCCATGCCAAGACAAATTTCATGCATCTTCAGTATTAGCAAATAAGCGTTGAACTCGTGGTATTATTAGTAGTTACCACATCACCTTGGCAGGAGAGCCATTCTTAACCTTACCTGAATATGGGGTCTTATACCTTGACACACCACATTTTGGACAATTTATCAAATTACTATAGTCCTTCTGAAATAACACACAATCATTTGGACATGCATGAATCTTCTTAGCCTCTATTTCCATTGGGAACATTGTTTTCTTTACTTGATATGTTGAAATTGGAAGCTCGTTGCCTTCAGGAAGAATTTCCTTTAACAAAGATAACAATGAAGTGAAACTCTCACCGCTCCACCTATTTTGAGCTTTAAGAGTATATAATCGCATCACGGTACTCAACCTTGTGAACTTAGTACAACCCTTATATAACATTCTTTCAGCATTATGGACAATGTTTGCAAATAAAGAAGGTGGATCAATGACATTTCCGTGACAACTACATAGCATCTCATCAACCATATCATCCTAAATCAGTTCATCATTGACATTATCATCATTATCTATATATTCTATGCCACAACTATTAGTATCAACATTTTCTGATCCATAATTAAATTTCTCTCCATGTCAATACCATTCATTATAACCTTGTATGATACCATTGCATATGGCATGATTCTTATTTTCCTCAACAATATCAACTTTCAAATTGTTACCACAATTTCTACATGGACAATAGAACCTATCTATAAGTAGCTTCCTATGTTCCTCAGCAAATCTGATAAATTCATCAAGACCTTTGGCGAACTCTGGACTGCAACGATTCTTGATAGACATCAAACTTCAACCCATTTTCTAGATCACATTAAAATTAATTATAATACTGAACATTGAATATTGATAGTATAAGTTGTAAGTTTTTATTGATAGAAAGTTAATACTTTTATACTAAAGTGTACCACCTATCCCATTTTTGAATATTTAATCTCACTAGTAACTGTATAATGTATGTTTAGTTTAAAAAAAAAATCCAACAACATTTCCCCTAGGTTCTCCAAGTACATTGATGTAAATGGCAAATAACCACCCACATATGTACCCAGAGAACAAATGAGGAAATACTACTAAAATTTTCTTCAAAACTAAACATACAAATACACTTACGTCCTAAGTGAGATTAAATATCCAAAAATAGTCCCAGACCGGGGACTATCCAAAATTTACTCCTAATGAGTAAATTTTTAACATGTTTCTAAGTTAATATATAAATATATTATTGTCATATTTATATATTAAGTTAAACACTGATGATCTCATCTATAAACCCTAAAGTGCCAATATGGGACTACACATTATCTACTCTCATATTTCTAGAATGTATACAATGATTACATATGTGACTGATAATAAAATGTAGATATGAAAGAATACATGTTTTTATTATTGGTTGGGTTGCTAGTCAAATAAAATGGAAAACTAATGTAGCTGACCTGAGCCGCCGAGATGAAAATGAGAGAAGATTGTGGGTGGAAGGTGCGTTGGTGGCAAGGAGCAAGAGGATGACCGCCGAGCGCCAGAGTGTCAGCTAATGCGAGCAAGAGGAAGGGCGGAACCAAGACGCTGCGACCTGACCAAGGCAACAACTAATGGACCTGATAGAGGCTTCGTCAAGGAAGCACAGAAGCAAGATGCTGGTGTGGTGTAGAGGTGGGGCATGACACGCCGATGTAGAGGTTGAAATCCACCGTCCTCAGTGGATGGGTAGGGGATGACAGAACAGAGGCACTTGGGGGTGTGTCAGCATAAATGACTGTTAGAGGAGGAGGCACCTTGGCACAGAGGGCTATCGTAGTCGAAGGAGGGAAGAAGGGAGGCACCAGAGATGTGAGAGTGATGACCAAGGAAGTAGCAGCCGCTAGTGGCCCCATCGAGGAAGGGCGGAAGCTCTAGGATGCGAAGGTGGACCTCATCACGCCGGTGTCGAGGTGGAGCTCATCACACAGTCATCGGTGGAGCGCTGGAAGATGGCGGCACGATCGTCGATGGAGGGCTGGTGGCGGATGGTGACATGTTTGTCGGTGGAGGGCTGGTGGCGGATGGCTCCGTCGTCGTCAGTGGATGCTAATAGCTAGTACATGGCGTCGTCACCGTCACCTCCATCGTCAGTGGAGAGCGGAAACCCAAAACACAAACGAAACCCTAGAAAGCAAGAGGAGAAACCAAAATACAAGATGTGAGTAGTTATTAAGATGTTTAGGGTCGGTTCTATGGTCAAAACCGTAGAGAAATTGCAGTCCGAACTTTGGAATCAAACAAGGTACGAGGCCAGTTATTAAGCAAAAAATGAGCCTAGAGTCTGTAGTCGCCGGATTTTACAAGCCCATACATGACCACCTACTAGGTCAGTTTACAAGAGAACACCGACCTTAGAGCTCAACTGCTAGGTCGGTTCCCAAGGAAAAACCGACCCTAAAAGTCCAAATTTATGAATTTGGTTCAATTTATCATAATGGATGCTATATGATTTTGGAGGGAAGGCAAAATGAGCTATTTTTCTTGGCGGGAAACTTGTAAGGTTGGTTTTGATTAAAAACTAATGTTGTGTCAATGTATATGAATTTTTTGTGCGAAATTGTATTTGGCGGTTTTTTTTGTAGCGATGATTAAATTTTATAAAACAATGTTGTACCTCAATCGGTACCCGAGATTTTCATGATGACTTTTAGCTTTGGTTCTCTTCGAATAATTGACACCATAGCCCACTAGGTTGGTTTTTATAATAAAACTGACACTTTGTGAAGTGACGTTATTAGCTAAAACTGTAGTAGTGACCCCCTACCATCTTGCAACCTTCTGTGAAGGCCGATGACCTCGCAAAACCAACCTAGGGTTGGAGCTTCTATGCCCTAAGGGCAAGAGTCAACCTCAGAGTTGACCACTGGGTTGATGGCTCACACACATGTTAAGGGAGAGAAATCCCCTCTGGGATTTTACCCTCCTGCACCGATTCACATGACCAACTTGGTCAATGCGTAAAGGCGAAGGGGTAATTACCCTTCTGGCCAATCACACCCCACATGGGTGAAGTGGTGTGCTGTGACTGATCAATAATCAATTAATTTGTAGAAAATATAGAAAATAAATTCTAGCTCTAAATATAGGCAATATATATATATGTGTGTGTGTGTGTATCAACAAATTCAAAAAAATTGTAGAATATGAAAATAAGGATAATTTAATCTTGTACGAAATACAAAAAATAAACATCTCTCTCTCTCTCTATATATATATATCAAAATTATCAGAAAAATATGTATATATAAAATAAAGATCACAAGACATAATTCAATCTTATATTTAATAACTATGGTTTGATACATAAAAATGAAATATTGATTATTTGCAAACCCTAATTTTGAGAAATAATGACGTATATCTTATTTAACATGATGATTAAATTGATGTAATCTGATATGTTTAATGATGATGTAATTTTAAGGTAAATTTAAAGATTCAGGTTACCTATGATGTCTAATTATGTTTTTCTATTCTAGAAACCCATAATATCAAATATGTAGGGTTTTGAAGCACAACCTAACCCAAATCCTAGTTTGACCCTAACCCATACCCCTAGGGCCAAGAGTACACCTAATCCACATTATTTACAAATGGCAAAACTATAGTGTTATGTAATAAATTCATATTGATTGATTGCGATGAGTCTTAATTTTCCTAAACTTGATTGCTTGAATTATTTTTACTTGGAAAACACCTTCCGTTGAAAAGGTATATGGTTACTTTACATATAATCAGTTATATTGACTTCCCATAACTACTCGAAGGTTTCTTGATAATTACTCATATATCTTAACTATTGGATGTTTATTTAAATTCCAGTTCAGTTAGAAATCTCTATGTGTATCATGCATGTACATACAAATTCTTTAGAACCCATCATGTACTATCTTAAGGGTGGTTTTAGGAGATTAATACTCTGAGGAACTAAGGGAAAGTCATTGAGTGAATGCCTAAAAATCCAATGATGATGATGTGACAAAGTCCAATGTTGGATAGTCACCATGAAATCAAATGTTGGATAGAAATCTAGGGTCCATGGATGGAAAATGGGAATTGGTACACCCTATCATATAGAACAAGATGGGTTAGAGAATTAAATAGAAGATGGAAAGTTCATTTATTTTTAATAATATCTTTTTATGGTTGATATATTACCATCCATGTATGCACACTTTTTGTATGTACCAACATACTTAATATATGTTGACAGCATTTTTTTGTGTCAACATTTAGGTTCGATACTTCATTTGAAGCTTGAAGATATGGACATCCAAAAGAATGTACCAAAAGGTCATATGGATAAAGATTATTTGGAGGATTAGTTATATGATAGTATTATTTCTTTCTATGTAGCAATTTTCCTCTAAAACTATATGTAACTCCTTTGAGGAGCATCATCTTCCATTATGTTATTAAACATGTTTATGAATGCGATTATTAAATATTATTGATTATTTATTAAAACTAGACCCCCTAAAGTAGAAAAATGATCCTTTCCAGTCCCTTCTAAAAGATTGTAATGGTAGTAGGACTGCCACATTTCATTCTGCGCATAATAATGTAGGTTGTAGTAGTTTTTATAATCATGTCGTAGGAGGAGGGTGAGATGAATAAGAGTGCCTCCTGACTTTTCTATAAACATGATCCTTGCCTCCTTGTTCCTTGTTCATCGGAGATAATAGCAGGAGGGAGTCGTTACAATCGATATTAGAGCTCAATTTAACATTTAATCCTCAATAATTAATAATTTTAAGTTTTCCTTAGAGCCAAAGGGAATTATTAGGAAATTCTCCAAAGATAAGTCCATAAAGGATCACGATCTGGGGGTTGGAAAAAATTTCCTCCTCTTCTTAGATTTTTTGAGGATTCTCAGGCCACCGTGAATCCAACCTGGATAAAGCCTAAGGTTTTTACTCAAAATAAAATACTTGTAAGTTTTCTCATCTAATATTTTATCTCTTTCTTAAGCCCATACTTATCCCTAAACCCTAAGGACCCAATAGTTATTCTCTCTTTTGAATTAGGGTTTGGCATCCTTCACCAATTATTGATAATACATGTAACAATGATAATATCGAGATAAATTTTCTTATAATTGTTATATAAATATAAATATAAAATAAAGATACATATTTTATAAAGTATGGCCTGCACCAAGACAATCATGATCGTGTATCTGGTCCCCCAGAGACATGATGAGAAGTCTCCTGGTAAGAAGAATTTCTCTCTAGATAAGAAGAAGAGGGCCATGAATGGCAAGTCCTCCAAAAATAGGAAGATGACATATGAGGCCTTTGATGAGGGTGGCTCAGAACTCAATGAGGTCTCTAACCCCATTGACATACAAAGTCTTGATGATGACCTAGACCATGAGGATGGCTCATACCCTATTGATGGACCCGATCCTGATGCTGAGAATGATCCAGTTAAGACACCTGAAATGATCAGGTTGGAACAATGTAAGGTGATGATGGACACCATATGTGCCCTAGCCCTTAGGGACATAACCTAAAAAGATAGTGGTGCACCTCACCTTGTCCTTTCTCATCTTGGAGCTACCATCTTAGACTTTGTCAAGCTAAAAATTGAAAAATTTGGGGAGAAAACAAGTCTGAAGTCATGGACAAGGTGGATGCTTGGATGTCGACTGTGGAGTATGGTTCTACATTCTGGAGGTGTAGCCAACCAAGAAGGTGATCTTCACCTCCCATCTACTTGAGGGAGAAGCTAATCTTTGGTGAGAGAACTACATTGTCACATGAGATCTAACCAAGGATTCAATGGCATGGAAAGACTTCCATGCCATCTTCACCCCTAAGTTTGTCCTCATATCTTCCCAGAAGGAGAAGGAGAAACAATTCATGAATCTCTACCGGGGAGATATGATTGTTGCAAACTCTGGAATATTTTTGAAATTCTGAAGCGTTTCACCCATATGTTGGATGAGAAACTTTTAGTGTAGCATTTTTACGACTACCTAATCCTCTGCTTCAACTGCATGCCATGGCTAGAAGGCCTCCCTACTTCATCGATGCTCTCAACTTTGCCTTAAAGATGGAGAATATTGTCATGCCCTAAGGTTATCTAGGGTTAACTGAAGGTGTATGTACCCTTAGGAATAATGAAAGGAAGACAAAAGTCCACCATAACTACAAGGGAAAAGGGAAAAGAGGAGGGAAGCCTCGTACTAAAGTTTGCAATCGACATGGCCCACAATGAAGTAGAAAATATGGAAGGAGGCACTCATACAAGTGTCACTTTGACAAGACAGTTTGTTATCAGTGCAAGCAAGAAGGGCACTTTCAGTCCAACTGCCCTCTCCCACCTGCATAGAGGTTTGGCCCTATTGCAGCTCAACCAATGGTGGCAGCCCATCCTGCTACCAACTGCCAACATGCTAGATTTTTGCCATCGATAATGAAGAGGCCCAAATAATTTCCAACATACTTATAGAAGCTACCAAACTTTTAAAATATATACATATATATGTTTTCTATGCCTCTTATATATATAAATTAGAAATTTTAGTTGTGAATAAAATTGTAGGAATGCTTGATATAATGGGACACTTCGTCAAAGTTTTATATGACTTTGGTTCCACAAATACTTTCATTTCTTGAAATCTCACAACTATGCTCAATTTGTCTTAAAAGATTCAGCCTAAATCCTAGATATTACCTTCACGAGCAGGAGACCTTTCTTGTCTTTTTTATGACAAGTCATACATGTTAAATATCACAAATTTGAAATCCCCACTGATTTAGTATTATTGATATGAATGACATGATGTCACTATGAGAAATGGGAGAATAGACTTGCTAGGCATACCTCCAAAAAGAGAAGTTGAATTATCCATTGACCTAGCTCATGGGATGAACCAAATTTCTAGGTCCCCTTATCGAATGGGATACGTCGAGTTACTTGAGCTAAAAAAGCAACTCCATGAACTCTCAAACAAAGGATTCATCAAACCGAAAACCTACCCTTAGGAAGCCCATGTCCTCTTTGTGAAAAATAAAGATAGTTCATTTTACATATGCATCGACTATCTAATGTTGAACCAAGCTACTATAAAGAACAAGTATCCCCTACCCAGGATTAATGACCTCTTTTGACCAGTTGGAAACCACATGGGTCTTCTCAAAGATTGATCTATTTGGGTATCACTAGTTGTGAGTTGGAGAAGAAGATATCCCAAAACCGCTTCCCTAACTTGATATGACGACTATGAATTCTTAGTAATGCGTTTGGTCTATCCAATGCACTAATTGTATTCATGAATCTTATGAATAACATGCTCCAATCCCTCCTTAATACCTTCATAATAGTCTTCATTTTTGACTTCTAGGATAACATAGAAAAACATAAATAGCACCCGTCTAGGGTCCTAGACATCATGAGAGAGCAAAATTTTTGCAAAAAATTCTCAAAATGCTAGACTAATAGAGTTATGTTCCTTGAACACATTATATTTAGAGGAATTGTTACGGTGGACACAACCAAGGCATAAACAATTTGTGATTTGAAAGAACCCAAGTCATTGGATGAGATTTGTAGTTTCTTGGGATTATCTAGTTACTATTGGAGTTCATCCCAGATTTCTTGAAGATTGCTCCTCCCCTCACCAAGCTCACCCGAAAGAAAGTTTTTCTGGTTTGATGTTTATGAAGCCAATTTTAGGAGCTTAAGGATAATCTCACCTCTGCTCCCATGTTGACCCTACCCTCAGGCAATAATGGATTTGTCATCTTAACTAACACATAAAAGATGGGCTTAGGATGCATCCTTGAACAAGACTAGCATGTTATCTCTTTAGCCTTGAGACAACTGACATGGGCTATTATCGCACTACAAATTCACTAGGATATAATTACTAGAGTTTACTAAAACCAAAGCATAATAATGCCACCCGCAAGCAGACAGATCTTATCGTAATATAGTTGAGGATTAAAACCCAAAGGACAACTTGTTTAAGAATTATCTAATCAAAGTAACTTAGCAAGAACTAGTATTTATCATAAAGGTTGATATTGGTTTGATTAATCTAAGTTGCAAGAATAAAAAGAGCTATATTAAGGTTCTAGTTATCAATGGATGGAAACACTAGGGTGGAACTAGGTTTCATCGCTACTACTTGAATCTGTGCAATCATTCAAATCCAAACCTATATGAAGATATAATTGGAGTTGTGCAAGTTTCCCTTTTTGACATCAAAAACTTTCATGAGTAGATATCCATGTAAGCTTGATGTCTCGTTACTTATGTATCCTCTATCCACTACTCTGGGGACTTTCCGTCGAAAGTTCTTTGTCAGGGTGTCAATCGAAGATAATCGGTATTCAAATATTAAATGTTGAAGTTCTCATGGTAATAGATTATAATTAATCACGTAAAGCTAGTGATCAATCCATAAGACATGCAATAAATGATTAACTACGAATTAAATAAGTTCATACAAGAATTGGAACATGAATGTAATTGCAAGAAACTTGTAGTGGGACTAGTCCCCACACCCTAGTAAAAAGACGACTCCCTCAACATGATGAGATTAACATCAAAATAAGAGGAAGAGGACGTCATAATGGCCATGATGGTGGCAGAAGAAGTTTGGCGTGATATGCAAAGATGGACTTCCTTCTTCCTTTGTCTTCCAAGAACTAACTCTGGCTTGCAGCAGAAGTAGGGGAATGAACAACAACTCGGGGAAGAATTAATTGCCCAAGAAGGGAGATCGATGGCCTGGAGTTGCGGAAGGAAAGGATCTGTCGATATATGGTTGGGGTCGATAAACATCACCGGTCTAGGTCGATAGAACTAGCTTGGTCGATAGGTCTCATCGTTGCTCTATTCGCGGTGGTAGCCTTTCAACGTGTTCTGTCTCTAGAAATTCTGAGATGAGTTGTATGGCTACACTGGAGGGCTATTTATAGGGTCAAGGCTATCAACCTCTTTCCATCGGTGTCAATCGATGGGTCCATCGATCGATGGTACTATCGATAGACAGGTGCTAATGCTTAGACTTCCTATCATCTTTCTTGGAGTTTGACAGGTCTATTGACCTTGAGGGCCGACAAGGTTGTTAGGCAGTTATGGTCGTTGAGAATTGTGTCGACGTTAGTTGATTGATGACTTAATTTCTTGTCGGTTGCTGGCCGATGATGATGTCAAGGAGAGGAGTCGACAGGGTTGTCGACCTTAGTTATCTATGGATTGTATGTCGACCTTCTAAAAATGTCGATCTGGTGGATCGATGGAGCTGTCGAGCATTGAGTATCAACCAAAGTGTCGATGAGTCTGTCGATGCTTGATATTTACCGAAAATTAAAGGTTGATTGGCATGTTGATCGATAGGTCGATATTTTCCTCAGACACAAAATTTGTGTATCGATCTTCCTTCCGAAAGTGCTCAAAATCCACTTCAGTCTGGGGTGTTTCCCTAGGCAAACTTGTTGCAGAGTGGTAAAATTAAAAACCTGCAAAGAGAGTCAATAAAAGTATCAAATTACTACAAATTAGCATAAAAACCTAAGTAGATCAAAACAAAGCTATTCTAGAGGAAAACTAATCTATATGAATGCTAAATCAAACTAATAATGCATGTAAAACTAGGATGAATATGCATTCATAAACAACTTAAGCACAATGCGATAAATTACCCAACTCATGACCTATCACTTGCAACAATCGTATATGCTCTGAAAGATACATAGACACTCCCTATATGAAATTACATTCAATATCTTCACTGACCATATGAGCCTAAAGTAATTTTTGACCTACAAGGACCTAAATATGTGGTAGTGATGATGGAAGGAATATGTGAAGGCCTACAACTTCACAATAGCCTAACACCTCAGTAAGGCTAATGTGGTAGTTGACACTCTCCGTCATAAACAACTCAATTGTGCTGTTGGCTTAGCCATCCAATGCAGAAGACTTGAAAACTTTTCCAGATGGAATCCAAAACCTCTACATGGTATCATTTGGTGAACATCCAAATCATCCTTGACTTTCTTTATGAGTTTCTTGTAGCCTAGTTATCTAGACCTACCCTTGATAAGATGAAGGCTCTTCTCTATAAGCCTCAAATCCATCTCTCCATTGGTGTCAATGAAGGCATTCAATACAAATAACATATCGAGGTCCTCAAAGATTCTTCACTGAAGACTTACAGTATGCAAGAAGCGCATGAGTCTAAGTATATTTTTCATATGCTTTTTAAAGACTTGCAACTATTATTATTTTGGCATGGTATCAAATGAGAAGTATCCTCATTTGTAGCTAGTTGTCTCATGAGTAGGCGGTGAAGGTAGAACATCAATGACCAAGTGGTGCATTATAATCCATTAAGATTCCCAAATGGAAGCGGGACAAGATCACCACAAATTTCATGGTGCATCTTCCTAGGACCAAGAAGGGATACATAGATTTATGAGTCGTATTGGACCATTTGATGAAGTCAACACACTTCTTAGCCATCCAGTGGAGATAATGTGTTTTTGAAAATTTTTCCCCTTTGTGCCATAAATAAAAATCATGGAAAGATGAGTCCCTAACATGTGGGTTTGTTCAATATTTTAGAACAAATTGGGGAGACCGCTTATTCATCTTGCCCTACCACCTCAATACATTATGATGCATGATGTATTTTGTGTGTCCAATGTGAAGCCCTATATTGATAATCTTGTTCGTGTATTGAACATTGAACCTTTAAAGCTCCTAGGTAGGTTAACCTACCCAGAGGCACCTATAAGGGATCTTGGATTCAAAGGTGAAAGAGATCAAGAATAAAATGATTGATATGGTTAAAGTTCAATGGATACACCACGACAAGGATGAAGCCACATGGGAGTTGTGAACGAACATGAGAAAAACCACACACTCATCTTTTCTCTATCTAGGTTAAATTTTGAGGAAAAAATCTTAATGAGGGAAGGATGTAGCAGTAGGGGACTTTGAGAGTTTAATGAATTTTCATGAAATTATTACAAGTATTGGGTTTCCTTTAAATCTCTAAATTATGTGTACTTGTGTTACAAATAAGTCCCTAAAATGCAATGACCAAATCAATATGTTGTGCCTTTATTTTATATCAATAATGGCTTAAGTTGATTTATAATTGAACAATGAAAGTATACAAAAAGTAATTGAAGTTTCCAAGTTGGTTGATGACATGGATAACTGATAAAAGATTATCCCCTCATTCCTTGAACCAAAAGTTTCAAATATCAAACAAATATTTTTCATTCTAATTTTTAGTCCAATGATGGATAATGATCATAAGAGGATGATCCTAAAGTTTAAAGTGATAATGAGTTCATATGTGGCTTGGATAATTCAATTAAGTAATTTTTTGAAAGGCAAGAAAATGGTTGTTCATTTTTTTGTCTCCCCCTTTGCTAAGATGTGATAAAACTAAAATAATGATACATCTAAATTTGGGTAGAAGTTGGATGCTTGTAGAGACCTAGGATTTTTTTGGAAGATTTAGATATTCTTGAAAAATACTGAATAAGCCTAATTTTAATTGGATCTTAATTAATATCTAGAGATCAAAGATAGACTAATCCCGAACTCTCAGTGTGACACACATGCAACTTATAACCCATCTATTTGGTATAGGTATGATGACTCATGATCATCGTCTACCCCATATCAAGACCCCAATACAACTTAGATTCCTCCTTGATACTTATCTCTCTCTATTAGCCACTATTTTCCTTGAGACTTGTTCCATTAGCTTGGAGAAGTTGAGACAAACTCAACAATAATTCCTAGAGATTCTAGGAAACATGTGTTATCTACTAATACCTCTCATGTACCCCTAGACCTAAATAAGGACCACAGTAGTCACCCCTAGGCTCCAACAATTGGAACCACTCCTCAATTTCCAACAAGAGTACCAAAAACCCACCAACAACTTGCACCTTCATTTGTGGAAAGACAACCTCGTCAACTTCAACCAATTATTATGGCCCCAAGCAATCACAGGTAATCCATAAAGGTTCCTCAAAACTAGGGAGGTCCAAGGAAACAATGAGACTAGTCCCCAACTTTCGTATTCCATTGCTCAAAACTCCTCACCAGGAATCTTCCCTAACTACCATGCTACACTGTAAGTGGTGGGAATTCATTGTTAGACTTGTCAAAATGAGTTGAAATCCACGGGCACCGTAGGGACAATCTATTTTAGTTGGGTTTGGGTGATGAAATTTGCCACCCACTGAAAATCTCCCAAACCTCACCAACCCATTTATATAGAGGGTTTCATAGATGGCTCGTAGGCGGCTGTGGGTGATCCAGTTAACTCAAGTCAATATGTTAATATACATACTATACAAATACACCTTTTGAAAGTTGTTTCCAATTTAGTACAGTGAAATCTATAGTTGTATGCTTAAAAACCTAATCAAACTCTAAGATGTGCTTTGATATCATGTTACAAGATTGAGTTTCAAGTTTGGTCCAATTTGGACACTGTTTGAGCAAGTTATACATTTATATGCTTATTTTGGACTTTTATATAATTTTACCATATATAGGGTTTTTCTTGAAATTTATCATATGCTTGTTGTGCTTCACATGTTTCCATATAATTTTTTATATATTTTTGCTTTAGGAACCTTGCTACACCTTGGTTTGAGCAGTATCACCTAGCCTTATTTTGAGATTAGTGTTTGCTCTCATAGATGTCCTAACTCCCTGGTTGACCTTGGACCCAATGAGCCACCTAGTGTTGATGCTCAATGAAACTTATGACTCATATTGGTCACCAACATTCCTAGGGTTGGCAGTCTATGAGATATCTGACTCATCTTGGTTGCCAACATTCCTAGGGTTGGCAGTCGATTGGTTTTCTGATCAGCTTGGTCACCAAGATTTGTATGTGGTCATTTGGTTTTCTGAACAACATAGTCAACCTAGTTGCATGGATGATATGCTTGCATGGACATGATGTTTTGACCTTGGACACATGACATGCATGACTAGACACCTCTCCCTTCCTCTCTCTCTCTCCAACTGCAAGCTTTATATACCTCTCTCATTACATGCAAACAAGATCTTTGCATACCTAGCTCTCTACCTCTTCTTCCGTGTTTCTTGGAGCTCGTCCCCCCATGCTTGGTGGAGAAGGAGGATCCAAGAATGGAGAATCTTGGCCGATCTTGCTTGCATGTGCACCTAGGGTTTGGATCCACCCTTGTTGAGGTCGTTTGGTGCTTCCTTGCTTTACTTCTTGGTCTTGGTAAGTGAGATATCCCTCTTTTCCTTTGTTTTTCTTGCTATCCTATCTTCTTATATCTTCCTACTTGGTCAGATCCATGGTGTTCTTGGTGAATCTTTGTGCTATATGTTGAAGACACCTTCTTCTTACTTCCTTGACCGAGGGTTTGCTTATTCTTAGAAAAAGGAGCTAGCTTGGTTGAGTGGAGTGCCCAAGCTAGGATTTATTCCTTCTTTCTTTGAGCTAACTTGCTATTTGGAGATTCTTCATCATCTTTGAGGAGATATTTATAACTTCCTCCACATTTATTTTTTACCCTCTTGCATGTACATGATCTTACCCTAAAAATGTTGTTCTAAGTAGAAAGATGTTATCCTTGCCTAGGGTTGAGCTTAGATGGTAGATCTTGAGTAGATCATCCTTCTTGATGCACCTATAAAATTTATGTACATTTCTTCCTTGAAGGTAGAAAACCTAGACCCGCACATGTTTGTGATTCTATATGGTTGATAAAATTTTCACTCTATGTGGTCGCCAAGGTTTCACTCTATGTGGTCGATGAGATTTTCACTCTATGTGGTCGCCAAGGTTTCACTCTATGAGATCGATAAGGTTTTGAATCTATGTTGGTTGCCAAAGTTTTCTAACCCTACTGGTCACCAAGAATCCTAACCCTAGTGGTCGCCAAGGATTCTAACCCTAGTGATCACCAAGAATCCTAACTGTAGTGGTCACCAAAGATTCTACCCCTAGTGGTTTGCCCAGAATCCTAACCCCAGTGGTCTCAAAGGATTCTAACCATAATGGTCGCCAAGGATTCTAACCCTAGTGGTCACTAGGGATTCTAACCCTAGTGGTTGCTAAGATTCCTAACCCTAGTGGTCACCAAGATTTCCTAACTTAGGCGGTCGATGGAAATTCTGACTCTAAGGTCGCTATGTTTTCATACCTCTATGGTCAATGAGTTTTCTGATCCTATAAGTATGAGTCAAGAGTTTTGGTTGTATGGAATCAAATGGTCATTTTTGACCTTATGCATTCATGATCCGATGGAGAAATGCTAAGAGCTAGGGTTTATCCTTGAGTGTTGACTTGTAACATAACAAATAGGTGATGATGGCTAATCATACTTAGCTTCCTTGTATGATTGGTATGATGAGCAATAATCTCTCAATGTTTTTATAACCCTAACATTTTGCCATATGAACATTATGAGCTCTTAAATGCAATGTTATGTCAAACTTATATGCTACATGTATGGTGATGGTTTGATGAGCCTTTGGTAAGGCATGGAAAGATAATGATGTCCTTACATGGAATGATGTGATGGCCTTAATGACCTTTGGGCATGGTTGAGCCCTTGGGAGGCATGATCCACTTCATGACGTGATAAGGATTGGTATCATGTGATGATGTGATAAGAACTATATTTCATACGTTTTATATCTTCTGCAGTTGTAACATACCCATGTTTTTGTAGAACTCTTTTAGGGTTTGTATGTAGCTTGATTGATACAGTCTTAACTCACCCAATTGGCATTAAATAATCAAGTGAAACCCTAATCATGTAGTGCACTGTGTTGTAGATCCATTCTAGTGTCTAGATTTGCTGGATGGTGAAATGAATATTCCTCTAATGGAAGATCAGAGTTGTATACTATTCAGTATATGCATGTTCTTGAGGGTGGTTGTGGTCATACCTCAACAAGAGAACAGTCGAGGCCGTATATCAGATTATTATGATTCAGTATACTTGATATTTTGAGGACAAATGTGGTTGTACCTAGGATGATAGGGTTTTGTATACCCTAGTTACTAGTTCCATTATCTATATACCAAGGACAGACTAGGCTGTTTTACAGCTGGACTATAGATGTCGCTGCGGCTAACTCATACTGATTGAGTGTAGATGAGAATTTAGGATTCTTCCTCTCCTATAGCTTGTATAGAACTGAATGGCACTTCACAGTGGTCAGTTAGAGTCTAAGTGGTATGCCTCAAACTCCCCAGGACATAATAAAAGATTCAATAAAACTGTGTAGTATATCTATTTTGAGTTAAACACGATTCACATTGGTTGATAACCCTTGCCTGGTTTCTTATGCCATTAGTTATATAGTGAAGTAAGAGTTGTCAACTGTTAGTAAATGATAGTTTATCTGTTCCTTTATACATCCTATTAATCACACCTGTTACTATGCCTATCCGTTTAACTTGCTTAATCTATTTAATCCGATTAACTTGTTTAATAATATAACCTGCTACAACCAATAACCGTTGTTGAGAGTTATATTCCCCGTTGAGATTTTGGTCTCACCTTGTGGGTCACCACATCTTTTTAAGTGATCATCAATGATTTCATCATGATCATGGTGGTGAGAAAGAGCAGCTTGAAGAGAAGTAGGAGCAGAAGGTTGGGAAGTATTTAGTAGTGTCCTAGAGTCGTCCATGTACTCTCAGGTCTGTGTAGGGGATGTTTTGTAGATGATATGTATATTGAATCAAGTTTTTGGCAATATATATATGTTTTATATGGCATCTATATGTGGAACATATCTTTCATATACAAGTTGTGTCCTCAGACACTAGAGATACATGTAAATACATGTTATGGTATGTGTTGATATGCAAGTTGTTGAACCTTTATGTAAATATTTTTTAGCATGATGGTGATGTTTAAATCAGTTTTAATTTACCCTCTTTTTTGGTTGTATGGTTAATTAGCAGTTGATCGTGTGTCTTGTTTTGGGTAATCTCATTTACTGTGACGGGGCATCACAAAATCTTTACCTTTAATTATAGAAATGGTAGTCTCTTTATTTTCTGTTCGCTATAGACAACATCAAGAACTTATTATATTGGGAATGCCTAATATTATATGATAAAATTATTTGTTTCTTTCTCTAAAATTTGATGTATAGAAACTATATTATTTTTTGCTATTTTACATTGAAACACAAAAACTAGTAGCTTTTTTTTTAAATTTTAAAGTAATATAAACATAATTCAAAAACTAATCCATTGGTTTGACACTGTTCATAATAGTTGGTTAGTTCCTTTGAACTACATTTGACGTTAAAAACATCATTACATGCTATTTTAATTATTGTTCAAGGGTTAGGAGAAACAAATATCTACTTATTTTTCTTTGAACACATTTTATACGGGCATTAGCTGGTCTACCCTCAACCTACTGGGACAAGTTTGGGCATGCTTTTTTTTTCACATGTTTAAAAATGGGTATTTTTGACCCGCACCCTCAAGACCCGCACCTGTAGCGACCCAAACCACCCACTTTTTGATGGTTTCTATTTGTTGTTGGGAACCCAACAAGCCCTCCCGAGTTCTAGTTCAACCCATATCTTGATAATTCTCCTCCCAAACCCAATTTCCTTCATACATCTCTGGCCCTTACTTCACTGCCTACCATTAAGGTTGGAGATCTCACCAACCTAGGCTAAATCCAACCGAACCCAAGGTTGAAGCTTCTATGGCATGAGAGTGAGACTCAACCTTAGGGTTGATCTCCCAATTTCTCTCTCATGCATGGGCTAGGGAAAAGAATTCCCTTGAGGATTTTATCCTCCTGCCCCGATCTGTGTGACCAACCTTGGCCACCGTGCAATGACATAGGGGTAATTAACCCAATTTGAGATCTAGCCAAGTTGCATCCCACTTGGGTTATTGGCATGCTGTGATTGGTCAATGATCATTTTTTTTTGAAAATACAAAAATAAACCCTAGCTCTAAATATAGGTAATATATATATATATACATACATATATATATATACATATATATCAAAATTATCAAAAAAATATATGTAATATGAAAATAAAGGTTTAGACCTAGTTCACTCTCAAATTCAAAAACTATTCTTTGATGCATAAATTTAAAATGGTGATTATATGAAAACCCTAATTTTGAGAAATAATGAGGTATATCTTGTTCAATAAGATGATTAATTTGATAAATGTGATCCCTTTTAATGATGATGTTTGATTGTAGCTTTAAAGATTAGGGTTACCTAAGATGTCTTATTAGATTTTCCTATCTTAAGAACCCAATGTATAAAAGATTTAGGGTTTAGAAGAACAACCATAAACCAACCTTAAACTGGAACCCTAGGACCATGACTAGACCTAATCCACATTATATGAATAAAATTGTGACACCTTAGTGTTATGTAATAATTTTAGATTGATTCATTGAACCAAGTCTTGATTGGATTTGAACTTGATTTCTTGAAATATTATGACTCGAAAAATCTCATCTAATTGAAAAGGTACATTGTTACTTTATAAATTATCAGTTATACCAACTTTCTATGATATTTTTTAAGGTTTCTTGATGAATATCTATATACCTAAATTTTTAGATGTTTATTTCAGTTCTAGTTCAATTATAAATCTCTATGTGTATTGTGTATGTACATATTAGCTTTGAACCCGTCATAGTCTGTTAAGGTTAGTTTAATGAGATTAATACTCCTAGGAACTAAGGAAATTCAGAGAGGGAATGACTGAAAATCGAATGGTGATGTTGTGACAAAGTCCAATGCTTGATAGTAACCACAAAATCCAATATTCAAGAGAAATCTTAGAGTTCATGGATGGAACAAGGGAGTTGGCACACCTTAAGAGATACAACAAACATGGGTTATAGAGTCAAATATAAGATGTAAAGTTCAATTATTACTAATAATTTCTTGATATGCTTGATATATTGTTGTCCATATATGCATACATTTTTGTATGCACCCATGTACCTAAAATAGAAATATGTTGACTGCTCTTTTGTTTGTTTGTGTTTTATGTTAGCTATTTTATTTAAACCTTGAAGACATGGATAACCAAAAGAATGCATCAAAAGATCATTTGACTAACTATTATCTAGATTAATCGTTAGATGATAGTATTATTTCTTTCTGTGTTGCAAAAAACTTTATATAACTCAGGTTTATCTTCTGTTTTGTTATCAAACGAGTTTATGAAAGAAAGTATTGAATATTATTGGTTCTTTATTAAATTTAGATCCTGGAAAATAGAGTAATGATTATTGGTTCATTGATCTGTCTTCATTGGTGATAATAGTGGAAGGGAGTCATGAAAAAAAGGATTTATGAACTGGAAAAAAATAGAGCTGGCGTACTGTTGGCAGACGTAAGGACAGGCTGTCTGAATGTTGAACCTGCATCAGTTTCATGTCCACGTCTTCGATTAAGACATCCAATTGTGTGTGCAGGTTACACATTGCAAATTACCTAAGACTCCATGTCCTTGAATTTCACTTGATTTTTGAATAAAAAGTGATTAAAACTAGCCCTCTTCCAGAGAGTCCAAGCCACGACACAAATCAACTTCGAGCTGTGAGATGCATAGCACCATGGTGAAGTTTTCCTCATCGCTACCCCCACCCAACCATGTGGAACTGGGGATAGGCACTCATCAGTCATCACACTCTTTATAGTTTCACAATTCTTTTATGCCCAAGCCATTAGTACCTCTATCTACTTGGATCTTTGTGTGAGAATTTGTTTAGCCAGTTTTTTAACACTTACTTGTGATCCATTTATAAACATGGTGGAGGACGATCTTCGATCTAGTGCGATTGGAGTTATATGCTCCTCTAGTCCATATTAGGTCATAAGGCCCTCTTTATGAAATGTTGCATATATTTAATAATTAGTTTTTATATATTATGATAATAACTGATATCATCACAAAAAAATTAGTACCATACATGGTAGTCTTAAGTGTATAACTAAGTTACTAGAGTAATGTTGCCACAGTTAAAAGATGTTAGATAGTAAAGAGTTATGATAGAAGGGGAGAAACCCCCACAATAACCCTTATAAAGACAAAGAAAACTCTAAAGAGATGGTGCCACCATTGATATCTTGAAACATGTGTGAACAATTCAACCAGACTACAAATTTTGTTTCTCCAAAATCTATTTCACAGTGATGTGTCTCTTGTCAATTTCTCCAACCTGGAAATTAAGCAGGTGTGTGACTTTGGCCTCTATGATGATAGTTCCTATTTTTGCATCAGCTGTAAGATGAAAAAATGTCTGTGTAAGTACTAGTAATAGGATTAAGTAGAAAAGATATATTATGACTAATATTTTCAAAAGTTCTAAAATTTCTTTCTTTCCAGATCGTCCACATGGTGATGGTTTGATCATGACTGTTTTGGATCGCAAATAAGAGATAGGTTTGGTATCATTAATCCAATTGATGACATCTATATAGATGTTGGTACATTGTGGTGCCAAATCTGCTTAATGAAACTACAGTTGAACAATATATGTTCGTTGGATACAATGTCTATTTTACAAAACATATATTTGGTGGATCCTTAAAAATCTTTATGAAACCACTTTTATTCGGTCATGATTTTATTATGACCATCAACCGGATGCGTATGATATATTTTATAGAATATTTTCCATATTTTAGTGTAAAAATTTATATAACTTGAGTCATTATAAAAGGAGTATATGCATCTAGGATAATATTTGTTATCCATTTTCTGTAATACCCTATTTCTGATGTCTAGCTGATGGATTTGATTAATGAGTATTTTATGAATGATACAACATAGTTGTTCTTCATTTTCTCTACACATCCAATCCAAACAAAAACATCTGACATATGTCGGATTCAAATGTGATATCAGATATCAGATTTTCAGATCCAAAAATATCAAAGTGGATATCGGATAATGTTGTATCTGTTCTGAAAAAATGTAATTGCAAGAAATATATACATATATTATTAAAAATATTATTTATTGATAAAATATAAAAATATCAACAATTATCATATATATTTAACATAAATTTAACATTTCATGTATATAGTATATTTATTCGTATTAAATGAATAATTTTGGTTCATATATTATGGATTTAGATCAGATCCAGATAATATGATATGATATTCATCGGATATCAGATCTAATATTTTTTTCTCAAATTCAGATATCAAATATAGCAGTTTTTGCTAAATATTCGATCCATATGTAGATCTAATGAGTTGGGACAAGGTTATATAGCGAGATAGTTGATTTAGTGACATAGCCATCATACTAAAATGAATAAGGCCTCGAATACAAAAGGCTAACTTTAGTTTTGAACCATAATATTTTGTTGATACAAGATTACCCCTTTGCGCATAATATAATAGGGCACATGCCTAAACAAAATGACGGGGTTGGGTTCGATTGACAATCAATCATAAAACTTTGTCATTAGTTCCTACGAGCTAATTGTTCTACATTTCTTTTCTTGGTGTAGCTTACTACATGGGGTTTGAGTGGGAATTTAGTTTGCGTTTGGGTATGTATCCTTGGATTGTTGTCGCATATTCAGCTCCCATTGCAACCACTATTGTTGTTTTCTTGATCTACCCTATTGGTCAAAGAAGTTTTTTTTTTAATTTATGCCTCTAGGAGTTTCTAATACTTTCAACTTCATAATTTTATTCCAGATAGAATACAATATTCTTATGCACCCATTGTGCATGTTAATCATAAATGGTATATTCAACTACACATTATTTAACGTCATGCATATTCTTCGGTAACCTCCAATTTGATCAGGAAACAACTGAAAATGAATCAGCTGATGAAGGTTATAGGCTTGGTCAAGAGGAAGAAGCTTATGATATTGTAGTTTCTCTTAGTTATTTTGGCTGATTAATCTTTCAATATGCTAGTTTCGGCAATTTAGTTCCTTATATTTCTTACTAGCTGCTTGGCATGTAGTAGGAATATGGTTTGCTGCTTTAGATGTTATTACCAGTGTTATGAAAAGCGGTAATCGGTGTACGGGCAGAGAGGGTACCGAATAGAGTATATACGGTATGCGGGAGTATAAGCGAGAGAATATTCGGTTTTAATCGGTTTTGATTTTTTTTAATATTAATCATAAAGATTTGTAAATTATATATTGACCATATAATAATGACAATGATAAGTAATTAGAAACATTTATAAGTAATAGACTAATATTGCATTCATAAGTAGTTGAAACATTACTGAAATTAGAGAAGAAAACTTTGATAAGTAATTACAAACATTGATAAGTCATAGACTAATATCACATTAATAAGTAATTAGAAACGTTGATAAGTAATAGACTAATATTGCATTAATAAGTAATTAGAAATATTGATAAGTCATAGACTAATATTGCATTAATAAGTAATTAGAAACATTGATAAGTGATAAGACTAATATTGCATTAATAAGTAACTTGAAACATTGATGAAATTAGGGAAAAAACATTGATAAGTCATAGACTAATCTTGCATTAAGAAGTAATTAGAAACATTAATGAACTTAGAGAAGAAAACATCAATAGTAAGGATCAGTTCAATAAACACTAACTATAAACTTATAGAGAAAACATGAGGAGAAGACCAAATATGTAAATTGGAAGAAGAGAATGTAATTGTAATGACCAATAGTAGTATTAGAAAAAATTAATGTAAAAAAAATTATTACTAGCATTTGATTTTGAAAATTGCCGATTAATCGGCCGATTATTCCCCCATCGGCCGATTAATCGGTCCTGGACCGATTATAGGCCGATTATTGATAATCGGTTCGGTAGACCCCCAAAAAGGAATATTCGGCCGATTATTCGGCCTAAGCGGCCGATTTTCTGAACAGTGGTTATTACTATGGCATTTAGCCTAAATGATTTCAACTTAAACCAATATGTAGTTTACAATCAAGGTCATGTTACAAAACTTGGGATGATATTGTCAATCATGCTAACCTTAGTTTAGGAATTATGCATGAACATTACACACGCAACTTCCCTCTAGACCAATCTTTCGTTGAAGCTCCATCCACAAATAGACAATACTTTTATTTTAGTGTATTAGTGGTTATGAATACTAATTGCTAAAGTATAAATATAAAACCAATTAAAACCACTTAATAATGTGCTATAATGACTCCCAATCACAATAAATAAGTAGGCGTTCTGACACATTTATGTTCATATGTGTCAAAGGACAAGTAAGGGTCTTTACAAGTAATGGATTTTGGTAAGGAATTTGAACACGTCACAACATCATGCATATGTATTGAAAATTTTCAAAGACTTTTGCATTATTTTGGGTGGAGGTTGGTAAAGAAGTCATAAAAATATATAATTATCCGAGTGGAATCTTAGAATACTGGATATTTGTGGAAAATAGAATAATGTAACTTTGTAGCATGAAATTTAGTAGATATGAAAAAGATGTAGAGAGATTGGAGATAGACAATACACTTTTTTGGTATAATAGTGTTTACAAACATAAAAATAATTTGGGGGTTGTTGATCATAATATGTATAAGAATATGTTGTCAATATTACAAGAATGGATGATGAAATCATAACAATGAAAATCCTTTGTTGCAATAATAATTGTAGACATTCTTGGTGCTTATGCTCCCTACCAGATTGGACTTAGTGAGGAGTCTAAGAAGAACTTTTGTAGAATTTATATGATTTGATGCAAGGAATATTAGAAGAGGAGAAGATCATTATTGCGAGTGATTTGAATGCCATACCAAAAGCAAAACAATTAGTTATGAAAGAGTACATGGTTATTTTGGATATTATAGCAATAATGGAGGAGAGGTGATACTTGATTTTTAGTTGCTTACAATACAATTTGAAGTCCACCTATGTTCCATATATCTAGTCAATTATAGTCAGTCCCAATCCTGATTTAGGTTGATAACCAACCATAAAAAATATCACTACTTTTATGACATGGATCTATATGTGTTTCTATTAGAGCATCTCTACCCAGAGATGTGCTTCATCGACACCCAATTGTAGTGATAAATATGCAAGGTATTTTGGTACAATAATGTTTTCTTGTTTTACATGAAAAGCAAGAGTTTCTACACATTGTTTGAGTGTGGATAAATAAGCTAGTCCCTTTGCATTATTGGTCAAGTGTAGTGAATAATGTGGAAGATAATATTTTAATAGAAGCAAACAAATAAGCAAGCTTATAAAAAAGGGATTAGAGTGGGATATGTGAATATTGACTCTCTAATAGAAAAGTATTTGGAGATGGTGGATACCATGATTAGAAGAAAAGTCAATATATCTTGCTTGTAGGGAACTAAGTGGACATAGGAACAATTGAGAGACATTGGAGACACATTGTATAAAATCACATATATAAATAGTGACTAAACAAAAATGGCATAAAAATGATTGTTGATAATATTGAGGATGATGTTGATAAGATCACAAGGATGGGTGATAGATTATAGCTATCACGGCTATTCTTGGGGGAAATATTTTTTACATTATTAGTGCTTATGCCCCCATGTTGGCCTTAATGAGGAGGCTAAGATGGATTTTTAGGATAATATGGATGAATTGATGTAAGAAATATGGATGGAGATAAGATTACTATTCAGAGTGAAATAAATGACCATGTGGAAAGTGGTAATGTTAGATATGAGAGGGGTTGTAGTGATATTGGATATGAAAAAAATAAATGGAGGAGATAGGATATTAGATTTTATAGTTTTTTATGATATATATTAGAAAACACAAATTTCAAGAAAAGAAATTCTCATAGGATTACTTTTAAGAGTGGGCACAGTTGTAGGCAAATTTATTACTTCCTTATAAGGCATGTAGATCAAAATGCATGTGGGTATTGTAAAGTGATCCCTAGGGAAGAACTCACCACCCTAAATAAGGTGTTGGTTTTGGATATTAACATGAAGGCCAACAAAGGTAAGCATAATAAAACTTAGTGTAGAAGGATCAAGTGGTGGAATCTTAAAGAAAAAAAGAAAACAATATTTTATGATAAACTCATCAAGGATGAAACTTGGAACTTGGAGTCTAATGTTAACACTATATGTCATAATATGAGCTCCTTCATAGTAAACATTTCCAAAGAAGTTTTAGGGGAGTCCAAAGGGCATGGGACTCTATAATATTTTTTTGTGAGGAATGATGAAATATAGAAGGCTATTAATCCCAAAAGGGATATTTATAGGAGGGTGCAAAAATCTAGAGATTATGCAAATTTTTATATATAAAAGCAAGCAAGGAAAGAAGCTAAAAATGCAGAAAGAGGCAAGATCTAGATACTTTAAAGAGATATATAAAAAATTTGATGCCATATAAGAGAATATATATATATATATATATATATATATATATATATATATATATATATATATATAACAAAGGAAAGGAAGAGATTTGATTAAAGTAAACTACATCAAAAATGGGATGGTAGAGTGTTGCTGAAGGATGATGATATTAAGAAATAGTGCAAAAACAACTTTCATAAGATTTTCAATGGAGATACCATGAAAAATGTAAGAGACTCATATGACATGAATACGATAGATATAATATACACACGATGAGTTTCACTATTTGAGGTCAAGAGTGCTTTGGAAAAGATGAAAGTGAGAAAGGTATTTGGCCAGATAATATTCCCGTTGTTGTATGGAAGAATATGAGGGGTGAAGGAGCTATGTGGTTAATGAATTTTTGTAATAAATTTGTGAAGACCAAGAAGATGTTAGATGAGTGAAGAAATAGTACTATAGTCCCCATTGACAAGATTAAATGATATGTTTGGAGTTACATAAACTATGGATATATCAAGTTGATGAGTCACCCCTTGAAACTTTAGGAGAGGAAAATTGAGTAGAGGATAAGATATATATCATATATATCAAAAAATAGATTTGGTTTCATGCCTGTAGATCGATGAAAGATAATATATTTCGAATAAGAAAGCACATGGAGAAGTGCAAATAAAACAAAAGAGATCTTAATATCGTTTTATTGATATGGAAAAGGCTTATGATTAAGTATTAGGGGGTAGTGTTATGGAGGGTTTTGGAGAAAAAGGGTGTGAGAATTCAATACATTGACTTGAATAAAGACATGCATGATAGCTCAACTGCAAGTGTTAGAACTCCTGGAGTAGAGACACCAACATTTCATACCAATGTTGGAGTACATCAAGGATCGACACTGAACCAATATATATTCCTTCTTGTTAGGATGAGTTGAAAATGCATGTTTAGGTTGATATTCCTTGGTGTATTTTATTTACTTATGATTTTGATTTGATTGATGAAAATGAAGAAAGATTGGATGATAAAGTTGAATTATGGATAAATGCATTGGAATCTAGTGGATTTATGATCACGAGAAACAAAATCAAGTATGTGCATTCAATTTCAGACTATCTAGAGTGAATGTACCAAAAATTGATATTTTTTTACTTTGGGGTAATTATTATCCAAATGGATGGTAATGTTCAACATGATGTTTGTCACATGATCATAATAAGATGGTTGAGATGGAGCGTTGCAGTTGGAGTAGTATATGATCATAAAACCTTTATCTGATTAGAAAGTAAGTTTTATATGGGAGTGAATATTGAGTGGTAAAGAACTAGGGTCTCAACACGATGAATGAATCCAAAATGCATATGATGATATGAATGTGTGGGAATACAAGAAAAGATTGCTCAATAAAAAACTATATTAAGAACAAAGTGGGGATGGTGAGCATTGAGGGCAAGTTGTAGAGGGCCCTCTGAGATGGTATGAACATGTGCAATACATATTGACAAATGCACCTATTTGAAGTGATAATTTTGATTCAAAAACAATGAAAAGAATAACAGGAATACTATATTAACTTGGAGTATATTATAAAAAGATATTTATAATCTTTACATCTTATTCAGTATATGACTCATAATAGAACTGATTGGAAAATAAGGAACAATGTAGCCGACCCCAAAATGGTTGGGATTGAGGATTAGATGATGATCATAATGATGATATGATTTTTACAAACAACCATCTAAAAAGGGTCAACATATGATCACTTTCTTGAGTGGGAACAATTGTACTAAATTGTTTACTTTTCTTACAAAGTAAGCCGATAGGTGGATGAACAAGGATTGTAATGTGATGCCATAACAATCCATCCACTATAATATGAAGTTTTTGAATACTAATACATATATCAACAAAAGGAATCATAAGGGCACCCAAGATAGAAGGACCAAGTAATGAAATTTTATAGAGAGAAGGGAAAATAGCAATTTATAATAAAATTCTTATGATAAAACATTTGGAACTTAAAATTTGAGGTTAACAAAGTATGACAATGCATGATTTCTTAAATTATAAGAATCACAAGAAAGTTTTAAGGAAATATAAAGGTTGTTGCCTTCAAACAAGGAGACATGGTAGTGGAATAAGCAAGTACAAGAAACTACTAAAACCTAAAGAGAGATTCATACAAAATCATTAAATGTTGAGAAAATGCAATATTCTAAAGATAAAAGTTAGCAATGAAGGAATCTAAGAAATCATTTGAAGATTCCATATCTAGATTCTTTTAAGAAATATGTACAAATTTGGATACTAGACTGGATAAAATGTTTCATCTGTAAGAAGAAGGCTCTATCTACATGTTTACCTTTAAGTCATCATCAACCATTTGTTTTCAAATGCACTTATCTAGTTTGATTTGTATTTCTTTCCTTATCGTAGATCTATTCATAATTTACAAAAAAAAAATCACCGTATATTCTTAACAAAGTAGCTAATATAAAGTTGATGGCAATTTGCATGTGTTACATATATTCTACAAACGATCCTAACTACACTACAACTAAACCTAATACACTTGTGAGTGCCAAACATTGTCTGATTAGTGTGTAAATTCAAAACTTAGTGCCTAAAAAAATAGAAGTAGCTTGTACTTGAAAATAACATCAATTTGTATTTGATCTTGATATAAAATTTATCCTTTGTGTCATTTCACATGTCAGTATGGTATTCATACAATTTATGTGTAACGTCCCAAGATTTCAGGCCTCAGATAATATAATCTTAAAAGGAATAATTGGACTACCCATATCACCAAGGTGCACCTCCTTTTCTGGGAGCCCATCACTAAAGAACTCCATAGTTAAGAGTGCTCATCTTGGAGTAGTAATAGGATGGGTGACCAATCGGGAAGTTGATCTCGGCTTGTGCATGAGTGAGGAAAAAGCGTACAGTTAAGGCTTGTGGTAATCTATGGGGCCAGTCGTCATTCTTGAAATTCTACTAGAGCCTTGGACAGTGGGCCCAGGTGTTACAAATGGTATCAGAGCCAATTCCCCTCCAGTAGGTGGAGCTCACATGGGCAATTTGCATGTCAGTCTTGGGTTGTACAATCCATGCATGTAGGAATGGGTTATCCATGGTGATATAGCCACCCTTGCACTAGTGTTCCATGATCGGGAGCTGGGTGTCCATGGGTCATGTTGGGTCTACACTGAAATGGGGAAATATGATGAGGCCATATAGTTAAGGCTTGTGGTGGTCCGTGGGGCCAGTCGTCATTTATAAAACTCTACTAGAGCCTTGGGCAGTGGGCCCAGGTGTTACATTATGATTAAGTTTAAGATCAAATTAATATACCATGCACTACATAATGCATCATGGAGACTAATGTATTGTAGTTGTGAACCCTAAAGTTTAAGAAACTCAAGAATAATTGTAGGTAGGAATATAACCTAGTTTTAGTTGTTGATGTTATATGGTTATATTCAACACATAGCTATTGACACCATATAGTGGGACACAATACTTTCAGTTGTAATTGCAAGGTGGGACTTATCTCTTAGTTGTTGACATTATATGATGAAATTTAGCAGTTGAATGTTTCCAACATATGGTAAGGACATATAATTTACAGTTATTGACACCACATGGTGGGACTCAACACTCAGTTTTTGAAGTTATATGATGGATCTCAGCACACAACTACTAACATCATATAGTGAGTAAACAATACTCTCAGTTGTCAACACCATATAGTGGGACCCATAACTCAATTTTCTATGTTATATTATGGAAATTAGCACTTAGTTGTCACCACCATATACACGATACTTTATATTTTGACATTGTAGGATGGGATTGGGCACTCAACAATTGACATTATATGGTGGAATTTAGCACTTAGATGTTGCCACTATATGGTGAGGACATTGTATTTTCATAGATCAACACCATAGGGTGGGACTCAAATTCTCATGTTTTAAGGTGGTTCACATCATGGAGACCAACATATTTTATGTGCATAATGTTATGCATTTGATTAGTCTAGGTGTATATATTTGGTGTGTTTTTTCTTTTAAGGCCATGCACTAACCAATTGAGTTTGATTAAATGCAACCCCAAGAGGAATTCAAACACACTAGGGATATTTCAAATTTCTAAATCCCTAATAGGCTCGCTCACATAGACTAACACACTTACTCTCAAGCCCACGGGGTCGTGTTATAGTATAGGAAAGCGACAAGTCAGGGGTCAAACCAAGAGAGAAAAGGGGGCACTAGAGCTAGGTTCTTATTGCGGAGTCTAGGGTTTAAGATTTTGATGGTTGATTTGTTGATTACACTAAGGGTTGAACAAACAAGCAATTAAAGGAAAGAAAACAAGATCGAAATGTAAATTACCTTAGACAATTAATTCTAATGAGTAAGAAATGACAAGCTAGGAAAGAAAAGGAGCAAGTTAAGAGCATATTACACTAAGGCAAGCAAGTCAAGATCTACACTAAACAAAGCTAGAAAACTAAGCACAAGAGCAATTAAAGACCTAAACTAGCAAGAACAAGGCAAGATCAAGGAAATGAGGTAACCAAGCAAGTAAAGAGCTAACCAAGCTAACACTAGCTAAGCAAGAAGGAAATTAGGGTTTTAATGCAATTAAGAGAAGTGTGGGTTGTTTGGGGGAATGCACTCATCAATTGTGTTGGGGGTGATAACATGTTAACATTACTCTTCAATTTAGATTACCAAACCAAACAACAAGCTAATGAATTTCCTTAAACTACTAACTGACCATGGATAGGATAGGTTGTGTATAGGGGAACTAGTCCCTAACACCTCCTACCTACCCTTATGAGGATCAATTAGATTAGCATTTGGGTGGAATTCAATTAGGCTCTAGTCAAGCCTAGGATGCTAGGATAGGAACTCTTAGGGTAATTAGTGGCCGAGGGTAGTAATGTGAGGTGGAAGTGAGATTTTAGACCTCACATAATCCACATTCTAGCCTTGAGAAGGCTCTAAGCTAATTATACTAAATGATTCTATGCTAGCTACTTAGATATCTCACCTTGGCATAGAAGAATTGATTAGCATGTAGGAAGGTGAATAGATAACTAAGGATCCATTAATTGGATTTAGGAGTAATTCACAAATTAGCTACATATAAGAAATTTCCCTAAATTCCTAGGTGATTTCAAGCACAAACCAACAAGTAATTTATGGAGAATGAGATATAAATGGAACACAATCAATAAAAAATGAATCATAATGTTTACATATTATTTCCCCCCAACATGGTATCAAAGTAACATTTTGAGCCCCAAACAACCCACCTAAGGGGCCTAGCTACTCATAGAACAAGAAAGTACAAAAAGAAATGAAGAAGAATGAGTATAGGAGTGGAAAGTCATGATGAGCTCAGTGAAGACTCATTCTTCTCCACCTCCTACCAGAAATAGCTCGAGCACCTCCCTCCAAGGTAGGTAGATGGCATGAATGTATGGAGGAAATTGGCCAAAAACCCTAGAGTAGGCATTTTTTGGGTGGAAGATGATGAAATGGAGGTGGAATGGAGTAGGAATGGATGGGAGATGAAATTTGAGAGCTGAGAGTGGTTTACTTGTGGATACTCTTGAGATCTAGCCACCACCTATGCATATATAGGCGGTGGGGAAGCATTAGGTTAAGTAGCAGTAAAATGGGAAGTGTAATGGAAAAGTGCTACTAGGTATGTATGTAACACAACCATGATTCACAACATGACCGTGGTGGGTAGGGATCAAAATGGCCATGGTGGAGTGGAACATGTGAGGTTGAATTTGGAAAAAGTTACAGGAAAATTTGGGGGTTTTGAGTGGCTGGTGGGGAAGCACGACCGTGGTGGTCACCTCAGTTGTTTTAGCTCTGGAGTTGGCTTCCCATTCTCAGTACCACAACTACTTTGACATCTTGGCTACATGGTCGTTATGATGTGCACAACTATTTTGGGGCATGTGAGAATGGTCGTGCTGTGTTGCATGACCGTTCTACTAAACTTGAATCTTCATTGCTTGTCCCTGTGATTTTGAGTGAACCAACACAACCATTTTTCTATACCACATCACATTAGCTTCTTTATCTCACCTAGAGCTTGTACTTTGTGTTTCCTTGGACTTCTATGCTTCAATTGACCTTTGAACACTAGTGGTAGGTTGAGGGAGCTTTTGACTTTAGTTTGGGTCTATTTAAGGGTAATGAAACCCTAGGATCATTCTTTCTCTCTCTCTCTTCCATCCAAGCATGGTCCAAATAGCTAAAAAACATGCCAATAATGTGCATAAGTGCATTTTACACAAATATGCATATTGAGGGGAATAACATGTAATCTGGAAGATATAGATGTGATTAAAGTTCCATAAGACACACAATGAAGCCCTAAAATAGGGCTGCATATCCACCCCAAACTTAACACATACTTGTCCTCAAGTATGCTCCAACTCAATATCTCTTCAATTTTTCAACAATCAAGAAATGACAAATGCATTGCAATCAGAAGAATATTGATTAAATGAGCTCAATAATGACTAGGTACATGCATTTTACTTCTCTCCTCTCCTATTTCACAAACCAATCATGATTAAAGTATTGAGCTTATAAACTTCAAATATAAGGCATAGAATACACAATAAATCCATATGGCTATCATATAACTCCCTATATACTATTTCATTGTGGTGAAGATAAAAAATGACTAATTTTGCTATTTTACATTCACACATTCAATCTCATATGTCAATCCACACTAAGTGACCCATGTGGTTATGAAAAAAGGCAAAATGAGCTAGGTTTGATGTTTCCTAGCTCAATGGGCATGCAAATGGAGTAAAGGGTTGTTGTAAGAGTTTGGAGTGCTATTACAAAGGAGCACTCATCTTTTCTTATTTAGATGCTATTAAATAGGAGAATCTTTTATTTTATTTATTTATTTTTTCTTTTCCCTTGGTGTATATAGGGCACATGGTGGTGAGAATGAAGCGAGGGATATAGATATGGCCACCCCACACTTTTAGAGGTGGCCAAGGCTGAATATGTGCACTTTGGCATCCTTTCATGAGGTGTAGGGGTAAGAAGATGATAGAAGAAATGTGAGTCAAAGAAGGGTAACTAGTTTGAATTTCAACATGAGATCTCCTGCATGAAAGCTACTCCAACAATTTCATCAAGTAATGACCCACCACATCAATGGGGAATATTAAAACCATACTTTAATCATGGCATTCTATAAAATCCTAAACGTTCATGGCTTGCTTAAATTACAATTTAATCAAACAATTCACAAGCATGAGAGAGGTGATTTACATGTAAAAAGTCAAGTCTAAGGCCATATACCAATAGAATGATAATGTATCATGCATTTATCAAAAGTCAACATTTTCAATCCAATGAGAAGAGATCAGGCCAAAACACACATTTAGACAAGAAGTTCTAAATTTGAGAAAAATGGTTCCAAATCACTTTCGATCACATCTAAGTCTTCATAACTTAAAGCAAGAAATAAGTAAATCCTAGCTACATACATGCAAAAATTACAAAAAAAACTACATGATATGCATCATGGAAAAAAGAGCACAATTTTAAAAAAATTTATGCAAAAATTTGCAAGAAGGTAAACTACCTGGAATGCAAGTATGAAAAGCTAATAAAATCTAATCTAGATAGAAAGATCAAGAAATCAAAAGTAAACGACAAGGTAAAATGCAAAATGAGTAAAATAAATGAGGGCATATTGCCCTACCACCCCAAACTTTTGAATCATGTTGTCTTTAGTTTGAAACTAAAGTATAGGAGTGATAGGGTAGATGATCATGGTTGTTGTGGTGGCTTCAGTGGTGCTCCTCCATGTGGTGGAGAATAGTGGTAGTAATTGCCCCAGTAGTCTGCATGTGGAGGCGGGTAGGCATCTTGGTAACCAGACAGTGCAACCCACAAATCTTCTCCCTACTAGGGGTTCCTCTAAATTTAGGGATGCTAGAAATTATACATATGGTTGATCTAATGGTGCATCTACTGATGATATAACCATAATGCATCTTGTGTATGGTAAAATCCCTCTTGTGCACTCAAGATGTTATCCTGGGTCCTCTGAATACCCTCCAACTATGCATGTATAGTAGACATATCCTATGTGTTCACTGAGGGCTGTTGTGGCTATGTCACCTCTGCCTCTTGTCTCCTCACCTTGCAGGCCTCTCTCTCCAATGTCCTCCTATACTCACCAGCTGCCTATGACTCTCATAGTCCCTTAGGCAATATCAAAAACTCTGGTGAATAGCATGTGCCCCAGGGATTCTCCTCTTCCCATCTCCTCACTCTATCCAAGAACTATGGAGTAGGGCCATACTCACCTAGGAGAGGTGCAATAGAGTATGTTAGATCCAGAGAGATGCATGCATACAAGGGGTTGACCTGATATATAATTTTTTGATCAACAATTGCTATCATGGAGGAATGGACAAGATATTGTAGGTCTACCAACCTCCCCCATCTTCCTTGGTGTCTCCAGAAGCATCATGACCTTGAGCAATGGCAATGGAAGTTACAATCCCCTCGGTAATATAAGGATTCTTGCTCTTCGAGGGGATTGTCCTCAGATGATCAATCAATAATTCTCCCAAGTTTACATGCTTACCCTTTGTCATACAACCCAAGACACATAGATCCTTCTTTGTACAGTTTCCCTAATTTTCATACCTACCAAAAATGGTGTTTGTGAGAACTTTCTGAACATAGTGAAGGAATGGATTATGGAGCAAACTCATCGTCGACTTCCCCGCTAAAAAGTAGTTGTTTCTGGTGAATGCCTTCCATGTGGTAGCTAAACTGGCACTCTAGTCCTTATCTATCCTCCCTTGATCTAGGAGGAATACCATTTCATCATTTGGAGCAACAAAATTGTTCAACATGGATGAGGTGATCACCCAACTTCTATCTCTAATTCTGACTCGAATGACGTCTTCCCCATCATCAGATCCTTCTCTAAAGTGGCAAAGAACTGGCATGTCAACTTTACACATGTCTCCTATGTTGTCATTAGTACCTCAAATAAGCCCATGGCTTCCATCACACCCTGGTTATACTGAAAGAAACCTAGAGCCTTCAATGTCTCCTGACATGCATAGTGGGTGGCTTCACCCTATGCGTCAAGCACTCTGAATGCTTTAATTTCTTTACATGATTACTCTTGACCTTAGGTTTTTCCTTATGTTGATCATCTAGCACATCCTCATGTTATGAATCATACATAACCTCATCCTCACAATCCAGAAGTAGCCACATTTGTGCTTGCAGATGGGATTGTGGTTGCAGTGTTGTGGAGGTCGAAGGTCATGCCGAGGTAGATGGTCAGGCTACTAAAAAAGAAGGTTGAGTCAGTGAAGGTGGTGGTGCTTCCCTAGTAGTAACAGTTTTCCAGACTGCTACCCCACCTCTACTACGTAATCTAGTGGATTCCTATATCATAGGATCCTCCAATGCAGCCATGTGAGGTGATTCCTAATGTGAACTGTAGGCTTTCGATGGTGGTGGAGGAACTTGAGATGACATCAAGGTTTAAGATGATCCATTATTGGGCTGATGTTGGTAGGAGAGGATGCCCTTGGTCTTCTCTACATCCTTTTTAGCAACTTCTTCATTAAGGACAAATTTGGGATTTTAGGTTTTCTCTGAAGAACTGGGATGTTGAGAGGAATGGAGAAATGGTGGTAATTTTGTGGGTGAAAATTGGTGGAAACAGTAGCTTAGGATAGAAAAACTAGTAGGGAGATAATTGGAGGTGGATTGGGGGTGATTTGGTGAAGGATCAAAGGTTGTAGAGGAGTTGCAGGTCACTACATGGATGACATTTGCACAGAACGGTCATGCTATCACGCAAGAAATGAATGAGCTATGTCTCAAATTTTTCTGACCTTGCTGACTTAAGTGATGCAGTCAGGGGCAACACGGCTGTGTTGTGTGGCATGGTTGTGTTGGGTATCCGCAATGTGGCTGTGCTACGCTACATGGATGTTTTGGCTGTTATTCCACACAGGTGTGCTGCCAAGCATGATCGTTTTGATCTGGGATTTTCTTCTTCAATTTCCCTATGATTTTGAGTGTATCACATGGCCATTCCATGTTAACATTTCCACGGTGAGTACTATAGGAGGTTAGTTCAACTTGAACTTCATCAAAACACTAAATCTTTGATCAAAAGTGATTTTTCATTAATCCTTTGTCTAAATTTCATTTGATTTTCTTCATTTCACCACTGTTAGTACCTGTACATATTAAAACTAAACAAAAACCATTGAAAACAAGTGTGTGTGTTTTCTTGGAAAAGTGTAAAAATAATCAAAAGTATAAAAAATGAAAGGTTGTTTGGAAAATTCCCCAAACCTAGGTGGGTTTCCTCCCACTAGCACTAAGTTTCATGCCTTCATCTAGGCTTCTTGTAGATTATTCAATTGCTCAACCATTTGGCATCATCACATGTCCATTCTTACAATAGACACATCCCTCATTTGCATTCAACATGTATTCCTCATCCCTTTGATCACAGAAGCTACCATCAAGTCTTTCATTGGGATCCCCTACTTTCAAATGACCAGTCAGACTCTTGAAGTGACCATGTCCAATATCCTCATCTTGGGTTTGTCAGGTTGGGGTCTTGTACATGTTTATCTTTATCTTCATGTTCATAAAAGAGACCATCATTGTGCCACTACGCACATGTAACTCGACATCAGTTGTAGATAAGAATGTCCTTCCCAAAGATGATGGGAATCTTCCTGTACTCCGAGTCCATGTCAAGAACAATGAAATCTTCTGATAACATTTCTGCCCTTTCTTTGTCTATCATCACTAAAATATCACCCACTCTTCCTCTAGGAACTTTGATGGAACAATCTGCCAATTGGAGAGTGCAATGATCCAGTTTCAACTTGCCTAACCCTAGCTCCACATAGACATTATATGGCATCAAATTCACATTAGATCCCAAATAAAGTAGGGACTTGTCTATATGATGTACCCCTATGTAGGTAGGTATGAGCGGGGATCTTGATTCTTTCCTCTTCACAAGGAGTGAATGTTGGATGATATATTACACTTTCTCAGTCAAATTGACTCTCTTTGGTATTCTCCCAACTGAATTTCTCTTCATAGTACATAGTTCTTGAGAAACTTGGTATAAGATGGGATCTGCTTGATAGCATCTAAAAATGGAATGTTCACCTTCACTTGGTGAAACACCTCTAGAATGTCAACATTGTGCTTTTGCCTCCTTTTCACTTCCGGTGGCTCATCTAATTCTTTAGGGAATGATGGCTCACTTGCTTTTGTAGCACTTGAATCAACATGATTTCCTTGTGGAATCACTTGATGGGAAATAGTATGGGTTGTAGGACCTACAAATGGAGTAAAAGGTAGGGCACATAGTATCAGATGATCAACATGAGGTGTCATAATATCGTCTTCCACAATTTCAATCACGGTACCACCCTTGTGCTACCTTTGCCTTGTCTAATCAACCTTTCTTTGACTTGTGGGCTGCTCAAGAGATCTTCCACTCCTTAGAATTACCACAACACTTCCTTGCTCATGGTGAAGAGGGGAAGCTTGTTGGGGTTATGGAGGAGTTGGAGGTGATACTTGGTATTGGAATTGATGCTGAGGAGAAAATTGAGGTTGGAAGGTAAATTGATGGGAAAGTTGTGATGATGGGGGGAGGAGGTGTGTAAGTCTTGGGATGGTGCACTTGCATGGGAGGTGAACTATAGAGAACTTGAGTGGAATGCATTGGTCCACTTGTTTCATTGAAACTCATTATGGATTTTGAAGATAATTTTTCCTCTTAGAGAGCAAGTATGGAAGATAGCTACTCGATCCTTTCCTCAAGCCTTGTAACATTCTTTTGGACATCAATAAATCTTTTCAATCTGGAGAGAACTTCCTCCTCAATCCTTGATCTATATCTTGGACTTGTTGTTTTGAGTAGATATAAGGGTGAGGTGTCTTCTCTTCTCCATCAAAGGAACCAATATACTTCATAGAATGACAAGGAACACTTCCCACTTGGTTCTTCATAAAGCTCATCATGTTCCCTAGAATCTTCACCATTTGTGGGTTTGAATCACTATGATATGGAGATCTCACACCAAAGGGCGGTCACCATCATTCATCAAGCTAGAAGCTCGAACCCCTTGAACTTTTCGCCAACTGCTCAAATAAGGGCCATGTCTCCTAAGGTAGCTTATCCATATAAAAGCTCCTGCACAAGAAGAACCCACTATAGCTTGACTCATTAGAGAGAGACCAGAGAAAAAGGATTGAACTAGCTGCCACAAAGGGATCTCATGGTGTGGGAACTCTCCCAACATCTTTCAAAATCTCTCCCAAGCATCATGAAACCATTCACTACCCACTTAACTGAAACTCACTATGGCACGCCACATTTGTGTCAACCTTTGAATGAAGTAGAACTTCCTTAAGAAGACATTCTTCATCTCTTCCTAACTCATGATGTCCCTACAATCATACCAATCTTTGACTTTCTCTTTGAGGGAGGATGAGAACAAGGTCAACCTGATTGCATCATCATTGGCTATCGACATCCTAAACGTGGAGCATACTTCTAGAAAGGAGTCCAAGTACTTGTAGGGGTTCTCATACTCTAATCTATAGAAGGTGGGCAAAATCCCAAGAAGACCTGGAGGGATGGAGAACTGCTCCCTTGGCATGTGATCAATTCTACTAGCAATTGGTGATTTTTAGTTTCTAGGCATGAATTACTCTTAAAGTTGCTTATGAGGTGCATTTTCACCTTCCATATTGTCTTCCCCGAGTGGCTTGTCACACACAAAAGGCACAACCAAATAAAAGAAAACAATTTAGAAAACCAATATGCACAAAGAATACAAAGAATAAAGAATAAAGAATAGCAATTATGAGGGTAGTAGGAAAAGATCAAAGCAAAAATAACAATCTAGGTAGAGCACCTTTCTCCTTGGCATCAACGCTAGAAAGCTTGGTGTGTTTTTCCTTTTAGGGCCACACACTAACCAATTGAGTTTGATTAGATGAAACCCTAAGAGGCTCTCAAATGCACTTGGGATCTTTCAAATTTATAAAGACCTAATAGGCTCACTCACATAGACTAACACACTTACCCACAAGAGCACGAGATCAGGTTATAGTATAGGAAAGGGGAAAGTTAAGGGGTTAAACCCAAGAGAGAAAAGGGTGCACTAGAGCTAGGTTAGTTTTAGAGAGCTAGGTTAGTTTTGGCTAGGTTCCTACTGTAGAGACTAGAATTTAAGGGTTTGATGGTTGATTTGTTGATTACACTAAGGGTTGAACAATCTAGCAATTAAGGAAAGCAAACAAAGTCAAAGCCTAACTTACCCTAGACTATTAATTCCAATGAGAAAGAAATGACAAGCTAAGCAAGAAAAGGAGGAAGTTAAGAGTAGATTACTCTAAGGCATGCAAGGCAAGATCTACACTGCATTAAGCTATCAAACTAATCACAAGAGAAATTAAAGACCTAAACTAGCAAGAAGAAGGCAAGAACAAGGCAATGAGCTAACAAAGCAAGTAAAGAACTAACTAAGCTAACACTATATAAGCAAGAAGAAAATTAGGGTTTTAATGCAAAAAAGAGAAGTGTGGGCTGTTTGGGAGAATGCACTCATCAATTGTGTTGGGGGTGATAACATGTTAACATTACTCTTCAATTTATATTACCAAACCAAACAACAAGCTAGAAGCTAATGAATTTCCTTAAACTACTAACTGGCCATGGATAGGATAGGTTGTGTATAGGGGAACTAGTCCCTAACACCTCCTACATACCCTTATGAGGCTCAATTAGGTTAGGGTTTAGGTGGAATTCAATTAGGGTCTAGTCAAGCCTAGGATTCGAGGCTAGGAACTCATAGGGTAACTAGGGGGTGAGGGTAGTAACGTGAGGTGGAAGTGAGATTTTTGACCTCACATCACCCACATTCTAGCCTTGAGAAGGCTCTAAGCTAATTACACTAAATGCTCCTATGCTAGCTACTTAGATCTCTCACCTAGGTGTAGAAGAATTGATTAGCATGTAGGAAGGTGAATAGCTAACTAGGGATCCATTAATTGGACTTAGGAGCAATTCAAAAATTAGCTACATATAAGCAATTTCCCAAAATTCCTAGGTGATTTCAAGCACAAACCAACAAGTAATTTATGGAGAATGAGATATAAATGGAACATCATCAATAACAAATGAATCGTAATGTTTACATATCATTTTCCATCAACATGGTATCAAAGTAACATTTTGATCCCGAAATAACCCACCTAAGGGGCCTGGCTACTCATAGAACAAGAAACTACAAAAAGAAAGGAAGAAGAATGAGTAGAGGAGTGGAAATCCATGATGATCTTGGTGAAGAATCTTCCTTCTCCACCTCCTAGTAGTAACAACTTGAGCACCTCCCTCCAAGGTAGGTAGATGACATGGATGTATGGTGGAAAGTGGCCAAAAATCCTACAATAGGTGTTTTTGGTGTGGAAGATGATGAAATACAGATGGAATGGAGTGGGAATGGATGGGAGATGAAATGGGGGAGCTGATAGTGGTCTACTAATGGCTATCCTCAAGCTCTATCCACCATCTATGTATATGTAGGTGGTAGGGAAGCATTAGGTTAAGTAGGGGTAAAATGGGAAGCACATTGGAAAAGTGTTGCTAGGTTTTTATGTAGAACAGCCATGTTGCACAACACCACCGTGGTGGGTAGGGGTCAATATGGTTGTGGGGTGGAACGGGTGAGGTGGAATTTGGAAAAAGTTAATAGGAAATTTTGGGGTTTACAATGGTCGGTGGAACGGTGGTGGTGGTCATCATATTCGTGGTGGGTCATGGGTAACACGATCATAGTGGGTCATGGGTAGCACGGTTGTGGTGGTCACCATGGTCATTTTGGCTTTAGAGTTGGCTACCTATTCTCAGTGCCACGACCATTCTGACCTCTTGGCTACATGACCGTGCTATTGTGCACGACCATTCTGGAGCATGTGAGAACAATCGTGCTGTATTGCACGATCATTTTGCTGAACTTGAATCTTCATTGCTTGTCCCTGTGATTTTGAGTGAACCACCTGACATGCATAAACTGCGCGTGCAAATGCAAGTATACGTATCAATGTAATATAGGCCTTGTGAGGCCCGAGTCGAACTCAGGGAAATGTGAATTTTAGTAGACTACTACTAACTGGTTGCGATCAGCTAAACCGATTAAAAGAGTTTGAGAGTTGTTGTAAAATAAAAGAAAATAAAATAAAATAGAGCAATCGATTAAGGGTTTAGTTTAATCAATTCAAATGGTGATCTTTAGGATTGCGGTTTCACCGCGGGTTTTCATTGTATGAATTTCCATATAGCTACTCAAGTTCATCTCTCAATCTGGGTAGTGGCCTGTAGTCAGAATTGTCCATTGTCGTGGTACAATTCACTACCTAAGTCTAGGTCGGTTCCACCGTCGTAGTAACCTATACCCTAAACTAGGTGCATTAGAATCGACCTCTGGGTTTCCACCATTAACCGTACATCACCTTGTTCAAGGGATTTGTTAATTAATGTGAATTTTATCTCTTTTCAACCGTTAATTCTTCTTTCAAAGTAATTAAAGGCATTAGATTATCATTATGGTGATCAAGCATAACAATATAATTGAGAAAATGAAAGCATACCACAGATTTAGGAGACAAATTATGAATTACTATGATAAAAACGTCATACAATGCTTCCCCGGGCTACTCCCGGTCCTAAAGATTAAGGGGATTAGCCCCGCATGGTTGACAATGGAAAATACATAGAAGTAGAGAAGAAAAACATGGAAAACATGGAGCAAACTCATGTAACCCCTGATACAAAGGTGTTCCTGGAGATCCTCCTTGAGAAACGTGCATTTTGCAGTCTTCCGGCAGCAAAATCGCCAGTCGGAGGTGCCCAGATCGCTCGGTTGACAGCCTTCGTGTCTTGTCTCCTCTCTCTCTCTCCTTCTTGGATGTTGTGCAACATAATATGAGATCCCCCTCGGGCCGTCCGTGCTCTTCTTAGGTCATAGGACCACTTTACGACTCCAAAAAAGCTCAACCGTCGGATTAAAACGCTCCGTTTTAGTGCTGAAAATTGCTAAATCCTGACGCTGTCGATAGTATCGACCCCCAAGTCGATGGTATCGACCATGATACAGGTTTTTTCTTCCAAATCACTTTTTGGGGTTTCTACCTGATAAAATGTCGATACTATCGACACCAGGGTCGATAGTATCGACTCTGGACAATGCAAAAGTGCCTGAAAAAGTGCCGAAACATGTGTATAAGTCCGGGGATTATATAAAATCATATAAATATGATAAAAGAAGTATAATTTGATGCAAAAAGAGTTTAAAGGCCAACTATAGTGAATTATGCAAATATAATCAAGAAAATGACAAATACATGCATAAACAGATATAAAATAAGCCTATAAAAGTGACTCAAAAACCATGCATCAAACTCCCCTAAGCTTAAACCTTGCTCGTCATCGAGCAATAAAACTTTAGATCTGGTTGAGATAAGTCAGAAATAGGACATAAATACATGAAATGAATCTACATCATTCCCACTTTCTTTCCACAAATCGTCCCTCGTTGACCACTGAACACTAACTGCCATCCAGACGACCAAAGACCTATGTAAAAGATGTCTGTCCCCCAATCAGTGAAACACTATCAATTAAAGCAGTTAATATGATAAACTCATTTGGTCCATACTTGATGCATCTTGTGATCTCCTATCTACGTTGCTCATTTCCTAACTACCATCTAAATGGAAGCAAATCTTCTGATATTAATGATTGAGGAGAATATCATGGGTGGCCTACCGATTAGAGCAACGGGTGGATGGGATAGGTGGTTGTAGAAGAGATGGAAGCACATAACAATCAATCATTCAATACAAAAATTAATGACCTATCATGATGCAAAATGCAAGTGAAAATGTCCTAATGCTACATTTTTGGTGGAATGATGCATGCACTATCATTCCGTCTCAAGGTGAGATGAAATATATAAGAAAACTACACCATGTGCTTATTCTTCTTAGTGTGTAAGTGAGAACAAATTCCTTTCTCCCTCTCATTCCTACTTACTTCTCAATTCTTTTTTTTTTCTCTTTTTTTTTCAAATATTTTTTCAATTTTTTTTCAAGCCCTTATTTTCATAGATGACAATGAATTATTTGTCGAGCTCACTTCTTGTTACATAACTTATACATTTGAAGCATTCAGAAGATATGGAACAAGTTCACCACCTTTAATGTTTCATAAGACATAAGATGCATGATGTACTATATGCACAAAAGATGTGAATGCAACTACAAAATGATAGTTATGCAATTAAATGACACACACCTAAGGATAATGTGCATGTATAACTACTCTATCTTTTTTTTTCTTTTTTCCTTTTCATGCAAAAATATGTGAAAATAGTTGTAATGCAAGACCTATCTACATGGGATGCAATCAAATTGTGAAAGACAGTAATGTGCTCCCATTTCTTATGGTGGAGTGTGAATGAAATTGCGGTGGATCAGATCACAAGACTAATTGACAGAACCTTCCAAAAATATCATATGTCCATCTCTAAAGACCTGTGTACAGGGAAACTGAAGGATTTCTCTCTTAAACTTTAGTCTAAGGTCACATTAGCGTTTGGTCGGTTTGGGCTCAAACATCCTTGTCAATCACTTTTCCTTGGACAATAAAGATGGTCATTCATGTCCCCATGCCCTGAAGCTGACTCACCCAAGCACTTCCTCAGTTATGCAACTCAATTACTAACAAGAATAAGCTCAAAAAGTTCTCAAAATGCTCATTTTTTATGTGCACACAACCCAAGAGTAAAACTCCCAATTGAAACCATGCATTTATTGCTCCACATATTACATTAGATAGATGTAGATCCTACAAAAGCAGTAAACCTAGAAATAAAAAAAACTAATATCTCAAAAGTAAAATCAACATGAATAAGTAAGTAAAAATTAATATAGAGGGTTGTTCCAACACCCCCCCTAATCTTGAATATGACTATGGCCTCATAGTCAACATTCTCACTTAAGAGGTAGAACAGCGGTACCGTTCACTTTGAAGTGTGGTGAATAAGGATGGTTAGATGCTCAAGTGGACCAAGTGATAATTTCTATCTCCCTCCTTTTTGTAGCCCATTTTTGTGTCTTAGTGGTTCTAAGACGTGACTTGCTTCATCCATCTTTCCTCTGCAAAAAACGGTTCGAAAAAATCTCGTTTCGATACCTTTTACGGCCTATTTTATGTAGCTGTCCTGCAGGTGTTGATACCATCGACCAAGGTCGATGGTATCGACCCAGACTCAACAATTTTGCTAAATCGACGCATCTAAAAGCCTGGGAACTCAAAAGTGTCGATACTATCGACCCTAGGGTCGATGGTATCGACTTTACTGTCACCAATTTTTCTGTAAATCTTCAGGAATCTCGATACTATCGACCCTAGGGTCGATGGTATCGACTTTTCTTCAGCGTTTACTGATCCAAACTCTATACTATCGACATGGGTGTCGATAGTATCGAGCTTAACATTCTGCACACTTCAAAACACGAGTTAGGGTACCATTTTTACAAAAATTATCAAAACCTAAGCAAAAACTAAGTACATAAACATAAAAGAACATAACCAAACATAAAAATGAACCTAAAGTTGGGTTGCCTCCCAACAAGCGCCCTTGTTTAATATCCTAGGCTTGACATAAATATACCTTTAACATGGGTTGTCAAGAGATGTCTCCAACGAGTCATTTGGCAGTTTGAATTTAACTCTATCATCACCAATCCCAAGTGTCAAATAACCTCGCCCAATGGCAGTGATTACATCAGCCGTAGCTTGGAACGACCTTCCCAATAGCATCTCACCTCCTTCCAACTCATGCATGTCCATGACCACAAAGTCAACAGAGAAGATGAATTTGTCGACCTTGACTAGCACATCCCCGCATATACCTTGTGTCTTCACAATGGATCCATCCACCAACTCAATTGTCATAGAAGTTTGTGTTGGCTTCTTCAATCCCAGGTTTTGAAAAGTGGCAAGTGGCATAAGATTAATGCTTGCCCCTGAGTCACACTGTGCTTGTGGAAAATGTTGGCCGCCTATGGAACATGGGATGTAGAAACATCCTGGATCTTTCCTCTTCCTTGGTAGCCGTCCTTGGATTATAGAACTCACTTTTTCATCAACAACACAAATGTCAGTGTCTTTTATCTGCCTTTTCTTGGTGATTATGTCCTTGATAAACCTTCCATATGCTGGAATCTTTTCTATCATTTCCACTAACAGAATATTAATATGGAGCTTCCTAAACATCTCTAAGAATTTCTTGTAGTGCCTATGCTCTTTCTTCAGCCTCAGACTATCCGGGAAAGGCATGTTTGGGTCCTTTACTTGCTTGTGTGGTGGCACATATGGAACTTTAGGGGTCTCCTCCCCTAAGCTTGCTTCAACGCCACCTTCTAGGATAGGATTTGACACATCATCTGTGGATGGCATGACTTGTGGCTGCTCCCCTCTCTCAGTGACTGTAGCTTCACCATGACGCATGACCTTCACCTGCTCCTCTTGCCTAGGTGCGGGCGTGGCCGCGATATGCTCTTGGCAGATTTTTCTGAATGGACAACATCCGCTCAGTAATACATAATGACTGCGAGGATACCGTATTCTTGGTGTAGCTTCCGTATCAAAAATCATTTTGCTTTTGTCCTGGACCTCCACCACCGGGGGCTCTGCCTCATAAATCACAGATATATATTTCACTTGATGATGTGCTTGAACAACATCTACTTTCCCAGCCTATCTTTGTTGATTTGTATGCTTCATGGCCGCCACTTCATTAGAAATTTGGGTCACAGTCATCTCTAGTGCCCTCATTTGTGCTCCATGACTTTGCAATGTCTGCCCAAATTTATTCAAAATCTCGCCCTGAGACTGTAACTGCTTGGCGAATGTACTCATCATCTCTTGATTTTGTTTCACCACCTGGCTAAGAAATTCATTGTTCTTTTCCTCTAGGCTAGGCTGCAGCTTCTGAAAATTTTGTTCCTTCCTCCAATCATAATTGCTATTTCTATATCCCTGTTGATGCATATACTTTGCATGTCCTTCATCATCAGACCCATTGTCCCCTTTCTCTAGGAGCTTCTTGGCTATAAGATCCAACTTGTCATTAAGCGCTTTGATGGCCCTTGATTCATGTGTAATGCCAACCTGCTTGGGTGCATCTCTTTCACCCCAAGATTGCTTTTTGGACATGTTCCTTAGAATCTCCCAACACCTTGTGCTTGTGTTGTTCAAAAAGAAACCAGAACATGCTGAGTCCAAATTGCTCCTATCATGTTCATTTAGGGCGAAGTAGAAAATTTTAGCTTGCTTCTCCTTGTCTAAGCCGTGATGTGGATACTTCCTCAACATGATCTGGAAACGCTCCCAAGTTTCAGAGTATGTTTCACCGGCTCGCTGACTGAAGTTGTGTATCTTCCTCACTAGATCGCTTGTCTTTTCAGGTGAGAAGAACCTCTCAAAGAACACCTCAACCATGTGATCCCAAGATTCAATGTACTCATCATCCAGATTGTGCAGCCATTCCCAAGCATTGCCGGCTAAAGAACTGGGAAAAAGTTTCAGGTAGAGTGTCTCTTGCGGGAACCTGTCAATCTTTATCATATCACAATTTTCCACGAACGTGCTGATGTGGGTCACCGGATCCTCATTTTTAAGTCCATGGAAAGCCTGCGATTTGACCAACTGAATAAGCCCTGGATCAATCTTGTAACTGGGTATGTTGATAGCTTGTTTCTTGATTGGCCCCTTCTGCACAGAAGAAGAAGAAGCCTTAATCTTTTCCCAGATCGTCTGCTCCTCATTTTCCGCTCCGTCACCCATTATTACTTTACTAGTACCTAAAATTTCAAATGGTAGTGTATGAACCGGTACTAATAATTAAAACAATGAATAAGATTTGCAATTCAGTTCAAAAGATGAAAAGAAAAAAAAATTACAGGAATTAAAAGTGGCCTAGTGTGGCCGCTCTTAGCACTCATAGTGCTAAAATTCACCGTTTCCCCAACAACGGCGCCAAAAACCTGACACGCATAAACCGTGCATGCAAACGCAAGTATACATATCAATGTAATATAGGCCTTGTGAGGCCCGAGTCAAACTCAGGGAAATGTGAATTTTAGTAGACTACTACTAACTGGTTGCGATCAGCTAAACCGATTAAAAGAGTTTGAGAGTTGTTGTAAAATAAAAGAAAATAAAATAAAACAGAACAATCGATTAAGGGTTTAGTTTAATCAATTCAAATGGTGATCTTTAGGATTGCGGTTTCACCGTGGGTTTTCATTGTATGAATTTCCATATAGCTACTCAAGTTCATCTCTCAATCCGGGTAGTGGCCTGTAGTCAGAATTGTCCACTGTCGTGGTACAATTCACTACCTAAGTCTAGTTCGGTTCCACTGTCGTAGTAACCTATACCCTAAACTAGGTGCATTACAACCGACCTCTGGGTTTCCACCATTAACCGTACATCACCTTGTTCAAGGGATTTGTTAATTAATGTGAATTTCATCTCTTTTCAACCGTTAATTCTTCTTTCAAAGTAATTAAAGACATTAGATTATCATTATGGTGATTAAGCATAATAATATAATTGAGAAAATGAAAGCATACCACATATTTAGGAGACAAATTATGAATTACTATGATAAAAACGTCATACAATGCTTCCCCGGGCTACTCCCGGTCCTAAAGATTAAGGGGATTAGCCCCACATGGTTGACAATGGAAAATACATAGGAGTAGAGAATAAAAACATGGAAAACATGGAGCAAACTCGTATAACCCATGATACAAAGGTGTTCCTGGAGATCCTCCTCGAGAAACGTGCGTTTTGCAATCTTCCGGCAGTAAAATCGCCTGTCAGAGGTGCCTGGATCGCTCGGTTGACGGCCTTTGTCTCTTGTCTCCTCTCTCTCTCTCCTTCTTGGATGTTGTGCAACACAATATGAGATCCCCCTTGGGCCGTCCATGCTCTTCTTAGGTCATAGGACCACTTTACAGCTCCGAAAAAGCTCAACCGTCGGATTAAAACGCTCCATTTTAGTGCTGAAAATTGCCAGATCCCGACGCTGTCGATAGTATCGACCCCCAGGTCGATGGTATCGACCATGATACAGGTTTTTCCTTCCAAAATCGCATTTTGGGGTTGCTTTCTGATAAAATGTCGATACTATCGACCCTCAATGCAAAAGTGCCTGAAAAAGTGCCGAAACATGTGTATAAGTCCGAGGATTATATAAAATCATATAAATATGATAAAAGAATTATAATTTGATGCAAAAAGAGTTTAAAGGCCAAATATAGTAAATTATGCAAATATAATCAAGAAAATGACAAATACATGCATAAAACATATATAAAATAAGCCTATAAAAGTGACTCAAAACCCATGCATCACCACCACGGCCATTTTGTTGTACAACGGCCGTGTTAGCTTCTTTATCAACACTTAGAGCTTGTACTTTGTATTTGCTTGGGCTTCTTTGCTTCAATTGAACTTTGACCAATATGGGTAGGTTGACGGAGCTTTTGAGTTCACTTTGGGTCTCTCTAAGGGTAGAGAAACCCTATGATCATTCTCTCTCTATCTCTCTTCCAACAAAGCATGGTCAAATGCCTGAAAAACATAGAAACAACATCCATAAGTCCATTTTACACAAATATGCATATTGAGGGGAATAACATGTAATCTAGCAACTATATATGTGATTAAAATGCAATAAGATACAAGATGAAGCCCTAAAATAGGACTGCATCAATATTCATGTATATATTTAAGTAATTATTAAGATGTGAAAAATGCATCTTATAAACTTGATTATAAGCAAACTTTTCTATTTTTCATTTTAGAGTGTATTCTTATATTATTATTTATCTTTCAAGATGAAATACTTATGAAGATTTTGTCAAATGCATGTTTGTGTGGATATGCATAGGTGGTTAGCAATAAGGACTAGCTCTTAGGTTACCCATGTCCTTATAAGTTCCATATTTGGTGGAGTGCCATCCATGATCCAAGGAGTTTCATTATTAGATAATTGGAAATTATTTTTTATCTTTTATGTAATAATATTTACATAAAGAATGTGTATGAGAATCAAAATAAACATATGACCGATGCAAAGTTATTATATTTTTGTAATGAATGATATGTTCTTTGGAAACCTCAAACTATAATATTTGTTTCAAGAGTTGGAAGATTAGAAACACCCAAGTCTTCTCTTTTCATTACGGTTTCCTATATTATTCCATTCACATAATCAAAACCTATGCATCAAGCATATGTGCCTATATTTTCTCTAGAATACACTACAATTAGTGTTTATGGTGAATCTTCTTTTTTCTATGTCTTTTGAGTTTAACCTAGAATAATGGTTTGGATAAGCATTAATTTCCCCTTCCTAACAAACCCCATTTGCCCCTATTTAACGGGTGAATATGGATAATACCTTTGAAGGATATTCCATACTTCCTCAAAATTCTGAGCCACGACATTATGATAAGAAGTTGTTGTTGAGGATCTTTCTCCTCTAATCAATGGTTCACACACACTAGTTGATTCACTTTGGAGTCATGTCCTCGGATCAAAGAATAAATTGATCCTCTTAAATTCAATACTTCATAAAAATAGCTTCTTTCAGTTCTTAGAATTTGTAAATGTGTTTTTGGTTTTAAATATATCATAAATAAAGTAACAATCATAATCATGGATATACTAGAATAATATTCCATTCAAATGATATGACATGGATAACTATAAATATGTAACTCAAATAGTATATAAAGCATGTTAATGATAGTACAATAACTTATTTCTATGTGTGGAAATATATGATTGAGTGCAAAATTGAATAAACCTGTGGTTGTTATAATTTATAATATGCAATGTTGATCGTTGAAATCAAACTTATGACACTTTTCTTCCCTAATACATGTAACCTCGAGTGAAGACATTTCACTAGTGCTTCTAAGACTTCAAACATTAATTTGGTGATCATTAGTTTGTCTTCTGATGTAAATTACTTAATCCTATTTTGATAATCATCTTAGTGTGCATCATGGATATTTTATTTCATACAATATTGGTACACATCTCATAAAGTAATTGAATTGTTGACTTGAAGCACTTGACATTATCTATTTATGATTATTGTGAACTAAAACTGATATATTTTAAATTTTATTGGGGTATAATTTCCTTAGTATTTCCATGGTTGCATCCCAAAATACATTATGATCATTTTTCTAATGGTTGTCTCTACCATTCTATCATAAATAGAGGTATTGGTTTTTGTTATCTTTATCAATTTTGGGTATTTAACATGGTTACATTTATTGTATTATGTCTAGAATTATAAGATACTAATTTAAATTTTATAATATTTTCTTATTATATCAGTTTATGTGTTTTCATAATGCAATGTTGTATTTCTTCATGGAAAAAAATGGTGAGAATGAATTGTATGTCTAAATTAATGATTGCCTCAATTCAAATTCTTTCTTATCACAGATAAGTTGTCTCATTGGAGAAATTTCTATGCTCCCTCGATCTAGTTCATTACTCTATTGAACACTTTCTTTCTTATTAATAATATCCAAAGGTTATAAAAACTCAACATAACCACAATAGATGATGTTTTCCTTCATTTATTATTTGTATATTTGGCGTGTTTCCCACATCGAGACCAAGAGCATATGACATTTATCCACAAGGTTCTAAGGAGGATGCTAAGAAGTTTGAAGCTTTTGGACAATTCTATTACAAGACTCATTAGATGTGGTTGGGTCCCCAAGTCATATAGATCTATCATAATGCATGACCAAAAATTACTATCATTATTATTATTAGATATACATTGTGGATTTTGACTCAATTAATGAAGTATTTTCTCTTATTACCATCATCCCACTGAGTTATCTAACTCCTTATGAATTTTGATAAAATTTAATAATTAAAAATGTAAAAATTATGAAATTGGTGATTATATCATTGTACTAGTTATTTTGTAAAACAAGGGATATCAAAATATTGACTTTACAAGTATAGTATCTTATTATCACATTTCACAGCCCTATTTGTCTCTAGAAAATATTTTATTTAGTACTTATGTAACCTCTTGTGTTTTACAAGCTACTCAAACTTTGACCTTTTCAGAAATATGAGCATCATCGAGTTAGTACCAACCCTTAGTGATAGATTTAGACCATATGAACCTTACTATTCATTATGAAGATGATGCATGATATGACCCCATTGTCACGATATAAAGATTGATGCACATTGAGTTTACCTAGGAAATCATGGAGAAACAAATTGTGTACAAAATTCATTGGTTCATGATGCTATTGACACATTTATATTCTACATGATGTGTTACAACCACCTCCACTTAACGAAGACTAGATTTTCCTAGGGTAGATTTTCAAACTCATTGGGCAAGAGAGAACCACCTTAGGGAGATGTTCATCTCTGACTTACTCATAATGGAATTAGACCTCTTGGGAAATATTCAACTATTCTATAGGATGTGTTGTTGTTGTCTCTGTTTGAAGATGTATTGGTTTCCCTAGGGTAGATTTCCATACTCCATGGTACAAAAGTGAACCACCTTAGGAAGATCTCCAACTTTGACTTACCCAAGGTGAAGCCTAACTAATTCTTGGAAAACAATGAAATAGACATGCTAGATAGGGTTGAAAACTAGATTCATTCAGTTGAGCATTGATTTTGTTATAAGAGGTGTCCACACCACCTTAAGGGTTGCCTTAGCTCACGTGTTCTGATATAATCAACCTGTATATTGTGGGAAGGATTTGTTCTCTCATGCTCACCTAACATCCTAGAATCTGAAGGCTTATAGGAACAAATATCAATTTTATAATATTCTTTTCAATAAGGAAGTTGAATTTTACAACCTTCAAATAAATCATCCCCACATTAAGGAGTATACTCAATCTTTCTTGGTGTTACTCTAACATCCCACTGCCACCATACATAGATTATAAAAATAAAAACTCAATGAAAACAATAGTCACCATTATAAATATTCACGAACAAGATAACACATGCCAAAAAAATACATCCAACATCAAAGATAATATTATCAAAACTATGTAACTTTTATAAAGCTTTCCACATGTTGTTTTCTAGGGTAAGCTCTCGCTTCTCTCTAGTTTTCTATGGAGGCCACCGCTGGGGGGAGGGTGTTCGCCCCTTGGCGGCTTTCTCCCCCTGTCCTTCACTGGTCTCGCATGATCCTCTCCAGCTCTCTTTGCTCGATGCGTCTTCGTGTCCAAGCGGCACCTCTCCGAAGATAGGGATCTCGAGCAGCTCTGGACGCCATCCTTTTGGGGCAGATTTCGGCTTGGAGTGAGAAGGGAGTGTGATGTGCAACGTCGAAGCCAGAGTCCAGGTCGTCAGAAACATCAACATTGTTGACTCCACTCCGTTAATAGGGATGGATGGAGAGTAGCCACGTCCTACATATTCTAGTTTCAAGTACGGCTGCTCCATCCTCTTCGTTGGCTTCGCCTTTCATCCTTCGCGGCGTCCAGTTCCGGGGTCCCTGTCTCGAAGAGGATGTCACTGCTGTTATGGACGAACAAGGAGGCTAGCCTGATGAAAATCTGTTGACTCGCAGCTGTTGTGTGCTGGAGCACTGGCAAGGTGCTCGATGACTGCTCCGTGGGGATCTGCTTTTGGCTACTTCTTCGCGCGAGCCAACCTTCAGCTGAAATGGGCTTCAAGCCCTGGTGCGGTGGCGCCTTCCGAATTGATCGTTAAGTCCAGGCCAGCGGATGCCCGTTCGCCGTCGCGGGTCTTCTCCGACTGATTGATCCCAGGCGCTTTGTACATCAAGTGTGGCTGGATCTCTGTTGTTACGAGGTAGAGAACCCTCAAGGTGCTCGACCTGTTGCTCCTCGGAGCTTGTCCTGGCTCCGGGGACACCCTTAAGGTGGTTGTCATTTATCCTCTTCACAAGAAGTTGGCTGCTGTGGAAAGGGTGATAGGGTTCCCCCCTGTTGTCCCTACTGTTGTGAATCAACATAAATGAAGAGGGACGGGGGTTGAGTTGTTACTTTTATCCCTTTCCTGTTCTTATGCTACTTCTGGTCTCGAGCTGGACTTATGGAGTTATCAGTTGCAATCTTGGAGTCGGGGTCAAAGGTTGACACTGCCCTCAGGATGCTGACCAGTCCTCACAACTTCAGGAAACAAGATTATTGTTAGTGTGTGAGTAGTCAGTCATCTGGACCCTGTGTTTTGATGAGCCCAGCTCAGGGGTTCTTCTTGATGATTGCTCAGACTGCTGGGGATCATTTCTGGTTTCTGGTATGGCAAAAGGATTGATCAGATGGTCTTTGGACTTTGGTTTATCTGGTTCAGAGTGTCTCTTATTGGTTGGTTAGTCCACAGCCTCTCAGAAGTATGTTTTTAATGCTAGTGTTTGAATGATCAACTAGCCGAGTTAGTATGTGCTAAAGGACCAATGTGTTGCAGGCTTTTTTGGTTGGTTCTTTTGCTTGCCAGAAATGTGTGTTCTAGATAATAGTGATGGGGCTTCATACCATGCTGCTTCTCGGGTATCCTGGATGCTGAACTGATGATTCTGGCTGCTCATGCTGCCATACTTTCAGAGGATGGATCTAGTGCCAATGTCAGTATGAGTTGTTGTTGAATGGTCTATTTTGTATCTCTGGTTACCTTTGAGTCTGTATTGTGGGACTGCCCCCTACTATTGTTAGGCAGATAGTTACTTTTTAGTAGATTAGTTCAGATAGTTTAACTTTTTGTTTGGATGTTTCATCCAGGTTTGTTATGGGGCGCAATCTCTTGTACCCAAAGTTTTGGGAATCAAAATTTTAGTAACAAGATTTTTTACTGACAAAAAATAAAGGTTTCCACATCACATTACATGATTTACAAACCAAGTCCTCAATATAAAATATGGTCACAACCACTTACACAACATTTCATTAAAATGAATATCAGTTTTGCATTACATAAGGAACATTATTAGAGCATGAACATAACTCTTAGAACTCTTATAACTACAACTCTAGAGGCCATATGTGCATGTCAACAACTCAGCCTGGAAATACATATAGCAAAACTTTCCTGCCCAGACCTAAGAGTATATTAGAGGGACATTTCTCGACCATGAACCATATACACAAACTACACTAAATCCCATGAGGAAGTCACACAAGCGTCACCTACCTCCCAGACCCCTTTACACCAACATTGCTTATCTCCTTAGCTAAGATAGACTCCCTCCTTGTTGATCTTCTCTGCCACTTCTAAGAAAGCTTTGTTGCTCACCTAAAAGAGTGGAGAAACTACATGGTGAGACCCTAGGCCCAATGAAGTGATATAATGTCTAAGACATCCATTACTTACTGGAAGTAACAAACATTACACTTTTAACAATAAACATTTAAATATAATGACTACTAGTGTACTTGTTGGTACACACTATACTAGCCATACATGTTTTCCTCAAAAGTACCTATAAAAAGGAGTTAGGCACCATAGAATAAATATAACAACATGATCATTTAGTGTCAAATAAGCTTAAATAGATATGATACTCGGTTGGGTTATATATTTATAATTCCATGGGCAGATTCAGGCGTACCACCCCATTAGCTAGTTAGATGATATCAAGCCACTCTACAACTCCACATAAGATATAAGGACATATAGATTACCTATATCTCTCCACATAACCTTGGGTCAAAGAAAAGTAACAAAAAGTTAGTGAGCCCACTAGATGAGTTCATTGTGGATATTTGCTAATAAGAAGATCCACCAATCTTAGGGTACACAAGTCACAATGCCAATCTTAGGGTAACAACACTTCATATCATGAACCAATTCTACTTCTCAAATCATTTATTATTCCTTACTGGACCATTGGACTTTATCAAGTCCTGACACAATTAGGTTTATCAACCAATAACGTTCCCATTCACTAATATATGGCTTTGAGCATCTTCTTACAATTTATATTGCTACAAGATTAACTTATTTCAATTTTCCCCTTAATGACCTAGAGGAATAGATCCACAGATTCATGACTCTACCGACTTACACTACTCTTGATTAATCTAATTCATTAATCTACATATACATCAAGCAATCTATACATAAATCCATCACCAAAAAATAATTAAATGAGTTGAAACTTCAAAAGATATAAAATTTCATGGTTATTAAAATTAATTTTGTAAAGCGGGGATCATAGTCACACCTCTGTCTATACCAAAGCCTACCCTAAAATCACCACCTTCAAAGAGTAATGAAGGATACACCATCCTTCTAAAGTCAAAACTCTTCAAGGAATACATGTAAAATAATTATCCAATGTCCCTCTATTAGTCAATCATAACAAAGTATTACAATTGGTAAGTTAGACAAAATGTTCATAACAAATCTCCCCTTAACAATAATAACGTGTCTATTACACCCTAATAACATGTAGAGCTCATTTTTTCATAAAAGTATGACGTTTCTATCCCATCCCATCTTCATGACTGGAAAATATTTCAGAATATACAAAATACTCATATATTTACTATGAAGAGACTATTTAAGGAATTATAATTATAAAATGTAGTTGATATGCACATCATACTCGACTCAAGAGGCTCAAATATATCATCTTGAAGTATTTTTAGGGATCCTTACAACAAGATTTTGGTGTGCATGTATGTAGTAGGTAATGAATTAGTGAAAGGATATATCACTCTCTTTATGACAGTGGAAGTAAGCCCACTCACACCGAATAGTAGGAAGCCTCGGGCTTCACAAAAAACTCTAAAACTTCTAGAAAAATCTCCAAGATTTAAGTTGCTCCTCCTAAGGTGCTCTATAGCCATTGATCCACGATTTCAGAGCAACTAAATAAAGGGTATAGAAGAGAAAACAAGATGTAAGATTTAAAAGTCGAAACCCTAGATAAAATCACCTAGAAAATATCCATTAAAGGAAGAAGGTGGTAGATCGTCAAGAGCATGAAGGGCATATGTTCCACTTACACAGATCTAAGCTTGGAAGAAACCAAAAAGCTCGTCGATCACTAGAAGAGAAGGTAACAAATATAAACAATAGAAAAGTCAAAGATAAATGAAACCATAATTCTTATCGTTAGACACCAACCACTGATGTCTCATTTCGCTTAAGCACTTTAAGGTTTTTCATGCACAAGGTAAGAAAGGAAGGATAAGAGGGTATACATAGCCCCATAGGAGAGAGAAAATGTAGCCAACATTGTCTTACTATTGGTCAATGAACACATGCCTTCATCGGTATATCATTTCATTAGTAGACAACCATGACATTCCATTCGTACATGAGATCAGGAACCCCATCAATAGACCACCTTGTTGTGTCATCAATAGACATGAGTAGAGATCCCAATGATAATTTTTTCCAATACAAGCTCTTATAGAAACCATTGGTACCCAATGGAAGGTTCCCATAATTCCTCAACCTATGAAATCTCACCACCCAAATAATTAGCTACTTCATTGGTTTTCAATCGATGAAAGCACAAAAGGTCTCGTAAATGCTATTATAATCAGTCCTCTACCAATGGAAAAGCATAACAACACCATCGGTCCTCAATTGATGAAAAACCAAATGTGCCTACTGATAGAATAGTAGATGAACCCCATCGGCCTTCAACTAGAAAAGAACTAGATGTACTTCTGTCGGTCCACCACTAATGGAAGAACACACAACTTCCATCGATTCTCTTACCAATTAAAGTGCAAAAGTCTTGGTTAGATCATCCAAGTACATCCAAACAAGTCCAAGCAAGAGAGAAATAAAGCAAACATGCAACATGCAAGTACAAGGAAACTCTCAAATGTGGGTTACTTTGCACAGGGACCCTCAAGCAAGACACTAATTGTAGAGTACATAAATTTACATCATTAAGCATGTAAACATGTCATTAAGATAGCAAAACGGGTTAAAAATCTAAGTCGGGTCAGGAGTTTTATAGTTAGAGTGTTATGCAAAATGTAGAGACAAAGATAAGAAGTTATATACCTTTGGAATGGGTTTAACTACAACTATGGTAGACAGATCCCTACTAATGTGTAACATCATAGAATTTAAATGGTATATATTCAAAATGTGATTAATGATCAATAAATTATAAATAGGATGTTAATAAAATGGTGGTTTCAAATGTTGGTTTTGGGCCAAGTTTGAATCTGATTGGATTTTTATTTGGAGGATAAGGGGTAAAAGTGGATACAAACCTTGAAATAATGCACAATAATTCTTAAAACAATGTTTATTCAGAAATGGATATTGTCTTTGGTTCACATTTGGTTAATAAATTCATTTTGATTAAAAATATTCTAAGAGTTGGGGATTTATGAAAACCATACATATAAGGAAACCTATAATATCTAAAATTGGTGATCTATATTTGTTTACTAGTAATTCATGACTTGAGTTTCAAGAAATTTAGAGTTTGTTTGCTATTGAAACTATAAGAAAGATTGATAATGACGTTAGTTGATATGACCTTGAATATGAATATGTATTGAAGTATAGTGTTAGGTGATATCTCTTAGATCATGATTTGTAATGAAGTAGATGATACTAATTTTTATCTCTGACAATAGATACGAATAGTTTGTGCATTTCCATGGTAGAACTATTTCCATGGAATATTGAGTAGACACCTAATTAATTGGTAAGGAATTCGTGGTTAATAAATAAGAAATAGTGGATGCATAAAGAAGTTGAGGTCCTTTTGAGCCTTATAATTCTATAATATGCAATTTTTATCTTTGGCTATGGCTTTTACACCTATAGTCGCCGACAATTAAAGAAACAGAAAAAGGGAGACAAGAGGGAATAGGGAGAGGAGACACATTGGTGATGAATGGAGGAAATGATTTCATGGAATGAAGAGTGGTCGTGAGGATTATGGATGAGTGGTTGGGAGGATGTAGTTGTTGTTGCATAGTTGAAGTTGTGTTAGGTTGTGCCCAGTTGGGATGTGGGGTGAGTGACAACTTTCTATTTACTACTTGTGATGTGGTTCCCTATGTAATCTCATGTAACAAAAAGGATACGGGGCAAGCCTAGTCTCATATGTTGTTGTTGAGCAAGATGCTCCAATGGATACACATGGAGTTCCCCTCATGCATCCTATATTTTGGTCTGGTGGATTAACAACTACTATTAACACCTAATGTTACCATTTTTATCAAGATTCCTATATTTATTTGCTACATTAATAAGGGTATTCTTGACATTTGAATTGTTAAAATTATTTATACTTTTGGAAACAATGACAATTAATAATAAAATATGAAAAAGAACAATAACTTTTGACATTTTTTTATAATAACGTGTAAGCTATTTTTTTGCATATTTTATTGATATTATATATATATATATATATGTTTTGAGAATAATAATGAGAAATGTGGTTTGTAGAGTAAGTAGCAGATTAAGAGGATGAATAAGAATTTTTTTTATGAAAATCATATAATTATTACATTTTCACCCTAGTCATAGTTTAACATGTCTTTTGTCAGCAAGTATGGGTCATTTTGTTTTGATGTTATTTAACTCTAATGTTGTACACATATATTTGTATGATCTAATATACATAATAGTCTATAAACATAATGTGATGTATATGTATCATGTAATTGTCACTTTTAATGCACATTTTGTGTCATGGATCATATCATGCTTTTTGATATTGGATCTTAGTCTTAAATTAGAAGAAGAATTGTGTGTATGTAAGTATGAAAATTAACCTAATTATGATAACATTTTGATAGTTTATAATTATGCAATGGGGACAGATGGATCTAATGGACTCTTAGGGATAGAAAGGGTATGTATGGGATTATAGAATAAAAATGAATGATATGAGTGTCGTAATGATACTTGACATTTTTAGTAATAAGAGATGTAAATTTATATTTTACATAATTTTAACATGTTAATAACCTAGACATATTTACATGTATTGGTGGCTTGGTTTGAAGAAGGATGTTGTTGAGTTTGTTATGCGGTGTCCAGTGTGTCAGTAGGTTAAGGCTGAACATCAGAAGCCCACTGGAACAATGCAACCTCTGCCAATAATGCAATGGAAATGGGATCATGTAACCATGGACTTTGTGGTTGGTTTGCCTAGAACAGCCAAAAGTCATGATTCCATTTGGGTGATAGTTGATAGGTTGACAAAGACAACACATTTATTACCTGTCAAAACAACCTATACAGCTGAAAAGCTGGCACAGATATACATAGATGAGATAGTGCGTTGGCACGGGGTTCCAGTTACCATAGTTTCTGATAGAGGTCCCCAGTTTACAAGTCATTTTTGGGAGCGACTCCATAAAGCTTTGGGTACGCGATTAAGGTTTAGTACAACCTTTCATCCCCAAACAGATGGACAATCAGAGAGGACGATACAAACTTTGGAGGACTTGCTTAGGGCATGTGTTCTTCAGTTTGTAGGGAGTGGGGATCTACATCTGAGCTTGATAGAGTTTGCTTATAATAATAGCTATCAACACAGTATTGACATGGCACCATATGAAGCTTTGTATGGTAGACGTTGCAGATCTCTCCTATGTTGGTATGAAACTGGTGAATATCAACTTTTGGATCCTGAGTTGGTTCAGCAAACAACTGAGAAAGTTAAAGTCATACAACAACATTTGAAAGTTGCCCAGGATAGACAAAAATCATATGCTGACAAGCATCGTAGACCCTTAGAATTCCAAATTGGAGACATGGTATACCTCAAGGTTTCACCTTGGAAAGGTATCCTGAGTTTAGGAAAGAAAGGGAAGTTAGCTCCTAGATTTATGGGGCCTTATCCGATCATTGAGAGGATGGGAAAGGTAGCCTATAAGCTGGAGTTACCACCTGAGTTGCATAGATTGCACCCAGTGTTTCATATATCTATGTTGAGGAAGTGTCATCCTGACAGTGAGTTGGTTCTACAACCTGTGGAGGTAGAACTAAATGATGACATATCTTATGTTGAAGGACCTGTGTTGATTCTTGACAGAAGAATCAAGAAGTTGAAAAAGAAAGACATTAGTCTTGTAAAAGTCATCTGGAATCACCGTGGTGTTGAAGAATCCACATGGGAATTAGAGGAAGAAATGAGGAGGAAATACCCTACTCTTTTCTCTTGATGTTTTGTTGATGATTTCGGGGACGAAATCCTTGTAAGGGGTGGATAACTTGTAACATCCCCGACCTGGGTTATGTTTTAACCTTAGGTGTTTTGCTTAATAAAAGTAATTAAATGCTTGCTCTTATCTTTTGAAAGATAATTAAGGCTCAATAGGAACTTATATTGCAATTTTAGTCCTTTTTTTAATATTGTTGAAATCAATGTTTTGATTGTTTTAGACTAAAGTGCAAATTACCCAAGTTGAGGGGCTTAATTGCAAATTATGCATGATAATATGTTCCTCGTGTGTTGAAGCATCATGAGAGTGAAGATGATGCAGAGGTATGGCTTGTGATAGCCTGAATACCAAGAAAGAGTTGATAAAGATATGCTTGTGCATTAAAACCTAGTTTTGGTGTAATGTGCAATTTACCCAAAACCTAGGGTTCAATATGCAAATTACCACTTCAAAAAGGTCCCTAATGTTTCTTGGCATCATGTGGAGTAAGTAAAATGAGAGGTGTGTATCAATTGTATCTCTTTGAAGGAGAGAGAATCTTGATATTAAAATAATCAAGATTTAAGCATAATAGAAACATTAGTTCAAATTAATACATAAATAAAATAATTGAAGGGCCTTCAACCAAAATTAAAATGGTTGGATTCAGATGTGTGTGGATGTCCTTGAGCTTTGCAAGGACCATGATATATCCTGAGGAGGTGAAAACTCCCCTCACCTTATTATAAGAAAAATAATTTTCACTCAAATTTGGATATTACTATTATAAGGGTTAAGATGCTTAATTTCTTTTCCCTTAATTCATGGATAATGGAAGGGAGATCGGTGGGGATAGAGTTGCCTTTGAATGCAAGAAATCAAGGGGGAAGTGGTGGCAACAATTTTGGAATTAAAAGATTTTTATAAAAACATTTTCTCTCTCATTGATTTACTTATAAAAGAGCCTTTACCACTCAAACCAAGGACTTTTTCGGATCCTTTTCTTCTCCTTACTTGCAAAAACGACCAAGGGAGCTAGGAACAGAAGGAAGACGACCCTCCCAACCTGTGGTAAGTTCTTGACCTTCGTTCTTCTTGATTTCATGGTGGAAATCATAAAACAATGCATAATTTCTTCATATCTCGATCCCATCTTCATTCTAACCATTCCTTTTCACTCAAAAGCTTGAGGAACGATCCTTGAGGTTAGAGAAAGCTTCTTATACCATTGTTTACGTGAGGCTCCAAGATTTGAATATCAATTGAAGGCGGGTTATATAACTTGAACCCTTAATCATTGTTATTGAATTCAATTTCTCAATTCAATCGATTCAATTGATCTTATTGTAATAGCCTTGATTAGTTGATGTAATTGCCATGGAAATGGCAGTAGATTTCGTGGGGTTAAAGGTTGAAGATGATAACCTGATCATAAGAACACACCTCAACTAATTTGAGTTGCAAACAATTTTGGACTTTTGGTCCAAACGGTTTCACCAAACCATTTGGGACCAAACGGTTTGCAAACCGTTTGGTGACTTGGACTCCAAATCGCATGAGAGGGTTGAATGTTTGGTTATGTTGAACGTTTGAGGTCTAAAATTAAGTATGTGTTGGATGATGATCCAATGGATCCAATTGATTGATTCAATGTCTGTACATTCCTTCAATTGGAAACCGTAATCAAGTTGATTGATGAATCCTTGTTTGGTACCAACGATTTCAAGACAAATTGGGTCAAACGGTCTTGAGACCGTTTGAGCCCAAACATTCTTGAGACCGTTTGAGCCCAAACGGTCTTGAAACCGTTTGGAGGGTTAGTGGTTGATCCTTGATTATTGGATAAAGATCTAATGGTGTTAATTGATGAATCCTTCGATTGGCTAATCGATAGTCAATTCAATGGTGCAAGTTATATTCAATTGATTGATGAAATGACCTAAAGATCCCTTGCGGTTTTGGGACTGATTTGGCCCAAACGGTCTTGAGACTGTTTGATTCCAAATGGTGTTGAGACTGTTTGAGTCCAAACGATCTTGAAACCGTTTGGGGTCAAATGGTTTCAAAACCGTTTGGTGATGAAACTTCAAAACCGAATGGAGTTCATTTGTGATTCAATCATTTGGAAATTGAAGGTAATGATTGTTCCAATGATCCAATGTTTGATAGTGATGGTAATCATAGATGGTACAAAGGTTAAAGACCTAAAAGTAACTAAATTATTAGTACTAATAAAGGGGTAAACCCTAATCACTGATAAGAGCAATAATTTGGTACACTATGACAATCATAGTTGTATGTACTTGATTGAAGGGTTGATATAACCTAATCAAGTTGAGAGAATGAAAAAAATGGAATTCATACATGAGTATGACTCATGTGGTGATCAAGGGTATGATCCTTAGTAAAGAGATCATGAAACCCTAATCATGAGTATAAACCCTAATCCATGGTATGGATGTAACCCTAATCTAGGGTGATGATATGTGTAAACCTAATTTAGGGTGATGTAATGCAAAACCATAATTGGGATGAATAATAAACCCTGATTATGGGTACTTGAATGTAAAACCCTAATTGGGATGAATAACAAACCTTGATTATGGGTACTTGAATGTAAAACCCTAATTGGGATGAATAGTAAACCATAAGTGTGGTTTATTGAATGTAGACCCTATTCTGGGGAGAAATTTATGTGAAACCCTAACTAAGAATGGTTTCATGAGAAACCCTGATGTTTGATGTGATGTGAAGCTCAAATCCAGGGTAATACTATATAATGCTTTATGAAGCCCTAATATGAGAAATATGGTGATAAACCATAACCTCGATGTGGTTAATACGATGAATGTCCTCAAAAGACATGAAATGGGAAACCCTAGCCCTGGTAAGGGAATAGTGGTGTTACCCTTGAATAGTGAATCCATATTTGTATTATATGGTACTGATATGCAATTGATATTACTGTTATCATTTGTGCTGACCATGCAGGTATTCTGAAATGATGATCATAGTCAGGTATAAACTATGATGTTTAATTCACTATTGTGATTGGGCCTTGTGTGCCATAATATACCTTACTGCCTGGTAAGAGGTAACAAGAGAGTTAATGGGCCTCAAGTACCATGAGTGATGCTTGTAATAGAAAGTTTCATGTTTGCCTTGGTCAGATGACCTGAAGGTGATAGTTACCTGGAAAAGTGGCAACAATGCTCAATGATGAGCCAAGGGTTTAAATAACCATAACCATATGATTATGGTGATGAGATTGTGAAGGGATGATAATTCCCAGTATTGAAAAGAGGAACTGAGTTCCCAATGTCTTTTAATGACTGATAAGTAATTGATGCAATTAGTACATGTCTCTTTATAGCATTGTTATAATAAGCTATGTTTTGACAACTTGGCTGATGCTAAAAGAATATGAAAATGTACTTAATTAATCAAGTGAAATCTATTCATGTAGTGCTCTGACCATAGATCCATCATCGTCAGTAGTTGATGATGGTGAAACAGGTTTTCCTATGGAATTCCTGGAGTTCGTATATTCTGAATATGTGGGGGTAAATGGGAGAAAATATCCTTATGTCCCGGTGAAGAGGTTGAGAGAAGATAAACATCAAACCTCTCAATCCTTCATGTGTCGGGATGGATGTATCATAAATCTCCCGATGGTTGGGAAGGATGTATTATTAATCTCCCAATGTTATTTAATGTCGGGTCGTTGGAGATAAACATTAAATCTCTCGATTGCCGATGAGAGTGAAGTTGACGCTGTAACTCTATAGTGAAGTTTCCAGTATACACTGGAATGCTATTTTGAGCAGTTAACACAGTCCTGCTTGTGGTCCCGTACTGACCGGGATGTGGGAGGTCATGAGAACCCGACTCTTCCATTGACCTATTTATGGTACTAATTTCAATTTTAGAAATGGTCAGTTGGAGTATGAGCGGTATACCTCATCTCCTCAGAGCTTAAATATGTTTGTAAAATGTAATCAGCCGTGTAGCGTATTTGCATAAGATTGAAATACGGGAATCACTGGTTGATGATATACTACTTAGCATGTCCTTGATGCATAAAGGTTATTTATGTTGTTCAATTCTTTATTGAAAATTAGACATGCTGCTTATCAAGTTATAGTTGAAATACTTGCATAAGAATGTTTCTCTAATCTGTTTAGATGTTGAATTATCTATTGTTAAGTTTATGAGTCCACTACTCAGTTTATTTCTATTAAACTACAATAATAATGTTACGATGGAGAGTTATATCTCTCGCTGGGGAAATTTTATAATTGTCTCACCCCCGTGGGATCTAATGTTTTTAGGTAGACGTAGACAAGCAGGCATAAACCCTTCTGTAGGAGAAGAGCAGCAACAGTCTCAAGGACAACAGTGATCCATCAGATGGAGACATTGGCTGTCTGGTTTTGTATAGTTAGTCCTATAGTCGTCTCTGTACTCTCGAGTCCTAGGAGTTAGAGTTTTAATATTTCAATCAGAGATTTTTGGCTTCAAGCCTCGTGGTTTTTATACTACCTGTGTACAGTTGAGATAGAGTAGTGAGTGCATGTATGCCTCGAGAAGCAATGATACATGTTATGTATATATGTGAACCAAAATGTAATGTATTACTTTGGTTCTGATGAAAGAGTTTTCCTGTGAATGGATCTCTTGATAAATGGTTTTAATTTTTAGTGATTTTTAGTAATCCGCTACTAATAATACGCTTCCCCATTAGTTAATCTCATTTTTGTGAGTTGGATGCCACAAGTTAAGTGGTATCAGAGCCCTAGGTTCGCTGAGTCTACAGAGAGATAGGATAAAGGTTGTTGAGTCTGTTCTAGTGTCATCTAGTTATCTGATTGTATCTTCTGCTCATATAGGAGGATAAGAAGAACTAAAGATGTCTGGATCACACGATGAACACGCTGCTGAGAGCAGTGTTGCTGCACCAGGAGGAGGTGCAAGAGACCAAGATAGGGAAGAGCTTGTACCTGAACAACCCCAGTTCAACCAAGCTGATATGGTTAACCCAGCCTTCCAGGCCATGTTTGAGCAGTTTATGGCAGCTATGACCCATATGACCGATAGAATGCCATTACCTGCACCAAGGGCACCAACCCATGATGAAAGACATGGAGCCGGAAAGACCTTTGAACGACTTAGGAGGGTAGGATCCTTAGAGTATGCTGGTACAACCGACCCAGAAGATGCTGATCTATGGTTGACTGAATTGGAGAAAGCTTTCAGAATCCTCATGATTCCTGATGATGAGAAGGTCAAGCATGCTGTATATCTCTTAAAAGGGAGTGTTGACCACTGGTGGACCATCGAGGAGGGCAAAAGACCTGGAGTCGTGAATGGATGGGATGAATTCAAGCATGAATTCATCGCTAGATACTTTCCTAAGACGTATCTAGATGAGAAAATCTCTCAATTTAAGAGGTTGAGGCAAGGGCAAATGAACATTAGCAAATATGAAGCTAGGTTCATGGAGTTGTTGTGGTTCTATCCACATATGGCATCAAATGATGAGGAGAGAATTCAGCATTTCGATAAGGGGTTGAATGCTGAATTGACCACTCTAATGTCTGCCCTGGAGAACCAGGAGAGGTTTGCCACTTTTGTGGGGTCTGTAAGACGTATAGAGAGGTATACAATTGAGAAGCGACAGACTAAGGGTAAGAAAGAATACCCACAGTTCCAAGGACAGAGTTTAGGAAGTTTTAAGAAACCAAGGTATTTTGTGCCTACGCCACCACCAAGGTATGATACCCAGACGCAATATACATCAAGCAAGGGTAGAGGCCATAATTTACCACCGAAGGGAGCTCACAGCTCAACCTCAATGTCAGTAACAGGACCACCCAGACCTCAGAGGGGGAATGTAACTTGTTATAGATGTGGAAGAGAAGGCCATGTGGTGAGGGACTGTCCTGAGAAAGTCAGGAATGTGACCCAGCAACTGAGGCAGAGTCAACAAGGCTCTCAGAAGCAGCAATCTGGTAGTGGTGCTAGAGGATTTGGACAAGCATCCCAAGCCGGTTTGTCAACAACCAACAATCGAGCACAGCGTCAACATCAACCAATGACTAGATTCTATGCCATGAATCAACCTGAAGCACTAGTCAACCCTCAGGTTGTGACATGTCAGATGGAACTATTTTATTCTGATATGTCTTCATCCTACTTTATATCTGTGTTAATTGATCTGGGTTCTACACACTCTTTTATCACTCGAGAAGTGATTCATGACTGCAACATGATTGTCAGTCATAGAGCAGACAACCTATTGTTAGAAACACCTTTGCTTAGATCTGCAGTATTGCGGCAAGTGTGTTCTCCCTGCAATCTTTTCTTTTCTGATCACCACATTCTGGTGGATCTTATACCACTTGAAATGCATGGGTTTGATATAATTCTTGGGATGGACACCTTAGAGATATATAAGGTTGTCTTGGATTACAGTTCCAAGCAAGATGTGTTCACAGATAATGGTGACACGTGGATCTTTCAAGGAGATAGAAATATTGTTCCAACCTGTCTTATGTCAGCTATGGTAGCTGAGAAGTTGATGAGACAAGGATGCCTTTCATCCTTAGCCCATGTAGTTGATACCACAATGGAGAGCCCTCATCCTTCTAAAGTTCCTATAGTAAGGGAATTTGAAGATGTATTTCCTGAAGAACTTCTAGGTGTTTCACCGCCCCGAGAGATTGATTTTGAATTTAATCTAATCCCAGAAACACAACCAATAGCACAAACACCATATAGAATGGCACATGCTGAAATGGCAGATCTCAAGAAACAACTTCAGGAGTTACTTGAGAAGGGATTTATCTGATCGAGTACTTCACCATGGGGTGTTCCGGTCCTCTTTGTTAAGAAGAAAGATGGGTCTATGCGATTATGCATCGACTATAGGCAATTGAATAAAGTAACTATAAAGAACAAGTATCCTCTACCAAGGATTGATGACTTGTTTGATCAGTTGTGTGGTGCAACTATCTTTTCTAAAATAGACCTGAGGTCGGGATACCATCAGTTGCGTATCAAGGAGAATGACATACCCAAGTCTGCCTTTAGGATAAGGTATGGTCACTATGAGTTCACAGTTATGTCGCTTGGACTAACTAATGCACCAGCTACATTTATGGAACTCATGAATAGAATCTTTCGACCTTTTCTTGATCAGTGTGTAGTCGTCTTTATAGATGACATCCTGATATATAGTAGAGATGCTCAACAACATGAGAAACACCTCCGTCAGGCTTTGACCTTGCTAAGAAAGCATAAGTTGTATGCTAAGTTTAGCAAATGTGAGTTCTGGTTATCAGAAGTTTCTTTTCTTGGACATGTAATATCTGTTTTAGGTATTCATGTTGATCCTAACAAAGTAGAATCTGTCCTGCAATGGGAACAGCCAAAGACACTGACAGAGATACACAATTTCCTAGGACTGGCAGGCTATTATAGGAGGTTCATTAAGAACTTCAGTTCTATAGCTTTACCCCTGACTAAGTTGACTAGGAAGGAGATTCCTTTTGTATGGAATGACAAGTGTCAACAATCTTTCCAGTTGCTGAAGGAAAGGTTAACCAGTGCAACTGTGTTGGTGTTACCTGAGCAAGGAAAGGGGTACATAGTCTTTTGTGACGCATCTAAAAAATGGCTTAGGATGTGTGTTGATGCAGGATAAACAAGTGATTTCTTTTGCTTCTCGATAGCTTAAGAAACACGAGGTGAATTATCCAACACATGATCTAGAGCTAGCTGTTGTGGTACATGCCTTGAAGATCTGGAGACATTATCTCTATGGAGAAACATTCCAAATTTTCACAGACCATAAGAATCTAAAATATATCTTTTCTCAGCATGAGCTAAACATGAGGCAATGCCACTGGATGGAGTTAATCAAGGACTATGATTGTACAATTGATTATCATCCAGGGAAGGCCAATGTAGTTTCTGATGCACTAAGCAGAAAATTAGCAACACCAGCTTTAGATAAAGCACAACTAAACTACTTAGTGTGCTCTAAGAGAGATATGCTTATCTCTTTAAGGCAAGATAATATACAACTTAAGGTATCGTTGTTATCTGGGTTGTTAGCTGAGATGCAAGTAAAACCTACTCTGAGGGAACAGATTAAAGAAGCACAACAAGCTAATGTTGTAGTTCAACAGATTAGATCAGAGTATGGTAGTGAGAAACGAGATGGTTTCCACGATTCAGATGATCAAGTAGCCTGTTATCATGGTAGGATGATAGTACCTGATGTTGATAGCTTAAGAAAGTTAGTCCTGGAAGAAGCTCATTCTTCAATGTATGCTATGCATCCAGGGAGCACCAAGATGTATCATAACTTAAAAGATATGTATTGGTAGCCTGGTTTGAAGAAGGATGTTGCTGAGTTTGTTATGCGGTGTCTGGTGTGTCAACAGGTTAAGGCTGAACATTAGAAGCCCACAAGAGCAATGCAACCTTTGCCTATACTGCAGTGGAAATGGGATCATGTAACCATGGACTTTGTGGTTGGTTTGCCTAGAACAGCCAAAAGTCATGATTCCATTTGGGTGCTAGTTGATAGGTTGACAAAGACAACACATTTCTTACCTGTTAAAACAACCTATACAGCTGAAAGGCTGGCACAGATATACATAGATGAGATAGTGCGTTTGCACGGGGTTCTAGTTACCATAGTTTCTGATAGAGGTCCCCAGTTTACAAGTCATTTTTAGGAGCGACTCCATAAAGCTTTAGGTACGTGATTAAGTTTTAGTACAACCTTTCATCCCCAAACAGATGGACAATCAGAGAGGACGATACAAACTTTAGAGGACTTGCTTAGGGCATGTGTTCTTCAGTTTGTAGGGAGTTGGGATGTACATCTGAGCTTGATAGAGTTTTCTTATAATAACAACTATCAACACAATATTGACATGGCACCATATGAAGCTTTGTATGGTAGACGTTGTAGATCTCCCCTATGTTGGTATGAAACTGGTGAATATCAACTTTTGGGTCCTGAGCTGGTTCAGCAAACAACTGAGAAAGTTAAAGTCATACAACAATAGTTGAAAGTTGCCCAGGATAGACATAAATCCTATGCTGACAAGCGTCATAGACCCTTAGAATTCCAAATTGGAGACAGGGTATACCTCAAGGTTTCACCTTGGAAAGGTATCCTGAGATTTTGAAAGAAAGGGAAGTTAGCTCCTAGATTTATGGGGCCTTATCCGATCATTGAGAGGATGGGAAAGGTAGCCTATAAGCTGGAGTTACCACCTGAGTTGCATAGATTGCACCCATTGTTTCATATATGTATGTTGAGGAAGTGTCATCCTGACACTGAGTTGGTTCTACAACCTGTGGAGGTAGAACTAAATGATGACATATCTTATGTTGAAGGACCTGTGTTGATTCTTGACAGAAGAATCAAGAAGTTGAAAAAGAAAGACATTAGTCTTGTAAAAGTCCTCTGGAATCACCGTGGTTTTGAAGAAGCCACATGGGAATTAGAGGAAGAAATGAGGAGGAAATACCCTACTCTTTTCTCTTGATGTTTTGTTGATGATTTCAGGGACGGAATTCTTGTAAGGGGTGGATAACTTGTAACATCCCTAACCTGGGTTATGTTTTAACCCTAGGTGTTTTGCTTAATAAAAGTAATTACATGCTTTCTCTTATCTTTTGAAAGATAATTAAGGCTCAAGAGGAACTTATATTGCAATTTTAGTCCTTTTTGAATATTGTTGAAATCAATGTTTTGATTGTTTTGGACTAAAGTGCACATTACCCAAGTTGAGGGGTTTAATTGCAAATTGTGCATGATAATATGTTCCTCATGTGTTGAAGTATCATGAGAGTGAAGATGATGTAGAGGTATGGCTTGTGATAGTCTGAATACCAAGAAAGAGCTGATAAAGATATGTTTGTGCATTAAAACCTAGTTTTGGTGTAATGTGCAATTTACCCAAAACCTAGGGTTCAATATGCAAATTACCACTTCAAAAAGGTCCCTAATGTTTCTTGGCATCATGTGGAGTAAAGAAAATGAGAGGGTCATCTCAATTGCATCTCTTTGAAGGAGAGAGAATCTTGGTATTAAAATAATCAAGATTTAAGCATAATGGAAACATTAGTTCAAATTAATACATAAATAAAATAATTGAAGGGCCTTCAACCAAAATTAAAATGGTTGGATTTAGATGTGTGTGAACGTTCTTGATCTTTGCAAGTACCATGAAATATCCCAAGGAGGTGAAAACTCCACTCACCTTATTATAAGAAAAAGAATTTCCACTCAAATATGGATATTACTATTATAAGGGTTAAGGTGCTTAATTTCATTATCCTTAATTCATGGATAATGGAAGGGAGCTCGGTGGGGATAGAGTTGCCTTTGCATGCAAGAAACCAAGGGGGAAGTGGTGGCAACAATTTTGGAATTAAAATATTTTTATAAAAACATTTTCTCTCTCATTGATTTTCTTATAAAAGAGCCTTTACCACTCAAACCAAGGACTTTTTCAGATCCTTTTCATCTCCTTGCTTGCAAAAACGACCAAGGGAGCTAGGAACAGCAGGAAGACGACCCCTCCAACCTGTGGTAAGTTCTTTACCTTCGTTCTTCTTGATTTCATGGTGGAAATCATAAAACAATGCATAATTTCTTCATATCTCGATCCCATCTTCACTTCTAACCATTCCTTTTCACTCAAAAGCTTGAGGAACGATCCTTGAGGTTAGAGAAAGCTTCTTCTACCATTGTTGATGTGAGGCTCCAAGATTTGAAGCTCAATTGAAGGTGGGTTATATAACTTGAACCCTTAATCATTGTTATTGAATTCAATTTCTCAATTCAATCGATTCAATTGATCTTATTGTAATAGCCTTGATTAGTTGATGTAATTGCTATGGAAATGGCAGTAGATTTCGTGGGGTTAAAGGTTGAAGATGATAACATGATCATAAGCACACACCTCAACTAATTTGAGTTGCAAACGGTTTTGGACTTTTGGTCCAAACGGTTTCACCAAACCGTTTGGGACCAAACGGTTTGCAAACTGTTTGGTGACTTGGACTCCCAACCACATGAGAGGGTTGACCGTTTGGTTATGTTTACCATTTGAGGTCTGAAGTTAAGTATGTGTTGGATGATGATCCAATGGATCCAATTGATTGATTCAATGTGTGTACATTCCTTCAATTGGAAACCCTAATCAAGTTGATTGATGAATCCTTGATTGGTCCTAACGATTTCAAGACAAATTGGGTCAAACGATCTTGAGACCGTTCGAGCCCAAACGGTCTTGAAACAATTTGGGACCAAACAGTTTCAAAACCATTTGGAGGGTTAGTGGTTGATCCTTTATTATTGGATAAAGATCTAATGGTGTTAATTGATGAATCCTTCGATTGCCTAATCGATAGTCAATTCAATGGTGCAAGTTATATTCAATTGATTGATGAAATGACCTAAAGAGCCCTTGCGGTTTTGGGACTGATTTGGCCCAAACGGTCTTGAGCCTGTTTGAGTCCAAACGGTCTTGAAACCGTTTGGGGTCAAACGGTTTCAAGACCGTTTGGTGATGAAACTTCAAAACCGAATGGAGTTCATTTGTGATTCAATCATTTGGAAATTGAAGGTAATGATTGTTCCAATGATCCAATGTTTGATAGTGATGGTAATCATAGATGGTACAAAGGTTAAAGACCTAAAAGTAACTAAATTATTAGTACTAATATAGGGGTAAACCCTAATCACTGATAAGAGAAATAATTTGGTACACTATGACAATCATAGTTGTATGTACTTGATTGTAGGGTTGATATAACCTAATCAAGTTGAGAGAATGAAAAAAATGGAATTCATACATGAGTATGACTCATGTGGTGATCAAGGGTATGATCCTTAGTAAAGAGATCATGAAACCCTAATCATGAGTATAAACCCTAATCCAGGGTATGGATGTAACCCTAATCTAGGGTGATGATATGTGTAAACCTAATTTAGGGTGATGTAATGCAAAACCCTAATTGGGATGAATAATAAACCCTGATTATGGGTACTCGAATGTAAAACCCTAATTGGGATGAATAATAAACCCTGATTATGGGTACTTGAATGTAAAACCCTAATTGGGATGAATAGTAAACCCTAAGTGTGGTTTATTGAATGTAGACCCTATTCTGGGGAGAAATTTATGTGAAACCCTAACTAAGAATGGTTTCATGAGAAATCCTAATGTTTGATGTGATGTGAAGCTCAAATCCAGGGTAATACTATATAATGCTTTATGAAGCCCTAATATGAGAAATATGGTGATAAACCATAACCTCGATGTGGTTAATATGATGAATGTCCTCAAAAGACATGAAATGGGAAACCCTAACCCTGGTAAGGGAATAGTGGTGTTACCCTTGAATAGTGAATCCATATTTGTTTTATATGGTACTGATATGCAATTCATATTACCGTTATCATTTGTGCTGACCATGCAAGTAATCTGAAATGATGATCATAGTCAGGTATGAACTATGATGTTTAATTCACTATTGTGATTGGGCCTTGTGTACCATAATATACCTTGCTTCCTGGTAAGAGGTAACAAGAGAGTTAATGGGCCTCAAGTACCATGAGTGATGCTTGTAATAGCAAGTTTCATGTTTGCCTTGGTTAGATGACCTGAAGGTTATAGTTACATGAAAAAATGGTAACAATGCTCAATGATGAGCCAAGGGTTTAAATACCCAGAACCATATGATTATGGTGATGAGATTTTGAAGGGATGATAATTCCCAGTATTGAAAAGAGGAACTGAGTTCCCAATGTCTTTTAATGACTGATAAGTAATTGATGCAATTAGTACATGTCTCTTTATAGCATTGTTATAATAAGCTATGTTTTGAGAACATGGTTGATGCTAAAAGAATATGAAAATGTACTTAATTAATCAAGTGAAATCTATTCATGTAATGCTCTGACCATTGATCCATCATCGTTAGTAGTTGATGATGGTGAAATAGGTTTTCCTATGGAATTCTTAGAGTTCGCATATTCTAAATATGTGGGGGTAAATGGGTGAAAATATCCTTACGTCCCGGTGAAGAGGTTGAGAGAAGATAAACATCAAACCTCTCAATCCTTCATGTGTCGGGATGGATGTATCATAAATCTCCCGATGGTTGGGAAGGATGTATTATTAATCTCCCAATGTTATTTAATGTTAGGTCGTTGGAGATAAACATTAAATCTCTCAATTGCCGATGAGAGTGCAGTTGACACTGTAACTCTATAGCGAAGTTTCCAGTATACCCTGGAATGCTATTTTGAGCAGTTAACACAATCCTGCTTGTGGTCCCGTACTGACCGGGATGTGGGAGGTCATGAGAAACCAACTCTTCCATTGACCTATTTATGGTACCAATTTTGATTTTAGAAATGGTCAGTTGGAGTATGAGTGGTATACCTCATCTCCTCAGAGCTTAAATATGTTTGTAAAATGTAATCAGCCGTGTAGCGTATTTGCATAAGATTGAAATACGGGAATCACTGGTTGATGATATACTGCTTAGCATGTCCTTGATGCATAAAGGTTATTTATGTTGTTCAATTCTTTATTGAAAATTAGACATGCTTATTATCAAGTTATAGTTGAAATACTTGCATAATAATGTTGCTCTAATCTATTTAGATGTTGAATTATCTGCTGTTAAGTTTATGATTCCACTTCTCAGTTTATTTCTATTAAACTGCAATAATAATGTTATGGTGGAGAGTTATATCTCTCACTGGGGCAATTTTATAATTGTCTCACCCCCGTGGGATGCAATGTTTTTAGGTAGACCCAGACAAGCAGGCAGAAACCCTTCTGCAGGAGAAGAGCAGCAGCAGTCTCAAGGACAGCAGTGATCCATCAGGTGGAGACATTGGTTGTCTGGTTTTGTATAGTTAATCATATAGTCGTCTCTGTACTCTCGGGTCCTAGGAGTTAGAGTTTTAATATTTCGATCTGAGATTTTTGGCTTCAAGCCTCGAGGTTTTTATACTACCTATGTACAGTTGAGACAGAGTAGTGAGTGCATGTATGCCTCAAGAAGAAATGATACATGTTATGTATATATGTGAACCAGAATGTAATCTATTACTTTGGTTCTGATGAAAGAGTTTTCCTGTGAATGGATCTCTTGATAAATGGTTTTAATTTTAGTGATTTTCTGTAATCCGCTGCTAATAATACGCTTCCGCATTAGTTAATCTCATTTTTGTGAGTTGGATGCCACATACATGAGGCTAAAAAACAAGAGAGTTAATAAATCATACTTATGAGGAATATCAATGGCTTCAAATCAGCTTAGTTGAACATCATGATGAGATATTAGATGGACTATGCATTGGTATGCAATCCAAAATTGATAGGATCCTGAAATAGGAGGAGGAGGATTGGAACCAAAGGAGTCATGTTGACTGGTTAAAGGATGGAGATAATAATATGAAGTTTTATCACGTGTTTGTCAATCAAAGGAAATGAGGTAATACCATAAAACTTTGAAAAATATCAAGGGGTATTAGTCAATTGATGAAATTGAACTGGCACAAGTAGTTCTTAAACACTTTGAGAGGGTCCTCACAACATCTAGAGGAACTAGAGAAGTAATAACCCTATTTTAATTATATTGGGACATTTGAAACTCCAACTATTGGACATTTATCTCTCATTGCTATAGAGCTTACTTAGGATGAGATTTTCAAGATTCATTAGAGTATGAACCCACACACGGTATCATTTCCCTATTGACTAAGCATTCTTTTCCTACAAAAAATTGAAAAGTGTGAGTTAGACAGTTTCTATCATGATCACTAATGCATTGGAAGGATATCCACTATCATGAATTATGCAGTACATAGATTATATCAATCCCTATGGCGCTGAGAGTAAAAAAATGTGAATATCTTAGACCCATATCCCTTAGCAACATCGAGCTAAAGATGACTTCTAAGGTTGTGGTTCAAAGACTACAAATCTTTGTTCCTAAATTGGTTTCTCTTAAACAAAGTGAATTTGATTGTGAGAGAAAAATAACTGATTGCATCACCCTAGTTAAGGAATTAGTACAAATCATGAAAAAGAAACAAAGTGAAAAGATGATAATAGTTAAGGTCAACCTCACTAAGGATTACAATCAGATGTCTTGGGTAATTCATTGAAGACACGCTTGAGTACATTGGTCTGCTTGAGAAGATAAAGAGATACATTATGGAATCTATCACTAGAGGATATACCTTGATTATTTGAAATGAGGAGAAATGAGAGACTTTTAAATCCATTAAAGGCCTTAGAACAGGTGATCTTCTATCCCCCTATATGTTCATCTTGTGTTTGGAAAGGTTGTGCCAACTCATTCACCATTATTTATATCAATAAATGGAAACTAGTGAAGTTGGGTGTTGTTGGTTCAAGAATTTCCCATGTTTGCTTAGTTAATTACTTGATCATATTTTCTCATACTAGTAAGAATCAAATGAATATTATTTGTTATTGCTTCAGAATATCTAAGAGGGCATTGAGACAGTCTCTATCTACTGAAGAAACACGAATATTCTTCCTTGTAATTGTGCACTGAAATATTAGAAAAAGAATATGCAATTTAAGTGGCTTCTAGATAAATGATGATATTGGATTGGGAGGTACTTAGGTGTAACATCCCAAGATTTGAGGCCTTGGATAAAACACTCTTAAAAGGAATGATTGGACTACCCATATCACCAAGGTGTACCTCCTTTTCTGGGAACCCATCACTAAGAACTCCATAGTTAAGCGTGCTCAGCTTGGAGTAGTACTAGGATGGGTGACCAGTCGGGAAGTTGATCCTGGCTTACGTGTCAGTGTGGACAAAGTGCGCAGTTAAGGCTAGTGGTGGTCTGTGGGGCCAGTCGTCATTCCTGAAACTCTACTAGAGCCTTGGGCAGTGGGCCAAGGTGTTACAAATGGTATCAGAGACAATTCCCCTCTAGTAGGTGGGCCCACATGGGCATGGCATGCCAGTCTTGAGCCGTGCGGTCCAGGCATGTAGGAAAAGGGTTGTCCATGGTTGACGTAGCCACCCTTGCGCTGGTATTCCGTGATCGGGAGTTGGGTGTCCATGGGTCATTGTGGGTCTGCACTGAAATGGGGATGAGATTATGTGGCCTTATAGTTGAGCCTTGACAAGGACGTCAAGATATTAAGTGGGGGAGATTGTAACATCCCAAGATTTGAGGCCTTAGATAAAACACTCTTAAAAGGAATGATTGGACTACCCATATCACCAAGGTGTACCTCCTTTTCTGGGAACCCATCACTAAGAACTCCATAGTTAAGCGTGCTCAGCTTGGAGTAGTACTAGGATGGGTGACCAGTCAGGAAGTTGATCCTGGCTTGCGCGTCAGTGTGGACAAAGTGCGCAGTTAAGGCTAGTGGTGGTCTGTGGGGTCAGTCGTCATTCCTGAAACTCTACTAGAGCCTTGGGCAGTGGGCTGAGGTGTTACATTAGGAGTACCAATTATCCATTTTATACTTTATAGAAACACCTAGTCTAAGGTTTTGGACAAGGTAGACATTAGAGGTAGTATCTGGTTAGCTAGATGAGTGCCTTTATCTGATAGAGTGTGCTTGGACAAATCCACACTCACTTCCATACCCACATATGTGATGGAAACTGATGTTATACCTCTAAATCTATGTGAGAGGATCTATAGTTCAATCCTTCATTGGTTGCTTGGGACAATCACAAAGCCCATAAAATGGCATTGGTTGCTTGGGACAATGTAACTGTCAGAAAGGTGATGGAGGCTAGGAGTAATGTCTATGCAAGAATAGAATCGGGCTTTGATACTGAAGAACACATGGGGCATGAGTTTGAAAAGAGACATTGTATGGTGTATAGGACTCAGAAGAAAATTCAGCAAGTTGGATGAAATAAAACCTGCAACAATGTCTTGGTTAGGGAAGTGGTGCTTGAGGGAAAGAGTCAATTAAGGAGTACTATATCATGATACCATTAAGTGGAAAGGATATTATGTTATGGGATAACGTTTGGTAGAAAGGAGGGCATGTCTTTATAAATAATTGGCACAACAATATATACCAAATGAATAGCAAGATCTACAAGTCCAAATCCTAGTGATTTATGAAGGGGAGTGGCACACCCAGTTCTTAGAGGAATGGTTCCTACAGAAATCATAACTGAAATCCAAAAAATAAGACCTCCTATTGTTTCCAAGTATGTCATCATTCGAGTATGCAGCTTGACTACTAATGGGTGATAAACTGTCATATTTTCTTATGCTAAACTAAGGAAAAATAAAGATGTATGTATGGATGGAGAATGGAAAATGATCTAGTAGGCCAAGGTGGGATCTCAAGTTAAGCTGTGTGTGTGGTTTTTAATCCATGAGGCTAGCTATATCACCAACCACATGAGACTTGTTAGAAATCTTACAGAATACATCATCTCTGGAAGGTGTGGAATGCATGAAGAAACATGCATGAAGAGACAACCCTACATGTAATTGGGTGTTACAACCATGCAAGATAAGTGTGGGAAGGATTGTTACAATGTGAATACCTTAATCTTTTCTTTAGCGTGACTGAAGTGGGTTAGTGCTAAAGATTAAGTGACATAAAAAATCTAAAGAAATCCATCACATTTGTGATAACATGTTGGTATGTATGGAAATGTAGAAACAGTCGAGTTTTTGGTAATGCCATTAAATCTGGTACATATAAAATCTTTTCTACATCAAAAAGGAAGTGCATGATAGCCTTGAGGCCTGGGTGAGGGCCAAAGGGGAGACAAGTGTGCAACTCAAGGCAAAGTGGTTGTACCCTGACAAAGGAACTGTGAAACTGAAAATTGATGTTTCCATGGGGAAGAAAGGTGTTGTGATGGCAGTCATTTCAAGGAATGACATGGGAAGATGGATGGATGGAACTAATCTTAACATTATAGATATCATAGAGGCCAAACTTGTTGGAATTTTAATGGCTCTTGGGTTTGTATAGAAGTATAAGTTGAAGCAGGAAACTATGGAATATGATTTTAATGTTGCTACAGGAATGACGGAGGATGATCATGAAAAATCCAAAGTATTCACATTGGATCATTAAGATTCAAAAGCAAAGGCAGTAAGATTAGAACATCATCTTTGCAAGAAAAGAGAGAAATAATGTTGCATACAAACTAGATAAGAAACAACTTCAATTTCTGCGAGGATGTATGAATATAGTCTCCTCCTAAGGAGATCTATGATCTCCTTTACTTTAATTGATGTAATGGTATTAGTACTATTATATCTAATTTAACATCTTGATTAGTGACTGTAGTTTTGATTTGTTTTTTCTTTCTAGAGGAGGGTGAGATGAATAATAGACCTCCCAACTTCTCCCAAGAAAAACACTTTACATATGGTAAACTTTAATGCTCTTTTTCATTTGAAATAAAAGTCACTTAACTCATGACAAATAAAATTATTCACTAAATTTCTGATTATATAAATGTCATCTAACTTGTGTATGCCTCATGTTTAAGAAATTATGAGAGTTTAAATGCTAAGTATGCCCTTGGGCAGATTTCAGATATTTTAAATGTTTAACTTAGGTTTATAAATGTAAAGGTTATCTATCACATACACATGGGTGGACCATGGGGCATATATTTATAATCATAGGGCATTTTGATGCCAAATCATGGGAACTATAGTGAAACTATGGGGTACAAGGTTTCAATTAGAAGGTACTTGATGTATCTATTAGAGTGATAAAGAATACATTTTGTACCACATTCACATAGATGATTCCTTTCATAAAACATTACATGTAAAGAGTATATTTGTAATGGGTTATGAGTCATTGACGCTTTTAATAATAACATGATCTGCAAACAACTAATGAGGTACGCAATAATAAATTTTATAAGTCCTTTTCAGATGTAATTGTAGGAAAAGAGGGAAGATTTTGTGAGACTCTACTTGGTAAATGAGCTGATTATTCGGGGTGTTCTGTCATTGTCGTGGGCCCTTCGCTTTCATTACATCAATGTGGATTACCCCTGGAAATAGCAATAGAGCATTTCGAAAAATTTGTAATTTGTGTCTTAATCATACAACAAGTTACTTCCAAGATAGGTATCACTAATAGCAAAATTAGAGAATTTCCTTAACTCCCATAGGTTTAATCCTATAGAATGTGACCCATTTTCTCATCCAGCGGAGGGCACAAAAAAAATTTCTTCGATCGAAAGTAATATATGAAATGTTCAATTTTTTCTTCTTTATTCTTGTGTAATTTCTTAGCATGTTATAGTTTCTTCATACAATATACATTGACATATATGGTAATGGTTAGTTATCAACATTATACATGGTGTAGACAAGATGTTTGTAGGTATGTAGTCATGAGGACTAGACAAGAAATATAAAGTATCTAGAGCCTTATAAGGCTTCCTATGGTGGGATGGCACTATGTCATTTATATCATATGTAGTTATATTTATGTTATTATGTTACCATATTAGTTTCAGACCACATATATGTTCATGTTAAGTTAGGAAATAGTTTAAAGAAATTCTCCTAAGAGTTTTTTTTGTTTTCCACATTACAATTGTGATGATCTTGAAAATTATATAATTTTTTTGTTATGATTCATGTTTATATGCTTATGTATTGTATGGAAATGGGGGTGACACATGGTAACTCTCATGTTTGATTATTCATGGACAATGTAATATTATATGAGGCATATCCTAGGATGCTCCTTGTCCTAACATGAAGACGAGGCAACCTATAACTAATGTAGGATAAAAGAAATGCATTACATGAAAGAAGTACTATATAGAAAAGTGAGTCAAGAAGGTCATGTGATCTATAATTGTATATCACCAATTTTACAAATCAAGACACATTATGAATCATTATCTCAACGAAATGTAAAGAAAAATGGGAATAATATCAATATTAAAAACAACAACGTCAAGAAAAATGATAAACAAGAAAATCCTATTAATAAAATTATGGGGCAAGTCTCTGTAGTCAATTCAAAACATGAATACACAAATGATCATGTTACCAGAAGGTATCAATCATATTTGAGATCAACTAGTCAAGTTTGTTTAGATTCATGATCTAGATACAATTTCATCTCTATATAATTTGTAAAGTCCTTAAAATTTCCTACATTATATGTGAACTACATTCTTAATATATAGACTCTCAGGGGAAGGCAAAGAAGCCTCTTGTTAGTATCCTTCCCATTGTCATGTCTTTATCATATAAGAACATTGAATACATATTTTGCGTTGATGATATGTGTAACATCCTAGGATCTGATGCCTCAGATAAAATTATCTTAAAAGGAATGATTGGAATACCCATATCACCAAGGCGCACCTACTTTTCAAGGAGCCCATCAATAAGAACTTTATGGTCAAGCATGATCATCCTAGAGTAGTAATAGGATGGGTGACTAGTCGGGAAGTTCATACCAGATTGTGTGTGTGAGGACAAAGCATGCAGTTAAGGCCAGTGGTAGTTTGTGGGGCCAATCAACATTCCCCAAACTTTTCTAGAGCTTGAGGTAGTGGGTCTGAGATTTATAAATGGTATCAAAGCCATAACATGTCCAATACGTGGAGCCCACATGGACATGTGGCATTCCAATCGTAAGTCATGCATTCCAGGCATGTTGAACATGGCTATCCATAGTGATGTTCTTGTAAGAAATGGGACCCAAGAGGGGATTCACTCCTAAATTAATTTTAGGAATAAACCCATCTATTCCAAACACTCTAACAAGTATGTTGTAATAAGTGTATTTTCTCTTCTCAAATGCATTGTATACAAGACAAAGTTATAGTGGTGGAATAATACATTATGACTCTAATTAATTTTACAAGATAACATAGTAATCTCCTACTAGGGTCTTACATGAAAGCAAAAACTTCAACAACTAGGTAGAGGAATATCCATACTATTTCAAGTCTATATCCCGAAAGTCAACTCCACTAAGATAGGTCCATGCTAGCATGTCAAGTCCTCCATGTCCTTCACCTAGAGGTTGGAAGCATACCCCACAAGAGAAGACAAAAGGGATGTTGTTAGAATAACAATGACAGTATGTTCATAAAAATATGGTTTGGGAAACATAAAATTTCATAGTCATAAACTATGAATGTAAACAACATTAGACTAAACTTTTGTAAAGAAGGGTTGGGACATCATATGATATCAACTAAAAAGTGGGTGGAAAAGCACATATTTGGCAAAATAAGTGTTCCCTATATATATCAAGTGAGAAAACACACTCAAGGAGGAAAAGCATGTCTGATGTATGGTTACTCATGTACCGCTACTCTAAATAAAATCAATCTAAGCCTTGCAAAAATGTAAAGACAAGAAGTAAGTTTAGTCAATATTCAAATAAGAAGATTATAAGTATAATCAAGGCATCCATTTGTTTTACATATGACAACACTAGAACAATATAAACATGTTGATAGGAAATAACACATCTACCATGAATATGGGGTGAGCAAGAATATATACACATCTGCTCTATGCAGGACAGGATAAGAATCTGCTTTGATAATTTCACTTGCAGAATTATCACCTTTGCATTATCAAGTGTGGAAATTTACACATCCACATAAAAATGCACACATGTCACAATATATTAGTAGTCACCACATGATGCATAATAAAATAATAAGAAAGTCTAATTCTATATATGAGGGGGGAGATATCCACTAAATACCAAGTGGGGTAAGAGGACCCATAAAAGAATATCCAAAAATTTCAATGATGAAAAAGAAATATTCAAAATGTATCTTCCAAGAACAATCTCAAAATGATATGTATAGAAATCAGATTAGGGTTTTTGAGTCTTCAAGTAGATAAAGGGAGAGAAATTACAAAAATTTCTCAATATGATTAAGGGGATGCAACATACTTTTAGAGAAAGCAAAGTAGATCAATTGCTCAATAAGATTAATGAGATGCAACATACCTTATTTAAAGTCTAGATACGTCCAAAGTCAACCTTAAGTCCAACCTAGAGTCTTCAGAACACTTATTAAACATATTATATAGAATTAGGGTCAGTTTCACATTAATTACATAAACCCTAAAAATTACCTTTTATTATTAATGAATTTTGTAATCAAAACCTCTTCACCATCTTGTATATTACATTTTATTGAATTCACAACACATTTTCTTTATTTTTCTAACTTACAGATTATTATATATGAATTTTCGAAATTTTAAACAATTAGGAACATCCATAAAAATCACATATTTATTGGATTGGATTCAGGATATGAAATCTATACCATTGTATTGTGAAAAACCATGTGATTCCAAAACATATTTAACTTATTTGTTTGAGTTCCAAATATATTTCTCTAAATTTTACATTTTTGACCAATAGAAAAATAGGGAATATCCAAGTAGGCAAGAGACATCCCAAAACAAAGGAGTCTTGTTGAGGTGGCCTTATCAACACTAGCCAAATGCACAATGCCTAGTACAAGTCAGGTGTAAAACATTCATCCAAAAACTCATGTGGTCAAAGAGAGGCATGAACTAAAAAGACAAAACTACCCATATGGAGTGTGATAAGATAATAAAGTGATGTGAGGGAACAACTCATAAATCACATTCAATCATCCTCTTCATTGTAATACTCAAGTTTAGAGGTTTGCTACTCTAACTCCAATACTCAAATTTCTCCTTCGTCAGATCAGCAACATGGATTACTTAATTTGTTGACTTCCTTAGACCCAGGTGGTTTGAAAAACTCTAAACACAACTTTCATGAGGGCCTGAGGCTCTTAAACCTCCCCACCACCATTTCTAATTAGGATGAAGATCTCAGAGACAACACTTGTAACGACCTCACTTTCTGTGTCCCCCAATTAAGGAAAGACCTTCAAGTTGAGAGCCATTACCTAATTTCCCAAGGATCCAGATTAGTCAAATAACAAATAATAGGAAACAATTTCAATTAAATTTCAAATATTGCTTACCAATTATATAATGATATTTCTCGTAATACCTTCTGAGAAGAAATAACTAGCTTTCAAATCCTCCTTGAATTATGTTTAAGTACTTTCAGGTAATTTCCATCTGGTTTAACACATCTTGACATCTTCATAACATATACCTAAAACGCCGACAAACAAAATGTCGGTCAGTATATATACTGGTATGTTGGGGAACCAATAACTTGCATATAACTATAACAACCTATTGCAATCAATTATGATTTAACAAACAAACTTTACATTTTAAACATAACTACTCAATCCTTACATACCCTAGCCTCTGTGTTGTCCCTATAGTGGACATGGATACTACCTCTCATCTGGTAGATCTCAACTAACCCCCATGATCCTACCTTATAGGTAGATCAATACATAGGGTCGTGGAGTCGTATGGTCCTACCCAAGGGTAGACCAACACATCGACTCATGATAACTTGATGATCCTACCTCACGGGTAGACCATGTACTAGGTCATCTGATAACCTAATGATCCTACCTCGCGGGTAGACCATGTACTAGGTCATCCTTCTCATCATTAACAAAGCTACAGAAGAGGACTAGGATCTGAGCTAGTCATGCACATATACTTATGGTGATAGCCATAGTCACTTTATAGTTGCATGAAATAAATGTCAATCAAACTGTTAATTTCAAGCAACCGATAAAACATAAAAAATCGCCGTGAAACTAGAGCGATTAGCCATAAGCGTAACCACATACCACTATATATACTGACCGACATTTTGTTTGGTGGTGTTTTAGGTATACGTTATGAAGATGTCAAGATGTGTTAAACTAGATGGAAATTACCTAAAAGTACTTAAAGATAATTCAAGGAGGATTTGATAGCTAGTTATTTCTTATCAGAAGGTATTATGAGAAATATCATTGTATAATTAGTAAGCAATATTTGAAATTTAATTAAAATTGTTTCCTATTATTTTTTATTTGACTAATATGGATCCTTGGGAAATTAGGTAATGGATCTCAACTTGAAGGTCTTTCCTTAATTGGGGGATGCGGAAAGTGAGGTCATTACATTTGGTATCAGAGCCCCAAATTTTTCAAATAATATTTAATAGTCTATAATTTCAAGTAATCTGTAGAAATATGAGGGAATTATTAGGGCATTTTCTAAAGACTGAGGTGTCTAGAAGGGGCCACGACCGAGGGCTGACAAGATTTTCCTCCACACCACTAGTCGGCTTATGAGGACTCCTGGACCCATGCATCCTTCCTGGCCAAAGTTGGAAGTTGTGCCCAAAATAAAATACCTTTAGGTTCCTTCTTATCTTGATTCATCCACTTCTTATCTTCTTGCTTAATAAACCCTAAAAGGAATTTATCTACTCATCTCAGGTTAGGGTTTTTGAGAAGAAGTAGGATTAAGGCATCCTCTGCCAATTAATGTACATGTAATGTGGGAAATAATAATGTAACGTGAAAATAATGATGGTTTTAATGGGGTGCAAGGGTAAACCCTAGATGGATCTAGGTTGAGTTAAGAGAACTCTAGAAGGTCAAGGGACATGGAAACCCTAAGAGGTAGGGTATAGTCCCTATCCCTAACCCTAAAACCCTAATAATAAATAATGAGAATGGTGTGTTGATATAAAACTCTACCCCTATGAATCTTGAAAAGGAATGAAAAAAAATTAGGTGATGAAGTCTCCCATGCATGGTGCATGTGGAGGATAACATTCATGTAAAAGTTTTTGAGAAATATAAGAACCCAATGGTCATATATATGAAAATGAAAGTCTGAATATAACTTGCTCGAACCCCTCATGCTATCTCTGGAAGTTTATTATGGAAAGAAAGTCATCGAGATGACTATGGTCAAGCCCATGGAAGGGACGGCCGATGTAGGCACTAAGCCCCTGGAGGGGAAGGTGGCCTAAGTCCATTACATGGACAAACCCCATGAGAGGGTATCCTAGAGATTGAGCAAAGAAGGGTTGAGAAGTTATAATGATAAAAAATATTGCATAATGATGAAAATATGAAACCTTTAGGGCTTGTGTGCCAACCTGGGGTGGGTCAACCCAAGAGGGGTAAGATGACCTATGGGAGAGTAAAAACCATAGACCTCGGGGTCAGGTTGTTGCTAGAGACCCTAATTTTCCTCCCATGAGCCATGAAGGCACCCTAGGTTAGGAACTTCCCTAGAAAGGTAAGTTGACCAAATCAATTTAAAGATTGAGGTAACCATGAATTTCACTAAACATAAAAGATGAAAGCACATGTATTGAGTATGATTCTTTGAACCTAAGTATACCACCTCTGAGGGATATGAGGAAAAGTCACTATGGATGTGACTGACGGTATGAGACCGAGCTCAAAAAAGGATTGTTGCCTTGAAATGTTGCCATGAGTCCAATGAGGGACATAAAATGAGTAATGAGCATTATAAGAGATGGAGGAATTCGGATTAGAGAATTGCATACGAAATTAATGTGCTATAATGAACCCTTGGGAATGGTAAATCCTAAAGTCAATCCTAAGGTCAAGTAGGGAGTATTAAGGGTACATGGACTGATGGGATTAGGAGTTAATTGACCCCTGAATGCACTAGACCATCTAGTCAGGGGGTAATAGCTATGTTTCCTGAGGCCCATGGCTCAGGTGATTAGCCAACTTTGTGAGTTCATAAGGCCAATGGGTGAATGTGAGAGGCACTCCCTAGATGCATAAGGGTGAGATCACTCTAAAAGTACCTATGCCCCTAGAGACCTCAAGGAAGTGGCTCAGGCTCATAATAAAGGAGGTGTAAAAGTAAGAGATACAAAGAAGCCATGTAATTATGAACTCTTATTTGGAAGTGTCCAAATTCTCAAGGGTGAGGAAGACACTTGACTTCATGAAATATAAGAATATAAGGAAATACTAAAGCATGTATACTTTAGAGTCAAGTTGAGGATGATTCAACAAAAAAATGTGAAATTGAAAACACAAATGAAAAATGTAATCATTAAGAAATGATATCATGTGAATTACTAAAGATGTGGATATACCTTGGATTTTAATCAAGTACCAATCTTAGTCTTAATGTGAAGAATTTGCATATCAATAAAAGTGGTTAAAGTAATATGAGTAGGGTTGCTAACCCTAAGTTGTGAATATTCACCTTAAACTTTACTAAGTGTGAATTTTGGGGACAAAATTCCTTTTAAGGAGGGGTGAATGTAATATCCTCAATTTTGATAAAAATTGAATTATATAAATTAAAATCATGAATTGATAAGTAATTTTCCTAATGGTATTTTTGGTGCAATAGTAATGTTCTTATTACAGGTGCTTATTGTACAAGTTAAATAAAGGAATTCACGATAATAGCTTGTTGGAATATTGCATAATTGAAAAATAATAATGTTATATTTTTTGTTTCTAATTTACAACATTTTTAGTCTCTCTCTAGATTGGGCTCTGGCTTCTCTCTAGCGGGTGTAATCCATGGCGCTCGCCGCCACGGGTGGGGTGGGCTCCTGTGCCTCACCCCCTTCCTTTGTTGCCGCGGGACCCTGGAATGATTCAACTATTGATGTTACTATCGACCGAGGATGGCGGAAGCCATCTCACGCCCTATGGAGGTGTGTCGCACCATTGCGCCCGTCATGGCCCAAGACGACCCTAAAGGTTTGAGTTTTAGGAATGATGACGGAAGGCCTTGGATGAAGATGCTAGAGACGGTGGTCGCAGAAATGGATGTCTTCCACAAGTTCTCAATGATTTTCCAAGTCATGGGAGAAAAATGCATCGCCAACCAGTTGTTCGGGTGGATGCTCAGGACATGGAGGCCAAAGGGTGAGTTGCAATGCTCGTCTCTGGTGGGAGGGCTCTTTCTGGACCGGTTTGCATGTGAGGGGGACCTGAATACCACCCTAGAACAAGGGTCGTGGTTCTTCGATAAGAAATTGGTGATTGTTAGGAGGTGGAATCCTGAGGCGGATATTAGAAGGGCGTCCCTCACCTCGACGCCGACGTGGATCACTCTCCCAGAGGTAGGGCACCATTGGAGCAGAAGGGTAATTACCATCATCGCCTATGGTGTAGGCGAACCCAAGGCTTTTGATTTCCACTTTGATGGCAGGTACGAGGGAGTGACACATGTGTGTGTCGAGCTCAAGGCAGACAAAAAAACCCAGAGGTTGTTATGGTCGAGATGCTAGATGGAAAGGAACTAGAGTTCAGAGTCGTCTACGACACGCTCCCCCAGCACTGCCTCGAGTGTAAAGTGTTTGGGCACTTCACTGAGGAGTGCTTGGGGGTGAGAACTTCTCATCCCTCTCCTCCCTTGTTCTGAGGACGCAAACAAAGCAGGAGACTGACTCGAAGCAGAGACGGCAGATCCAGCAAAGTAAGGAGGTTAGTGGAGAGGCGGAGCAACCAGGAGGCAAATGTGGAGGAGAGGGAGATGTCGATCACAGCTGCTGAGGTCCGGGATATTCCCCCGATCGCGGTGCCTAATACGGAGATCATGGTGGCTAAGGAGAATGATAAACAAAGTCCAGCAGAGGCTCCAGTTGAGGTTTCGATCACTTATGGGGCGGTCCTCACCTGTGGGGAGAAGGATGGTCTGGAGGCCGCTACGATGAGAGGGGTAGCATTCAGCCGCAACTAGTTCTCCATCCTGGAGAACTTGGAGCCGAATGACCTGCTCAACGAACTATCTGACAGGAACAATAGGAGTAATACCCATCAAGCCACGCCCAGTGGAAGGGGCAGGAGAACATCATCAAGGGTGGTTTCCCAAGGCAGGGGAGGCCATAACAAAAGCTAAGATGTCCATCCTCTATTGGAACATGCGGGGTGTGTCTAGGCCAAGGAGATAGAGGAGAGTGTGGAATATCATCGTGGAGACTGGGGCTTCGTTGGTGGTCCTCTTGGAGTCGAGAATCAAGAGGCAGTTCGAGGCAAAGATTGAAGGGTTGTTTCTGAAGGGTTGGGGCCATCAATCCAACCTAGCATAGGTTGAGGGAGGCAGAATCGCTCTGGGGTGGAACAAAGAGATGTGGGATGTACAGGTTATTGAGGCTACTGACCAAGTCATGGTGGCCATATGTATCAACCATGGCGGCTTCCATTGCATTTTATCGGTCGTCTATGTGCACAACATTGAGGGCAGGCGTAGGGAATGCTGGGATACCATTGTGGAGTCTACCCAGCATGAGGTTTCGAAGATCGTCATTGGCGACTTCAATCATGTCAGGCAGGCATTGGAGAAATTCGGTGGCCTCCCAATCCCTGACTCCTTCTTGGGTAGATTCAACGACATGATCAATGCAGCCAACTTAGTTGAGCTCAACACGTTGGGAGGGGTGATGACATGGCAGAATAGAAGGGTCCCTGAACATAGAATATCCAGTCACCTTGACCGCAGGCTGGTGAATGTGGCTTGGCTGGATGTTTTCCTTGAGGCAAAGGTGTGCCTGGGAGGGCACCCAAACAGCGATCACGCGTGGTTGCAGGTCCCCTTGGCTGCAGACAGGGAGAGGAGGAAACGATTTAGGTTCCTCAACTTTTGGGCTAAGTGGTCGGGTTTTGAGGCGAAGGTAAAAGAAGCCTGGGCTATGTCGGTGGAGGGAAATCCAATTTTCAGGTTCATGGAGAAACTGAATAACACGAAGAGGGTGCTGAGGAATTTGTCTACGGGGTTCTACAACCTGGCCAATATGGTGAAGAAAGCAAAAGAGGAGTACGAGGAGGCTGCTAGGCAACTGAGATCGATCCCGATCGACCCAGCCTTGATGGCGAATGAACAGAACAAAGCAAAGAAGTTGTATCAGGTGGAGAAGGCAGAAGAGTCCTACCATTGGCAGCGGAGTAGAATGAGATGGATCAAAGATGGGGATAAAAACACCATAATCTATCATAATGCGACTAAGAAGAATCACATGAGAGAGTGCATTCATGGGCTTATCAAAGGGGATGACACCCTCACTGGGGGGCCGAGAGAGGTAGTAGATGAGGCCATCTCCTTATTCAGGAATATATATAATAGTGGATATGAGACACAACAGTGGAACCTCCCAATGAGCAAAGTGACAGAGGACATTAATAGAATGTTGTGTGGACCGGTGTCTGAGCAGGAGGTTAGGGATGTGGTGTTCTCCATTGGTGCCTCCAAAGCACTGGGACCAGATGGCTTTAATGCGAGGTTTTTTCATAGATGATGGGCACTAATTAAGGAGGATTTGTGATGTGCCGTGCGGTGGTTCATGGTGGGGGGACTTTGGTGAAGCAGGTTAACCATGCATTCATTGGGTTGATTCCCAAGAAGAATCTGCCGTCGACCATGACTGATTTTAGGCCCATTGCCTGCTGCTTCGTCTTCTACAAAGTTATATCCAAGCTCCTGACCAGGCTTATGAAGATGATTCTACCTAATATCATTTCTCCCAATCAACTGGCTTTTGTGCAGGGGAGATCCATTAGCGATGGTTCCCTTCTGGTAGCGGAATTCCTCTCTGCATTTAGCCAGAAACATTTGACCAAGAAGGCTTGCATAAAGGTTGACATCACCAAGGCCTATGACCATGTGAGTTGGATGGCTCTAAAGAACATCATCGGTGCCTTGGGTTTTTCTGATAGATGGATCAGACTCATCTCACAGTGTGTGGATTCGACTTCTTTCTCGGTGTTGGTGAACGGAGTCCCACACAGTTTGTTTCAGGTGACCAATAGGATGAGGCAGGGTGACCCTCTCTCTCCCCTACTGTTCGCCATTGTTATGGAGTCTCTCTCAGTGGGGCTCAAGCGGGCTGAGGTTGATGGGATGCTAAAAACCTTTAAGGTGAAACACACACCGACCCTCTCACACTTGGTGTTTACCGATGATGTGATGGTGTTCGCGACTGGCCATGCCAAGTACCTGAGGAATACTAGGAGGGTGATGGAAAAGTTTGGGAGACTTACAAGTCTCTACATCAGCCAACTCAAATCCAAGGTGTTTTTATTGTGATTGTGTGATGCTAGGCGAGGAAGGCTATGAGTGGCAGCTGGCTTGCCCCGAGGCCGGTTCCCCACAAAATACCTGGGGATTCCGATATCGGGGGGCAAAGGAAAGGAAGGGACTTTGAGGTCCTTGTGGATGAGCTCAGGGGAACCATTGATAGATGGAGTGGACTTAACATTTCCATGGTGGGGCGGCAGGTGCTTTGCAACACTGTGCTCATGGGGAAGTTCGGCTTCTGGACCAGGCAGGTGGAAATGCTGATGTTTATTATCGATAAGGCGCGAGCTCTCTTCGCGAGATTCCTTTGGGGAGGTAAAGGCCATGGCATTTCTTGGGAGACAATCACTAGACCCAAAGAGTAGGGAGGCTTGGGCATCCTTGATCTAGGAACTATGGCAGAGGAAAGCACTAGAAGACGTATCCATAGTTTCCTCATGGACCAGGAATCCACTTGGGCCTGCTGGATGCGAAGGAGATACGACGTCACCCTGGAAGGTGAAGGGAGACAGGAGTGCTTGCTGGTCTGGAGATGCATGAAGAGCATATGGAAATAGGTGAGGGAGGCTTATGAAGTTCATTATGGGTGGTGAGTCTGCATGTACACCAAACTTTGGGTGAAGGGTTTCTTTGGCCCACCTGTGCCTTGGGGGAATATTTTGTGGAATAAGTGGCAAATCCCGAAGTGGAGTTGCGGCTTTTATAGAGCACTCCTGGGGAGGCTACCGATGATGGACAGGATGGAGAGGTGAGGGATGAATGTGAATATGAGGTGCTTGCTTTGCTGGGAGGAAGATGAATCGCATGAGCACCTCTTTTTCACATGTGGGTTCTCTGCCTATATGGTTGCAAGATGGGCCTTAAAAAACGTTTGGGGGGCCCATGGGCCGAATTCCATTGTTGGGTACCTTGAGTGGATACATGATCGATGTGGGAGTAATACCATGGCTGCTTTTGATGGGATGGGACTCGCTGCCATTGTGTTCTTTGTGTGGCAGGAGAGGAACTCAAGGAGGCATGGGGGCCCCAAAATAGACAAGTTCACCATGTTTGACATTGTGTCTGATATGCTTAACATGACTTGTAGGGTTAAACCTAAAATTTGTAAAGGTTTAGACCCCACCGCTTGTATGCATTGGGGTTTTTGTAGTTAACACACCCTTTTACAATATAGGTTTACCCTATATAGTTTTTTTAGAGCAATATTTTACCTTATCCATATATATATATATATATATATATATAAGATAATATGTGAAGTTGCCAAAAGAAAATAAAATACATGGTGTTTTGGATAATTAAAGGAATTATTATCTTGCCGAGATTGGCAATGCCATGTTTGAGGCATAAAACAAGTATATTTAGATTTAACTTTGGGTATGCTTGAAATACTAAGAAAAGGAAGGGAGTTGTTGTAATAAGATGACAAAAAGAGCATGTTTTGTATGGAAAAGATATCCCACAAATCCCAAACACTAAATGTACATAGGAAATAAGATTTATGAGTTCCTAAGATTGTGAAATGAAATATATGGAGAGAGAAAGGTAAGAATTGTGCCTCATGGACATCATGGAGTGGCCCTCTCCCATAATAATCAACTGATTTACTTTGTTAATAGAATATGGAAAAGAAGGAGAATTAACAAGGCATTATGGGATGAGATGACTACTTTTAGAAAGTGTCTCCATATGCAAAATTGTGCCTCTTGCCACTTTGGCATATTCCTTGAATGATAAGGAAAATGAGAAAAGGAAGTATAAAGGTTGTATATATAGGGGCTATAATGTGCTTGGATCATACACTGTCAGAAAACATCTCTCCTTTTGCCCAACAAACCCTATTTGCTAGTCATCTTCTTTCCCTTTTCATGCCGGTACGACATTATGTCATCTTCTTGTACCTACAACTATGCCCTTCTGGTTGCATGACTGATAACGCCAAGTCCATATAAATCCTCCTAGTTGTTCTTCTTCTTTCTCCTCTACAAAACAGTACTGAACTATGATATACGCCTAGGGCTGATCCTAGGTAGGGTCCAGATGTGTGAAGTCTTCCCTGGCTATCTATGAATACTGGAGAAAGTGATTCACTCTCATAACCAGCCTTCCCACCCACCATCCTCCATACTAGGACCTAGTGGCAGCGACGGTGCTGCACGACCCTAAACCAAGAAGGTTTGGTCGTCGCCAGAACTAGATGAGGGGGGATGGTATTGTGGTAGTTAAGCATCGGAGAAGATAGGATGTAATGGTACCGTCTCCTGGCCATACTCACTGAGGATAGGAGATCCTATGTAGGCATAAGCCTCTTCAAAGCGGCATTAGGGGAACCCTATGATTGTCGTGGTCAACCCTGTCGGCACTAGTAGGGCAGAGGCGTTGCTGCAATGTGTCACCAACCTCATCCTTGCCAACCTGGGTGCCTTCAGTGCAACCTAGCTCAAGGTCAAGATCGGAAAACCCCCCACTGGAGGTGCCAGACCATTTTTAAACCACCGCAGACCAGGGGTGCGGTGGCGTCGGGCGGTGAACGCGTGACTAGCCGGGCAGGAGTCGCCCCGCGTGAGGAGAAAGGAAAGAAAGGGGTAAATGACCCTGATGCCCAAGAGAAGTGCATTGGACATAAAGGGCACTCTCATCTCTTCTGTCTCCACACCCGTCAGCAAGTCAAGGTAATAAATGATAACGTGGCATCCTATCATTGACCAGTTTATATTTATCTTACAAAAATGGTAGTAATTTCTAGGATGCTTGAAATTAGACAAGTAATATATGAAAAAATGATCAGGAAAATGAGAGGAACAAAAAGAAAATATAATTGAGATCTAATTAGACCTTATTCCAAAAATAGGGTTTTATATGATAAAGTGGTGATTAGCACATGGAAACCCTAGTTTTGGGTATTGTAATGTTGAAAACATTAAAAGCCTTTCTTTTATGCTATAATCTAATCTTGTTGAGGATAATGATAATAGATGTAATGATGGTAATAATGATAAGGTAATTAGGGTCTCTAATATGGATAATAATTAATGAAGGTAATTTGATGATCACCTATTAGGGCTAAAGATCCTAACCTACCATGTTGTTAATGAACATATTTGATCTAAGTGATATTAATGAAAGGACAATATGGATCTAGTAATTAGGGTTCACCTAATGTTAAATATGTGATGGACATAGGGTTAATACCCTTATTCCTTATGCAAACCCTAAAACCCTAGAATAGGACCGAGTAGAGTTTAATCTAATCAATGTGATTAATATGTGATGGTGAAAATTTAGGATTTACATACATGCAGAATAAATGATCAATTTCTTGGTTTGCTTGCTCGGATCTATTGAATGTTTGATTGAATCTACTTGAATTATAACTATATATTTTGCATGGAAAAGGAATGTGGTTATGCTTATAGCTAATCGATCTAGTTTCATGGCGATTTTTGAGGTTTTACCGGTTGCTTGGAATTAACAGTTTGGTTAACATTTATTTCATGCAACAACAAAGTGACTATGGCTATCACCATAAGTATATGTGCATGACTAGAGCAGATCCTAGTCCTCCTCTGTAGCTTTGTTAGTGACGAGAAGGATGACCTAGTACATGGTCTACCCACAAGGTAGGATCATCAGGTTATCAGATGACCTAGTACATGGTCTACCCGCGGGGTAGGATCATCAGGTTATCATGAGTCGATGTGTTGGTCTACCCTTGGGTAGGACAATACGACTCCACGGCCCTATGTATTGATCTACCTGTAAGGTATGATCATGGGGGTTGGTTGAGATCTATCATATGAGAGGTAGTATCCATGTTCACTACATGGACAACACAGAGGCAAGGGTATGTAAGGATTGAGTAGTTATGTTTAAAATGGAAAGTTTGTTTGTTAAATCATAATTGATTGCAATAGGTTGTTATCGTTATATGCAAGTTATTGGTTCCCCCACATACCCGTATATATACTGACTGATGTTTTGTTTGTTGGCGTTTTAGGTATATGTTGTGAAGATGTCAAGATGTGTTAAACCAGATGGAAATTACCTGAAAGTACTTAAAGATAATTCAAGGAGGATTTGATAGCTAGTTATTTCTTCTCGGAAGGTATTATGAGAAATATCATTGTATAATTGGTAATCAATATTTACAATTTAATTGAAATTTTTTCCTATTATTTGTTATTTGACTAATCTAGATCCTTGGGAAATTAGGTAATGGCTCTCAACTTGAAGGTCTTTCCTTAATTTGGGGACGTGGAAAGTGAGGTCGTTACAACACTACACCATGTCCTAGGGAAACAAAAACCAAAACATGCCTCTGATGTTTGGTGTGGATTCAAAACTAGGGAAGAACTAGAGAAAAACATAGACAACCTGATGATCATGATCCATACTGTAAACCAAATAGCATACAACTAGAGTCATGAAAGAGGCACTCACCCCATGTCTAGACAAAACAAAGGAGGTTGAAAAAGAACACCCACCCCCTTAGAGATCACGAAACAAGGATTTGCAGACACCACTAGGTTGTGGGAAGCCTAGTTAGAAAGCATTTATGACCTTCAATAGAGCGAGTCATTGAGGACCTAGTAGCTACTCCTGGATACTCCATTCTACAGGTGGCTTAAAAATATCCAAGATAGGGTTCTTGGAGAAAAGTGGTGCCTAGAAGAACTCCTATAGACATCAGCAGATGCAGAGGAATTTGCTCTATCCTTTAGGGGGTCCAAAAGCTCACTAACGTTCACCCCTCCAAGGCTAGGTTCATGTTGTGTTGGGGACAACTTCTCGAGTAACCTCAAGAAACAACCAGTGGCTTGACATCTTTGTTGTCACGCCAAGGAACTCCATATTAAAACAATTGGGCTTTGGTTACAGATGCGACAAGCTCACCCTCAATCATCTTGGAAACAAAGTCCAATCCTTATAAGCTACAAAGATAGGGAAAAGAGGAAATTGGCTATCATTTTGTGACTTGTTTGGTATTTGGGTGTTCATGAATCGAGGGGTTTGGGTGCAATACAGACAACCAACACCTATGTATCCCATAGAATAAGGAAATGGAAGGGGATTTAGGAAAATCCTATATAGGGAACGTCTAGGCCTGAGTTAGGGTTCATATGAAAGGCAAAAGTCCCATGAATGAGTCGGAAAAAGAATCACAATAAACCATTAAGTGTGGAGAGAGAAAACTATGAGAGAAAAAAATCAGGGAATTGTAGGTGTAAAATGGGAAAGAGATTGGAGGAAGAAAAAAGTTGGGCACTTGCCCAATCAAAATCCAAAGGCCAGTGTTGAGTTTGCACTTTAGACATAAAAGGAAACATGTGTTACTGCTGGATTTTATGGAATCAGATGTATAAGCAGTATTCCTGTAGTATTAGAGTTTTTAGAAATGTATTACCTTTCCTCATAAAATTTACATATTTGGTATTGTATAATTATTATAAAACACCTAGTTTAACTTAGACATACATAATACAAATTTGTCATCAAATTCCTACTCTTTGGACAATCTTTTATATTATTGACTATTTTAGAGTTGAACTTGCATTCTTTCTCAAAAGATATTTAGGAATCTATTATTATTCTTCTAATATGAAACTTGGCATCTTACCTAATTAAGACCCACGGAATCCATTCTTAATATTAGATTTTAATACTGAGACTTTGTTTTATATGTTCCAATACAATTAGGAGGAAACTTCACTGTCTCAATATTTATTACTATATGACTCATTAGCATCAACATTAGATATGTATAGTCTTAATATCCTCATATAGTTAATAAAACAATTATAATGCATTACATACCAAAAATACCATATTTTACTTACTTAACCTAATAAGATCATTAATTAAATAATAATTTAGTTGATGGCACATTTTTCAAATACACTTGTATGAATTATCCTCTTATTGTTCCATTCTACATATTAAACACAGTATACCACGTTTTAGCCATTATGTGCATTAATGTTAATGTTCATTAGGGTAAAAACAAGTACATTAGGGTTTTTATGAAACCTTGTTTAGTTAAAACTAAAGATTTGAGTATACAAGCATCCTATCCAAGGGATTTGGGTTTCTAAAGTTAGAAGGTCAAATTTTGATATGTTACAATATGGTTGACTTTTATGTGTTCTTGGGGATGTATAAGTTGACTAGAAATATGCAATACCTTTTTGTGGTAATAATGATGTCAAATCACATAATAATGAAAAAAAATATCACTATATAAGGACCAAATATTGAGAAAAAAAATAATATAGTCATATAATGAGTAAAATGTAAGAGGCTAATGGATTATTCATATAAAGCATTATCATCAAGAATTCTATGGTAAATCCTTAGCCATAGAAACTTGATGTTATTTATATTGTGTTAGTTTTTTTTTATTTCTCTTCAAAAGTAGTACAATGATAGGTACTATGGCATCCACTGGGCATAGGAGTGACAACAAGGTAAGTGACATTGGTGAGTCCCCAATCAGATCTTTCACATAGGCCATCATCGTCATTGGCATGCCTAAAACCAAGCATCCACCACCACATGTGCCTATGAATTTAAGATGGAGAGAAGTAATTGTAGTTGCATGTGTGACTAAAACTTGGTCGAATTTATTTGTATAGAAGGAGGCCAGTGAAATAGTCCTCAAGTGTTGTCAACTTGAAATTTTCGATGGTGCTATGAAGTATTTGAGGCCATTGCTGAGAGGAACATATCTATGGGTCAAAATGGTATCCAAATATGATGTAGTATTTAAGCTCCATTAGATGACACTACATAAAAATCTATTGTTGATTTGGAATATTAAGGGCAAGTTTCAATTTCTCTCTCATGGGCATGACTTATTCATCATCATATTTACAAATCCAAAGGATATGATGGCAGAGATAGAGAAATCCATGTGGTTTGTTGTAGGTAAACTAATGATTCTAAAATGGAAACAAGGTGAACCTCTTGAGAAGCTAAAGTTATCTAAAGTTCTAGTGTGGTTTGTTCATGATTTGCCACTTGAACTCTGGGATGATGAGGTTTTTAGTATCATCAAGAGTTATTTTGCATCTCCTCTTAGACTGGATGTACTAACCATGTAGAGAAAGAGACTTGACTTTGCAAGAATCCAAGTTCTCATTTTTCCATCGTCATATTTCATTGGTGAAATGAATTTTATTAGTCATTATGGTGTCAAAAATGATATTATATTTGAATATGAATCGCTCCTATCTCCTTCAAAATTTGTGGTATCTTTGATCATGGGCAAGGTGATTGTGTCAAGCCAGTGAATAGAGGCCTTCAAGTCAAGCAAGTCTGGATGTAAAAGACATTGAATGAGGCTTATGTGGGTATTTAAATCTTCTAGGAATGTCCTCCAAATGGAAACCAAGTGAATGTTCAAATGCATGTGAATTCTCAACATTCTATTGAGTATAGCAACCATGGGTTTGTTAGTCCCACTATCCCTATATTCCAGTCGACCCAAACAACCCCCAAGGTAAATGGATCTAGAAGACAAGGAAAATGGATCTCCTCCCAAGAATGTCTCTAAAGTCCCTTAACAAAAAGCAATTGGTATCCTAATAACCTCAAATAGTTTTTGAGTGTTGAGTTACTAGATGTTATGGGAATGGAAAAGAAGAATGTGGAGCTTTTGTGACTGGAGAGTCTATAGTTTTTAGTTTAAATGGTTAATCCATTTTCTATTGTATAGTGTAATGTAAGAGGTCTAAATAAGCTAGGAAGGGAAAATAGTTCGGGAATCTATTTCTAGTAATAATATTTCTATTGCATGCATTCTAGAATCAAAGGTTAGAAAAAAGAAAATTAAAAAGGCCAATAATAGATTGTGGTTAAGTGCATCTTAGATCTCTAATCACTCTTATCTTCCCCTTGGAAGAGTCATTATTATATGGTTTTTTGAAGATATTATTATTAATAAGGTCGATGAAGGTGAGAAATGTATTACTTGTGAAGTCTAATTTTGTGGTGTATTTTTTGTGCTCAAAGCTATCCATGGACATAATCTTAGCCACAAGAAAATCTCTTTGTGGTAGAGATTCTCTTATAAGAATATGAATAATACTTGTATTTTAATTGGAGATTTTAACTCAGTGAGATTAGCTTCAGAATGGTATGGATTTGTTGAACCTTCTTCTAATTCACTGACTCAATCCATTAACTTTATAAATGACAATCATCTCTTTGATCTCAATACGTCAGGAGCTAAATTTACTTGAGATAATAAGCATGAAAGGAATAATATTGTTATGTCAAAAATAGATAGAGTTCCCTATAATAGGCATTTTATTGACTCTTATCTTAATATTTGGGGTATTATTCATTGCTCCATTCATAGTGAACATAAATTGTTGTCTGATTACTTTGATGATACACTTACAAGAAGAAGACATAATTTTGATTCCATGAGACTATGCAAGATGCTTCAAAAAAGGAAGTCAATGGTAATCCCATGTACAAACTCTGTGAAAAATTGAGCAGCACTGGAATAGCTCTGTGTAAGTTGAACACACTAATGTGTGTAATGTTACAAAAAATCATAGGGTTCTGGAAGATGAAGCATGTAGTTCTCAAGAGGTTATGAATAATAACACAAATGACCACGAGATAATGTCTAATAGTTTACACAAAAGGAAATATTTTACTAATATGTATGAAGATAAGAGCATTTTAAAAATCTAGAGTGGAATGTCTTAATCTGAGGGATAAAAATACCAAGTTTTTCTAATCTAGTTTGGAACTAGAAGAATAAGGATACCATTGACGGGTTGATAATTGGAGTAACGCTTTATAGTCTTGAAAATGCTATCAAATCACATACTGCTAACTTTTATAGAGAATTGCTTAAGAAAGATAATAATGCTAATCCTAAATAGAGCTAGAAAGGGAAGGTTCCCAAGCTCAAAGAAGATAAACTTGCTATGTTGTGTGGTAAATTCACTTATAAATACATTCATGATATTCGTCTCTACTCTAGTGAAGATAAGTCTCAAGGCCCACATGGTTTCAATTATCATCTTTTCAAGAGTTTTTGGTATACAGTTGGTCATGATATTACGAAAGTGGTTCATAATTTCTTTAATATTAGTTATCTCCTAAAAGAGGTCAATCAATATTTAATTTCTCTCATACCTAAGATGAAGGATGTTTCTCTATCAAACACTTTGCAATGTGGTTTATAAAATTATTTTCTAAATTGATAACTAATCATTTGTAGAGAATACTCCTTGAGGTGATTAGTCTTGTTCAGCATGATCTCTTGAAATGAAGATCCATCTCTGATGTTACCCTTCTTATTAACAAACTATTCTTAACATCATTAGAAATTATATAAATTTCCCATCAATGTGATGTTCAATATTATACATTTTTTAACCCTTTATAAATTGCATACCTTCTGAACCTCTTTTACTCAAAATAGGTATCAAGAAAGGGGATCCAATTACCTCATACTTTTTTCTCATAGATATTGATGGTTTTAGTTCTATATTGAATGAAGTTACTGATAATGGGACTATTACTCCTACTAAGGCCTCAAACAAGCTATCTATCTCTCAACTTATGTTTGCAGATGATGTGGTACTTTTTTAAGCTGATTTAAGTGCTTTGTATGCTCTAGATAACTTCTTCTTAAAGTTTGGTGATATTTCTAGAATGAAGGTTGGTAATACTAAAAGTCATATTTTTGTAATAAAGTTGCTAATAAGGAGAATAGCTCAATTTGTCTCAACCTTCATTGAGAGTCTCTACCAAAGAAGTACTTAGGCTTGCCTATTTTCAAGGTCAACATAGAAAAGTCCTTTTCTCATTGAATATTGATAAGATATATATTAGGCTTGAAGGTTGGTAGTATAACCATCTGTATTGTTTTGGTAGACTTGAGTTTTTTATTCTGCCCTCTTTTCAACTATACCTTTGCCACCTCTTTCCCTATTCCTTGCAGTGTCATCGATGAAATTGATCAGATCCATAGAAGTTTCTTATGGTCACATGGATGAAAAGTAATATACAAACTATTAAGTGGAGAAATATTTGTACTTTAAAAGATGAAGGGATTTTGAGGATAAAAAATGCAAGATATATTGTTAAAGCTTGTCTACACAAAACATATGCAATGTTTTTGATTTACAAAACATATACAATGTTACCAATGAAAAAGATAGTTTTTGGGTAAAACGGCTGAGTGAAAAGTACCTTAGAGGTGACTCCATTTGGAGAGTGAAATAAAAAGCCTCTTCTTCTTGGTTATGGAAACAACTGACTGCTTATAGAGATTCTTTTACCCATATGGTGAAGTTTAGACTAGGGAATGACAAGAGTATTATTCGTTGGGGAGTTCACTAGATTAAAAAAAAGGAAAGTTCCTTGAAGATGTGTTATCTACTAAGGATATCTCTAGCCTTGTAGAGGAAAATATGGATTTCTTGAACTGTCTCATCAATGAGAAAGGTGAGGGTATTAGTTCATCTTCAAGACATGCCAATCACATAATGTTGGCTCTGAAAGGTATTGTCCTGAAGAAACTTAAGGATTTTAGGAATTATATTTATACTAGATTTGATAAAGTAGATTGGATAAAGTGGGTTTGAAAATCTAAAGTTGTAGATATAAATCTCCCAATAGATGTAAGACGGTAGCTTGGAAAATGTTCTTGAATAAATTTCTTGCACATGATAAGCTTCTCAAGAGAGGTTTTGTCTTTCCCTCAGTGTATTCTCTATAGGTCTAATTGTGAAAGTCTTATACATGTTCTTTTTTAATGTGATTATTCTAAAGATATCTAGAACATTAGAGGTAACAAACTATATAGAACTAGAAGTTCGCATAGTATGGATGAGTTGACTAATTTTGGTGGGAGAAATCAACTTACTATGATTTTTATACTCTATAAGATCTGGAAAGAAAGGATCCAAATTTTTTTAAGTAAGATACAAGAACACATATAATATTTAGAGTTCTCTTAGAATTGATATAGGTAGATTTAGTTACTCTTTCTTGGGTTAGGTGCTCTATTTCCTTTTGATGTTTTTGTCATGTTAGTCATTGTACAATTTTATTTTTCTTGTTAATTTTATGGCTTTAGGTGATGCACTGTAAATACCATCACTTTTATATATACAAAAAGAGTACCACAATTTGGAGTATAAAAAAAAGTAAGGGGGCTTCTCTATTAACCTACTACCTAGAAAATCTACCATATTCATGTCCCCTTATAGCATGACTCTGGTAGAGTTTGATGAGCTAAATAAGTATCTATAGAAGCTCCTAGACCCAATCTTATTAGGCCCAATATCTCTCCCAAGGGATCCCCTTTCGTGTATGTGAATGGGTGGATATATGACAATTTGAATTGATTAGTGCCATATTCATCAGAATACAATGAAAAATTGATATCTTCTATCAAGGATCAATAATCTATTTAAATAGTTTATGTTGTAAATGTAATGTCAATTTAAGGATCAAGTACCACCGTATGAAATTTAAGCAAGAATATGTTCTAGAGACCACATTTTGGACTCTACATGAACACTATACTTCTTTTATGACTCCACGATGCGCCACAAATTAGATTACTCAAAAAAAATGCGCAATTACAACTAAACATGTGGATTACCGGAAACCACATGAAATTAAAACCAATTTCACAAAAGCACCATAAGCAGAAAAATCATCACATATAAATCCACAATCCTGTCACATGCATGTACATATCATATCACAAGGTGCTTACATCACTGAGCACTATCTTCCCTATCATCCATCTGTTACATGAGGTACTTGTTACACATATATACATATACACATGACATATCTTACATACATGGCTCACAAGACAAAAACCTCTTATTGACATCATATCTACAAAACACATCGAGAACACCCCCAAAGACCTGAGTGTACATGGACGATATCTAGGGATCTATCACCAAAAGACTAGTAGCACATTCAACCTTATCAGCTACTTCTCTTGCTTCTTCTCCTCCTTAGTTGCATGATCTACACCTCTTCGTGCACCACCACCTAAAATATGTGCAAACCCAAGGGGTGAGATCCGTATCTCCACAGGAGATATAACTCTCCACCAACACTACTATAACTTAGATATAAGATAAAGAAGAGCATAAAGTAAAGCTATAACATGATAAGCAGATAATACTAATGAAGCAGTTAGAGAAAATGCAACTGAATTGTAGAACATCTATAAGTTAATGAAGGAATATGAAGAACATGTATATCCTCTATCAACTAAACTATACAAAAGAAAGGCAAGGTTCATCCAATTTTATTCATGTTTAACACAATGCTAAAACGCTACACGGTTGTATTACATGTTTTATTATGCCATGAGGAGATGAGGTATATCATTCATGCTCCAACTGACCACTACCAAGTCAAGATCAGTGCCATACACATTAATTGGAAGAGCCAGAGTCCAATGACTACAACCAATCATGTGAAATGCATGCACTCAAAAGTATACAACTCCGAGCTTCCACTAAGGGAGAACTCATTTCACCATCCAGCAAGTATTAATGCTGAAGATGGATCTATGGCATAGGGAAACTACATGATTAAGATTCCATTTGATTAGTTATGCTAATTAAATGTCTTTTAGCATCAATCAAGTTACAACGTACAAACCATAAACAAATCCTAAAAGGATAAGGGCATACTACAACTTCAAAATGTATAAAGCATATAAGGTGCAAGCTTATCATGCTGTCACTTGTCATGATTGCCAATTCAAGGTTATGAACACAATCGTCCTATCATGGGATATCGACCCCTTATCTCATCATTGGAGGATAGCTCCTCTCACTAGGTATATAGCCTTTGTCGGGTCATAGGACCCAATCACATAATCCCTACATGTACATCATCACATTATGTCTCAACGATGTGCATAATCACCATCTTGTATAGTATAGAATTCACTATAACATTCACACAGCTAACACTCATAACACCTGTAAGGTTTGGGATTCATAAATAGGAGAGAGAAAACATCATAATATGTTATTGCTCCAAGTGTAATAAGCAAACACATCACATGACCCAAAATTAGGGTCAGAGTTTCATGTATAGTCGATTAGGGTTGTATAGCTTTATTCCATCACTAAACCCTAACTACACCATCTCCCACTTTCTTATAGAACATTGGGGTTATGAAACATGATTAGAATTAATTAAACAATCATCCAAATAGTTCTATACATGAATCATTACTTTCTTACTCATGCACATGTATTGACCATATACTCATGTATGTGTACCGACCCAAACCATCATACATGTGTTTTGACCTCTAATAAGCATGTGTTATGACCTTGAACAAAGTAGGTGTCTTGACCACCTTCAAGGTAGGTGTAACAGCTGCTACAAAACCAAGTGTTTATTGATGTCTCAACTGCAACAAAACTAAGTGTCTCGACCACCATTTTACATGGTGTCTTGACCAACCTATGATTAGGGTTTCGACCATCACCAAAAGCATAAGTCTTGACCCAAACAAAAGCATGTCTCGACCGCTACCAAACCTGGCCTTGACCCATAGGTTTTATGACTAGAAACAAACCATGCACCAAGGCCACTTGAGGTTTAGGGTTTTGACCACTACCATAGGTCAAGGTAGCGACCATCCATCCCAAACAAGGTATCGATAGAAACTAAAACAAGGTGTTACGACCACAAGGTCAATCCACCTTAAAAACACTTAACCATCAACAAAATAGAGATAAACATCGATCAAAATAGAAGACACCCACAACCCAAACACAAGATATATTTCAAATAAAACTACCATCATCAAAGAGGAAAACTTCACATAGAAATGGTCACCAAAAGCCCTAAACGTGCACCATGAGAATTCACCATGAAGAACCTTGTGTACAAGAGATAGACTCACGTTCAATACACCCAAAATAGAACCTAAAATCCATGTTACACTAAGGTACATGAACCTTATGCATCTGATCAAAATGCAAGATCAAAAGATAAGAGAAAACCATCTATCTCATCACCGTCTCAAAATTGGGTACCATAAATTAGGGTTTTAGATTCTAAACAAACCAAACATAATAACCACTCTCGTTCAAGATCTAAAACATGATATCATCAACTAGCACATTAGGACCATGATTTAGAGAGAGAAACATCAACATGCAAGTAAAGAAAAGTGTAATAATAGAGAGATAGAGTGTTATATAACCCACCTTAAGTGAAGGAACAAGCTCCAAGCTCTCGATCACCGAGGAAGATGAAGCTCCACACAAATCTCAACTCTCATCCACAAGAGCACCTCAAGAAGAAAAAGACACCAAGGTCAAAGATTGTGTAGGAAAATAGGATAAGAAGCCCTAAGATGAACCAATATAAGAAGGGAGAAAGAGAATAAAACTTCCTCATACTTGGGTACCACCTTGTCAAAACATGGTCTATGACCCTTACGATGAAGAGTTTCTCTCCAAAATGACCACCATGGATGATCCGTGGTCTATGGATGAGGAAATAGAAGAAGGTAGGTTAGGAAAATATAATAAAATGAGATCAAATAAGGGCATCCACTTACCAAGGAAGAAGATGACCCAAAAGTCACCACAAGCACCAAGGGAAGTTGGTCGGCCACCCAAGCTTCAAGGTCAGCATTCCCAAGCTCCTCAAGCTAGCAAACTCGAACACAAGAAGGGAGGAAAGAAAGAGGGTCGAAAGGTTCACCCACAAGGAGAATAAAGAGGTTATATACTCAAGGAGGAGAGAAGTAATATGGAGATGAGTTGTCAACACCTAAAGACACCAAAGGGACACTTGTCTATCAAGAAAATGACCATGCAACCAATATATGCATGCATGCACAAGATGGTCATACAATCAATATTGGTTATCCACCTCTTCGGCCACCAACACATTGGTTTTGATCGAGACACATCAAGGGGGTTGAAACAAACATCAAAGCACATGTCTATGTCAAAACAAAAGGTCACCAAACAAACAAGGTCAAGACACATCATGAGGACAATTGTCTCGACCCAACCCCACCAAGACCATAATGGTCAAAACATAACTACCCAAGGAAGGTGTATCGGTCAAGACACACATAAAACACACCCACATTTTTGATAGATAGGTCACAACACTCAACCATGCTCAACATGGTTGAAGCCAACAAAACCCTAGAAACCCTAATCACTTCTAGTGATGCCACCACTCATCCAAGGCTCAACCAAGGTGCCCCCAAAGAATCACACTCTCTCTCATGATACTAAAGCACTAAGGGAACACTCTAGCTATGGAAAATTACAAGATAAACCTATCAATTGGATTAATTGAAATTTGACCCAAAACAAGCACAAAAAGCACAAACATCAATCAAACATGATCAAATTGGAAAATTAAGCTCTCCACAAGCTCTAAAAGGATTAGAGTAAAGTGATGAGCATCTAATCAAGAAAAACAAATAGGGTTATCCCAAAACATAGGTCAGGGGTCTTAGTAGCCATAAACCCCTAACAAGGATTTTACCCCTAAAATACTAAGCAAAAAGAGACAAGTACTTCCTACATATCTCTTCCTCAAGCTCCCACGTGTTTCCTCAATGCCACAGTGATGCCATAGAACCTTTACCAACTCTATGTCCTTCTTCTTCAACTTCTTGACTCTTCTATCAAGGAACAACATGGGTCATTCAACATACGACATATCCTCTTCCAACTCAACCTCCACTATCTGCAAAACCAACTCGGTATCTGGGTGGCACTTCCTCAACATGGACACATGGAACACGGCATGCAACTTGTGCAACTCAGGTGGCAACTCCAACCTATAGGCCACCTTCCTGACGCGTACCACCGCAAGGTAAGGTCCCATAAACTTGGGAGTCAACTTACCCTTCTTACCAAACCTCAAAACCCCCTTCCAAGGAGAGACCTTGAGATACACCTTATATCCCACTTGGAACTCCAAGGGTCTATAATAGTTATCAGCATATGACTTCTATCTTTCATAGGTTGCTTTTAATTGATGTTGAATCACCTTGATTTTTTTTGTGGTTTGCTGTACAAGCTCAGGAGCTAGAAGCTGGTATTCCCATCTCATATTAACACAACGAAGACCTACAATGCCTCCCATACAATGGCTTATATGGTCCCATGTCAATGCTCCTCTGATAACTATTATTATAAGCAAACTCTATCAGGCTGAGGTGGGTGTCCCAACTGCCCAAAAACTAAAAAACACAATCTCTCAATAAATCATCTAAGGTTTGCATGGTACGCTCAGACTGAGCTTCCTGCGGGTGGAAAGTTGTACAAAACATTAACTGCATACCCAACGATGTGTGCAAACACTCCCAAAAGTGGATTGTAAATTGAGGATCTCTATCTGACACAATAGTAGCTGGAACACCATGCAAGCAGACGATATAATCAACATATATGTGAGCGAGCTTCTCTGTTGTATACATTGTCTTCATAGGAAGGAAATACACTGACTTGGTCAACTTGTCAACAATCACCCAAATGGAATCATGGCCTTTGGCTGTCCTAGGGAGACCAACCAAAAATTCCATGTAACGTGATCCCATTTCCACTAAGGTAAATGAAATGATTGCAACGTCTGTGTAGGCTTCTAATGCTCTACTTTAACCTGCTGACACACATGACATCTTGCAACAAACTCCACCACATCACGGTTCAAACCAGACAACCAATATAGATCTTTAAGGTTATGGTACATCTTGGTGCTACCTGGGTGCATAGCATACATCGAAGAATGAGATTATTCTAGAACCATCTTCCTCATATTATTAACATCAAGAACCACAACTCTGGTATGGTAAACAATTGTTCCATCCTCTACCTCGTGGAAGCCATCATGCTTCTCATTGTCAAAATATGCTCGTATTTGTTGTATCACAATATCTTCCTATTATGCCTCTCTGATCTGCTTCCTCAACATAGGCTTCACCTGCAACTGTGCCAACAACCCAGCTAACAAAGAAACCTCTAGATGTACATTCATCTGACGTAAGGAGACTAACATGTTCCTCTTATGGAACAACAAGGAACACAATTGTGCCTTCTCCATAGATGATGAAAAAGAATACTTCCTACTCAGTGCATTTTCCATGACATTCACCTTTCCTAGATGGTAATCAATTGTGAATTCATAGTCCTTGATTAGCCCCATCCAACGTCAGTGCCTCATATTCAACTCCTACTACAAAAAGATATACATCAGGTTCTTGTGATCTGTGAAGATCTGACACTTCTGACCATATAGGTAGTGCCTCCAGATCATCAAGGCATGGACCACAACAGCTAACTCCATATCATGGGTTGGGTAGTTCTCCCCATACTTCTTCAACTGTCGTGATGCAAAAGAGATCACATTCTTATCCTGCATCAGAACATAACCCAAACCATCCTTAGCGCATCACAGAAAACTATATATATGTTCCCTTTCTCAGGAAAAACTAGCACTGGTGTACTTGTCAACTTCTTCTTCAATGACTAAAAGGCACACTGACACTTGTCATCCCAGAAAAAAGGTACATCTTTCCTCGTAAGCTTCTTTAGGGGTAACACCATTGTGTTGAAGTTCTTGATGAACCTCCTGTAATAGCCTCACAGACCCAAAAAACTACAAACTTATGGCAATGCCTTTGATTGTTCCCACTCTAGCATGGATTCAACCTTCTTGGGGTCCACATGAACACCCTCAATAGATATCACATCTCCTAGGAAAGACACCTCCTTTAGCCAAAACTCACACTTGCTGAATTTGGCATACAACTGATGTTGTCTTAACACAGTCACTGTCTGGCAAAGATATTGTTCATGTTTTTGTCTATCTCTGGAGTATATCAGGCTATCATCTATGAACACTACCATGACTAATCAAGAAATGTCCAGAACACCCTATTCATCAATCCATGAACATTGTCAGTGCATTGATTAGCCCAAACGACATAACCACAAACTCGTAATGAGCATACCAAGTCCAAAAGCTGGCTTAAGCATTTCATCTACCCTTATCTGCAACTGCTGATAACTCGATCTCAGATCCATCTTGGAAAAGACTACAACACCTCATAACTAGTCAAACAAATCATCAATCTATGGCAAAGGATACTTGATCTTTATCATCACCTTGTTTAACTATAAGTAATCTATACACAACCTCATGGAACCAACTTTCTTCTTCACAAACAACACGGGAGCACCCCATGGAGACGTCATGGTCTAATGAAACCTTTCTCAAGTATCTCTTACAACTATTTCTTCAACTCTATCATCTCAATTGGAGTCATCATGTACGGTGTCTGAGCTATCAGTTGCATACCCAGGACTAGGTTGATCTCAAATTGAATCTCTCGAGGTGGAGGGACACCTAGAATTTTATTTGGGAACACATCCTAAAATTCATAGACAATTGGCACTTCTTGTATGCTAAGACTCCTCACCTTAGTATCCACCACATGTGCCAAGAATGCTTTGCAGCCTTGCCTCATAAACTTCTCAGCCACCATCACTGCCACTAGACACGTCAAGAGAATCTTCTTGCCTCCTTGAAAGATCCACATCACATCACCATATATGAATGTTGTCACCTTAGAACTACAATCCAAAACCACCTGACACTTCTCCAAAGTGTCCATTCCAAGGATCACATCAATTCCATGCACATCAAGTGATATAAGATCCACTTGAATGCTATGTCCTGAAAAAGAAAGGACACACCTCCCGCAACTTAGCAGAACCAACCAAAGGGGTTTCTAAATGAAGACTATCCCATCTACGACTAACATGAAAAGAACTACTATCAATCACTTCTCGAGTGACAAAAGAGTGTGTCACATCTAGGTCGAACAAAAGAGATATAAAGCAAGAAGAAGACAAATCAAAATGCAATAACTCCATCTGACCTATCACTACTCGTGGGTTGACCACTCCTTCCAGCTAACTCATGGCATAGAATCACACTATTTCCTATTGTCGTCCTCTTCCTTTGTTGGATTGTCTTAAAGAACCAGTTTGAGACGCATCTCCACGTCCTTAACCTCCACCAAATTGCTTCTGCTGTAAGCCCTACTAACTCTATCTCAGCTACTGGGTCACCTAATCATCTTTTACTGGACACACCCACCTCAGGTATCAACTTATGGCAAGTCATGTTCTCATAATGTGTCCTAGACGACCCTATCATTGACACTGATGGTGTACTGTGGGCTCCAAAAGGTGGAATGCTACAACCTCTGCCTCTACTTACTGACCACTACATCTGTGCACTTGACCTCTATGGTGCTGATAGTACCGAGAACTTAGGCTTCTTGAAGCCTCCAAATGAATGTCCTTGATGTTGTGTTGGTCTCTTGTTGGCACTCTTCTCACGCTTCTCAACCACTAATCTCTCTATCCTCCAAACTGACTCTATAAATGTGGCAAACCACTCACGGTTCTCTAAAGCATCCACTAGGGTTGAAAACTCCAAACTAAACCCCTTCTCAAAGTGTGAGATCCTCTACCGATCTGTAGCAGCCATGTAAGTATAGAACTGCAACAACTTCATCAAACTTCACTTCATACTCATTGATCAACATGGATCCCTACCAGATCCTTTCAAACTGGGATATCTTCTCATCCAGATAGGTCTAAGAAAAGTACCGACTTACGAACTCACGTCAAAACTCCTCTCAACTGATAGCAACACCAGGCCTCTTCTCCTACTCTATGCCCCACCATTGGCCAACACTCTCCTTTAGAATATGTACCTCATGCTTCACTTTGTCTACCTTGGGGATGTTGAGGATCTTGAAAGCCTTCTCCAACTCTGTCAACCAAAGATCTGCATCCTCTGGATATGTTGTACTAGCATACTCCACAACCCCAACACATCTGAGCCTCTCAAAGGTCTTCCCAGAGTCCAAAGATTCAACATTGGGAATAGTTGCCCTTGGCTGTGGTGCAGGCATTCTATCTGCCATGTGCATCATTCTTTATTTTATTGATGGTTAAGTGTTGTTAACGTGGATTTACCTTAGTGGTCATAACACTTTGTTTTAGTTTTGGTCAATACCTTGTTTGGGTTGTATGGTTGCTACACTTATCTATGGTAGCAATTGAAACCCTAAACCTCAAGTGGCCTTGGTGTTTGGTTTGTTTTTGGTCGTAATACCTATGGGTCAAGACTAGGGTTTTTGCGGTCGAGACATTATTTTGTTTGGGTCAAGACTTATGCTTTTGTTGATGGTCAAAACCCTAATCATAGGTTGGTCGAGACACCATGTTGAATGGTGGTCGAGACACTTGGTTTTGATGTGGTCAAGGCACCATGTTCAATGGTGTTCAAGACACTGGGTTTTGTAGCGGTTGTGACACCTACCTTGAAGGTGTTCGAGCACCTACTTTGTTCATGGTCATAACACATGCTTATGAGAGGTCGAAACACATGTATGATGGTTTTGGTCAATACACATACATGAGCATGTAGTCAATACATGTACATGAGTAAGTAAGTAATGATTCATGTATAGTGTTGTTTGGATGATTATTTAATTAACTCTAATCATGTTTCATAACCCTAATGTTCTCCAAGAAAGTTGGAGATGGTGTAGTTAGGGTTTGGTGATGGAATAAAGCTATAAAACCCTAATCGACTATACATGAAACTCTAACCCTAATTTTGGGTCATGTGTGTGTGTTTAGTTATTATACTTACAGTGATTCATATTATGATGCTTTCTCTCTCCTGTTTATGAATCCCTAACCTTGTAGGTGTTATGAGTGTCATACCTATGTGAATGCTATGGTTAATTCTATATTATATAGGATAGTGATTATGCACATTGTTGAGACATAAAGTGATGATGTGTGTGTAGGGATTATGTGATTGGGTCCTATGACCTGGAAGAGGCTATATGTCTTGTGAGATATGCTATCCTCCAATGATGAGATAACAGATTGATATCCCATGATAGGGTGATTGTGTTGATAGCCTTCAATTGGCAATCATGACAAGTGATAGTATGACAATCTTGCACCTTATATGCTTTATACTTCTTGAAGTTGTAGTATGCCCTTATACTTGTAGGATTTGTTTCTTTTTTGTACGTTGTAACTTGATTGATTCTAAAAGACAAGTCAAGTGGGACCTTAATCATGTAGTTGCCATGTGTCATAGATCCATCTTCAGTGTTAGTACTTGATGGATGGTGAAACGGGTTCTCCCTTAGTGGAAACTCAGAGTCATATACTTTTGAGTATATGCATTTTACAGGATTGGATGCGATCATATCCTAGCAGGAGAACGGTTGAGGCTATATCTCAATGATGCAATATAGTGATATATATATATAAAGATATTTTGAGGATGGATGCGGTCATACCTCGGCAAGAATGTGGCTGCAGTTGTAGCTTAGTTTCACTAGTGTTGTTCCTATATACCAAGACAAGATAGGTTGTTTTGCAATTGAACTCTGTATGTCACTGTGGGGGACTCAAACTAACTGAGGTGTGTGAAGAGATCAATGGACTCCAGCTCTTCCAATGATCTTGTATGGCACTAATTTTGACTTAGTAGTGTCAGTTGGAGCATGAGTGGTATACCCCATCTCCTCAATGCATAATAAAAGACATAATACGGTCGTATGGCATATTTGCATAAGATTAAAAACAAACAACATTGGATGACCCTTGCCTTGCTTTTGTATAGTTTAGTTGATAGAGGATATACATGTTCTTCATATTCTTTCACAAACTTATAAGATATTCTACAATTCAGTTGCATTCGCTCTAACTGCTTCATTAGTATTATTTGCTTATCATGCTATAGCTTTACTTTATGCTCTTCTTTACCTTATATATGTGTTATAATAGTGTTGGTGGAGATTATATCTCCCACTGAGATATGGATCTCACTCTGTGTGTTTCCCCATCTTTTAGGTCATCGTGCATGGAGAGGTGGAGATCGTTCAGATGAGGAAGAGCAACAACACGAGCAGTAGTTGATTAGGCTGGATGTGTTGCTAGTCTTTTGGTGATAGAGTCCTAGATGTCGTCCCTATACGCTCATGTCTTTGGGGGTGTTCTCAAAGTGTTTTGTGGATATGTTGTCAATAAGAGGTTTTTGGCTTGTGAGCCATGTATGCAAGATATAACATGTGTATATGTATATATGTTGAACAGGTACCTCATGTAATAGATGGATAACATGGATGATAGTGCTCAGTGATGTAAGCACCTTGTGATATGATATGTACATGCATGTGGTAGGCTTGTGGACTTATATGTGATGAATTTTTTTCTTATGGTACTTATGAAAAATTGGTTTTAAGTTCCTATGATTTCTAGTGTTCTGCATGTTTAGTTATAATTCTGCATTTTGTTTTTAGTAATCTTGTTTGTGGCGTGTTGGGGTGTCATAGTTTGGTTGGTATCAGATCTTTAGGTTCGCTGATTCTACAGGGATGTAGGACTAGGGTTTGTGTATGTTCTAGTGTCCTCCAGTATGTCTTATGGAGACATGTTTATGCATAAGAAGAAGAAGAGTAGAAAATATGTATGGAGAACACGAATAACACACTGTAGAGAGTAGTTTTGTTGCACCCAGAGGTGGTGTAAGGGACCAGGTGAGAGAATATTGGGTGCCTGAGATATTCCAGTTTAACCCAGACATAATGGAAAACCCTGACTTTCAGTCTTTGTTTGGGAAATTCATGGCAACAATAAATAATTCTCATGAACTTGATGGAGAGGATATTAAATCTATACATGATTTCTAAATGGTGGCCTCTGTCAATGATGTGCTAATATATGTGGATTATAAAAGAGAACTTATGGGAATTATAGTGGACAATCAACTATATGTGAAGTTTTCTAGATGCGAGTTCATGTCATCAGGAAATGTCATTTTAGTGGACCAAATCATGGTTGATCTAGCTAAGGTACAAGCCTGAACTAGAAAGAAACCCATGGCCCTTCAATGGATCTTACTTTTTTTATTATTCAATTATTAAAATAGAATCGTCAAGGGTTTCTCAAGGATTTTTGTCCCTTTGACTAAGATGACATGTAAGGACATCAAGGTTTTTTGGTCTTTTAAATGCAAGGGGAGCATTCATGCATTGATGGAGAGACTCACTTCTACACTTGTCCCAGAACTAGTATCAAAGGGAAGGCATCTTCCATCTATAGATACTCTTACTGCAAGGTCTAGGTTGTCTTCTCAAAAGGTATGGATGGGTCAATGCATGTGACTTTGTCCAAGTAAAATATAATAATGAGAATCAAACTATGCATGATCCAGTGTTGAATGAAGCTATCTTTGTCCTTAATATTTAATGCCATTACCTCTGTGGTATCCAATTTGAACTGTTAATTGATTGAAATGTATAAAATACTTATTGATCCAATAGGATATAAACCTACAATCACGGTTGGTGTAAAAAATGAAAGAATGTAACATTACCATGTTATTCTAACCTAGTAAACGAATATATTCATAGAAGTTTTGGGTAAAATTAAAAAAATCTAATTTTTTGGGTATCTAACATCATCTATGCTCAAGAATCAAATCTAAAACATGAAGACATGATGCATTGACTTGAGAATACACAAAGTGAACTACCTATGGGGTGATGGTATGGTTAAAGACTCTAGATTCATTGAGGATATTTATGAGAGAAGATTTTGAAGGAGGCACATAATTTTATAATAATGTGCACAAGGATATGTAGAGCAGACTCTGGAGAGAAATTGTGAACAAATATATTTTTAAGTTTGTACCACCATTGTCTCATTGACCATTACATTTAGATTATAGCACCAGTGACCTAGTGAACTATGGAGTCCAAAAGATTCTAGAATGGAAGTTAGATGAGATCCCTATGCACTATGTCATGAGGTTAGCATAGAAAATTTGGATTGATGTGGTTTTTGTTCTCATTGATCATCTAGCAAAGTCAACAAAGTTTTTTCCTTTTACACCAACTTATAAGGTTTGTGAGATGGAATAATTTTTATGAAGCCACATGATAGTATAATAATTATAGTTTCTTGTATAGAACTATATTTCACTTCAAGTTGTGGATATGTGTATAGGAATAGTGGGGAGTGACTGATATTACATAACCTACTCATTTACAAAGATAATAATATTCTAGATAAAATATTACTAAAATATTATAGTGGGATTTGATGGTGATGTATGGAGTGGTACCTGAGAGGGGATCTTCTCCTTACTTAAGATAAGAAAATAAAACATACAACCACATTCATTCACAATCATAGAGTAAAAGTTCTCAAATAACAGAAAGTATATTTTTTCTCAAACAAATTGGCAAATAACATAGTATTGTAGCAGCAAAAAGATAAATCGAGCCATTACAACATTTGTTTAAGTTGTACAATGGGCCCAAAAAGGACATCTAACAAGATATGAAATTTAAATCTATCAGAATCAGTTTGCAGTCAGAAACATTCCCATCTCAAAAGTCTTCCTAAATCTATCTCGAGAAATTCTTCCTACTCCATGGTCCTCATATTGTTCAATCTCTGGGTGGATTGCAAGAAATACCTAAAAGTGGAAACAAATAACGGAAAGGACACCAGCATAAAATTGAGTATGTGTAGTGTATTAACAATTGGGCACTACTTAGAGAAGTGATATGCCAATTTAGGATATTTTAGTGAAGGCTTGTTCCAAATAGAAAAGTTCAATATGTCATTAGATGAGGCATTTATCAACAAGGATATGATTGTTAGAAATAATTATTTCCATATAATTACACGACAACATGATTCAAATATAAACATTGCATGCATATCCATCAAAGTAATTTGATTTAATTAGGGATGAGAACCATAAAATCTCAAGACTAAATTGGGTGGAAAGGCGCACCCTAGATGAAAAGTGCGCTCAATATATATAATATGAGTACAAGGGCTCACTCGAGGTGGAGAGGTACACCCAAATATTATGGTGGCACATATGTGATGCTACTCTAAATAAGATTAGTCTATTATACATGCACATGGTATAAAGACAAGAAACATAATTAGTCAAATCAATTTAATTCAAGTAGAGTAGATGATATCATCCAAATATTTAATACAATTAGGTAAGAGGAAATTCATTCAAAATATCTCATAGACACAATATCAAATCAGGAAAATAATCTCAAGGAAATAGGATTCTCAAAAGGATTCAATATTATATAAAAATTATTGAAGAGATGTCTCATATAGGAAATAGTTTAGTAGCCATGTTAGTAATGCCCAGATAAATCAAGAAGATGCACATACATTAGTTGAAAGCTTAAATATCTATTTCACCACTAAGATCAGGATTAGGGTCAAGGCCACGCCAAACCTCTCTATAAACTCATCATAGCCCAGCATGCAAATACAAGATCCCTAAAACAAGACCCCATACCTTTGAGGTTGGATGTCTCCAGGAAGAGAAGGGGGCACAACTAGCGTCAATTCAAGCCCCACAATCATAAAAGCTTCTGATGATGGTGAGAAAATCTTCTAGCCAACTATTTATATCCTGAGGACACAGAAATTGATCACATTCCCTCCAAACCTAGATGGATTTAATGAAGAAGAAGTGACATGTTTACATGAACATATCTATGTATTTTTTGAAGTCCTTTGATGCTCATGTGGTTTCATGCTAAAAAGAGAGATAGATATAAAATAAGACTGTTGTGTCTTTTATTAATTCATATATTGTATTAAATGAATAATGTCACTAAAATGTATATACAATCACCATATTTGGAATTGAGAATTTTATTATAATTCTTTTATGATGAGAAGAATTTGACATATTTACTATACATAAAAATGTTAGTTTCCATAAACTAATTTGTTCGCCAAAGGCAAGATAAATTTTCCCACTTGTATGAAATATTTATTAGATGTTTATTCATGTTTTGAACATTGATATGTATATATATATAAATACATATATATATATGTATATATATATATGTATATATATATGGGTATATCTTCGCTACCAATGCGGGTAACTAAGATTCGCTACCAGTGCATCAGTTTTGTAATAAGAAGGCATGCATTTGTAATAGATAGACTCATTTTGTAAATATAATGTGATATTTGTATTCTCCGTCTAGAAATGGTAAAATATATATTTATGACTATAACAACACTGTAATACAAAATAAGTCTTTGTATTATAATTTTGGTCGTCTCATTACAAATTTGGACCGTCTCATTACAAATGCATGTCTTCCTATTACAAAATTGATGCACGAGTAGCGAAGATATACTATATATATATATATATATATATATATATATATATATATATATATATATATATATATGTATATATATATATATATGTGTGTGTGTGTGTGTGTATGTCATTATATGTATTGATACATGCCTTATATGTAGTGTTGGGAGTGTTAATTGAATCATGGCATACTTGTATACACATTTACAAAGTAGAAATTAATTTTACTTATTTTGATACATGCTACTTCAAACCCACAAATTCTTAATTATTTCTTTTCATTAAAATTTCCATTGGGACTTTTATTATTTCAATTCATGTAGGAAATAACAAATTAAGTTTCCCGACTTATGTTAATTTTCTCAATAATAAGATATAGACTCATATGACCAATAAGAAAGGAGAAAACTAATTCTTTCATTAGTTTCCATTTTTTATATTTTTAAATATATATATACATATATATGATTCATTTAAATGATCTATACTTATATTGTATTTATCTTTTCCTTTTATTCAATAAATTCTCAATACTTAATTTTTACTCTCTTTTTCTATATTGTCTAGTTCGAAAAATTTAGAGAATCAACTTTAAAGTAAAATTTATTATGGTGGTAAAATTATAATATTAAGTCCTATTAAAATATTATTCTATTAATTCACACTAAGGTCCCAAAATTGTTATCAACTAAAATACCATATTTCTTGATTTCTATAAATCCTAATAAACTCAAGTTTAAGAAAAAGGTTATTAATTCCATCATTAGAAGAAAAAAATGTAATGTGTATTAAGATAGATACATAGAGTTGGGAATGTTACAACACCCCCACCCCTTAAAGAGGTTTTCATCCCTAAAATCTAGGTGACCATAAATTCATGTGATCAGTCACATATTGACCAAGATATACCTATCTAGGTCATAGCCTCATGTCTCCACTCCCTTTTTCACATTAAAAGTTAAGCTAAGAGAGATAAACCAAACTTGCTATTCTATTAATTTATCACACTTATTATGATTGCATACCTTTAATGGTAGTTTTATCATACTTTTAATAAGTGAGTACGTACATGAAGAGTACTTCATTAATACATATCATATTTTACCTTTAGTATTAGTTCTAACTCTTAGGTTGAGTATATGCAAAAAAATTACCCAAGTGACAAAATCATTTATAATTTACAATCAAACATAATGTATTGTCCATAAGACAAAATCGCTAAGGAGTAACATCAGGTTTACTTATCAAGCACATCTCATTGTTCACAATTGAGCATTATATTGTATTTTGTGTAACTTATTAAATGAATTGTCCAAATTTTTAATGCGCACATTAACCACACATATTAAGATTGTTAATTAATTTCTTTTCCCTTCAAATTATTATGATCAAGTGGGTCAAGGTTACACATTCATCAACTTTCACATTCTGTAGTGTTTAACCTAAGTTCATTTGTTTTATAGAAAGTTGGGTAAAAGTGGCCCCAATTTATTTCCTTTAAAATCCTTCAAGCCTAACCACTAACTTACATTATTTTTGTTCACCATTTAGAAAAGTGAAAATCAATTTGTAAGAGTTATTTGAGGTATTTAATTAACATTCATGTGGTGAACTTAGCAGATCTCATTGATCTATAACGGTTAGGGGGACATTAAATGGGGAAGTTACTCAATAGGTATTTAATGCATTCATTATTAAGTTCAAACATACTTAAAGTTGTATTAACAAATTAGAGTCTATAGGTTACAAGACTCCACCCCTTAATAAGATCAATCTAACACCCAACCAACATCAAAAAATGAAACAAGGGGTAGTCAAATAAGTCGTACCATATCCAAACTTCATCATAATATATTCTCCATGCTTTGGTCTCAATGTTTTTGGGTTTACTTAAATAGTTAGTAGATTTTTCTTCCATGGGATTTCTCACTACTTCAAATCCTTAGGTAGTGACTTGGTTTATGAAACTATCGGTAGAAAGCAACAAAAGAAAGACTTTTCTTCTGTACATATAGTATGATAGTGAAGAATGGTGTATGAGTAAACTTTGTGATGTAAAATTGAAATTGGCACCAAAATTAATGTGAAATCAAGTCACCAACTTGAATGAACTAACAAAAAAATTATCGTCACATACTTCCAATAAGAAGGTTTTCTTCTCAAAGAATCTAGAAGGATGTACTAAACATCTCTAATTTAAAGAAAGGGGTAGAGGTAAGCATTTCCTATTCAATGACATCAACTACTAATAAAAAATTTATATGTCACATCAAGCACAAAAACATTTGATCATAAAAAACTCAAACTATCCTAGAAAATGACATAGAGTCTTATCATGAAACAAGTCACAAAAAACCCATCCATAGGTTAAGGTTTCCGCTTGTTGGTGATTCACTACCATGAGGAATGCAAAGACTATGTGGGACAAAATAAGGAAATTTTACATATGATATAGGAATGCAAATACTATGTGGGACAAAATAAGGAAATTTTACACACATGAAAATAATTATTTGTTCTTACACGATGTTATAGATAATATTTTATTAGAATAGTAAGGTGATCATTTGTTATTAGAGTATTAGGATTTAATGAAATCTCTTGTCAATCAAGTTATTATTTTTTCACCTACCACCTCCACTGAAGTCACCAAAAAGACATACACTCTCATTATAGGTAACTTCCTCAATGGCCTTAATCTTTAGTATGTTGTATTGTCAACTCCTTACCAATGGTGCAACTCTTTCATCCATGGGCCAGTCTTATGCACGCCTATCCCAAATAGAGATGACCTCCACTCGTGCCTCCCGTAGTGATACCTTTAATGCCTAAGCAACATTGGATACAGCTTCCAGGGGACATGGATGAGGTTGTGGAAAATGACCAAAATGCACCTATTGTGAAAACTTAGACTATACTAAAGATGTGTATCAATCCAAGCATGGATACCCTACTCATTTTGGTAGAGAATGTAGAATGAGTTGTACACACTTCACTCAAGAGCCACTCCAACCATTGGCTAAGGCTCTCCTACATTGCACATGGGTCTTCCTTTGAATGGGCATATCTCATGTCTTAATTACAAATGAGGAATATAAACACCTTATTCAAGCTTCAGACCAGTATTTTGAGTCTCCTCTTCACAATAGTATGGTAGCACCAAAGTCCTCCCCTGATTGGCAAATTAGTGATCCATCTAATGCATAACCTTTGGTTCACCTAGCAAAAATTCATCAATGTAACATAGCAACTTCTATGCTTTCTACAAAACCTAACTGATTGTGGACTCAGGTGCTACTCAACACATGACGGGTGTGGTGCACCTTCTTACCTCTTCAAACTCCTCTATTATGCATTTTGATGTCACTCTAGTGGATTCTGGTAAAATGAGTCATCAATTGCGGTATTGTCCCTCTCTCATCCAAATTAAAATTGCATGTTTTTCATTTTGTTCCATATTTTGCTTATAATCTCATGTCATTGGAAAAATTAGTTGACCGGTGTTACATAATTTTGGACCTTCTATTTTGTCCTTCAGGTTTGGAAAAATTTGATGATAATTGGATGGGATCACTTTGGTGATCTATACTACTCCCCCACCCCACCCCATAGACTGTGACTGATGCTCATAGCATTGCCTCTCCACTACCTCTACATTAACTCTTTGTCCATCCTTCACTGATAAACTCAATATTTTAAATAGCTTTGTTTCTTCTTCTTGTTATATTATATGTGATGCTTGTAAAATGGGAAAATATGATCATGTGTGTTCCCATCTTATACTACTAAACAATCCTCAAAAAGATTATTTAATTTATAGTGACATTTGTTGTCCATTTAGGACTACAAGTTATAATTATTTCAAATATTTCCTTACTTTTGTGGGTGATTTCTTAAGGATGGTTTGTCTTTATCTTATTCAAACTTGTGATGAGGTTTTTCCCCTTATTTATGTGTTTCATAGAATGATCTTAGTTTAATTCTACTTCTATTATGATTCTTCATACCAATAATGCCATTGAGTATGCCCAGTGGGTAGTTTCTTCCTTTTTTTTAGGATATGGGTATAATTCATCAACACTCTTACGCTTCTTGTCCTCAGAGTATTATTGAGCATAAAAATCATCACCTTCTTGACATTACACACTCCCTTACCGTTCATGTGAATACCATTAAAAATATTTCTTCTAATGTTATTCTCACTGTATGTTTTTCAATCAATCGTCCACCGTCCTTAGTTCTCAAAATTTATACTACTTTTTTATTTTTAATCCGCAAACCAAATCATTCCATTTACTTCCTAGGGATTTAGAATGTGTTGCCTTTGTCCATATTTTAATCTAAGGCGGACAAACTATCCCATAGAGCTACAAAAATAGTCTAAGATACCCTTACTCTCAAAAGGAGTACAAATGCCTTCATCCTCTATACAATTGTGTTTACATTTCTACTGATGTGACCTTTTATGAGGGGCATCACGACCACCATAATACTATCACCGCCACATGGAATTTGACCCTTGAACAGCAACCCCACAATCATTTTCTACTCCAATACAATCTGACTTATGAGTAGCTCTTTGCAAAGGTATACATTCCTACATCAAACAACCCATCGCTAATGTGTGTTCTCTAGCTCATTTGTCTCCTATTGCTTCTACTTCTGCCACAATTCTAGATGCTTATTTTATCCCCAAACATCCAACATATGCTTTTTGACAATCTAGATGGAAATATACATGATGGAAGAGGTACATGTGACAACCATACATCAGACCTAGTTGATTTGCCACCAAACAAGAACATTATTGGTTGTCATTGGATGTTCTCTTTCATGCAACTCTCTGATGGAATTGTCAAGAAAAGAAAGGTCTGGGTGGTTTCTAAGGATTTTACTTAAATTTTTTGATTGTGTTATTTTAAAACATTCTCTCCAGTGATGAGAATTGCATCTGTCCGCATTTTTATTTCTTTGGCAGCTCATTTTGACTAGTATCTTTTTCAACTCAATATCAAGAATGCCTTTTTGCATGGTGATCTACCAGAAGAAGTCTATATATAGAAATCTCCAGCCTTCACTATTGAGAGGGAGTCTTTTTACAAATTAAGTTGTCTTCAATGCTCTTTATATGGACATAAGCAATCCTTGAGAGTCTAGTTCAATAAATTTAGCATAGTCCTTGTAAAACTAGCCATTCATACATTAGATATCAATCATTTGCTTTTCTCTTGAAACCCCTCAATTGGACATGTATTCGTCGTTATATATATGAAATTTTGATCACTGTCAGTGAAACAATTAACATCTCTGGGGTGAAGCAATCATTATAGGCCCACTTCCATACAAAGGACTTAGAAAATATGTGATACTTTCTCATAATAGAGGTCCTTTGTTCCACCACATAGATCATCTTGTCCCAAATATTCTATGACTTAGACATACTTTCGGAGACCGAGATGACTCAAAACATAAAACATGATCAACTACTAACTAATCATGTAGCCAGAAAAGGGGAATAATTAAAACCAATTCCAACATCACAAGCATGTTCTAAAACATTTACATAAAGGTCCAGCCTTTCCATAAGTTCATATACCATACCAAGTATTTACATATGTATCCAGTGGCCTCAATCACAACGTTATACAAAAGAGATATCGTTCCACATATACAGGCCATATATACAAACACTGGCATATGGCCAAAAACTTATGTCGATACATGTATATCATCCACAAATATCGCTTGTCTGGACCTTAGAGTACAGGAACGGCTCTAGGACTCTACTACTAGAAACTACTACTATCCAACCTTCAGTATATACTGGTCTCCAAGTTGCTCCTCCTCAACAGCACGATCATGACCATGTCGCCAATGACTAACTAAAAAGATGTGGTGATCCACAAGGTGAGATTCATGTCCCAGGGAGAATTATAACTCTCCATAATGATTATTAAATATAAAAAATTATTTAACAGTAAACAAGTTGAGGAAATTGAGTGTACAGTGAGCAAGTTGAGAATATTAAGCAATTCTAGCATACTAGTAAAGTTAAGCAGGTAGGCTTAGCAATAAGCATGATTATCACAATATATAAAGGAAACAAATAAATCTATTTCTTTTAACAATTGATCACTCAGATTGCATCATATAACAACAAAGTAGTATAAGATACATGGCAAGGGTTAACAACTAATGTGAAGTGCATTTAACCCTAGCAAGTATACTACATTGTTGGATTACATCTTTTATTAAGCCATGGGGAGTTTTAGTCACACCACCCAAAATCCAATTAACCACTACGAAGTCAAAATTAGTTTCATACAAGATCTAGGAGAGATGGAATCCTAAGATCTCATCCATGCCCGGTCAGTATGGGTCAAATGCAGTGACATATAGTCAAGCTGCCAATAGTTACATATAGTCAAGCTAATAACACCTAGTCTACCCTTGGTATAGGTCATGGAACTAGCCACCAGGGTATGCAAAGAAAAACCCTACCACCTGAGGTACAGGCACAATATACTCAGTCACATCACATATACACAATCCAAGACACGGTTGCAGTCATTCTCAATAACCTTGGGATCAGGATATCAAGGATGTACACTCACTTGCACTTGTGCATACTCAACATGTTATGTATGCGACTTTGAGCCTCCCTTAGGAATACTCATTTCACCACCCAACAAGTTCTAACACTGAAGATGGTTCTACAACATAGGCATTACATGATAAGAGTTTCATTTGATTAGTTATTGTCAATTGGGAGAATTAAGGTTACATTAAATAAGTGGACATACAAACCATAATTCATTTCTAGCAAGCATATAGGTTTTACAATTTTAGAAGATATAAACAGTATGAGGTATAGTGCTTAATTAATGCACTACATGATACTAGTCATTTCCATTCATGGAACTATATTAGTCATCATACCACCACAGGATACAAATCCTTATCACAATGTTCTAGGGTAGTCCTCCCTATGCCTCCAGATTTTTCAAACTCTACTGATATCCCCTCCTCTTTGTTGGTAGAATCAACTATACTAGTCTTGAGAGGACAAAAAATAAATCATTAGATCCCGTTGGTACTCCAAATACATTGACATCAACACTTACAATCAATACGAGAACACCTCGAACATCATTCTGATATTTGATATTCTCTGCACTTGGATTGTGCCATCAGTTTGCTAGAAGAGACCATCCAAACTGCACTTACAAAAACATTTATACCACCATATTTATTGATCATCACCTACCACTACACTTACAAGTGTATCACCAGCTCATATCTCCAGCATTTTGTGTTCTTACAGTCTCAATTCTTTTATCAAAACAGCCTATATTGCTACAATTCCCTTGAGAACCAACCTTCACCTTACTTATCCTCCATCCCACTGCCATGACCCATCTAGATGTGTACCTCAGCCACAAAATGATTAGATTCATCATTCTCCCTAAAGCATGGAGATACCTCAACATAGAGATCACAGACAGTGTTATAGAGTTCACTGTTGTCTCCACTGCATTTCCAGTTGATTCCTTCATCTCACAACAAGGCTTTCTCCAATCTAGCCAAGGATGGAGAGACATGTTAATATCTCTAAACCGTTATATAGAATGGCATCTCAACTTCCACCCAAAGGGGGACATGTAGATCAATCTATGGCTCACTGACATAAATAACTGCATTCCTCAAAAACATACATCATCTTTTTTGAATTGAGAGATGCATCAGCTACTTCTCATAAGAAGCTATTGTAGACACCAACATTAGAGAACATGTGCTCGTCAATCAAAACGGCCAACCAAAAAACTACAAGGAGTTATGTGCCCTAGAGAAAGAACTGGAGGATACCGCCTCCTCTCAAGTCCCACCCCTTAGAGGCCCTCAGTGCAATGAGGATCTCCTCCCCCTAGTTCAGGTACACACTTTCCACTCCCCGATCTTTCCTTACTACCACCTCCTTTTGTGTGATCTCTTGCAAAACCAAGGCCTCAGGGACGTATCAACCTAGAGATGCAAAATCTTATCTCCTAGATAACCATCACCGTGACCCCCATCACCCATGGATCCTCGTCACTCGTAAAAAACCCTACCAGATTCTGAAGGCTAGATGTCAGAAATGCCTTTGATATGGCCATCACAGGCGACATTGTAGCAACCCCATTAGATGTTTTGCATTCTCTCAAGATGGGAATATCTCCAAATCCTATCTGAATCCATGACTAGGATGGATCCCCCACCATAGAATCACAACTTGCAAACCTATCAGAAATCACCATCACCAACATGCAAGAGCACCCACCACCATTTTGCCTTCTCTAACCAATCCACACCCATGCTTTTTTGAATCCACGATATTTTGCAAAAATTATTTTTGCCCCCTTCTAGATGACTCTTCAGATCCTAATGTATCCACCCCATATCCTCCAACACACACTACCACCTCTACTTCCAACCCTCTTGGCCCTCCATCTTTATTTAACGAGTCTGGCATTAATACACACCCATACCTAGTATATGCCTTCTCCCTATCACCATACTGTAAACACAAATGCCCTGCCCCCATATACCATTTTATGTCCTCTAAGGATACCAACTCCCTTGAATGCTCTTTTGATTTATGTGCATAGAGTATACACATTATCAAGACGCTCACATCCCAAACCATACATATAGACATTATGAACTACCCTAATCTAGCAAATATTGAATGCATCAAGATCATCAAAGAGCTAGCACTTATGTTAATGGAGTGCACCATCCCTAAGCCTCAAATTTTGTCCCCCACTAGACTCATCTACACCCTACCTGAGAATATCATCTTTGAGAATGTCCTGGGTTAGATTTCACCTTCTCTTGTGGACAAGATTTCGCCCATGGTCGTATCACTTAGTGGGTTGTGAAACAAGGTGCACTCTAGCCACCACTAGAGCATCAGGATGGATATCCATTGCAGATCTCCCACCGCATCTATGGAACAAGTAAATGTTTAAAACCATCGCCCACACAATGGATGCAAACCTATAATACATCAGCCTTGAATCCTTATACTATATTGATTACACCAAAGCATTCTATGTGTTTGATGTCTTAAAATATACAACCATCCCTGGCGACATCACCATCAGATGTGGCGGCTTGGTCTACAATGTCAAGCTCAGAGTTGAACACCCATCCACCTTTATCACCTCCATTAAGGACCATGCAATCCACACAGTTACCTTATTTGAACCTAATCACCTCCCAAATAATCATAAAACCCCCAACTATGATACTGACCCCACACACTCAGAGTGGTGTGATCTTTAGTGGTGCGGTCATCTCAAGGTCACACACTAATCAACTAGATGGTGACTAGATGCAGCCCTAAGGGAAAACACACGTGGGATCATTCAAAATTTATAACGGGACCTAATCCAACACACTGGCTTAGACTATTCGCACTTCACCCACAAGTTCATGGGATAATGCTTAGTATAGGCAAGTGGCAAGAGAAGGGTTGATCCTCAGGGGGAGAGAGGCACAAGAGCTATGTTAATGTGAGCTATGTTTCTAAAGTAGAGAGTAGGGTTTTACAGTTTAAAGGTTGGTTTTGGTTGATTACACTACAATTGCAAGCAATTAATAACAAGAATGAAACTAGATTACCAAGAACTCTAGATTACCCTAAGCAGGTTAAGACTAAGAAGCTAGGCTAAACAAGAACAAGGAATTACACTACACTAGAAATTCAAATTATCAACTAAGAAATAAGCTAAGCACTAAAGCAAGCGAGAGACTAAGTTATCACTAACTAACTAAATTAGCACAAAAAAGCTCAAAAGATCCCTAACTACTTAAGTAAGACATAACTATCAAGAACCAAGAAAATAGCTAAGAAGTAACAAAGTCAATTAACTAAACTAGCATTAACAAGCTAAGATGACAAGGTGGCTTTTAAGCAATAATATGGATAGGTGGGCCATTTGAGAATGAGACTTTGATATTAGTTGGGGGAGGTAACACAACAAGCAAGTTTTATATCTTCAATCTAGATTACCAAACCAAACAACAAGGCAAGTTCTATTGGAACATACCCTATGCTACTAGTTGGAGAACTAGGGCTAGTTGTAATTCTATTAGGACTTGGAAAGTTTAGGTTTCTAGGGTAAGTGGTATTAGGGCAATTAAGATCCAAGGGTAGGAATGGGAGTAGAGATGAGGGTGTTTCACCTCATGTTACTTGCCATCTAGCCATTAGAAACCTCGAGGCAATTGCACTAATCACACTTACACTAGCTACTTAGATCTCACACCTACTTGTAGGAGAAGGGAGTTGTATGTGGGAACGAAGGATTCTAGCTAGGGATCCACTATTCAAACCTAGGATCAATTCCTAAGATGGCCACATATATTCCATTTTCCTCTAGAAGCTAATGTCATCAAGTATCATAAAACTAGCAATCCATGTTTAAAAGCACAAACCACAAGCAAGATAATGGGAAGTGAGATAGAAGTAAGAGGCAATCATCATAGAATTGAAATATGTTCATTGGAAGATATTTTCCCCCAAAATGGTATCAAACTAACATTTTAACCCCAAATAGCCCACCACTAGGGGCTTAGTTAGACATGATCATACAAAAGAGCAAAGAAAGGAGAAGAAAGGGGTAGGAATCCATGGAGCGTGTGGAAGCTTCTTATCCTTTACATCCAAGCTGCTATAGTGTGTGGCTCCTCCTCTAAGGTAGGTGAATAACAACGAGATATGGGGAATTATGGTGGGAAACCTAGAAAATTAGGTTTTTATGGTGGAAATGGTGTGGAAATGGAGTAGGAGGTAGGTAAAATGTTTGGAAAGAAAGGAAATGGCTAAGGAGTGTCTAGGAAGGTGCTAGGGAATCTAACCTTTGTGTTGTGGTCACCACCTATGTATATATAGTTGGTGGGGAGGCACTAGGGTAAGTGGGGGCAAAATGGAAAAATAGTGGGAAAAAGTGTAGGTTTAGGTGGTCACCACAGCTGTGGAGAGATGCCACGACCGTGGTGGGGGTTACATGACACAGTCATGGGAAATAGAATGGCCAAGGTGGAAGGTGGAGGTGATGTGTAAGTATGTATGGTGGCCACAGTTGTGGCGTGTGCCATGGTCATGATGCCATTTTGGGTAGCACGGGTGTGTTGGAGGAGGTGGCCACGGACGAGGTTGCTCTGAGGCTGTCTTGTCTTCGGCTCACAATGATCATGGCAGTCACCACGGGTGAGGTGGGCTTCAGTGGCCACGGTCATGTTGATGGCCACGACCATGGTCATTTATGTGTAAAATGAGTCAAGTCACTGTTGAATTTTGGGGTCTTGAGGAATAAATTGCCACGGTCGTGGTAGGGGCCACGTCAGAGTTGGAGCACGCTGGCTACGACCGTTCTGATGACCACGGTTGTGGTGTCTTCAATGACCATGGTTGTTTTGTTGACCATGGTCGTGGTCATTCATGTACAATCTTGGCGATGTTACTGCAACTTTTGGAGATTAATTCCCCATGACCATGGTGGTTTACCACATCCGTTTTGAGGCTTTTTGCTACTGATCTCCACTTCAACTTCTTCATTTAACCTTCTTTTGCCTTGAATTGATTCTTGTGCATTCAAAGAGAACTCATGGAAGAGGCAGGTCTAATCTTGGGGTTCAAGGACCCAAAGATGTTCTTTATCTCCCTCCCTTGCATCAATGCATGCATAAGTACCCTAAAAACACACAAAAGGAGACATAAGTGCATTTGACATAAAATATCACATGGGAGGGAATAGCTTGCAATATATAATGTTTAGATGTGATTATCATGCAAAAAGATACAGGATGAAGTCCTAAAATAGTACTGCATGACCACCCCAAACTTAAAACATACTTGTCCTCAAGTATGCTCCAACTTAACCTCTCTTTCAAATCAATCGAGGAGCAAAGATAATGCAATCATTGTGATGTTTATTGGCTAAAATGAGTTCATATGAGGAATTAAGCATGCAATCTACTACTCTCTACTCATTTTCATTCTTTTCAAGTGTGAATCAAGCACAGAGCATAAGAACTTAGAATATAGGTCACCATTTACATATGCAAGTAATGCACTTTTCATAATGCTCTAGGTAAATTGTATCATGCATGAAATACATTCAAAAGGTTAGGATTACTATTTCACTTGCTAGAGCTACCTCATACACTTCATTTTAGTGCTCATGACCCACTTGGCTTGTGTAGGGGGATGAGAGCTAGAGTTGATTTACCCTAGCCCTACTAGGCATAAAAAGTGAAGAAATGGTTATGGAAGGGAGTGGAGTGATATTACACTCATCTTTTCTTTATTTGGATGCTCTTAAATAGGAGCACCCTTTATTTTTCTTTTTTATTTTTCTTTTCTTTTTCTTTTCTTTGCCCTTGTTGTAGGTAGGGCATATGATCACAAGAGTGAAGCCGGGAGGTAAAGGTATGACCACACCAAACTTTTGGGGGTGGTCAAGTCTGATATGTGCACTTTGGCATCCTTTCATGAGGTACAGAGGTAAGAAGATGGTAGAAGAAAAGTCAGATCAAAGAGGGGTCACAAATAGAGGAAATTCATGTATAATCTCACTCAATCAAGTTAGTCCATGTAACATTCACCAATCAAACAAGTCATGCATAAAATGAATAGTATAGTAGATTGCATCCTTTTCATAAATAACAATAAAACCCAAATGTTCAAGATTTGCAAGAATCACCCTTTTATTCAAAATAGAAAATTATTTCAAGAGGCTTGGAGCACATGCAGAATTCCTACATATGAATCATTCTAGCCACAAACATCAAAAGCAAGTTACATTATCCAAGATTTAACCATTTTCATCTCAACAGATAGAGCTTCAATTGAAACATACTATTGAGTAAGGATATTCAAGTTTGGACAAAGTTGGCCAGCATGGTGCCAATTTGCAATCAATCACATCCAAACTACATTTAGGGAAATTTAAAACATAAAGCATCAAATCCTAGTTAAAACACACAAAAATTACCAAAATCTACATTGAAATGCAATGGAAGAGAAAAAAGAACAAAAATTTTGAAAAAAAAATGCAAAAATGCATGAAATTGAACTACATGTATGCATGAATGCTAATAGAAAGAAATCTACACTAGAAAGACTAAATTCAATCAATCCAAAATCAGGTGGAACAGGCATCAACAAAAAAAGAGTCAGAGTCAGGGTGGTACATATCACACTACCACCCCAAACATTTGAATCGTGTTGTCCTTAGCATGAAACTAAAGCTTAGGGATATTAGGGTGAGGATCAAGGCTGGTGTTGCTGATCAAAAGGCAGGTCTCCCTGTTGTGGCTCGTCTGGATGCTCTAGTTGGTACTGATGAGATGTTTCTAGAGGAGGTGGAGGACATGGACGGGCTAGAGGGAACTGGTAGTAGTGGCCCCAAAACGGATCCTGAGGGGGAGGGTAGGTCTATTGATATCCCAAAATACCACCCTAGAAGTCTTCACCCCATTCGAGGTTTCTCTGTGCCTGAGCATGGTGCTAGTGGTACAATAGGTTGACCTGATAGAGCATTTGTTGTTGGTCATGCCACATGTATTGTTGGGTGAGCTACATTTCTTATTGTGCCTTTTGAATACCTTCAATCTATGCTTGGATGGATGGCATGTCATAGGTGTTTTTTGAAGGATCATGTAGCTAGGATGTTGCCTCATCCCTTCTTTTCACCCTTTGGGCCTATCTTCTTTGCTCTTCTTCCTCTTCTTATGGCTATTGTGCATTTGATTCTCCCACTTCTTCACGTGCAGTAATGTGGTTATAGTTCTCCCGGGGGTTGTCTTGCTCCCATGGATTCAACTTTTTGTGTAGTAAGTCGAGGACTCCCAAGGAAAAGAGGAGGGTTAGCATGATAGGGAAGCTCAAGATTTATTTACAGTTCTATGGATTTCATATTATATATCAACCTCTTATTCTTGATCATGATCATTTGATAGTGAATGAAGTACTTCAAATCAACAAATTGAGCTCCCTCAGCCTCTTTAAGTCTGGTGACATCAGACCCTAGGGCTAAAGCGATTGAGGTCATAATCCCTCCCATAACAAATGGAGTTTTTCTTTTGAAGGTAATTGTCCTCATGTGATATATCAAGAGTGACCCTAGGTTAATGTGTAACCTCTTATTTATTCCATGTAAAAAAAGAGGTCCTTTTATGAAATGTTATCCTGGTTATCATACCTCCCCACAATCGTGTTAGCGAGGACTTTCTGTACATATCTGACCAAGGGATTTCTGATTAACATAGTCTTTGACTTGTCAACCATCTATCCTGGCATCCCGGCCAAACTGTGCCAGAATTTACCATAGTCCAAGTCAACCTCTTTCTCAATTATGCCATCATTCATCTTGCTGGATTCTTCAGGATCTTTGGCAAAGATGTAGTTCAATTCAGAAGCAGTAAGTGTGTGGATTTTATTGAACATTCCAAATTTGATGGCTTCCTCCCCTTTTACCTTGACCTTCTTGAGTGTGGCAAAAAATACTGAGTCAACTCCATGTATGTGGTTTGTGCCATGAAAATCACCTTCACAAATTGATTCTCTTAATCTTGTATTCCACTTATAATTTAATGCCCAAGTCATCAATTACCTTCTTGCACCCATACCGTATGGAGATGACTCTCCTTGATATGCATTCAGCATATATGGGTGTGATTTACATTTTCCTTTGACTTCTGCCATAAGAAATCTCTTCATGAGATTTTCCAAATCCTTTCAATCTATCTACCTCCAGGTAGACCAAGGTATCCTTTGGCTCAAAATCTAGCTCTTCCTCATCAGTACCATCTTCTTCTTCATCAGCCTGGTAGGATCTTGACCCTGAGCTCGTGTCAAGATTGAGTGGTACCCGTTGCTCAGGTTATTGTTGTGGCTCATCCTCCTCTTCAATTATCAATTTTTGCCTCACCTACGGCTGTTGTTGTGGTCTCTCCCCCAATGAAGAGGTAGAGTGATGAGCTAGCCTCGTTCGTGGAGGTATCCTCGATGAAGATGGGGTTGCAGCCCCCTTTCCCTACTTTTTACGAGTAGTGACCTCTGGTTCAACCTCATCAATCATGGCATCGAGGTTCCCCTCAGATGCCTCCTCCTCCTCCTGATTGGTCTCATTAGTTATGTGATTGTTGTCTGGTGACTGGGTGTGGGAGGCACTCACAGATGTCAAATGGTGGAGCGATTGGGAAATGGAATTTGATGGTGATGGAGTGTGAGATGGCATGGAGACTTTAGAGAAGGATCTCTTGGTGTGCACTTTGCCTACAGTGATCACCTCAATTCCCTTTTGAGCCCCTTCTTCATAGCCTTGCCTATCCCCTTCATTGTGTAGAGGTGGTGGTGGTATGAGGGATGTGATTTTCAGATTTTTTTTGGAAAAAGTAAAATGGAGGTTGAGGGATGGGTGGAATAGGTTAGAATGGTTGTTGTGATGGTCAAAGATGGATTCGCAAATGGTTTTGGGTAAGATTTGGTGGATTTTTGTGGGTTATTGTGTGGGATGGTTGTAGATGTGGTGGGGGACGAAAATGGATATGGTGGCTAGATTGATGGAGGATTTGGGGAGGAAATGGGAGAGGGAGAGGAGGTGAAGGTGTAGGAGGTGATTGGAGGTCGATTGGGTGGAGAATTAGGGCTAGAGGAGAAAGATCAGGGGTGTTGTGGTTGTTGCAGGTCACCACAGGTGAGGAGTGTTCATGCGAGGGAGATTAGAATGAGGGGGAGTCATGGTGGATTTGGGAGTTTAAGTGAAATTTTGGGTGGGCCCCGCCACAATCGTGGTGGGGGTTAGGTGACACATTCGTGGTGAGTGCCACGGCCATGGTGGTTAGAGAACATGACTGTTGTTCGAACCTCACCATGGTAGTGGTGGTCTATATGGTCATGGTTTCCTCCTCTCACCTTAGTCATGGTGGTCACCATGGTCGTGTTCGTTCATGTACAAAATTTCCTCCATCACTATAACTTCCTAAAACTTTTACAATTAAATCACCACAGTCGTGGTGAGCTCCACGGTCATGTTTCCATCATGTCTCCATGCCTGTGGTGGTGGCCACGTCCATGTTGTCCTGTGTGTTCAACGACCATTTTCATTTTCAGGTGAGGTGTAAGTATGTATGGTGGCCACAGTCGTGGTAGGTGCCACGGTCATGATGGGTAGTGGGTACCACAGCCGTGTTGGGTAGCACAGCTGTGTTGGAGGAGGTGTCCATGGGTGAGGTTGCTCTGAGGTCATCTTGTCTTCGGCTCACCACGGTCGTGGTAGTCACCATGGGCAAGGTGGGCTTCAGTGGCCACGACCGTGGTCATTTACGTGTAAAATGAATCGAGTCATTGTTGAATTTTGGGGTCTTGAGGAATAAATTGCCACGGTCCTGGAAGGGGCCACGTGCGAGTTGGAGCATGATGGCCATGACTGTTATGATGAACACAGCCATGGTGTCTTCAGTGACCACGGTCGTTTTGTTGACCACAGTCGTGGTCATTCATGTACAATCTTGGCGATGATACTGTAACTTTTGGAGATTAATTTCCCACGACCGCGGTGGCTTACCACAGCTATTTTGGGGATTTTTTCTGCTAATCTCCACTTCAACTTCTTCGTTTGGCCTTCTTTTTCTTTGAATTGATTCTTATGCATCTAAAGAGAGCTCAGGGAAGATGTAGGTCCAATCTTGGGGTGCAAGGACCCAAAGATGTTCTTTATCTCCCTCCCTTGCATCGATGCATGCATAAGTACCCTAAAAAACACACAAAAGGAGGCATAAGTGCATTTGACATAAAAGATCACATTGGAGGGAATAGCTTGCAATCTACATTGTTTAGATGTTATTATCATGAAAAAGACCACCCCAAACTTTAAACATACTTGTCCTCAAGTATGCTCCAATTTAATCTCTCTTTCAAATCAATCAAGAAGCAAAGATAATGTAATCATTATGATGTTTATTGGCTAAAATGAGTTCACATGAGGAATTAGGCATGCAATCCACTACTCTCTACTCATTTTCATTCTTTTCAAGTGTTAATCAAGCACAGAGAACAAGAACTTAGAATATGGGTCACATTTCACATATGCAAGTAATGCAATTTTCATAATGCTCCGGGTAAACCGTATCATGCATGAAATACATTCAAAAGTTTAGGATTACTATTTCACCTGCTAGAGCTACCTCATACACTTCATTTCACTACTCATGACCCACTTGTCTTGTGTAGGGGGGTGAGGGATAGAGTTGATTTACCCTATCCCTACTAGGAATAAAAAGAGAAGAAATGCTATTGAAGGGAGTGGAGTGCTATTACACTCATCTTTTCTTTATTTGGATGCTCTTAAATAGGAGCACCCTTTATTTTTCTTTTTGCATTTTATTTTCTTTTTATTTTCTTTGCCCTTTATGTAGGTAGGGCATATGACCACAAGAGTGAAGAGGGGAGGTAAAGGTATGACCACCCCAAACTTCTGGGGTGGCCAAGGCTGATATGTGCACTTTGGCAACCTTTCATGAGGCGGAGAGGTAAGAAGATGGTGAAAGAAATGTCAGATCAAAGAGGGGTCACAAGCAGTGGAAATTCATGTATAATCTCACTCAAGCAAGTTAGTCCATGTAACATTCACCAATCAAACAAGTCATGCATAAAATGAATAGTATAGTAGATTACATCATTTTCATAAGAACAATCAAACCCAAATGTTCAAGACTTGCAAGAATCACCCTTTTATAAAAAATAGAAAATTATTTCAAGAGGCTTGGATCACATGCAAAATTCCAACATAGGACTCATTCTGACCACAAACATCAAAAGCAAGTTACATTATCCAAGATTTAACCATTTTCATCACAACAGATAGAGATTCAATTGAAACATACTATAGAGCAAGGATATTTAAGTTTGGGCAAAGTTGGCCAAAATGGTGCCAATTTGCAATCAACCATATCTAAACCTACATCTAGGGAAATTTAAAACATAAAATAGAAAATCCTAGATAAAACACACAAAAAATACCAAAATCTACATGGAAATGCAATGCATGACATGGAAGAGCAAAAAGAATAATTTTTTTGAAAAAATATGCAAAAATTCATGAACTTAAACTACATGTATGCATAATGCTAACAAAAAGAAATCTACACTAGAAAGAGTAAATTCAATCAATCCAAAATCAGGTGGAACAGGCATCAACAAAATGAGAGTTAGAGTCAGGGTGGTACATACAGCCCTACCACCCCAAACTTTTGAATCATGTTGTCCTCAGCATGAAACTAAAGCTTAGGAATAGTAGGGTGAGGATCGAGGCTGATTTTGCTGATTAAAAGGTAGGTCTCCTTGTTGTGGCTGGTCTGGCTACTCTAGTTGGTACTGATGAGAAGTTTCTAGAGGAGATGGAGGACCTGGACAGGAATGAGGGAACTGGTAGTACTGGCCCCAATACGGATCCTGAGCGTGAGGGTAGGTCTCTTGATATCCTGAAATACCACCCCATAAGTCTTCACCCCATTTGGGTTTTATCTATGTCTGAGCATGGTGGTATTAGTACAAGTAGTTGACCTGATAGTACATATGTTGTTGGTCATGCCACATGTACTGTTGGGTGAGCTGCATTTCTTGTTGTGTCTTTTGAATACCTTCAATTTGTGCCTATATGGATGACATGTCATAGGCACTTGTTGAATGCTCCTATAGATGGTATGTTGCCTCATACATTCTTATCACCCTTTGGGTATGTCTTCTTTACTCTTCTTCCTCTTCTTCTTCTTCTTCTTCTTGTGCATTTGATTCTCCCACTTCTTCATGTGTAGTAGTGGTGTTATAGTTCTCTCAGGGGTTTTCTTTCTCCCATCGACTCAGCTTTTAGTGTAGTAAGTAGGGGACTCCCAAAGTAGAGATGAGAAGGGTATCATGATAGGGCATCTCAAGAATATTTGACGGTGCTATGGATTTCACATTATATATCAACCTCTTATTCTTGATCATGATCATTTAAGAGAGAATGAGGTACTTCAAATCAACAAATTGAGCCCCCTCAGCCTCTTAAAATCATGTGACATCAAAGCCTAGGGCTAGAGCGATTGAGGTCACAATCCCTCCCATAAGAAATATAGTTTTTCTTTTGAAGGGAATTGTCCTCATGTGATATATCAAGAGTGGTCCTAGGTTAATGTGTAACCTCTTATTTATTCCATGTAAAACAAAGAGGTCCTTTTGTGAAATGTTTCCCTAGTTGTCATACCTCCCCACAATCATGTTGGTGAGGACTTTCTGCACATATTTGACCAAAGGATTTCTAATTAACATAGTCTTTGACTTTCCAGTTGTGTATTCTAGCATCCTGACCAAACTATACCAGAATTTACCATAGTCCAAGTCAACCTCTTTCTCAACTATGCCATCATTAATCTGGTTGGCTTCTACAGGATATTTGGCAAAGATGCAGTTCAATTCAGAAGCAGTAAGTGTGTGGATTTTATTGAACATTCCAAATTTGATGACTTCCTCCCCTTTTAACTTCACCTTCTCAAGTGTGGCAAAAAACTACGGAGTCAAATCCACATATGTGTTTACGCCATGAAAAGCACCTTCCACAAACTAATTCTCTTCATCTTATTTTCCACTTCTACTTTTATGCCCAGGTCATCAATTACCTTCTTACACCCACACTGTCACACCCCGATCTCACACTAACCACTAATCACGAGATTAGGGCGCGACGGAGGGATTATCACATAAACAAATCACTAAGAACTTTTTCTTTTTAACACCTCGTAATGATATCCGGATATTTCTGTAAACTAAAACATAATAAACTATTGCGGAAGCATTTCAATTAAACTGGCTAGAGAATATAAACAGAGTTTACAACATGTAACATTGTTTAACAGAAAGTAAACATAGCAGTTAATTTACATCTTTTACACATTCGCCATACATACTCTCTCTCACCCACACTATGTCCCAAGGACCGAGGGGAAAGGACTAAGAGACCTCTAACTACTAACTACGTATACCTTCTACAGACTAAGTGTTAGGATGAAGGGATCCTTCATATTCCTGTTGCTGATGCTGACCTGAAAATGTTTTGAGTAGAGGTATGAGCCTACTCGCTCAGTGAATAGCATTTCATTTAGCTATCACTAAACAACTCATCAGGTTTATAAAATTGAAACAAACATAAATACAGTACAAGCAGGGCAGATCTAATGACATAGCAGATTACAAAATATAATCGCATTTCTATGCAACAACAGATAATTTAAATCAATAAACAGATATAATGAATTGACACAAAAGTTCGGATATATTAATTTACTGTGATCCTATATGATTTCATATTTATATTATTATGCCCTAATCATATGCAGTGTACCCTGCATATAAAGATCCATAGCGAACTACGATCCCACCGTACAAGACTTAGCGACACACCCGGGAAATGTTAAGTCTGACGCCAGCCCTGCTCTGCCACAGGACCCCAGGCTCTCCGGCCTGACTCATAGGCTCTACAGCCTCAAGACACTACTCTGAGTGCTCTAGACTTCTCCTCTAACCTGAGTACACAGGCGGAGAGTCTCATCGGGTTACCTCCGTGACACAAGCACAGATGATGTTGAATAACCCCCATTTTTCCTCCAGTGCCATCGTGACACAAGCACGATTGTTGTTGGACACTGCCTCTCTTACCTCGTGTGTCCATGACACAAGCACGGATGATGTTGCAACACGAGTTTCACCCCTAAGAAGCAGATCTGTCAAAGGGGTTCTACGGTGTTAGGGCACTTAAGTCTATTAACTGACTAACATATAACCATTTAAACAGGAATATCACATTTCATACTTATTTCACATTCTGAACATCACTTGAAAACACATATATATCATTTATCATTCTTAAACATGATTCAGTATCATTTATCCAGTTTCCAAGCTAAATATCCATTTTTAAATCAACAAATACATTGCAACATAACACATGAAATTTCATCATTTTCATCAAGCATATTACGTATTTCAAGTTCCAATGAACCATATAAATTCACTGATTCAATCTACACTGATCAGATGCTAAACTAAATCATATAACAGCGTCTAGAAGCATTTTATGAAATAAAAAGTCGGGCGACGCCAAACGCTGCCCGACGCCTGATAACGCCTGTTATCAGCGTAATTCGCGCACAAAATAGAAAATATTCAAACGTATGAGTTTATTAATGATAAATAAATGAAACCCCACTCACTTTGATTTGGTCTATCCGGATTCGTCCGGAACTGCGTCCAAGGCCAGTTTTCGGGTGATTTTTGAGTCTTCTTCTATCTTGGACTTTTCCAGTATTCTGCACGGACTGACTCATCAATAAACTGCTCTCCTTCAGTTTCATCTTTCATTTTCACTTGAGATGCTACTCTCCTCCTCAAGCCAGCACTAACTAGCAGTAGGTGCAAACATTAGATTAATTAAGCACATTTCAGCTACTGAAAACCGTTAGCTATGTACTTTACAGAATATACTCCAAATATTACTCACAGATATATGTAAAGCTTACTAAATATACATAGAGATATAAGCTCAAACCCAACTTGGTTAGAATAATCAACATGTATTCCATTCTTCGGGTTATATTCCAAAAGCGATCCAATGAAATTCAAACCTCTTCATATTATCTCTCCCTCATGTTAGTTTAGGTATACCTGTTCCACTTATAGCTTCGTGCCCCTAGGTGTGTGCCTTAGCAAGTATAAGAAATTCACTGATGGAAAATATTGCTAGCAGCCACACCACAAGGTACACCATGTTAAGCCTGAGTAATAATCATGGTGATTACCTCATTATCGGAGCTAGTACTCCATAGAAGAGATCTGGTATCTTCTTGTTTTTCAGCCTCCATCCATGGTGACTTAGGCGAGGAAGACATGCCTGGCGGGTTGGTGGTCGTGAGCTGAACGCTGGTGAGAGACACCTCGGTGGATTTCACAGCTAACCACCCGGAGTCCAGTCTCGTCCCACCAATCCCAGCTTCCACAACCACCATTGTTGCTGTTCCGAGTGTTGGCCGCTGCTCCATATAGCAGCTGTTGCTGCTCTGGTTAGGGGTGTCGCCCCTAGCTATCTGGGAAAATCATAGAGCAAGGAGAAGGATAGGGGAACAAGCACTTCGAATTGGAACCTAGGCCTCAAGGCCGGAGGTGCTAGTGTCATACGCCTGGTGTTACTCGCCCTAACTCTCCCCCTGGCCGGCGGCATAGCTTGCTGCTGCTGCAGCTGTGGGCCGGCGTTGCTGCTGGATGGGTGGTGCTAGGGCGCCACTAGGGCACAAGGAAGGAGGAGAGGAAGACGAGGCTGCGGAATCAAAGCTAGGAAGCATGAATCGTCTGCCACTGCTCGACTGTTGGTCAGCATGCTGTTGGCCGCAGCTATTGGGGCGCCGCCCTAGCTGGTGGTTGAGCCGTGGGTAGAGCAAAGGAAGGGGAAGGAAAGATGGAGGTGGAGAGAGCTTGGTTGCTCGCTAAATCGCCCTAACTCACCTTGCTCCTCTCCCATCTGCTACGGACGATCAAGCGCAGCTGTGCGCTGTTCGGGCGCCGCATTAGGCATTCTGTTCTATCGGTCAGGGAGAAGAGAAGATAAGTTACAGGAAAAGAAAACTCAACCGACCCACTAAAGGGGTGAAAGATTGGAAAAATTGCATCTCAAGTCCAACATTCTCAAAAATGCCATAACTATGGCCTCGGGGGTCCGATTTGGATGATTTCTTTTGCATCGTTTCAAGCGCGAGGTTCTCTACACCCTCAAAGCAAGAAATAATACTAATTGGATTGTATCACCTGATCAAAGTGCTAAACACATAAATGAGACCTAACTCAACTTAATTAACATATCAATCATCACTTCTATAATCATTAATTACCTCAGATGATTAAATCTCAACTATTGATTCACTAGTTAGCTAATCTTGATTAACCATGATGTTTAACAATATAATTAGCACTAATCAAGGTGATTCACACTAATCAAGATATTTACTGACTAAGCTTGGAATGGGTCATAACAATCTCCTTCCCTTATAAGAATTTTGTCCCGAAATTCCTAAAAGAGAAAAGGAAACTTGTTACGCATCTCAGATTCAAGCTCCCACGTAGCTTCCTCTAGATTATGGTTCCTCCATAGAAATTTCACTAATGGTATCTCACGATTCTTGAGTTTCTTGATCCTTCGATCAATTATCTGTATTGGTCCCTCAACATAGGACACATCTGACCTGAGCTGTGTAGGTTTTGGGTCCACTATCTTCTCTGTACCAGGGTAACATTTCTTAAGCATAGACACATGAAACATATCATGAAGATTAGACAATTCAGATGGCAATTCTAACCTATAGGCTACAGGTCCAATCCTCTCAATAATAGGATACGGGCCCATAAACCTAGGAGTCAGTTTGTCTCTCTTGCCAAACCTCAACACTCCTTTCCATGGTGAAACTTTCAAGTACACTTCATCACCAACCTCAAACTCTAAGAGGTCAACGTCTCATCTCAACATAACTTCCTCAAGAATCTGAATGGCCCCTTTCTGACTGATTGTTAGTCTGTGCATGGAAAGTTGTACATAATCTCAACTTTGTGCCTGAAGCACGATACAACTGATTTCAAAAATCTGGATGTGAACTTAGGATCTCTATCAGCTATAATTGAAACTGGGGTACTATGCAACCTGAGTATCTCATCCATATATATCTTAACCAACTTTGGGACATCAAAGGTTGACTTAATATGAAGATAGTGAGCAGACTTAATTAGTCTATCCACCATCACTCATATCGAGTCACAACCTCTAGGTGTCCTGGGCAACCCTATCACAATAGATTTTGTTCCCATTTCTATTCTGGTATAAGAAAAGATTGCAAGGTATCTGTAGGTTTCTGGTGCTCAGCCTTAACCTGCTGACACACTCTGCACTTAACCACATACTCAGCTACATCCCTCTACATACCAGGTCACCAGTACAACTCCTTGAGATTCATATACATCTTAGTGTTGCCTAGATGCATGGCATACATCGATGCATGTGCTTCCTCAAGAGTTTGTTCTTTCAAATCACTGTCTCGAGGTACATGCAACATATCATGCTGATACAACACACCATCATCTGGAAACCTGAACTCTGGTCTTTACCCCATGCCATGCCATGCATGATCTGGTTTAACTCACTATCACCCTATTGTAGTTCCTTGATTCGATCATAAGAAGTAGGCTTGACTTGCATCTGTGCAATAAAACCACTGTGCTCTGTCACCCCTAAGTCTAAGTTTAACTTTCACATTTCTACTAGCATGTCTCTCTCGAAACATGCAATAGAGAATGCATCAACTGTTGAACTTGACTTCCCGCTGAGGGCGTCTACTTAAGAGCATGAACTACAGCAGCTAACTTTAGATCATGTATCAGATATTACTCCTCATTCTATGCTACTTACTTATTGTTACATTTCAAATTTATATCTTACTCTTTTCTCCAAGTCATTTTCATATTGTTTATCTACCTTTAAACCCTAGATTTTATTAATTCTAGCTTACCTTTCATAGAACAAATCTCATGATCTTATTTTATAGGGATGCTAGTACTCAAGGTCAAATCACTATTGATATCCCTTGAACTACTACAACTCTAAACATTCTAGGGTTTCTTCTTTATCAATAACATAGCGTTATTTTGATGTGACTATATTCCCTTAGTTTGAAATTCAAACTTTAGATCTCATAAGTTTTACTAAATTCTTCCTTATCTTATCACTGGAATTTCCTTTCTCTTATTTGTTCTGGACTTTGGTATTTCCATGATATCTCTTCAATTTAATGGAAGCTTATAACGTAACATGAATATCATTTCAAACTGGACAAGCCATATATTCAGGTATTGCAAATATCAAGAGATTCAACATAATAAGCATGCATGTAGATTTCAAATTATTAAATAATCTAATTACATGTCCACTTGTAATTTACTGAGAAATCAATATCAATATACATGCAGGCAGACTGGAATTCTCAAATAAACAGAATGCATGTCAATTTGGCACTTTATACACTAAAATCGTGCAATTGAACTGTTAAGCATCACACATCTTATACTGAGAATTTTGATATCAAAATACTTGATTCATTGAACACCCTATCCTTAAGGTTTCGATTACCTCATTCACTTATTACATGGCAACACCCTATCCTTAGGGTTTCAGTTACCTCATTCATTTGATTGTAGTTCAACTCACAATATGATATCATTCTAGAACTGTCAGAACAGTGTACTTAAAATAATTGTAAATACTGAGAAATTCTTATATCATGCATTCATTTTCTAAGTTATGTGTTTGTTCTTTATTTTAAAAACTAGTTTGCCAGTCTTTAGAGACTTAGAATCCAAATGTAGTATGTATGAATGTATTTAACTTTATAATAAAGATATGCATTCCATACTCTCAATTATGTCTTGTAATTCTCGTTCCTTAATCAAAGTCATCATTTCTAACATTTCTTTTGATTCAACTAAATTTCTTATCCTGGTCTTATGATTTACATAAAACTATGTATTTCTATGTACTTATTGTATACTTAACTCTTTTCTTCTATTTTCTCTTTGCTTTGAAGTACATAAAAGTAATTTACTCCATTCCATGATCCAACCCAAAGTTGATTCTTACTATCTTAGCCGTTACATATTTTTCTCATATCCTTTCCATACTCTTATATTTAGAGTTCGTATAATACAAATCATTAAATTGAATCTGAACCTTGTATCATGTTCCTTTATTTCCAATTAAGGATTGCTCATATGAGACTCCAACATTGGGCCTCTGATATCATTTCCATCTACTTCTTAGCTGTTCTAATCTTTCCCTTATATCTCAACATCTTATCGTATGTACATTCTTACTATGATTCAGGTCTAAATCATCCAGAGTCTATTCTAATTATACTGTTAATAGGAGTCATTAGATCCCAGTAACGCATCCTGCCAGCCGGACCAGGCCGAACCTGTAGTCTTGAAGCCAAGAGCTACTCAGGATAAACCAACTCCTATTGATTTCAAACATGTGGAATGAATATCCACTTAAGGCAAACTCATTTAAACATAACTTTTGGTCTACTTGATATAAAGAATTTAAACAATAAATAAATCATTTCATGACATACAACCACATAAAAGAATCATGTTTACTTTACAAACTGAAAATCTAATTTCATTCATATAAGAGCATTTCTAGTGATCTCTAATCAAATAAGCAATATAAAACAAGAGTTGTATTGCATCCTATATTTAATCTCTTACTCTTACATTAATTTCCTATTCATAACCCTAAGATTTCTAGGGTTTCTCTCTAGCCTATCCTTCCTCTGCATACCTGGCCAGGGTATTCAGAGAAGAATAGACAGAGTAGCTTGATACTGGTCAATCTAAGTATTCAGACACCTGGCCAGGGTATCTAAACACTCAGACCTCCCAGAGATAAAACACATCATTTCCTATTTATCTCACTTATTTATAATACTATCTTTTGATCCTAATGATCCCTGATAACTCAGCTTAAACTCTCAACTTGATTCTCGTGACCACGTCCTTTTTCTGCCATCTGCAATGCTATAACAAAACATTTCCTGTTATAAAATTGCAGTTAGAAGGAAGACACTTAAGTCCTAATCCTATTGGTCTCTTATCGTCCCCTGACCTTGACTTAGAGTATTCACATACTCAACCTATGCTCTGATACCAAGACTGTCACACCCCGATCTCACACTAACCACTAATCACGAGATTAGGGCGCGACGGAGGGATTATCACATAAACAAATCACTGAGAACTTTTTCTTTTTAACACCTCGTAATGATATCCGGATATTGCTGTAAACTAAAACATAATAAACTATTGCGGAAGCATTTCAATTAAACTGGCTAGAGAATATAAACAGAGTTTACAACATGTAACATTGTTTAACAGAAAGTAAACATAACAGTTAATTTACATCTTTTACACATTCGCCATACATACTCTCTCTCACCCACACTATGTCCCAAGGACCGAGGGGAAAGGACTAAGAGACCTCTAACTACTAACTACGTATACCTTCTACAGACTAAGTGTTAGGATGAAGGGATCCTTCAGATTCCTGTTGCTGATGCTGACCTGAAAATGTTTTGAGTAGAGGTATGAGACTACTCGCTCAGTGAATAGCATTTCATTTAGCTATCACTAAACAACTCATCAGGTTTATAAAATTGAAACAAACATAAATACAGTACAAGCAGGGCAGATCTAATGACATAGCAGATTACAGAATATAATCGCATTTCTATGCAACAATAGATAATTTAAACCAATAAACAGATATAATGAATTGACACAAAAGTTCGGATATATTAATTTACTGTGATCCTATATGATTTCATATTTATATTATTATGCCCTAATCATATGCAGTGTACCCTGCATATAAAGATCCATAGCGAACTACGATCCCACCGTATAAGACTTAGCGACACACCCGGGAAATGCTAAGTCTGACGCCAGCCCTGCTCTGCCACAGGACCCCAGGCTCTCCGGCCTGACTCATAGGCTCTACGGCCTCAAGACACTACTCTGAGTGCTCTAGACTTCTCCTCTAACCTGAGTACACAGGCGGAGAGTCTCACCGGGTTACCTCCGTGACACAAGCACGGATGATGTTGAATAACCCCCATTTTTCCTCCAGTGCCATCGTGACACAAGCACGATTGTTGTTGGACACTGCCTCTCTTTCCTCGTGTGTCCATGAAACAAGCACGGATGATGTTGCAACACGAGTTTCACCCCTAAGAAGCAAATCTGTCAAAGGGGTTCTACAGTGTTAGGGCACTTAAGTCTATTAACTGACTAACATAAAACCATTTAAAGAGGAATATCACATTTCATACTTATTTCACATTCTGAACATCACTTGAAAACACATATATATCATTTATCATTCTTAAACATGATTCAGTATCATTTATCCAGTTTCCAAGCTAAATATCCATTTTTAAATCAACAAATACATTGCAACATAACACATGAAATTTCATCATTTTCATCAAGCATATTACGTATTTCAAGTTCCAATGAACCATATAAATTCACTAATTCAATCTACACTGATCAGATGCTAAACTAAATCATATAACAGCGTCTAGAAGCATTTTATGAAATAAAAAGTCGGGCGACGCCAAACGCTGCCCGACGCCTGATAACGCTTGTTATCAGCGTAATTCGCGCACAAAATAGAAAATATTCAAACGTCTGAGTTTATTAATGATAAATAAATGAAACCCCACTCACTTTGATTTGGTCTATCCGGATTCGTCCGGAACTGCGTCCAAGGCCAGTTTTCAGGTGATTTTTGAGTCTTCTTCTATCTTGGACTTTTCCAGTATTCTGCACGGACTGACTCATCAATAAACTGCTCTCCTTCAGTTTCATCTTTCATTTTCACTTGAGATGCTACTCTCCTCCTCAAGCCAGCACTAACTAGCAGTAGGTGCAAACATTAGATTAATTAAGCACATTTCAGCTACTGAAAACCGTTAGCTATGTACTTTACAGAATATACTCCAAATATTACTCACAGATATATGTAAAGCTTACTAAATATACATAGAGATATAAGCTCAAACCCAACTTGGTTAGAATAATCAACATGTATTCCATTCTTCGGGTTATATTCCAAAAGCGATCTAATGAAATTCAAACCTCTTCATATTATCTCTCCCTCATGTTAGTTTAGGTATACCTGTTCCACTTATAGCTTCGTGCCCCTAGGTGTGTGCCTTAGCAAGTATAAGAAATTCACTGATGGCAAATATTGCTAGCAGCCACACCACAAGGTACACCATGTTAAGCCTGAGTAATAATCATGGCGATTACCTCATTATCAGAGCTAGTACTCCATAGAAGAGATCTGGTATCTTCTTGTTTTTCAACCTCCATCCATGGCGACTTAGGCGAGGAAGACCTGCCTGGCGGGTTGGTGGTCGTGAGCTGAACGCTGGTGAGAGACACCTCGATGGATTTCACAGCTAACCACCCGGAGTCCAGTCTCGTCCCACCAATCCCAGCTTCCACAACCACCATTGTTGCTGTTCTGAGTGTTGGCCGCTGCTCCATATAGCAGTTGTTGCTGCTCTGGTTAGGGGCGTCACCCCTAGCTATCTGGGAAAATCATAGAGCAAGGATAAGGATAGGGGAATAAGCACTTCGAATTTGAACCTAGGCCTCAAGGCCGGAGGTGCTAGTGCCATACGCCTGGTGCTACTCGCCCTAACTCTCCCCCTGGCCGGCGGCGTAGCTTGCTGCTGCTGCAGCTGTGGGCCGGCGCTGCTGCTGGATGGGTGGTGCTAGGGCGCCACTAGGGCACAAGGAAGGAGGAGAGGAAGACGAGGCTGCGGAATCGAAGCTAGGAAGCATGAATCGGCTGCCACTGCTCGACTGTTGGTCAGCATGTTGTTGGCCGCAGCTATCGGGGCGCCGCCCTAGCTGGTGGTTGAGCCGCGGGTAGAGCAAAGGAAGGGAAGGAAAGATGGAGGTGGAGAGAGCTTGGTTGCTCGCTAAATCGCCCTAACTCACCTTGCTCCTCTCCCATCTGCTACGGACGATCAAGCGCAGCTGTGCGCTGTTCGGGCGCCGCATTAGGCATTCTGTTCTATCGGTCAGGGAGAAGAGAAGATAAGTTACAGGAAAAGAAAAATCAACCGACCCACGAAAGGGGTGAAAGATTGGAAAAATTGCATCTCAAGTCCAACATTCTCAAAAATGCCATAACTATGGCCTCGGGGGTCCGATTTGGATGATTTCTTTTGCATCGTTTCAAGCGCAAGGTTCTCTACACCCTCAAAGCAAGAAATAATCCTAATTGGATTGTATCACCTGATCAAAGTTCTAAACACATAAATGAGACCTAACTCAACTTAATTAACATATCAATCATCACTTCTATAATCATTAATTACCTCAGATGATTAAATATCAACTATTGATTCACCAGTTAGCTAATCTTGATTAACCATGATGTTTAACAGTATACTTAGCACTAATCAAGGTGATTCACGCTAATCAAGATATTTACTGACTATGCTTGGAATGGGTCATAACACACACCTTATGGAGATGACTCTCCCCGACATGCATTCAGGATATAAGGGCGTGATTTGCATTTTCCTTTGACCTCTTCCATAAGAAGTACCATCATGAGCTTTGCCAAATTCTTTCAATCAATCCGCCTAAAGGTAGGCCAAGGTATCCTCTGGTTCAGAATCTAACTCTTCCTCATCAGTACCATCTTTTTCATCAGCCTGGTACAATCTTGACCCCAAGCTCGTATCTAGATTGAGTGGTACCCGTTGCTCAAGGTATCATTGTGGCTCATCCTCTTCTTCAATTATCAATTGGCGCCTTGCCTACAGTTATTGTTGTGGTCTCTCCTTCAATGAATAGGTAGAGTGGTGAGCTAGCATAGTATGTGGAGGTATCCTCGATGAAGATTGGGTTGCATCCCCCTTGTCTAGATTTTTGTGAGTAGTGACCTTTGGTTCAACCTCATTGATCATGGCATCGATGTTCTCCTTGTATGCCTCCTCCTCCTCCTACCGATAGGTCTCATCGGTTATGTGATGGTTGTCTGACGATCGGGTGCGGGAGGCACTCACAGATGCCAAACGGTGATGGGAAATGGAATTTGATGGTCATGGAGTGTGGGATGGCATGGAAACTTGAGAGAAATCTCTCTTGGTGTGAACTTTACCTCCAGTGTTCACCTCAAGGCCCTTCTGAGCCCCTTCTTCACAGCCTTGCCTATCCCCTTCATTATGTAGAGGTGGTGGTCATATGAGGGTTGTGGTTTTTGGATTTTTTTTTTGGAAAAGGTAAAACAGAGGTTGAGGGATGGGTGGAATAGGTCAAAATGGTTGTTGTGATGGTATAGTATGGATTGGATAATGGTTTCAGGCAAGATTTGGTGGGTTTTTGTGTATTTTTGGGTGGGATGGTTGTAGATGGGGTGGAGGACGACAATGGTGGTGGTAGCTAGATTGATGGAGGATTTGGGGTGGAAATGGGAGAGGGAGAGGTGGTGGAGGTATAGGAGATGATTGGAGGTCGATTCAATGGAGTATTAGGGCTAGATGAGCAAGATCGGGAGTGTTGTGGTTGTTGCATATCGCCACAGGTGAGGGTGTTCGTGTGAGGGAGATTAGAATGAGGGAGGGTCATGGTGGATTTGGGAGTTTAAGTAAAATTTTGGGTGGGGTCGAGCCCTACCACATTCGTGCAGGGTGCCACTATCATGGTGGTTCCTAAAGATGGCTATTATTTGACCCTTTCCACAGTCGTGATGGTCGACACGGTCATGGTGTCCTCCTCTCGCCTCAGCTATGGTGGTCACCACAGTCGTTTGCATTCATGTACAAAATCTCCTCCATCACTGTAACTTCCTCAAAATTTTGCAATTAACTCACCACGGTTGTGTTGCCATCATGTCACCACACTCGTGGTGATGGCCATGCTTGTGTTGTCATGTGTGTGCCACAGTCGTGGCCAATCCTTTACAAATTTTCCATGTTATTGTAACTTTTTCAATCGATTCCACCATGACCGTTTTGATGCACCACGGTTGTGGTGGGCCTTCCTTCTATACTTTGTCAATGACTTTGACTCTTTACCATATTTTAACCTCAAAAACCATGCCTTGCCCTATCTTTCTCTCACTTCAACCTGTGACTTGCATCTCATCAAAACTTAAACAAAAAACTATCAAGCACAAGTGTGTATGTAATCTTGGAATTGTGTTAAAATAAAGAAAAAGTATCAAAACATGAAGGTTGGGTGAAAAAGCTCCCAAACCTAGGTGGGCTGCTTCCCACTAGTGCTAAATTTTACACCTTCAGTCGGGCTTATTGATTCTATACCCGATCATCCTCATAGAATTTTCAAAGCATCTTTGTATTAGATATATCTCTCATGTGCATTTAAGCACATCTCTTCATGTATTCCTCAACTAACATCACAATGTCAACACTTTGGTTGGCTTTATCTGGACCTACTTCAACAATTTCTTTCAATCTTTACCCATTGACAGAGAACTCCTTTTCCCCATCCTTTTCACATATCACAACAGCCCCGGATGGATATACATTCTTGATTAGATAAGGTCCTTCCCATCTAGACTGAAGCTTTTTGGGAAAGAACTTCATCCTAGAGTTGTACAGCCATATCCATTGTCCGGGTTCAAAATCATTTTCCTTGATCAGCTTATCATGTAGAAACTTTGTTCTTTCCTTATAGATTTTAGACAATTCACAGGCCTCATGTCTCATTTCCTCTAGCTCATGCAGCTGCAACTTTCTTTTCAATCCGGCAGTGTCTCCATCCATGTCCATAGCTTTCAAAGCCCATAAAGCCCTGTGTTGCATTTCCACAGATAGATGGCAGCTTTTTCCATATACGAGTTTGAATGGCATGGTGTCAATCGGGGCCTTAAATGTAGTCATATATGCCTACAAAGCTTCATTCAGACATAAAGACCAATCCTTGTGGTCCGGTCTCACCGCCTTCTCAAGAATTAGCTTTATCTCCCAATTAGCTAACTCTACTTGACCACTCATTTGAGGGTGGTAAGGGGTAGTCATGTGATGATTCACTCCATGCCTTTTTTAGTAATCCTTCAAATGTCCTATGGATGAAATGGCTCCTACCATCACTAATCATGGCACGTGGTGCACCCAATCGACAGAATATGTTTGATTTTACAAAATCACAAAACCACTTTATGATCATCAGTTCTAGTGGCAATTACTTCAATCCATTTGGATACATAATCAACGGCCACCAAGATGTACACATATCCGAAGGAGGGAGGATACGCACCCATGAAGTCAATTCCCCAAACATCAAACACCTCAACCACAAGAATGGGTGATAGAGGCATCATGTCCCTCTTGGAAATAATACCCACCTTTTGGCACTTCAAACAGCATTTGCAATATTCATGAGCATCTTTGAACAAGGTTGGCCAATAAAATCCACTTTGAAGAATCTTGGTGGCTATGCAGGTTCCACCGAAATGACCTCCACACACATCAGAGTGGCACATGGATAGGATCTCTTGCTGCTCAATTTTTGGGACACACTTCTATTGAGTTGGTCGGGACAATATTTGAATAGATGCGGGTCATCCCAAGCATAGTTTTTCACCATAGCAAACAGCCTCTTTCTCTCTTCCCTTATCCAAGTACTTGGAACCCTCCCATTAGCTATGAAGTTAGCTATGTGCTTGTACCGTAGTCTTTGGGTGGATGAAAGTAAGAAAATTTACTCATGTGGCATTGTTTCCTTGATTCAGTTCCTATCATCATAAGGTGCTTCAATGCAGGATAGATGGTTGGTTGCAGAATTTTGACTCACTTCTTTTTAAAAATCTCTAGATCAAACTCTTGGAGCAAAATAATCCAATGGATCAACCTTGGCTTAGAGTCTTTCTTAGCCATGAGATACTTCAAGGTTGCATGAACCGTGTATACCACCACCTTTTTTGCAAGAGATAAGAGAAAAACTTGTCAAGAGAAAAAATCATGGCAAGAAAAATCTTTTTCTATCATAGTATAGTTCCTTTGGACTTCAACAAGGGTTTTTCCTGCATAATATATGGCATGTGGAACCCTGCCAATACTTTGGCCCAGCACAGCCTCCACTTCCATATCTGATGCATCGGTCATGATTTTGAATGGCAAAGAGAAATTTAGGGGTTGCATAATAGGAGAAGAGATGAGCTTATGCTTCAAGTGGTTGAAGGCTTTAACACACTGTCATCAAAGTGGAATTCTATATCCTTTTCAAGCAAGTGACAAAGAGGCCTCAAAATCTAACTGAAGTCTTTAATGAATCGGCGATAGAAACATGCATGTCCCAAGAAGGATCAGACATGTCTTACCATGGAAGGAATAGTGAGAGTGGAAATTAGGCCCACTTTGGCCTTGTCAACCTCAATGTCGGCCTTAGAAACCCGATAACCAAGAATAATGCCTTTGGGAACCATGAAGTGACTCTTCTCCCAAGATAGCACCAAACAAACTTTGACACACCTTTCAAGCATGGCTTCTAGGTGGAGAATACACTCATCAAATGTCTTACCAAACATAGAAAATTCATCTATGAAGACTTCAAACGATGAATCAAGCATATCAGCAAAGATGGATGTTACACACCTTTAAAAAGTAGAAGGAGCATTGCATAGCCCAAATGGCATTCTTTTATAAGCAAAAGTACCACTTGGACAAGTGGATGTCATCTTCTCTTGATCCACGAGATGAATAGCTATTTGTAGTAACTGGAATACCCATTAAGAAAATAGTAGAAATTATCATGCTAATCTCTCCAAGATCTAATCGAGAAGTGGAAGAGGGTAATGGTCTTTCATGGCATTCTCATTCAATTTTCTATAGTCCACGCACATCCTCCACTTAGATTTCTCCCTTACGGGCATCAACTCCTCATCCTCATTTTTTGCTACTGTGATCCCACCCTTCTTGGTCACAACTTATATGGGACTCACCCATGGGCTATCAGAAATGAAATATATGATTCCAACATCTAGTAGCTTAGCGACCTCTTTTGCTAAAACTTCTTTCAATTTTAGATTCAACTGTCTTTGTATTTGACATATTGGTCTAGCATCATCCTTGAGGTAGATTTTATGGACACAAATGGAGGGGTCAATACCCCTCAAATCAGCAATGGATCATCTAATTGATTGAATGTTTTTTCTTCAATACCTCCATCAAGGCATCTTCTTGATCCAGAGAAAGGATAGAGGAAATGATCACTGGGAGGGTGTCATTAGAGCCTAAGAAAGCATATTTCATCTCTTTAGGAAGTGACTTGAGCTCAAGAACTGGAGGCTCTTCAAGGGAATTCTTCAATGGTTCAGAAATGGAAGGGAGGTCTTCACTTGCAGCCACTAAGGCCATCTCTTCTTCCTTTTCCTCATCCTCATCATCATCATCATCGGGAAATTCCATAATAGGCTCTAGATCTCTTCCTTATGTGGAAATTTGTATCCATACATGTAAACATTCTTCTACAATCTCATCACAACACTCAATAAGATAACAATCTTCCTTTGTAGCACCTATCACCTTGGCCTTAGCATAAGACTTGAAAATGTTTAATTGTATCATCATGTGCATGAAGATCACATACATGGTATCAGTCTTCACATGGATCACTACATCGACTGTGGACAAGAAGGGTCTCCCCAAGATAATAGGCACTTTCCTTGAGTCTTTTTCCATGGCCAACAGGTCTCATCATCAAGCCTGACCAAAACATCATCAACACGCCCTCTAGGTGTTTTCATAGATAGGTCGGCCAATTGCTGAGATGGACCCAGTTGTCCCATTTTTAGTTCAGAAAACACATCATATGGAATCAAATTTACACTAACGCCCAAGTCAAGAAGAGCTTGGTCTATGCGGTGTGCTCCAATGTAGCAAGAGATGATGGGAGCACTAGGATCTTTTCTCTTCCTTGGCATGATGTGTTGCAGAATTTAGCTCACTTGCTCAGTGAGCTTGACTTTCCTTGGTGTCCTTCCTGTCGTTCTCCTCTTGAATGTGCACAATTCTTTCAAGAACTTAGCATAATATGAGATTTTCTTGATTGCATCAAGCAAAGGAATATTTATCTTCACCTACTTAAATGTTTACATGATGTCATCGGTAAGATTCTTCTTTCTTCTTTCAGTGGATGGTTCCTCAAGTGCATCTGAGAACAGAGGGAGTTGTTCCCCAAACTGGCTCAAGTCAATAGAATCATGAAGCGGTATCACAAGAATCACAATACTATATCTCTATTTCATAGTATCAACCTGAGTGCCTATCATAGTATCCTCAACATGAATCTAAGTATCACCATCCTTGATTACAGTATCAACTCTTTCATCACTGGATGCACTATCAATAGAAGTATCCCATGGCTACTCCAATGTCCTACCACTCCTCAACACTATCACTACCTTTGCATGCTCATGGGTAGTAGAAGAGGAAGCCTACGGAGGTGGTTGTGGCTATTGAGGTGATGGTGGTCTTGGGTGTGGTGGATTGGGGTTTTGGAGGATGAATTGTGGCTGAGGTTGTGGTTGTGGTGGTTGTGGTGGATGGGGGTGATATTGTGGAGGGGTTTGTTGGTATGTGAGGTGGAGGTCGAGGATATTTGTAGTTGAATGGGGGTTGTTGAGGTGGAGGGGCATAAGGATTTGGTGGTCCTTGGTACTGGGGTGGAGCATAGGTACTTTGGGGAGTGCTCATACACCTACAATCATTGTTTGGGTTAGGCATAGGTTGAGACGAGAGCCTCCCTTCTTCATGAGGAGCAAGTGAAAGAGAAATTTGACCAAGCCTTTGCTCAAGGTAGCTAATGTTTTTCCCTTGAGTGAACACATCTTTCTTCACTAAAAGGGAAATCTCATCAAGCTTGGTTCAACCTTCTCAAGGTCACACACTAATCAACTACATGGTGACTAGATGCAACCCTAAGGGAAAACACATGTGGGGTCTTTCAAAATTTATAATGGGACTGATGAATGCATATTCATCATGATTTTCAGTCACCATCTTGGTCCCAATTCGACTAATTACATTCGATTTCATTTCTTAAATCTTACAAACTGCTACTTTCTCAATTGATTGGATTATCAAGCTTATTCACCAATTTCATATGATTTTCATGCAGATCATGTACAGCCAGCACATTCGATCCTGAGCATGCGATTTTAGCCAATCATTTTGCCCTAACGATCATGTGCATTCAGTCTTGACCAAACGGTCTTGGTCCATTCGGTTTGCATCCACACGGTTTGCTCTTCTTTCTCCAAACAGTTTCACATATATGATCCTCCTCGCGACCAGCAAACAGTCTTGAGACCGGATGGGCTGCAAACGGTCTTCAGACCGTACTAGCCCAAATGGTCCTCAAATCGTGAGAAGCAAACGGTCTCCAAACCATTTAGGCAATCAACCCCCAAAACTGATTGGACAACAAGACCGTGAAAGCGTAATCGATCTCCAAAACTTATCAGACAAGACCGTGAATATCCCAAGACCGTTTGGATGCCAAAGATCGTTTGGACGTAGGAACGTTGGGACAGATAACCGATCAGAGAAAATGACCATGAGATCATGCAAGCCCTAACGGTCTGCAAGACCGTGAAGCAAGAGATCGATAGGCACGCATGGGATGCAAGATCGTGATGACATCTATGACCGTGAAGAACCAAAGGCAACTAAGACCAATTGGAGACAATATTCCAAGCCGTTTGGATGAAAGAAGCAGACCGAGAAGAGACCGTGAGAGAGTCTCACGATCCCAAACCTTGAGAAGACTAAATAGTTTCTAAAACCATTAAAGAAAAACCGTGAGGATAATAAACCATATCCAAGACCGTTTGGGATGTGAGTCATAAACTGCTAAGAAGAAGCAAATGGTTTTCCAAACTGTGTAAAGTGGATTCACATCCAAAATGTGAGGACCCCTACCAGTGTCTATAAATAGGACCAGTCGGGTCCTCATTTGGGCATTAGACCCAGGACGTCGGTAGGCTACCTGAACACAAGTTCGGTCCACATACATCCACGCCATTACCACTTCACCTGCTGCTCATGCTGCGAGCAAGGATATTGAGAAGAGAAGGAAGGAGGAGAGAGAAAGACTACCCAATCTGTCTTGGCGTCCCTCGTTCCTCGTCCAGATCTACTCTGACACGGCGTAGAAGACTGCATCATCTTCACCGAGATGCGATCACCTTCTACATAATGCTCATGGTAGAATCTTCCCTCTCTCTTATTCTTCTTGTTTCTCTCATCATGAGCGAGTAGTTCCTTTTCGTTGGGGTATGGGGACTAGCCCCGCTGCCCATGCTTTCATGTCTTTTCACTTTAACATTCCAAGGCAATGTATATAACTTTTCATTTCATTGTTAATCGTCGATGTTTGCTTGTAGATTGATCACTTGCTTGCTTTTATCTTGTTCTTTCCTATGTTGCGAGAACTTCAATATGTAGGATAGAATGTCGATTAACGTGGTTGACTCCATGACTAGAAATAGAAAGGGATTCCTTGAGGTCGCAAGTGTATGATATGTGGTTGACTCCATCGTCAAATACTCCATTTTTCTTTGATCCTAAGATAGACAGAATTTTTCGTCGTCAGAACAGAGAGAACTAACCAAGGATGGCTCAAGAGGAGGAAATAGCCCGAAGGGTTGCTCAAGCCCTTGCTGCACAAAGAGATAGGCTTATGCAAGAAGCTAGAGTTAAAATTGAGATCCAAGCAGCACAAGCAGTAGCGCAAGCAGCAGAACTGAAGAAGGACCTTAGGGAGTTCTCAGTCCCTAAGGCTGCTGATGTTCACCACCCAGTACAACCTCCTCCCATCAACGCTCCGAATTTTGAAAAAAGGGCAAATTGGATCACCTTGCTTCAAAATAGCCCATTCTATGGTAAGAAAGGAGAAGATAGTCAGGAACATCTTCTAAGGTTTATTGATCTATGTTCTATGACAAAGCAAAATGGAGTATCTGACGATGCCATCCGACTCTATCACTTCAAGTATTCTCTTGCTGATAGAGCTATAATTTGGTACAATTCCTTGCAATGCGAACCCACCACCACCTGGGAACAACTTCAAAATGTCTTCCTGGAGAAATTTTACCCTCTTTCTCTCACCTATGAAATCAGGGGACGTATAACTCAATTTATTCAAGTCTCTGGAGAATCCCTAGCTGAAGCATGGGAAAGATACAAAGAGCTTCTATGCAAATGTCCACACCACAGTATTCCTAAGAATCATCTCATCGAGATCTTCTATAGGGGTGTGGATGATGACATCAAGAGGTTTTTAGACTCGTCATCTGTAAGAAACTCCATGCGTCAAAGTTATGACAGCGCATGAAAGGTTGTTACCCTTGGAGCTAAAAATCAAGCTAATTGGGGTAGATCAGTAGGCAAATGAGTATTGAAGGTGGCTATGGCTGAAGCTATTCCTGAGTACAAGTCTATCGATGAAACCCTCAAACTCTTAGTTGCCTAGCAAGACCATATCGAATCGTCTCTTACTGCCTATGAAAGAAGACACTCACTCCCTCAACAACAAGAACAGATCAAGTCGGCTTTGTTGTTCTGTGAAGCATGTAAGGGCACTGATCATTCTACTTTATCCTACAATGTTCTTTATGATGTTGTTTTAAGCAAAATCAATGGACAAGGAGATAATGTCCAGATGGAAAGCCTGAATGTTGTCAACACTATCCCTGGTCAAGGTTATTACAATCCAAATCAGAATAGGAATCATCCCAGTTTTCACTATGGAAATCCTTCAGGAGAGGTAAACTCACAACAACTTGGTTCGTATAACCAACAATAGAATTTCAGGAATCAAGGAAACTTCAGAGGTAACTTCCAGAATGAAAACTACAACCAATTCCAAAATAATTCTTAGTTCCAGAATCTGAACCATATCCCTTACCAGAATCCACAACAAGGACAACAAGTCGGACCCATCTCTCCTGATGACAAATTGTAAGCCATTGAGAAGATGCTACAAGCACAAAAAACTATGATAGTTAATCAACAAGCCCACCAGAAAGCTATTGAATCTCAGTTAGCCCAACTGTCAGCCAGTCTCAAGCCTCCAGCTGGAGCTTTTGCTGGTCAACCGGAGAACAACCCTAAACATCATGAGCAGTTGAAGGTTGTTATGACTTGTTCTGGTAATGTATATCTTGACCCTCCTGTCAAGACACCAGTGGTTGTCATAGATGAATAAGACCAGGTGAATGATCAAGTTGACGAAGAACCTGAATCTATTCCGAAGGAGCAGCCAAGCAATGATAAGTCAGACAAAGAAAATTCTATGAAACCTGCTACAGAAGAGGAAGAAGCCGCACCAGAACATGATATCCTTGTATACAAGACTTGTATACCTTTTCCAGCTCGTCTGAGGCAAACGAAGCTTGATTCCCATTTCAACAAGTTCAAGGAAGCTATGAAGAAACTTCATGTTGATATACCCTTTCTAGATGCACTGGTAGAGATACCAGCCCGGACAAAGTACTTGAAGTCTCTCCTCACAAGGAAATACAGAATCGAGGAATTTGAGATGGTTAAACTGGAAACTACTACTTCCGATATTATTCAAAGCAAGATGCCCAAGAAATAGAAAGATCCTGGATCTTTTGGTATCTCATGCCATATTGGTGATTCTACATATAAGAAGGGACTAACTGATCTTGGTACTCGCACTTTGATCATGCCTCTTAGCCTTTGCAAGGCTAGGATTTTTAGAATTTCTTCCTACTGGCATAACTATACAGCTTGCAGACAATTCGATAAAATGTTTGTTAGGAATCCTCAAAGATGTCCCGGTCAAGGTAGGCAAGGATGCATATGTTCAATGTGACTTTATTATTATGGACATAAAAGAAGACGCCAAATATCCTCTCATCTTTGGACGTTCGTTCCTCACCACTATAAGAGCTCTAATTGATGTTGAAGCAGGAACCTTGCTTCTTCGACTAGGAAAAGAAACTCTTGAGTTCAAAGTTTTTGAAAATATGAAAAAATCAAGCATGCAAGAAGAAGTTTATCTTATTGATTGCATAGAGAAGATGTCACTTGTCACTCAATAGAATCATGAATCAGACGATCCTTTAGAAGTTGCTCTAACGGACCCATCAGCTGATGAACCTATGGACGAACAAGTAAAGGATTGCATTGAATTTCTCGACTCTGCAGAAGAAGATGTTGAAGCTACTTTTGAGGAACTCAAGCCTATAGAAACAATTGAAGACATTTGTGAAAAGGAGGAGATACCTCTCAACCCTGTCATGACACATACCAAACCATTTTCAGGTGTCCATGAGCCTCCTAATCAAGAAACAAACATCCTTTGGAATGCACCAGTAGCCCAACAGACGTAGACTACTGATTTCATCTTCCCTCCACAATAAGATTTGGAATGTAGCTTCTACTGAGAACATCCCCCAGATCCACATCTGATTGATATCAATGACCAGCATTGCTACGATGAAGGGATAGTTCATCAACAAATGAACTTTTCTTCCGATCCTCAACAACACTACTTTATCAATGAAGCCATTCAAATCCCCTACAACTATTCTCCACCTTGGATGGAGCAACAGAGAACAATTCAACATAACTCAAGTTGTTTCCCTACGTGTTCTGACAATGCTCGTTGTATATGGGGAAGATTACAAGAGGCCAGAATCATATCAAAGATTAATGAATGGTTGAGAAAGAAACCACCAAAAGAATATATCAATCCAGCTCAAGCTCCACCCAGAGCCCCACCATGGTGATAGTATCCATGTCGAGCCGTTGACGTAAAACAAAGGCAGTTGTCGGGAGGCAACCCAGTCTATAATTTTGTTTTTACTTTTAGTTTTGAATTAGAAATTTGCTTAATTTTGTTTTTACTTCTTAGATAATTTTGTACTAAATAAAAAATCACATCGCGAGATACTATCTTGAGTTCTGATTAATCTTCATTTTTAAGATTTTCAAATGGAGAATGCACGTTGATTGGAATGCAACCACATCTGGGGTTTCAACCGGCGTGAATTTTCCCCTCCATCTCAGATTTAGAGTTTGCTCGGGACGAGAAAATTCCTAAGTTCGGGGTGGAGAGCAGGTGGTACGTACTTTATTTTCCACCTTCACCCATCTATTTCAGACTTAAGATTGCATCGTTGCATTTTTTATCAAAATTTTCAAAAATTTTAAAGTTTTCAAAGAAATTGAACAGAAACTTGATGAAATTTTGACATTTTCTATTTCAATAAAAGCCATTACCTAATTGTCTAGTTTTTCTCTTTATGCATTTTGAATCATTGCACCCTCCTTATTCAAAGCAGACCCTCAAAAGGACCACTTTTTCAAACTAGCATGTTGATTGAAATCATCTTGTGTAGCTTATGAATCCTAACATCATGATCCTTCTACAAAAATGACAAGTGTCTGTCGAACTGATAGGGATCAAACATGGCATACTTCCTAACTGACTAGTGTATCAATAACATGGAACCCCCACTCGATCCTCATCAAGTCATTAGTTGAGCAGAGTACGATAAAGAGAATGACCTGGTGCACTGAATTGTAAATCAAATTGCATTCTGATCTGAACTCTCTTCTACACTTCTTCTATCATCTTTGTATCCCTCCATCCATAAAAAAGAAACAAAAATAGCCAAAATAGTGCCAAACCCTAAGTTCGGGGTGGCACACCACTTCCCTCTATATTGACTTCTTCCATACCCCTCACTAATAAATAGGGGTGTACCACCAAGAAAAGATGCCAATGTGCACACAAAAAGAAAATGCAATCTCGAGTCGAATAGAGGAGAGATTCGCACACACAAAAATGCAATCAATGAAATTGCAATCATAAAATAAAAATCTTGATTCAAATAGAGGAGAGATTTATTTCTTCCTTCCATACCACCATTCACTCCCTTTTCTACCTAAAGGCACAATGAATGCCTCCACTATCCTGAAAAACACCAGTGTCAGATCAGATACACACTTGTTGTTCTATGGGTATCTCTGGACTCTTACAAAACTCTTAGAAATGCTTGTTGTTGGAAAAAGTGAGGAGGAAGTGATGTTGGAAAACAAACTCAGGAATGAAGATATGGTAAGATGTGTTCAGTGGTCTTAGGAAGTTGAGATGCTTAGTCATACTGAGTAGAAAGAAAACAATCATGATGTAAAGAGGAGGCAATCACACGATTTGAAAGTATTCAATTGGTGACAGTTTCAGACTTTGTGTTACTCGAGGACAAGAAACTTTGAAGTTCGGGGTGTTTTAATGAATGTATATTCATCGTGATTTTTAGTCTCCATCTCAGGCCCAATTCAACTAATTATATTCAATTTCATTTCTGAAATCTTACAAACTGCTACTTTCTCAATTGATTGGATTATCAAGCTTATTCACCAATTTCATATGATTTTCATGCAGATCATGTACAGCCAGCACATTCGATCCTGAGCATGTGCTTTCAGCCAATCGGTTTGCCCTAACGATCATGTGCATTTAGTCTTGACCAAACGGGCTTGGTCCATTCGGTTTGCATCCACACGGTTTTCTCTTCTTTCTCCAAATAGTTTCACCTATACGATCCTTGAGACCACATGGGCTGCAAACGGTCTTGATACCGCGCTAGCCCAAACGATCCTCAAACTGTGAGAAGCAAATGGTCTCCAAACTGTTTGGGTGATCAACCCCCAAAACCGATTAGACAGTAAGACTTTGAAAGCATAATCGATCTCCAAAACCGATTAGACAAGACTATGTATATCCTAGGACCATTTGGATGACGAAGATCGTTTCGACATCAAAGACCGTTTGGACGAGGAAGACCGTTTGGATGTAGGAATGCTAGGGCAAAAAACTGATTAGTTCAAATGACCATGAGACCACGCAAGCCCTAACGGTCTGCAAGACCGTGAAGCTAGAAATCGATAAGCACGCATGGGATGCAAGATCGTGATGAGATCTAAGACTGTGAAGAACTAGAGGCAACCAAGACCGATTGGAGGCAATATTCTAAAATGTTTGGATGAAAGCAGCAGACCGAGAAGGCCCTCATGGTTTCAAGACTGTGAGGGAGTCTCACGATCCCAAACTGTGAGAAGACTAAACAGTTTCTAAAACCGTTAAAGCAAAACTGTAACATCCCTGACCTGGGTTATGCCTTAACCCTAGGTGTTTTGATTAATAAAGATGATTATATGCTTAATCTTATCTTGTGAAAAGTAATTAGGGCTCAAGAGGAACTCATGTTGCAATTCTAGTCCTTTTGGAACATTGTTGAAATCAATGTTTTGCTTATTTTGGACTAAAGTGCAAATTACCCAAATTGAGGGGTTTAGGTGCAAATTGTGCATGATAATATGTTCCTCATGTTTTGAAGCATCATGAGAGTGAATATGATGCAGAGTTATGGCTTATGGAAGCCTGAGCACCAAGAAAGAGCTGATAAAGCAATGAATGTGCATTAAAACCTAGTTTTGGTGTAATGTGCAATTTACCCAAAACCTAGGGTTCAATATGCAAATTACCACTTCAATAAGGTCCCTAATGTTTCTTGGCATCATTTAGAGCAAAGAAAATGAGAGGGGCGCCTCATTTGAACTAAGTTGGAGGAGAGAGAATCTTGATATTAAAATAATCAAGATTTAATCCTAATTGAAACCCTAATTCAATTTAGGGCAAAAATAAATGTATTAATTAAAGGGACTTCAACCAAAATTAAAATGGTTGAATTTGCTCAAGTTTGAACACATTTGTGCCTTTTCTAGGCCACGAAAATATCCAAGGGAGTGGATAACTCATACACCTTATTATAAGAAAAAGAAATATCCACTCACATATGGATATTAGTATAATATGATTTAAGGTGCTTAATTTGCTTTCCTTTAAATCATGGATAATTGAGAGGAATAAGAGGAAAACAAGATAGCCTTGGATCCAAGGAGTTGAGGGGGGAAAGGCGGCACTATTTTTGGGATTAAATGAATTTTTATAAGGCATTTTCTCTCTCATGAAATTTCTTATAAAAGTACCCTTTACAAGCCAAACCAAGGGCTTTTTCGTTTCCATTTCTTTTCCCTTGCTTGGAAAACGACCAAGGAACTTTGGAGGATCAGGTGGACGACCCCCAACCATGGTGAAAATCAAAAATCAATGTATAAATTCTTCATATCTCGATCCCCTCTTCAATTCTAACCATTCCTTTTCACTCAAAGCTTGAGGACGACCCTTGGAATAGTGAAAGGAGTTGCATCCACCATTTTTGCCGTGAGCTTGGAGCTTTGGAGCTCAATTGGAGGCGGGTTTTATAACTTGAACCCTTAATTTTATTGTTGCAATCAATTTCTTATCAATTGGTGATCATTTCTACATTTCCAAAATTAAGTTTGATTGATTGATGCAATCTCCATGGAAATCACAGCAGACTTCGTGAGTTTGAATCTTGATGATGATGAAATCATCATAAGCACACACCTCTCCAAATATCTAGGGAAAACGGTTTCAATGATTGAGTCCAAACGGTTTCACCAAACCGTTTGGTGGTTTGGGTTCCAAACCATTTGGAATGGTTGACCGTTTGAGATGGTTGACCATTTGAAGATATATGTTATGGCACTTGGATCTTGATCCAATGGTTTCAATTTGTTTGATCTTGAAGGTTTCAATGGTGAATGATTCCTTAATTGCAAACCCTAATCGACTAAGTGCTGAATTTCCAATTGAATAAGTTGATGCTTTGGGTTGATTGACCCAAACGGTTTCAAAACCATTTGGGGATCACCTAAATGGTCTCAAGACCTTTTGGTGGTCACCCAAGACCATTTGGAAGTCTAGGGTTGAGTATGGTTAGGTGGTTTAAGATCCAAAGGTACTAAGTTGAAGTGCAATCAAATGTTGATTTGGTGATCAATCCAATGATCCAAACCCTAATTGGTTGACTTGGATTTTGATGTTAACATGGTCAAACGGTCTCAAGACCATTTGGAGGTCATCCAAATGACCTCAAGACCATTTGGGGTCAGGTCATGTTCAATTTGGGTGATGGTCCATTGGTTTTAAAGCAACTAGTCACACATTGATTAATGTTGAAGGATCATCAATTCCAAACCCTAATCCAATTGATTCAAACCATAATTGATGACCAATTGAGGGTCAATTGAGGGTCAAATCAGTTGAAGGTTGACCTATTTAATTCAATTGAAGTATGATGATAGGTCCAATTGATGATTGGTTACATGAATTCAATAATTGAAGGAGTCAATATTGGAAACCCTAATTCAATTTGATTGGTTGAGACCATATTTGGTCCATGCAGTTTTAAGGAGGTTTGGACCAAACGGTCTCAAGGCCATTTGAGTCCAAATGGTCTCAAGACCGTTTGGGACCAAACGATCCCAAACCGGTTGAGCTCATGCGGTTTCAAAATGTTGCTTTAGCAAACGATTTCAATGTTCAACTTTAGCAAACGGTTTCAAGGGTCACCTTTAGCAAACGGTTTCAAGTGTGCACCTTTGGTAAACGGTTTCAACCTCAACTCTACTAAATAGTTTTGAGTATTCAACCAAGACCGTTTGAGGTCTGATTGGTCAAGACCATTTGAGGTCTAAGTGACCAAGACCGTTTGAGGTCTAAGTGATTAAGATCTTTTGAAGTTCAAAATTGGTTAAAACATTTGGACACCTAATATGATCAAAGGTCAATTAGATGATTGATTATTAATGATGTAGACCAATGATGATGATGAAGGTTAACCCTAGCTTTGTGCACTCAAGTGAAGAGTTGACCTAGATTAATCTTGGATTGTTTATCACCCTAAAGAGGATGAGAGGGAGAGAGAATGGGAGAGATGATGGCTTATTTAATAAGCCCTAATTCTATCATTATGAACAAACATGTAATCAAGGTTTGACCCACAATATGAGATCATGAAATCTTCATTGAAAAAATTGATGTACCTTGATCCTAATTTAGGGCAAGGTTATGTGAAACCCTAATTTAAGAGCAAAGCTCAGTGAAACCATAACCTAGGGTGATGATGTAACCATAACTTAGTGTAACAATGTAAGAAGTCCTAATTTAATGGGAATTGAACATCCTAACCCTAATTTGTGTATGAGGTAAGAGAAACCTTACTTGGATGTGAATAGTAAACCTTAATCCCTGAAATGGGGTAAATGTGCATGAAACCCTAATATAGGGTAGTGCTACTAATTCTAGGTGAAGTCCTATCACTGGGTGATGGTTGTGAAATCCTAATTTCACATAATACTAGGTGAAACCCTGATATAGAATGATGATTATGTGAAACTCTAATGAAGAGTGAGCCTAGGTGATATCCATATATATGTAAGATGCTAAGTGAACCTCAAATTATAATTGTGGAGATCCTATTCCTATTAAGGGAATAGTGATTCATGTTGATAAATGTAACACCTAGAGGGGGTTGATAATGGATATCCTTACATTAATAGTCCTTGACTCAAGGGTGAGTCCATATCTTTGGTAATGGTTGTATTTTTTCTAAATAGATGAGCTATGATCAAAACATTGCATGATGAATGTGATGATCTAGTGCATAAAGTATTAGGATGGAGAATATCCTAATACAATCTAAGTGGATGAACCCAAGTAAGATGAAGGTGTTGAGGGGAGTGATACATCAAGATATGATAGATATCACATCCAACACCCCAATTCTGATATATCTTGATACGTTATAAGTCCACTATAATTGTAATGGATGACACATGAAATGTTTCATGTCAATTGTTACATTGAAATGTAATGCACCTTGATGATTGTAGGCTAACATGCTTTATGAAAAGGTTAATCCAAAACAATATGCTATGATACAATCATAGTCTGATAAAGATGAGAGAAACTCATACTTTGTGTTGATAATACATTCAATGATGAATGATGTGGGTATATAAGTATGTTTGAATACTTATGATATCTATTTTGGCCTCTAGCTATGAGAAGCAATGGAATAGGGTTGATCATTAATAATATGATCTTAAGAACCCAAGTGCTTATTTATGGAAAACCCTAATGAAGGGTATTGATGTGAAAGAGATACCATGAACCCCTAAGAGGGAACAGTGGTATTACTTAGTGTTGTATGGTACTGATGTGAAAGAGAAACCATAAACCCTAAAGAGGGAATAGTGGTATTACTTAATGTTGTATGGTACTGATGTGAAAGAGAAATCATGAACCCTAAAAAGGGAATAGTGATATTACTTAGTGTTGTATGATACTGATATGAAAGCTTTATAATTGTTAACATGAATACTAATCATGCAGGGATGATGAGATGAGGAGAATAGCCAGGTATGGGCTATGATGTTTTGTTTATTGAGAATGATTTATAGGCTTTATAAGCCTTCGTATGCTTTGTGTAGAAAGAATCATTGAACTTTATGTACTATGCGCAATACATTGTGTAACAAGAATTATGATGTCCTTGGTCAAGATGATCTGAAAGTATTAAGTTACCTGATAAGTGGTAATAAGTATCCTATGGTGAGTTATGGGTTCAAATACCCAGATGCTATAAACATGATGATGAATTTGTTATGAAGTGGAATTGTACTTGGTGAGTTGAGGGATTAAGATCCCAACACTTAGTGAAAGAGTATGGCTACAGGCCATGACTCCACAATGACAATGTCAGGCATTAGATATATGATCTAAGCCTGAAGAGAGTTAATGTTGTGGTAATGATTCTGTAGTGAATAAATGTTATACATGTTCTTCATATTCCTTAATGTATAAGTGACATATTGCTCTTTTAAGTTATAGCTGCAATGTTTTAGATAAGAATAATATTCTAATCTGTTAGACATTGAATTAACTACTATCAAACAAATATGATTCCTTTATTCATAATTATCTTCTTAAGCTACAATAATAATGTTACTGGAGGAGAGTTATATCTCTCGCTGGGACAATTTGCAATTGTCTCACCCTCGTGGGAACTACATGTTTAGGTGGTCGCGGACGAGGAGATAGGAATCCTTCAGTAGGTGAAGGACAGCAGCAGTAGCAGGGACAACAGTGAAGTCTCAGGTAGAGACACTAGATGTTATACCTTGTATAGATGTAGATAGAGTCATATGTGTCGTATCTATACTCTTAGGTCCTCGAAGTAGTAGTTAGTGCTTTTGAGATTTTGTCTCAGTGCCTCGAGATTTTCATATTGCATGTGTTTAGTTTAACATGTCAGCTTATGCTTGTAATTCACAGAAAGAGATGATACAAGATATGTACTTTCAAAAAACAGAATGTAAATGAGTTACTTTTGTTCTATGTGAGAAAGTTTTTATTTGAAGGACCTCTTGATAAAAAGGGTTTTAATTTTTAGTGATTTTCGGTAATCCGCTGCTTAGAAAATGCTTTTGTATTAGTTAATTATGTTTTTATAAGTTGGATGTCACAATTAAGTGGTATCAGAGCTCTAGGTTTGGTGAGCCTACAGAGACATAGGACTAAGGTTGTAGAGTTTGTTCTAAGTGTCTTCCAGTTTATCTGATAGTATCTTCTGCTCACATAGGAGAAGAAGAACTTGAAGATGTCTGGACCACATGAAGAACATGTTGTTGAGGATAGCACTGCTACACCAGGAGGAGGTGTAAGAGAACAGAATAAGGAAGGTCTTGTACCTGAACAGCCCCAGATTGACCCAGTTGTGATAGAAAATCCAACTCTCCATGCTCTATTTGAGAAATTCTTGACAGCCATGACACATATGGAAGACAGGATGCCACCACCTGCACCTAGGGCACCAGCCCATCATGTGGCCTATGGAGCCGGCAAGACTTTCGAGAGACTTTGTCAGGTTGGAGCCATAGACTATGTTGGTACATCTGATCCAGCAGATGCTGATTTGTGGCTGACATGGCTGGAAAAGGCTTTCAGGATCCTTGATATTCCTGAAGTTGAAAAGGTAAGATATGTTGTGTACCTCCTAAAAGGAAGTGGTGGTCATTGGTGGATGATAGAGGAAGATAAGAGACCAGGTGAAGAAATTGGATGGGAGGCATTTCGATGAGAATTCATCAGTAGATACTTCCCTAAGACGTATCTATATGAGAAGATCTCTCAATTTGAAAGGATCAAACAAGAACAGATGAACGTTAGTGAATATGAAGCTAAGTTCATGGAGTTGTTACGGTTTTGTCTGCAAATGGCAGTTAGTGATGAGGAAAGAATTTGGCATTTGGAGAAGGGATTGAACGCTAAACTAACCACTCATGTGTCTGCCTTAGAGAACAGGAAGAGGTTTGCTACCTTTGTGGAGTCGGTAAGGAGGATAGAGAGGTCTGAAATCGAGAAATGACAGACTAGTGGTAAGAAGGTGTACACCCAGTATCAAGAACAAAGGTCTGAAAGTTTTAAGAAGCCGAGATTTTCTGCATCGGCAACATCATCGAGATTCCATGCCCAGACACAATGGATGTCAAGTAGGGGTAGGGATCGTAGTAATGTTCCAAGTAGATCCTCTGACATAGCGTCAACATCGGTGACTGGGTCTCGTAGACATTTTGCGCCCAGGATCTGTTACCAATGTAGACAACCAGGACATCTAGCAAAGGATTGTCCAGACGAGAATTCGAGGATGACTCTACCTCAGGGGTAGAGTCAACATGGCTCACACAGGAGGCAATTTTTTTTAGTAACAATAGAGGATGTGGACAGACGTCCCTGACAGGTCAGATGAAATAGTTTTGTTTTGATATTTCATTTCATTATTCTATGTGTTAAAGATATGAAAGTAGTTGTTTTTTAATTCCTTTGACTAGTCCCATAAGGACACAAGCGAGATGAGAACTTACATCTTACTCAGTGTTCCTTAAAATGTTTTATAATCTCCCTTATCTGTGTGTTGAAAGATGAGATATAGAAGTGATGCCTGAAGAAAATTCAAGAATGGAAAATCATGTGTGTATAATGATATGAAAAGTGAGGAATATGATAGTAAATAAAGTGCATACTACCTAATCTCAGTACTTGTATACCCTGGCCATGTATATGATTATTGTATTTAAGGCAAGTATGAAACTCTTAGATTGTTATCTTTTTTATTACTCTGATCAAGTAGTCATTTTGAAACAATCTAGAGAGTATAATGAAAGTAAATAGGAAGAGCTAAGTGAACTTTATTAGTGAATTTTTTCCAAAATAAATTACTTAGTGAATATTCTCAGTGAACTTCCTCGGTGAATATTTTCAAAACAAATTACTCAGTGAACATACTCAGTGAACTTGCTCAGTGAATATTTTCAAAACAAATTACTCTGCGAACATACTCAGTAAACTTGCTCAGTGAATATTTTCAAAACAAATTAATCAGTGAATATACTCAGTGAACTTGCTCAGTGAATATTTTCAAAACAAATTACTCAGTGAATATACTCAGTGAACTTGCTTAGTGAATATTTTCAAAAAAAATACTGAGTGAATATACTCAGTGAACTTGCTCAGTGAATATTTTCAAAACAAATTACTCAGTGAACATACTCAGTTAACTTTCTCAGTGAATATTTTCAAAACAAATTACTCAGTGAACTTGCTCAGTGAATATTTTCAAAACAAATTACTCAATGAACATACTCAGTGAACTTTCTTAGTGAATTTTTCCAAATAAATTGCTCAGTGAACTTTCTCAGTGAACTTTTCCAAACAAATAAAGGATTGCTGAGTGAATTACTTCTGTTAGATATATATGTTTCTCTTTTGATAAATATTCATGGGTGATGATAGAAGTATGTTCTTTTATGCTTTTTCCTTTAAATAATATGGACATCATATGTTAGGGGTTTATGCTTTGCATAAACATAAACATTGATAAGGTTGAATTAGTGAAAGGAAATTTGTGTGAATTATAGATCTATGGAATCTCCATAACATTGAGAAGTTAGGTGGAGACTTGAGGGCATGATTAATGAATAATCTGTCCCTCCTTTTTTCTGGGATTTCGGGGATGAAATCCTTGTTAGCGGTTTATAATTTGTAACATCCCTGACCTGGGTTATGCCTTAACCCTGGGTGTTTTGATTAAGAAAGATGATTATATGCTTGATCTTATCTTGTGAAAAGTAATTAGGGCTCAAGAGGAACTCATGTTGCAATTCTACTCCTTTTTGAACATTGTTGAAATCAATGTTTTACTTATTTTGGACTAAAGTGCAAATTACCCAAATTGAGGGGTTTAAGTGCAAATTGTGCATGATAATATGTTACTCATGTTTTGAAGCATCATGAGAGTGAATATGATGCATAGTTATGGCTTATAGAAGCCTGAGCACCAAGAAAGAGCTGATAAAGCAATGAATGTGCATTAAAACCTAGTTTTGGTGTAATGTGCAATTTACCCAAAACCTAGGGTTCAATATGCAAATTACCACTTTGTTAAGGTCTCTAATGTTTCTTGGCATCATGTAGATCAAATAAAATGATAGGGGTGCCTCATTTGAATTAAGTTGGAGGAGAGAGAATCTTGATATTAAAATAATCAAGATTTAATCCTAATTGAAACCCTAATTCAATTTAGGGCAAAAATAAATGTATTAATTAAAGGGACTTCAACCAAAATTAAAATGGTTGAATTTTCTCAAGTGTGAACACCTTTGTGCCTTTTCTAGGCCACGAAAATATCCAAGGGAGTGGATAACTCACACACCTTATTATAAGAAAAAGAAATATCCACTCACATATGGATATTAGTATAATATGATTTAAGGTGCTTAATTTGCTTTCCTTTAAATCATGGATAATTGAGAGGAATAAGAGTCAAACAAGATAGCCTCGGATCCAAGGATTTTAGGGGGGAAAGGCGGCACTATTTTTGGGATTAAATGAATTTTATAAGGCATTTTCTCTCTCATGAAATTTCTTATAAACGTACCCTTTACAAGCCAAACCAAGGGCTTTTTCGTTTCCATTTCTTTTCCCTTGCTTGGAAAACGACCAAGGAACTTTGGAGGATCAGTAGGACGACCCCCAACCTGTTGGTAAGCTTCTTGACTGCCTTTCACCTTGAATCCATGGTGAAAATCAAAAATCAATGTATGAATTCTTCATATCTCGATCCCCTCTTCAATTCTAACCATTCCTTTTCACTCAAAGCTTGAGGATGACCCTTGGAATAGTGAAAGGAGTTGCATCCACCATTTTTTCCGTGAGCTTGGAGCTTTGGAGCTTAATTGGAGGCGGGTTTTATAACTTGAACCCTTAATTTTATTATTGCAATCAATTCCTTATCAATTGGTGATCATTTCTACATTTCTGAAATTCAGTTTGGTTGATTGATGCAATCTCCATGGAAATCACAGAAGATTTCATGAGTTTGAATTTTGATGATGATTACATCATCATAATCACACACCTCCCCAAATATCTAGGGCAAACAGTTTCAATGATTGAGTCCAAACGGTTTCACCAAACCGTTTGGTGGTTTGGGTTCCAAACCATTTGGAATAGTTGACCATTTGAGATGGTTGACCATTTGAAGATATATGCTATGGTACTTGGATCTTGATCCAATGGTTTCAATTGGTTTGATCTTGAAGGTTTCAATTGTGAATGATTCCTTAATTGCAAACCCTAATCGACTAAGTGTTGAATTTCCAATTGAATAAGTTGATGATTTGGGTTGATTGACCCAAATAGTTTCAAAACCATTTGGGGATCACCCAAACAGTCTCAAGACCGTTTGGTGGTCACCCAAGACCGTTTGGAGGTCTAGGGTTGAGTATGGTTAGGTGGTTGAAGATCCAAAGGTACTAAGTTGAAGTACAATTAAATGCTGATTTGGTGATCAATCCAATGATCTAAACCCTAATTGGTTGACTTGGATTTTGATGTTTACATGGGCAAACGGTCTCAAGATCGTTTGGAGGTCATCCAAATGACCTCAAGAACGTTTGGGGTCAGGTCATGTTCAATTTGGGTGATGGTCCATTGGTTTTAAAGTAACTAGTCACACATTTATTAATGTTGAAGGATCATCAATTCCAAACCCTAATCCAATTGATTCAAACCCTAATTGATGACCAATTGAGGGTCAATTGAGGGTCAAATCAGTTGAAGGTTGACCTATTTAATTCAATTGAAGTATGATGATAGGTCCAATTGATGATTGATTACATGAATTCAATAATTGAAAGAGTCAATATTGGAAACCCTAATTCAATTTGATTGGTTGAGACCATATTTGGTCCATGCGGTTTTGAGGAAGTTTGGACCAAATGGTCTCAAGACCGTTTGGGACCAAACGATCCCAAACCGGTTGAGCTCATGCGGTTTCAAAATGTTGCTTTAGCAAACGATCTCAATGTTCAACTTTAGCAAACGGTTTCAAGGGTCACCTTTAGCAAACGGTTTCAAGTGTGCACATTTGGTAAACGGTTTCAACATCAACTTTACTAAACAGTTTTGAGTATTCAACCAAGACCGTTTGAGGTCTGATTGTTCAAGACCATTTGAGGTCTAAGTGACCATGACCGTTTGAGGTCTAAGTGATTAAGATCTTTTGAACTTCAAAATTGGTTAAAACATTTCGACACCTAATATGATCAAAGGTCAATTAGATGATTGATTATTAATGATGTAGACCAATGATGATGATGAAGGTTAACCCTAGCTTTGTGCACTCAAGTGAAGAGTTGACCTAGATTAATCTTGGATTTTTTATCACCCTAAAGAGGATGAGAGGGAGAGAGAATGGGAGAGATGATGGCTTATTTAATAAGCCCTAATTCTATCATTATGAACAAACATGTAATCAAGGTTTGACCCACAATATGAGATCATGAAATCTTCATTGAAAAAAATTGATGTACCTTGATCCTAATTTAGGGCAAGGTTATGTGAAACCCTAATTTAAGAGCAAAGCTTAGTGAAACCATAACCTAGGGTGATGATGTAACCCTAACTTAGTGTAACAATGTAAGAAGCCCTAATTTAATGGGAATTGAACATCCTAACCCTAATTTGGGTATGAGGTAAGAGAAACCTTACTTGGATGTGAATAGTAAACCTTAATCCCTTAAATGGGGTAAATGTGCATGAAACCCTAATATAGGGTAGTGCTACTAATTTTAGGTGAAGTCCTATCACTGGATGATGTGTTGTGAAATCCTAATTTCACATAATACTAGGTGAAACCCTGATATAGAATGATGATTATGTGAAACTCTAATGAAGAGTGAGCCTAGGTGATATCCATATATATGTAAGATGCTAAGTGAACCTCAAATTATAATTGTGGAGATCCTATTCCTATCAATGGAATAGTGATTCATGTTGACAAATGTAACACCTAGAGGGGGTTGATAATGGATATCCTTACATTAATAGTCCCTGACTCAAGGGTGAGTCCATATCTTTGGTAATGGTTGTATTTTTTCTAAATAGATGAGCTATGATCAAAACATTGCATGATGAATGTGATGATCTAGTACATAAAGTATTAGGATGGAGAATATCCTAATACAAGCTAAGTGGATGAACCCAAGTAAGATGAAGGTGTTGAGGGGAGTGATACATCAAGATATGATAGATATCACATCCAACACCTCAATTCTGATGTATCTTGATACGTTATAAGTCCACTATAATTGTAATGGATGACACATGAAATGTGTCATGTCAATTGTTACCTAGGTTTTGGAAAGCGCAAAGCGGGAAGCGCGCAGATTGACCCTTTTGAAGCGGGGAGCGGAAAGCGGGCTTTAAAGCGGACCAAAGCGGGCGTTTTTGAAAAAGTGGTCTGCATTGTTTTAAAAATGTAGAAAAATTTTGGTGACTGTCGTACTGCTAACATATTATTAATCAAGCATCTAAATGATATTTCATTACATCATAATGACTTTTACATATGAAAAAGGGTCCTATTTACAAAAATAAATTGTTACAAGCTAAAAATACTCAAACATCATAAAACCGCATAGTCCTCGCTCAACAATCAAGTATCATACTAGTACTATGTATTTAATATTGTTTCCACAATTGGGCTTAGAAATTATCATTTAGTAAAAAAATTGGAGGTAGTAATAGTTAAATACTAGTACTATGTACAAATATTGTTGACTGAGTAAGGTAGTCTTCAACATAATATAAATAGATGCACATTTAAATAGTAACAAAGAGAAATGCATGACAATATATAGTAGAAGCAAGCTAATTAGATATTACTCGGTAAATCCTAAAGAGCAATAAACTACTAGACTTAGTATATAATAAACAATATAACAAATTTTACTACCTTATTTTGTTACAGTCTATAGATGGTTGTGCAAAGTTTTTGTACGAGTATACAAAATGGCAGACTATTAATTTGTCAGTGGTAATAAACTACATTAAACATACATGCCAATATCATACATAGTAAATCATAAAGAACAATAAGTTATTGCACTAATTACATAATTGACAATATAACAATATTTTACGACATCATTTTGTTACAGTCCACAGATGGTTGTGCAAAGATTTTATACAAGTATACTAAATGTCAGACTATTAGAGTATCAGCGGTAATAAACAACATTAAATATACATGATAATATCATAAAAAAACTTGAAAGTACAAAGTACTAGTCTAGCTGTACAGAGTGTACAAACAGCAGTAACAAAGTAAAGATAAATGTTAATTACCAAACTTTCTTACACCTTTTGAGATACAACAACTGGAGCATCACATCTCCCAAAAGTAGTGCTTTCATTTTTCTATAGATTTGACGAGTGATTAGGCCACTCCAGCAATATTTGTCGTGAAGCGCCCTGAAGCGGTCGCTTAAGCGGGGCTGAAAAAGCGGCCTGAAGCGGCAAAAAGCGGGAAAAAGTGGCCGCTTCAGTCCAAAATGCTTCAAAGCCCGCTTCATCTAAAATTACAATGGGACATAGGCTTGACCGCTTAAGCAGCCGCTTAAGCGGCCGCTTCACCCGCTTTTTAAATCATTTATTGTTACATTGAAATGTAATGCACCTTGATGATTATAGGCTAACATGCCTTATGAAAAGTTTAATCCAAATCAATATGCTATGATACAATCATAGTCTGATAAAGATGAGAGAAACTCATACTTTGTGTTGATAATACATTCAATGATGAATGATGTGGGTATATAAGTATGTTTGAATACTTATGATATCTATTTTGGCCTCTAGCTATGAGAAGCAATGGAATAGGGTTGATCATTAATAATATGATCTTAAGAACCCAAGTGCTTATTTATGGAAAACCCTAATGAAGGGTACTGATGTGAAAGAGATACCATGAACCCCTAAGAGGGAATAGTGGTATTACTTAGTGTTGTATGGTACTGATGTGAAAGAGAAACCATAAACCCTAAAGAGGGGATAGTGGTATTACTTAATGTTGTATGGTACTGATGTGAAAGAGAAATCATGAACCCTAAGAAGGGAATAGTGATATTACTTAGTGTTGTATGATATTGATATGAAAGCTTTATAATTTTTAACATGAATACTAATCATGCAGGGATGTTGAGATAAGGAGAATAGCCAGGTATGGGCTATGATGCTTTGTTTGTTGAGAATGCTTTATAGGCTTTATAAGCCTTCATATGCTTTTTGTAGAAAGAATCATTGAACTTTATGTACTATGTGCAATACATTGTGTAACAAGAATTATGATGTCCTTGGTCAATATGATCTGAAAGTATTAAGTTACCTGATAAGTGGTAATAAGTATCCTATGGTGAGTTATGGGTTCAAATACCCAGATGCTATAAACATGATGATGAATTTGTTATGAAGTGGAATTGTACTTGGTGAGTTGAGGGATTAAGATCCCAACACTTAGTGAAAAGAGTATGGCTACTGGCCATGACTCCACAATGACAATGCCAGGCATTAGATATATGATCTAAGCCTGAAGAGAGTTAATGTTGTGGTAATGATTCTGTAGTGAATAAATGTTATACATGTTCTTCATATTCCTTAATGGATAAGTGACATGTTTCTCTTTTAAGTTATAGATGCAATGTTTTAGATAAGAATAATATTATAATCTGTTAGACATTGAATTAACTACTATCAAACAAATATGATTCATGTATTCATAATTATCTTCTTAAGCTGTAATAATAATGTTACTGGCAGAGAGTTATATCTCTCGCTGGGACAATTTACAATTGTCTCACCCCCGTGGGAAATACATTTTTAGGTGGTCACGGACGAGGAGACAGGAATCCTTCAGTAGGTGAAGGACAGCAGCAGCAGGGACAACAGTGAAGTCTCAGGTGGAGACACTGGATGTTATACCTTGTATAGATGTAGATAGAGTCATATGTGTCGTCTATGTACTCTCAGGTCCTCGGAGTAGTAGTTAGTGCTTTCGAGATTTTGGCTCAGTGCCTCGAGATTTTCATGCATCCTGTGTTTAGTTTAACAGGTCAGCTGATGCTTGTAATTCACAGAAAGAGATGATACAAGATATGTACTTTCGAAAAATAGAATGTAAATGAGTTACTTTTGTTCTATGTGAGAAAGTTTTTATGTGATGGACCTCTTGATAAAATAGTTTTAATTTTCAGTGATTTTCGGTAATCTGCTGCTTAGAAAACGCTTCTGCATTAGTTAATTATGTTTTTATAAGTTGGATGTCACAAAAACTGTGAGGATATTAAACGGTCTCCAAGACTGTTTGGGACGTGAGTCATAAACCGTTAAGAAGAAGAAAATGGTTTTCCCAACCGTGTAAAGTGGATTCACACCCAAAACATGAGGACTCCTACCAGTGCCTATAAATAGGACAAGCAGGGTCCTCATTTGGGCATCGGACCCAGGACACCGACATGCTTCCTAAACACTGGTACGGTCCATGTACATCCACGCCATTTCCACTTCATCTGTTTCTCTTACTGTGATCAAGGAGATTGAGAAGAGAAGGAAGGAGGAGAGAGAAAGATTGCCTAGTCTATCTTGGCATCCCTCGTTCCTCTTCCAGATCTGCTCCGACACAGCGTAGAAGACTGCATCATCTTCATCGAGCTGCAATCACCTTCTGCATCATGCTCATGGTGGAATCTTCCCTCTCTCTTGTTCTTCTTGTTTCTCACATCATAAGCGAGTAGTTCCTTTTCGCTGGGGTGCGGGGACTAGCCCCGCTGCCAATGCTTTTATGTCTTTTCACTTTAACATTCCAAGGCAATGTATATAACTTTTCATTTCGTTGTTAATCGTCGATGTTTGCTTGTAGATTGATCACCTGCTTTCTTTTATCTTGTTCTTTCCTATGTTGCGAGAACTTCAATATGTAGGATAGAATGTCGATTAACGCGGTTGACTCCCTAACTAGAAATAGAAAGGGATTCCTTGAGGTCATAAGTATATGATCTGTGAGGGGATGAGCCATCCAGCCCATGGTGATGCTTCTATCTGCCTAACACATGTATAGGGGAGCCACAGGATTTCTGTATCTTTGGAACCGTAAGTGCATGATCTGGATGGCGATGAGACATCCAATGCATAAGGTGATGCTTACGCGAGCCTAAACATCCCTCCAGGAGGGTTCGTAGCAGTTCTATTTGGATAGTTAGATATTGTCTGGATGCTTGTGATTGGATATGTTTGCATGTGTAGTGGTGGTGAAACCTGAGACCACCCCAGTGATTCCATATCATTAATCTAGATCAAACTTTAATTTTTCTCTTACTTTCTCGCACTTAGTTTAATTAACCTCAAATCAACCCTTTGTATTAAATATTAGTCTTACTTGAGCAAGACTAGACTAGCAATGATTCTTAAAAATGTTGTCCCTTGGGATTTGATCATCAACTATACTACGATAAGACCTGTCCGCTTGCGGGTGGTATTATTGCACAAGGTTTTGGTAAAAACTCTGGGATTTAAACCCAGAGTGAATTTGCTAGTGTGATAATAAGCCACGTTAGGGACCTAGTCCAACACATTGGTTTAGATTATTCACACTTCACCCAGAAGTGCACGGGGTCGTGCAGTAGTATAGGCAAGTAGCAAGAGAAGGGTTGATCCTCAGGGAGAGAGAGGGGACTAGAGCTATGTTAATATGAGCTACGTTCCTAAAGTGGAGAGTAGAGTTGTAGGGTTTAAAGGTTGGCTTTGGTTGATTACACTATAATTGCAAGCAATTAATAACAAGCTTGAAACTACATTACCAAGAACTCTAGATTAACCTAAGCAGGTTAAGACTAAGAAGCTAGGCTAAACAAGCAAAAGAGCAAGAGCAAGGTATTACACTATAGTAGCAATTCAAATTATCAGCTAAGAAACAAGCTAAGCACTAAAGCAAGTGAGATCCTAAGTTATCACTAACTAACTACATTAACACAAGCAAGCTCAAAAGAGCCCTAACTACTTAAGCAAGACCTAACTATCAAGAACCAAGTAATTAGCTAAGAAGTAACAAAGGAAATTAACTAAACTAGCATTAATAAGTTAAGATGGCAAGGTGGGTTTTAAGCAATAAGATGGATAGGTGGGCCATTTGGGAATGAGACTTTGATATTAGTTGGAGGAGGTTACATAACAAGCAAGTTTTATATCTTCAATCTAGATTACCAAACCAAACAAAAAGGCAAGTGTTATTGGAATAATCCCATGCTACTAGTTGGAAAACTAGGGTTATGTGTAATTCTAATAGGACTTGGCAAGTTTGGGTTTCTAGGGTAAGTGGTATTAGGTAAATTGAGAGCCAAGGGTAGGAATGAGAGTAGAGATGAGGGTATTTCACCTCATGTTACTTGCCATATGGCCTTTAGAAAACTCTAGGCAATCACACTAATCACACTTACACTGCTACTTAGATCTCACATCTACTTGTAGGAGAATAGAGTTGTATGTGGGAACAAAGGGTGCTAGCTAGGGATCCACTATTTGGACCTAGGAGCAATTCCTAAGATAGCCACATGCATTCCATTTTCCCCTAGAAGATTAGTGTCATCAAGCATCATAAAACAAGCAATCCATGTTTAAAAACACAAACCATAAGAAAGTTCATGGGAAATGAGATAGAAGCAAGAGGCAATCATCATATAATACAAATTTATTCATTACAAGCTATTTTTTGCCCAACTTGGTATCAAAATAACATTTTAACCCCAAACAGCCCACCACTAGGGGCTTAGCTAGACATGACGATACAAAAGAGAAAAGAAAGGAGAAGAAAGGGATAGGAATTCATGGAGCTCGTGGAAGCTTCTTCCCCTTCACCTCCTAGATGATGTAGGGTGTGGCTCCTCCTCTAAGGTAGGTGAATAGCATGGAGATATGGGGGATTATGGTGGGAAACCTAGAAAACTAGGTTTGTATGGTGAAAATGGAGTGGGAGGTAGGTGAAAGGTTTGGAAAGCAAGGAAATGTCTAAGGAGTGTCTAGGAGGGTTCTAGGGAAGCTAACATTCGTGTTATGGCTGCCACCTATGTATATATAGTTGATGGGGAGGGACTAGGATAAGTGGGGGTAAAATGGGAAAATAGTAGAGAAAAAGTGTAGATTTAGGTGGTCACCACGGCCGTAGTGGGGGTTACATGGCATGGTCGTGGGCAATGGAATGGCCGAGGTGGAAGGTGGAGGTGAGGTGTAAGTATGTATGGTGGCCATGGTCGTGTTGGGTAGTGGGTACCACGGCCGTGTTGGGTAGCACGGTCGTGTTGGAGGAGGCAGCCACGGGCGAGGTTGCTCTAAGTTCGTCTTTTCTTTGGCTCGCCATGGTCGTGGTAATCACCATGGGTGAGGTGGGATTCAATGGCCACGGTCATGCTGATGGCCACGAGTGTAGTCATTTACGTGTAAAATGAGTCGAGTCACTATTGAATGTTGGGGTCTTGAGGAATAAATCACCACGGTCGAGGCAGGGGCCACGGGTGAGTTGGAGCACGCTGGCCACGACCGTTCTGATGACCATAGTCGTGGTGTCTTCAGTGACCACGGCTATTTTATTGACCATGATTGTGGTCATTCATGTACAATCTTGGCGATGTTATTGTAACTTTTGGAGATATATTCCCTACGACTGTTGTGGTTTACCACAATCATTTTGGGGCTTCTTACTGTTGATCTCCACTTCAACTTCTTCATTTGTCCTTCTTTTGGTTTGAATTGATTCTTGTGTATCCAAAGAGAGCTTAGGGAAGAGGTAGGTCCAATCTTGGGGTACAAGGACCCAAAGATGTTCTTTGTCTCTCTCCCTTGCATCAATGCATGTATAAGTACCCTGAAAAACACACAAAAGGAGGCATAAGTGCATTTGACATAAAAGATCACATTGGAGGAAATAAATTTCAATCTATAGTATTTAGATGTGATTATAATGCAAAAAGACACAGGATGAAGCCCTAAATAGGGCTGCATCATAGGGCAACAACAACAATTCCCAAATTGTTGCTACCCATCAGTCGATACTTCGATTAAAAAAAAGCACGTACCCATAACACATCCCTCCACACATGCCACAACAATAAATCATGAAAACCAACCCCTCCCCCTTCATCTCCATTAACATCCCATACAACTCGCATGCTGACATTGACCTAGATACCTTCAACAAGTTGAAGACCGCCATCATTGATGATCTTCATGCTTCACTGAGTTTGATTCTTCACAAATCGATCCTTTCTATGAAGTATCATGAAGTGGTGCAATTGTATGTTGCTCTGCTATGCACATAGGAATTGCAAAAGCACAACAACTTTTTTTTCCTTGACAACACAGGTATATCTACTACCAAACTTCTTACACACCCATCTACACATGTTGATATAAATACTATAGACTGTGATACCAACATGGTCTATATTCCACCAACCCTTGTTTGCACACCTCCCGATAACATTGCATATCTTGCACCATGGGTTAGCATAGAGGATTTTGTATTCTTTTGCCATAGCATTGGCATAACCTTTACCCAATCCACAGTCATTGACACCTTCCTCACAGAATTTGTAGCACAAAACCATTGGACATATCGTAGGACTCAACATTGAAACCTATAACACCGAGCTTGTGTCTCATATTTTTCATCTACTATGTATCAACATCATCTGTCATCATGGCTATTACAACATGGAATGTCCGTGGGGCGCCTGCACCATACAAGAGTTGTGCCATTAGAAATTCCATATACCAACAACGCATTGACCTTATCACCATTCAGGAAACTAAAAAAACTCTGACCAATTTTCTATTTCAACACATTAGCGATCGTCACATCAATAAATGGATACAACTCCCACCCATTGGCTTCATGGTGGCATTGTTATAAGATGGAATGACAACACTTACCATGCTACACACTCCTTCCTACTTAACCACAGCATCCCGATCCAGTCCAAGATGCCAGAACTGACAAGCTCTGGCATTTTAGAGGTGTATACGAACCCCCTAGAACCCATAAAAACCTTTCCTGGAAGAACTTGACACACTGGCCAATCAGCTCACATCCACCCCCTGGATTATTGGAGCTGATTTCAACATGATTATATGCACACAAGAGAGATACCCCACAACTCTTATGACTACGCACCTATTACTCGCCATGTGACTCTCTTCCACAACTTCATCACCGCACACCACCTCAGAGACAACCACACATGCAATGGATGTTGGACATGGTACAAAGGACAACATAGAGCTAGATTAGACCATTTTCTATGTAACAACTTATGGGTGGATATGCACCCAATGGCGTATGCTACTCTTATTGCTACTATTCTATCTGATCACTTCCCCATCCTTCTCCATACAAAAGCTCTTACCTGAGGATTGATACCTTTTCATTCTAAGAGATTATGGACTCGACACCAAAACTTTATCCGTTTGATCACCAACATTTGGAACAATTACCTCTCCTCAAACAACCTGGGTTATGACATCCAACACAAACTCAAACTGTTTAGGCCAGCCCTTAAGAGGTGGAACGATCAACATGTTGGCTCCATCCAAGACTCCATCAGAACCAAGGAAAAGCTCCTCCTATCCATCCTCCAACTAAACCCACCTGTAGACATGCATCATACAATTCTAGAAGACATCAAACTTCTCAAAAACCATGAAGAAACCCTATGGAAACAACAATCCAAAACCATATGGCTGAAGGAGGGTGACCAAAACACTAAATTCTTCCACACCACATGCAACAATAAATGTAGTCGTCTTCATATGACTAGAATTGATGGTATTTATACCGCAACCCAACCAAGATGGATCCGCACTACCCACATTGTCAAATTCTTTAAAGGACTCTACAACAACGGACACACTTACAATAGCATAGTGACACTAGATTGGAACATGATCTTCCCACACAAAATCCCTCCTTCACACAACCTTCTTGATCCTTTTCATGAACCTAAAATCAAGGAGGCTATGATGAATCTGGGCTTGGATAAATCACATGGACCAGATGGTTTCAACATGTCCTTCTATCGTGCATCATTATAGATCATCAAGGAGGAATTTGTAAATCTATGTAAACAGATAAACCTACATCACACATCTCACACCTCCTCAATCCTATCAACCACATAGACATAGCTCTCATTCCCAAAAAGGATCATCCTATCTTCATCAGAAACTATAGGCCAACTAGCCTTATCAACTCATCTTACAAGATTATTGCTAAAATGCCCAGTAGTCATATGAAACCTCATCTAAATTCCTTCATAGACCTACGACAATGTGCATTTCTACCCCATAGTAACATTCAAGATGCTTACATCACTATATAGGGAATCCTTCACACCTGTCTATCAATCAGAGAGTTGATCCTCACCCTTAAATTGGACTTTGAAAAAGCTTTTGACAACATCAATTGGGAATTCCTTACACAATGTATGCACAGTTTAAATTTCCCAAACTAATGGTGTTCATGGATACACTCATGTATCAGTACTAGCACATTATCAACACTAATCAATGGAACACCATTTGGTTTTTTTAAGAACAACAATGGCTTGAGGCAAGGGGATCCATTATCACCCTACCTCTTCATCATTATCACATTTGTTCTAAAGTCCCTCATACGCAATGTGACAGAAAATGACAACCTCAGCATTCCAAGGGGATGCACACACAATGACATCCAATATGTTGATGATACCATCATATTCATCAAACCAAACGATGCAGATTTCATCAATCTCATCAGGATCCTAGCGGTATTTTCCTATATCTCTAGACTCAAAATCAATTTCCACAAGTTTAACATTATTAAAACACTTGTTGATGCATCAGAGATGAATCGGTACATTGCCATGTTGGGATGTTAACACAAATCATTCCCTTTTTCATAACTTGGCCTTCCTCTCACCCCTACATGACTTCCATGCTCTGAATGGAACATAGTCATCCACAAATTTAAACACCATGTTAACTCCTGACAAAACAATTTCCTCACTCTTTATGGATGTCTATCTTTACTAAGCGCCTCACTAACACCCATTATTATTCACCACCTAACATGCATTCCTCTTCCATCCACTGTTCTTACAACCATCGATACGATTCGAGGTGAGTTTTTGTGGGAACACCATGGCAAAAAATTACACTTGGTTAACTGGAAGACCATATGTAGCCCCAAGATAGACGGTGGATGGGGGTAGCATCAACATAAAGCTACATATTTTATGCCTCATTCACAAATCACAGACTCCATGTGCAACAAAGAAGAGAAGTTATGGGAAAACATCTTTGCTGACAAATACCTTAAACATCAACCACCATAGGCATTCACTGCATCTAGAATAGCACCACCTCTATGGAATCACCTAGCCAAAGCTCTTCATCTATCATCTCGAGCACCATTCAGACACCACCACACCTTTGGAAAAGTACCAAATTTTGTCATGAACCATGGTGGCATGGGCGTAAACTCATCAACCTTCAACCACCTTACATGACTATCCATACATCCATTATCAACTACAACAATATCCAGGCTCTCACCAAATTAGGAACACACATAAACAACATCCTCAAAACCTACCTTAGAGGATGGATTGATCTGGCCACATATTTGAACATCATGCATCAACTTGAGTACAACACATCTAGAAACATCACATGAAATTGGGGTACTTGATACGCTGCCAAACAGACTTATAAATATTTTGCATTCAGAGGATAGATCAGAGACTACAAGATTTTATGTCAGACAAAATGCCTACTTAAAATGCACATTCTGATTTGGTTGATATGCCATGATAAAATATCCACTAACATGATGATGAGAAATAAAGGGTTTCAGAGACCATCCAAATGTCCACTATGTTACCATCATGAAGAAACCACCCAACACCTATTCTACAGATGTCACACATCCAGACAGATCTAGACTCCATTCACCATGGCTACCACCATTTTAGCACACCCTATACTCAACACCTTCCACAGACTTCAAAACACTAGAAGTTGGACTGATAGATCCAGACAACATGACACATTAATTGTCACTATCATGTGGACCTTGTGGATATCATGAAAATAGACTTTATTTGATAATCTCAAAATATCAATTCAACTATTACAATGACAGGTGGACGCCTACTATCATGAATTCCTTATATGCCAGTTGTCACAGAGACAGAACACACAAGGAGATATACGGATAGGAATCTAAGCATAGCTTACCCAGATCACATGTGGACCATCCTATCGAAGATGGAGGAGAAAATTAGAGCATCTACATGCCATGCTATATCTAGTAGACTACGGCGATATTAAAATACATGAGGATACCCCACCCTTTTTTATGACATGATGTAATATTATTGTGAACTTTATATCCTGGATGCTTGGGATTACACACCTGGTGTTATTATATCCATGTACTCTATAACAAGGCTCAACAGCTCATCACCAAAGATATGACATATGAGTATAACATAGCTAGGAACTATGATGTTTATGTATCAACATATTAGGGTTTCAACAATAATAAGGGAGTATTACATTATCATATTAATCATTTAAGAGGGTTGATCATGCTTAATCTCCATCACTTAATTTGAATTAGGGTTAGGTGTAACAAGCTATGCTTCATTAGGGTTACAAATCAACTCATTATGGTGATTATCAATTATGTTCATACAAGGACAAAGGTAAGACTAAAAAGTTAAGAGCATTGAACCATATAATTCATACCACTAAAACCAAAACATCACACTATGGGCTTCAGCCAAAACTATCAGATGTTGAGGCATCAAACCCTAACCATCAAATTATGTTCTTAATTCAAAACCATCAGTTGAGATATAAGTCTAACCCTTGAATCATTCAACTAGGAAAACCATCAGATTGTGACTTAAAAGAATCATTACATAAGACCTGGTCTCATCATCAGTTGTGGTGTTCAAGACCACCATCAGTTTTGGTGTCCAAGACTATCGTCGATTGTGACACTCAGTGTCACCATCAGATCATGGAGGTAAAACTCCCATCGGTTGACACCATCGAGTGTTGAACCAGTAGAGCCATGGATTGGTGATCATTGGTCAAGGGAGCATCGAGTCTTAGAGTCACAACAACCATTGTTTGATGGACTAGAAGTTCCATCAGTTGTTAGACCCAATGCCTCCATCGATTGTCATCAATAGGTGATCAAACAAGGCAAAATATAAGAAAAAATCATCGTTTGGTGGAGGATAGAAAACCATCGGATGAAACCATCCTTAGAGCATTAAAACCATCAATTTTTTAGTAAGAAAAATATTCCAAAATAGAGCTACGGTATGACCATTGGTTATGATAGGAAACACAAGTAAAAAAGCACCAAAAGCTAAGCCATCGGTTCTAGCAAGAAGGTAACGATTAAATCTTGTACAAGGTGGAAAACAGTTCAAACCCTAAGTATAACCCATTGTTTGAGAGGTACCTAGAACCATTATTTGTCATAAGAGAAAGATTTAAGGCTTCCTATACTAAATGAAGGTCGTGCACAAGGTTTCAGGTTCATTAGTGGCTTTAAACTACTCAAGAAACAACACTTAAGCTTAAGCCTTAGGCAAAGTTAGCTTCTCTATGCTTAGAAATTCGTTTTTGAGAAAGAACATGAGCATGTAAGGTAGTAGTAAGAAATAAACATGAAGAAAGTTACATAACTCACCTCTAGGAGGAAAAGAAAACTCCAAATAGTAAGGTAGTTTGAGCAAAGATGGAAGAAAATCCTAGCTTAGCACTCCACACGACCAAGCAAGATTCTTCTCTGAAAGAGAGAAAACCTTAGGTCAAGGAAGCAAGAAAGAAGGGTTCTTTAATCTTTAGAGAAATATTTACCATAAAACACCATGTTACAACCAAGAAGAATGAATAAGGAGGTATAAAAGCAAGGGAAATGAAGTCCAGAAGGAAGAACTTGCTTGCTTAGGTCAAGAACAAGCAAAGGAAGCTCCACATGCTCAAAAGGAGGGTAGATCCAAGCTCTTGCCACACATGCAAGGAGTTCGACCACCTTCTTCTACCTTGGGCACCTTCTTCTCTAACAAGTAGTGGAGGACTAAGCTCTAGACGGAAAAGAAGAGATAAAGATCCAAAGGGTTCATTTGGGTGCAAAGGGAGAGGTATACAAAACTTATGGATAAGAAGGAAGAGAATCTTGAGGTGTCCTACTAGGTTTGCCATGTGTCCATAGCCTATAACCATAACGTCCATGCTAGAAGTAGCTCCATCAGTAGTGGGAGTCTTCTAAGACATTGTATGTTGGCTTCCCAAGATAACCATCAAGTTACATCACTTGCTGACCATCGATTCTTGAAACCCTAGGTCACTAGGTGGAAAACCATCGATTGATCACCCCTTCCAAGAAAACCACCAGTCTAAGGGACCCCAAGAGAGAAGACCATAGACCTAACACCTCTATAGGTCACCATCGTTTTTCCCCATATAAGTATTGCCATCGGTTTTCATCCATACAAGGTTAACCATTGGTTGATGGCATTTCAAGGTAGCTCGTACACGAGAGCAAAACCCTAACTTATCCAACAAGGTTAACCCTACCAAACCAAGGTACATCAAGGTGCCCCATGTCCCAAAAAGATCAAGCATGATTTAAAAACATATAAGGCACCACAATCATGTGACAAATTACAAGGAAAACCTCATATGTGGGTAAATTGCAAAAAAGCCCAAATGTGCACAACATTGCATAACTTGCCCAAATAGTGTTCAGACTGGACCAAACTTGAAAGTTAACCTTGTAATATGATATAAAATCATATATTATGGTTTTATTAAGGTTTAAAGCATTAAATTATTATAAGCATGTCCAACATTTAAGCAAGGTCAGGGGTCTTACATGATAGAAGTCAAACCCATCTCTACTCTGAATTATTCAACAAAGACTCCACATGAGTGGTGGGTCTTCTTGGAACAAGAATAATGACATAGAGTAGTTGGTGAACTAATTTATTTAACAATCACTTGACATTACATCACCTATGATGGAGAAGTAGTTATTCATGATATTGGTGCTCCACTTCAATCTCATTATTCATCAAGTGCATCCTATGATATTGATGGAGTTTTGCAACGCCACTAAAAATCCTAGAGATGATGAATCCCTAGGTTTAGCCGTGCTAGTACTATGGTAAGATCTCCACCCACGTATGCTAGGACACGCGGAAGTCTTATCGTAGTATAGTTAAGGGTCGAATCCTCGGGACAACGGTCTTGATGTAATCAAGATGGAAAACGTTTTAGTCGTACTTAACTACTTAACAGTTGATATTTAGATCGAAAGTTTGATTTGGTTTTAAGCTAAGTGCAAGGAAAGTAAAGCAAGAAAGTAGAAATTAAGGTTGTAAACAATGATTAAAAACCACTAGGATGTTATCGGGTTTCACACCACTACACATGGATCAAGACATGCAACATAATAAAACAACCTGCAAAGAGAGTCAAATCAGTTAGTATCTTGTAGTCCTAGCTTCCTTTCGGATAACTAGCTACGAGAAGTGTGGAGTATTGCAACACCAGCCATTCCATAATGAATAGTCACTTGCTTTGCATTACTCCTTCATGAAATGTGTTCCTCGACCTTACCAAGGTTGCACTTCCATACGTCAACTGATTCCATTTCATAGTATGGAAGTGCAACGATGGGGGGTGAGTTTACTCCATTCATGAAAGCACTCCTAGATACCGAAACAGACATATGGTGACTACATACATCTAAAACCAACATTCAATCGATATTCAGATCTAAGGGTACAAACATAGACAATTCATACCGAAAGATAATAAGTAACACAAGTTGATGATCAAGCAACTAGCATTCATTAAACGATTGATGTTGAACTGAAAAGGGGAGTATCTCATTTGCAAACAATTGAATTACATTGCATGAAATGAAAACATGGGTAGCGAGGCTACTCCCCGCACCCTAGTGAATGAGACTACTCGCTCATGTCAAGGACAAAGAAGGAGGCGAGAAGAGAAAGGAAGAACGTCATCTCTACGGAGGAGGGAAGGTTGAACCCTTGGTAAAGAGAGCAACAATCTTTGCACTTCGTGGTTGCCTTGATGAAGGATCTTCTCTTCCCACCTTCTTTGCTGTTGAGAGAGAGAGAAGGTAGCTTGATGATGGAACGTGGATCTCAAACTGACAGCCTTGGGGCAATGGATGAAGGATGGAATTGCTCTGGAACTGGAGGGGCAGCCTTTGGGCGTCTGAGAAATCTATGCCCTTGGAGGACCCTTGGGGTCTTATTTATAGGCTTTGAGTGAAGTCCAAACGGTTTGGAGACCGTTTGGACCTCAAGACCGTTTGGGGCCTCAAGACCGTTTGGACTGTGAGACCGTTTGGCTTCAAACGGTCTTGAGACCATATGAACTCCATGCGGTCTCGGGACCATTTGGCTTCATGCGGTCTTGAGACCGTTTGAACTCCATGCGGTCTCGGGACCGGTTGGCTTCATGCGGTCTTGAGACCGTTTGAACTCCATGCGGTCTCGGGACCGGTTGGCTTCATGCGGTCTGGAGACCGTTTGAACTCCATGTGGTCTCGGGACCGGTTGGCTTCATGTGGTCTTGAGACCGTTTGAACTCCATGTGGTCTCGGGACCGGTTGGCTTCATGCGGTCTTGAGACCGTTTGACTCCATGCGGTCTCGAGACCGGTTGGCTTCATGCGGTCTCGGGATCGGTTGGCTTCATGCGGTCTTGAGACCGTTTGACTCCATGCGGTCTCGGGACCGGTTGGCTTCATGCGGTCTTGAGACCGTTTGACTCCATGCGATCTCGGGACCGGTTGGCTTCATGCGGTCTTGAGACCGTTTGAGCTAAAATAGGAAAAAGACTAAGATAAACGACTAAAATAGGAGGTTATCACCCCCCTAACTTAGAGTCTAGCTTGTCCTCAAGTTAGATAGAGCTGAGACATGTAATGGCGAGGCGATTTTATTTAGGATTTCCATACTCTTGCTTCAATTCTTGGCCTGAGTTCCCCTGGGGTCATATCAAGTCTTATTGCATGCCTTGATTCTTTCGGATTTCGAGAGTTGCTTGGATCTCAGGTTCTTTCCGTATCTCAAAGTTTGCCTTGGGACCACCTTATTTTGTGCATGTTGTTGACTCTAATCAGCTTTATACCTCTCTGAAAAACCTACTGGAAGCTAGAGAGGGTATGAGGGTTGGCTAAAGGCTTTGAAGTGTAGCTCCCCCTTCAAGTGGGGGAGGGGCTGTCTATGCTTTTTAGAATCTCACTACCGGGCACGACACATCTGCCTTTATGAGGGCAGCTGAATGTACTGGTCGGGCGAGTCCTTTATGAGCCTTTCATATACTTAGAAACTTTAGGGTTTCACTACCGGGCACGACACATCTGCCTTTGTGAGGGCAGCAGAATGTGCCGGCCGGGTGAGACCTTCGTCAGTTCTTCGTATAGATCCTTATGCGTGGCACAATTCTCATAATTTTATTCGTCTCTCTGGATTTTATTCAATAACTCACAGGCTTGGGTTTTGGGATTTTTGAGGATTTATTTTGGGCGGCCGAGCCTCTTTTATTTTGAAGAGAGGAAAGTTGTTCTTAAAGTTTTTCAACGTGCACTTATTTGGTTTGTGGTCCACTTGCAGAACTTTTTGATTTGGAAGTTGCCTGATTTCCCTCTCATCCTCGAGATCTTGGCTTATTTCTGCCTTGATTTTGACCTGTGGAGAGTCAGATGAAGAATTGAAGCAAAAATATGAAATCACTAGTGGGTGGAAATTGATAAATCGCCATTCGATGTCTAAGTGCTATTTACTTATAGGGACTAACATGATTCTAGAGTTAGTTGAGGTGATTATTTTTGAAGAAGAAATTAAGTAAAAAGGATTTTAAGAATAAGGAATTGTATGGAAAGTGTTAGATAGAAAGGGGAGTGTAGAAATTGATACCTCGCCCTTGTCTAATGCACCCCCCCTAACATATCATGCACTCTGTCCGCAGAGTGGCAAAGTGATAGGGTGAGAAGTCATTAGGACAAGGGCCGCGGGTTAAGGTAAATCTTCATTTGCCCCCGGGGAACGAAGTAGATTGGATGTGAACTGTCCTCGTAAAGCGTGGTAGTCCACGTCAGTCATTTCCTCTACTGGTCTTTGAAGAACAATGATGGTGTACATCCAGTAGAGGACGTGGAAGCCGCAATCGTTCGATTGTCGTATTTGCTGGGGGCATTTGTGGCAGAAGGCGGGGCGATGGAAATGTTCTTTGTCATATGCCTTTGTATGCTGACTCAGAAGATCGATTAATTTCTCGGCGCACTCCTTTGCCACTACTTCTGTTGGCGTCTTTGGCGCCACGACGTAGTGTCGCTGCCAAGCGTTGAACTGGCTGTCGGAACTGTTGTATATTGTGGTTGTTCCATCTGGGAGGTTTGTTGCCAGGACAATCCAATGCTCATGATACAGGATGGGTAACATGATGAACTTCGGCGTTGTGTGTTGGAGATATGAGATCAGTGCGTCGGTTGTGCCGAAGTTCTTGAGCTTTAGGAGATCATCTTTCATATATGGAGACGCCATGTATGTGTTTGGGTTGGTTTGGCCAAGTAGAAACTGGTAGGCGGCCATGAGGCTGACAGAAAGGGATCCCTTATCCTGTAGAGTCTCTCGCAGTGAATCTGCCATTACGAGTATGTCTCGAGACATGAATACCAGGTCATCTTTGTCTGCAGAGAGTCGCGCCATAATGATACGCAATTCAAGATCGTTCAGACTCTTACAAGCATCGCGATCAAAATCAGGAAATGTTGGGTTGATGGTGTAAGCAGGATCGCTCTTGATTTTATCTTGCTCGGGCGACTTGGTCTGCTCTGACTCTTTCAAAATTTGTCGGAAAGGTCGTCGTTGTCGTCGCTGGACAGCTGAGAAAAGGTACCGAGGAACATCATCTGGTGACATAGTTGGGTTGTTGAAGAATCGTCTATCACAGATGAGTTCCATGGCATAGCGTCCTCGTAGGGAATGAAAATCTTCAGCTACCAGGTCGTTGAATGGGATTTCCTGGTTTAGCGCTTGGATGTGTCAGATGGTGCAGAAAGCGCTGTCCCCAGATCCCTCGGTGGCTTGGACTGGAGGGTTTATGATTTTGAACCATGGTTGGCTCCAGTCTTGGCGAAGAGATGGGTGTGCAGCCTAGATTAATTTAAGCAGGCGGAAGGGTATACACCTGGCTTCTCCTGCTGCTTCTCCTACGAAATTTATTGTGTCGACTGGTAGCTCGGTGCTACAGAAGTTGTATACTTTGGCATCCCGAGCCTCGGTATCCACGATCATAAAAAGCCAGTGGTCCGAGACTTGGAAGGGCAGTGTAAGATAACGTGCCCTTCTTGCCAAATCGGCACGCATCCGCTCAACCGATTTTTCACGTATGTCTTTGTATAAAAGGCCAAAAGACAAAGCGGGTGAAGCATTGAAAACTGGTTGTTGCCGCTTGTGACTTCTATATGTTTCTATACAATTGGCGAGGAGGACACGGAAGATTGCCATTGGCACCGTGGACCGAGGTCGTAGGATGCAACGGAAATCTTCGCGTGTCAACTTACACCTGGTTTTGGTGTTATGATAGATTATGTCTTCCCCTGCTTTTGCATCGTCCACTATAGTGTTCAGTATAAAAAAGTCTTGAGCATCTAAAGTAGAGATGGCTGCCATATCTAGGTCGTGCATTTTGTGCGGCAGAGGAGGTGGCGGGGGAAGCTCTTGTGGTGGAGGAGAAGCAGGTTGTTCGAAGGCTTCTACATGGCGCTCTAGATTATCGTCCAAGTCAGAGGTGGAGTCAAGATCCTCGTCTGTGTCTAGACTTACTCGGCCTGCCTCGTCATGGTAAGGGGGAGAAGGTGCGGAGAAGAGAGCAGAGGTTTTTGGCGGGCTGGCGCTGGTTTCTAATATGCATTGTTGTAACTCAGCGTAGGCCGCGTCCTTGGCAGCTTCCCCGATGGACCCCATAGCTGAATAGTCAAAGAATTGATCCCCATATGACATGTTGACATTGTCGTTGTGTGGGGACTTGGGGTGATGATCACTGTCCTGGTGACCTTTGTCGGACCCTTTTTGGGAGGATCCTGCTGCATGCCTGGGGTCTTCTCCGTCATCATGCTTGTCGTCTGAAGATGTATCTTTGTTGGAGTCAGCAGATGAGTCGGAGTCGTCGTCTTCTTCATCATCGTCATCTTTGTCATCTGCAGCTTCGTCTGTTTGCTTTTTGTTGGCAGACTTTTTACACCGTCGATGAGTGGCTTGTAGCTCGTCGAAAGCCACTTGCAGATGCTCGTGTTTTTCGAGCAGTGCATCGTGGGCTTCTTTGAGGTCTGTGAATTTGCCCTCGGCGGAGAGGAGACGTGCTATCAGTTCTGTGACTTGGGCACATATCTGTTGGGTTTCATCGTTATTTGCCTCCTCTTGGAGATGATGTAGCTGCGTAAGTGTTCCATCAATGGTACCCAAGTGCGAGCTCAGGGCCTCTTGATGTTGCTCAAGCTTGCGGAGATTCTCTGGCAGAGGTTGAGTCTGTTTGGAGATCTCATCGACTTTTTGTGTTCTAGCTTCTTGCTGACGCGTTGCTCCAAGGACCAGGTCTGGCAGGTTGTTGGTGTGACTGTTGATGTGCTCAACTTGCTTAGCCACTTCATCATGTCGTTGTTGGATGCCTTGGAGGAAGGTAGGCAAGGCTCTATGTTGTTCGTCGATCTTGGTTACCTGTCGTGATAAATCCTGTACACAAGAAAAAATAGAATTTAATATGTTAGAAGGATCGGTGAGGAGGTTTCGGACAGTGTCAAATTGACGGCCGAATTCCTCACCGATGTTAGTAAAAGGGACCCCAGGAGCGGAAGGGTGAGATGACTGGGGTCTGTGTGGGACGGTGTTAGTGTCTTGCGGAAGAGACACTGATGATGCCCCGGGCTGCGTAGTGACTGTGGATGTAGTCACCAGCGGTGTCGGGGTGCTGGTGGATGTGAAAAGTGGTGGTATTTGAGGCGAAAGTGGTGGTGGAGACAATGATGGGGTGGAAACTGCGGGAGTAAATGGAAGGGTGGTGAAGTCGGGCATAGGGATGGAGAAAGGGAAGTCCGACGTAAAAATGGGTGAAGAAGTGGATGTGAATGGTTGCGTGGATGTGGGGAGGAAGGGAGTGGTAGATGTTGGAATAGTGGAAGGTGGAGTGGTGGTGGCAGTGGTTAGCTGCTCGTGGAGACTCTGGATAAAAGAGTCGATGGAGGATGTTGTTAAGACTTCTTCGTGGAACTGCTCGACCTCCGGATTTGGCCGAGATGTTGGTGTCCCCGACAGCTGTTGGGCCCGCAGCTGCCTCCTGGAAGGTCGCTTGACAGGCATCTTAGTTGGTCGAGCTGTCGGGGCAGTGATGCTCATCTCCATTTGTCCTGCTGTTGCTTTCCTTTCAAGTATTTTGACCGAAGCTAGCAGGTGAGTAAGCTCCTCATCAGAGAAGAGGAGCTGTGTTGTGTCATAGTTTGCTAACTCCGGAAGCGGGAGGAGAGTCCTTGATGATTTGACCATAGGGCAGAATATATAATGCAATTTCCCATCCTTTTCCTTAATTATGAACGAGTTCTTCAGAGTTTGCTCATTGGTAAGGATGTCGCCCTTCAGTTGCGTGCAGCTGGGTAAAGGTTTGTCCATCTTAAGATATTTGATGATAGATGTGACATGACCCCCCATGCAAATCTCTTTCCCCAGGATGGAGATTGAGAATTTCTGGATCAGATGACGGCCGATATTAACTGGCCGTTCGTTAAGAATAGACCAGAGAACAAAAAGATTGGAGGTTATAACGTTGCCCCCTTCTGTCCTGGGGAAGAGTGCGCCAGCGATGATTTTTTGGATAGTGCGCACAATACCTGAGTGTATGTTTGACTCCTTGCACGTCTTTGCATCGTAAGTGGGGATCCCGGTTAAGGATTTCCAGAATGTATGTCTGTTGAATTCTGTATGATCGGTTCCCACTGTTTTAGCCTTTCACAGCTGCTCCTGGTCGTCGATAAAGATGGAGTTCAGCATATTCTCTGTTATGACAACCTTGCTGCCAAAAATTTGGGTGACAAGCCTTCTGTCACCCCCGTCCCGAGACTTATCCGTGTTGTCAACGGGCTCCTTGGTCAGAAAGGAGAAGAATTCTGCGGTGGGTTCGTAGTAAGATACTTCAGGTACTAGACACAACCTGGTGAGGTTGACTTCGTCTAGCACGTTGAAGATACGATCATATATCCCCATCTTGATTAGTATGCTGGAGCAGACATACATGGTAGGTTTTAGGGTTTTATCGGTGGAGATGGTGGTTTGGATGAAGAGGTTCTCTGGTGGTGGTATCGTGGTGGTGATGGGAATGAAAGTGGTGGTAGTGATGGGGATAGTGGTGGTAGGAATGGTGGTGGTGGGAATGGTGGTGATAGTGGTAGTAGCAGTGATGGTAGCTGCAGGAATGGTGGTGGAAGGTTTGGCGAAAGGTTGGTCCATGGCAGAAACGGGTCGGACTTGTTTCCTTGCCCGCTTCTTAGAGGGCTGCCCAGATGCAGTCTCCAAGACTTTACGTTTCCCTTTTTTCTCTTTGGCAGGTGACTCCTCTTCGGAGTTAGGGTTGTACTCCGAATCTTCATCAGAAGAGGAGATGACAGTCTCCTCCTCAGGGGGCTCAGAGAAGATCCTCTCTAGGCGATCAAGTTCGCACAGGACATCCATCATCTTGACGTTTGGGGGTGCCTTCCCAGTCCTGTTGAAGTTTGTTCTTATCTTTTGAAGCCTGGCTTGTCTTTCCAGCATTTCTTCTTTTGTCCATATTTCAGGACCTTCAAATGTGATGGCTTTGCTTGGTGGTGATGCCATATCTGAAAAATAGAAATTTATGAGTTAGAGCAAAAAGTTTTTAGAAACAAATTAGATTTTATTTGTAGTTTATGTCTTTTTGTATTTTTGTGAAAGGTTAATGGGTGTGGGAGACCAAACGGTTTCAAGACCAAACGGTTTCAAGACCATTTGGTTCCAAACGGTTTCAAGACCATTTGGTTCCAAACGGTTTGAGGACCGTTTGGTTCCAAACGGTTTGAGGACCGTTTGGTTCCAAACGGTTTCAAGACCGTTTGGTTCCAAACGGTTTCAAGATCGTTTGGTTCCAAACGGTTTGAGGACCGTTTGGTTCCAAACGGTTTTAAGACCGTTTGGTTCTAAATGGTTTCAAGACCGGTTGGTTCCAAACGGTTTCAAGATCGTTTGGTTCCAAACGGTTTGAGGACCGTTTGGTTCCAAACGGTTTGAGGACCGTTTGGTTCCAAACGGTTTCAAGACCGTTTGGTTCCAAACGGTTTCAAGACCGTTTGGTTCCAAACGGTTTCAAGACCGTTTGGTTCCAAACAGTTTGAGGACCGTTTGGTTCCAAACGATTTCAGGACCGTTTGGTTCCAAACGGTTTCAAGACCGTTTGGTTCCAAACGGTTTCAAGACAGTTTGGTTCCAAATGGTTTGAGGACCGTTCGGAAAAGGAAAAGCCGCTGGGTTGTCGTCGCAGGTGAAGAAGAAGGTGAACCGGTCGCGGAGGCGGAGGGTGCGCCGGCGACGAAAACAGCGGTGAAACCAATGATGCGATGAAAATGGCAACGGTGAAGACGGCGATGATGACGGTGATGCAGATGATGGTGAAGAAATCGTCGAAGACGATAGTGGTCTAAATCGAAGGTGATGACTGTGGTGAATATGGTGGAAGATAGAATGATGGCGTCATGAGAATGATAGTGATGTGCGGATGGTCGTTAAAACCATCGGCGGAGAATTTTTGATGGAGTTTTGCAACGCCACTAAAAATCCTAGAGATGATGAATCCCTAGGTTTAGCCTTGCTAGTACTATGGTAAGATCTCCACCCACGTATGCTAGGACACGCGGAAGTCTTATCATAGTATAGTTAAGGGTCGAATCCTTGGGACAACGGTCTTGATGTAATCAAGATGGAAAACGTTTTAGTCGTACTTAACTACTTAACAGTTGATATTTAGATCGAAAGTTTGATTTGGTTTTAAGCTAAGTGCAAGGAAAGTAAAGAAAGAAAGTAGAAATTAAGGTTGTAAACAATGATTAAAAACCACTAGGATGTTATCGGGTTTCACACCACTACACATGGATCAAGACATGCAACATAATAAAACAACCTGCAAAGAGAGTCAAATCAGTTAGTATCTTGTAGTCCTAGCTTCCTTTCGGATAACTAGCTACGAGAAGTGTGGAGTATTGCAACGCCAGCCATTCCATAATGAATAGTCACTTGCTTTGCATTACTCCTTCATGAAATGTGTTCCTCGACCTTACCAAGGTTGCACTTCCATACGTCAACTGATTCCATTTCATAGTATGGAAGTGCAATGATGGGGGGTGAGTTTACTCCACTCATGAAAGCACTCCTAGATACCGAAACAGACATATGGTGACTACATACATCTAAAACCAACATTCAATCGATATTCAGATCTAAGGGTACAAACATAGACAATTCATACCGAAAGATAATAAGTAACACAAGTTGATGATCAAGCAACTAGCATTCATTAAACGATTGATGTTGAACTGAAAAGGGGAGTATCTCATTTGCAAATGATTGAATTACATTGCATGAAATGAAAACATGGGTAGTGGGGCTACTCCCCGCACCCTAGTGAATGAGACTACTCGCTCATGTCAAGGACAAAGAAGGAGGTGAGAAGAGAAAGGAAGAACGTCATCTCCACGGAGGAGGGAAGGTTGAACCCTTGGTAAAGAGAGCAACAATCTTCGCACTTCGTGGTTGCCTTGATGAAGGATCTTCTCTTCCCACCTTCTTTGATGTTGAGAGAGAGAGAAGGTAGCTTGATTATGGAACGTGGATCTCAAACTGACAGCCTTGGGGCAATGGATGAAGGATGGAATTGCTCTGGAACTGGAGGGGCAGCCTTTGGGCGTCTGAGAGATCTATGCCCTTGGAGGACCCTTGGGGTCTTATTTATAGGCTTTGAGTGAAGTCCAAACGGTTTGGAGACCGTTTGGACCTCAAGACCGTTTGGAGCCTCAAGACCGTTTGGACTATGAGACCGTTTGGCTTCAAACGGTCTTGAGACCGTATGAACTCCATGCGGTCTCGGGACCGTTTGGCTTCATGCGGTCTTGAGACCGTTTGAACTCCATGCGGTCTCGGGACCGGTTGGCTTCATGCGGTCTTGAGACCGTTTGAACTCCATGCGGTCTTGGGACCGGTTGGCTTCATGTGGTCTGGAGACCTTTTGAACTCCATGCGGTCTCGGGACCGGTTGGCTTCATGCGGTCTTGAGACCGTTTGAACTCCATGCGGTCTCGGGACCGGTTGGCTTCATGCGGTCTTGAGACCGTTTGACTCCATGCGGTCTCGAGACCGGTTGGCTTCATGCGGTCTCGGGACCGGTTGGCTTCATGCGGTCTTGAGACCGTTTGACTCCATGCGGTCTCGGGACCGGTTGGCTTCATGCGGTCTTGAAACCGTTTGACTCCATGCGGTCTCGGGACCGGTTGGCTTCATGCGGTCTTGAGACCGTTTGACTCCATGCAGTCTCGGGACCGGTTGGCTTCATGCGGTCTTGAGACCGTTTGGCTCCATGCGGTCTTGAGGCTGGGTTATTCTTTTATGATTTTTTTGTGCTTTTTCTGCATATATAAAAGGAAAAAGTTAGTCTGATGGTGTATTAACAAAAAGGGGTAAAATTAGGATTATGTATAGTTTAAACTTAAAAAGAGTATGGAAAACTAAGGAAAAAGACTAAGATAAACGACTAAAATAGGAGGTTATCAGATATCTCAAGAGTGCTCTAGGAAAAGGACTATTCTAAAAACATCTTAAGGAAAAGACAATTACTATCTTTGGACACAAATATGCATATTGGGTAAGAGATGACCAAGATCGTAGGTCCAACTCTGGTTTATGCATTATGTTAGGCAATCATCGTTGTCCTAGAGAAGTAAAAAAAAACAATATATGGTTTTTCTCTTCAGCACATGACTTAAATATTGAGATATGGCCTATGCATGTTGTGACCTACAGTGGGTATGGTCGATTATGATTGAGTTTGAAATTTATGTTTAGACTTTGGCTCCTCTATACTATGACAACTAGAATGCTACCCACATCGCCAATAATTAAGTGTTTCATGAGCATACAGAATTAATTGAGGTAGATTGCCATTTGTACGAGACATGTTTAAAGCTAAAAAAATGTGACTCCTCACATACAACCCGGTGATCGATTGTTGGATACCCTGACAAAACCACTTCCTCCAGTTCTCTTTTAGTATATGGGTATAAAGCTAGAACTACACAAATGTCTACTCTCTAGTTTGCATGTACCAATGTACTCTTGGAATCCTATATATAAGAGACCTAGCGCCTAATTAGAGATTAATTAGATTGTTGCATTTCTATCTACAATGTGCTTGAAAGCTAATACATTAAACCAGTCTTACTATTTAGATAGAAGTATTACATATGTTTAGCATGTACCATATTTTCAACAAGACTACTTATAATCTTTTCTTTCACATAAAGGCATCTGGATCGATCGAGATATGCCCAAATTATAGGAAGCTTAATATACCTAACAACCTATTCTAGACCTAATATTACCTATATTTTTTATAGACTTAGTAGATATATCATTTGTCCTAATACTGATCATAGGAAGACTTTGAAAATTTCACATTTATCTCAAAGGTACCATATATTTATGGTCTTCATTAATTTTGTTTCTCATTTATATTGGAAGGTAATAAAAATGAAAATTGCATCATTGAATATAATGGTACAAAGTATATTAGTGGTTATGCATTTTTCATTAGTGGTGTTTCAATTCAATATATATTCTTCAAACACACTCTGGGTACAACATCCACTATGGATGTTAAGTTTGACTCTAAATATAGTTATATTCAAGTTGGGGATCAAAAACCTTTTGCTTAATTTTTACAATGGTTTCAAAGTTGGTTGCTCCTATTATATATCAACTATCTTAATAGGTCAACCATTGTGAAGCTAAACAATTAATGGTGGTCTGGTAAAATGCTTAGTTGTATTGAGATGTGAAGAGGTTGTAGATTTTAATACTTATTATATTATGTACATATAGTTTAAGAGATAGTAAAAGAATATCACTGATTATCTCACCAAGGATCTAGAAGATACTCATGCAGTAACTCTACTATTCTCTATTCTAAAACTAGAGATCTAATGAGAAGGCGTTCTAAGGAAAACTAAGTTTTCTCGTATAGAAACAGGACCTAAGAGATTTATTCTATATGGGTTTTATTTTAAATCATTTCTTATGTCTTTCATGCTCTAGTGTTGCCTTAGTAGTGCAAAAGCTTTTCTTTCATTGGGTCCCAAGTCTTATATGATAGGTTGTAGGATCATATAGTATACCTATGAAAAAAATCTTCTATGTGATGTAACTCAAGGTTGAGTTTTATTCAAGTTAGGGTTGTCAAATTCTATCTAAATATGTTAACACAATCATGTCCAACTACAAAAGATAGGTTTTGGTTTTAGATTTAGCCAATGTGGGTCGGTTCTAGGTTTGGACATTGATGTCCAAATTGGAACGTGTTAGTTTTGGGTGGTAGTTTTTTCAATCCGCGTCGAATCCAAGTTGAAAATTTTAGACAATCCAAGTTCTAATCATATATAAATTGTTATATATCATGACTAATTAGCATAATTATATATTCAACTTCTATTTCTGGTTACACATAATGGAACTAGGTATTCTTCTAGGTATACCATATTGTAAAAAGATCTAGTTCTGACAGGTACCAGGTTAGGATATTTTGAATCAACCCAGTACTTATCTAATTCCAAATGACCCAAATTGGTTTTTTATACACCCCTTGTAACGACCCCACCTCCCAGTAACCCCCAATCAAGGGAGACCAAAAGGTCAGAGACGCTATCCCAATAATTCAGGATCCATGGTTTGACATTGAATCAGAAAAAATTATCAGATTCTACTATATCTAAACTAAAAAGCTGGAATAAAAATAATTCTTTTAGCATACCTTGAAATTTTGGATTTAAACTTCTATCCACCGAACAAGTCTATCTAATTAATCCTCCTTGAACAGATTAATTGTATCTTCACAATATTTTAGTTTATTGTTTGTCCTTTTTCATATGTACCTAAAACGCCGAAAAATAAAACTTCGGTCAGTATATTTCTATACTGGTATGTGGGGAACAAACACAATTTCATAAAGAGTTTCTAACAGCCTAATTATCACAAATAAGTTATTAACAATCCAAATTATATTTTCTATGTGACTTCTCAACTGCTTTTGCCCTAAACCCTGGATTACCCTCTCTTAGGGTTTTGTCCTTGCAAGGGACATAAGGCCACCTTCTCCATCCTGAGCTGGTGCCTGGGGTCACCTCTCATGGTGCCCAATGGTCTTCCCTCCAGGGCTTGACCAACTCAGACCTTCCCTCTGGGGCTTGATCCTGCAACTTACATCAGGATGGCATGTAGGTTCGAGAATACACATACATAATTAATTTGTGATACTCATAGGGACTTTATAGGATGGCATAAATGAACATCCAACTATTTAGGTTGCAATCACTCGATAAAACATCTGAGAAATGTTGTGAAACTAAAGGTGATTATTCATAATTAAACACATACCTGATCCAGAGTAACTTGATGTCCAAGCAAGAATAATCAAGAATAATCAAGAATAATCAATCAAGCAATCAATCAGTGACCCTTTCAGCCATCCAATGGCTGCCACGTGTCCTTTTATTCCCTTTTCTAGCAAAATCCTTTCTTAGCTCGCGGACCCTCGTGTGGATCCGCCTACCCGATTGGCCGGTCTGGCTCTCCTCCTTCGTCTTCGTGGATGAGCCATGTTGCTCTATTTACTTTTTAAAATAGTGGGACCCAAAATAGGTTGGGCGGTGACCTCCTCACCCCTCCCCCCCCCCCGCAGCGTCTTTCTTCCCCTTCTTGGACCACCGCGCAGGCACACCAGGGTTCCGTTGCACTCTCGAACGATTTTGATACCTCCGCCGGCTCAACTCGTAATCTGCTGAACCCCCTCCCGCTATGGCTACCTTGACGTAGACCTCCGAGCCGGTCAACAATCCCTCCAGGCACAGTTCAGAGGTTTTGGGATGGTTATGCGAACTCGCACAGACCATCCTACGTGCGGGTATCGATTGCAAAGAGGGGATAGAGCCCCTTATATAGGTATTACCCGTAGTCCATAGCCATGGAGTCTGACTCCATCGGGACTTTGGGGAAACCTCATACCACTCTCCAAAGTATCCAAACCTAGGCTCAGCCTACTCGAAAAGCGATCCTAATCGCAATGGGAAAGGTCCCATTGGTGCTCGGTCCTTGATCAACTAGGAATTTGGCCCCGAAATCCCCATGTCCCTGTCTGCTTTCCCTTCTTCGTTGGAGTGCAGTCGCCATAGGATTCTTGATCCACGACTATCAGCTACGAGCCAAGAACAAAGAATATAGCCTAATATTGGAAAATCGTGACATTTAAAGTGACTCATCTCACTTTAAGGATTCTTCACAAATCCATAACTCATAAATTGTATATCCAATCAATCCCAAATTTTAAGAGAAAGCCCATAATGACTTAATCCACTTGTGTACCAAATTTGGGACTCAAACTCGAAATTATGAGACACTTTTCCTTCATATACAAGTTATCTCTTAATAAGACATATTTTAAGCATATTTTCTCTCTCTTAATCTTTTATTTTCTTTATTTATATTCTTTTTATTATTAGAAATCATGTGGAGTCAAAATCTCATTCATAATGATTCCATTATCCATATTTCCACCTATTTCTTATATTTTCATCATTATCTCAACTTTCCTTCTTAATAATGTTTTATTTGATTTTATCTCTTTCTTCTCCTATTATCTTTGCAACTTGAACTCCTTGAAACCCAAGAAATTCTAAAGATATGAAATCCCTCCTTGAAGGATAATTCTTAGCCTTCTAGATGCTTTCACATCTTTCTTTTCTCATTATCTTAGTTATTTCTTTATTAATTGATTCATTTTCCTTTTTATTTCCTTTTTCTTGTTATTGAGCCCAATAGCCAACAAGGCCCACAAAATCAAACATATAAGGCTATTTATCAAAGGAATCCATTTAAGGCACATAATTCACACAATTACACAATCATACATGTATTGGGGAAATTGCATTTCCAACTAAAAGAATCTGAAAATTGGGGTTGTAACACCCCTGATGTGAGTTGGGTATTCTACTAGATCACACATGAAATGAATTGTTCATCGTGTTTTTTCTATGTTTGTGTAGTTGATAAAAGTTTAAATAAAGAAGACTAGTCAAAGACTCGGTTCATCACATTACTACATGCAGAAGAATGTTACTAGGATAAGATAAAGTCACAAGCTATATATATTGATAGTCATAGTTCGATGATATGTTTTTAAATATTTTGAGGCTTAGGAAATAAATTTGGGAAAGTCGCATTCCATATTCCCAGTTTTGAGATACTTGAAAATCTCCATACATAAACTTCACCTTATATTGTTGACTTCTGAACAGATCCACTTAGGTATGAGTGGAGACCCAAGCTCATACGGTCCTTCAACGATGTGGAAATTTAAATGATTGTATTGGAATTTTATATGAAATTTGGTTTATATACACTCGTGTGTGTTACCCACCCGACTCAGAACGGCGTGCTTAGTCCAGCCGGACCCGGTTCAGTCTGCAACGCTTTATTTCTCTCAGCGTTTGATTTTGACGCTTAGAACCTCAATGGTGCACAATAGCCCGTGTCCTGGTCATAGTCAACTGATGTCGTCCTTGATTGTCGTCTCAATTATCCTTGAAACTTTAATTACCTTGAGCCGCTCAAAACAACTCCTCAGTGATCCGTCACGTGTATGTCCTGTAGCATGCATCCCATTGTAATCGAAGTTATCTGATCGAGTAATTGTAACAGTCTCTCCGTCGGCCATGAGTAGTATCCAGTCGAGTATATTGTATACCAAGTCGACTACGATTGTTATCTACCTGAACTCTTCAGCATTGTTTGTCCTCATACACGTTCATTGGATCGGATGCCTTTATAAAGTTGAATGTTAACATATCTGCCGATTAGTTCAGTTGGTCAAACCTGCTGTTTGTGAACCGCAGGTTGCGCGTTCGAATCTTAATGAATCTCGTTGGAACACTACAGGATGGGACTAAAAATCATTTACAGATTGTAATTTATTATTCTCTCTCCTGATTACCTTAGAGTGAAATTCCCTACTATCAAAAAAAAGAGTTGAATGTTAACCGTTTGTCCTCTTATACCTTCATTGGATCTTGTTGTCATCTCACATTTACATTACCAGGCATTAGTTGGTTATTGTGTCTCTTCGGTTCTTTTGGTGGAGCCTGGGGTAACTCTATTTCTTGGAACCAAGCGTGCACATGGACGTGTCATACCATATGTATAAAACTTTTGTTTGACAAACTTATAAGTCATATATTCAATATTTTACAGACAAAACTGAAATTGAATGTCTTATTTCATAAATGATAACATGATAAGTTTCATGTACATGAAAATATCATATAATTTATAACTTTGCCATTGTAATAGTAACATTTAATCTTGAATTTAATTTTTTGCATGGTCAAAGAATAACATAACATATTATAATCTTTTTTAGGACAGTAGCGATAAACTATGTGTAAGTAAATAAATATAATTATATATGATTTTCAAATAAATATCTTGTGAAAAGGAACATAAAGAGGAATATAAGCCTGACTATATATATATATATATATATATATATATATATATATATATATAGAGAGAGAGAGAGAGAGAGAGAGAGAGAGAGAGTCAGGCTAGAATACACTCGAGTGTACGGATCGCATAGATACACTCAAGTGTGTTTGCATATCAAGACTAGTTTTTACAAAATGTAAACCGTTGATCTTCACCGTCATACTATAATTAGGCTACATACAAATTTTGAACTCATTTGGATGAGTGTAACTCACTCATCCAAGGGCAACAAAATCAACGCGCGAAACTAATTTGAAATGCATAATTTTTGCGGTCTTCATAACATGAGCTATACATATCCAAATGTGCTCAAATTTTGCATATGAGTTGTTCACGATTTGTTTAATAAGATCAATGGATTAGATTTTCAAAAAAAATATTGCATCATAGAAAACTACTTGAGTGTATTCCGCTCCGGATACACTCGAGTGTATTCTAGTCTGAATATATATATATATATATATATATATATATATATATATATATATATATATAGTCAGGCTAGAATACACTCGAGTGTACAGATCGCACGAATACACTCAAGTGTGTTTGCATACCAAGACAATTTTTTGCAAAATGTAAACCATTGATCTTCACCGCCATACTATAACTAGGCTACATACAAATTGTGAGCTCATTTGGATGAGTGTAAGTCACTCATCCAAGGGCAACAAAATCAACGCGTGAAAATAATTTGAAATGCATAATTTTGCGGTCTTTATAACATGACCTATAAATGTCCAAATGTGCTCAAATTTTGTGTATGAGCTATTCACAACATGTTTAAGAGGATCAACGGATTAGATTTTTTAAAAAAATATTGCATCATGAAAAACTACTTGAGTGTATTCTGCTCTAAATACACTCGAGTGTATTCTAGCCTGACTCTCTCTCTCTCTCTCTCTCTCTCTCTCTCTCTCTCTATATATATATATATATATATATATATATATATATATATATATATATATATATATATATATATATATGAATATATATAGTCATATATATATAATATCTATGTAATATGTCTATGTTTCTATCAAAAGGATCATGTATGCAGAATAAATGATTCATATCAATTTATTGAAATATGACATCTACATATGGGGAGATAAGTAAACACTTATGTAGAATAATATGAAATGTATAAAATTTCTAATGAAAACTAATTAAGTAATAATTAAACTATTGGCTAGTTTATATTGGACTAAGTGTTAGGAGTGGATATCATTATACTAAGGTATCTTTCATACCTATCAGATAAATAAATAAACAGACTATAAATTCAATCGGAAATGAAGAAGTATAGAAACAAATAACATTTCATGAAGAAAAAATTGATATATTTCAATATTGTTGACTTTGTTAATACTTTAACATTATAGTTTTCAGCCAAATTGTGAAATGTCTCCAAATAATGTTATTTAAAGAGAGAAAAATAAAAGTAGATGGTCATTATGAATTTCATCAAGTCAAAGATAACAATCTTATGTTATAAAGATAAGACAAAAGATTATATTTTGTTTTGATAACATTATTGATTTATCATTAACAATAAGTATATTTAAGAACTGGTTTTTGATGCCCGCTACGGAAGCCTCTCTCCCGCAAAGAGTGGCCGGTGGTTTTCTCTCTGCTAGCAAGGTGACTCCGCTGAAACACCATATACAAACTTTTCCTGCCCAGACTTGAGAGTATAGGGACAACTCTAGCACTATACATCTAATCAACTTTTTTAAAGATTTATTACTGTAGTTCCTATTTACTTCTATGGTTCTATTGTCGTCACTGGCGATTACCTAAAAAGATGTGGTGAACCACAAGGCATAAGCATCCCTGACATCATGAATATGTCAAGTAACATAACATGGCTATCAATATTGACATCTCAGATAAAGGGAACAGGTCTATATCATAAGTAGAACTAACATCATAGCACAATTAACTATATAGGCATTATTAGCACTTTAAGCATTTCTAATTACATAGGCATGGCTAGCAATATTAAACATACCTAGAAGTAGCATCTTAACCATCAGTGTCAGCATATTTGACAACATAAGTATGTTTACAACATGAGCATAACTACAGCATAAGCATATTTATTATCTCTCATTGTACTATACATGATCTCAGTGAAAAGAAAGAAAACAAGGGTTATGATCCAATATGAAGGGTTGTGTATAACCTTAAACATATATGCTAGACGGCTGTCTTACATCTTTTACTACACCGTGGAGAGTTTGAGTCGTACCATTCAAAGTCCAACTGACCACCACTTGGTCGCAATCAGTTCCATATAAGATCTAGGAAGAGTTGGACTCTAAGATCTTCTCCATATACGGTCAGTTGAGTCTGCACTGTAGTGACATATAGTCAAACTACAAAACAACGACATATAGTCATGTAACTAGTCCACCTTGGTACAGGTCACGACGCTAGCATCTAGAGTTTTCAAACCCAATCACTGAGGTACAACTGCAGTTGTCCTCTTATCACATCATGTTATAATCACTGCAACACGATCGTAGTCATTCTTGAAAAGCGGGCTAGGTATGACCGCAGCCATCCTCCTGAAACACTTGATGTTAGGATGACAAACACCTTGCATACTCAACAGTATGTTCTCTGAGTTTCCCTTAGGAATACTCATTTCACCATCCAGTAAGTTCTGACATTGAAGATGGTTCTATGGCATAGGGTACTACATTATTAGGGTTTCACTAGATTATTTATCTCCAATTGGGTGAATCAAGGCTGCATCAAATAAGTGGACAAACAAACCTTAATTCATCTCTAGCAAACATTGCTATAAAACAACTTCAGAAGATATAAAACTTATGAGACATAATTTCTCATCTCAACATCACAGGGCACTATTCACCTGTCAATCAAAAGACTATACTTGTCATCACATCATCACATGGTACAATTCATTACCATTCAAGAGACTACACTTGTCATCATACTATCACAAGATATAAATCCTTCACAATATCACAGGGTATCAACCCTTGTCATAATAAGAGGATTATATCTCATTCAGGACTCAACCATGCCCAAAGGTTATTGCGACCATCATATCATTCCATATAAGTTTCCTGATTATTTTTCCATGCCTTTTAACAAGGCTCAATAAACATCACCACACATTTATGCATGGGATCGGCATGATATTTCATTTAATAATTAAAATATGTTTACAATATAACATTGTAGGGTTATCTTAGCACTTAAGAGCACTCCTTTATTATATCACATATAAGGAAGTTATATGATTGGTCGGCATCATACTTATATTGTACAAGTTTGGTATAAGAAAGCATAAATCATAAAGCTATGATGACCACTAGTTAACACATTAGAGTTTCAATCATTCATTAGGTAGGATATTTCATCATTATATTAATCATTCAAAGAAAGATAACATGATTAACCATTTTCTACTTGCATTATAATTAGTTTAGCAAGATAAATTATATTAATATTACTAATCAACACTCATGCCCAAACCCTTACTCATGGAATCCCCATTGGATCATGGATACATAAGGTAAAACATCACCATCACATTCCATACCATTCTCACGCATGGATCCACATATAACTCAAGGTGTAACCATCAGGTCATAGCATACTAGGGTTCAACCACAAAAGAGAGTACTCCATGATTATATTCATCATTGAAGGGGTTATTCATAATCAATTACCATCACTTGGTTATATTAGGGCTAAGTATGACGAAATATACTTCATCAGGGCGGCCCATTAACTCATTATATTTATTATCAATTCTAATCATATGAGGGAAAAGGTAAGACTATAGTATTAAGGTAAACCTCCATTAGGTTTCAACATCACTCAAACCATACAAACTTACCATAAGCATCATCCCAAAACATTGGATTATTGAGAAGGTGAGAATATTGGTTGTCTACATAAGTAAACACCTTAGATAAACCACCTATGAAGTCACTGAGTTGTTCTCTATAAAGATTCACCATTTAACTCTAGACATCCCTTGATTAACAAAATAAAAAGTTCCACTGAGAGTAAGGTAATACCCACAAGCGATTGTTTATTTAAATAAAGGTGAAAATAAATTAGCTTATTAAGTTGATCTCACAAAGGAAACCATATAAATCACTTTATTAGGACCAACATATTACATTAGGCATCATTCCAATTTATTGGATGAAGAATCATTAGATCTTAACCATTGGTTCAAGTTCATATATATTAAAACCATCAATTGGAGTATAGGTACAATCATTACATCAAATGACCTAAGAAACCATTGGTTTAAGGCTTAATTGATACTACAACTAAATGATTAACTCACCATAGGTTGTGGAGACCTGATCCACCATAAGAAGTAACCATTAAGTCACCATAGGTTGTTAGATCAGCACTATATTCATTCATCATCATCGGATATCAAGCTAATGTCACCCTTGATTAATAGCATCAGTAGAGTACTTAGTTGTTGATCATTAAGATTCTAATTAAACCAAAATATGACCTAAGGGGTGAACTTCAATTGACACCCTTGGTCACCACCATCGGTGTTCGTGAAGACAACACCATCGGTTGTTGCAATGGTACCACCATTGGGTCATGTGTTTATAGAAGAAATCAGCTTTAAACCCTAAAATTGACCATTGGTTGATGGGTGCTTAGCACCACCAGTTGTCAAACCAACCTGATACATGTCATCTTATATCTTAGGAGGAATGTACACATGATTACAAGTTCATATAAAATTGAAATTAGAACAAGGAACATCATAAAAATCGAAATCCAAGTCAAGCATAACTTTTTAGTGCATGGATCATCATTTTAAAGCAAGTACATGAGCTAGAGAGCTTATGGTAAGCAATAAACGTGAAGCAAGTTATAAAAATTGCCTCTAATGAGAAGATAAAATCCTAAATAGAAGAAAACTTGAGCAGGTAGGGTAGAAAATTCAAGCATAAGCTCTGAACTCGTCCATCTAACACCTTTCTCCATCAAAGAAGTAAGCCCTAAGCATAAGGAGCAAGAAAGGTAGGGTTTTAGAGATTTAGAGAAACTTCTACCATAGAATAGCAAAGTTTTGACCTGGAGGAAGGTCTAAGTAAGGGGAAGAGAAAGAAAAATGGAGAAGGAAGGAAGAAAACAACTTGTCTTGGTCAAAATCCCTAGAAGATGACCTTGGAAACCCTAGGTAGGGCTAGATGGAGCTCTAGGAGACCTTCTTATCCTAAAAGAGGTTTTCCTCTACTTTAGAGAACTTGGTTCCACAGAAAAACAAAGTGCAATCATTTCTCTAGGTTAGAGGAAAGAGAAATCAAGCAAAGTTTCGTACTTGGGCAAGGAAGAGGTAAATATAGCCCATGGATAAGGATGGAAGCAAGCATGAGGTGTACAAGTAGCTTCCCCATGTGTACATGGCCTTAAACTATTGAGGATATACAAGCAGACACACAAACAGTTAACCCACCATCTATGAGACCTATTTAGCCCTCATTTCTTGATTTTGTAAGCAAAGTAAATAAATCATTTTCTTGATAGCTCCTAAAGGTAGCTCATCCATAAAAGGGTAAATCCTAAAATACCCTTAAAGAAAACACATCCAAACCAAGGTACAATTGAGAAGCTCATGGATCAAAAAACTCAAGAATGCTAAGAGAGCATTCAAAGACCATAATATAAGTGACAAATTGCAAAAAAATCTCCCAATTGGGTGAATTGTATAAAAGTCTAAAATGTGCATAAAATTGAATAGCTTGCACAAATAGTGTCCAAATTGGACCAAATTTGAAACTTAAGCTTGTCACATGATACAAAAATATATCATGAGGTTATATTAGGGTTATAATAATTTTATTATGATAATTAAGAATGTTCAACCATTTAAGCAAGGTTAAGGGTCTGACAATCATAAACCCCTAAAAGGGATTTCACCCCTGAAATTCAAGGTAGACAAAGATAGATACTTCTCATGCACTTCATCCTCAATATTACACATGGTTACTTTCATCACATGGTGATGTCACATCATTATCATTGAAGACATATTCTTTTCCCTCAACTCTTGCATGTGGTACCTTTGTTCAACATAAGAATCGTTGTGCCACCCGTACAGGTCTGGTAGTACCTTTCAACTTGGGACTCTAAGAGTCATCAAGGATTATACTATTTGTTGTACCACACATCACAGGACATACTTGTTGGTTCTTACCAAACATAGAACATCATTTATCTCTTATCATATGTAACTTTACAAGGTTTCATCTCTATGCTCCTTAAATGGTTGTTGTAATTAGAAACTCAATCAATTAGGTGGGTATTCCCTAATTGTCAAAAACTATAAGGCATATGTTCTTAAGAGATTCTTCAATCACCTTAATGATGGACTGGCCATCACAAGAAATTACGTCCTTGATAGTATATTTGTACATAATATGTATTCTCAACTTTAAACGAAGAGGTTAATTCAAATATGAAAGTGCTAAGAACTTGCCATCGAGTAAATCAAATACATGCACATCTTAAGAGAATATGCAAGTGGTAAAGATAGGAGAGTGGAAAGTAATAAGTAGAAAGAAACAAGAGAAAAATGGGGAAGAGATACAAGCAAAGAGATTTTCAAAAAAATTATTGAGCTCAGTTGGTTTGTTGTAACGAATAAAATGGAATTTATAAATAGTAAGGAAAATTCACACTTTTATAGTATTAGACATAATAGATATGGACCAAATTTTGAGATTCATAATAAACGTTGTCGCAGAATACAAATATAAAGGATTGATACGGCGTGCATCCTATCAACATATATAATACACAAAATAAAAAGAACTTCTAAGAAACATATCTATACATTATTAAGAGAAGTTAAGACATATCTTATATCATATAGAGTATATTAATATCATAATTTTAGGTATGATGATATGTATGATGATCCGTCATATAATATTTAGAAGAAAGGAAAGTTGTATGTGAAAATTATACATTATTTGTTCACATATGTATTTGTACATGTTGCAAGTAGCAGATTGGACCACCAGATTTGATATTGTACCCAATGACAATACATTAAAGAACTTTTCATTTAATCGAACAACTAATAAACCCGAAATGAGGTAATTCTAAAATTAAAATGTGGACGTCAAGAAACTTTTACATAGAACAAGCTTATCTCACATGCCTTTTTCCTAGGTTTGGGTGATATAAAATTTCTTGTACATCACAAAGCAAGTTATAGAGAGTGAAATCCACCTGCGTGTAGACCACAAGTCAATATTCTTGCTTGATGATAGATGGAAAATGTGACTCAACCACTTGATATATATGTAAAATGTGAAATGCAAAAGTTGTCATTTACACCACAAAGTATTATCACATTCACCCGTCATTTGCAGATACATCTAGATATTCAGATTTGTGAGGATCACAAAGTCACAACGCTTTGTTGTAGATCATTACAAAAAATATGCAGCCAAACAGATAATTCCAATAGCGTAATTGTCGTGTTACAAGTTTGTGGATGGCATACAGAATTGAACACCACGTCCGGAGCCCGTACTCAGTTTTCTTGATGAGGTATATCACTTGAATATCTATCCCATCTTATTGAACAACAAGTTAGAGAGAAGCATGAATGAGAAGTTGTTGCTTTAGTCGGCGGCTGCATCAGGTGTATAACTGGACTGAGGTGGCTAGTGTAAGGATTAAGAATCAACTGTTTTAAGACCATTGTAAGGAAATTTGGAAGAAAGAAAGAAACATTAGTGGGGGAGGAAGGCAGAGGATAGTGGTGCATGAACTGGTATTGATGGGATGACATGGGCCTCTCTTGTGGCTTGTAGACCTTTAAGGATATAGTGGCAGAGTTGTTTGCGATGAATTGATAGCTACAATTGAAGTTATTGAAGCCGCCAACATCATAGTAGGCTTGTCCTTTAGACATGCTTTTCAACAAGAAAACGCCGTTCAATGTACATGTGATAGAGTGGTGAAGGTGTTTTTTCATTGCAAGGATGGCTAAAGTTTCGTTTCCCTTCTTCGAATATAGGCTAAAAAACCAAAATGGCATGTTTGGCCATTTTAATTTCCAGAATAGCACGCTCATAAATTTAATTCTCAAAATGACATATTTTTGGAGCAATGTGTCCTGATCGGGGACGCATTGGCCCCACCGAAGGGCAATGCGTCCTGGGTCAGGACGCATTACTCTCTCTCTCTCAGAGCAATGCGTCCTGACCCGGGATGCATTGTCCTTCGGTGGGGACAATGCGTCTCACTTCATGGCGCATTTTTCTGTTGTGGGGCCAATGTGTCCCGCCCCGAGACGTCCCAACGGCTCTTTGGGCAATGTGTCTCGGTTGGGGACGCATTGCTGCCACGCAGTACCCGACCGTTACAACCCAACGGTTATGTTGTCGTTGGGGGGGCGCAGTTCGGTGCCACGTAGGGGAAATGTGTCCCCAATCGGGACGCATTGCTCCTCTATATAAAGGAGTCGAGATCAGTCCCACAAACCCACACCATTCATCATTCTCTTCAACTTCTCTTCTGGAGTTCCCTGCTCGGATTTTTATTGCTTGGAGGTGATTTTGGGCAATCTTGGAGCTGATTTTGGGCGATCGGGAGCTATATTCTTCTTCTCTTCTTCTTTCGTTGTCTAGCCGGGATTCTGCTTCTCTTCTTTCTCTTCTTGGATATTTTGATTACAAGGGAGATCTCGCCATTTGAGGTATTTTTTCTACTATATGTTTCGATTCAAAATTTTGGACCTAAAATTTTTATGCAATATTAAAAATGAAATAATTGTATTGCTATTATTGAATTATACATTACTAAAATAATGTTATAGAAAAAGACACTTGAAGATTAATTATTGTTTAAAAAATTATTGTTCCAAATTCCAAAATTATTGTTCTAAAATGTTGATGTTATAGAAAAAATATTGTTCCAAATTTAATTCCAAATTCTAAAAGTATTGTTCTAAAATGTTAATGTTATAGAAAAAATATTGTTCCAAATTTAATTCCAAATTCCAAAATTAATGTTCTAAAATGTTCATGTTATAGACTAAATATTATTCCAAATTTAATTCCAAATTCAAAATTATTGTTTTAAAATCTTAACTACTCTTCTAAAAATGATGTCAATGTTCGAAAATATTAATTCATGCTCTAAAATATTAATTTATGTTCTACAATATTAATTATTGTTCCAAAGTTAATTTATTGTTCTAAAATCTGAATCACTATTTTACAATGATAGGAACATGGCATCTAGTTCACATTCACGAATTGTCAAGCTTCGATATGATGGTCAATTTTTCTCTGATGGGTCTTATTCTAGTCGATCTGTTAGACCTATAAATATTTCACTTATCAATACCCTATCTGAACTAAAATAATATATCCATACAATACTTGACATCAGTCCCAACCACTTCTCTATCAATATATCCTATATTTTCCCTAGAGAAGATCATATGCTCATACAAGTTGATGATGATGATGCATACAGAACCTTGTTCTCACTTTCATCTGATGTCTATATTGATGTGTTTCTTGAAAAAATATCTTTCCACCAATATTCTAGTTTCATTAGTCTGTTGAATCAATTTGAATCCCAACCGTGTAATAGTAATGTAACTACTGAATGGAATCAACCACCTGAATTCTCTCAAAATCCTACTATTGAGAATATTGGTGTTGAGGTTGAGGAGGAAGAACATGAAGGTGATAATGATAGTGATCAGGAAGGTGATAATGATAGTGATCAGGAAGGTGATAATGATAGTGAGTCATTGACTGAAACTGATGATGAGCATGAACATCCATTCCCTGACTCTATTACAGCATTGAGTTCGTTCCATCTATATTTGATAAAGAATGGCCCCGACATGAACACATTGATACCAACTATGAAGCTTTTCAAGATGAAATATGGGTTGAAGATTTTCATCAGGAATTTTGTCTCAATTACAACCCTTCCAGCACTGAAATATATGAGGGTGTTTTATTTGCATCTAAAGTTGTAATGGTTGAGACGATCCAAAAATGATCGGTACAAAAGAATGTCAAATATCGTACACAATGCTCAAATAATCGTCATCTTAAATTTGTTTGTATCCATGACCAACGATGTCCTTGGAATTTGACCGCTTGCTAGTCTAAAAGAGCAGGTGGCATGTGGAAGGTAAAACGTTATAGTACAAGCCACAGTTGTCAACTAACTGTTCTGAATCAGGACTATCGCCAAGTCACGTCATCTTATTTTGCTCGTATGATAATGCCAATCCTAGTATCACGATTGGATATGTCCATATGAGAAATTTGTGACAAGGTGAATGCGGAACTAAGGCTCCATATATCTTACAAGAAGGCATTTCTAGCGAGGAGGAAGGTTGCTTGTAAAATATTTGGAGACTGGGAATCATCATATCATACTTTGTTTCTGTTCCTGATTTCTTTGTCACAATATATTCCACGAACTATAGATTTCCACCTTATGGATGATTATACCCTTCAAACTAAAAGCACTCGTAGATTCAAGCGGGTGTTCTGGGCAATTGGTTCAGCTATGAGGGGTTGGGCCTATTGTAGGCATGTTCTTACTGCTGATGGCACATTTCTAATAGGAAAATATTATGGCACACTTCTCATTGCATGTGGCATAGATGCTGATAATGGTCTATTTCCACTTGCTTTTGTTGTTGTCGAGGTAGAAAATAAGGACTCATGGGAGTGGTTCTTTAGTTCTCTACAAACTTGTATTCCAATCATTCCACATCGTACAGATTTGTGTATTCTTTCTGATCAAATGAGTGGAATTTTTCCAACACTTAGGTCACAATTTAACTGGGCTCAACATCGCTATTGTCTTCGATCAAATGAGTGGAATTTTTCCAACACTTAGGTCACAATTTAACTGGGCTCAACATCGTTATTGTCTTCGACATCTTCGTGAGAACTTCCATCAAAAGTTCAAGTCACAGGAGTTGAAGGAACTTTTGTGGAAGGTGGGATCCACAACTGATAGACTTGAATTTGATCATCTAATGGCTGATATAGAAACCATAGAACCGGCGGCTAAGGAGTATTTGATAGCCCAAAATCCAGTACAGTGGTCTCTCACATAAGACAGAGGTTACAGGTATGGGTCGTTGACTAGCAATCATGTTGAAGGGTTAAATGGAGTCTTAAAAGGTGTTAGAGGTTTACCAATACAGGCACTAATTGTTGCCACATACTATCACTATGTTACAATGTGGTTGGAGAGGCATAACGAAGCATATGGTCATACACAAAAGGGACTTAAATGGCCCTCTAGGTTTCATGATAAGCTTTTTAATGCTTCACAGGATGCAAAAAAACTATCAGTAAACATCCGCGTGAACAATGATGAATGGCTTGTTGATGACATGGACGGACATAAATTTCAAGTCATAGTGCTCCAAATGGTGCAAGTGAATGCAGTTGTGGTTTTCCACAACAATGGCATTTTCCATGTTCTCATGTTTGGGTAGCTGCTAGATCTGTCAATTATGATACTGATGCACTTGTGAGCCCATATTTCACAAATGATGCTTATTTAAACGCATACAGAACTGAATTTTATGGCATTCCTGACAAGAGGTATTGGCCTCAAGTTGATGAAAGCAGAGTTATTCATCCCTTATTACCCCCAAGGAAACAAAGGCACGCTGGAAGACCAAAGAAAAAAGAAGGCCTTCAACTATAGATGTTGATCCAAATCAATATACATACCATTGTCATAAGTGTGGCAGAAAGGGCCATAATCGACGCACTTGTCCTAATGTAATATGATGTATGGTCATGTAATGTTTGTAATTTTAATTTTTTTCAAGTCATGTAATGTTTGCAATTTCAATTTACTCAAGTCATGTAATGTTTACAATTTCAATTTACTCAAGTCATGTAATGTTTGTAATTTTAATTTGTTCAAGTCTTGTAATGTTTGCAATTTCACTAATTAATTGTTAAATCATTGATAAGAATGAATTTATAACGGGTTGAATTTAACTAATTTAGGACTCTTATTTGTAAATTATTATTTGTTATTTTGTATAGATGGCTCATCGAAGGACATGGACATTTCACATGTCTGTAGAGTTAATCCAAATAATAGCTACAAAGTGCCTACAAGGAAAAATGGCTCATCAAACTCTATTGGATGATGACTGGAACGGCATATCAGATTTGTTGTACAACAAGCTAGGCTTTATAGTGACAAAAGAACAAGTAAAATTCCATTGGCAATTTTTAAAGCAAAGGTTTCACATGTATGAAGAACTTCTTAAGCTACCTGGTTGGTATTGGGATCACACGAAACAGAAAGCAATGTCAATCAATGCACAAGTTAAAAACCAATTAGTTATATCACATCCAGAGATACATCGAGTTGTACATCAAATGTGGCCATTTTATGAACATCTAGATGAGATATTGAATCAAATGCAGTAACTAAAAGATTGTAATATTTTTCTTTTAGTAGTTCATGTTGTATTTTAATATTGTTTGGTAGTTCATGTATTTGAATTAATTTCATCTTATCTAATGAAGAATATTGACAAACTTATATGTTGTACAATATTTGCACTTTTCATTTAATATGATATTTGCACTTTTCATTTAATGTAATATTTGCACTTTTCATAGATATGGCTCCTAGACAAGCATCCTTTCGACTCTCCCAGCACCACTTCATGTTGTCACAGTGGCCTATTACTGACCCGAGTATTTTGGAAAACATTTCTTTGGCTGGTTTTGGGTTTGTTCATATGCTATGACCTATCCACCTTGATCCCAATTTAATCACTGCCTTAGTTAACCGGTGGGACAACTCTAACAATACTTTTAGGTTTTCCCATTTTGAGATGAGTGTAACCCTTCAGGATGTTGCAGTTCTTTTAGGCCTTAGGATTGATGAGCCACCGTTTATAGCTTCATATCCTTTAGGAGTAGATGAGGGGCAATTTTCTTCATGGTCTCACCTTTGTGAGAGTTTCTTAGGAGATGCACCAGATGGAATGTCTAAGGGACATATTAATAACACCAATTTTTGTGATGTTTTTGCCCTTTAATTCTGTTATCAAAACTGCCCTTTTCTGCTATTTTCCTCTCTTTTATAAGTACTTTTGCAATAATTGGCCAAGCAACGCTCTTAATCCAATATTTCCATCTTTAGCAGAGTTTTTCCTCATTTTGGTACGATAAGGCCGTCCCGGCCCACAAATAAGTTCAAGTCTGCATCGGCCTTCCTGACGCCCGATACGACCTCTACCCGACATGGTGGAGCGACACAACGACGCACGATAAGGGGATGCCGCGCAAGAAGACACTGACGGACGACACGTCTTCTACCCGACAGGGAGCCAAATTTGCCACGACAACCCAAGCTTGTCGCGCGACACAGCCACCCACCGGCAGGCGCCGCCCGTCACGTGACCGACAGCCGACACCCCTTTGCCGAGTGATACCAGTATCGGCCGCCCATCGACCCGCGAATAAGGAGGACACATGGCGCTTCGAGCACCATAACTTCCCCCAACCACTGCCTATAAATAGCAGCTACAGGAAGCTGAAAAGACAGTTCGGACAGTGGGGAACTTTGAGCGATCTTCGGAGGAAAATTGCGAGAGCAAGAGTATCGCGTCCCAGTGCTCGTGTCGGGCAACTCTAGGTGAGCTCTTCCTCATCCTGAGAGGGAGGGGATTGTTCACTTAGGATCGTCCCGGGCGATACTGTGGGCCGATATCGGCCAACGTAGACGAGTGACACAAGTGCCTGACAGTAGAACGTGTCGCTCCATGCCCGACACGATATCGAACCTGATACGCTTCATCCGTCATGTGTGCCGCCCGAGAGGGTGTGCTGCCCGACATGAGCGTATCGGCCAGGGTCCTTAAGCGATACAGTCGGCCATCATAGTGTGCCGCCCGAGAGGGTGTGCCGCCCGACACTGCTGTATCGGGCTAGGCCCCTGACCGGTATCGGGCTGGAGAGTCGTTGTAGCATGTCGTCCTTCTACATCAAGAAGGCGACATCTATCTTTAAATTCTGTTATTTAATTCCTTATTTATTCAATATATTAAGACCCTTAATGTTTATGGGAATGGAAAAACTTAATTACTTGCTGCTCTATGCTTGGTGCAAATGTTGAATGACTGCTATGTTTGATATCTGAACTCTAGCTTGCATGTTTGGATCGTGTTTCGCTTAGCTACCGAATCGTGTTTTCCCATCACAACAATTTCGAGAGTTGTGTTGTGGCTCTAGTCTTTGGTCCGATTCTGGAGTACGAGAGTGCCTGGAACGGAGTTGTTTCAGTAACATTCCACTCTAACTTAAGTCCAGCAACCTCGAGAGGGGTGTTGATGTTTGGTTAGAGGTATCCGCTCTGAGAGGAGGGGTGCAGGATGTTACTGCTACCGCTTGTTTCACTGAAGTCTTATCCTTCATACCTCGCTCTAGCTCTAGTTTTATCTTTCTGTTTCTGTTGCATGAAAACCCCTAAAAAGTACTAAATGACTAAAACCTTAAATCTTTCTTATAGCTCCAGTTGGAGATAGTTTTCTTTGTTTTGTTTGTGACATCTTGTTGTTTCCCCTTAGAGAATTTACTATATCTTCATATCTGTCGGAGTAGCGTGTCGATTCTGGGTTCTCAACACTACCACTGTTGTCCCTGTGTTCGACCCCGTATATCTACTTCGACCCTGTAAACAAAGTTGCGGGGGCCTAGAAAAATTCAGGTTATAAATGTAAAATTCCGACTAACTTCAAATCCGCCTCCATTTTTGGACGCGCGATTTAGGTCGGTCAACTTTTTGGCGCCGTTGTCGGGGACAAGGCAAAATGGCACTGTTGACAAATCTGAATCCACTAACTACACTCACGTGCCTCAAGATTAGAAATGAGCTTGACAGCACTCTTTGCTTTTGTTATTTTATTATCATTACTCTTTGCACAAAATAAATAATTCTATTTTCTAAAGTTGATTTTTCGTGCCGTATCAGGAACTCTGAAGTACAGTGATCTAGTCCGCCAAACACCAACACCAACACCAATATGCCTACTCGCGTCGAACCCCAACATTCTGGAGGTGAACGCCTAGGGAGGAGGCATGACTCGCCGCCACCCGAAGACGACGACTGGTACGACGGTAACGCTCAACAGGAAGATCCAGAATCGGGAGAGCACGAGGAAATACATCGCTGTGATAGACGTCATCGCCACCGGAGACACAGAAGGAATCACGACAATTAGGAACGACGGCATGATGCCAGCGACAGCGATGACTCGGAGGAAGAAGAGAAAATGTTGAGGGAGTTAGCGTCCACGAAGTCCAACAACTCCCGATGCCCCATCGTTGTCCCCCGTTTCAAATCGGCAAATTTTGAGCTCAAGCCGTCAGTTATCTCAATGATCCAAAATAAGAGCTTCAGGGGAAGTTCTAAGAATGACAACCCGTACCACCATCTGGACGCTTTCAAAATTATATGCAATATTATAAAGATGAGGGGGTCCCCCAAGAGGTCATATACTACAAGGGCTTCATTTTCTCCTTGGAAGACAAAGCTCTATCATGGTATCTTGGATTGCCTCACCAATCTCTATAAGGATGGGGAGCTTTGGCTGACGCGTTCGTTAACAAATTCTACCCCACTAAAAGAACCATCAAAAACAGACAGAAAATAACCTCTTTTATGCAAAAGCCGAATGAAAGCCTCCATGACGCCTGGGAGCGATTCCAGGAATACCAGAGGGATTGCCCACATCATAATTATAAGAAAGGCTTCCTCGTCACCACCTTTTATAATGGCCTGACTCCCGATGAAAGGGTGTCACTAAATGCGGCGGCAGGCAGTGACTTTCTTGGGAAGAAACCAAGCAAGTCTGAAAAGATCATCAAAAACATGGCCGAGCTGCTAGCTGGCACTGATTACGATAGGTCTGACAGAGGATAGGTCAAAAAGGTCGGTGAAGGGCCCTCTCTTGAGTCCAAAGTGTTGGAGTCCATTACCTCACAGATACAAAGAATCGCCACTGATGTTAAGCAACTGCGGGAAGCTGGCGGGAAAGGCAAGAAGCCAGTTGAGAAGGTGATGAAATGCGTAACCTGCGGTGAAAGAGGACACGGGGTAGACAATTGCATCTACACCCGACCGGACGCAGACAGTGATTCTGAATCGGAAGACGGAAGGAATGAAAATGTCTCTTTCGTGAACTACAAAAGGCCAGACCACCCCGGCTTTAACTACGGCAACAAGGATGCAGCTGAAAACTCTCATTAGCTGCATAACTCGTCCAAGCCGACACAAGCTTTTTATAAGAGAGGGGGGCCTGGTCAATACACCAAGAACAACTAGTTCCAGTTGGCGAAAGGAAACTTCCAAGTGCAGGGAAAGTATCAAGGGCCGAACTGAGAACAAGGCAAGGGCACGGGCCAAGCAGACGTGATTGGCCAGTTATTTGATTTTGTTAAGAAACGGGATACGATCAATAATCAACTGGCGCAAAGTGCGCTATCAAATTCCGGAGTTTTGAACTCTTTGCAGGTACAACTGGAGGATATGCAGACGCATCAACGCTAGATCGACCAGCAGCTAGCTCAACTGGCCGAAGTAGTAAAGAACCCATCAGGGAAAATACCATCGAATACTGAGACTGCCAAGAAGGAAGGTCTGTGACCGCAGAGGCAAAGATGAAGATGCAGGAAGAAGAAGTTGAATGCGTCCAGCTGAAGACGGAAAATGCAGCGCTTCTTGGGAGGCAACCTGAGCTGCCTTTTAAATTCCTAGAATAGGACATTTTTACTTTTCTGTATGAAAAACACTACAAACATTTTGGGATGTAATAAGGCCCGAGTCAGTGTGTGTGCCACATGCACTGACTCTGTTTTATGGGCCACTGTAGTATTTTATAGACCGAGATGGGTAATACTATCTGATGTCGGGGTCTTAGCTCTGGGCCAATGATGTTTTACTCATCAGCCGTAGTTTAAACCGCTTTGTTTTCATTACGTATCGGAAAGCGACCCAACTGGTGCTATGAATGCGCCCATATTGGGCAGTGGAATTTTGAGGATCGCAAGGGTCGTGTCGACGGATCGACTTGCCCGACTTACGAGTTGCCCTAACAGCCGACACGCGCCCCGGATTTACTTGTTTTCACCCCGGTTGAGTTTGCTATATAAAGGGGCGAGTTTTTACCGTGTCGGGCTCCTTGCCTTACTGTTTTTACGCTCCCGTATCGTGCTAAGACATTGTGCTTTTGCTCCCGTGTCGCACAAGACTGTCCTGCTCTCGTATCGTGCGGAAGTTCAGATCACAGCAAGGTATAGCCCGACAGACCCTATCGCCCGGCAGACCGTGCCGCCCGACACGTTCTTTTCTTTAAGCAAGTAGCTTATCGGTCTTACAGTTCCTGCACTGTGCAACCTTGTATCGCCCGATATGGATGTCGCGCAACGCACCTTTTATTCATGATTGCCCGATACACCATGTCGGGCGATAGCCGTGTCACCCATCTTTGCACCACCTCGCCTATTTTTGTTGTCGGGCGACACACTGTTTTCCTTTCAAGAAGACCTTATCGGGCATCTTAACCGACACGCCCGTATCAAGCGACAGACCTAACGTGCGTTTATCACCTTATCGCCATGTTCATATCACGTGTTTAATCTTCTGACGTAACGGGCGATACCCACCTCTAGTATCGGACGCAAGGTTTCACCTCGGAAACCCGTGTGTCGCCCGATACGGGGTGCGGGACAATCTTTGTACAGAAAATCACCTGGTCGCACATTTATTCTTTACTTTTTCAAAGCATCAACACATTTAATCGAGGTGTTTTCTTATTGTCTTACAGAAATGGCCCGCATCAAGACAATTGTTATCCCTATTGACGCACAAGGCAGGAGAATCTACCCAGAGACTGCTGCTGAAGGGCAGACTGCCAGGCCTAAGCGCCCGAACCCAGGACCAGCGGGAGCGTTGACAGCAGAGAAGAGGGCTAGGGTTGGAGAAGTGGCGGCCCCAACTCCAACACCAACACCTCTAGCAGCAGCCGAACTCCTGGAATTCTTGTCGAGAAGTTTCGAGCCAAAGGACGACAAGCACGCTCGTCGATATGCTGAACTAGTGACCAAGGTCTACCGACCGAGCAGGTTCTGCCATCAGGCCTCGTTTGCTGAACTAGGGATCGTGGGGAGGCTGAAGGGCGTCCTCGCTGTGGTAGGGTTGAAGAAGATCTGCTTCAGCCGGTCTTCTTCTTACACCAAACTGACAATGGAGTTTATGTCTTCTCTCCACCGGGTGAAGAATTCTGTGGTGGAGAGAGAAGAATTTGGCGGGCCAGACAGACTCCAGGCTCGACTTTACAACTCGGAGAACCCCATCTCTGAGAAGCTGTTGAATAAGATCTTCTCTTCCAACGAGGAGGAGAGGAATCTCATGGACAACGGTGAGAGAATCACCGAGGGAGACGGGTTCAATCCTGTGGAGCTCTAGAGCAAGCTAACTGGTGAATCTTCGTTCAATCTGGGAAGAAAGGTGGTGGCAGTGCACTCCTGCTTTTGGAGGATAGTGCACAAATTGGTGGTATACTTTCTGTTCAGCAAGAATAAGTCCAGTAACATCTATATAGAAGAACTCCACATCATGTGGCACATAATGGAGGGATGAGTGATCAACCTCGGGCGGTTCTTGCTGAACAGACTGCACCCGATGAAAGAAGCCACAAAAGAGTACTGCATGGGTGAAATAGTCAACTTAATAGAAGTAGGGCTCGGGTACCCAAAAGAGCTGCGCAGCATTTCGAGGACGCAAGGCGATGAGGTGATCGACACCAAGTACCCGATTAGGACCAGCATCATTAGGAAGGAGTGGAGGAACTTCTTCTACAAGTTTTCAAGGACAGACATACTCCTCCCGCTCCCTCGCTGTGCCGCCTACAATGCAGAGACTCTGGTCTTCACCGCCTCCGAAATTGAAGATGTAGCGAACAACACAGCTTACGCCACCGCCACCATGGCCCCGGAGAGGGCAGTTCCAGAGCTACCGACGACAACTGCTGACAGAGTTGTCGTCGCTCCGACTACATCAGCCACCGCCACGACAAGGACGGTGATAGCTGAGAAAAAATTGGTGATCGTTGAGGTCGCCAAGACAGAGACTACGGGAGCTTCCGCGGAAGAGACGGTCGTAGCCCCTGTCTTTGCTTCAAAGCCTACAGAGGCAGAAGAGGAACTTCAGCAGGGCGACAGTAATGGGGTGTTCAACGAGATCCTGAGGGAGCTCGGAAGAACACCGACACCGCCGCTGAAGTCCCCACCTGTAGCAGTTGAGGAGATCGCCGACAGTGCAGAGGTGGAGCAGAGTCCACCCTCACCACGGCCATCTCCACCCAGATGAGAAGGCAAGGCAGTGGCACCTGAAAAAGCGCCGACACCTGGCCTGGCGACAGTTGGATCGTGAATGATTCTGATAGATTCTACCTCGCTGAGTAGACCATCGCGCGAGTAAGATGTCGCGAGGATGGAAGGGAGAACCACCAGAGCTCCCCCGTCGCTCAGAAAGATGCTCGGGCACGAGCTCGATCATTTACGGGAGGTAACGGATACCAACTCGGCTACTTGTACTTCCCTAACCCGCAAACTTGCATCTTTCCATGATAGGCTGGATAGCTAAGAAAGAGAGTTGCTGACTCTAGTAAGCCTTCCCGGTGGACTAGAGGCCTTAAATGCGACAATGCAGCAAGTTCTCCAATGACTCGACAAGATCGAGGAGAGGCTGGACAGAAGTAACGACCATCCACGTCGAAGGCAGCCGAGAAGGTCCCGGTCACCCACTAACTATGGCTCTCCTCCCTCTTCATCATCTTCCCCTTCGGGAACAGCGTCCCCCTCCTCCTCCAGCGGGCAATCCTCAACGCCCGAGGAGGGGACGCAACAAAGGTCAGTTGAAGGAGCTCCAGCAAACAGGAGAGCTCCCTAGGCTTGGGAGAAGCAAACATCTCCGTACCCCTAGATGAAGTCGAAGATGATAGCGTAGATATCAGCATTGGGGGGGACTCTTCTGATGAGTCTGAGGGAGAGAAGGGGGATGTCTACACAGTCAATAAGAGACATCTACCCCGAGGAAGGTGCTCGATGGCGGATAGATTCCGTGAGCCATCCGAGATACCCTCCTTCGAGATGGCCGACTTCGACAGAAGAGCCATTGGGTACCTGACGATCAGAGACCAGAAGCTGTTGAATAAGGTCTTGAGATCGCAGGCAGATGAAGATGACGTCGTCTGGACCGACGGCTACCTCTCCGTACGACGGGGAGTTCTTCGAAGCATGTTCCGCACGCTGGCTGTGGTCGGCAAAAGACTGTTCAGAGTCCTGGAGAATGCGATAATAGAAAATATCGACAGCAGGACAGGTCGGAGGGCACTATACACAGCCACCCCAACCTTGGCAAGAAGGCTGATGAAGGGAGATCCAGACTCCCGTGCGGTGGCCGACATGCTGCAGCACATTGAAGAGCATAGGCCGAACCTGGTGTTGGCCCCGTACAAGCACTGGAACGTGTGGTTTCTCTGCATAGTAGACCTCAGAAACCGTGACGTCCAGCTGCTGTGTTGCAGCAATGATGAAGTGTCACGCTCTGGAGGTGTTTTCTGCCGCCCGGAGGACAAGAAGATGAGACTCCTACCGCTACGTCTGCTACGAGCTATAAAGCAGGGAAGCCAACGTCACCAAGGTCCTTGGAACTTCTTTACTCTCTGAGACCTCCCTGTCCAGGCAGAAGAGGAGAGTGGAAACAGCGCTTTCGCCATCGTGAGTGCCATTGAGGTGCTCAATACATTTGGAAACTTGGGAGCCCTCAAAGGTCGGTGCTTCTATCAACAAAGGGGCATTTACACCATGTTGCTGATCAAGGACAAGTGCTATTTCCGAGACACAGGGGTACCGGAGCAGCTGCTGGATAGTGACATGGAAGAAGACTCTTCTCAATCCAGCAACTCCTCAGAAAAAGAAGAGGAGATAGCTACCGACACCTATGGGGTAGGCAAGAAGTTGGAAGTCCTGAAGAAAGTGCACGGGATGGAAGACACTGCATCGCCTGAAGCTTCAGAAGGGTTGATCACAAATTTCGACCGCTTTTCGTGTGCAACTCTCACACAGGAGCAGGTCAACGTAATCCAGCTGAAGTTAGCTGATTCTACCCCATCGGTTGTCGCCTTTCAGGCAGGCAATGTTGTAGTCCCGGTCGATGATCTAAGGGACATGGTGAAGGAAGGAGGGTGCTTGGCTGTAACAGTTGCAGCCGCTTACATCCGATATATACAGCCAAAGCTAGAACGTGCGCACATAGCCCATCCTATGTTGTTCAACGACATTTTCCTCACCGATGAAACAGGAGCGAAGCAATCATTTCTGCAGGAATTGGCGAGAGAAGTTCCCCGCAAGATCTTCCTCCCCGTCCTACATTACAACCACTGGACGCTCCTAACAGTGTACACCTGGCAACGAGCAGGAATTTTCTACAATAGCTCGGACAGCAACAAGAACCATCCAGTGTCGTGTACATCAGAACCTTTGACATCTGTCGAACGCTTGGTCCGAAAATACTACGACAAGGTGGCAAAGATGATCCAACCATTCCTGGATATGCAAGCAAGCAAGTGGCATGAACTCCTATTCTGCCACCGCAGTCCGCAGCAACTTCCCTTATCCAACGACTGCGACATCTACGTCCTGGAATGGATAGCGAATAAAGAAATGCATGACCAGCTCCACCACATCGTCTATCACAGCAGAAGGGGAGAATATGTGTGGGAGATTCTGTCTGACGCAGGAGCAACCTCACTGGAATAATCATTACCCTACCTTATCTATTTCACAACTCTGGGACATAGTGTGGAGTAAGTTTGGGGGGGGTAGCAGGTACCAGTGAGGGAGGTACAAAATTTTGAAATTTTTTCTGAATTTTCTAACTAAATTTTCTTCAATCTTTTGTCTCAAATTCTTTATTCTTTTGTTCTTTATGTACATAGATGTGTTCATATCAAAGCTTTGAAAGTTCTTTTTGTTTATATCATCTCCATACTTATATACAAAGTTGCTATAATAGTGAAAACCAGTTGCGACTTCTTGCAAAGTTTGTTTTCTATGTGCTCAATGAGATACAAGTTCTGTTAAATCTTTTTGATAATGCTGCCTCAAACGAATAAAAGATTATGTTTTGCCATGCCAAAATTTTCAGAAAAAAAAAATAATAATAATAATATGATAATCTCGCAAACAGCTAAGAGACGAGTATGGAGAAGGAAAAAGCTGCCCAAACAGCAGAAATCTCTTTGTTTCCCCTCACCCAACGAAAATCCCAAAAAGAGAAAGAAGCCTTATGAGTGTGAATAAAAGCATGAGAGTTGTGCCCAATAAAAGAAAAGAAAAAAATATATATACACACTTATTTTCCAAAAGTATCCATCTTTAGGCATGGTAGATCCGGGGCAGTGGTACGTAGGATGTGAAATCACTGCTCTTTAGTCAAATGGCTTGGACTGCGGGGACCACTTGCCCGCTAACAGACCCTTACCTGGATGGACTGATGGGAAATAAGAAAAACCTCAAAAAGCCTTAGCCTACCCTATACACAACTTTCTTCCCCAAAAATAAAGTTGTTTGGTGTGTAACCTAACTTCGGAATCATACAACAAAGTCTCGCCGAAGCTGTAGAGAAGAATCTTACTTAAACAATAAGTCAGGAAAAACAAAGTCTTTTGTTCGTAGTGAGACAGCATTATCTCTAAAGGCATTGCAATTCTTGTTTCACCTTTTGAATAGAAAGCTACTCCGAGCAGAAGAAGCATCACTAAATAAAGTTTAAATATTGATTGAGGACAATCAAAACGCTAAGTTTGGGGGAGTTGATAACACCAATTTTTGTGATGTTTTTGCCCTTTAATTCTGTTATCAAAACTGCCCTTTTCTGCTATTTTCCTCTCTTTTATAAGTACTTTTGCAATAATTGTCCAAGCAACGCTTTTAATCCAATATTTCCATCTTTTGTAGAGTTTTTCCTCATTTTGGTACGATAAGGCCGTCCCGGCCCATAAATAAGCTCAAGTCTGCATCGGCCATCCCGACGCCCGATACGACCTCTGACTGACAGGGTGGAGCGACACAACGACGCACGACAAGGGGATGTCGCGCAAGAAGATACTGACGGACGACACGTCTTCTACCGGACAGGGAGCCAAATTCGCCACGACAACCCAAGCTTGTCGCACGACACAGCCACCCACCGGAAGGTGCCGCCCGTCACGTGACCGACAGTCGACACCCCTGTGCCGAGTGATACCAGTATCGACCGCCCACCGACCCACGAATAAGGAGGACACGTGGCGCTTTGAGCACCATAACTTCCCCCAACTGCTGCCTATAAATAGCAGCTACAGGAAGCCGAAAAGACAGTTCAGACAGTGGGGAACTTTGAGCGATCTTTGGAGGAAAACTGCGAGAGCAAGAGTATCGCGTCCCAGTGCTCGTGCCGGGAAACTCTAGGTGAGCTCTTCCTCATCCCGAGAGGGAGGGATGGTTCACTTAGGATCGTCCCGGGCGACACTGCGGGCCGATATCGGCCAATGTAGACGAGCGACACAAGTGCCTGACAGTAAAACGTGTCGCTCCATGCTCGACACGATATCGAACCCGATACGCTTCACCCGTCATGCGTGCCGCCCGAGAGGGTGTGCCGCCCGACATGAGCGTATCGGCCAGGGTCCTTGAGCGATACAGTCGGTCGTCATAGTGTGCCGCCCGACACTGCTGTATCGGGCTAGGCCCCTGACTGGTATCGGGCTGGAGAGCCGTTGTAGCCTGTCGTCCTTCTACAGCAAGAAGGCGACATCTATCTTTAAATTTTGTTATTTAATTCATTACTTATGCAATATATTAAGACCCTTAATGTTTATGGGAATGGAAAAACTTAATTACTTACTGCTCTATGCTTGGTGCAAATGTTGAATGACTGCTATGTTTGATATCTGAACTCTAGCTTGCATGTTTGGATCACGTTTCTCTTAGCTACCGAATCGTGTTTTCTCGTCGCAACAACTTCGAGAGTTGTGTTGTGGCTCTAGTGTTTGGTCCGATTCTGGAGTACGAGAGTGTCTGGAACGGAGTTGTTTCAGTAACATTCCACTCTAACTTAAGTCTAGCAACCTCGAGAGGGGTGTTGATGCTTGGTTAGAGGTACCCGCTCTGAGAGGAGGGGTGCAGGATGTTACTGCTACCTCTTGTTTCACTGAAGTCTTATCCTTCATACCTCGCTCTAGCTCTAGTTTTATCTTTCTGTTTCTGTTGCATGAAAACCCCTAAAAACTGCTAAATGACTAAAACCTTAAATCTTTCTTATAGCTCCAGTTGGAGATAGTTTTCTTTGTTTTGTTTGTGACATCTTGTTGTTTCCCCTTGGGGAAATTACTATCTCTTCATACCTGCCGGAGTGTAGCGTGTCGATTCTGGGTTCTCAACACTACCACCCTTGTCCCTGTGTTCGACCCCGTATATCTACTTTGACCTTGTAAGCAAAGTTGCGGGGGCCTAGAAGGATTCGGGTTATAAATGTAAAAGTCCGACTAACTTCAAATTCGCCTCCATTTTTTGACGTGCGATTTAGGCCGGTCACATATCTCCTTGATATGGTTGTGTGAGACCTTTAGGGATGTGGATTTCACTTTGGGAGATGAATAACAACAAATACAGATGAGGATAAGGTATATTAGAGCATATCTTCTATACTTTTTAGGTAGTTACCTTATTCTTGATAGTATTGGGGACAGAGTTCATGTACGGTACCTCCCGCTTCTTTCTGACTTTGTAAGTTATAGCACTCTATCTTGGGGTGCTGCAACTCTAGCATACTTGTATAGGGTGTTGTATAAGGCTACCACCCGTTCTAGGAGAATTGCCCACATGTCTGATTGTGTATGTCTACTACAGATGTGGTGTTGGGAGAGGTTAGGAATTGGACGCTCTGGTTCACTGGTTATGAACTGAGGGGAGTGGCTAGAAGGTGTTCCCTTGGGTTACAGGTAAAGATTTACACAATTTATTTATATATTTGTTCATACATTTTTTAATGTTTATCTAAATTTAGTTTGTCAATTTAATAGGTGGCCTACATTTGTTCAAAGGAGTGATATTATGTGAGGATCGGTCCAGTTTTATGATTCAGTATTTGAACAGATTTTTCCCTCTCAGGTATAACTTACTTACTTCTACTAACATATTGTATGATATATGTTGTATTTGAATAACAGATACAGTTAACTCCTTACACTGTTGATATTCTAGATAGACTTTCAGTCTCGGGATATTTCGTTGGCATGAGTACCTTTATTGTGCTACATGGTAGTAGAGTGGCATGATCCAACCCTATTCTAGGGCTGTATCTTGTGTCATTTTGTACTTTTATCACATTCAAATGCATTAGAATTACATGTTATTCTCCCCAATATGATTATCATTGCAAATACGCTTATGGATGTTCTTTGCACTATTTTTCAGGTACTTGGACCATGCTTAGATGGATTAGGGAGAGAGAGGGACCCAAAGAAGGCCCCAAAGTCTCCCTCAACCTACCTCAAGTGGCCAAGACTCGTCCCCGAGCAAAGACATCCGAAATTGACAAAGTAAGAAGAGAAATCAAGAAGTCAAGCCCCACCACGTCCGTGGCCCCAATACCACGGTCGTGGCTTTTTTTTTGCCAAAACCCAACATGTTGCAACAGGGAAATCCACAGATCGCCCACAACCGTGGCCTCCCAGCCACGACCGTGGCCACTGAAGACAACACGGCCGTGGCACCCTACCACGGTCGTGGGAATTAATTTATAAGAAGTCAGGTTGCAACAGGGAATCGGCCTCACTGACCACGACCGTGGCCAAGTCGCCACGACCGTGGCCGATGCTGATCAAGACGCCCATGGCTCCTCCCCACGGTCAGCTCCAACCCCTCCAAAACGGTTGTGTTACCCAACACGGCCGTGGTGCATACTACCCACCACGACCGTGGCACCCCGCCATGGCCGTGGCCACCACCATCTCACCACTTCTTTCACCCCACGACCGTGTTCACCACCCCACGGTCGTCCCCCACTACCATCACCACGGTCGTGGTACACCCACCACGACCGTGGTGCTCACCTACCCTATACAACTTTCCACTGTTTTTCCTATTTTGCCCCCACTTAGCCCTAGCTCCTATATAAGCACTAGTTGCTTCTAGGGCTCGAGATAGAGCACTCCCTAGCCGTCACCTAGATGCTCCCTTGCATCTATTGCTCCCATCCACCCATCTCCTTGCATTCAATTCCATTTCCACTCACTTTCCACTCATTTCCACCATAGAAACCTAGTTTCTCTAGGTTTCTATCCATCCATTCCACCATTTTCATGCACCCCTGCACCATTGGAGGAGGGAGGACGTCTGCAGCTGCTTGGAGGTGAAGAAGAAGGCCACTTCATCAAGCTTCATGGAGTTTCTTCCTCTTCTACCCCTTTCTTTTCCTATTTTCATGATCATGTATAGCTAAGCCCCCTTGTGGTGGGTTGTTTGGGATTAAAATGTTACTTTGATACCATGTTGGGGGATAAATTCTTGTAATGAACTCAATTCATATTTATGATGATTATTTCTTGCTTCCATCTCTTTTCCTATCTTATTGCATGTGGTTTGTGCTTCTTGTATAAATTGCTTGTTTTGATGTTTTTGATGACACTTCATCTCTAGGAGGAATTGGGGTGTATGTGGTAGTCTTAGGAATGGCTCCTAGGTCCAATTAGTGGATCCCTAGCTAGCCCCCTTTGTTCCTACATACACACCCCTCCTCTTACAAATGAGTGTGAGATTTAAGTGGCTAGTGTAAGTGAGAGTGATGCAATTGCCTAGGGCCTTCTAAAGGCTAGAGTGGCTAGTGGCATGAGGATTAACCCCTTCATCTCCACTTCCATTTCTACCCTCAACCCTCAATTGTCCACTATCACTTACCCTAGAAACCTAGATTTGGCCAATCTCACTAGAACTACACCTAACCCTAGTCTTCTACTAGTAGTATAGGGTATGTTCTAATGGCATTGCCCTTGTTATTTGGTTTGGTAATCTAGATATGATTTGAGCACCATGCATATTTAATGAACTCCCCCAACTAAAATCAAAGTGACATTCCCCAAACGGCCCACCCACCTTAATCACCTTACTTAAAACCCTAATCGCTTAGTCTGCTTGTTAAATGCTATCTTAGTTCAATTGCTTTAGTTTAACTTAGTCAATTGCTTAGTTCTATCATTCAGTGTTAATTTAGGTTCTTGCTCTTGCTAGTAGTTAGTTTAGTTCTTATTTGCTCCTCACCTTGCTAGAGTAGTGTAGCCCTTCTTGCTCCTGCTTAGTTAGCTTGATAACTTAGTTCACTAATTTGCTTGCTCTTTCATAATTTAGTTTCCTTTTTGCAATCTCTTTCTTGCACATTAGTGTAACCAACCAACAATCAACTTTAAAACCCTAAAAACCCTACTCTCCGCACTAGGAACGTAGCTCACGTCGTCTAACTCTAGCGCCCCCTTTATCCTCGCGGATCGACCCCGTACTTGCCGCCTCACCTATACTACGACACGATCCCGTGCGCTTGCGGGCGTAGTGTCTTCGTAGACGTAGGTAGTTAGTGTGGGACCATATAAATTTTGAAAGCACAATCCCATATCCCGTGCGCTCCGACCTCGTGGGGTGTAAAAGCACCACTAGCGGAGACGCGCCATGGCACTTCCCTGACAGAGTACTTGGGCAATTCAGATTTGTTCAAGTACAACCTACTCTGGAGTTGCCACACCTTAGTAGGATAGATGGGAGGGGTCATGTGGCTGAGGACTGGTTGCATCATTATAGACGGGAGGTGCAACTGTGGAACAACATACGTGAGAGCTTATCCCCCCCTCCATCAGCGGAGACAATCTTCAGTCCACATGTGCACTACGCATGGTATCATCCCCAGTACGTACTGCCCCCTCCAGCTCAGCCTCCGACCACATACTACCCACAAAGTTATTGTCAACAACAATTTGTGAGTATCATTTATATTTCTTTTATAAATTGTTATTATTTATCTTTATTATTTGTAATATATGTAATTGGTCTTCATTATTTATACATACTTTATTTGAACAAATGGAATCACATGTGTGGATCCGAGCGGCTTTACAGCATGCCCCTACACAGATCAGAGATGACATCTATGGCATCCAGGGGACTTACTTTGACAGTCTTCCCGACTATGCTCGCATGTATGATCCCATACCCACTCATACCACAGCCTCTGAGCCCACTCCTACTCCTACTCCTGTGCTTACTGCTCCTGAGCCCACTCCCACTCCCACTTCTCAATTCATGGCATGGGGACCGACAGGGCCATACTTTTCAGGAGCTGGTTCATTTTCTTCATACATCATCTCACCTCCACCAACATCCTACTACGGAGTAGGTTCTTCTTCTGTTCCATACACTCCACTCCCACCACCAGCTATTCATGAGAGTCGACCACCACCATATGCCACATACTCACCGACTCCGTTTGATTTTTCAGGATGCACTTGATGCCCCCACATCCTAGTATTCAGAGACCCCTCACCCCACCTCCAGCTTTTCATTACTTCCCTAATTCTCGTCAGCCTACTGCTACATAGCTGTCCCCATTGAGGCATCTCCAGATGACTTCGGTACTCAAGAGCCAGATGTACAGGGAGGTGGGCGAGGATGTCGTGGGCATGGAGGACGTGCTTAGTTTTTCATAATTTTTCATATATTGTACTGTGTTGTATTGCCTTTGTTCAGACATTTATTTAGCTTGTATGTGGATTTATCATATTATGATATCATATTGGTTCATTTTGGATCTATCATATTGTTCTGTTGTGTATTATTTTCTCGTCAAGTTGGTTCATGTTTTAACCTTGTTTTTAATGATATCTCATTTTTTTAGATTAATTTATTCTTATATAATCAATTAGGAATCAACTAGTGTTAGTTGCAATACCACTTCTATAATCCATATGCATGTCCAGAGCTATTGAAATTAACAAATTTATAATAATTGGCTATATTATAGACTTTCAAATACAAGTGACGAATGTACAAATATAATCAATGTTGTTAATATACATATCAATATGCATAAAAGAATAATAATGAATGCAAAAAAAATATAAAACTGAAATACGTCCTGCATGGGGACGCATTGTTCTGCGAGAGAGCAATACGTCCCCATGTGGAACGCATTGCTCGCAATGTGTTTCAGCTCCGGACGCATTGATCCCACAGCATGGCAATACGTCTAGCGCCGGGACGCATTGCTCTGCGGTGGGAGCAATGTGTCTCACCCCGAGACGCATTGCTCTGTCGCAGAGCAATGCGTCCTAACCCTAGACGCATTGTCCTTCGGTAGAGTCAATGCGTCCCCGATCCTGACGCATTGCTCCGCGAGAGAGTAATGCGTCTCCAGTGGGGACGCATTGCTCCAAAATGTATCATTTTGGAAATTAAGTTAAAGAACGTGATATTTTAGGAATTAAAATGGGCAAAAGTGTCATTTTGATTTTTTTTTTCCTCCATATATAGCTATATCCTCCGGGAAAGTGCGCAATTGCGCTCCCCTCAGTTTCCAAAATCTCCACTGTAATAAAAAGGGATGTGCCCCTGAATTGCGAATTCAGTGGACCTGAGAAGCGGTTTTCCCCATCTGGAGTTCCCTCGACGCTGGTTAAATGTTGATCAAGTAAGCAAGAACAAGTTAAGAAGCCAAAGTCATCCACGGGCAGTGCATGAGTCTGCATGTGAGTATGTGAGCAGGCGCTTTGTTGACATCCACACCTGGCTAGCCTTCAAAACCAAATCTAGATGCCATGACCCTGTCCTCATCCCTTGCAGGGCCACCGACCACATCATGCCAGGAGTTCCGACTCGTGTTGTCCAGTTCAACGCCAGCGCACCACCAGGAGGTCTTCCCGGCGGGTTGACCCTCAGAGGTAGTTTCTCAGGCAGGTCCACCCTCTCACACCCGGGTACCGTTCAGGAAGGTTCAAAAGAAGCTAGCTCTCAAGTTGTTCTGGGCCGATGTCGATTAGGATGCGGACCTGAACTTGGAACGCGAATGCAAGGAGAAAACAAATAGGGATGGAGAGTGTAGTTGAGGACGATGATTATGAAAAAAAAAAAAAAACTGACCCAGTAAATTCTACTTCATCACACCACTACTACTGGTTCGTAATAGCTCATAAATCATGAAACTGATTTGTATTATTTATTTTATTATGCTGAATTTCTAACCACCATGTCAATTCATTCTAACCTCTTAACAGAACTACTACAATCAAATTAACTACGGGTCGTATATGTTCCTTCTTTTGGGATGCTACGGGCGGACGAATCAGAGAAGAAGAAGGGACATCAGAATAACTGAGCACATAGGCGATCGGACACGCTGACATACCCATTTTGCGACGTCCTGCACGCGCACGACCGTACCATCCTCCGACCCAGCCATCTCCTGTTTCGTCCACCTGCGGACATCGTCATCGACCTAGGCCCTTATGCGGCCAGACTTGAGGAAGGCGTCGACCAGGCCGTAGGTGCAGGGCCGGCCCATAAGGGGAACCAACCTGGGCGACGGCCAGGGGCCCAACAAAGAAGGGGGCCCATAATTTTTTTCTTCTTCTAATACACAGATATTTGTAAATGGAACGGGATTGATTCAATGTTACTTGTTAGGAAAAGACTCGAAGGTCTGGAAGTCAAGTTTCTTATTTAGTTTTGTGTGATTGGTTATCAGAAAGTCAGGAATTAGACTTTCCTATTTTTCCATAGACTCCTGCACATATATATAAACTAGAGTTCCAGACTTCCGTTGAAAAGTGAGTGGAAAATAAGTTTGGCGCATCTGTCCCGACGACAGCTCTCTCCTCGCATGTGCCCCTTTCACCCACGCTTCTGTATGTTGGGTAGCATTCAACCACTCCTCTCTCACATGCGCTTCTCTGGCATGTACCTCTTCAGCCACGTCTCTCTGACTTTCACCTCATTTTTCTTGCCATTTTTCCTTGATCAATCGGCAACTGATATGTTTGTTGTGGGGGATAAATAAATCAAAGGCCGATGATCGATTGGGTTGGGGCACTGCTACTCTTGACTTTTCTCATGATTTACTCTAGTCAATCGGCGACAGATGCCACTGCGATGGAAAATCATTCAAACACCCATGTGATTTACTGTGTTGCTAAAGCAACCACTGTTTTTGTTTGATTGTGTATTCTTATCTTGCTTTCTGTTTTTATTTTATTCATCTAGCATAGATGAAACTGATTACATAGCCGCACAACTGAGTTCTCACATAGGCAGTGAATTAGAAAAACTCAAGAATAAGTATGATGACTCTATATTTGAATATTGTAATTTAAAACATAGTTCATAAGCACATCTTTTGTGTCCAAGTCATCTTCTAGTTTTGTGAGTATACATACAGTAAAAAGACATTAGAGCTTTTTATCATCATGGTTCATTACTATAGCGAATTAATTGATTAACATATACTATAAATGAGAGCTATGGAGAACAACATTAGGGCAAATAGTCTTTGAGGAAAGCTTCCTCAGTTACAATATACCAATCATATGGAAGTCATTTGCCTAAGAAAAGTTATATTTCAAACCAATCACCTGATTTTGATTTCCTAAGACTGAACTCAAGTTCTTGGAAAATGAGTTCCCTAAAAATTAGTTACAACGAACCAATCAAAGCCTAAGGGTCTGACTAGTTTCGTGTAATTTGTCCTGAAAATATTAGAAGTCAAATTTCCTTTCTGATTTTACTTGACTGGTTTCCTAGAAGTCTGGAGCTCGAGTTCCCTAATTTTCCCTGGACTCTCAGACATATATATATATATATATATATATATATATATATATATATATATATATATATATATATATATATATATATATATATATCCTTCTGTAAAATAGGTTCTATTAGAAACCAACTGGACTTAAAGTCGCATCTTTCGTCCGCTCCTGTGTTCCTCTTTTCCAGCGGCTACTTCACATGAGTTTTTCCAAGCTAAAGTTACTGAAAAACTATCTTAGATCATCAATGTCTCAAGAAAGATTGAACGGTTTGGTAATGTTATGCATTGAGAAAGATATGTTGGAAAATATTGATGTTGACATTGTTTTTCAAGATTTTGCATCTAGAAAGGCTCGAAGAAGTCATTTTATATGATGACTGAAGCTCGATAAGAAGATATCTATATTTAATTTTTCTTTTTAGTTTGATTTGTAAGAACATGTTCTATTTTTTTATATGACAGTTTTGACAATTATGACTAAACTGGTATTTATTTAAATTTGTTAAATAAGAGTATACATAGGGCCCATTTTTTATTTTCGCCCGGGGCCTCTAAAATATCTGCAACGGCCCTGCGTAGGTGGACCCGGCGATGAAGGGAACCGTTGATGAAGGATTCGCCCATCAGATCCGTGAGGGACCGAGGGTAGGATGGAACGAAGGATGAGGTGTTATATTGGGGCACAGCCCTGCTGAAGTCTGTGTCCGTAGAGACTACTATCGTCGGGTTGCCGAACAAGTGGAGCGGAACACATTGCCCTACTTGAGAATGGAATTGGTTAACACATGATCTTTAATCATATGCATGAAATGTGTATGTAATGAAGATCGGCGAGGGAAGAGAGTAAAATCAGCGCATACTGAGGTTTCTCGTCCATGATGCTCTCCGGCTGAACGGAGTAAGCGGCGGACACGAATTCCAGGGTCACGGTGAAGAGCAACCACCCGAGAGAACCAGGCGGACACGAATTCCACTGTCTCGGTGAAGAGCAAACACCCGAGAAAATCGGGGGCAGGTACAAGCTTTGGTGTGTAAAAACATAGCACTGCAAATGGGTTGCCGTGGTAGTTATTGAGGTCGTGTACCATGAATCTATTCGGCGAGGATGTATTGATGGGGTAGAGGGAGCGGAAGATTTACACTACTCGTGGCTCGTGGGGTAGTAGGAGCGGAAGTTAAAGCGAGAAAAAAGTATGAATGTGAGACACACGTGGGGTGTAGTTATGGAAGAGTGGAGTACCGAGAGATGTACTTTGAAATAGAGTGAATAAAAAGTAACTAAGAATGGAAAGAAATGTGTGAAAAAATGTGAGAAAAGATTGAGTGAATGAGAGAACAGTAATTTAAAATGTTGCCTTATGATTGGTCACGGAGATTTAGAATGACTTAGTATGTGTGTGTGTACATATATATATAGGATGAAGGAATTGTGTACCGGCTGGTATATGCAATTTGTATGTACCAGTTATGGTGTGATTAAGTAACTTATAACCACCGCAAATCAGGACCAGCACCGATGCTAGTATTAATTCCCAATAGGAATAAATGCATTGTGAATTCCGTCCACTATCCACCTAATAAATGCTTATTCAGTAACTTACCGCGGAAAAATATTAAAGCCGTGGGAATAACAAATTATTGAACTGAAACTTAAATAGTAAATGCACATAAATACAATGTGCTATTGTATGACTAGAATATCGTATGGTTCATAATTGATTTTTTTATGAAATAATAACACAATATCTAAATAAACTTTGTGAACAAAATTATCGGTTACTATTTCTGTAAACAATGCATATATCATACGGTTCATATTTGGGTTTTCACAAAACAATCACACAATATTAATAAAACTTTGTGAAAAAATTTGTTGGTTACATAATTCAAGAAAAATGTAATTTGTTAAAGAACGCATAATGATTAACTCAAATCAGCAACAAAGTGTAATTTGTAAATGTCTCTGTCTAATTTCAAATAAATGCAATTGTATGGTTAAAATATCATAATGGATCATAATTGAGTTTTCATGAAACAATCATAAATTATATTAAAATTATGAACGAATTTATCAATTGCACAATTCAAGAAATATGCACTTTTTTTAACAATACATAGTGATTAATTTAAATCAGCAACGGAATAAAATTTGTGAATGTCATCATCCTCTTTAAATAATACCAATTAATATACATAAGAGAAAGGTGTTTTCTATTCATTGGAATATCATTGTTAAAAGTCTACTTGATTGATATGAGGAAATCATTTAATAAAAATATGTGAGATGGTTCTTTACGTAAGAGTTCATTAGTGAGTAAAATATTATGCCGAAAATACTTAGATCACATGGTAAATGTGATAAAATAATTATATAAACAATGAAATAACATTTGGATTGCTTAAACGTTAGATAAGCACTCATTAAAATTATTGTACCATAATTTGAGAGTCGTAATATCATCGTTAGGGAGAGAGAGTATGGAAGTTTATGAGAAGTATTATGAGTGACTGAATGTGGAACGTTTCTTATTTTCATTAATGTACATTTTTTGTTTTCATTAATACAAGTGTGCTACTAATCATGGAAATCAGAGTGATAATGGTGTCACCGTTATTGAGACCCCACTATAAAAGCCATGTGTCATCCCATGGAAGGTCAAAGAGCGGTTGGTACATGTAAGTTGTGTGTACTCAGGTACACCATTCTTTTAGCATATATATATATATATATATATATATATATATATATATATATATATATATATATATGGGCCCATCTTTATTGCCCGCGCGGGTAGCTACCCGCCCACCCTTCCGATCACTTTTTTTCAAAAAAAATTCGAAATTGTAGAGGACTATTTTGTCTAGATCTCCAAAAAATTTGAGCCAAAAATAATATCATTTGCCCCTCCAAAATCAAAAAACCCGTCCTTATATATATCTGTTGTATATTTTGTACATAGTTACTTTTTTGGCCAGCACCATAGTTACTTTTTTTACAACAGAGTTACTTTCTTAGTTAGGAGAGTTACTTTTTTTGCTACAGGGTAGCAAAAATCCATACTACCCGCGCGGGCAATGAATGAACACCATATATATATATATATATATATATATATATATATATATATATATATATATTGGAGAGAGAGAATCTGGAATACACTCGAGTGTACCGGAGACACTATACACCTCAATCATTTTTCACTATTAAGTAATTATTTTGGAAATTTAAACCGTTGATCTTCTTAAATATCTTAAGAATATACTATATAATAAATTTCAACTCATTTGGACACTTATAGGGCATGCATCTAAAGGAGGCAAAAAATCATGTATTTCAAATTAGTTTTGTACGTTGATTTTTTTCCTTAGATGAGTGACTTGTACTCTTCCAAATGGGCTCAAATTTTATATCTGGCCTATTATTAGTGTAACCATGAAGATCAATGGATTTGATTTTGAAAAACCATGGTCTAGATATGCAAACACCATTGGTGTGTACGGTGTATCTGTACACTCGAGTGTATTCTAGCTTGACTGTATACATATATATATATATATATATATATATATATATATATATATATATATATAGAGAGAGAGAGAGAGAGATATTCAGGCTAGAATACACTCGAGTGTATGTTGCCCTTGGATGAGTGACTTACACTCATCCAAACAGGCTCAAAATTTGTATGTAGTCTAGTTATAGTATGACGGTAAAGATCAATGGTTTACATTTTGCAAAAAATAGTCTTGATATGTAAACACACTTGAGTTTATTCGTGTGATATGTACACTCGAGTATATTCTAGCCTGACTCATATATATATATATATATATATATATATATATATATATATATATATATATATATATATATATATATATATATATATATAAGCTGGAATACACTCGAGTGTATCGGAGATATAAAAATATATCCATGTATACATGGACATTCATTCACTACTCGTGCGGGTAACTAAAGTTAGTTACATATGCATCTGTTGTGTAACAAGAAGGCATATATTTTTAATGAGACATCCAACATTGTAATGAGATGAATAAAATTATAATACAAAGATGTGTTTTGTAATACTATGTAAACTTGTGTCATAAATATCATTTTTACTATTTTTAAAGGGAGAGTAAAAATTTTACGTTGTATTTACAAACCAAGTCTTTGTATTATAATTTTGATTGTATCATTACTATTAGGTGTCTTCCTATTACAAAACAAATCCATGGGTAATAGAAGTTAACTACTCAAGTGAGTAGTGAATATATGTGTGTGTGTGCGCGTGTGTGTGTGAATATATACATTTATATACATATATATATGAGGTTAGGAAGTATGTGCACACGTATCGACCATTAAAATACCTCATGTAGAGTATGATGATAAAATCCAACCATATGTATTGATTCAACACTATAGATATTAGATGTGTCTAAAAAACCATAACTATATCCCATATAGATTGTGATATATAGCTATATTTCATTCAACGGTTTTTGTAATTTCTTCAACTTACTATTGATTAGAAAATACAAATTTTCTTTCATTGAATGATCTATGAATATCAGATTGTGTGGTTTTTTTATACACGTCTTATCTAAGGGGTATACTTTACATCCATAATGTTGAATGATTTAGTAGAATGTTACAATTATCATAAATGAAGATGGGTACATGTACACGGGTACATTATTCTTTTAGCCTTATATATATATATATATATATATATATATATATATATATATATATATATATATATATATATATATATATATATATAGAGAGAGAGAGAGAGAGAGAAAGAGAGAGTTAGGCTAAAATACACTCGAGTGTAAAGATTACGTCGTACACCTCAATGGTGTTTGCCTATCTAGACCTTGTCTTTCTAAAATCCAATCCATTGATCTTCATGGTTACAATAATAATAGGCCACATACAAAATTTGAGCTCATTTGGATGAGTGTAAGTCACGCATCCAAGGACAACAAAATCGACACACAAAACTAATTTGAAATGCATGATTCCTGCCTCCTTTAGATGCACGACCTATAAGTATCGAAATGAGCTAAATTTATTATATAGTATGTTCTTAAGATATTTAAAAAGATCAATGGTTTAGAATTTTTAAAAAGTTACTGCATCTTTAAAAATGGCTGAGGTGTACGGTGCCTCCGGTACACTCGAGTGTACACTAGTCTGACTCTCTCTCTCTCTCTCTCTCTCTCTCTCTCTCTCTCTCTCTATATATATATATATATATATATATATATATATATATATATATATATATATATATATATATATGTGTGTGTGTGTGTGTGTGTGTGTGTGTGTGTGTGTGTGTGTGTCTATGTGTGTGTGTATGTGTGTGTGTGTGTGTGTGTGTGTCTATATATATATATATATATATATATATATATATATATATATATATATATATATATATATATATATATATATATATGTGTGTGTGTGTGTGTGTGTGTGTGTGTGTGTGTGTGTGTGTGTGTGTGTGTGTGTGTGTGTGTGTGTATATATATATATATATATATATATATATATATATATATATATATATATATATATATATATGTGTGTGTGTGTGTGTGTGTGTGTGTGTGTGTGTGTGTATCAAAGTCAAGTTTATCCAAGCATATAGATAGATCTAAGTATCTGTTTGTGAGCTCAATGTGATTCACTAGTTTGTCTAATACTTGAGCTGTCTGTCTGTGAGCTCAGTGCTCCGGTCTATTTGTTTGTTCTTACTCACTTTTATAGCAGTAATAATTTTATTAATTTCATGATGTAGGTCAATGAGAGTTAGTCAGTAATTGATTGAGTTGTTATCTTTTAGCATGTAGTATGCAAATCATTGAGTGTGTAATAAGGAGAGTATAAATTATTTTGGTAATATTGTGCTACAGGTTATAAGAGTCAAGTGACAACTAATCCAGTTGCTTCTTTCTAGTTTCAGCACATCTACGTGCTCATCAGTTTGTCTATGTACTTGAGCAATCTGTTTGTGAGTTTCACAGTTAGCATCTTGTAAAATAGTAATAATTCCATTAATTCCACATTGTAGGTCAATGAGAGTCAGTCAACAATTGATCAAGTTTATCTCTTTTAGCGTGTTGTATGTAAATTAGTGTGTGTAATAAGGGACGCAAGAATTATTTTGATAATAATGTGCTATATGTTAAAAGAGACAACTGGCAATAAATCCAATTGTTTTGTTCTAATGTTAGCATGTCCATGTGTTTCACCAATTTGTTGGGTTCAAATCTATAGTCATGTGCTTATTGTCCCAACGTGTCACTTTAAATATATGTCGTACACACATCATTATTTTTTTAGATTGAGATTTTGGGTAAATGAATGGCAAGAATTTTATGGGACATGGCTAGAACAACAAGTCTGATACAACAAATTTTGGAGGCCAATTGGTTTACGTACTTGAGCAGCCTGTCTGTGAGCTCAGCGGTCCAGTCTCTTTGTTTGTGCTTATCATCTTTCTGAGCAGTAATAACTTAGATAATTTCACGTTGTAGGTTAATGGGATTCAGTCAGCAATTGATCGAGTAGTTCTCTTTTAGCGTGTTGTATGCAAATCATTGTGTGTAATAAGGAGAGCATATATTATTTGAAATTTTATGATAGATGTTAAAAGAGTCAACTGGCAGTCAATCCAGTTGTTCTCATCTCATTGTCACCACATCTATGTGCTTCACCAACATATCTACATAATTATGCAGTGTGTTTGTGAGCTTAGTGGTCTAGTGTGTTTTTCTATGCTTACTATCTTCTAGAGCAGTACTAATTTGGTTAACTCTATATTATAGGCCAATGGGAGTCAGTCAACAATTTTGTAGTTGTTCTCTCTTAGCGTGTTGTTTGTATTGTGTGTAGTAAAGGAAGCATGAATTATTTTGATAGTGTCACGCTACAGGTTAGAAAAGTTAGCTGACAATTAATCTAGTTATTTTCTTCTAATGAATTGTATGAAATTATTGTGAAAGCAAATTTGTCATAAATATTTGTATACTACAAAGAAAGTCTATGAGATTTGTTTGCATGTTTCACCAACACGTCTACGTGCTTCAGCAGTTTGTATGCATACTTGAGCAATTTGTTTGTGATCTTAGAGGTTTAGTCTTTTTGTGTGTTTACTTGATTACCATCTTCTCGAGTAGTGGCTACATTGTAGGTTGGTGGGATTCAGTCAGCAATTGATCGAGTTATTCTCTTTTAACGAATTGTATATAAATTATTTTGTATGTGATAAGAAGAGCATAGAAAATTTTGCTAATATCATGCTACATCTTACTAGGAGTTAGCTGACAATTAATCGGATTGCTCTCTTCTTAAGATAGTATGTAAATTATTATGAATACTACATATATATTTATAGAGAGGAGGTGATTTTAGTCATCTCACGTACATATTGGAGGGAGGGAGTCAGGTGTTAATTGAGTTTCTCTTTTTGTGAGTTATATGTACAATATTGATTTTGAGTATATATAGGTCAATGGGAGTCAGCCCAAGGGAATCAAATATCAACTAATCATCTTGTTCTCTTTAACATGTTGTAAGAAAATATTTCTAGGCTTTCACGTGCTTAGCACATGCTCCCTACTAGTGTGTGTGTGTAAGATCCCTGATCTAGATTTATTCTTAAGCATGCTTGATTAGCTTAATTGGGTGTTTGATTCCTTAATCAACCCCTAATTTATGCTTTGATATCATGTGATAAAGCTAGCTTCCAAATTTGATCCAATTTGTACTTTATTTGCATAAGTTTTGCAATATATGTGCTTATGTTTGTGGAATTTTCCCTTTTCTAGGGTTCTATCTGCAATTTTCACAAATGCATTTTGTGCTTAATAGTACTCCTCATAATGTTTGATATAGTTACACCTTTAGATGCTTAGTTTCACCATCGGATGTTTGTGCCTCTCCCTTGTAGGTTGAGAATCAATGGATTTTCAATTAAAGTGACATAATCAATGGTTTTTTAATGTAAGATGAAAATATGATGGTTTCACCAAGTGAGTGAATGATTTGATGTTTCTCCTTATACTTAAGGATCATATGACTTTCCCTTGAGGTCCTAGAACTGATGGTTACCCCGGTTGAAGTACATAACCCAATGGAAGATCAGGGTTTACAAAATGGTCAAGTATACCTTATAAATATATGGTTTCTCTAAGGATACATCTTGATGATTTCACCAAGGAATGAACCGATGGATATCCTTGGTGAATGAATAGATTTGAGTTCTGACATGCATGGAAAATATGAATTTTAGATTTTGACACATGGCAAGTTAGTTTTTTAACCCTTGACCACCTTTCTCGTCTTCTTGGATATATATACCCTTCACCTCTCTCCCAAATGAACTTTTTTCTTTTCCCTCTTGTTCTTGGTTTTAAATAGAGTCAAACCCATCATCTTGTGAATGGAAAGTTCCTTAAGGGTGAATCTTGGCAGGATCATGGATGCATGTTCCTTTAGGGTTTAGATCAAGCATCTCTAGAGTTATTTGAGCTTCGTAACCTAGTTTCATGCCATATTCAAGTAGGATCTTCTTCTCTAACCTAGTTTTCTTTTTGTTCTCTTCCTTCCCTCTTCATCCATGGGTAGAAACCTAGTGTTTATGATGAAAGCTCATGCATGTGGTTGAAGAACCCCTTTTCATCCCTCTTTTATCCTAGATCTACCTTATTCTTGAAGAAAGGAGCTACCTTGGAGCTTTGGGAGCGCAAAGCTAGGCTTCTTGACTCACCTTTCTGTTTGGATGTTCATATTCATCTTGAGACGAGTTATATAACCTTCAACCATTCTTGCTTTCTTTTAACTTGTTTTATATAGATCTTGCCCTAGAACTTGTTATTATGGAAAAATATGGTCGTGTGTGCACCATTTTACATACATGCATGATAGTTGTGTGTTGTTAAACTGTCCTTAGATCATAAGTATGTTCCTTCTTCTATGACAAACTACCTTGGATTTTGAAGGTATGAAATGATGGTTTTTACTTAGTGTAAAGAACTAGTTTTCCCTTAGTGTAGAAATCATTGGTTTTATTTAGTGTTAAAATAGATGGTTAAACTTAGTCTATAAATCGGTGGATCTACTTATCCTTAGAACAATGGCTTTATTAAGAGTATGAAAAGATGGTTTTACTTAGTGTCAGAATCAATGATACCACTTGGTATATGAACCAATGTTCGTGTAAGTCAATAATTCGATGGCTATGTTAAGTAAATGAATCGATGGTTGACCACAAACGGATGGGAATATTTAGTATGTGATTTGATGTTTTGCTAAGTTCATGAAAGAATCAATAGTTTTGCTTTTGGTTAAGTACATTAAGATATGATTGTTTTTCTTTTGTCTAAGTATGCAAATGAAATGATGGTTTGCCTAAGTGTTTACCCAAGTGTGCTAATGAAATGACGGTTTGCCTAAGTGTTTAGCTAAGTGTTCTTATAAAATGATGGTTTTCCTAAGAGACTGACTAGGTGTGCTAATGAACTGATGGTTGATCTATGTATGTTGATTTGTGATATAAATCCAATCCACATCCTTAAACCTTTCTTGCAATGGTTAATTGATGATAGTTTAGTACTTCTATCTTCTATTGATGTTGAAATGATCAAGGGATATATTCATAATGCTAAAGGTAACTCTATTATGTTACTCTTGGAAATGTTATAACTCTTATGATTGATGAGCTCTGATGATGGGTCTGAAGGTAAAAAGTTTGTTGGTGACATGTTGAACCTTCTACAAATGTTGAAGTGATAATGATGTTCCTATAGGAAGTATTATTGTATGGTCTAAATGGCCTTTGGGCATGCTTTGAGCCATAATGGAGGTCTTGTCCTCTTCATGGAATAACAATGGATTGGTATCATGTGACGTTGTGATAAGGAATATGTCCATACGCTTTATATCTTCTGGAGTTTCTATGCACCAATTATTTTTATAGAAACAAATAGTTGTTTGTATGTAACTTGATTGATGCATCCTGAAAGCACTCAACTGGCTTAACTAACCAAGTGAAACCCTAATCATGTAGTGCCATGTGTCGTAGAACTATTCTAGTGTCAGGACTTGCTGGATAGTAAAATCAGTATTCCAGATGGGAACTCGAAGTTATATATTGTTGAGTATATGCGGGTGTAGGGAGGTTATATCCTTGTCATCCTGATCCCAAGGTTTCGAAGAATGATCGAGGTTGTGTCTCAGATGAATATATATATATATATATATATATAGAGAGAGAGAGAGAGAGAGAGAGTCAGGCTAGAATACACTCGAGTGTACGGATCGCACAAATACACTCGTGTGTTTGCATATCAAGACTATTTTTTGCAAAATGTAAACCGTTGATCTTCACCATCATACTATAACTAGGATACATACAAATTTTGAGCCCATTTGGATGAGTGTAAGTCACTCATCCAAGGGAAACAAAATCGACGCGCGAAACTAATTTGAAATGCATCATTTTTATGGTCTTCATAACATGAGCTATACATATCCAAATGTGTTCAAATTTTGCGTATGAGTTTTTCACAAGATGTTTAATAAGATCAACGGATTAGATTTTCAAAAAAAGTATTGCATCATGAAAAACTACTTGAGTGTATTCGGAGCAGATAGTCAGGCTAGACACTCGAGTGTATTCGGAGCAGAATACACTCAAGTAGTTTTTCATGATGCAATATTTTTTTAAAAGCTAATATGTTGATCTTCTTAAACATGTTGTGAATAGCTCATACGCAAAATTTGAGCACATTTGGACATTTATAGGTCATGTTATAAAGACCACAAAAATTATGCATTTCAAATTAGTTTCGCTTGTCGATTTTGTTACCCTTGGATGAGTGACTTACACTCGTCCAAATGGGCTCAAAATTTGTATGTAGCCTAGTTATAGTATGATGGTGAAGATAAATGGTTTACATTTTGCAAAAAATAGTCCTGATATGCAAATACACTTGAGTGTATTCATGCTATCTGTACACTCGAGTGTATTCTAGCCTGACTATATATATATATATATATATATATATATATATATATATATATATATATATATATATATATATATATATATATATATATATATATATATATATATATAGAGAGAGAGAGAGAGAGAGAGAGAGAGAGAAAGAGAAAGTCAGGCTAGAATACACTCAAGTAGTTTTTCATGATGCAATATATTTTTGAGAATCTAATCCATTGATCTTCCTAAACATCTTGTGAATATCTCATATATAAAATTTGTGCCTATTTGGACATTTATAGGTCAAGTTATAAAGACCACAAAATAATGCATTTCAAATTATTATGTGTGTCAATTACAATTATAGAGAGGGTTATTTTACCTTGCAAACTATTACTTTTCATGCATAGATGGTTACATTTGCAACAGCAGATTCAAAAATACAATTACATATATATTTGTTGTGTATTTTTCCCAGATCTACTTTTTTAGTCGTATTGTTACTTTTTTATCAATATAGTTACTTTTTTGTTCACAGAATTACTTTTCTGGAGAAATAGTTACTTTTTTGGCAGACGGGGAGCAAATTCCAGGCTACCCGCACAGGTATTGAATGAATGCCCATATATATATATATAGATATATATATATAGATATATAGGGTGGCGATCTAGTGAGAAACATCCTTTGGTGAGAGCATGAGAGGCATTTGAATAACTAAAAATTTATACTTGTTTTTTAAAATCCAACCGTATAGATGGGAAAAACATTAATTCATTTACCTTCCCACACAAAAATCATTGCAATCAGATATTACTTACATGTCCATATGTACAATATACACTTTTTATATCCAACGGTCAGCCTGAAATTCAACATAGAGTGTTGAAAAGTTTTATCTTATTCTGAATGATATACAAATCGGATGACGATGAAATTTTGTGGGAAGGCACATATTAAGGTATAGTTTTAATCTATATGGTTGGATTATGAAAATTTACTCTCCATGGATAGTTATTCAAATTCCTCTCATGCTCTCACCAAGATGTGTTTCTCACTGGATCGTTGTTATATATATATATATATATATATATATATATATATATATATGTGTGTGTGTGTGTGTGTGTGTGTGTGTGTGTGTGTGTGTGTGTGTGTGTGTGTGTGTGAATAATGTGGCTGAGGACAGTTGTGATTTCACCTTAGATTTTAGGGTTGAATACTCCGGTTTCTAGTATCGTGTCATGTGTACCCAGGGCGGACTAGGTTGATTGCATCTTGACTTTTATGTCACTATGGCAGACTCATATTGACTGAGAGGAAGAGATATTAGCATTCTGGATCTCCTACATCTTGTATGGAGCCGATTGCGATTTCACAGTGGCTAGTTGGTAGTTTGAGTGCTACGCCTCAAACTACCCAAGGCTTAATAAATATGTGATTTGGTCCCGTAGAATATCTCTTTATTCAACGATTCACATTGGACAATTACCATTGTCTTGTCTCTTTTAATATTTAGATGGCGTATAATCTAGTGAGAGAAATCAATTGTTCTTATGGTGTTAGCTATGTTTGATCTTTTGTTAATTATGTTAATAATTTAACTCTGTAATATTATCAGCTATATCAGATTAATTTCATAATTTGTAAACCAATGGCGCAAATGAGTGCTGAGGCGATTGTGGGGGCGACGGCGGCGGCACTTGCAAAGGAGACGGTGGCGTCAAATCCTCCTGATCCTGGGCTGGCCTCTGTGACCGGTGAGCCTGATCCGAAAGCGCCGCTCAGCTGGGCTAGTTTGTTTAAGAAGAAGACGTCGAATAACCCTGTTGTTCTGAAGAAAACTGAAGTCCATCTGTCGGAGGGGAAGCTGCTCTATCCTAAAATGATTGCTGAAAGGAATGTCTCTAGGTGGAGCAGAACGGCAGCAGGGTACGTAGTGGGTCTAAAGCCACACTGGCCGACTCTGGTGAAGCACCTGGCTCAAATCTGGAATGCGAAAGGATCCATTGAAGTTAGATCGCGTGGCAAGGGTCTGTTCATTGTTATGTTCGATAATGATGAGGATATGAAGACGGCTATTGATGGAGGTCCATGGTTCGTAGCGGGTAGGCCTCTTATCATTAAGAAGTGGGAGCGAGGTGAACCTCTCGAGAAGGTAAAGCTCAATGAGATCCCGATCTGGATTAAGATCTTCAATCTACCGCTTGAGCTATGGGACCCGGAGATGTTTAGCAAGATTGGCTCAGTTTTGGGTATTCCACTGCGACCGGATAAACTAACCTCTGAATTTCTTAGACTGGAGTTTGCTCGGATTCAAGTGGTTATCTCCTCTGACTTCTCGTATCCAAAGGAGCTCCAGATTGAAAGTGATGACGGCCAAGTTGACTCCATCTCCTTTGAGTATGAATGGGAGCCTGCCAAGTGTTCGACGTGTGGCCTCTTTGGACATGAACAATCTATGTGTCTGGATGCTGTAAAGAAGGACGGAAATTCCCTAAAGAAGAAAGTCGTTAAGAAATGGGTTCCGAAAGTTGATGTGGAAGAAGACGAATTGGAGGTTTTCAGTGATGCCATGGAGGGTATTCCGGATCCCTCAAGTGCTCTTGTTCCTCAATCGTCGGAGGTTGTTGGTGATATTACTGTGACTGCTGCTGAGGTTTTGAGTGTTCCAGGAACGTCGATCAGTTCTAGGGAGAAGGTTACCCCAGAAGCTACTTCAGGAGCAGATTGGGTGGCCACCAAGAAGAAAACTAAGTCGGCCCCGAGAGGTGTTGGTAAGAGTATAGTTAGATCCATTCCGGAATCGTTGAACAAGTTCTCTCCGCTGTCAAATTTTGATGAGGGGAAAATTCTGAATGAGATTGTTCCTACATCTGTGGCTGCGGCTGAGATGACTGTTGCTTCTCCTCTCATTCCCCCTAATGGTTGAGTCTCTTACGATCTGTTCTTGGAATGTGAGGGGGGAGGAAATAAAGTCCCTCGCATTCGGGAAGAAGTGAGGAGGAATAAGGCGGATGTCTATATTATCCTTGAATCTAGACTCCAAAAGGAAGATGTGAAAGATTTTGTTGATAGTATTTGGTCCAATGCTAAGTTTCTTGATAACTCTGACATGTACTTGTATACCCGCATTCTTATTGTTTGGGAAGACAGGGATATGGATATTGAGGCGTCTCTTTGTAATGAGTAATGCATTCATTGCAGCTTATCTAAGGGTCTTCTGAAGATTGATTTAACTGTTGTTTATGGTGCTAATCCTGATGCTGATCGGGTCTTATTATGGAATTCTCTAGGTTGTATTAAGAATATGAATCCTGTTCATTGGTGCGTTGTTGGTGATTTTAATGCTGTCAGGCTCTCGAGGGAAAAGTCAGGTAAGCAACCACCTTCTTCTCGAAGCATGATGGACTTCAATAAAGCCATTGCTGATGTGGACTTAATCGAGATGCAAACCAAAGGCTTTTATTTCACTTGGGATAGTCATAGCAGGAGAGGTGTGAGTACGTTTTCCAAGATTGATCGTATCTTCACTAATATTAATTTTCTTTCTGCCTTTCCTTGCTGTTGGGGTGAAGTGGTCCCTGCTGTGGTTAGTGATCATAAAATTCTAATGCTCAGACTTGGGACAAAGAAGAAAGGAGGCTCCATTTTTCGTTTTATTAATGCGTGGACGAAGCAAGATTCTTTTAAGAAAGTGGTTACTGAAGCCTGGCGAAATGTTGATGTGGCTGGGACCCCTATGTATGTTGTTTACAGGAAGTTGTTTGGTGTGGCATGTGCTTTGAGGAAATGGAATAAGGAAGTTGTAGGTAACTTCTTCTCTAAGGCTAGAGAGCTGGAAAGTGAGTTATTTGAGTTACAGAGGGTCGTTGATGCTGATCTGAGTAATGTTGATTTACAAAGGAAGTTGGTTGGTTTAAGGGATGATACTGTTAAGGCTCTATGCTATGAAGAGAGCTTGTTACGTCAGAAGAGCAGGGTCCAATGGCTAAAGGAAGGTGATAAAAACTCTGCCTTCTTTTATGCCTCGATGAAAACTAGAAGAATCTGTAACAACATAAATGTTCTTATTGATGATGTGAGAAATAAGGCTTATGAATCTGATGATATTAGACAAAGAATCAAGAATTTCTATTACAGCCTCTATAATGGAATAACTATGGACAGAGTTGATTGGAGAGAGGAATGGGTGCTGCCGAAGATTGATGATGATAGCTATAATCTTCTTTGTGGGGAGGTGACGAAGAAGGAGGTTGAAGAGGTGTTTCTAAAGTTGAGTAATGATAAAGCCTCGGGGCCTGATGGCTTTAATGCACTCTTTTTAAGGAGATGTGGAGTGTGGTGGGGGATGAGATTATCAGTGCTATCCTCTATTTCTTTAAGTCTGGTAGACTTCTCAAGGAATGTAATAGTACGATTATCACTTTGATTCCTAAGGTTCAGGTTGCTGTCAATCTCAAGGATTTTCGACCGATTTCTTTATGTAATACGATTTACAAAGTAATTGCGAAGATCCTGGCTAATCGTCTTGCTTTGGTTCTGCCCAAGATTATTGATGTTAATCAAGTGGCGTTTGTGAAGGGTAGGAATATTGGTGATGCTATTTTATTGGCGAATGAAGTTCTTAGTACTTTTGGAGGCTCTCAGAAGCTTATGTGTGTGAAAGCTGATCTTGCCAAAGCATATGACTCTGTGAGGAGAGATTATATCCTCTTCTTGATGTGTAAAATGGGTTTTCCTATGTGCTGGCTGAATTGGATTCAGGAGTCCTTTGTTACTGCTACTTATAGAGTTATGGTGAATGGGGTTCCTACTGATGAATTTATGGCCACTAATGGAGTGAGACAGGGTGACCCCCTTTCTCCCTTGCTATTTGTCATTGCTATGCAGGGTTTGACGTCTATTATTAATTCTGATTTGAGGAAGGATAGGTGGTGTCATGTTTCTGCTGGTACAGTGGAGGTGTCCCATATTATCTTTGCTGACGATTTATTACTTTTTGCTCGAGTTGATAGAAGGAATGCTATGTGTCTGAAAGATATTCTTGATACTTTCTTCAGTGTTTCTGGTTTGCGCTTGAACAACAATAAAAGCCATATTTTTATAAGCAAGCATGCTACTGATGAGGAGTTGAGTAGTATTCTAAACATGGAGATTGGTATTCTACCTGTCCGATACTTGGGTGTTCCTTTGTTTACTGGGAGGCTTACGAAGGAGATGTGCAGCCCTATTGTGGACAAGTTCCTCTCAAAGTTGGATGCTTGGAAAGGGAAGCTGCTTTCTCAAGCTGGTAGAGTGGAGTTGATTGTTTCTACTCTTTCTTCTTATAGTATCTTTTGGACCTCTGCCTTCCCCCTTCCGAAGTCTGTTGTTAATCATCTTGAGAAGATTATGAGAGATTTTCTATGGAGAGATACGGAAGAAAAGAAACATCTGCATATTGTGGCTTGGGATACTATTTGTAGGCCTAATGATGAGGGTGGCCTAGGTATTAGACGCATTGATTATTGGTCTAAAGCTGGTCTGATAAGAAATCTATGGGACATTGCTACTGAGAAGGAGAGTTTATGGGTAAGGTGGATTAATGGTAGATACATCAAGGAGGAATCGATTTGGTCTGTGAGCTCTAGAGCCTCTAATTCATGGCTGTGGAGGAGGATGCTCGAGCTAAGAAAAATTCTTTTAGAAGATATCGTTTTCAGCTTGGGTAATGGAAAGAATTTTCTGTTTTGGAGAGACCCTTGGCTTAGGGGTAAAAGGAAGCTCATTGAGTTGATTAATCCCGATCTAATGTTTAGAATGGGGCTTGGTTTAAACTGTAAAGTAGAAGCTTGTCTGGAAAATGGAAGGTGGAATATACCCTCTTTTCGTGGTTCCTTTCTGTTGAATGGCTTTGTGGAGGATGTGTCTATTCATTATGGTGATGTTGACCAAATTTTGTTTGGGTTAAAGAAGTCTTGCAGGCTGAAAGACTGTTGGAATGTGGTTCGTAAGAAACATCAAAAGGTTCAGTGGGGGCACTGGATTTGGAGAAATATGCCGAGAAGGTTCTCTATGTTGCTATGGAAGTGTTTCCTTGGAAGGATCTTGACCACTGATTACCTTAAGAGATTAGGCTTTCAGCTGGCATCCAGATGTATTCTTTGTTGTGCCTGTGAAGAGGATGCATCTCATATCTTCTTTGGTTGCAGTTTTGCGGCTGTTTTTTGGGTTCACTGGAGAAGGTACAGCAGAAATCCGTTGATCCCTAACTCCTTTTCAGATTTACTTAATCTTAAAGGGAGTGAAAAGGTTGCAGCTTGTGTTATTATACATATGATCTGGAAAGAAAGGAATATGAGGACTTTCAAGGGTATTTGCACAGACAGTTGGAAACTCTGGGAGGCCTGCTTAGATGACATTAAAGCATTGAGTAGATAGTTTTTGCTTTCTGTACAGCTTTTATTTTTTCCCTTAAATGGCTACAGTCTTGTACCCGTTCGTTTTTTGGAATAGTAAAAAGGCAACACCCTACGTGCACCAAAAAAAATTCATAATTTGTTGTAAGCAATAAACATTGTTGAGAGTTATATCTCTCGTTGGGACATGGGTCTCACCTTGTGGGTCACCAAATCTTATTAGGTGATCGTCAATAGCACTGTCAGATCTGTGGTAGTGAGGAGAAGTAGTTTGGAGACCCAGAGAATAAGGTTGGCTAGATGCCTGGTGTGTCCTAAAGTCATTCATGTACTCTCAGGTCTGGGAAGGAAAGTTGTATTGATGATGTTTCACCTATTAAAGTTTATGGTAGTGTACTGACATTTGTACACTATGTAAATATGTGGATAATACTTTTTGTATATATATTTTAGCTGAAATGACGGAATAGTTGTAAATATGTCCAGTATGAAATATGTTTTATACAAGATGATGGACCTCTATATAAATGTTCTTGGACATGTTTAAAAAGATTTATTTGGTTTTAATTATGCCTCTTTTTAGTGATGGGATTAATTAGTGGTCTATCGTGTTTTAATTTTGAGTAATCTCGTTCAGCATGGCGGGTCGCCACATTTGGTGGTATCAGAGCTTAGGTTCGCTGAGTCTACAAGTACAATAGGAATTAGGGATAGCATGATAACTAAGTGATGAACACGACCCAAACATAATGCATACTGCTTAACCTCAGTACTTGGGTGCCCTGGTTAGGTATTCGATTATTGAGAGAAGAGTAAGACGGAACTCTATGATTTTTATCCTTCTGATTACTCTGACCAAGTAATTAGTTGGAAACAATCCAAAGTGCATACTAATAAGAAATTATGATGAAAATGTACTAACTTTACCACTAAAGACAGATCAAAATCATATCTTAACTCATCAAAGCATGAGCATTTGGTGATTAAAGAAAAAGACATGACACCATGAGGTTTAATTTGACTATAAATAATGTAAAAAAGGAGTTCTTGAAACCGTGATTCTAGAAGATAATGAGGTAAAAGAGAGATGAATATGTGTTATCAGAATGATTTAAGGTGTAAAATTCATATAAGAAGAGGAGAACTTCAATGATAAGTGGGGTATGAGATAATATATAAAGAACAATGATAGATGAACAAAGTGAAACCTGAGTTATTCTCAAACCAATCCATGTGTGTAAGAAAGCGTTAAAGTAATATAATCATGGTATCTAAAAGAAGATTAAATGGACTACTTAGGAAATGTTTTTTATTAAATGAAAGAATGAGAAATATGATGAAATAACCCTTGGTAGGTGAATGAGAAACATGATAATATGAGAAGACACACAAGAACAATAAATAGTTAACAAGAAGAACAATGAAGTATGATGATCGTACTAATTCCTAAGAAAATGGCAAGAAATCTAAATGTGAAAATGAATGATAAATAAAAAGTTGTAACTTGTCTGTTTGTGGTAGAAATGATAACCTCTTGCTACAAACCTCTTTGGATGGTTATGATGTGTTGCAGGAGGTGTGTCCATCTTGTGTTCTTTTTTTTTTGGATGCAACATTCAAGTGGATCTCGTGCCACTTGATATGCATGGATTCTATGTGATCCTACGGATGGATACCTTAGAGAAGTATAAGGTTGTTTTGGACTGTAGTTCCTAAGTTGTGATATTTTGTGATAGGGATGTCTCCTAGGATTTCCAAAGACATAGGAAGATCCTTCCTACCTGTTTGGTGTCAGTTGGGATATCAAAGAAGCTGATAAGACAAGGATGTAAGGTTTTATTAGCATATGTAGTGGATACCAAGATGAGGAGTCATAATATCTAGGATGTACCAGTGGCACGTGAGTTTGAAGATGTTTTTCCAAAAGAGTTTCTTGGTGTTCCACCCTCTAGAGAGATTTATTTTGAGATCAACCCAGTTCCTAGAATGCAACCCATAGTGCAGACACCCTATAGGATAACACCAGCTGAGATGAAAGAGTTAAAGAGGCAGTTGCACGAGTTGCTGGAGAAAGGCTTTATACAACCGAGCACTTCCCTTTGGGGCACTCCAGTGTTATTTGTGAAGAAGAAGGATGGTTCGATGAGACTTTGCATAGAATATTGACAGTTGAACAAGGTCACAATGAAGAACAAGTACCTGTTGTCAAGGATAGATGATTTGTTTAACTAATTGAGAGGTGCTATAGTGTTTTCCAAAATAGACTTGAGGTCAGGATATCACCAGTTAAGTATAAAGGTGAATGACATACCAAAGACTACTTTTAGGACTAGGTATGATCATTATGAGTTCATGGTTATGCCAATCAGGCTAACCTATGCACCAAAAACTTTTATGGACTTGATGAACATGGTGTTCAGACTGTATCTTGATGAGTTATGGTGGTATTCATAGATGATATCTTGATATACTCTAGGGACAGTTAGCAGCATGAGCAACATTTTCACCAAGCATTTGAGTTGTTGAGGTAGCATCAGTTGTATGCTAAGTTTAGTAGTGTGAGTTTTGTCTGACTGAGGTGTCCTTGCTTGGTCATGTCATTTTTGCATCAGGTGTTCATGTAGACCCTAAGAAGGTGGAGTCAGTGTTGGAGTGGGAGCAGCCTAAGACACCCATTAAGGTTTGAAGATTCCTAGGTCTAGATGGCTACTATAGGAGGTTCATTAAGAACTTCATTGCACTTTCCTACCTTTGACCAAGCTAACTAGGAAAGGTGCTCCTTTTGTTTGGGATTACAAGTGTTAGTATTCTTTTCTGTACTGAAAGGTTACATCATTTTTTGTGATGTTTCAAAGAATGGCTTGGGATGTGTGTTGATGTGGGACAAGAATGTGATTTCTTTGGCTTCACAACAACTTAAGAAACACAAGGAAAACTATCTAACTCATGACCTAGAGTTCGTTGCAATAGTTCTTGCCTTGAAGAGTTAGAGGCACTATTTTTATGGGAAAAAGTGTCAAATCTTCACGGATCTCAAGAATCTTTAGTATATCTTCTCAAAGCAGAAGTTGAATATGAGGCAGAGAAGGTGGATGGAACTTATCAAAGACTATGATTGCATGATAGACTATCATCATGGGAAGGCAAATGTGGTAGTTGATGCATTGAGCAGGAAGTCATCTTTGTCATTGTCTGCAAAATAAAGTACATTTACATTCCATGGCATGTCACAAGTGGGACGTGGTAGGTGTAGCTTTGACATATGACTATACAGTTGGAGGTATCCTTGTTGGCACAGATACAAGTCAAACTGATTTTGATACACCAGATCAGAGATGCACATAAGGATGATACCATGGTATAGAATATCAAATTAGAGTTTAGCAACAAAAAGCATGATGGCTTTCATGAGTTAGATGATGGGACAATGTACAACCACAACAGAATAGTAGTTCCTGACACTGGTGGTCTGAGGAAGATGGTTCTTGAGGAGGCCCATTCCTCGATGTACGCAATGCATCCCCATAATACAAAGATGAATTATAATCTAAAGGATTTGTACTGGTGTCCAGGCCTGAAGCGTGATGTTGCAAAGTTTGTGACCAAGTGTCCTGTCTGTCAGCAAGTTAAGGTGGAGCAACAGAAGCTTGCAGGGACACTACAACCTTTGACAATTCCATGATAGGAATGGGATCATATAACTGTGGACTTTGAGGTTGGCCTTCCAAGGACAATCAAAGTTCATGATTCCATTTGGATAATTGTTGACTGGATGACAAAGAAGCTCACTTTTTTCCGATCAAAGCCACTTATACAACAGAGAAGTTGGCATAGGTCTATGTTGATGAGATAGTTTGTTTGCATGGCATACCAATTTCCACAGTGTCTGGTAGAGGTACGCAGTTTACAAGTAAGTTTCGAAGCGTCTACATACGGCATTGGGGTCACACTTGAGGCTCAATACAGCCTTTCATGCACAAACAGATGGTCAGTCAGAAAGGGCCAATAAGATGTTAGAGGATCTTTTGAGAGCATGTGTTCTTCAGTTTCTTGACAGTTGGGATGTCATCTGAGTCTGGTCGAGTTTTCCTACAACAATGGCTAACAGAGAATTATAGACATGGCACCATATGAGGCTTTATATGGTAGGTGTTTCCGATCACCTCCTTTTTGGTACAAGACAAGTGAGTATCAAATTTTGGGTCTTGAGTTTGTTCAGCAGACTACGGAAAAGATCAAGGTGATTCAGCAACAGTTCGGGGCAGCTCAAGAAAAATAGAAATCTTATGTCTATAACTGTTATAGGCTACTAGAGTTTCAAGTTGGAGATCATGTGTATCTCAAGGTTTCTCCTTGGAAAGGTGTGATGAGGTTTGGTAAGAAGGGTAACTTGGCTCCTAGGTTTATGGGACCTTACCCCATCTTGCCACAAGATGGAAAGGTGGCATACAAATTGGAGCTACCATAGAGTTGCACAATATTTTCCATGTTTCCATGTTGAGGAAGTGTCACCTCAATAGAGAGCATATGATACATCCAGTGGAGGTGGAGTTGGATGAGGATGTTACTTATGTTGAGGATCCTATTTTGATCATAGATAAGCATGTACAGAATCTGAGGAAGAAGGACATAGCCTTGATGAAGGTGTTGTGGTGTCACCATGGTGTTAAAGAAGCCATGTGGGAGTTACAGGATGAAGTACATATAAAGTACCCATCCTTGTTTGCTTAGGATTTTGGGGGTGAAATCCCTGTTAGGGATTTATAGTTGTAAGATCTCTGACATGGCTTTATGCTTAAACGTGCTTGATTAAATTAATTGGGTGGTTAATTCCTTAATCAAATCCTAATTTATACTTTGATATTAGGTGATAAATCTATGTTTCAAAATTTGGTCCAGTTTGGACTTTGATTGCTTAAGTTTTGCAATATATGTGCTTATGTGGACCTTTGTACAATTTTCCCTTTTCTAGGGTTCTATTTGCAATTTTCACACATGCATGTTGTGCTTCATAGTACTCCTCATGATACTTGATATAGTTACACCTTTAGATGCATAGTTGCACCATCGGATGTTTGCTCATCTCCCTTGTAGGTTGAGAATCAATGGATTTTCAACAAAGTGACAGAATTGATAGTTTTTCTATGCAAGATGAAAATGCGATGGTTTCACCAAGTGAGTGAATGATTCGATGGTTTCTCCCTTGTAGTTGAGGATCTGACGGCTTTCCCTTGAGGCCATAGAACTGATGGTTAATCTAGTTGAAGTGCATAACACGATGGAAGATCAGGGTTTACAAAATGGATAAGTATACCTTAAAAGTCAATGGTTTCTCTAATAATACATCTTGATGATTTCACCAAGCCATGAAACGATGGATATCCATGTGGTTGAAGAACCCCTTTTCTTCTCTCTTTTTCCCTAAATCTACCTTGTTCTTGAAGAAAGGAGAGACCTTGGAGCTTTGGGAGTGCAAAGATAGGGTTTTAATCTTGTATTCTTGAGTCACCTTGTTGTTTGGACGTTCATCTTCATCTTGAGGTGAGTTATATAACCTTCAACATGTTTCTTGCTTGCTTTTAACTTCTTCTATATTATCCTACCCTAGAACTTGGTATTATAGAAAAAGATGATCTTGTGTGCACTATTTTACATAAATGCATGATAATTGTGTGTTATTAAACTATCTTTATATCATAAGTATGTTCATGCTTATATGATGCACAACCTTGGATTTTGAAGGTATGAAATTATGGCTTTTACTTAGTGTAAATAATTAATTTTCCCTTAGTGTAGAAATCATTGGTGATACTTAGTGCTGAAATTGATAGTTAAACTTAGTCTATAAATCAATGGTTATACTTGTCCTTGGAACAATGGTTTTGATAAGAATAGGAAATAATGGTTTTACTTAAGTGTGAGAATCAATATCACAACTTGATCTGAACCAATGACTATGTAAGTCAATAATCCAATGGCTATGTTAAGAAATGAATCGATGGCTTATGATGACCATGAAGTGATGGGAATGTTTAGTATGTGATTTGATGTTTTACTATGTTCATAAAAGAATAAATTGTTTTGCATTTGTCTAAGTACATTAATGATTTGATGGTTTTGTTTTTTGCTAAGTATGCAAATGAAATGATGGTTTGCCTAAGTGTTTACCTAAGTGTGCTAATGAAACGATGGATTGCCTAAGCATTTACCTAAGTGTGCTAATGAAATGATGGTTTGCCTAGTGGTTGACTAAGTGTGATAATGAATTGATGGTTTACCAATGTATGTTGATTTGTGATACAAATCCAATCCACATCCTTGAACCTTTCTTGCAATGGTTAATCAATGATAGTTTAGTACTTCTATCTTCTATTTATGTTGAAATGATGAAGGGATATATTCATTATGCTAAAGGTAATGATGTTATGTTAATCTTAGAAATGTCATAACTCTTATAATTCATGAACCCTTATGATGGGTCTGAAGGTAACAAGTTTGTTGGTGACGTGTTGAACATTCTGCAAATGTTGAAGTGATAATGATGTTCGTACAAGAAGTATTGTTGTATGATTTAAATGGCCTTTGGGCATGTTTTGAGCCCTAATGGAGGTTTTGTCCTCTTCAAGGAATGATAATGGACCGGTATCATGTGATGTTGTTATAAGGAATATGTCTCATATGCTTTATATTATTATGCACCAATGATTGATTGATGCAACTTGAAAGCAGTCTAGTGGCTTAAATAATCAAGTGAAACTCTAATCATATAGTGTCATGTATCATAGAACTATCTAGTGTCAGGATTTGTTGAATAGTAAAATGGGCATTCCAAAAGAGAACCTCAGAGTCATATATTGTTAAGTATATGCGGGTGCAGGGAGGGTATATATTAGTCATCCATATCCTAAGGTTTTAGAGAATGGTCGAAGTCATGTCTCGAATAAATAAATAAATATATGTTTGTGTGCGTGCGCACACGCTCGCACGGGGGCGATTGAGGATGGATGTGATCGTACCTCAAATTTTACAATTCAATACCATGGTTTCTAGTGTTGTGGCTTGTATACCCAAAGCGGACCATGCTAATTGCAGTTTGACTGGTATGTCATTGTGGTAGGCTTGTACTGAATAAGGGAAGAGATCTTAAGATTTTGACTCTCTTATAGATCTTGTATAGAGTTGATTGCGACTTTACAATAGTCAACTGGTAGTTTGAGTGGTACGCCTCAAACTACCCAGGGCTTAATAAAACATATAATTCAGTCGTGTAGCATATATGTTAAGATTATTCTGCGATTTGTGCCTTGTCTTTTTTTAATATTAGACAATGTATAATGCGATAAGAAAAATCAATTGTAGACATGTCTGGTTTTTTGTTAATTATGTTAATCTTTCAACTCTATATATTATCTGCTATATCTATTTAATTTCATAATTTATTGTAAGCAATAAATGGTGTTGAGAGTTATATCTCTGATCGGGACATAGGTCTTACATTATGAGTCACCACATCTTTTTAAGTGATTGTCAAACACTATCGTCAGATTCGTGGTTGTGAGGAGCACTTTGGAGACCCATAGAAGAAGGTTGGTTGTCTAGTGCATCCTAAAGTCGTCCTTGTGCTCTCTGATCTGAGCAAAAACGTTTTGTAGATGATGTTTCACCGATTTGAGTTTTTAACAAAGCTTTTAAGAGTGTACCGACATTTGTACATGATGTAAATATGTGGATAATGCCTTTGGTATACATGTTGTGACTGAGGTCACGAGACAGTTGTAAAGATACATGGTATGGTATGTACTTACTTTTATACAATATGATGGACCTCTATATAAATGTTTTTGGACATGTTTAAGAAAATTTATTTGATTTTAAGTATGCCCCTTTTTAGTAATGTGATAAATTAGTGATGGATTGTGTTTTAATGTTGAGTAATCTCATTTAGCATGACAGATCGGTACAGTGTGAGTGTGTGTGTGTAAGTGATCCAATGAGAAACATCCTACGGTGAGAGCATGAGAGGAATTTGAATAACTACAAATTAGTAAGTATTTTTTTCAATCCGACCATATATATGGAAAAAGCATCATTTCATTTACCTTCTCATAAAAAATCATTGCAATCAAACATTGTTTCCATGTCCATATGAACAATATACACCTTTTACATCCAACGGTCAACCAGAAATTCAATATAGAGCGTCGAAAAGTATTTGGTTGTTGTGAATGATCTACAAATCAGATAGTGATACAAATTTATAGGAAGTAAGGTATATTTGTAATATGTACGGTTGGATTATGAAAAATTGATCTATGTGAAGAGTTATTCAAATGCCTCTCATGCTCTCACCAATATATGTTTCTCACTATATTGTTACCATATATATATATATATATATATATATATATATATATCCTAGTATATTGTGATGTGTGATTTGATCGAAATTTTCATTTTACAGAGTCGTGCTAATAAACTGTCACCCCATTCAATCTGATCGGGGTGCCCCTGACTCTGATATGTATCTTGGTAGAAGTAACATGAAGCTCAGAATTCTATTGCTAATATCCCGTAGGCTGAGGAGCAAAAGGAGGAATCCGCCCGAGGAGGGGCTTGCGTCTGATTAGCTAGTTGGTGAGGCAATGGCTTACCAAGGTGATGATCAGTACCTAGTTCGAGAGGATGATCAGCCACACTGGGACTGAGACACGGCCCAGACTCCTACGGGAGGTAGCAGTGGGGAATTTATTATTAGGGATTATCTAGGAGAAAAATATTATATACATAGGAAAAAATATTGAAAAAAATATTTTAATTGTAAAATTTTCTATTTTTTATTAAACAAAATAAAAATATCAATATTGATACCTAGACTCATATGCATTGTGGTGCCAAGAATCAAAATACTCAGACAAAAATTAATATTTATCAAAAACTTGATAATAAGAATATTTTATCTCTGAGGATTCATCAAAAAAAACATCCAAAATGAATCAAAAAAGTTTCTTTTTTTATTGGATGGGGATAATGAAGAAAGGTTATATCATCGTATATCGAAAAAACATCAGTTTTCCCAAAATTTGGAATACTTTATGATACATATAATGCATATAAAATTAAAATTATCATATATATAGAGAGAGAGAGAGAGTCAGGCTAGAATACACTCGAGTGTACAGATCACGCCATACACCCCAATAGTGTTCGCCTATCTATACCATGTTTTTCTAAAATCTAATCCATTGAACTTCATGGTTAAAATAATAATAGGTCACATACAAAATTTGAACTCATTTGGATGAGTGTAAGTCACTCATTCAAGTACAACAAAATCGACGCACAAAACTAATTTGAAATGTATGATTTTTGCCTCCTTTAGATGCACGACTTATAAGTGTCCAAATGAGCTAAAATTTATTATATAGTATGTTCTTATGATAATTATGAACATCAACGATTTAAATTTTTCAAAAATTTACTGCATCTTAAAAAATGACTGAGGTGTACGGTGTCACCGGTACACTCGAGTGTACATTAGCCTAACTATATATATATATATATATATATATATATATATATATATATATATATATATATATATATATATATATATATATATATATATATATATATAGTCAGGCTAGAATACACTCGAGTGTATTCAGAGCATAATACACTCAAGTAGTTTTTCATGATGCAACATTTTTTTTCAAAAATCTAATCCATTGATCTTCTTAAACATCTTGTTAATAGCTCATATATATAATTTGAGCACATTTAGACATTTATAGGTCATGTTATAAAGTCCGCAAAAATTATACATTTCAAATTAATTTCGCGCGTCGATTTTGTTACATGTGGATGAGTGACTTACATTAATCCAAATGGGCTCAAAATTTGTACGTAGCCTAGTTATAGTATGATTGTGAAGATCAATGGTTTACATTTTGTAAAAAAATAGTCTTGATATGCAAACATACTTGAGTATATTCGTGCGATCTTTACACTCGAGTGTATTCTAGCCTGACTCTCTCTCTCTCTCTCTGTATGTATATATATATATATATATATATATATATATATATATATATATATACTCGAGTGTATTCGGAGCAGAATACACTCAAGTAGTTTTTCATGATGCAATATTTTTTTCAAAAATATAATCCGTTGATCTTCTTAAACATGTTGTGCATAGCTCATACGCAAAATTTGAGCACATTTGGACATTTATAGGTCATGTTATAAAGACCGCAAAATTTATACATTTCAAATTAGTTTCGTGCGTCGATTTTGTTACCCTTTGATGAGTGACTTACACTCATCCAAATGGGCTCAAAATTTATATATAGCCTAGTTATAGTATGACGGTGAAGATCAATGGTTTACATTTTGCAAAAAATAGTCTGGATATGCAAACACACATGAGTGTATTCGTGCGATCTGTACACTTGAGTGTATTCTAGCCTAACTAACTAACTAACTAACTAATTATATATATACTCCTTTCTCGTTTTGCGAGAAGCATTTCGGTTCTATGTACATTTAGAATAGTTGCCAACATGATCCACACATGATATATGCCTAGTATTTGACACGGTGTATTGTTTTATTTTTTTTATGTATTTCTTTGTGATATAAAATTGAACGACTGCTATTGTAAAGACCCTCAAAATTCAGTCCCAAAATTTTTTGATGTTTAATAAAGGTGAACCCCTAGGTTGAATGAATTTTTCTGACATTTGTTCATTTAAGTGGAGACCATGCTTAAGTAGTATGCCAAAATGAGTTTAGACTACACCAAGATAGTATGTGAACTTTTATTTTGATTCATCAACACTTATACACATCAATGTCAATTAACGCACAAAACCTAACCCTAATTAGGCGATGGTGACTAGTTAGGGGTTAATTGATAATTTTGGCACACATACATGTAAAATGCATCCCATTGATTTGGTATATGAGTAAATAATATGATAACAGAGTTTACCTCAGATATTGGTAATAAAATTCCTTTTTAATGATTATTAACGTATTAACTATCCTAAATAGCTAATGGTGTAAAACACCTATTTCCCTCATTCATATCCAAAATATGATTGGATAATTAGATTCCTCATGGTCGAATTTGCTTTCCCACCAATTTTGGTTGGATTTGGATAATCCTAGATGCCTCAAATGTTATTAGGAAGAAAACATGAGATAATTACATTTCTTTGATTAAGTGATTATCCTGTGTTTTTCCAAAATCCAAAATACTTGTGTGTCAGGCACAGCTTAATAGAACCTGACTCTTGGTGAACCTTCGGATCGACATCGGATGAAGAGGGACTCGTCCTCTTCCTCGCGCTAAACGTGTGTGTGTTGGGCAACAAATTCAATGACCCCTTGCTCCCTCCACAATCCACGTATCGGCATTATCTTGCTACGAGCAGAACCAGGAGGTTATTCTGAGTTTAAAGAGCCCCCACTCGAACCCTAGCTCTGCTCATAGAGAAAACGCCCAAAAACCCTCTCCCCCCAGTCCACGGCGCCGCCATCCCCAAGCCAAGTAGGTCCATCGGACCGAGATATAGCCACACAGAGAGTAACCAAGGTGTACAAAGGACCCTCCTCTGCCGCCAATTTGGATCGTGACCCACTGAAGAATCACCAACGACTCAATCTTCTTCCTCGCAGCCGACGAGCTCAAGCACGGAGCTCCGGCCTTCTTAGTTCAATCAAAGCTCCAGACATTAGGATTGATCAGGACTTCATCTACTGTTAGTATACCTCCTCAGGATCAGGTAAGTGGGTCCATGCACTTTGAGTATTCAATATTAGTTTTCATCGGCTTATAATCATTATGATAATCAAGATGAATGATATGCATAGTTATGTGTTTCAAATTAAATCTTAACAACATCCAAGTTCCTCTAAAGTTATTTCTTTAAAGCTATGCCTCAATGCTATTTCAAGAATCCATGTCACGTTCATATGAAATCCAAGTAAAGTTAATTAGTTCCAATATATTGATGAATTATGTAGTAGGTTGGGTTACTTTATCATGTTAATGTTGAGCCTACGGGCCTTATGAGCACTATTGGTGCATATGTATCAAGGATACTTTAATCAACCAACAAGATTATGTTATGTGAATCTAAATCCATTGTTCAATTAGTTTCATGCTTTTTCTTATTGCCAAGTTACTAAGTTGTTATAATAATGCTCTATGCCGCTTACTCTAATGTGGTTTTTATTGTATGCATGGCTGGGGGTGTGATGCCCTCAGGTACAAGCAACTTCCAAGAAAGGGCTATATGAAGGTCAGCTTAAGGAATAGAGCAACATCTCCTAAAGATACATATGGTGGGGTGCCATCTACGATAGAAGATCATGATGTTATAGAGAACTTTATGCTTTAATTATGTTTAATCATGTATACCCTAGTTAGCTTCAATTCAAGAAACCAATTCTGAACAATGTATAAACTAATTTTAATATATATGCATGGTTATTTTTACTTTATTTGCAATGTCTATCGTTGTTGCGACATCCCTTTGAGCTATAGTAACCCATGTTATGGAAAACATGGGTATTGCTTCCGTGGACACATGTATGCTTAAGGGGGTATTACAAAATGGTATCAGAGCAAATAAGTAGATGGCCACCATGTAGAAATCACATCCACATGTTCTAAGCCATAGGTATATAATATTAAGTTAGGGTCTAGTCAGAAGACACAAGTTAGATAAGGGTTAGGGTTATGTGCCTAGATGTTTTAGATTTTGTGTTAACTTTGAATTTGTACATAGCATGCTCTCTCTTCTTCCCACGTGTTTATGGTATGGGACACAAGCTCATGGGGCTTTGTAAAGAGAATGTTTTGTGCAAAATTATACTTGTCTCGTCCTCTCAAGTGCATGTGGTATGGGACATGTGCATGCGGGAGGTGTTGAGACAAGAGTTGACAATAAAGTTTGAGACATATATCCATCTAAACATAATTAATTACATAATAAGACCAAATATGCATACAAGGGGTAGATAATTTGATGGGGATACGAAAGAAAAATGATGCACATGCTACCGAACAATGTTCTCTTCCATTTTATGATTATGTGTTCGGATTGAACATCATGTGTTATTTCTATGCTTATGAATTATGAAATTATGAAAAATCATGTCTACGTATAAGAAATCATGTTATGTTGATAATTGTCCTCTCCATCATGTTATGTGAGCCTTAATTGGCCTTATGAGCTTTGTGGGAGCATTATGTGAGCCTTAACCAACCTTATGTGAGCCTTAATCGGCCTTATGTGAGCCTTAACCGGCCTTATGTGAGCCTTAACCGGCCTTATGTTAGCCTTAACCGACCTTATGTGAGCCTTAATCGGCCTTATGTGAGCCTTAATCGGCCTTATGTGAGCCTTAACCGGCCTTATGAGCACTGTGGGTGCAATCAGGAGAGTGACTATATCAACTCAAGTAAAATATCATCATATTATGAAATTATGTCAAGTTAATCAAGTTCTTATGAAATTATGTTAACTATGAGTAAGTCATGTCTTAAGTATGTCAATGAGACTATAAGATAATATTAAAGATTTTTCATGCACATACTAAGTGAAACCCTAAGGTGGGTAGTACCTCAGTATGACATGAAAATTTTGAGGACGAAATTTCTATAAGGTGGGTAGGTTGTAACGACCCTCAAAATTCAGTCCCAAAAATTCTTGATGTTTAATAAAGGTGAAACTCTAGGTTGAATGAATTTTTCTTACATTTGTTCATTTAAGTGGAGACCATGTTTAAGTAGTATGCCAAAATGAGTTTAGACTACACCAAGATAATATGTGAACTTTTATTTTGATTCATCAACACTTATACACATCAATGTCAATTAACACACAAAACCTAACCCTAATTATGCGATGGTGACTAGTTAGGGGTTAATTGATAATTTTGGCACACATACATGTAAAATGCATCCCATTGATTTGGTATATGAGTAAATAATATGATAACATAGTTTCCCTCGGATCTTGGTAATAAAATTCATTTTTAATGATTATTAACGTATTAACTATCCTAAATAGTTAATGGTGTAAAACACCTATTTCCCTAATTCATATCTAAAATATGATTGGATAATTAGATTCCTCATGGTCGAATTTGCTTTCCCACCAATTTTGGTTGGATTTGGATAATCCTAGATGCCTCAAATGTTATTAGGAAGAAAACATGAGATAATTACATTTCTTTGATTAATTAACTTGATAATCCATGTGATTATCCTGTGTTTTTCCAAAATCCGGGATACTTGTGCGTCAGGCACAGCTTAAGAGAACCCGACTCTTGGTGAACCGTCGGATCGACATCGGATGAAGAGGGACTCGTCCTCTTCCTCGCGCTAAACGCGCGTGTGCTGGGCAACGAACTGCAACAAATTCAATGACCCCTTGCTCCCTCCACAATCCACGTATCGTCATTATCTTGCTACGAGCAGAACCGGGAGGTTATTCTGAGTTTAAAGAGCCCCCACTCGAACCCTAGCTCTGCTCGTAGAGAAAACGCCCAAAAACCCTCTCCCCCCAGTCCACGGCGCCGCCATCCCCAAGCCAAGTAGGTCCATCGGACCGAGATATAGCCACACAGAGAGTAACAAAGGGGTACAAAGGACCCTCCTCTGCCGCCAATTTGGATCGTGACCCACTGAAGAATCGCCAACGACTCAATCTTCTTCCTCGCAGCCGGCGAGCTCAAGCACGGAGCTCCGGCCTTCTCAGTTCAATCAAATCTCCACACATTAGGATTGATCATGACTTCATCTACTGTTAGTATACCTCCTCAGGATCAGGTAAGTGGGTCCATGCACTTTGAGTATTCAATATTAGTTTTCATCGACTTATAATCGTTATGATAATCAAGATGAATGATATGCATAGTTATGTGTTTCAAATTAAATCTTAACAACATCCAAGTTCCTCTAAAGTTATTTCTTTAAAGTTATGCCTCAATGCTATTTCAAGAATCCATGTCACGTTCATATGAAATCCAAGTAATGTTAATTAGTTCCAAGATATTGATGAATTATGTAGTAATTTGGGTTACTTTATCATGTTAATGTTGAGCCTACGGGCCTTATGAACACTATTGGTGCATATTTATCAAGGATACTTTAATCAACCAACAAGATTATGTTATGTGAATCTAAATCCATTGTTCAATTAGTTTCATGCTTTTTCTTATTGCCAAGTTACTAAGTTGTTATAATAATGCTCCATGCCGCTTACTCTAATGTGGTTTTTATTATATGCATGGTTGGGGTGTGATGCCCTCAGGTACAAGCAACTTCCAAGAAAGGGCTATATGAAGGTCAGCTTAAGGAATAGATCAACATTTCATAAAAATACATATGGTGGGGTGCCATCTACGATAGAAGATCATGATGTTATAGAGAACTTTATGCATTAATTATGTTTAATCATGTATAGCCTAGTTAGCTTCAATTCAAGAAACCAATTGTGAATAATGTATAAACTAATTTTAATATCTATGCATGGTTATTTTTACTTTATTTGCAATGTCTATCGTTGTTGCGACATCCCTTTGAGCTATAGTAACCCATGTTATGGAAAACATGGGTATTGCTTCCGTGGACACATGTATGCTTAAGGGGGTATTACAAAATGGTATCAGAGCAAATAAGTAGATGGCCACCATGTAGAAATCACATCCACATGTTCTAAGCCATAGGTATATAATATTAAGTTAGGGTCTAGTCAGAAGACACAAGTTAGATAAGGGTTAGAATTATGTGCCTAGATGTTTTAGATTTTGTGTTAACTTTGAATTTGTACATAGCATGCTCTCTCTTCTTCCCACGTGTTTGTGGTATGGGACACAGGCTCATGGGGCTTTGTAGAGAGAATGTTATGTGCAAAATTGTACTTGTCTCGTCCTCTCAAGTGCATGTGGTATGGGACATGTGCATGAGGGAGGTGTTGAGACAAGAGTTGACAATAAAGTTTGAGACATATATCCATCTAAACATAATTAATTACATAATAAGACCAAATATGCATACAAGGGGTAGATAATTTGATGGGGATACGAAAGAAAAATGATGCACATGCTACCAAACAATGTTCTCTTCCATTTTATGATTATGTGTTCGGATTGAACATCATGTGTTATTTCTATGCTTATGAATTATGAAATTATGAAAAATCATGTCTACGTATAAGAAATCATGTTATGTTGATAATTGTCCTCTCCATCATGTTATGTGAGCCTTAATTGGCCTTATGAGCTCTGTGGGAGCATTATGTGAGTCTTAACCAACCTTATGTGAGCCTTAATCGGCCTTATGTGAGCCTTAACCGGCCTTATGTGAGCCTTAACCGGCCTTATGTGAGCCTTAACCGGCCTTATGTGAGCCTTAATCGGCCTTATGTGAGCCTTAACCGGCCTTATGTGAGCCTTAACCGGCCTTATGTGAGCCTTAACCGGCCATATGTGAGCCTTAATCGGCCTTATGTGAGCCTTAACCGGCCCTATGTGAGCCTTAATCGGCCTTATGTGAGCCTTAACCGGCCATATGTGAGCCTTAATCGGCCTTATGTGAGCCTTAACCGGCCCTATGTGAGCCTTAACCGACCTTATGTGAGCCTTATCCAGCATTATGTGAGCCTTAACCGACCTTATGTGAGCCTTAATCAGCCTTATGTGAGCCTTAACCGGCCTTATGAGCACTGTGGGTGCAATCAGGAGAGTGACTATATCAACTCAAGTAAAATATCATCATATTATGAAATTATGTCAAGTTTTTTTTTTTTTTTTTTTTTTGGTAAAACTCCTCTAACTTTATTCAATGTGTAATCTGGACATTATTACAAGATCTTTTGTCGCAGGCATGCATACTCATGATGCAGTTCGGTGGACTGGCATAGTAGGTTTGATGCAGGTTACTTCTGAGGTGCATTTTAGCTAGCTTGTCAGCTACTTGATTGCCTTCTCTCCTACAGAAAACTAAACTGGAAGTGTTTGGCAATTCCGCCTTAATCTTCGTCGTCCACAGTGAGCAACTCGGCCACTTTCCTTCTTCCTCCTTTAGCATCTTGATTGCTAGAAGGCTGTCTGATTCAATGATCGTCTGAGTCCAGCTACTGCTCTTGATTTGCTCACAGGCTAAAAGGATTCCAGCCAACTCAGCAGCAACCACCGAACCTGCTTGTACTTTCCTTACCCAACCGCCTAGCCAATTACCTCCGGCATCTCTAGCCACGACTGCCGCTGCAGCCTCCTCCCCTTTCACTGCGGCGTCGACGTTGAGCTTCACACACCCCGGTGGCGGTCCTCTCCAGATAACTGAGGTCCTGTTAGTGTTAGAGCTCCTGGTTATAATAGGCCAGGCTTCCTTCGTGGTTTGTAATGCTTTCCTGATTCTGTAGCACTGATGGCTTAACGGTTTAGCATCCCCTTCGAAAACTTCTCCATTCCTAAATTTCCAAATCATGTAACAGGTTGTCCAGAAATCCTCTATAGATAGTGATACTTGTTGCCGAATCACCTTTAAGCAACCTTCAATGGTGGTTGGGTGAGACAGGGCTCGATACTCCTCCGCAGACAGCAGTGTCCTCCAGACACACTCAACTTTCTCGCAGTCGCGTAGGGTGTGGATAATCGTTTCCGGTTCCCTTAGGCATCTTGGGCATGTCCCAGTGTCAGACATGTGTCGCTGTTGTCGCCTGGTGTTAGTGAGGATTGCTGAGTGTAGAACAAGCCAGGCAAACATTCTAATCTTCGCCGGCGTTCGAAGCTTCCAGATGTTGTTCCAGTTTCCATTCGTCTTCACCTCCTTATGATTTCGCAGGAGATGATAGGCTGTGCTTGAGGTATAGGTGCCATCGGACGTATGATTCCAGATTCTAATATCACGTTGAGGCCTCCCTATGGGCGTCGGACTACGTTGAATCAACTTCACATCTTCCTCATTAAGCCAGTAATTCAGGAAATCAGTATCCCAATCTCCGTTGTCAAGCACAACACTTCGAACATTAAGATCTGCTAAGTCAGTAGGAATCTGCTGTTTCGCCCTAGTGCGCAGCTGCAGTCCGGGTTTAATCCAGTTATCGTCCCAGAAGTTAGTGTCTTCTCCTCCAACCGGGCAGATGGACGTGTTGTCAATAATGAACTGCTTTCCTTCAATGGTGGCTCTGCCTAACCGTGACCCAGTGATTGCCTTTCCGGGCTCAGCACAGTCGAACCTTCTCCTTAGTAAGCTGCACCATATAGAGTCTCTGTTGGACACCATGTCCCAAGAGTTCTTGAGCACAAGAGCCTGATTCCGTTCCCGCATAGACCTGATACCCAGACCTCCATTGATCTTAGAGCTCGTAACCTTGTTCCATGCTACTAGGGAAATGGGTTTCTGCTTATGTCCTCCTCCCCAAAGGAATTTTCTAATCGTACCATCGATCCTATCGCATATGCTGACAGGAAGAGTAGTAGTTTGCATAACGTAGGTCGGGATAGCCGATAAGGTGGATTTCACAAGACATACTCGACCTGCCATCGAAAGGGATTTTGCCGCCCAACCTTGTACCTTTCCCTCTACTTTGTTAATGACGTCTGAGTAGGTCGTTTTGGTCACTCTGGAGTGCAGAATAGGGACCCCCAGGTATCTGCCCAGGTCGTCAGTGATGGTGAAATTACACTGCTGCTGGACTGCTCTTCGGATCGAGGAAGGGACACACTTGGAGAAGAAGACTTGAGATTTAGACGCAGAGATAGATTGTCCCGAAGCACGGCCGAACGTGTCAAAGCATTTTAGGATTCTCCTCATTTGATTTCTACTAGCTTCAGCAAAAAGGATAAGATCATCGGCAAAGCACACATGTGCAATTTGCACACCGGATCTGCCCAGTTTCACTGGTTTCCACTTGCCACTCGATACCTTGTTCTTGATTAATTGAGATAGTCGCTCGAGACACAGCACAAAGACATATGGGGACAACGGGTCTCCTTGCCTGAGACCTCGACTAGCTTTGAAAGGAGTAGCCTGCTTTCCACTCCACACGATGGTAGAGTGGCCGCCAGTAATGGAGTACATGATAAACTGTCTTATATTTACAGGGAGCCCAACCAGTGCTAACGTTTCTTCTACAAAGCTCCAGGACATCCTGTCATAAGCTTTGGACAGATCAATCTTCACTGCCATCACCCTAGCTCCTTTCCTTCTGTTCATTCCATGGATGATTTCCTGTACTAAAGCGATGTTGTCCATTATTTTCCTCCCCGGCACAAAACTGCTTTGTTCCGGTGAGATCCAGCCAGGCATGTGTTTCTTGAGCCTTTCAACGACCACCTTGGATGCGAGTTTGAGAATCGTGTTGTTTAGGGAGATCGGACGAAGCTGTTCACACCTCTCTGGATGTTGTACTTTCGGTATCAAGATAATCGTTGAGTTGCAGATCTCCTCGCTGATAGGGTCCCCACTTATCAGATTTTGAACGGTTCCAGCAACCGCGGTGCCGACCGCCTCCCATTCTTCTTGAAGGAACTCAACTGTGATGCCGTCAGGCCCAGCTGCTGTGAAAGGCTTCATGAGACGAAGCGTCTTGTGGACTTCCTCCCTTGATGGAATTGCAGATAAGGCGTTTAGGTCAGCCTCGCTAAGAAGACTGAAGTGCCCCGGTATGCGCAGATCCCTGTGAGAGTGAGTAGCTAAAGGTTCAGTGAGAACATCCTTGAAATGACGTACCACCATCTCCAGCATAGCCTCTTCATCAGAAACCCATTGTCCATTTGCATCCTTTAGAGTGGTGATAGTGTTCTGTCTCCTTCGTTGAGTGACCCAAGTTTGATAGAACCGCGTATTGTTGTCCCCGTTCTTAAGCCAATTGATATGGGCACGTTGCTTCCAGTTGTCCTCTTCATCGTTGATAATGTTCTGTAGTTCAACCTGCATATCAGTGCACAAGCTATCTGTAATGGTGTCATACCTGTTAGCAAGCATGTGCTGCAGGGTCGTGATGTTGCGTTGTAACCTATTTTTGTTCTTGTTGGAAGCTTTTGTTTGCATGGCATCCAGCTTCATCAGATCGTTCCTGGCCGTTTGGAGGGTAGCGTAGAAATTTGTCGAATGAGACCACTTCTCGGCAATCAGCCGCTTCATCTCTTCATTCTTGCTCCACGAGGCCTTCGCCACAAACCTTCTTCCTTGTGGTCTGCTCCGGGCGGATTTAATCAGTAGGGGGCAATGATCTGAGGAGAAACGCGGAAGGTGTTCGATTACCACCTCAGGGAATTTAGTAATAAACTCGTCATTTGCTAGGGCGCGATCGAGCCTCTCTTGCAGACGCCCGTGTTTGTACGTGAAGCGGACTCCTGAGAAACCCAAGTCCGTAAGGCCAGCATCCATGATTGTGTCCTTGAAGAGTTTGGCTTCGGTGAAGTCGTATCTGTCGCTCCCCGACTTCTCAGCAGGTGTTAAGGTAGTGTTGAAATCACCTACCACAATCCAAGGGCCATTGATATGCGCACTTGCTTCCACAATGTGTCTCCATAATAGCTTCCGCACGCTTATGTGTGGATTGGCATAGACAACGGTAGCCGTGATGCTGCTATCAATACGGCAGGTTATGAATTGTCTGTGACAGTTGATGATCTCCACCTTTGTTCTTGCTTCCTTCCAGCAAATCCAAATCCCACCTGCAAATCCGCGTGCTTCCACTCTGTGTGAATGAGTGAAACCCAGGCTTTTAATGGTTTGGGTAGCTTGTCTCCCGCTGATTCTTGGTTCAAGGATAGCTACTACCTCCGGTTTCTGTTCGCGGATCATATTGATCATAGCTGATTGACGATTCTTGTTTCCAATGCCCCTGACATTCCAACACAGCAAGCGCATAAAGATGTTTGGGTTAGTGTGAGGTCCTTGGGCGATATTATTGTTCATCGGTAACAGACAGACTCGCTTCAACTCCATCAGCAGTGTTTACCTTGGGAACATCCTTAATTGTGCATTCTTCAGCTGCTACGTGTGTGTCCCTTAGGAGTTCTGTGGACTCGCCTGTGTTAGGATTAGCTTCAACCTCAGGCAAAGTCGCTAACAGGCGAGGACTGCGCCTCATATTTGAATCTATATCAGGGGGCTTTAACCTGCCTTTTCTTTTCATATTTAGGCCGTTTCCTGCAGTTGATTTGCGTGGACCTAGAGCATTCTTTTTATTTCTAATTTCTTTGTTTGCCTTCACTTTCCTTGGGCGCCTCTCTATCCCTGTGTGATCTGTGTTTACCTTCTGTGTATCATCGGCAACCATGTCTACCGCAATGTCCTCTGGACTGTCGTTATCAGTTATTGTAATCACTTGATCTACATCCGGACTGACCACCCTATGCATTTCTTGGCTTGGCTGTCTTCTGCTTTCCTTCTGCTTAGAATTCTCTTGTGATTCATTCTGCCTTGTAATATCTTTTAGGACGCCTTCTTTCTGCGAGTTATTAGCCTCTGATCTTTGAGCATTCTTCTTCCTCCATATCTTCCTGGGTCTATCTGGGATCTACTGTGCTACTTCCTGGGAAGCTCCGTTCTCCACACCATTTCCGTCTATATCTGGGTCGTCATTGTACAGTTCCTCGAATGGATTATACAGTTCCTCGAATGGATTCGGTGTCCCAGCACCAGGCTCCAAAGACACAGGGTCTTGATTTCGGTATCTTCTTCTTGGTTTTTGTTGTTGCCATTCCTGGTTGGGATGCGTAGCTCTGGGTTGCAGGTTTGCCCGGTGTTGTTCTTTTCCAACGACCTTGCTAGTAATGTCAGCGTTTTTGTCTTTCTCAGTATTTTCCGTGCATTGCTTAGAGATATGGCCCTCCTTGCCGCACTTAGCACAGCCCCAAGGTAAACCTTCATAGATAACTTCATATCTCACATCATTGATCATTATATAAGCCGCCAGCTCTTTCGAGGTATCCAGTTCAATGGCCAAACGCGCGAACCGGCTGCATGTTCTCTTCTCAGTGTGGCTGTCGACTTTCACCAGGCAGCCTAGAGCAGTGCCTATATACTGAAACATCGTGTCTACATATAAGTGCAAAGGCAGGTTCATGATACGTACCCATGACACTACGTAGTCGGGTAGAGCTTCGGTAGGGATAAAACTGGGGTACCATTCCCACACTATAACATTGCACCCAAAAATCTTCCAGGGTCCTCCGACAAGCGCCGTTTCAAAGTCTTGTTTGCAGGATAATTGCACGACGAAATGTCCATGTTCTAATTCGAACATGTTGAACCTCCCTCGGATCTTCCATAGAAGTTTCAGGCGATCTTTTAGCGTCATGTAGCCGATATCAGTACCCATCATCCTCACAACCACCGCATACTTCCAGGGTTTCACCAGGTCCTCCTCTGCGTCGGGGTCAATATAAAGAGCAGGCGTGCCGGCCAGATCCTCCAGTGAGACAGCTCCCAGCGGCAGATTAACTTCAAAGAGTTTCTCCAGGAAAGTGCCCTCGTTATCTTTGTCTGTTTGCCAAGGTCCCAGGTTCTCCGCGGCGCCCATAACCGCGTTCGCGTACGTGCCGGTAAATCTGCTGTTTTGTGGGGCGTCGGCCTCCGTGACTCCTTCGTTAGCGGCCGGGTTAATGGTAACACCTGCTCTATCAGTGGTGTCTTCTCTAGTTTGTTCAAATTCTTGTCTGCGCATCCCTGTTACGTTGAAGTTGAGACCTATTTCCGGTATCGAGAGTGAAGTAGATCTTCTCCTTTTCTCTTTTGTCTTCCTGGTCGCTGTTGCGATGGGAACGGTCGTTTTCTGCAGGTCTTCTAATCTCATCGTCACCGTCTCCTGTTGATCCTCTCCTGGATCGAACACCCTTGTTCCTTCCTTTCCTCCTGGCAGATCTCGGCGATCATCGCCCTCGTTACCCGCCGCCCCAAGAGCCGCCGTCACCGACGATGGAACCTCGTCGTTCCCTTGCTCCTTTAACTCTCCATCTTCGTCCAGATCATCCATGGGTTCATACACCGTCGAGAGCCCTTCGCGTTCCTCCTCAGGCGGTCTGGTGCCGCCGAAACAACCCCTACCCCCGCGGCCTCGACGGCCGCCGCCCTGTGAGCCTCCCCGCATAAACCCTAGCAGAGCTATCTCCCCCCGATCTATCTTCCCCCCTCTTTAGTTTAGTTAATACCAAATTATGTCAAGTTAATCAAGTTCTTATGAAATTATGTTAATTATGAGTAAGTAATGTCTTAAGTATGTTAATGAGACTATAAGATAATATTAAAGATTTTTCATGCACATACTAAGTGAAACCCTAAGGTGGGTAGTACCTCAGTATGACATGAAAATTTTGAGGACGAAATTTCTATAAGGTGGGTAGGTTGTAACGACCCTCAAAATTCAGTCCCAAAAATTCTTGATGTTTAATAAAGGTGAAACCTTAGGTTGAATGAATTTTTCTTACATTTGTTCATTTAAGTGGAGACCATGCTTAAGTAGTATGCCAAAATGAGTTTCGACTACACCAAGATAGTATGTGAACTTTTATTTTGATTCATCAACACTTATACACATCAATGTCAATTAACGCACAAAACCTAACCCTAATTATGCGATGGTGACTAGTTAGGGGTTAATTGATAATTTTGGCACACATACATGTAAAATGCATCCCATTGATTTGGTATATGAGTAAATAATATGATAACAGAGTTTCCCTCGGATCTTGGTAATAAAATTCCTTTTTAATGATTATTAACGTATTAACTATCCTAAATAGCTAATGGTGTAAAACACCTATTTCCTTAATTCATATCCAAAATATGATTGGATAATTAGATTCCTCATGGTCGAATTTGCATTCCCACCAATTTTGGTTGGATTTGGATAATCCTAGATGCCTCAAATGTTATTAGGAAGAAAACATGAGATAATTACATTTCTTTGATTAATTAACTTGATAATCCCTGTGATTATCCTGTGTTTTTTCAAAATTCGGGATACTTGTGCGTCAGGCACAGCTTAAGAGAACCCGACTCTTTGTGAACCGTCGGATCGACATCGGATGAAGAGGGACTCGTCCTCTTCCTCGCGCTAAACGTGTGTGTGCTGGGCAACGAACTGCAACGAATTCAATGACCCCTTGCTCCCTCCACAATCCACGTATCGTCATTATCTTGCTACGAGCAGAACTGGGAGGTTATTCTGAGTTTAAAGAGCCCCCACTCGAACCCTAGCTCTGCTCGTAGAGAAAACGCCCAAAAACCCTCTCCCCCCAGTCCACGGCGCCGCCATCCCCAAGCCATGTAGGTCCATCGGATCGAGATATAGCCACTCAGAGAGTAACCAAGGGGTACAAAGGACCCTCCTCTGCCGCCAATTTGGATCGTGACCCACTGAAGAATCACCAACGACTCAATCTTCTTCCTCGCAGCCGGCGAGCTCAAGCATGAAGCTCCGGCCTTCTCAGTTCAATCAAAGCTCCAGACATTAGGATTGATCAGGACTTCATCTACTGTTAGTATACCTCCTCAGGATCAGGTAAGCGGGTCCATGCACTTTGAGTATTCAATATTAGTTTTCATCGGCTTATAATCATTATGATAATCAAGATGAATGATATGCATAGTTATGTGTTTCAAATTAAATCTTAACAACATCCAAGTTCCTCTAAAGTTATTTCTTTAAAGTTATGCCTCAATGCTATTTCAAGAATCCATATCACATTCATATGAAATCCAAGTAAAGTTAATTAGTTCCAAGATATTGATGAATTATGTAGTAGGTTGGGTTACTTTATCATGTTAATGTTGAGCCTACGGGCCTTATGAGCACTGTTGGTGCATATGTATCAAGGATACTTTAATCAACCAACAAGATTATGTTATGTGAATCTAAATCCATTGTTCAATTAGTTTCATGCTTTTTCTTATTGCCAAGTTACTAAGTTGTTATAATAATGCTCTATGCCGCTTACTCTAATGTGGTTTTTATTGTATGCATGGCTGGGGGTGTGATGCATGGCATGAAGTGTGTCTTCTAGCTGCTCGCCACAGCGGGGGCATCCGGGATCATATGAAGGTCAGCTTAAGGAATAGATCAACATTTCCTAAAGATACATATGGTGGGGTGCCATCTACGATAGAAGATCTTGATGTTATAGAGAACTTTATGCATTAATTATGTTTAATCATGTATACCCTAGTTAGCTTCAATTCAAGAAACCAATTGTGAACAATGTATAAACTAATTTTAATATCTATGCATGGTTATTTTTGCTTTATTTGCAATGTCTATCGTTGTTGCGACATCCCTTTGAGCTATAGTAACCCATGTTATGGAAAACATGGGTATTGCTTCCGTGGACACATGAATGCTTAAGGGGGTGTTACAGCTATTATTTCCTAACGTCGTAGTATTTCAATGTAGTGCAATTTAACCACAATAATTCATACTAAGAATATGATTCTCAATTTTACAAACAACATTGGACATATTACCATTCCGATGCAATTTCGATGATGGCAAGAACCGTACATTATCAACACCGCTGACATCCTGAATAGCATGGGTAGTGTTTCTTCTATTTCTTTACTGTTTTCCTCAACCTCTCTAGCCATCGAATCTAGGTTTTAGCATAGTAACAGGATTGGTACTGCGATAATTCAGTTATGGTTAGATGTTGTTTGCAAAACCAGTAATTTCATCACAACGGATATCACATTGATGGCCTGCCTTACTGTTGTCGACATAAAAACTAAGGTCAAATCAGAATTCTAATCCATTGGGTGGAGCTAGGCTTGACTTTGAAAGAAGTTGACGACAACAACAAGCATTGTAATCCCAATTCAATCTAGATGTCAGCAAACTTCACTTGCCGGTAACTCAGGCTGAAACCTGGAGTACAATCGAGCGCATCTGTCCTTCCTGGGTGGTTTGTCAATTGTAGGAAGTTCATTTGCTGTTTTTCATTTTTGTTCTTTGCCATATACAATTTCAAAACAGTAAAAAAATAGCAACTGAAACAACTAACAAAACTGCCAAAGCTAGTAGAATAACAGAGAAATGGTAACGTTGGGGAAACAGACCGCTCAAAATCCAACTTCACTGTTCTTGATGATCAGCTATTGGTTCTTGCAACTTAAATCTCGGACACTAGGTTTCTTAAAACTTGGGCTAACATCCAACAATAGAAATGTGACTAACCACCCGTACAGGTACACTGCTTGCTCGCTAAGAGTAAATAGAGAGAAAGGCAGATGAAGGGGCTAAACTGAAAGCTAAATAGGTGTAGGAGGAAGACCAGCAGGCAAATGGAGAAGATTTGTCTCATTGACGAGCTTGCCTTACCCGACCATGCAAGAGTGGAGCTAGATCGGTGATTCATCTAACGGAATTGATGGGTTGGGATTGGGTTCTAGGGCTTTCTTATTAGGACCGTATATAGTAAAGGTGAATTTTCTATTTGTCACTATAATAATGGGTAAAGTCGGATATAGGTAAGCTTCACCTGTTTCTGAGAGATGACAAGTACACTAAACAGGTAAACAAAATGTTTAATCATATCATACCCACAGTCTATGGGTGGCGGGTAAACACAACCTGATACTTTAGTCTATGGGTGATGGGTAAACACAGTCTGCGGCCATAACTCAAAGATCTCAAAGAAGTGCAACATATCTTGAGAACAGGTCATATAATAACTGGCATATAAATGGAGTGTGTCTATTTCCACATCTGAACCATTAAAGCCCTTAACGGCAACTTGATTCTTCTGTAAAACCTTGCGCCAGCACGCCGCCATCCTCCTTGTATAGCAAGCTGCCATCATAATAGGGAGCTACCATATTGGAAAAGCTTGTAGGCTAAATGGCTCCATCAGGCTACCCCCAAGTACATATATTTCAGATAATACGTTGATACTTCAAATAGGGGCAGGTAGAATATGGAAACAGCTAGTACCTCTGGAGGGGAAAATCCTGAACATAAACATATCTTAGGCCCTGTTTGGTTGGATGTAGTTAAACTGAAATGAGTGAGATTTAACTAGTAGAAATTGGGGTGTATGGGTTTTAAATGACCAGCAATGTATTTGGTTGGTTGTACTAAAAAACCATTGATTTTGCTCTTTTGTTTGATTGTCAGCTGTTACATCTAGACGTAGTCTGCCAAAATCAATGTCATGCCCGAACTGCACCTCACCGCGCACCTTTTTGGCACAGTACAAAAGGCGTGAATTGTAGCCAAAACAGGTGTCGCTGCCTTACAAAACAAGAGTTTGTACTCCTTTCACCCAACCAAACAGAACCTGGTCTAAATTGATGAAATTGTTTGCCATAAACTTTTTGGCATCCATTTTTGGCATCCAACCAAACAGCGCTTTCCTGAAATGCACTTTGTTGCATGTGTAAATTCAGATGTTTCGTCAATATATCCCCACAATTATTTGTAAAAAAACATAGCTGGGCGAAGAATATCTAAATAGACATGACCTATACAAAATATTTGGAACCAACTAATAAAACAGCCAACACCAAAAAGCTACAGCATTAAAGAATACCCTTCATGTCTTACAAGTTTATTCAGGGCGCAACTCACAGGCTACCATTAAATTGCTAAATACCACATAGCCCATTTAAAATTAACTTATTGATATATTCATGCAATCCCCTTTAAACAAGGGTCATCCCGAACTTCCCTTTTCCATTCAAGAAGACCCTTCATGTCTTAACTTTTAGTACACTGCTTGCTCGCTAAGAGTAAATAGAGAGAAAGGCAGATGAAGGGGCTAAACTGAAAGCTAAATAGGTGTAGGAGGAAGACCAGCAGGCAAATGGAGAAGATTTGTCTCATTGACGAGCTTGCCTTACCCGACCATGCAAGAGTGGAGCTAGATCGGTGATTCATCTAACGGAATTGATGGGTTGGGATTGGGTTCTAGGGCTTTCTTATTAGGACCGTATATAGTAAAGGTGAATTTTCTATTTGTCACTATAATAATGGGTAAAGTCGGATATAGGTAAGCTTCACCTGTTTCTGAGAGATGACAAGTACACTAAACAGGTAAACAAAATGTTTAATCATATCATACCCACAGTCTATGGGTGGCGGGTAAACACAACCTGATACTTTAGTCTATGGGTGATGGGTAAACACAGTCTGCGGCCATAACTCAAAGATCTCAAAGAAGTGCAACATATCTTGAGAACTGGTCATATAATAACTGGCATATAAATGGAGTGCGTCTATTTCCACATCTGAACCATTAAAGCCCTTAACGGCAACTTGATTCTTCTGTAAAACCTTGCGCCAGCACGCCATCCTCCTTGTATAGCAAGCTGCCATCATAATAGGGAGCTACCATATTGGAAAAGCTTGTAGGCTAAATGGCTCCATCAGGCTACCCCCAAGTACATATATTTCAGATAATACGTTAATACTTCAAATAGGGGCAGGTAGAATATGGAAACAGCTAGTACCTCTGGAGGGGAAAATCCTGAACATAAACATATCTTAGGCCCTGTTTGGTTGGATGTAGTTAAACTGAAATGAGTGAGATTTAACTAGTAGAAATTGGGGTGTATGGGTTTTAAATGACCAGCAATGTATTTGGTTGGGTGTACTAAAAAACCATTGATTTTGCTCTTTTGTTTGATTTTCAGCTGTTACATCTAGACGTAGTCTGCCAAAATCAATGTCATGCCCGAACTGCACCTCACCGCGCACCTTTTTGGCACAGTACAAAAGGCGTGAATTGTAGCCAAAACAGGTGTCGCTGCCTTACAAAACAAGAGTTTGTACTCCTTTCACCCAACCAAACAGAACCTGGTCTAAATTGATGAAATTGTTTGCCATAAACTTTTTGGCATCCATTTTTGGCATCCAACCAAACAGCGCTTTCCTGAAATACACTTTGTTGCATGTGTAAATTCAGATGTTTCGTCAATATATCCCCACAATTATTTGTAATAAAACATAGCTGGGCGAAGAATATCTAAATAGACATGACCTATACAAAATATTTGGAACTAACTAATAAAACAGCCAACACCAAAAAGCTACAGCATTAAAGAATACCCTTCATGTCTTACAAGTTTATTCAGGGCGCAACTCACAGGCTACCATTAAATTGCTAAATACCACATAGCCCATTTAAAATTAACTTATTGATATATTCATGCAATCCCCTTTAAACAAGGGTCATCCCGAACTTCCCTTTTCCATTCAAGAAGACCCTTCATGTCTTAACTTTTAGTAAAGTGTGCAACTCACAGGCTACCATTAAATTGCTGAATACCACATAGCCCATTCGAAATTAAATTATTGATAACACTCCTGCGATTCCATTAAAAAGGGTCGTGTCAAACTCCCCTTTTCCCCTATCCACTTGGTTTAATGTACTCATTTTCTTGAACAAATCTGGAACTTGTTCAGTTGGTTTCCACGTAATTAGTAGAGTTTTTTCCTATAAACCCCCTCTATTTCCTCAAAATTCCAGAATACCCACTCTCTGTTGCCTAATTCTAACTAACCACTCACTTTTCTATATAATTCCAAAAAGCCCCCCTTCCATCACTTTTGTCACGGCAGCAAGTGACAGAATAGGTGAATGGACTTTTTTTCTTTAAAATGCATTGCTTTATAACTACTTAACGCTATGTTAATTATTTATTAAAAAAAATAATAACAATAACTATAATAATGATAATAATTTATATATTATATTTAATATTTAGAAGAAAAAAATAAAAATTGAATTACATAAAGTGGTATATATATGTTGGTAGGGTGGCAAAAAAAGTCTGACAGATGTGATTGGAACTAACTAAATACAATCCAATGAGATAATTATGGACTTTTCGGCGTATGGTTGGGTGTCAGGCCTAGTTAAATTTAATTTGGATTAATTCATGTCAACCCATATTCTGTTTTGGGTCGAGCCTGTTCAAATTGGGTTGTGTACAATTTGGGTCTAGGTCGTGTCAGGAACCAAGTTTTTTTATTATTTATTGAAATATTTGATAATTAACAATATACTAATTTTTATATTGCATCTATTTTTTGAAAATTGATAACACTAAAAATAGAAATTGAACCGTAGGTTATTAATGATATATACACGTAGTAGGGTGGCGAAAAATCCCATCGGAGGCGATCGGAACCAACTTAATCCGACCCAAACCAAAAGTTACAGGCTTTTTGGGGTATGTTTGGGCTTTAGTTCGGGCTAGGTCAATCTAGTTTGGGTCAATTCGGACCATGTAAGTTTCCATTTAGGTTGAGTTGGTTCGAGACGAGTTGTGTCCAGCTTGAGTTTAGGCTTTTGATCAGGTATTAATAATAAAATATATTTATAATTTTAAAGTAAAGTGAAATGAAATATGTATATAATGTCTAGTATATTCTTATGAGTCTATTTTGATCATAATTTAATAACTTGAAATTGTCCATTTAAATTCCAACTCTCTCAAAAAAAAGTGAAAATTTCATAATATCAAGGGTTTGTTTGAATTTTAGGTCAAATTTAGTTCGACGGTTCAATTGGGTCGGGTCCAATTTGGCTCATCTGGGACTATGTCCAATTTTGATTGAGCAAAATCTAGTTTTTTTATCAATATTTTTTAGAAGATATTATATTGAAATGATCGGTTTCAAGAATACAATTGGCATTATAAACATATTTTGTTCCATCGTCACCTAAACATTATAAACATAATAATAATAATATTAATACCATAGTAAAAAGATAAAAGAAATAAATGTGAAAATATAAATTTTGACTCGGCCCAAATCCAAGTTGGGCACAACTCAACTTGAACCAACTCGACCTAAATGGAATCTTACCTGGTCTGAATTGACCCAATCTAGATTGACTTGGTCCAAACTAAAGCCGCAACATATCCCAAAAAAGTTTATAACTTTAGGTTTGGATCGGATTAAGTTGGTTCAATCATTTTTTTGCCACCCTACTATCGTATATATATCATTAATAACCTATGATGCAATTTTTGTTTTCAATGTCATAGATTTCTAAAAAATAGATACAATATAAAAATTAGCATATTGTTAATTATCAAATTATTCAATAAATAATGTGCAAACTTGGTTCCTAACATGACCCAAACCCAAATTATACACAGTCCAATTTGAACAGACTTGTCACAACCGAAACATGGACTAGCCTGAATTGACCCAAATTAAATTTGACCAAGCCTGACACCCAACCATACCCCCAAAAAGTACATAATTATCTTGTTGGATTTTATTAAGTTAATACCAATTACATCTAGTCAGACTTTTTGTCACCCTCTCTCTCTCTCTCTCTCTCTCTCTCTCTCTCCCTCCCTCTCTCTCTCTCTCTCTCTCTCTCTCTCTCTCTATATATATATATATATATATATATACCACTTTATATATAATTTAATTTTTATGTTTTTCTTACAAAAAATTATACATAAATTAGTATGTTATAAATTATTATTATTATCATATTATATTTTAATAAATAATAAACATAGCATTAAGTAGTTATAAAGCAATGCGTCGCAAAGCAAAAGAAAAGAAAAGTCCATTCAGCTATTCAGTCACTTGCCGTGACGGAAAGTGATGGAAGGGGGGTTTTTTGGAATTATATAGAAAAGTGAGGCGGTTAGTTAGGATTAGGGAAAAGAGGGTGTATTCTGGAATTTTGGGAAAACAGAGGGGGTTTATGGGAAAAAACTCTAATTAGTACGTTGCAAGTATAAATGTAAAAATTATTGTGTAATGTAGGCCATCATGGACTTCTGTTAGATTGTATGGGGACAAACAGCTTTAGATTTGTTACTGATGTAAAACTATAGAATAATCTATCGTGAGTGTGTTGTTAATAAACCTGGAACTCAGCTCTCACGAAACGTGGGCAACAACCTCCACTAAACCAAGACCATCTTCCTACTTATGCATCTACTTTCTCTTCCTAACCAATTCTTCCTATCAACTTGCACCCCTAAAGTTAATTGCTGCTGCTCTATATAGAAACATGGCCCCAAATTTGAGAGAACCCCAAGATAACACAAAAGACATACTAACATACAGGTTTAGGAAAATGATACGCAAGCCAACCGTCCAAAGTTGATATGGTGAGGCAAGCAAACTATATAGATTTTCTGCTGCGCAATAATATCGAAGATGTCCATTAAAAAGTTAGTCAGAGAAACAATACCGGGTAAGTTCTCTTACAGTAAGGCTGTGAAGGGTAGGCAGTCCAAAGCTATTATTACTACCGGGCTAGCATTACAGTTAGGCTGTGAAGGGTAGGCATTCCAAAGCTATTATTACTACCAGGGTAGCATTACAGTTAGGCTGTGAAGGGTAGGCATTCCATAGCTATTATTACTACCAGGGTAGCATTACAGTTAGGCTGTGAAGGGTAGGCATTCCAAAGCTATTATTACTACCAGGGTAGCATTCGTGTGCGCCTTAAAAGAGACTGATGCCACTAAGATCGTGAAATAAGCTCAGTGCCCTTAAAAAAAAAAAAAAGATGCCACTAAGATCGAGAAAAAAACTCAGCTGGAACTACATTAACTAGATCAAAATAATGGAAAGAGTATCTTGACTCAACACCAAAGGGACTACTTCTTCTCTTAGTGCCATTATTATCATACTTATGACCTCCTCCTAGAATATAACACCCCTATGGCTAGCACTATAGATACTACGGATGATCATGCATTAGAAACAAACTCTGTCAAAATCAGTGAGATGTATAAGATGTCCTATAAGGGGTCAAAAGCCTCAACAAAATATTAGAATATGTTTCCATCAAAACCACTGTAAAACTTACAGAGACGGTGTTGGTTATTTTACAAAAAAAAATTCCTCTTCAGAAATAAAAATAAACAGCTGAAACTCAAAGAGTATGAACAGAAGCTGAATTATACGTTCAGACCTTTGACTAAGGAACCATTGTAAGCAGGAGACCTTCTCAAGAAAAATAGCACATCAACCCTCTACCACAGCAAACTTGCCCGGAGATTCAGAATACTGCTCCAAGTGCTGCATCACACAATAAGAAGGGAAAGAAACCAAAACCATACCCTCACATCAAACCTATCACTTCCTGACCAAATCGTAGCTCCTAATAACCACCACTCCTCTCGACTGCATTCTGTCATCACCCACAAACATGTTCTGATGTTCCATTGAGTACCGCAATGGCCCCTGTTTTGAGAAGCCTGTATCCGAACGCACATACCAAACAATCAATCCCAAATGAAACCCAAGTTACCCAACCCAACAAAGGCATATTGTCTACCCAGGTAATGAACATATCAGCAAAGGGAGGCTAATGGATTGTGCCTGGAGGAGAGGAGAGCAACAGGCTGGGAGAGATAGGCTTCATGGGAGAGGCAATTGATGGCCAAGAGGGTCATAGAATTTCAAGGGACTTGGGGTCGGAGTATGTGAGGATTTAAAGTTACATATGGTAAATGGTGAATCACGGGGAGGGGAATGGTGGGGAAATTAAAAATTATTACAAGTAATAAGTATATATTACTTGATTACTTATTTTCTGTATTGTACATTTAGGCCACATTTGGTTTACCGGAAAGGACTACAGTGGGTTAACATAAAGGCAGGATAGAATTGCATAGAACAAAATGGACAATGCAGTTGGACGGTAGTCGCTGCCGCCGGCACTGCTTGTTGCAGGAATAAGAACCTCTTATTCCTTGCTTATTTTATGATTCTCCTTTCAATAGAACTTATTTGAGATGCTTTTTCCTGGATGAGTCGCCAGTAGTTTCACAGTAGCAATTTAACCTCTAATCAATTAAAAAAAAAACCAGCTATACACCGTGATCCTTTCGTTAGCCGGTGAGGGTTCATCTTTTTTATTTTTGCCGAAAATGCTGTTGAAGCCATGACTTTTTTACTTGCCTGCTGCTAAGTGTGCCATTATGCGCTCAGGCACAACGTCGGCTACTAATCGCGAGACGGGAGTCGGGGTGGTTTTTCAGGTGTGGGGAGAAGTGGGTAGTTGGAAGAAGGGAAAGACCCCAGGGTTTCAGTTTCAGATGGCAGGGGATGTCAGGAGGAAGGAGTAATCGGAAGAGCGGCAGGACAAGGGTCGGTTTTAGTCGGAAGGAAGGGGTAATCATGAGTCAGGGTCGAGATAGGAGAGGTCTGCCTTTGGAAGGCAGGGATCGAGCACCTATACCGTGCTACTCCCGTGGGGGAGTGTGGAACTTGCCAATCCTACTCTAGTGGGACTCTAGTCCAACGTGAATGCTATCCCAACATTGTTTTTGTGAAAACAAACTTAAGATTGCACAATCTCGATCCTATCCTACACATAGCCCTACAAACCAAACGCAACTATATGGCCTTAATCCCATTTCCTGTAATTGGATTAGTAGCCACAGCCCAAGTGTATGTATGTGTGCCCCGTTAATACAAAGGTCCAGTTGCTTTGCTCCATAATTTCATTGTTAACATGTAGGGATGGCAATGGATCAAGTTTAAGTAAAACCAAACTGAACCCACCCGAACCAGTAACAGTAAACTCGAACTCAAACCGAACCCGAAATGGATTTTTTGAAAGTACAACCAAATACACCCGAACCGAAGCACCCGAAACCGGACGGATAGCCCGAACCGAAACCGACAAATCCAAATTTGGCTAATGACGGTCACGGCAAATCCACAACAAAATTCATCATGCATCCCCACCCTCATTTAGAATTTTCAATCCCATTCCCACTGTCGCTCCTCTATCTTCCTCCATTCCGTAATCCCTCTGGCTATCATCGTTCCCTGATATACACTTCATCCCCTGGCTACAGCCCATTTCGGGACAGTCAGCGGCTAGTACGGCTCCTCTAGGGATAGAGGGGACCGCGATCGAGATAGCCGCATTTCGTCTAGCTAGTTCTGTACCGACACATCCATACAAATAGAGATGGCGACGACAAGTACCCTGCTGCCTCATCCGCTTCTCATCCCCTGCTTCTTCTTCACTTTCCGCATACTCATCGCCGCCCGCCTCCAACGGGGTGCTCCTAGAAATCAAGTCCTTCGTCACCCGCTGCCAACACAGACCGGCCACCCAATGCAGACCGGCCACTGGCGTCGCATGTGGCGGAGGCGAGTCGACGACAACTGTGCAGCCCAACGTTGTCACTGCACTAAACCTCTCATCCTCCTCACTCATCGCAACGATCTCCCAAGACAGGAAGGTGATAAGAGTAGGAAAAGACGAGGAAGATTAAAGAAACAAAAGACATGAGGACGTGGAACTGTTTTTCCAACCTTTCCTCCTCGTCTTCCAGCTATGTTACGTTGGGCGGAGGTGGTGTGTGGGCATGAAGAAGAGAGGGGCGGCGGCGGTGAAAACCGCCGGATGACACTTGCCTACCTCAGACAGGGGAGGGGTGGGGTGAATGAATGACGCTGAGTCGACTGGGCAAAGCAGTCGGTTCATTTTTACCTACAATTGTTGTGTGGGTGGTGATGCGCGGTTTGCCCTAACCATAGATGCATCCGCACCCGAAAAACTGACGGCACTCATGTTTCGCCCGAACTGAACTGAATATGAATTGAAGACAAAAAATGGATTTATTGGGTCGGACCGGTTTGGATTCGGTTTGGGTCGGTCTGGGTGGATATTCTGGCCATCTTGTTAATATAGTATCAAAGCAAGCGGCTCTCACCTTAACCCCCGAAGAGAAGAAGCCAAGCGACGCTACTGATTACTATTGCCACCATCAAAGGTGTTGACGTCATTTTAACCAAGCATCTCTGTCATCTTCTTCTCCATGGTGGAACTCATCTCCACCATCTAGGTCGCCATCTCCAATTAGTGGTGGAGTCATCTCCACCATCCAATCATCATCTCCATTGTCTCCATTGTTGTGGATGTTGTATACATCATTTTGATCTCCCTTGACATCTCCATCTTACTTTGGTGCAATTCCTATCACCATAGGGATCGCTCCTCTCATAGATAAGAAAGGGTCGTCCATGTGTGTTGCTCCTTTTTTCTCTTTCTTCGGATCTATGCCAAGGAGGCCGTTACTACCTCAGGATTTGTCCAAGAAGGTAGGGTGACATGTTTCTAATCTTTCCACATTGATGTAGGCTAGATTCACAGACAAATCTACCTCTGCAACATAGGTTACAGCATGTGAGACATTCAACACGTCATGTGGCATCATCCGACGCACCGATTTTTGTCCAAACCTACAATTACAGGCCGTGTAGACTCCCCCTACAGACTACATAACCTCTTCCAGAGCAGTGCTCGTTGCTTGATACTTTACACGTGAGCATTCTTCACACATCCTGTAACAAAAAGTCTACCTCATTGTCTTTGACATCTTACACGTCGTGTGCATATCCAACATGGTGTGTTGCTAGAAGTCTGCCACCTTTGGTCAAAAGTGCTACATGTCATGTCAGCACTCCACATGCTGTGTTCAAAGAAGTGTTGTCTTTTCATCCAAGTCATACACACGTCGTGTGCTATTTAACATGTCGTGTCTTTCCTCCTCAGTCTAGCTTTAGCAAAGCTACCACACCATGTTGCGACAGACACGTTGTGCATCCTCTATACACGTCGTGTACCTTCGTGTACACACTGTGTAGGTAATTTGCTGCCATTAAGACCAGTCTCTATCTATGTCAATACATGTGGTTTTGATCAAATATGGTCCTCATCATGTTTGACAAGAAAGTCGTACAACAACCCCCCTCCTTGTTCCCTCCTTGTCCGTGATCAGGTCATCACTCGATGGAGCCGCACAGTCAAGATTTGACTCAAGGAACAAGGAAAACATAAACACCTCACAGAAGGTCCTCCCACAGGAAACACTCTAGGGCGGTGGAACAAAATGATGCAAATCTTTTATCCATTATGTGGAACTCCATGGAGGCTAATGTAGTCGGTCTCACCAATCACTTTCAGAGGTGCAAAGGATGTCGATGATCATCTTCACCTTAGGTACTCGTCAAATATCTCATGTATGTATGAAATGATTTTGGAAATGCACAATCTGTAGCAAGAAGACAAGTCTCTAACTCAATACTTCGGAGAAGTAACTCAAATCACTAACGATCTTCATTCGTTTCTTCCGCTAACTGAGGATCTCAAAGAGCTCTAGAAAAAGAAAGATCAAATGGCAGACATCAAATTCCTAGTTGGTCTTCAACATGAGTATGAAGGAGTGTGTAGTCAAGTCCTTGTTGAATCTAAACTTCATCGATTTATTGAAGCATATCAGTGAGTTTTGCAGGCCTTTATAAAGCAAGTCCCACACATACTTGTCAAAGCGCTCGCCTAGGCGGCAAGGCGTCCTAAGGTTGCGCCTAGGCGAGGACGCTTTATTTATAATGCTACAATACCCAATTTTGTGGGTATGGTTGTATATTCACTTAATTTAATGTTTAATATGGCTACACCAATGTTCAAAATTAATAGTGTTGCCTATTTTATGTGCCAAATATCACTTTTATTTGGATCTAATACTATTTTTTACCTGGATTTAATACTCTTACTACACATCTTTTGGTTTTTCTTATTTTGGACCTTCAATTCAGATTGTATTCAGTAGCTATGCTATGAAGGATAGTATACATTGCTTAATACTTGTAGCTATGCATGACAATAAATATATATTTACTTGTTGATAACTCTCTTACATTCTTTACAATAAATCTTTTCTTGTTCTTGACATTATTGTTAATGGTAATATATAGAAATGTAATTGGTTATTTTGTTATACAATAGAATATGTGTGTGTGTATATATATATGTATATATATGTATGTATATATATGGGGAGATCAACCATAAATATGTATATAACTAGATATATAATATAAAATGTTTGTATATGAGTGGGGAATGTTCATAAAAACCGTGACACATGGATAAATACAGAAAATATATACATAAATTAATTTTCTAAAGGTCGCTTAGGCAACGCTTAGTCGCACCTAGTCGCAAGGCGTTCGGCTGGAATGTGTGTCGCCTTGACGCCTTGACAAGTATGGTCCCATACACTACTTTTCATAAAATTTGCCATGGTATGTGCAACGAATACTTGCATCAATATTGGTTCCTCTACCCGTGGACAAGGACACAGAGGATGAGGAGGTCGTAGAGGCACATCTATTGGTGGACGAGGCTGCCCGGAATGCGCTCACAGTGGAAAGAAGGGGCATTATAAAGAAACTTGCTATCAGATTCATGGGTTTCCTGCCAGAACTTCGTCTACAAATGTTGCGTCTACTGAAGACACTTCGAAAGAATTGAAGTAACAGATGATGAGTACAATCAATTCCGCCAATGCAAAGCATCTCAACAAGCCTCATCATTTGTTGCGTTTGTGGCTTCTTTCGTCCAACGTCCTTCTACTGCATTCATATCTCAAGCTTCTCATGCGGGTCCAACTTCTTGGGTTCTTAACTCTGGTGCAACATATTACATTATATCTAGCCACCACCAAATCGCCGCTTCCACCAATCACCATTGTCAGTGGTTCCAAAGTGTTTGTACAAGGCACTGGAACTGTCAAACCCTTACCTACAATTACACTAACATCAGCTTTATTTGTTCCCAAATTCCTTTTAATTTAGTTTCCATAACCCTTTCTCTTTAAGCCTCATTTACGTTTAATCCTAATGATTTTGTTAAACAAGACATGGATGCAGAAGGTGATTAGTGGTGGGTATGAATTTGTAGGTTTCTACTATCTAGGTCCAGCTTCCAAAGCATGCGTAGCAGCTACTCTTCATATTCATAGTCGGCCTAGACACATGTCTCTAGACAAAGTTTATCTAGTCTTAATAAATTAGAGTGTGAGTAGTGTCAGTTAGGAAAGCATCATCGATCCACCTTTAAGTCTAGCGATTAGATAAGTTGTACGTCAAGGTTTGAGATTATTCATTTTGATGTTTGGGGACCGTGTCGAGTTCCTTCAAAATTTAGTCACAAGCATTTTGTTTCCTTTATTGATGACTTCTCTAGAGTCACTTGGTTATATTTGATGAAAGATTGTTCAAATATTATCAATGATACAAAGTTTTATAGTGAAATTTAAACTCATTTTCTAGACAAGTTCGTATTCTTCAAATAGATATAGTCAAAAAGTATTTTAGTCATGATTTTACTCAGTTCCTGTCTACAAAAGGGATTATTCACCAATCATCTTGCCTCCACACACCCCCAATAAAATGGGGTAGTCGAACAAAACAAACCACCATATTGTTAAGACAACCCGTACTCTCCTTTTGCATATGAAAATCCTAAAAGAATTACGGGGTGATGTCTTTACTGTCACCTATCTCATTAGCCGCATTGCCATTGTCCGCCTTACACAATCGCATACCTTTTCAACTCCTTTGTCCAAACCATCTCATTTATATTATTTCTTCAAAAATATTTGAGTGTGTTTGTTTTGTTCACAATGTTGGGATTAGTCGTGATAAACTCAACCCAAAAGCTTCCAAATGTGTCTTTCTTGATTACTCCCAAGTAGCCCCAAGACTCAAAAGGGATACAAGCAAGGAATAAGGTATCCGATTTCGATATCGTTTCGACAACATGAAAACAGAAATTTATGGACATTTCGACAAAAATTTTGATAAATGCAACTGTGCCCGTTTCGATGCCAAAATGAACGAAATAATTTATTAAAGTTTACAGGTGTGATTTCTACACCTAAATGCATCGTATTATGCAATAAAATTTTATGTGGAGGTAGGTTAGGGAGGGGTCCTTCATGTGGGAGGTAAGGGAATTGTCCTGTTTATTGAGGATTTCAATGAAGGATTTCGATGACAAAATGTAGGAATTAAGTTATGTAATTTTGCAGTTATGAGCTATATACATGCATGTACTTATTTGTGCTATAACATCACATATTCGATATGTAGGGTGTCCCCCACACATTTTACTTGGGTTGATAGTTTGTTGTTGATATTGACTCGACATTCAACCATTTCATTGGCCCTAAGAACATTAATGCAATGTTTCCAAGTAAAATCATTATTTATTGGTGTATTTGGCTTCCTAGGACCCTCATTGTCTAATAAACCACCACTAGGATACATGTCGTCCGCATTGAAGAAAATAAAATATAGCATAAAGCATGCATCGTATTAGTGTTTGATAATTTGAGTAGCAAATATTAGGGAATGCAATGTAATTATGATTTATTATAGGTATATGCTATGCATGAGTAATAAATGGTGAAATAACCCCAATCCCCCTTTAGTCCTATTCAAAAAACAACAATAACATAAAGGATTGCAATTATCGAAACTTCCATCGAAATTTTTCAATTTGTGTACAAAAAACCTCGAAATTGGCGAAATCCATCGAAACCGTCGAAATTTTTATCGAAATTTTGATAAATGCAATCTTGTTGCCAGTTTCGATTGAAATCGGTATAGTCGCATGTTTCGGTACCAGATGCTATCGAAATCGGTATTTTGGGGCGAAATTTCGGTGATTTCGCCGAAACCTCATTCCTTGGATACAAGTGTTGTGACCATATTAGACACGAATTTCTGGTTTCTGTTGATGTCACTTTCTTTGAGGATACTCCATTCTTTGGAGTCTAATGGGGAACTTGCGGGAGCTCTTTTGCTTCACATGGTCGTTGAGGTCTCTTCGTCATTACCTCTTGTCCAAGGAGAATTATTTTCACCTATGTCCTCCAACTCTTCTAAGGTGGAAAAGACCTATGTTACTCACGTCTACATATGTCGTTCGAAGGCAAGCACTCCGGAACCAGCATCTAACAACACAAATGTCAACCCTTCCTCAATCACCACTCAATCTGGAGATCTTGCCAGCAAAAATAGTTCTCTTGATCTGCGTATTGCACTTCAGAAGGAAAATCGATCATGTACATCTCATCCTATTACAAAATTTGTTTCATATAAATGTATATCTACCACATACAAAGTCTTTACGTCATCCATATCTCATATTGCCATTCCTAATTCTGTATTTGTTGATATGAGTCGCTTAGGATGACATCATGCTATGCAAGATGAAATGAATGCTCCACGACAGAATCATACATGGAGTCTTGTCCCAACTCCAGAAGGCAAGGGCTATTATTGGTTGCAATCTTGCAAATAAGTTTTCTCGGTGAAAGTAGGGCCTAGTGGTGTTGTTGAGTAACTCAAGGCCCAACCGATAGCCAAGGGATATACTCAAGTATATGGTGAAGACTACCTTGAGACATTTTCCCAGTGGCTAAAATGTTATTTGTTCGACTTTTTATTTCCCTAGTTGCTCGTTTTTCTTGGCCTCTAGAGCAACTTGATATCCAGAATGTTTTTCTCCATGGCAACTTGTCCAGGGTAATTTATATGGAGCAACCCATGGGTTTGTTACTCAAGGGGGAGTCTCATCTTGTCTATAGGCTTCATAAGTCGCTCTATGGGCTCAAACAATCTCCATGAGCATGGATTGGCAAGTTTAGTCGCGCGCTTCTGGAGTTCAGTCTTCTGCAATTAGATCCTAATCATTCGGTCTTCTACTAGTGATGGTCCTCATGTGTTGTCCTTCTTATTGTCTATGTTGACAATATTGTCATTATTAGAGATATCCACAACCAAAAAAGTTTCTTGAAAGTAGATTACAAACTAAAATTCTAGGTCATCTAAAATACTTTCTGGGTATTGAACTGGCTAGATCTCAAGAAGGCATAGTCATCTCACAGAACAAAAATGCATCTCACAAAAGAAGAAAAAATACCCTTGATCTACTTGAAGAGACTAGCATGCTAGGAGCGAAACCTACGGATACTACAATGGATCCAAGAGTTATGTTATATGAGCAGAGGGAGCCACTCAAAGATCAGTTGAGGTATAGGAGACTAGTTCGGGAAACTTAATTATCTTACAATCACTCGTCTATATATATCCTTTGCTACTAGTGCGGTTTGTCAATTCATGGGCAAACCATGTACTGGTCATGTGGAGGTTGTAATTTGGATTCTTTGATATCTCAAGAGGAGTCCCGACAAAGGTATACGATACTCAAATCATGGGCATCTCGAAGTACAGATCTTCTCAGATGTTGATTGAGAAGGATGTGTTATTGATGGTAGGTCTATTTTAGGATATCGTGTATTAGTGGGAGGCAATCTAGTATCCTGGAAAGGTAAAAAACAAACTGTAGTGGTTCGGTTGATTGTTGAATCAGAGTACTGAGTCATGGCTCGTGCAACTAGTGATCTCCTATGGACCAAGAAAATCCTAGAAGAGCTTGGGTACAATCAGTCTGAGGCAATGGAGGTCCAGTGTGATAAAGAAGTTGTTGTCTAGATTGCTTCCAACCCGGTTTTTCATGAAAGGAGAGGTTGATTTCCATTTCATTGGGGAAAAGATACAAGATCAGCAAATCATGCTTATTCCAGTCTGATTAGAAGATCAAGTAGCAAATCTAGTTGCTAAATCCCTTAATGGTTGTCACGTAAAATTTCTATGTAACAAGCTTGATGCCTATGACATGTACACACCAGCTTGAGGAAAAGTGTTATAAGTAATAAGTATTTATTACTTGATTACTTATTTTCTATATTGTACACTTATGGGTTCAATCCCATGGGTTATCAACCACCGCCCAAGTTTATATATATGTGGCATGTTAATGCAAAGGTCAAGTTGCTCTGCCCCATAATTCCATTGTTAACAAAAATATTGCTTGGTTAGCATTGATGATACTGTGATAGGGAAGTGGAAATTTACCACGGGGTCAAGGGGAAATTCGGTCTATTTTGTCCCCATGAAAAAGCATGGTGAATAATGTGTGTGTGTGTTGTGGGGTGGGGGGGGGGGGGAGTTTCTTCTAAGAAAGTTAGTTTTCCGCTAACTATTTGGAAGCATACGCAAAAACCTTTCTCCAAATATGAGTTACTACATTTAGTGATAATTAACAGTGATGATGGTGACGATGTTGTAAAGTTTAGTTATTCCAAAGTAAGTCACTAATTTGTTCCCAATCATAGTGGTATATTAATTATTGTAATTTCATAATGAATGGATTTTATGCTCAAGTTTGTGCATTGTATAACATATATACTGTGTGGTAACAGCCATGAACACATACTAGCATATTGAACTGCTCAACATGAAATCCATTGTTTCTGATATTGTGTCAATAAATGAAAGTGGGTATGAAGTAACCACATATTAAAAACAGAAAAATATATAGAGGTTTAAGTGTTTGTAAAATGAACTACAAACCCAGTCTATTGAGAAGTATTCAACGGATGAATTTAGGTTAAATGTGGTCAAATATCATACCATAAAAACTAGGTTTTGATAATAAAACTAGAGATTCATTTCTTAAAAAATTGGAACAATCGTCGTTGCATTGAAGCAGGTGTTTAAAGGTTAGTCAATAGTTTAGAACAGTCAATGGGTACATCAAAGTAAGTGGGTTATGTCTTGGTAGACTAGAGGCTAAGAAAATTCTATGAAATACAAACTCAGAAATTAGTAATATTAAAGGAGTTCAAGTTATTTTGAACGTCAACACAGTTGATAATTTTGATAAATCCCAGTATTTGGCTTTATCATACAAGGATGTTTATCATATGGCAGAGCTAGATTCATAGCTTTCATAAGATGAGTCTGCACAAGGGTTCACCTAAGAGGCCCAAAAATATATTTTATGACTTTTAAGACATAATGGTGCTTGTTTAATGATATAATGTAAGAAATGGCCATATATGTCATTCATGACAACTAAAATAATATAAATGTGCAATCAATATGTTTGTGTAGCACATGCACCAATTACATATTTATTTATTACAACATGATAGTGTCTAAAAATATATAAATATACAAGTACTTATATCTATTTGTACTAACATCAAAAAAAGTAGACACAATATTTTTTATTCACACCAGACGGAGCATACATTATTTTTGTTTTTGATCAAATTAAGCATATGCCAATGCCAACATTTATTATTCACATCAGTTGAACGTAACAATTTTAACAGCTTCTGACATTTATAATACAGTTTTTGGTTACATATTATGGAACACTTCTATATCCAGGTATGTCCAGTGTCGGATGTTGAAATTGAACCATCACAAATCAGCATAGTGAAACGAGTACAGTGGAAATGAGAAGCTATGATGGGTGTGGAAAGGGCTCTACATGAGATGGCTGGACAAAAAATGAAGTAGAAAATGGTGAATGCAGATGACAACTTCAAGAAGGTAGTATAATAGTATGAGCACATGCAATGCTGAGTGAAGGAAGGACAGTAATGGGGATGGACCTTGCCAAGTACAGGTGTCAAGAGCTGTTCCAGAAAGAAGTGCTATGGCATATACTGAAATATCTGATTTGGAACTGATGCAGACCCAGATTTCTATCAAATCGCTCATATTGCAACCAACCCTACAATGGGTAACCCCGACTCAACCCAAATTTTATACTTAATTGTAAAGTTTCAAATATGCATAGGATAAAATATTAACAAGTTACAAATAAGTATAAGATCAATATTAAATAATGATAATATTCATATTTCTTCATTAAATATCATATTATTATAGTTTAATGTGTTAAGTATTTAAAAATGTGTGAAGAGTATTAAATCTCAAAACATATACTTTATCCACATACTGACCGAGCCCTGACCCAGATAATTAGAATTTGCCAGGCAAAACGAGAAGGAATAGTTTCAATTTTAAGCACCCCAAATTGATAAAAGTTTAAAACACAATGCTTGTCTTTTCCAACTCAAGAGTCATGAGTTGGATAAACTTTGAGAACCCTGTAGTAAAGGCAGTGTACATTCATGATGAATCCAGCTTTTATGTGTTTCAACTTGATCAAACAGCCCCTTCCTGGATAAATTACAAGATTGGGATATGAATGGGTAAGGTTTCCTGATCAGGTGTTTCGCGAGATCAAAGACGCCCAAGAAGCTATTGGTTGGTTTAGAAACAAAGAAGACACGATGATCAAAAAGACACCCTCCAAGAGCATTACATCAATGAGAAGCACCACCGTGAATCATATTCACCACCCACACGGCACTTGAATTATATGGGTGGCTGTAAAGTTTTCAACAGCTGACATTGCAAGTATAGAGTTGCCATCATGCACAAGGACACGGTTGTTAGAGTTATCGTTGTTTAGTTTACTATGTTGTATGGGCCTAATTGTCTTGGCTCACTAGGGTTAAGTTCTTCTTCCTTGTGCTTGCCTCCTTTTTATATATAGGAGAGGAGTGTGCCGTCTATCAACAAGAAAACATCTTATTAGCCTTCCATCTTATTTTCCACATGGTATCAGAGCATTGATACTAACCGTAGGGAGAAAAAGAGAGAGTCTTTGCCTGCGGACGGCCACCGTCTCTTCTTGGCTTGGCGACCCCCAGGAAAAATCTCGGCCTTCATGGTCGTTTTCTCTTTTCTTCTTTCGTAAAAATTCAATCTTTTTCTGCTTATCTATCGTTGCCCCATCCCGGGCATCACCAATGTTTCTCTGCTTCCCCCAAGTCCTATCACTCTGGTCGTCACTTCCTCGCATCCTCTCAGATCTCAATAGAGAGATTGTGTTTTCCATAACAAAGTTCGCTCAGCACGCCATGATCTTGCTCTGTAGCGTTCTCCACGGATGTGTATTGTCGTCTTTGACGTGGTCATCCATGACGGCGTCAACTCTGTCCCCTGCCATCCTCAGCTCTTGGCTCTGCCTGCAACCTCAGGGCATGTAGCAGCAGCGCAGCAACATGCATGTGATTGAGATCACCACGTCCAACAAGATAGGTCAAGACCATGCGTAATAAGGGCACTCTCTCTGGCCATGACCCGCAAATGCTCGATGTCAACCCGCAGATGTTTAATGTTAGCCTACAGAAATCACATAGGCGTCATGTCAACACTGGCACAACTCCTTTTTTCCCAATCCCCAAGATAGAGATGAGGACAAGCTTGGTCAATTGGATTGTTGTCTTCACTGAGAAGCTAGGAAGATACACGTTCTTTGTGTTTTCTATTCTCAATCATGATTGTGTTGCCCATGGCTGCATCAGATCGCTACTCCTTAGGTCATCAGCACAACTAGGACCTTGATCTCAAGGATAATGGTGGCAAGGGACCATCATAATATCCCTATACTATCAACGGATTATGGTGATTTATTCCATGCGACACCTGCTCTCTCATGTCTCACATGTGCCTATTTAATGTCTCTATTTGGATCTATATTTGGATCTACTATGTGACCTTATTCATAACGGTGATAGGTTGGTAGATAGGGAGGCATCAACAGACTTAATGGATTGCTGGAATGGCAACCTACAAACTTGGTGAGTGACTAGGGGTGGTGGACACAGCAGTGGCGGCATGATAGATACATGACATCTCTCTTCAGCATAAAGTACTGTCGTTTTCCTTCTTATAAAATTCCTCCACTATATCAACACAAAAGGAGATTTTAAATTTGCAATAACAATTGAACCTATTAGAAGTTGAGGTAATGCCATTGAGGCCGATAGATCTAGATATGGAAGAGGTCATACAAATAGCATGGGATGACCAAATAAAGGGTATATCTTCTCTTAAAACTCAACAAAATCTTGTAGAACTCACCACCGAGAGCGATTGGCATCTGTTAGATAGATGTGTGATCTTTCAGGATTGTTTTGAAAGTGAAAGCGGTTCAATAAGAAAACAGATTTCAGCCGGGCAAACATTAGTACCAGATAGCGAAATAAGAGGGGGAAAATTCATTTGATCGGCTACAGCATGGCTGATACCAAGACCATTAGTTCCTGAATAAGAAAAACACTGGACTTATATGATGATGTTTAATTAAGTCTACTCGTCCATACGTGTGCTAACATACCATACCTAGCACTTAGACTTCGTCAATATTTATTTTTCGTTTGCTTTCTTACTTAATGATAGACTATTCTATATGATTGCATATAATTGGAAATGCAAACATTGAAGTTCAACTAATTCCTTACCTTGATTCCATCAGTGAACTTAAGATGGACTAAGAATGGTATAAGCTATAATTAACTTGAACAGACCAACCCCGGATAATTAAAATCTCAACTCAGTGTCTAAGGGGAAACAGGGCCCTGGTGCTTGCTTCCTACGTTGCACCTTCTAAACATGCTTAGAGCCATAAAATATGCTTCTTTATGGCGTCACATTTCTAATCTTGCAAGTTTTAATTTTAAGAAATTGCCATTGCAAGCCGTTTGTGTTTTGCCATCTTCAATCAGATTCGGATGTGCAGCTTTAACAACATGGTGAACTAACTGGAAACTCAAACTAAGTAAACACTACGAATAGACAAACCAGAGAGAAAATAAACTACAACTGCTATTATCAAACTTCAATCTCAAAGAATAATATCATTTGTTTTTTTTCTATCATAACTTATCTTGTGAAATAATCCAGCATAGCCTTTAAGGACATTTAGTAAACCAAATCGGGACCAACAAATTAGGAACATGAGCCTGCTGAATTATCATGTAGTGAAGGGAGAGAGGATGGAATGACAGCTCTTACAGATGTTTGTCCAACATACAACATAATACAATTGTCTCCAAGTCCACATCCAGTGGATGTGAAAGGCAAAGCAAACAAAAGAGACAAAAATCATATATAAGCTTGTTCTCCATTTATTACAATTATACTCACATATGAGGGCTATATCACGAGGGGCAAAAAAGATGGAACACGAACATACTGCTACTTAGGAATTATAAAACCAACAGGATGAAAGAAAGCCACCTGGTTGAATGAAATGAAATGCTCCTATTCAGAAAATGATATCATCATCCTTCTCACCTCCAACAACGAGGATGTTGTGGGCGCTATTAATGGACACTCCTCTCTTGAGGGAAATGTCCTCAGCGGCCTGCTCCTCAGCAAACAGCTTCGCAGAAAGCATCTGCCTCTCAAGCTCCCTTTTCTTGTAACCCTGGATCTTCTTCAAGCGGAAGAAGTCCTCCCTCTCAAGCTCATCCAGCTCGCCCTTGATGTAAGTAATGGTGTTCTCAAGCCTGGGTTTGACGACGTTCTCGAGAGCGTTGACCCTGCGGTTCGTGGTCTTGATAGCCTCATCGAGCGTCAGGAAGGAGGTTTGCAGCGAGGCAAGTTCGACCAGCACCTCGATTGCCTTGACGTAAGCCGCCCTGCAAGCCTGGACCTGCTGACCACCCCTCGCGAGGCCGGTGAGGTCAGCGCGAGCGTCGGCGGCGGAGGAGTCCGTGTAGTGCTCGAAGCGAGGGAGCTTGACGCCGGCAACGTTCTCCTGGCGCGATCGGACGCGGACGGATGCGGAGCGGACGGACTCGAGGACGACGTGGCGGATGTTGTCACCCGCAGCGTACTTGGCCTCGGTGAGTGCGAAGGAGGATGCGCGCATGATGTCGCCCATGGACTCCTTGGCGGACACGATCTTCTTAAGGATCTGGCGGAACTGGACAGTGAGCGCGTCGCTCTTCTTCTTGAGCAGAGCGTGTCCGCGGGTGGCTCCGACCAGCCTCGCCTTTATCACCCCCAGCGTCGTCACTGTAGGCACGACGTTGAGTCGCTGCCCTTGTCCCGACATTGTGTCCTTCCCTGGGGCTCTACGCTAGGGTTAGGGCCACCTATGATCTCCCGGAACTGGAAACGGTGAGAAGATCGCGAGCTTGTAATCGGCCGATTGCCGGCGATACAGTACGGACAGTTAGGAAGGCGTGATGCAGTGGATCACTAGCAGGGGAATTGCTCGATTCGATCAGATCCTGCCGCTTCCAGCAAATAGACCCCGCAGCCACAAGGGAAGGAGACCTCGATTTGAGCTTTTGTCTGGATTGACACGGAAACGTGGGCAGCAGACCAACAAACGTGGGCGAAAAAAAAACCCGGCGGGCATGAGGAAGGCACGTGAGGTTACGATTGACCAATTTCATCTCCAAAGCTATTTTGTGGTCTCCAAAATGTGTTTACATATCTTTTTGCGTGCCTCTACGAAGACATTTCTTTGAATTCCTTTGCAACGAATAAACAATTTTATTATATTTTTGTTGTAGACAATTTCATAAATAGGATCTAAACAAGTTTGTCGAAGGTGACTTTAAACTTAATAAGTTCGCATTTTTTATAATCACTAGCAAAATGCACGTGTGATGCATGTGGATTGTAATTGAATGTATACATTGAAATTCCATGCATGTTAAAATAATATAATAATATAAAAATAAGGAAATAATAATAGTGCTTATATAAATTAATATCTAATTATATTTTAAAAATTGATTAATAAACAAACACATATCTACTTTTAAAGCAAAGTATGAATGTGAAACTTGTGCAAGGAATTAATCTTTTCATATAACATTCATTGAAAAATTTAAGTGGCATAACTTAGTTTACATTTTAATAATTCAAAGAATATAGATAAACCAATTAGTGTGTATTTTTCTAAAATATGTCAAACTCAATTTCTAATAGTTGTATGCAAAAACGCATGTTACAAGCTATCGTTTCATAATATGAAAGTGCATTTGAAGCACTTTAAGTGACTTTTGTCGCAAAATCAGTATTTTCTTAGGAAATGAATAGTTTTTACAAAATTCTAAAGGTAGACATTAATATAAATAATTAAGAGCTTATTAAAATAACGGATTCAAAGACAATATTGCTAAATTATTAAGCACCTAATAAATTAAGAATTTAAACAACCAAGTTTTCTATCCTACACTCAAAATATCATCACATTTGATGACTACAAGAGCATTCGTTATAATTTCTACATGACTAAATATTCCTCGAAGATATTGTACTTATGTATTTATACTAATATTGTTGGGTTTTTCTCTTGTCTAGTTTATAAGTTTATTTTAAAATTATAGACTTTGTTGTTGTGAAGTAAACTCTAGCGATGTATAAAAATAATCTAAAAGGTAGATTGTGAAAAGAGCTTAATTCACCATGAATCATCCTTGAAAAATAAAGATGAGATGATAATATCTTAGGTAATTTTTTTGGTTGATATTTTCTTGGTTGCTTAGAGTATGTGTTATGTTTATCAAATGTTTACATCAACACGATTGTTGATGGTCATCATGATCTTCAATGTATTCTAGTAAAACAAATTTCATAAAACGTTAATGATACATTTGATTCAAGAATAAATTAATCCACTAATGTAACATGTATTCTTGTTTATCTACAAGGATAGACAAAAAAATCAAGGCTTACTGTTATAGTCTAAGTAAGAGCTTGAGATTCATCTTTGTTAAAATGAAAATAAAATTAAAAAAAACTATGTTTCTTAGTATATTGCATGTTTTAATTTCAAAAAACATAACCTCAATCTGATAAATATTTGGATAAAGTAAACAATCAAAATACAAAATGTATCTTATTCAAACCATGACATTTTGGTCCATATAGTACTTGGATGGCAAGCAAAAATGTGGTTGTCAATTTTGTAGTTGGTTTGTCTTACACGTGAATGTGGTTAAATATTCTTGAACACTAATTATTATGTAAATATCTTTGTCGAGTGGGACACAAGGAATGATGTCATGCAATTTTATACAGTGAGAAATGTGTCATGTTGTATGAAATAGGGTGTGAATGATAGGGTTCGGTTCAAATTGGTTTTTGGTAATTAAATGTCAAAGATACCTATAGGATTCCATAAACTTGTTTCATAATTTAACAACTTCAATCATGCCATGAGCATGCATGTATTGCAATAATCTTAGTCTTGTGTGGCATGGCTTGAGGCTTCAAGAGTAAAAGGAAACTAGTTACATTTTTAGTTATGGATTTCAGTTTGATCTATGAGTTATAATCAAGTCAGTTCTAAATTGACAAATTTTAATAATCAGGATGAAATTAGTCTATTTTACCTAAATAAATAAATATAAAATAATATATCAAACTGATTAAAGAGGAAAATATGTGCATTAAGTTAGTACTTATCAACCAAATAAACAAAATATTTTCAAAAGAAGATATTAATATCAACCTTTTTTTAATTGGACTCTATATGATTAATCATTTAATTGGTTTGAAACCCTATCTCTAATAAACATAACTACATGTAATAATCATATTATAATGTCATTGACCTTCATTCTTCTTCCTTGTGATACACGACCTCCCTCTTTGAGACATACTGAGTGTCTTCTTGCAACTGTAGAATTCAAGCCGCCACTGGTTGTTTATTCCTCTCCTCGGTTCCTTCTCTTCTCCTCCTCCTCCTCTTATTTCCCCTATTTCTTCCTTTTCCATCCTTCTCTCTTCCCTCCATGAGATTCAAAGCCCCTAGATGCTCCTTGTACTTCTTCCTTGCATCTGCACAATGCCTCCTCTAACTTTCAGGACCAGTGGAGGCTCCAGTGAGGACCAAGAGTGCCTCCTTTTGTGACTTGGTCTAACACCGCCACACAGAAGCAACCTAGTCTCTGTAACCTTTCTAAACCCTCTTCTTATTCCTCTCACGCGACCTACTAACCTATGAATTGTCAATATGTATGCCCAAAGAGCCCATCATATGATGATTGTGATGGTATGGCTTATAAATGATTTGATTAATAACAAAGACAATCTTCCAATTCATTCTATTTCAATCATTTATGAGATAATGATGAAACATAATGAGTGTCTAAAGAATGACATCACTCAATGACATATGTCTTTGGATTGATGAGTTGAACAATGACATCATACGAATGTCAAGAGTATGTACATTCTTGTTATGTCCCTAGTCGGATGTTATTGTGGAAGGTTGATAGACAAGAATAACACATAAGACAAGAGTGTGTGTTGGTTGATGACAGAATCCCATCAGTCATGATATGTGATATCAAACCAAACACATAGATACTTGTTAGAGTCAGTGTATCGGATAACCCACCTTGAGAGTGACACATGGAAACCATAATTGATAGTCAAAATCATCTCTCACGGTGATGGTTGTGATTGTTGTTCTTAGACCTGAAGTCACTACACTCATCACATGTCTTTCGATGTGCTTTGACATCATCCACCGTGACCTTGAGTAAGAGTTACCATAAGGTGATGCTTGGGTGCATCATGACACATGGGGATGATTGTGAGTGATGTACATGGGATTTGTCCCTCCTACTAGAGTTTGATATCTAGGCCACTTGATAAGTGAGATTGAGGAAAGCATGTGCATGCATAAGTGAACCAATATATGACATTGAGGTCACATATATCTTAGACAGCTTGCTCTAATTCAAGGAACATGGATTCAACATTGAGAGAATGACGATTCCATGCCTTGTGTTCAATCTAGATATCAGTGACAAAGGAATTAGACAATCAATGTAACACTAATAACAAATTGTAGGTTGAAATTATTCTCCAACTTTCCTGATTACTTGGGTAGCAATGATGTATTTTTAGATATCGCTCATTACTTGTGATGTTATAAATCAGTTATGGACATTCAGTGCCAACATAACTTGGAACCTATGGGGTCACACACATAGGATACACTTGGAATAGGAGTTTATTCATGAATATAGTTTAAACTTGATTACTAAAGAGTTAGGTATTCAGATTAAACAACATTGGTTGAATGTGGATTGATTGAACTGTGAACTGAACGGTTCAAGTGTTGAACCGCTCGTTACAGTGTGTCAGGTCAACCGAACCCATATTGGCAATATGGTCTGTGAACTGGCTGATTCAGGAAGTGCACTGATCGACTCAGGTCCATGAACATACTGGTTTAGGTTATGAACTGACCGTTTGGTGGATCAATTCGATTGATTCAAGGGTTAACGTTGACGTCATGTTGTACATTAAATTAGATATTAATTATTAATACAATTGCAATTGGAAAACATGATGAAACGTTTGGTTCAAGGGTTAAACCAATCGACTCACATGTCAACATATCAGTTCACATGTGAATCGGTCGTTTCATTGCTAGTAGGATGCAAATTTGAGAAATTTTGGCCCCTTCCACTCCCACTCAGACTGTGAACCCTGACCCTGACTCTCTTATAAATAGAGGGGTACGGGGGGCTTCTCAGACACATCAATTAGCTCTGACAATTGTTGTCTTCTCTAGTTGTGGTAACCGAGAGAACATGAGCAAGTCATACCCGATAAAGGGAGGGATAGTAAGGGAGAACAATTGGTGGGAGAGAAAGTTGGTGCTAGTACACCAACGAGAAGGGAAAACTCCTTCTTGTCTATTCTTCTAGAGCGATAGGAGTTCATGGTGGTCCATGTGGACTACTATAGAGGCAAGGAAGTTGTTGTCTACTTCTAGGAGGATAAGGTCAAACTTTTATCTGTGGTGATCAACTAGGAGTTGTTGTATTGGTGTCTGGTTGAGACTTGAAGAAAGTCACATACTACATCTAGATAATTATCATTAGACTTGCTCCAGGACCAGGTATACTTCGAAACCATCATTCTCATTACATAGTTATTGAAACGATCATCTGTTTAAGGGGAATATAGCAGATAATTTTTTTTTGCTATCTATCATGATGTCATATTCTCTACAATGGTATGAGAGCCACATCGATCTACTATATTTTGGGATTTAATCGATATGATCAGATTTTAGTTTTTGTCTTTTATTTATTGCATAAGATGCAAATATTTAAAATTATTAATGTTCATATCCAATTAAATACCACATACAATCCCAAACTAACATATATATATGATATGATATATATGTAATTTATATGTGTCGCCCTAAATTTGGTTTTGATGGTGGATGTATAACATGGTTATGGCCATTGGCCAATAACTCAAACATTTGTGTGTGGTTGTGTGTTTGTGTAGTTTATTTATTCATGTTTATATCTCAATTTGTATATAGGGAATCTACCTTTTTCTTCTAACATGTAAAAGTATTATTCTCTCCTTCCTATGCTCACCTCAAATATAACTCGAGCTTTCACAATTACCTTGTAATAAGTTTAATATCATTATATAGTTTAATTCTTATTACTATGACAAAGACGTTCAGCGCCAGATGAGCCGATCGACTGGAGGATCGACACGAGAGTCGGACCAATCAGTTGATGGCCCAACCAATCGACTAGAAGTGTCCAAAAGATGTTGGACCAGAGACCATTCGACCAATCTGATAGACCAACTGACCGACCAAGGGTCGAGTTGACTGGTTCAAGGGTTGAACCAATAAACCCAGATTGGTTCAAGCACAGATCTACACCAACAATAGGTTCATGCATAAGATGTAGACCTTGGTGGTAGTAATTCCTTGTGGTTCCAAGGAATTACAATAGTATGACCATAACCATCGCTTATGTTTTGATTGCATATTTTCATTTGTGGGATATAGCATGTATATGATTTGTACTATGAGTATGTGGTGATTAGATATGTGTGCAGTGTGTATATAATCCCTCAATCAAACATATTAAGTCAAAGATGATTTCCATTAGCAACACACATGAAAATCCTAATTGATTATTTGTGGGCACACCAAGTGTGGTGGGCTATGCATCTCGTAGAAGTGTGATGGTAGTTATGTGGGCCTGCCAATCAAGGTGCATTTCTATCGTGTTGTCTCTTGATTCAAACTTAACTAAGTGATCTTAATGAGATTAAGCACTTAGAGGCATGCAAATGATTATGGTAAAGAGTTGTGCATACCAACTATCGAAGAATTGCATAAGATGCAATCGGAAAAAGTTGTCTATCTTTATGTTTGGTTATGGATGATGGTGTTGGCTGGGTAATAACTCAATTTTTTGGATCTTGTCTCATTAGAAGCTTGTGCGCTGCAATCTTCCGAATTGATAAGTGAGGGTTATCAATTTGAACAAAATAATGAGAGTGGTAATTAATCAAAGGCCTAATTAATATATGATCATATTTTTTTTCAAACCAAAATGAAATCAAAAATATTTTACATAATTGCAAATTTCTCCAATAGAATAAAATGGTAACAAACTATATTTTTTCACTGTGATCAGTCCTTGAGAAGGACAAGTTAAATGGGAATAATTTCCACGATTGGTTCAGAACATAGAGAATTCTTCTCATACAGGAGTGTAAGCTCTATGTCATGGAGACACCAGAGCCAGATGAACCTACTCTCACTGCACTAAGGTGGACATGGATGCTTACAAGAAGCATATTAAAGATATCGTTAATGTCAAATGCCTAATGTTGTGCTTCGTGAACTATGAGTTGCAGAGACAACATGACAACATGGATGTTATTGAGATGGTAACACATTTTAAGAACATATTTGAAGATCAGGAAAGTCAGGAGAGATATGATGTATCCAAGGTGTTATTCAAGTGTAACATGGCAGAAGGAGATCTAGTAGGTCCTCATGTGCTCAAGCTCATTGGGTATGTGGAGAACCTTTCTAGAATGGGATTTCCCTTGGGTTAAGAGTTGGTCACTGATGTGATTATGTAGTCATTGTCAGAATCATACAATTAGTTTGTCATGAACTATATCATGAATGACTTTGAGAAGTCATTGATAGAGTTACATGGTATGTTAAGAACATGTGAGGCAAAAATGAAGAAAGAGAAGCCCAAGTTTGTGATGATGATCAGTGGATCAAAGGGAAAGTCTAAAGGCAAAGACAAAGCTAAGAAGAGTTCTAAAGTTGGCCAGAAACCTAAGTCTTCAACACTCAAGGCAAAGGGAGGGTAAACAAGGGAGGAAATTGTCGCCACTGTCACCAACCTGGATACTTGAAGAGGAATCACCCTCTCTTCCTAGGGGAACTAAAGAAGAAGAAGGAGGAGGGGATAGAGATCTCCACTTTAGGTATGTACATCATGATATAAATTTAACGACTTCTTCATCCTTGGGTATATGATACCAGATATAGATCTCATATATGTTTGAATCTGCATGATCAGAAAAGAAGTAAGCATTTACGGAAGGGTGATCTCAGACTGTTCATGTAAAACGAAGCAATAGTTGTTGCCACTATAGTCAAAACTTACAATTTTATCTGATCCCACAGGGCATGAAATAGAGTTAGTGAGTTGTTATCTCCTTTTTGCCAATAATAGAAACAGTTTACTTTTTGCATCTTGTATGGACAAGGATAATTATGAATAAAAATAGTTAATGTTCTATTTTTACATATGTGATTTTGTATGGCAATGCTCAAAATGTCTTGTGATTTTTGTTTGAAAAATCCAAAGATAATTTTTTATAACATTAACACCAAAAGGATTAAAACTTGATATCTCAAACAATGAATACCTATATTATAGTCATCTAGAGCACATAGATGAGAAATGAAATTCTAGAATGCATAATGATGTTTATCTATACTCTTTTAATTATTGAACCAATAAGAGACATGCAAGTCTTTTTTATGCAAAACACCTCTCAGTAGATGTAGTGGGAGAATAAACATGCTATTAGGACTTGTACATAACGATATATATAGACCTTCAAAATAAATGTTATAGGCAGTTATTTGTACTCATTATATTTGTTGATGATCTTAGTAGATATGGCGATTTGTATTTGGTGAACTTGAAATGTTCAAGAAGATCATGAAAGAAGTACATAACTACATTGGTAAAAGTATTAAGATACTTTGATATGATCAATTTTGAAATATTTTACCAAGAGTTTGAGGACCTTATGGAGAGACCATGATAATGTATCACAAGGAACTCTACCTGAAACATAATTATGTATCAGAAAGAAGGAGTCACACCCTGATGAATTATGGTGTGATTATCAATTAATCAAACCTAATCTTCTAATTTCCTTCTGGCTACATGCTTGACACTAAAATGATGTGTCATCTAAAATGGTTTAAAATGCACCATATGAGATATGGTATGGGAAGTGTCCTAATATGTCTTTTAATAATATTAGGACTAAAACTTATACCAGAAAATAGTTTCTTAAAAAGGCTTTATCCTAAAATCACATAAATGTTAGTTTGTTGAACACTAGTTATCTCAATCCAACAACAAAAATATTTTTTACCTGGATAACTAAATTCCATAATAGGAAATTTATTCTAGAGGAATCATTGGGAGTAAAGTAGAACTCAAAAAGTTCAAGATAAATAAGAAAACATTGAACTTAAGGAGGTATAATGGGAACAAAAAGAATCACAAATTGTTGTGGAATCTCAAGTTCCTAATGTAACACAAGACTCGTAGTTCTATTAGAAAATGACATGAGTTTAAAAGATTATGATATCTTATAACTCAAAAAGGCAGTGAGTTGGTCATTTGATGAGACAACAACCTATATAGAAGCTATTGAGAAACTAGAAACTGAGAAATGGCTTGTCATCATATCCAATGTGGAATCCATGTACACCAACAAGATATGACCTTGGTGGTACCACCAAAAGGGGTAAAACCCATAGGGTGCAGTTGTGTTTTCAAGAGGATGACCAACATAGATAACCTAAAAGAGAAGATTGGTTGCAAAGGCTTTCAAACAAGTTCAAAGTGTTGAACATAATGAAATCCCTTTACCAATTGTCATGATTACATCTATTAGGATCATGCTCTTTATTGCAACTTATTAAAATTGCATTCCTTAAAAGGAATATTTGAGAGGATGTGTACGTGACACATCCTAAAGGTTTTATAATTCCATTAATGTAAATAGAGTTTGTAAGCTACAACGGCCAATCAATGCAATTGAAGTAAGCATCTCAGAGCTAGAATATTTGATTAGACAAGATAGTCAAAGAGTTTGACTTTGGTCAAAATAAAGATGAAATTTGTGATTATAAAAGATTTAGTGGGAGTATATTTATATTTCACATGTTGATGGAAATTACATCCCAATACTATAAGTATTGAAACCTGGCATGGAAAGAACCTTCTTTAAGAAGAATTTAGGTGAAACATCTTATATGATTGGAATTGAGAGCTACAGAGATACCTCTAGAAAGTTTCATGACCTAAATATGAGCACATATATTGGTAGGATACTGAAAGGGTTCCACGTGGAGGATTAAATGAGAGAGAATCTATCTATGGTACATGGGATTAGTCTCTCAAAAACCCTATATTCCAATCCTTGTGAAGAATGAAAAAACATGAGCAAGATGACATATGCACTGACACCTAGATCTATCATGTATACTATATAATGTACTCATCCCATTATCTTGTATGTATTGGACATGACAAGGTGATATTAGTTAGATTCCAATGAAAGTCATTGGAATGATAAAGAACATCCATTAGTACTTGAGAAGCACTGAGGATAAGGAAGAGTTGGGTGTAAAGAGTTATGCCAATGCAAGCTTCCAAAATGACAAAGACAATTAATGGTCGCAGCTTAAAATGTGTGTTTTACTTTAAAACAAGAGTTGTAAGTTGGAAAGGTTTTGAACTACATATCATTATTTAATTCTACAACCAAAGCCAAATATCCTAGTGTTATGAACAGAATATAGGATATTGTATGGATCTAGAAGTTCATATAGATGAATTTAAAGGATATTCCTACCATTGATGACATAGTAGAAATACTATGGCAACAATGGAGCTACTAGTTAGGCAAGGAATGTTAGATAGCATACCACAGAAATTCCATCTCTTACGAGGGATCGTACAGTGAGGAGATGTGAAACATGCAATACACTGACTAATGGCAAATGTTGCCAACCCACTGGATTAGCACTTACATAGTAGAAACATGATGGACATGTTAATGATCACTAAGAATAAGATTAGTGGGTGATTGGCTAATACATGCCAGTGGGAGTCTGCTGGTATGTATATCCAGAGAGCCAATCATATGATCATTGTGATGGCATATCTTGTAAATGATTTGATTGATAATAAAGACAATCTACCAATTTATTCTATTTTAATCAATTATGAGATAATGATGAAACATAATGAGTTTCTAAAGAATGATATTACTCAATAACGCATGTCTTCAGTTTGATGACCTGAACAATGAGATCATATTGGTCAAGAGTATGTACATTCTTGTTATGTCCTTGATCAAATGTTATTGTGGAAGGTTGATAGACAACAATAACACATTAGACTAGAGTGTGGGTTGGTTGATGACAGAATCTCATTAGTCATGATATGTGATATCAAACCAAGAATATATATATATTTAAAGAATAGTGTATTAGATAGACCCCCTTGAGAGTGACACATGGAAACCATAATTGGTAGTCAGAATCATCTCTCATAGTGATGATGGTGATTGTGGTTCTTAGACTTGAAATCATTACACTCATCACATGTCGTTCAATTTGCTTTGACATCATCCACCATGACCTTGAATAAGGGTTACCATAAGGGTGAATTATGACACATGGGGATGATTGTGAGTGATGTAGATGTGATTTGTCCCTCCTAGTGGAGTTTGATATCCATGACACTTGATAAGAAACACTGAGAAAAGCATGGGCATGTACATGTGAATCAATATATGATATTGAGGTCACATATATCTTAGATAGTTTGCTCTAATTCAAGGAACATGGATTGAACATTGAGAGGATGATGATTCAATGCCTTAAGTTCAATCTGGATATCAGTGACAAAGTTATTAGATAATCAATGTAACACCAATCACAAATTGTAGGTTGAATTTGTTAACTTCAACTTTTCTAATTACTTGGCTAGCAATGATGTGTTTCTATATACCGTTCATTGCTTGTGATGTCATAAATCAGTTATGGACATTTGTTGCCAACGTAACTTGGAACCTATAGGGTCACACACATAGGATACACTTAGAATTTGAGTTTATTCATGAATATAGTTTAAACTTGATTACTAAAGAGTTAGGTATTCAATTTAAAGAACATCAGTTGAACGTGGACTGATTGAACTATGGACAAACCGATTCAAGTGTTGAGTTGATCTTTTCAGTGTGTCAGGTCAACTGAACCAATATTGGAAATTTGGTTCGTGAACCGACCGGTTCATGTCCATGAACTAATCAATTTAGTTTGTGAATCAACTATTTGGTGGATCAATTCGATTGATACAAGGATTAGTGTTTAAGTCATGTTGTGCATTAAATCAAATATCAATTGCAAATACGATTGGAATTGAGAAACATGATGAAACAATTGATTCAAGAGTTGAACCAATCGGCTCACTTGCCAACTGATTGGTTCACCTATGAACTGATCATTTTTTCACTCACATGATGCAAAAATTCGTGAAATTCCGGTCCCTTCCAATCCCACTCAGACTATGAACCTTGACCCTCCTATAAATAGATGGGTATTGGGAGCTTCTCAGACACATCAATTAGCTCTGGCAATTGTTGTCTTCTCTGGTTGTGGTATCCAAGATAACTCGAGCAAGTCCCACTTGATAAAGTGAGGGATAGCAAGGGAGAACAGTTAGTGGGAGAGCAAGGTGGTGCTAGTACATCAACAAGAAGGGACCAATCCTTCTTGTCTGTTCTTCTAGAGAGATAGGATTTCCCGGTGGTCTGTGTGGTATAGAGGTGAGGAGGTTGTTGCTTGCAGTTGGGAGGACAAGGTCAACTTGTTGTCCATGGTGATCAACCATGAGCTGATACAGACGTTGTCCGGGTGCGACTTGAAGAAAGTCGCATACTACATTGGGAGAATTGTTGATGGACTTGCTACAAGACCATGTATTACCTTGAAGCCATCCTTCCCATTACATAGTTATAGATGTGATCGTCTATCAAAGGGGAATATGGTAGATAATTTTTTTGTTTCTGCTGCCTATCCCGATGCCATATTTCCCTACACAAACATGACCACCAATTTGAACTTGCATTTACTAATGCAACCACCCCGTTGTTAACTAGATCTTGCCACTACCATCGTCAAACTTACAACCAATAGTTATGATCAAAACTCCACTCACTGCCACCTACTTTGAGTCTCTGGTCTCCTCAACACCACCACCTTCTACTTCCTCATCCTTGTCAGACTCCTCTCAACAACCCCCATGGATGTTGGAACTCTTAGGAAAAGATTGAGAGAGTGATGTTGGCTTCTTGGATACACCACACTCTAATTTTGATGATAGAAACATTTTTATTTGTGTTAATAATGTGTGTATTAAGTATTTCAAGTAATCAAAGAACTTAGACAAGATTCAACATGAAAGAATGTGTAGTTATATCTGTGTTTGGATACTTGTACAGGAAGTTGTACCTAAATGATGCCTTGTATAGGTACAAATTGTACAACTTTATAGGAGTGATGTAATAATAAGTGATTATCGGCTCAAAAACACCATTAACAAAGTTTTATACTTATATACACCCTATAGGATAGGTTGATATTTTTCCATATTCATTTGAGCTATTTTTCAAAATTGAGGACATATTGGGACAAAGTGTTTTGTATTTAAACTTCTTTTCGACTGAAATACACTCCGGTCGAACTTTAGATCAACTGGGACATTATCGTTATAACAAAGGAGGTTGGTATCATATCAGGTTGAACTTATTTTTGATTGAGAAGCATATGGGTCAAAATTATTTTCGATCAAGGACAGTTCTGTAGTAAAATGATACATCGTCTAATTAGTTATTTAATCATATTAGTTATCCTATAATGGGTAGTTTCCAACTAAACTCGTCTTAAACACTCCCAACAGTTATCCTAGATATTCCTAAATGTTCTAGATATATAGGAGTAATATATGGACACCCAAAGAATACTTGAAAAAGTCATCTACATTCAACTTCTCCCAAGCAAGTTTAAGCTTATCTTAGCTCTAGTGCCCCACCATAAAATATAGCCTTACCTAAACCCGTGTAGAGTTTATCATATCTTGTTCATCAGTAATTAAATTGTATATCTTGAGACATTGAGTTGTAATTTCCTTCTTTTGTTCTTGTTCCCTATCTGGTTTGTTGCTTTATACTACTTCTTAAGAGAAGGTTGCAGTGAATTTCTTTGGAGCTACTTGTGTAGAATTCCCTAAATATATATGATTACAACTAGATTATAGTTGCCCCACCACCTACAAACATGGGATCTGCCAACCTACTACAAATCAACTTTTCAATTGCCTGGTTTGCTTCCTCCTCTAGAAACCATTAGTGCCTTCTAGCTATGACAATAGACTCCAACCTATACAATAGACCAACAATAGCTTTCGCCCTTTTTTGAATCATCCCAAGGATGAAATCACCACTAGTTTGATCTCAGAAGGTTGATATTATAGTATCCTCAAAAATAATAATTGATGAATTAATTAAAATTAGGTCCTTATTATATATATACATAATCTATAGTCTCAATTGATGTATAAGAGTCTCATAGGGGCTTATGGTGCAATTGAAATTATTTTTATGAATAGTTTGGCCCAATCAAATTTACAAGGGTTTAATATGGCAACAAATATCTTTTCCAAAAAATATGACTCTCTATTTGCTTTTGGAAAATTTGTGATAACAAAATCTATCTTCATCTTAAAAAGGCAATCATGGAGAATCATGTCTTTCAAATTTGAAAATTCAGTTGATTTTTTTAATCCTTTTACCCAAATTAGCTAACATGCAAAAAATTGGTTTTCATAGGACAACCCTAGATCCCCCAATTAATTAAGGAAGGAAAGTATGTGATTTAGAACCCTAGATAAGTAGTAATCCCTTATGAATTCCCTATAGTTATGTGTGATTTTGATGTCACATGTGCTTTTATTTCTTTAACCATTTTGTATTTTATCAGAACAATTGTATTTTGTTCCTTGGTCTCGCGGACCCATCAAAGTTTGGTGTTCGTCTTCTCCACCCATACCAATCATATAGGGACTCTATAGAGTGCGACCCTCAACAACCTCCAATCCCTCACTTTGCTTATTTAGACCATCACATTCGCCTGCTCACCACAATCTATCCAATCCCAAACTCCATGGGATTCTTGGTCCTGAATGCCTCAACTAGACTCCAAATCAATGTTCTATTTCATGAAAATAAGAGTGTGTAATTCTTATTGATGGACATAAAACTCCTCTACATGTACAAGGAAGCTGACTTAACCTCAATGGGCTAAGAGAACACTAACAATATATCTCACATATAACACTCCCCTCAACCAGGAGTATGCGTGAAACATATATCTCGATTGGACATACAAGGCTCCATAAATATGATGTGACAAATAATAGCTAAAGTGACACACACCATACAAGAATTTCGACCCCCCCTCAAACATGACTCCCCAACTAATAAACTAACAACCGATAACGCATCCTTTGAAGTTGTTTTATACATACTCAATCTTGTGATAAGATCTTTTGAAGTGCATCTCGAATGAAGAGAGTAGATGAAATTCAAGCACCATGGAAAAAAATCGCCACCATCAATCTAGAGCAAATGGTCAAAGCACCACGAATACATCATATTCATTGGAAAGGAAAGTGTTTTTGGAATAAGTGCAATCAACATATCCCATGATATATGATATAGCACTAGAAATATCTTCAAATCACCTGAGAAATGTAGCCAACTAGACTAAAGTACAAAAGACCATATGCATACTTAACATGGCATGGACACAATGTGACGATGAAGATTGTTGTCATGACATCAATTGTAACTCCCAAGATTCGAGGCCTTAGATATAATGATCTTAAAAGGTATGATTAGACTACCCATATCACCAAGGTGCACCTCCTTGTGGCGTACAATTCACAAAAATAAGATTAACTAATGCGAAAGCGTATTATTAGTAGCGGAATTACTGAAAATCACTAAAAATTATTTTTTTTTACAAAGAGATCCACAAACTGTAAAACTCTTTCATAAAGAGATAAAGTAAGTTATTTACATTCTGATTCATCAGTACATCTCTGTATCATCTCATCTCGAAAGTCACAAACATTAACTGCCTTGTTAAACTGTACATAAGCAGTATACAAAATCTCGAGGCATCAAGCCAAAAATCTCAGATCTATATCAAACCATCTACTGACTCCTAGGACCTGAGAGTACAGAGATGACACATAGGACTCTCTCTATATACAGGACTTGACAAACAGTGTCTCCACCTGAGGATCACTGCTGCCCTTGTTGTTGTTGTTGTTGCTGTTGTTGTTCACCCTCTGAAGGGTTTCTACCTTTTCCTCGACGTCTATCTAAAAATTTAATCCCACGGGGGTGAGACAATTGAAAATTGCCCCAGCGAGAGATATAACTCTCCGCTAGAAACATTGTTATTGCAGATGATAGAATAACACTGAGCAATAGAAGTATAAATATTCAACAACAGGTAAATCATTGATTAAACAATGTAGAACAGTATTCTCTATACAGTTCATTCTAGTTATACTTGATTAAGCAACAAGTTATTTACTCAATAAGGAATATGAAGAACATGTATAGCATTTATCTAACTAGGACATAATAGGCAATGTATCATCAACCATTTATTCTCGTAATTCAACCCTAAGCAAATATTCTACATGGCTTATTACATTTTACAAACATACTTATGCCCTGAGGAGATGAGATATACCGCTCATACTCCAACCGACCATTACGAAATCAAAATCGGTACCATACATAGGTCAATAGAAGAGCCGGATTTCTATGACCTCATCCTCCTCAGTCAGTGTGAGGAACATCTTGCAGGACATCTCATGTCTCTGCCAAATAGCTTTCCAGGGTATACTGGCAACTTCGCTATTAGAGTCATAGTGGCATGCTATACTCTCTTCGCAATCGAGAGATTTCATGTTTATCTCACATCGATTTGGCATTAACATCATCATCGGGAGATTAGTGATACATCCATCCCGGCATATACATATAATGAAAGATTGAGAGATTTAATGTTTATCTCACATCAATTCCTCCATTAGGGCGTAAGGATATTCACGCCCATAACCCCCACATACTCAAAAGTATGTTCTCTAGGAGTTCCCTTAGGAAAACCTATTTCACCATCACCAAACTACTGACGATGATGGATCTATGGTTAGGGCTCTACATGATATCATTTCACTTGATTATTTAATTACATAACAACATTCTTTTAGCATCAGGCATGTTTTCAAACCTAAACCATTATAAAAATTGCTATAAAGAATGAGTACTATTTCTATCAAGTTCATTTCACAACTTTATTAACATTATGATCTCAATCCCTCATCGTCTCATCATTATGATTTAAGAATATGGGTGTTCAAACCCTTAGATCATCAAAATACTTGTTACCACTTTAACAGGTAACTTAATGCCATCAAGTCATCTGACAGTGTAAACATGATAATTGTAGTGCAAATATTTCACATGGCTCTTACAGCCTAATAATCTCTTTTGTTACCTCCCACTAGGCAACATAGCATATCATTGCTTACAAAGCTCATAAAGTACTTTCAATAAACAAAGCATCATAGCTCATACCTGGCTATGTTCATTATCTTATAAAACATGCATTATTAGTACAGATGATAACAGATTCATCAATTTCATATCAGCACAATGCAAAACAATTATAACATCACTATTCATGGGGTTACACCACTATGCCCTTGCTAGGGTTAGGATTTCCCTTTTCATTCAATTGGTGTTAATCATCCCCTTAGCTCAATTAGGATTAATGACTCATCATTTCATTATCCAACCTTAGAGCTTCATGCTATGTAGTATAACCCAGAATTAGGATTTCACATATTCCTTCACCTTATTTGGAATTAGGGTTTATTATTCACATTACATCACCCTAGATTAGGGTTTATATTCAATAATCCACAATTAGGGTTTACTATTCACCCCAAGAAGGAATGATCATCAAAGTACCCCGAATTAGGGTTTCTCATGTCATTACCATGAATTAAGATCATACCATCATCATGTATTAGGATTTCACTTATCATTGCCCTCAATTAGGGTTATGATTCATTAACCTTCATAATTAGGGTTTCATGATCTCACTATCAAGGATCATACCCTAATTAGACATTCATCCATGTTGAAAGTGTTAAGACTTAACCATTACATGATTATCATTCATGTAGGAAGTCTTCTCTCTCATCTTCTATAAGATGATGTTTACTTCAGCCTTGATTAGGCTAAGTCAACTCAACTTGAAAGAAGAATTGACACCATGAGTTATGTCATTACCACCATGATCATTAAAGCTTAATTATTCAAAGGGTACTAATCACCTTATCTCATTAAGGGTACCATTATTATAATCACCCTTGGTTTACATCATATAATTGTTTAATTAAACAATTGACCTTTAACCACTTTAAGTGTTAATACGATTTGATTAATTATCTTCCAAATGATCTTGGTCACTTAGACCTCAAACAGTCTTGACCAATAAAACCTCAAACGATCTTGCTTGTATTACCTCCAAACGGTCTTGAACTTGCCATTGAAACTGTTTGGTAAAGTTAGTCTTTGAAACTGTTTGACAAAGTGGTACTTGAAACCGATTGCCAAAGTTGGAATTCAAAACCGTTTAAGCTTCAACCGGTTTGGGATCATTTGGTCCCAAATGGTCTTGAGACCGTTTGGTCCAAACCTCCTCAAAACCGAATGGACCAAATATGGTCTCAACCATTCAAGCTGATTTAGGGTTTCCAAGGTTGATTTCCTCATCGATTGAATTCTTGTATCCAAATATCAATTGAGCCTAAGCTTCACACCTCAATTGGACTTAAATAAATTATCTTTCAAGTGATTAAACTTCCAATTAATCATCAATTAGGGTTTAGATTCCAATTGGATTAGGGTTTGGAATCAATGAACCTTCAATGTTAATCAATGTGAAACTAGTTACTTTGAAACCATTGGACCATCATCCAAATTGGACATGACCTGACCTCAAACGGTCTTGAGGTCATTTGAATGACCTCCAAATGGTCTTGAGACCGTTTTCCCATTTCATCATCCAAATCCATGACATCCAATTAGGGTTTGGATCATAGGATTGATCATCAAATCAGCATTTGATTGCAAATCAATTTGGTATCTTTGGATCTTCAACTACCCAACCATACTCAACCCTAGACCTCCAAACGGTCTTAGGTGACCCTCAAACGGTCTTGAGACCATTTGGGTGATCCCTAAATGGTTTTCAAACCGTTTGGGTCAATCAACCCAAAGTTCTAACTCAATCAACTTAGAAATCAACACTTACCCCGATTAGGGTTTGGTGATTGATTGTCCTTCAACTCATGAACCAATTAGAACTAATCAATTATAATCAGTGGGTCATTAACCAACATAATTATCAACAAATCTCCAAATGATCAACCATGGTCAATGCCCCCAAATGGTTTGAAACCGTTTTCTCTCATTCGGTTTGATGAAACCGTTTGCCCTTAAACGGTTTGAAACCGTTTGCCCTTAAACGGTTTGAAACCGTTTACTCCCAAACGGTTTGGGAAACCGTTTGAGCAACTTTGTTGAAACCGTTTGGCCTAATAATTTCTTGGGAAATGTGTCCAAGATGATGTCATCATCATCTTCCTTCGTGCATCCAATAACTTCTGCCGTTTTTCATGGAAATTGCAGCAATGCATCAAAAGAGTTCCAAATAGAAGAAAATAATCAACAAATCATAGAGAATTTGATGCAATATCAATATTTAAGGGTTAAAGTTATAAAACCCGCCTCAAAATCTGATTCCAAGCTCCAAGATCCACGGCTCTAATGGTGGATGAAGTTCCAGAAACTTCCCAAGGTCCGTTCTTGAGCTTTTGGATGAACAAGTTGGCTAGGATTGGGAATCGAGTGAAGAAAACCAAGAATCAAGCATTGATTTTGAGTTTTCACCATGAATCCAAGGTAGAAGATGATCAAAAGCTTACCAACAGGTTAGAGTTGTCCTTCTCCTGCTCCCGAGATCTCCCATGGTCGGCCAAAGCAAAATGAGAAAAGGAATTTCCAAGAAAGTTCCTTAAGTGGGTAGGAAAAAGGATATGTATAAGGATTTTCAAGGAAAGAGAAAAAGAAATTATTTTCTTTAATTTCCGAAATTATTTCCACCATTTCCCCCTCAATTCCTTGGACACGAATCCACCTTCATTATATTGTAAACCCTCTTCATTATCCAAGAATTAATGGAAAAGAAATTAAGCACCTTAATGAGTTTTATACTAATATCCAACTTTTAGTGGATAATACTTTTTATTATGTTAATGTGAGTGGGCTTCCACTCAACCAAGATATTTTTGTGCCATAGAAAGGCACAAGCTCGTCCAACAATTTTATATTTCATCCCTCGACTTTTGGTTGAAGGGCTCCACAATAAAGTTATTTCTTTTTGCATTAAATTAAATTAAAGTTCCATATATGCTTAAATCTTGATTATTTTAATATCAAGATTCTCTCTCCTCCAAGATAATTTAAATGAGGTGCCCCTCTCATTTTATTTGCTCTACTTTATGACAAGAAACATGAGGGACCCTATAGAGGTGATATTTTGCATATTGAACCCTAGGTTTTGGGTAAATTGCACATTCACCAAAACTAGGTTTTAATGCACAAGGATTGCTTTACAAGCTTTATCTTGATGGTCAAGCTTGTGGAAACCATACCATTACATCATATTCATTCTTATGATGTCTCAACATCAGAGGAACATTTTATCATGTGCAATTTGCAAGTTAACCCCTCAACTTGGGTAATTTTCACTTTAGTCAAAAATTAACAAACCAATGTTTCAACATTATTCAAAAAGGAGTGAAATTGAAATATAAGTTCCTATTGAGCCTTAATTATTTTTCAAAATATAAGAGCAAGCATATAATTAACTTTATTAAGCAAAACACCTAGGGTTATAACATAACCCAAGTCAGGGATGTTACAAATTATCCACCCTTTATAAGGATTTCGTCCTCGAAATCATTAACAAGATATTACGAGAAAAAAGTAGGGTATTTCCTCCTCATTTCTTCCTCTAGTTCCCATGTAGCTTCTTCAATGCCACGATGATTCCAGAGGACTTTTACAAGACTAATGCCTTTCTTTTTCAACTTCTTGATCCTTCTGTCAAGAATCAACATAGGTCCTTCAACATAGGATATATCATCATTTAACTCTACTTCCATAGGTTGAAGAACTGATTCTGTGTCAGGATGACATTTCCTTAGCATAGAAATATGAAATACTGGGTGCAACTTGTGCAACTCAGGTGGTAACTCCAGCTTATAAGCTACCTTTCCAATCTGTTCAATGATTGAATAAGGCCCCATGAATCTAGGAGCTAACTTTCCTTTTCTTCCAAACCTAAGAACCCCTTCCAAGGTGAGACCTTGAGGTACACTCTGTCTCCAACCTGGAATTCTAAAGGTCTACGACGCTTATCAACGTAAGATTTCTGTCTATCCTGTGCAGTCTTTAGCTGTTGTTGTATTATTTTAATCTTCTCGGTTGTTTGTTGTACAAGATCAGGACCCAAAAGTTGATATTCACCAGTTTCATACCAACATAGGGGAGATCTACAACGTCTACCATACACAGCTTCATAAGGTGCCGTGTCAATATTGTGTTGATAGCTATTGTTGTAGGCAAATTCTATCAAGCTTAGATGTAGATCCCAACTTCCTGTAAACTGGAGGACACATGCCCTAAGCAAGTCCTCCAAGGTTTGTATAGTCCTTTCAGATTGTCCATCTGTTTGAGGATGAAAGGCTGTACTAAACCTTAACTGTGTGCCTAAGACTTTATGAAGTCGTTCCCAAAAACAACTCGTAAACTGGGGACCTCTGTCAGAAACAATGGTAACTGGGACCCCATGTAGTCACACTATCTCATCCACATATAACTGTGCCAGTTTCTCTGTAGAATAGGTTGTTTTAACAGGTAAGAAGTGTGTTGTCTTTGTAAAACTATCGACTATTACCCAAATGGAATCATGACCTTTGGTTGTTCTAGGCAAACCAACCACGAAGTCCATGGTAACATGACCCCACTTCCACTGTGGTATAGGCAAAGGCTACAATGTTCTTGTAGGCTTCTGGTGTTCAGTTTTAACTTGCTGACACACTGGACATCGCATAATGAACTCAGCAACATCCTTCTTCAAACCAGGCTACCAATACATATCTTTCAAGTTATGATACATCTTGGTGCTTCCTGGATGCATAGCATACATTGAAGAATGAGCTTCTTCCAGGACTAACGTCCTTAAGTTATCAACATCAGGAACTATCATTCTACCATGATAACAGGCTATCTGATCATCTGAATCATGGAAACCATCTCGTTTCTCACTACCATACTCTAATCTAATCTGTTGAACTACAACATCAACTTGTTGTGCTTCCTTAATTTGCTGTCTCAGAGTAAGTTTTATGTGCATCTCAGCTAACAACCCAGATAACAATGACACTTTTAACTGTACATTATATTTCCTTAAAGAGATAAGCATATCCCTCCTAGAGCACACAAAAGAATTCAACTGTGCTCTATCTAAGGCTGGTGTTGCTGATTTTCTACTTAATGCATCAACAACCACATTGACCTTTCCTGGATGATAATCAATTGTACAATTGTAGTCCTTGATTAACTCCATCCAGCGGCGTTGCCTCATGTTTAGCTCATGCTGAGAGAAGATGTACTTTAGGTTCTTATGGTCTATGAAAATCTAGAATGTCTCTCCATAGAGATAATGTCTCCAGATTTTCAAAGCATGGACTACAACAGCTAGCTCTAGATCGCGTGTCGGATAATTCTCCTCGTGTTTCTTAAGCTATTGAGAAGCAAAAGAAATCACTTGTTTATCCTGTATTAACACACATCCTAGTCTATTCTTAGAGGCATCACAGAAAACTATATACCCTTTCCCTTGCTCAGGTAGCACTAGCACTGGTGCACTTGTCAGCCTTTCCTTCAGCAACTGGAATGATTGTTGACACTTTTCATTCCAGACAAAAGGAACATCCTTTCTAGTCAACTTGGTTAAGGGTAAAGCTATAGAACTGAAGTTCTTAATGAGCCTCCTGTAATAGCCTGCCAACCCTAAGAAACTGCGATTCTCCGTCAGTGTCTTCAGATGTTCCCATTGCAAGACATATTCTACCTTTTTAGGGTCAACACGAATACCTGAAACAGATATTACGTGTCCAAGAAAAGAAACTTCTAGTAACCAGAACTCACACTTGCTAAACTTAGCATACAACTTATGCTCTCTTAGCAGAGTTAGAGCCTGACAAAGATGTTGCTCATGTTGTTGAGCATCTCTACTGTAGATCAGAATGTCATCTATGAAGATGACTACACACTGATTGAGAAAAGGTCGAAATATTATATTCATGAGTTCCATAAATGCAGCTGGTGCATTAGTTAGTCCAAACGACATAACTGTGAACTCATAGTGACCATACCTTGTCCTAAAGGCAGACTTAGGTATGTCACCCTCCTTAATTCGTAGCTGATGATATCCTGACCTCAGATCTATCTTTGAGAAGACAGTTGCACCACGCAACTAATCAAAGAGATCATCAATCCTTGGCAAAGGATACTTATTCTTTATTGTTACTTTATTTAACTGTCTATAATCAATGCATAACCGCATTGATCCATCCTTCTTTTTAACATAGAGGACCGGAGCACCCCATGGTGAAGTACTCGGTCGAATAAAACCCTTCTCAAGTAACTCTTATAGTTATTTCTTGAGTTCTGCCATCTCAGCAGGCGCCATCCTATATGATGTTTGTGCTATTGGTTGTGTTCCCGGGATTAGATTAATATCAAAATCAATCTCTCGGGGTGGAGGTACACCTAGAAATTCTTTAGGAAATACATCTTCAAATTCCCTAACTATCGGAACGTCAGCATGATTAGAACTCTCCATGGTGGTATCTACTACATGGGCCAAGAATGCAAAACATCCTTGCCTCATCAGCTTCTCAACTACCATAGCTGACACAAGACAGGTTGGAAGAATCTTTCTATCTCCTTGAAAGATCCATGTGTCACTTTCATCTATGAACACAACTTGCTTGGACTCACAATCCAAGACAACCTTATATCTTTCTAAGGTATCCATCCCAAGAATTATATCGAACCCGTGCATCTCAAGTGGTATAAGATCCACTTGAATGCGATGTTCAGAAAAGGAAAGGATGCAGGGAGAACACACCTCCCACAAAACATCATATCCCATCAAAGGAGTTTCTAACTTCAAACTCTCTGCCCTATGACCAACTGTCATATTGCAGTCAAGAATCACTCTTTGAGTGATAAATGAATGTGTAGCACTCAGATCAATTAAAATAGATACGACGGAGGATGTAGATATATCAGAATAAAATAGTTCCATCTGACCTGTCACAACCTGAGGGTTGATCACTGCATTAGGTGGATTCATCGCATAGAATCTCACCGTCGCTTGTGGTTGATTCGGTGCTCGATGACTGTGTGCTGATGATCCAGTTTGAGACGCTTGTCCATGTCCTCTAGCACCACTTGAAAACTATCACCTTTGAGAACCTTGCTGACTCTGCCTCTGGGGTTGAGTCACACTTGCCTCTCTGGCTCTACAATCCTTCATCATATGCCCCATCTTTCCACATATGAAACAACTTCTGATCCATGGCTGTGATCTGGATGGTCCTGTAACCGACATAGATGCTGAGTTGTGGGCTTCTTCTGGTGGTAAACTTCGTCCTCTACCCCTATTTGACGTCCATTGCGTCTAGGTATTGAATCTAGGTGGTGCCATTGGTGCAGAAAACCTCAGTTTCTTGAAACTTTTGGATGAGGATCCTTGAAACTGGGGGTACACCTTCTTGTTCTTGGTCTGTCGCTTCTCAGTCACAAACCTCTCTATCCTTCTGACAGACTCCACAAAAGTAGCAAATCTTTCCCTATTCTCCAGAGGAGACACAGGGGTGGTCAACTCAGCGTTTAATCCCTTTTCAAAATGTCAAATCCTTTCTTCATCTGTGGTTGCCATATGCGGACAAAATCACAAAAGCTCCATGAACTTAGCCTCATACTCGCTAATGTTCATTGGTCCTTGCCTTAACCTCTCAAACTGAGAGATTTTCTCATCCAGGCTCGTCTTAGGAAAGTATCTGTTGACGAATTCCCGTCGGAATACTTCCCATTCAATCTCCACACCTAGCCTTTTCCCCTCCTCTATGGTCCACCAGTGACCAGCACTCCCCTTGAGAAGGTACACTGCATGTCTAACCTTCTCATCTTCTGGGATGTTCAGGATTCTAAAGGCCTTCTCTAGTTCAGTTAGCCGCATGTCAACATCTGTTGGGTCAGCTGTCCCAACATATTCCATGGCTCCAACCCAGCGAAGTCATTCAAACGTCTTGTCGGCTCCCTGTCTTTCGTCATGGGCAGGTGCCCTGGGTGCAGGTATGGGCATCCTATCGGTCACATGTGTCATGGCAGCCATAAACTGCCCAAACATGGCTTGGAAGGTTGAGTTACCCATGTCAACTTGATTGAACTGGGGTGGTTCAGGTACAGGTTCCTCCCTTCTTTGGTCTCTTGCACCTCCTCCGGGTGCAGCAACACTACTTTCAACAACATGTTTATCATGTGATCCAAACATCTTTAGTTCTTCTTCTCCTCCTATATGAGTAGAGGACACTATCAGATAGACTAGAAGACACTAGAAAAGACTCAACAACCTTAGTCCTATGTCTCTGTAGACTCAGCAAACCTAGAGCTCTGATACCACTAATTTGTGGCGTATGATTCACAAAAACAAGATTAACTAATGCAGAAGCGTATTATTAGCAACATAATTATTGAAAATCACTAAAAATTAAAAATTTTTAAAAAGAGATCCACAAACTGTAAAACTCTTTCATAAAGAGCCAAAGTAAGTTATTTACATTCTGATTCATCAATACATCTCTGTATCATCTCATCTCAAGAGTCAAAAACATTAACTGTCATGTTAAACTGTACATAAGTAGTATACGAAAATCTCAAGGCATCAAGCCAAAAATCTCAGATCTATATCAAACCATCTACTGACTCCTAGGACCTGAGAGTACAGAGATGACACATAGGACTCTCTCTATAAACATGACTTGACAAACAGTGTCTCCACCTGAGGATCACTGTTGTCCTTGCTGTTGTTGCTGCTGCTGTTCACCCTCTGAAGGGTTTCTGCCTTTTCCTCGGCATCTACCTAAAAATTTAATCCCACGGGGGTGAGACAATTGAAAATTGCCCCAGTGAGAGATATAACTCTCCGCCATAAACATTGTTATTGCAGATGATAGAATAACACTGAGCAATAGAAGTATACATATTCAACAACATGTAAATCATTGATTAAACTATGTAGACCAGTATTCTCTATACAGTTCATTCCAGTTATACTTGATTAAGCAACAAGTTATTTACTCAATAAGGAATATGAAGAACATGCATAGCATTTATCTAACTAGGACATAATAGGCAATGTATCATCAACCATTGATTCTCGTAATTCAACCCTGAGAAAATATGCTACACGACTGATTACATTTTATAAACATACTTATGCCCTGAGGAGATGAGGTATACCGCTCATACTCCAACCGACCATTGCAAAATCGAAATCGATACCATACATAGGTCAATAGAAGAGCTGAATTTCTATGACCTCATCCTCCTCACTCAGTGTGAGGAACATCTTGCAGGACATCTTGTGTCTCTGCCAAATAGCTTTTCAGGGTATACTGGAAACTTCGCTATTAGAGTTACAGTGGCATGTTGTACTCTCTTCGCAATCGAGAGATTTCATATTTATCTCACATTGATTCAACATTAACATCATCATCGGGAGATTAGTGATACATCCATCCCGACATATACATATAATGAAGGATTGAGAGATTTAATGTTTATCTCACATCAATTCCTCCATTAGGGCGTAAGGATATTCACGCCCATAACCCTACATACTCAAAAGTATACCCTCCAAGAGTTCCCTTAGGAAAACCTATTTCACCATCACCAAACTACTGACGATGATGGATCTATGGTCAGGGCTCTACATGATATCATTTCACTTGATTATTTAAGTACATTACAACATTCTTTTAGCATCAGGCATGTTTTCAAACATAAACCATTATAACAATTGCTATAAAAAATGAGTACTATTTCTATCGAGTTCATTTCATAGCTTTATTAACATTGGGATCCCAATCCCTCATCGTCTCATCATTATGATTCAAGAATATGGGTGTTCAAACCCTTAGATCATCAAAATACTTGTTACCACTTTAACAGGTAACTTAATGCCATCAAGTCATCTGATAGTGTAAACATGATAATTGCAGTGCAGATATTTCACATGGCTCTTACAGCCTAATAATCTCTTTTGTTACCTCTCACTAGGAAACATAGCATATCATTGCTTACAAAGCTCATAAAGTACTTTCAATAAACAAAGAATCATATGTCATACCTGTCTATGTTCATTATCTTTTAAAACTTGCATCATTAGTACAGATGATAACAGATTCATCAATTTCATATCAGCACAATGCAAAACAATTATAACATCACTATTCATGGGGTTACACCACTATGCCCTTGCTAGGGTTAGGGTTTCCCTTTTCACTTCAATTGGTGTTAATCATACCCTTAGCTCAATTAGGATTAATGACTCATCATTTCATTATCCAACCTTAGAGCTTCATGCTATGTAGTATAACCCAGAATTAGGATTTCACATATTCCTTCACCTTATTTGGAATTAGGGTTTACTATTCACATTACATCACCCTAGATTAGGGTTTATATTCAATAATCCACAATTAGGGTTTACTATTCACCCCAAGAAGGAATGATCATCAAAGTACCCTGAATTAGGGTTTCTCATGTCAGTACCATGAATTAAGATCATACCATCATCATGTATTAGGATTTCACTTATAATTGCCCTCAATTAGGGTTATGATTCATTAACCTTCATAATTAGGGTTTCATGATCTCACTATCAAAGATCATACCCTAATTAGACATTCATCCATGTTGAAAGTGTTAAGACTTAACCATTACATGATTATCATTCATGTAGGAAGTCTTCTCTCTCATCTTCTATAAGATGATGTTTACTTCAGCCTTGATTAGGCTAAGTCAACTCAACTTGAAAGAAGAATTGACACCATGAGTTATGTCATTACCACCATGATCATTAAAGCTTAATTATTCAAAGGGTACTAATCACCTTATCTCATTAAGGGTACCTTTATTATAATCACCCTTGGTGTACATCATATAATTGTTCAATTAAACAGTTGACCTTTAACCACTTTAAGTGTTCATATGATTTGATTAATTATCTTCCAAATGATCTTAGTCACTTAGACCTCAAACGGTCTTGACCAATCAGACCTCAAACGGTCTTGCTTGTATTACCTCCAAACGGTCTTGAACTTACCATCGAAATTGTTTGGTATAGTTAGTCTTTGAAACCGTTTGACAAAGTGGTACTTGAAACCGATTGCCAAAGTTGGAATTTGAAACTGTTTAAGCTTCAACCGGTTTGAGACCATTTGGTCCAAACCTCCTCAAAATCGAATGGACCAAATATGGTCTCAACCATTCAAGCTGATTTAGGGTTTCCAAGGTTGATTTCCTCATCGATTGAATTCTTGTATCCAACTATCAATTGAGACTAATCTTCACACCTCAATTGGACTTAAATAAATTATACTTCAAGTGATTCAACTTCCAATTAATCATCAATTAGGGTTTAGATTCCAATTGGATTAGGGTTTGGAATCAATGAACCTTCAATTTTAATCAATGTGAACTAGTTACTTTGAAACCATTGGACCATCATCCAAATTGGACATGACCTGACCTCAAACGGTCTTGAGGTCATTTGGATGACCTCCAAATGGTCTTGAGACCATTTTCCCAATTCTTCATCCAAATCCATGACATCCAATTAGGGTTTGGATCATATGATTGATCATCAAATCAACATTTGATTGCAAATCAATTTGGTATCTTTGGATCTTCAAATACCCAACCATACTCAAACCTAGACCTAAAAACGGTCTTGGGTGACCCTCAAACGGTCTTGAGGCCGTTTGGGTGATCCCCAAACGGTTTTGAAACCGTTTGGGTCAATCAACCCAAAGTTCTAACTCAATTAAATTAGAAATCAGCACTTACCCCGATTAGGGTTTGGTGATTGATTGTCCTTCAACTCATGAAACAATTGGAACTAATCAATTATAATTAGTGGGTCATTAGCCAACATAATTATCAACAAATATCCAAATGGTCAACCATGGTCAATGCCCCCAAACGGTTTGAAACCGTTTGCTCTCATTCGGTTTGGTGAAACTGTTTTCCCTTAAACAATTTGAAACCGTTTACTCCCAAACAGTTTGGGAAATCGTTTGAGCAACTTTGTTGAAAACCGTTTGGCCTAATAATTTCTTGGGAAATGTGTCCAAGATTATTTCATCATCATCTTCCTTTGTGCGTCCAAGAACTTCTGCCATTTTTCATGGAAATTGCAGCAATGCATCAAAAGATTTCCAAATAGAAGGAAATAATCAACAAATCATAGAGAATTTGATGCAATATCAATATTTAAGGGTTAAAGTTGTAAAACCCGCCTCAAAATCTGATTCCAAGCTCCAAGATCCACGGATCTAATGGTGGATGAAGTTCCAGAAACTGCCCAAGGTCCGTTCTTGAGCTTTTGGATGAACAAGTTGGCTAGGATTGGGAATCGAGTGAAGAAAACCAAGAATCAAGCATTGATTTTGAGTTTTCACCATGAATCCAAGGTAGAAGATGATCAAAAGCTTACCAACAGGTTAGAGTCGTCCTTCTCCTGCTCCTGAGCTCTCCCATGGTCGGCCAAAGCAAAATGAGAAAAGGAATTTCCAAGAAAGTTTCTTAAGTGGGTAGGAAAAAGGATATGTATAAGGATTTTCAAGGAAAGAGAAAAATAAATTATTTTCTTTAATTTCCGAAATTATTTCCACCATTTCCCCCTCAATTCCTTGGACACGAATCCAACTTCATTATCTTGTAAAACCTCTTCATTATCCAAGAATTAATGGAAAATAAATTAAGCACCTTAATGAGTTTTATACAAATATCCAACTTTTAGTGGATAATACTTTTTATTATGTTAATGTGAGTGGGCTTCCACTCAACCAAGATATTTTTGTGCCATAGCAAGGCACAAGATCGTCCAAAACTTTTCTATTTCATCCCTCAACTTTTGGTTGAAGGGCTCTTCAATAAATTTATTTCTTTTTGCATTAAATTAAATTAAAGTTCCATATATGCTTAAATCTTGATTATTTTAATATCAAGTTTCTCTCTCCTCCAAGATAATTCAAATTAGGTGACCCTCTCATTTTATTTGCTCTACTTGATGCCAAGAAACATGAGGGACCCTCTATAAGTGACATTTTGCATATTGAACCCTAGGTTTTGGCTAAATTGCACATTACACCAAAACTAGGTTTTAATGCACAAGGATTGCTTTACAAGCTTTATCTTGATGCTCAAGCTTGTGGAAACCATAACATTACATAATATTCATTCTTATGATGTCTCAACATCATAGGAACATTTTATAATGTGCAATTTGCAAGTTAACCCCTCAACTTGGGTAATTTGCACTTTAGTCCAAAATTAACAAAACAATGTTTCAACATTATTAAAAAAGGACTGAAATTGAAATATAAGTTCCTCTTGAGTAGGGATGAGCATCGGGCTGGGTTATACCAAGTTTTTCCTGTCCCAAACCCAAACCCACATTTTAAAGTGGGCCACGGGCTGGGTTCGGGCCCGGATAAAAATGAAAAATGTCAGCCCATACCCGACCCATATAAAAATGCTGGGGTTCGGGCCGGATTCGGGTTTGCCCATATAACATCGAATGCGCATATCAACTTTTGCTAGATCCAACTTGCTAACATGGAAACTAAACTAGTATGATATGTATTTTGTGATCAACCTTCAAAACAATATATATATTTTGTGATCAATGTAGCCGGAATATGTACACCTTAGTTGTATGATCCCCTACAACAATGAATGGATATTGAAAGAGAAATAAATCATTTTCTCATACATGTTAAAAAATCAGTGGAATCTATGATGTTGTGGTTTTTTGCTTTTCATCCTAGATGTATATACAACGAAATGGGTTTTGGAAGGGTAAGAGATCATTTTTCTCCTACATGTGGGCATATGAGAAAAAAATGAGCATAATCTACTATGCATTGAGCAAAAGATCATTTGTCCCCTACATGTGGACAGAGTGAGATCAAAACAATGAAATCAAGTATGTCTATCTATGTCAATGATAGTTATCTTACTAGTATCAATTCACTAATCATGTTGATTGATTACAAATTTTCTATGTTGCCATTGGTTGGATACATACTACATATTGCATCAAGAAATCTGTATGTTTTTCTTTCAAGACAAAGATAGATGTATGCATCTATAATGTACATAAAATCTAATCTGGGTATTTGGGTTTTCAGGCCTGGGTTTACCTCCGTCCATACCCAGCCCAAATAAAATATGGGTTTAAATTTTATGCCCGACCCACCCATATTATAAATTGGGTTCGGGTCTGGATCGGGTTATGCAGGCTGGGTCGCGGGTCGGATCGGGCCGGCCCGACCTGATGCTCATCCCTACTCTTGAGCCTTAATTATTTTTCAAAATATAAGATCAAGAATCTAATCAACTTTATTAAGCAAAACACCTAGGGTTAGAACATAACCCAAGTTAGGGATGTTACACTCCTTTTCCGGGAGCTCATCTCTAAAGAACTCCATAGTTTAGCGTGCTCTGCTTGAAGTAGTACTAGGATGGGTGACCAGTCGCGAAGTTGACCCCAAATTGTGCGTGAGTGAGGACAAAATGTGTAGTTAAGGCTAGTGGTGATCTATAGGGCCAATCATCATTCCTGAAACTCTACTAGAGCCTAGGGCAGTGAGCCCGGGCAAAATGGTATATGCAACTTGGAGAAGACATGAATAAAGTATCTCAGTGAAGATAAAATCTAGATGAACATCAACCTTGTAGGTGTAGTATTTGTAGGCTAGATATTAACGAGTTTCTGATAAATATGGTGAAAAAAATCAAACATCAATCCCGACAAAGAAAGAGATCATCACAACACTAACACCATGAGAACAAAAGGTTGGAATAAGCACAATGAGATATGTTCCAATGTGTTAATGTTGCAACTAAGATCCTTCAGAAACACAGGAAAGTCTTGGCATACTAGAATAATCCTCGACATCCAACCTATATGCATATAGTGGCACCAACACAAAGAAGAATTATATCATTGGAAAAGAGATACACCAATTAGGTATTGGAGGCATGATGCTTAGTGGGAATGAAGTGATACAAAACCTCAAAAGACAGATGAGTGGAATAATAAGAAGCTCCATTAAGATCAAAAGAGATGGATGGGTACATCTCCTCATAATCTCTCTTCACACACTCGCTCTCCTCTATATCCCTCGACACACCAATTACAAAGTGAACTAGCAGTTTGTGTGGAAAAGAGATACCCCCTACGTGTGAAAATGGATGCATATAAGATGGGTGGTACGGATGAATATGTTTGTCAAGGGAGAGATGTTGTAGATTTTTGATATTAAAGACAATGTGATTCCTAGGTAGATAGAGTTCATGATGTTGGAGGTATGAGGGGTATAATCCTACAGTTAGGAGGTTACACCACCACTCAATAGGGGGGGTGCTTGTTGTGAGGGTTTAGGGGCACAACACCCAGGAAAAGGTCTAAAATGATATTAAATGGGAATTTCAGCAAAAAAAAATTGCATTTTTACTAGACAGGTGAAAGGGATTTTGACAGCCAGAGCAGCTAACTGGTAGAGATCCTGACCGATGAAGATGTTGTTTGTAGTTGTAGGTTGTGGTGGAGGTACAAAAAAGGGTCGCAAGGAGGTGACACATAAGGTTGGTGGCATTGTGTGTGCTCAAATATGAGATGCGGTAGAGGGTGCTCATGTTGGTGTGTCGACATTAAAGGATAATGAGGTTGTCAGATTTTAGCAGCACCATGTGTTAGGGATCCAGTGGCCCCATACATGGCATGGTGGATATGATCTATCCTGCTTGGAAGTGGGTGACCACTAGATGGTCGACGGATGTTGCTATGGTGATCGATAGTTTCTAGGCTTCCTTTTGGTAGTTTTGTTGCTATCTGACTGCTAGCAAGCCTTTGCTATAAGGTGTACTGACCGGAAGTGGTGCCTAGGCTGACCATAGTTTCTAGCTACAGTCGAAGGCAGTGACTATAGCTATGTGGTTCGATATTGTTTCTGGTTGAAGGAGATGTGATTAGAGATATAATGGACTCAGGGAATGGAAGACTAGATGTGACTAAGGAGAGACAAATAACATGAGCAGTGTTTGGGAAGATAAAATCTTGTGTTAGGATTTTTGTATGGATGAGGACGAAAGAAGGAGAGACCATGGAGACCTAAATGATTCTGACAGGCGACCAAGCTAAGAATAAACGATGGTTGTTCATAGGCGTAGGCTCTCTCTTTTTCCTCCTAGGGTTAGGATCAATGCTTGATTTTAACTTCCTATAATAGAATTATTAGTTATATCTGACAACAAATATTGCTGATTTTGACTAAGATTTCCTTTGTCTTGCTTGTTTTGGACATTAATGACTTGACATTTTCATCCATCATCATTTTTATCAAATTCAAGAAGAGTATGTTAGACCTTGCCCAAGCCCCATTGAATGTTATTTCAACCCATATAGTGACCTTTTTGATGTTTGTAGGCTTCTCTTCTGAAACTAAAAATATATCTATCCATGGCTCCCAAATCAAAATAGATTTATTCAAACCATTTCATGATGTTCAAGCTATTGAACTTGATCATTTTGTTTCTCACACTAAATAGATATGAGGAGGCTATAAAAAATTAAAAAAGTACATATATTAATGAAGTGAGTAACCATCAGATAATTTCTAAGGAAGTTATAAAATATATAATGAATTTATGTTCACCTTGGGTAATATACAAAACACACATCTATAACAATGGTGTTGTTGGTGCAAACAAACTTTAACATACTATCAATTACATAAAAGTTCATCTACATTTTATCTTTGGATATCATTCACATATAATCAGTTGATAATTGTCGATTACATTTTATATATTTCACTAGTGATTCACCTATGGGTGGCACAATATAAATTTCTTTGGTGTCAATGGGCCTTCATATAAACATTCAACTATTACATGTTTAATGAACACTTTTATGAGAATCAAAAGATTGGAAAACTTCAATATGATACATATTGTTAGACACTTATTATAAAAAAAATTCATTCCAATATGATTTACCTCATTCACACATTCCATTACCATATATATGTACAATATGCAAATACTTACCTTGACCTATGTCTAAAATTTTCAATGTTGTCTTCTTACAGAGGTTGAATATAATAGTTCTCTCTTGATGTTTTCACTCCTATAGTTGTATTGGAAAAAACTTTCTTCTTAGTTGTAACTCCTAGTTACTCCTACACCTTCAACCGGTAGATTCTTTCTTTTTGAATTATCCATTATCTATTCTTTCCTTTCCTTTATTGACCTCTAGATGGTGAGAGAACAAATGATCATGATATACCTTTTCTTATCTATACCCTTCTCCTTTTATAACATCTTCAATAACCACTTATAGTGGGGTTAATGGTACCCCCATTTTGTGGGGTTAGTGAGTAGAAGTAACCACTAGTTAATGGATTATTAGATATCTCTTCACCTAAGGATTATAAACGAACTATCCTTAATCTATGTTTTGTTCATTGCTTCACTTAAGGATTAGAAACTAACTATCATTAAGTTATGTTTGATTTATTAATTGAAGTATGTAATTGTATGGGAACCGAGGAGGATAGGTTGTGTTTTTTTCTATCCTATGTTTGGATGGAACAAGGGTTAAATCCAGGACAACAATAATCTACAGTTGCTTCCCGCATTGAATGGGCACAAAATAAAGCTGACAACTAGTAGATTGGAGGTGACAATCCCACTTATAGAGGAGTCTCTGGAGGCATCAAGCCTATCATCAAGTGCATGGCAATACCTTGATTCTCTCATTATTGACAATTTTATTTTTATGGAAAAATCATGTTGGCATAAATAACACTTGATTAACCAATATGAGAAATCACCTTTTTTACATGACTTCGTACATAATAGGTGCTACAGTGATGGTATCTCTATCCTCCAGGCCTATCCCCACAAGTCCAAAAGGCTACATACAAGGGTAGCATCTTAGAGGGTATCATGCAAGATGGGAAAAGGGGTGTCTCCTGAGTTAGATTGTTGGGGAGGAGACTTGTGGTGTCTGCAAGCAAAAGGTTTCTATGGAAAAGACAACACCTCGGGTAGTGCTGGTGGCAATGAAAATAGGCAGGACGCAACCGTTGGATATCACAGAAATTAGGAGGAGATCTTCTGTAAGTTGGGGAATAAGCATGACAATCTGTTAGTTGCATAAAATGGATAACAAATACCTTCTACTTGGTACTTATTTTAATCCCTTGTAAAGTGGATTAAAATATGGGTGGATGTGTTTCTGATTGGAATATTTTAACTACCAAACATAGGATTAGGATTAGGTGTGGAACTAGAATATTTTATTATGCCTGGTAATTTTAACAAAACATGACCTTAGAGTTGAAGGGTAAGAATAACCACCAAATGTGTCTCTTTGCTCAAGAGATAGAGAGTAACCACCCTATGTGTCTCTTCATTTAAAGGATAGAGACTAACTATCTTAAGTGTCTCTTCATCTAAGGGGTAGTGAGTAACCTCATGAAGTGTATATTCCCTCAAAATATAGAGAGTAACCACTTAAAGTGTCTCTTTACCTAAAGGGTAGAGACTAACTATCTAAAGCATATCTTCATGAAAAGGTAGATACTTATTATCTTAAGTTGGGAACGTGTGAGTCTTTCCATAACTATATATACAGGGAGTGAGAGGGTCTTACACACATTCATCTCTATTTTTTTACATTCCAACAACCATCACATTAGAATAAATTTAATTAGAGTCAAATAAGATATATTACGTAGACCAAATAGAAAAATAGTCATAGGTACTTTTTTTAACAAACTTATACTGATCATGATAGAGGCAAATATCTGGTCGTTGGTAATTTAGATATTATTTACATAGTCAACCATCATATGTTTTGTTTCACTAGGAGTAGATATATTTTTATACACAATTAGTATGTTTAAACTGGTTTACAATTGGGAATTTTATCAGAGTATATATTCACCAATGAGCACACCTTTATAAACGAGACATGATCTAGACCCACCATATATGCCTATCATTAATGGAAATGGGAATGGTGATTTCAAAAACCTTTCTTCCCTCAGAGGCCTTACAATAACCTTTATTTTTACTTGAGTTTGCAAAAACTCTAGCGTATCTAGGATAATATGATCCTCTCACAGTTTACATAGTTACAAGTTACAACAACACTAGCTGGAAAAGACACGCACTACTATTGCTACATATATTTTTCTTTAAGTATGGTTGGTAATAGAGGCAACGAAGAGTCTACAGAGTTGGCGGGTGTCGCTGCCTTTGTTGTAGTAGATAAGCTCACTGAGAAGGATGGTGATGCATTGAAGGCAGATCTAGGCAAGAAGCAACAACGTGCTAACATTTCTATATCTTATGTTCTAGTTGTGTCGGAGATCAAATCTTGGTCAGATCTAGTAGATACGTCAAAGACTAAATTTGAAGATTTTTCCAAGATGGAAATTCAAGTCATTGATGGGAAGTTGGTTTGCCCTATAAGCATAGTAGAAAGGAATATTTCTCAATGGAGCAAAATGGAGGTTGGTTACATTGTTGTCTTGAAGCCACACTGGCCTAGTAGGTCTTCAAACCTTTTCTCTCAAAGGGGATTGGGATATCAGTCACACCCAGAAGCCTGTTGCTCCATGGGTGAGATGGATCTAGAATTCTTAATGCTCAAGGAGGATTATAGTCCAATGTTGGGAAGCTTTTCATAATAAACTGGTTATTATAGTCCAATGTTGGGAAGCTTTTTATAACAAACTGGTTGCTGATGCATTGTTGCATGGCTAGGGGTTCTTTCTTGCTTCTCGATACTACTTCTTTCAGAGAAATATTGAATCAGTTATCATATCCTATGGGAGTTCAACTTCACTGTTTCCCTTTGGAGCCAAGCTAGAAGATCTCTTCCTGTAATGCCTTATAGCATTGATGAAGTTATTACAGTCAAGGGTAGAAGAGAAAAAAACTTTAATTATTCTTATTATGTACAATGCCTGGTACATGGGAAACAAGATAACCTTTGATGAAATAAGACATAATGCAAATGGGGTGTGGGACCTCATTATGCTAGAGTTTGCAAGCATCTAATTGTATAGATAGGTCTTTCACTTTTTTTCTACACTTGTATCCTTTTTTATATATAATATAAAGGAGGAGCAGCATGCTTAACGGTAAAAAAAGAAGAAGCCACATTGGTCAATTCTAGCGACTCATCTTTATCAGATGTGAAGTGTAAAGGGTTCCTTCAAGATTATATCCAGAGGAAATTGTTATTTCATTGTTGTGTCCTCAAATGAGGAATATCTTCTCATTGATATTGAAGGTGGTCCTTGGTTTGTTTCTAGAAAACCAACGACCACTAAAAAGTGGGAGAGGGGTGAACATATCAAAAAATTGAAGTTATCTTAAATATCAAGTTGGCTTAAAATGCATGACCTATCCTTGGAACTTTGGGATAGTGAAATGTTCACAAGGATTGGCTCGTATCTTGGTAAGAATTTGAGGCTTGATAAGTTAACAATTGAGTTCAGAAGATTGGAGTTCACCATACTCCAGGTTCTTATATATATGGATTTTGACTTCCCTAAGGATTTGGAAATTCAGAGTAAAGATGGACATATTGACAAGATTAGGTTTGAATATGAGTGGGAGCCTACTAGATGTTTGCATTGTAGAAACATTGGTAATGAATACAGACTTTGTGATGTTCCTATATCCAAACAAAAGACTCAAAACTTCTAGTAAGAGAGGTTAAAAAGAAAACATGGGTTCCTAAATCTAACAATACATTGACTGAAGATGAGGGTGAGGGTTTTCAATGATGCGGTTGAATATTATGATGAATCCTAGTTTATTTAGTGAAGTTACTTCCAATGATAGTGAATCTATTTTGGAATCAAATAATAAGGATCTTGTTGCTGGTTTCTATGTTGAAGATACTTTCAATGGCAGTGAATTGACTTTGCATCTGAAAAACAAGGATCCTATTCAAGATGCTACAAATATAGGAAATAGAGAGGTTATTGGTTTGACTATTACTCGTGTTCCTTCTCCTGAATGGTAGATGCACAGTAGGAAATTTAAATCTCCTCCAAGAGTGCAAGTTAAACACTCAGCTAGGAGAAATCTTGCTTCTCTCAATAGATTCTATCTCTTGTCCATATATGAAGAAGCAAGAGGTTAGAATTATGTAGATGATTCTGTGGTTACTTTTCTAGATTTTCCAAATGAATAGACCTACACAATTGTCTAGGATGTGAGAGGTATACATAACAAAATACCTTGAATAAAGGATCCATTAAGCAAAAATAAGACACATATCTACATTATATTGGAATCTAGATTGAAAGATTGGTTTGTGATTAATTCCATTTGGAATGGTTCCAGGCACATTTCTAGTTCTAGATATTATTCTTATACACACATTATAATTCTTTGGTTGAATTCACTTATTAGCATAAACAAGTTGGTGGAGAATGAACAACTTATTCATTGTGAAAATCAATTTTGTGATATTTCTTTCTACCTATCAGCTATCTATGGTGATAATGATGATAATGATAAAGTCTCTTTATGGAATTATCTTCTCTCTATAAATCATTGTAGCCCCTGGTGTGTTATTGACTACTTCAATGCAATGTCTTGATAGAGAAAACTCAGTAAACATCCCCTCTCAGCTAAGAGCATGAAAAACTTCAATGATATGCATGTTAATACAAATATGATTGAAATAACTAGTGAAGGTCCCTATTTCACCTGGGATAGTAGGAGTAAGAAAGGTAACAATACTTTCTCTAAAACTGATAGAATTTTTGGAAACTTACAATTATTATCTTGCCTTCCTGATGTATGGGTTGAGGTGATTTCTAATATTGTGAGCGATCATCATACTCTCTCTCCACTTTATGCATGCCAAAAGGATGAGAAGTCCTTTTAATTTATTAATGCGTGGTTGAACCAAAAAAGGTTTTATAATTAGTATGGAGGATGCGTGGCTGAATATACTAGTAAAGGTTCCCTAATGTTTAGAGTTTACAGAAAGCTTTAAGCAGTCAAAGAGGATCATATTAAATTGGTTAGGGAATTAATTGGTAATTTCTTGTATAGACCTAAAGAGCTTGAAGCTATTGTTGCTGATATTCAAAGGAAAGTTGACCTTATCCTGCAAGATAAGAATCTAAATATTCTTTATCTGATACTAGAAAACAAGCTAAAAAATCTATAGTCGAAGAGGAGATTTTTCTAAAGTGAAAATCAAGAGTTCAATGGTTAAGACAAGATGATAGAAATACATTCTTTTTCTATACTTCCTTAAAAATGAAAAGAATCAATAATAATATTCATTTTCTTACTATTGATGATTTTAATGTTTATGACTTAGATGTAATTGATAGTCATATTGTTAACTTCTATCTTCATCTCTTTAACTCTACTTCTTTGGACTACATTAAATGGAATGATGAATGGCTTATTCCTAGTATCTCTTCTAATATTTTTGATACTTTGAATAAGAATATCTATGAGAAAGAGATCAAATGTATGTTTAAGCATATGAAAAGTGGATAAAGATCTTGACCTTGATGGTCTTAATGGTCTTTTTTTTAAATCTTATTGGGATATTATCGGTAATGATGCTACCAAATATGGCTTGAACCTCTTTGATTCTGGTAAGCTGCTTAGAGAGTGTAATCACACTTTTATCACCTTAATTCTGAGAATCACATGTACTTCTTGTCTTAAGGAATTTTGTCCCATCTATCTATGTAATGTCACTTATAAGGTTATTACTAAATTCCTAGCAAATAGGTTGAGTCTTGTACTCCCCAAACTTATTGACAAGAACCAGATGGCTTTTATAAAAGGAAGATAAATTGGATATGCTATTCTATTAGCTAATGACATTCTTAGCACCATATCTAATTCTCACAATCCTAGTAAGATTTGTGTGAAAGCAGATTTATCCAAGCCATATGACAGTGTCTTTAGAGATTCTATACTCTTCATGCTAAAATATGGGATTCCCTAGCATGTGGATGAGATGGATAAATATTTGCTCCAACACTGCTTCTTTTCAACTCCTAATTAATGTCTCCCATTCATCCTCTTTTGGAGCTTCAAATGGTGTAAGGTAAGAAGATCCCCTTGCCCCATATCTTTTTGTTGTGGCTATGCAGGATTTCTCAACAACCATAAACTCTTTGCTAAGGATTTATTCAATCCCATTAAAGCTTTTGACGAGTTTAGTATTTCACATATTCTTTTCATTGATGACTTTCTTATTTTCTCTAAAGCTGATGAGAAATTGGCTCATACACTTATGAAGGTTTTCATATTTTTCATATAAATTTGGCTTGACGTTGAACACCATGAAGAGTCAATTTTTTCTAAGTAAACGTTTTTATAATGAGTCCTTTTTTATATTCTCAAGATTGATATTACCCCTCTCCTTGTGAAATAATGAGTCTTCACTTGTTTACTGGTTGACTTACTAAATCAACGTGGAAGTCCATCCTCAACAAGATACAAAGAAAATTGGATACGTGGAAACATAGCCTCCTTTCTCAAGCTGGTAGAATTGAGTTAGTCATCTGACTCTCTCAACATATCACATTTTTGGATTTTTGTGTTTCCTATCCCAGAATTTTTCATTCTCCAAATTTAGAAAATCCTCAAAGAATTCATTTGAAGAGACATTGAAGACATAAGACACATGTACAATGTATCATGGGATGTTATCTGTAGACCAAATATTGAAGGAATTCTAGGCATTGGGCATATTGATGATTGGTTGAGGGCAGATATTCTCAAGAATCTATGGTACATTGCAAGTGATAAACAGTCTGTATGGGTCAATTGGATGCATTAGAAATATTCCAAAGTGGATTCATCTTGGTCTATTACATGTAAGCCAAATCTTCCCTGGCTTTTGAAAAAGCTTATGGATCATAGATATCTTCTTAAACCTTACATCAAATTTCATATTGGTCATGGTGGTAAGTTTCTATTATGGGAAAATTTGTGGCTTCCCCATAATATAACATTTTTGGAGGTTGTGGATAATCAACTAGTTTTCAGATTGGACCAAGATTATATTGTCAGGTGAAAACTTATCTTTCTGATAATATGTGGCGCCTCCCTAGTTTTGTGGTGCTGATGGTGCAAGATATTTTCAACAATCTACCTCCTCCAACTGGGGTTGTAGATTATATTACAATTTGCGAGGAGCATTTCAAAGTGAAAGGCACTTGGGATCTGGTTTGATCTAAAAATCCTAACATAGTCTAGGGTTCTTGTATTTGGAATGATAAAATCCATAGGAGGTGCTCATGCTTATTCTGGAAACTTTTTCTAAATAAGGTTACTAGTATGGATTACCTTAAGAGGTTTGGATTCTCCCTTGCCTCAAGATGTATTCTATGTAGAGCCAATTCTAAGAATATACAACAATTTTTATTTGACTATGTTTATATCTCTCGTGTATGGGATTTCTTCTCTACTAATTATGGTTAAAGGCCCAATTCATTGCATGATATGCTAAGTATCAAAGAAGGTGATAAGCAAGTTGAGGCTATATTTATTCTTTACTATACTTTGTCAGAAAGGGATTTTTGGATTTTCTTTGATATTGATAAAGATACTAATTCCATATGGTCTAATAGCATCAGAGATACCTATAGCCTGTATATATAGGCCTCTGTTTCCTTCCTAATTTTTGTACAAAATTTTCTTCTTTAGTAGTTTGGATATTCTTTGTTGGCTAGTTTTGTACATACTTTTTGGTTCGCGATGGAAGTAACACATTGGTTTCATAGAAAACAATTACAAGTTAAAGTGATTCAAGGCTTCCTACATCATCATATCGACACACTTGAATGTAGTGTGATTTAAGGAGGGTGAGCAGGGGCCATGCCTCCCAAGAAAAATTTAAACTACCCTTTCATATTTATATATCTAAATATTTGATATTCAATACATGTAGAATAGTTGTTTAGTATAGATAAATACATATTCATTTCAAGTGGTACAGGAGATAAAAGGGAAAAGTGTTTAGGGCATCAATTGAAAGGACACTAGTCTAGATCTCAACATAGACATAGTTTTAGTGTATCTATATTTTCTTTTTGATGAATTTTATTTGATATTTTGTATCACTATGTTGTCACTACAATATCATATAATAGTTAACTAGTTAACGTGACATACATTAGCAAAAGGACTTTCAAAGTTTCTATTAGTTTCCCTTTTTGATCAAATATTTTCATTTTATAGTTCAAATATTATTCGTGTTGGTTTTTATTTTAAGAATACTACAGTTGTATTTCTATTCTTCACTTGAGAAGAAGAAATGTACATATATTAGGTATAAATTGATCTTTTTCACACAAAATTAAATTATAGAAGTTCAAATCATAGTACAACAAAAAAGTATATTTGTCACATTAATTAATACCATAATAGTTTTTCTTATTTCAAAACGTCCTAATCTATTATATATATATATTATATCTTTATAATCTTTGTTCCATATATTCTCTGCCCTTTTCCTACATACTCTTGTGTAATCGATTGTTATACAACAATTTTTCCTAACAAAATCTAAATTGACAAATGATTTTCTACATTAAACAACACTTTCACTTCCCCAAAATTTTCACTTCGTACCTTATTTTTTCAATTCCTCCTTCCCTACTTCTCCTCTTTTGACCAATAAATTTAATTTATTCTTATTCTCCATATCTAACACCAATCATAAAAAGGAACAATGTACAAACTAATACAAATATGTATGTTGCTTTACGTTAGTAAGTGTAATTGTTAGAAAAACTAAGCAATTCACTTAGACAATATCTTCTATACACTAAAATTATTTAATATCATTGAGTGATATTGATAAGTAATATAGTACAACCATACATCAATTTTTGACTCTCTTTACTCATACATATATGTTTTCTTTAGTGACATAGTTTAAATGTTATTGTCATTATACTTATAGATGTAGAAAATTAATTTGAAAAATAAAATATTTATTAAGGGAAATTTTCATACTTGTCTTGTTCTAGACACTCAATCAAATTATCCTATAATAAAATAAAAATATATTTCTTTGTTCACTTAAAAATAACTAGCATAGATATATGAAATTTGAGTGTTACATAATAAAGTATATAAAATTGATTAAATGATAATTTACTAGTTATATGAATGTAATGTCACCATTAAAAATTAAACATAATCTATATTTTGACAAAATATAGTTTTGTAAACATATAGTGTTGAATTTGATTGAGAATCATATATACAAAGTTAATGCCAAATTAATACATGTAAAATTTTAATGTAGAATTTTAGAGTAAGCATGAAGTTTAAGTTAATAAATCTACACTGGAAAAGTTTCCCATATAATCATACCTTTGTTATAATATACATACATAATGTAAATAGACTTGTAAATATAATATTTAAGCATCACTTTGCTTTCAGTTTCAATTTATATATAGTTTTTGATATTCCAAACTAAGCATTGACTCCAACATGCACACACAATTTTCTAAAATAGAGATTTTTGTATAGACGTGTTCTACATAACATGTTTCCTACTCATCATCAAATAATCATGTCTTATTTGGGTACGCAATATCAGATTGTTGGATCTGCTCTGACTGCATGTCGTATTGGATGAACAAAACTAGGAAATTAGGAGGAGTGGTCATGAGACTGGGCAAGAGAAAAAGCATAATCTAGAAATTATGGGAGGAATAATGGAGAGAGGGTAGAGTGGTGAAGTATACAAGAGTAAGGAGGTGAGAGATCATATATTCTTACTTGGTGATGGACATTCACATACCTGTGAGTTGGTTTCGTTTTTATTTTTTACAAAGTGAAATCTAGCGGCTCCACAATCAAGTGTATTTGAGATTTGACATACTTTAGCATATTCTAGTACAAACATGTACACACACACACAAATATATATATATATATATATATATATATATAGGGCCTATCTTTATTGCCCGCGCGGGTAGCTACCCGCCCACCCTTCTAATCATTTTTTTGAATTTTTTTTTCGCAATTGTAGAGGACTATTTTGTCAAGCTCTCCAAAAAATTTTAGCCAAAAATAATATCATTTGCCCCTCCAAAATAAAAAAACCCGTCCTTATATATATCTGATGTATATTTTGTACAGAGTTACTTTTTTGGCCAGCAGAGTTACTTTTTTGACACTATAGTTACTTTTTTTACAGCAGAGTTACTTTCTTAGCCAGGAGAGTTACTTTTTGAGCTGCCGGGTAGCCAAAATCCAGGCTACCCACGCGGGCAATGAATGAATGGCCATATATATATATATATATATATATATATATATATATATAGGGCCCATCTTTATTGCCCGCGCGGGTAGCTACCCGCCCACCCTTCCCACCACTTTTTTAAAAAAAACAATTTCTTAATTGTAGAGGACTATTTTGTCTAGCTCTCCAAAAAATTTTGGCCAAAAATAATATCATTTGCTCCTCCAAAATAAAAAAACCCGTCCTTATATATATCTGCTGTATATTTTGTACAGAGTTACTTTTTTGGCCAGCAGAGTTACTTTTTTGGCCACCATAGTTACTTTTTTGACAGCAGAGTTACTTTTTTTGCTGCAGGGTAGCAAAAATCTAAGTTACCCGTGCGGGCAACGAATGAACGCCCATATATATATATATATATATATATATATATATATATATATATATATATATATATATATATATATACTTAAACATGCCACCGACACAATATACTCAAGTTATTTTTCATCAATAATATTTTTTCCTCAAAATACAAACTGTTGATCTTCTTAAATATGAACATGTTATATATGAAATTTGAGATCATTTGGACACGTACAAGTCTTGCTTCTAAAGACATTACAAATGATATAATTGAAATAAGTTATATGTGTCCATTTTTCATCTTGGATGAGTGACCTACAATGTACAATGTGATCAAATTTGCACTATGCATGTATTTGCTATACAAATGAATATGAATGCTTTAAATTTCTAGAAAAATTGGTCTTATATGCAAATACTACTTGATTGTATGGTGTGATATATACACTCTGCATGTATTCCAGGATGAATCTTTACACACATACACACACACACAAACATCTATCTATATATATATATATATATATATATATATATATATATATATATATATATATGTGTGTGTGTGTGTGTGTGTGTGTAATACATCCTTATTATACAAATATTTGCATTTCAAATATGGAATTCATGTGAAAAACTATCTTATAACGCACACACACATATGTATATATATGTGTGTGTGTGTGTGTGTGTGTGCGTTATAAGATAGTTTTTCACATGAATTCCATATTTGAAATGCAAATATTTGAATAATAAGGATGTATTTTAAAAGTACATATTTCTTTTGTGAATTTCCCTTTGCCATAGGCTTAATGGTTTTTATTGATTTCATTAGTCCAATAATGAATATAGGGAAAAAGGAAGAAAAAATCCAATATTAGGTAAAATACAAAAGGTAATGGGTGATTAATAATATACATGTGGAATTATGTGGAGTTTTCTAGAAAAGAGGTGTTGAAGGCCACTAATTTTTTATTTTCATTTTCACATGGTTTCTAAGGAGAAAAGTAATCAAAAGAAGAAATATGGAAAAGGTAGAAAAAGAAAAGAATTGATTTAATGCCTCAAATAATGAGATAAGGAGGGAGACTTGGAGATTAAGAAGAACACTTTTAAGTTGAGTATTTTGGTATCCAATATCTCCCACACTTAGATAAAGTTATTAAAAACCTCCCTTTAAAATTTGGGATTAAAAAGTAAAAGGAGAGAGAGATATTAATTTTTCTAGAAATGCCAAAGTGAATGAATAAATAGAAACATACATTAAATGCCATGCCTATTCTTATTTGGAAAAGATTACCCGCAGATAGTTATATTATCACAACATTATTGACCCTTGGATCAGGATCAGATGATTAAAAGATCATCCTCTAGCTCACGACGAACAAGGAAAGTTGGACCAGTTAAGGAATGTTTTCCCGATCGATTTTCTCTCAACTCAGTGCATGAGCAAGATAAAAAAATCTTTCCAAACCTACCTACCCTAGGTTTTGCCTAGTGTTGAGAACTCTAGAAAATTTTCCCAAATCATTGATGTGAAGAGAAATGATCCCTTGATCCCAGGGCTATATAAAGGCATGTGCATCCAATGCAACATCACCATTACACTCACAAGGCTCTATGCAATCTTATATTCATTCCCTGAACTCAATTCCTGCTATAGCACCCCCTTCACCTCTAATCCTCTCTGGATCATTGTCGGATATCCCTTCTTGTCGTTCCATCAAATTTGACCAACACCGGAGCAATTGGACCCACCAGTGAGATCATGGAGGCATGGCAGAGGCTTGGTAGCTTAGTTGATTGCTGAGGGGGCTTGGATTTCAAAATCAACTAGTGAGTTGACCATGTACTTGGTCGAGAGAAGAGTAGAGGATGAATAAGACATCTAGGGATTTTACCTCTTTATCCTTGTCTCCTCTTCAGAACTAGTAAGGACTTCTTGGTCCTTTTCCCTTCTTTTTTAGCCACTAAGCAAAGTCAATACAAGCGCAGATCGCCAAGTGGCGTGAGCTCATTGGCTCCACCCAACTGAGTTGGCAAGGCTGGACCCGGGTGCGCTGCCTAGGTGGTTGCTTGTGATTGTCTAGATATATTTAATTTTGCTAAAATCTTAGTAATTGATAAGAATATGCAATGATGACATGTTATATATAAAAATTGATCAAAAAAATGCAAGGAATGCAACAGAAAATAGTTCTAAGATCTGATTCTGTCTCTAATTATAAAGTGCCTAAAGTTACCAACTTTAATGTTTTAAATGCAAAATCCTAATTTCTAGGTTTTGACGATCATAATACGATTAAATGATCTTAATAGTCAAAGTATGGTATTTTTAGATAAAAAGGATATATTTAAATTAATTTGAGATTAACACTGTATAAAATGTTACGTGTAGGGTTTGCAAGTTAAAAATGCATTAGCTATGCTAATTAGGGTTTGGAAAGACAAAACCCTAAGTTAACCCCAAAACCCCAACTTGGAACCCAAGTTTGTCTTAATGATAGATTTTGGACAAATTAGTAATACGTGGGTATTATGCATTATTTTCAAGATAGTTGCTTGCTTGGTTGCTTTTGTTGCCTTTTACTAACTGAGAAAGCTATCTTGTTATTCCTATGACTACTCAACTTAACCAACTCTCATGGTTTTTTGCGGTTTTCCACATCTTTTTTGAAGAAGATTAGAGATAGCTATTATTCATCCCGTTCTATACTACGGGAAAACATAGAAGGGATAGAAATATTAATGTCTGGCGATAGCCAGCTGGGTTTAACACTTGTGAAGTGATAATTTTGACTGGAGTACAGGGTATGTTTTGCAATGTGGTCCGCCACCACATTATGTTTGCGTGGAATGAAGGAGAGTTTCGTTCTCGGATACGCAGATAAGATGGTAGAGGCCCTCCTCCTCAATGGCTCGAATCTGCTTTCAGCTTCTCTAGGTTGCAGAAAGGATTCAATTGCAGACGTAGAGTCTGAGTAGATGATACTGTTATGACAACCATGGAGCCTACAGGTTTCCAGGGCCTATACAATTCCTTTCATTTCCGCCTCCTTGGCCGAGGTAGCACAGCAGTGAGACCCCCGCCCCAATAGACAGTTGCCTTGTAGGTCAGTGACATGAATGCCTATACCCATCTTGAGACTATGGCTTTGGAACGCAGCGTCCACAAAGAGGATATGCTGTGAGTTTCCTGGATGTTTGGAAATTGGGCCACGCAACTTACGTCCAGCGTGGGATGGTGTTATGGTGAGCTGCATAATAGCCTGCGTTCGACCTATGATGAAAGCTGCATGAGTAGCCGGTGGCTTTTGCTCCCCATTATGGATATAATCATTGTGTGCTCTCCATAGCGCCCATCAGCCAATGCCGCCAAGGATCTTGTCTTCGGCATTGCCATTCCCATTGATTATCAGTTGGATCCACTCCTCCTACGAACCACTGAAGAAAGTTTGATTCATCCCAAGTTGAACCCAGACCTGCCTGCTAGAGGGACAGTCTCTAAGACAGTGCACGATGGATTCACTCATAGAATTGCAGCGTTGGCAGGTATCCTCCACAGTGATGTGTCTTCTGACCTTCTCCACATTGGTCAGAAGGGCTCTGTGTCTAAGAAGCCATAGGAATGTTCGGTACTTGTTGGGCACCGGGCTAGACCAGACCTTCTTCCAATTGTTAGAAGACTGGTGCAGGTGTTCCTCCCGCAGCCAGCTATAAGTTGTGCGAACAGTGAGCTCTCCACTTGGTTCTAGTGGCCATGACCACGTATCTGGGCCTGCATCAACGCATGGTGGTAGCGTGCTCTCAATGAGGAGCCACAAGCTTTGTGGTAGGTGAGCGTAAATGAATTCCCAATCCCATGCTCCATCGAGCTGAATCATGCTTTGGACAGTGAGATCATCAAGGCCCTCCGGGATAGTGGTGTTGGGATCAAGCTCCATGACGGACTTGCCCAGCAGCCATCTATCATGCCAAACATTAGTAGATGCGCCCGAGTTTATGGTTTTGTGACAAAATCCTTCCAGCTTGGGAATGTGCGCCTTAATGAAGGCCCATGCAGCGAAGCATGGCTTTCTTGAGAAAGAGTTTCCCCGTACATATTTGCCCCTTAGCACCCTTGCCCACAGGCATGAGGGGTTGTTAATGAATTGCCAAGTATTTTTTAGCATCAGAGCATCATTTTGAGCATGGGCTTCTTTGAGTCCTAGCCCTCCATGCTCCTTGCTCTTAGTGAGATTTTTCCACGAGACTAGAGAAATTCGGCGCTGTAGGCGATTCCCGGACCAGATGAAATCCTTGATATGGCGGTTAATATCATCACAGAGCATAGGAGAAAGCTTAACAGTTTGCATGGTGTATGATGGAATCGTCTGCAGGGTGCTCTTTGCCAAGGTAACTCGGCCAGCAAGAGATAAATGGCGGGCAGACCAACTGTTCATTCTAGAACAAATGGATTGCAGTATAGATGCGTGCGTGTGCTTATTGAAGCGATGATGAAGCAAAGGCACTCCCAAATACCGACCCAAGTCATTGGTGCTAGGGATTCCCAATCTACGACAGAAACCACACTTCTCCGCATTCGTGGTGTTAGGGGAGAAGAAGCATCTTGATTTTTCATGAGAAAGAACCTGTCCGGAAACCTGAACAAACTTGTGTAGGATAGTCTTAATAGTGGTAGCTTGTTTATTGGAAACTTCTGCCATTAGAAGAATGTCATATGCAAACAAAACATGTGTGAGAGGGACACCATTTCTTGAGAGCATAATGGGTTTCCAATCCCCCGTGTTAACAGACGCAACAATTTCTTGGCTTAAACGTTCCATGCATAACACAAAGATGTATGAACTGTTAGGATCGCCCTATCGAACGCCCTGACAAGCCTTGAACGCCTCCAAAGGAACGCCTTCCCAAAGGATGGAGGTACTGCCTGACGAGATGATCTGCATAATGAGCTTGGTTATGATAGTTGGAAGACCGGTCCTTTGAATCATGTCTTCGATGAAATCCCACCTCATGCGGTCAAAAGATTTGGATAGGTCTAATTTGATTGCCACCCATTTCTTTTTTCCACGCATTATTTTCATAGAGTGGATGACCTCCTATACAATAAAGATGTTATCGCTGATACGCCGACCTAGAATAAATCTAGATTGATTTACAGAAATCCAACTATTGAGGAATGGTTTGATCCTTTCAACAATAATCTTGGAAATGAGCTTAAAACAACAGTTGTTTAAAGAGATAGGCTTGAGATCTGAGCAACGTTGAGGGCTAGGCACCTTTGGGATGAGGACCATTAGCGAATCAGCAATACGTTCATCAATACAGCCAGACTAAAAGGTAGAACGAATGGTGGAGACGAAGGAGCTACCCACATGTCCCCAGTTGGTCTGTACAAACTCGTTGTGGATAACGTCAGGGCCAGGAGCTTTGACTGGGGCCATGAGGAACAATGTTTTTTTTTATTTCAGTAGCATCATGTATTTGGCCCAGGTCGCACGAGGCGGGAATGCCGGGGAAGAGTCCAATATAATTGGATATGGCCGTACTACTAGGAGTAGGAATAGTCTCGGTGCAAAGCAAATTACAGAAGTAGGATCTGACTAGAACACGAAGGAGTGAGGGGGCCTCAATCCAAACTCCATTATCATCTTTAAGTCTCGAAATCTTGTTATGGTGGCGTCGGGCTTTGACAAAGGAGTGAAAGAACTTATTGTTACCATCACCATATTAGAGCCAGTTGATGTTAGATTTTTGTTGCCTGTCGGCCTCTTCTCGGAGAAGGATGGAGTTGAGTTCCTCTTGTAGATCAATAGAAAGAAGCTGGTTAGTAATATTAGATGAATGAGTATGTACCTGACATTTAGCAAGCCGTCTAATGATGTCAGTCTTTTTTTTATGGTGCTATATATTGCGTTCAGAATCCCACTTAACTGCAGTAGCTTGGAAGGGCGGAAGAGCTTCAAGAAGGGCCTTAGAACTGTCCCAGACCGAGAGGAGCTCGGACTTGAAGGTTGGGATTTGGTTCCAGATCATACGGGTTCTGAAGTGAGGCTGGTGATGCCGTGTTGTACGCTGGCTAGCAATCAAGAGGGGGCTATGGTCGCTATAAGTCAGTGGTAGAACGCTGACTGACATTCCATTCTCAACAGAGAGCCAATCCACGTTGGCAATAACCCTATCCAGCTTTTCAAGCAACAATCCTTTCTTGAAAGTAAAACGATTACCGGAAGACCGGATATCTGAGAGCCCTGTATTAAGAAGGAGGGAATTGAACTTGAGGCAAGAGCGGCGATCAAAACCCTTGCCACCCAGCTTTTCTGACAGATCTAGCATGGTATTAAAGTCACCCATTGCCGCCCAAGCACCAGAGATATTAGTAGCTAGCACAGACAGTCTCTGCCAAAGGAGGTCCTGTTTCATCGGATTCGGGCTACCATAAATGACAGTGAGGTACCACGCACTGTTGATATAGCAATGGATATATTACCGGTGACTTTGAATGATATCTACTTGGCATTTGTGGGAATCCTAGAGGATCCAAATGCCACCTGAGAAGTCCAGGGCCTCCACACGATGGGAAGAAGAATAGCCGAGTTTCTGTATGATATTGTCAGTAGAAATACCACTGCACCGCGGCTCAATGATGGCGAGGATATGGAGGCTGTATCTCCTTTTGAATTCTCGTAATAGATTAAGCTTATCCTTGGAGCAAGCTCCTTGGATATTCCAATAAAGAATGTTCGTCATATAGGAAACTTAGTGTACAAGGGCCTGGTTATTCAATGGATGGCGGCGAGGAGGCCTGAAGTATCAGCTACCACATCCATTGCTTTGTCTGCACCTGGGTCGATTTCCTCGAACGAAAGTGCCTTCTTGACGAAAGGATTTTGATCATTGTTGGTGCCTACAAGTTGGGCCAACTTACCCTTTTTGCGTTCACATCCTGGTCTCACAGTTTGATATACGGCCTTCCTGTTTCGGAGTATCATGCCTCCGCTGCCGCCTCTGTGGGATCCCCAAATAAAGCCTAGAGGGACTTCACTAGAGGTGTTAGGGACGCTGGCTTGGAATCGAAAGGAATCTACCATATGTTGAGATGTCTTTCCATCTACAGTCTCGTCGTCCACAAGGACCACTGTTGTATTGTTCATCTGCGGCGACGCTTGGGGTGCTGGGGGTTGTCCTAGCGGTGGCTTTGCAGAACTTTGCCCGCTTGACACTGCTGGCTTCTTAGTATTCTTCTTCTTATTCTTACGATTCGTGATTGTCTCCCATTGCCCCCCTGGTCAGGTTCATCAACGGTGGCTATCGTGGAGGCGGTCTTCTCTTATTGAGCAGGCGGCTTATCCTTGGAGTTGCCGTTCATTTGAGTAGCAGGGATCTTCTTCGTCAGCGGTTTACGCGGAGGCATCTTGGCATGGATAGCCTCTGTGTAAACGGGCATCGAGAGGAGGGGTCCAGTCGTTGCAGATGACGCCTCAGCACTGGGAAACTTGGGCCCAAACTTACAGTCTCCTTCAGCGTGGCCAAGGCGGCCACACTTCATGCAAAAGGAGGGAAGATTTTCGTACTCGAGTCAGAAGGTCTCGCCGTTGAGCACTACCGTTGGAAGCAGGGGCTTCAAGGTGTCGACTTCAACTGTGATCCGAGAAAACTTGCAGCGGTGTCCGGATTAAGTAGTGGCATCGATTTTGATCGTTCTCCCGATCAAGTCCCCGATACTCGATAGTAGTTGATTTTGAAACAGATAAACGGGCAAGTCTGCGATTCTTGCCCAGACTACCAGTTTACGTGGGATAGGGTCCGAGGGTCTAAACTCCTTCGACCAAGACTGGACGGAGATATAGTGATTGAAGATCGTCCAAGGGCCTCCTGTCATTGCTCGGATGAAGTCACTGTTGTTAGACAACTGAATGATGTAATAGCCCATGTCAAGATCTATTGCTCGATAGTCGCCGGATAGGGCCCAGAGAACGGCGATCATGTTCATAAGAGCGTTGAAGCTGAAGTTTGTACCGATGAACTTTATGACGATGGCATACTTCCAGGGCTCCAAGAGAGGAGGTAGGGTTGCAGGGTTAATGGAGATCTGCGGCAGATTGCCGCTGCAGTCTATCCGGATGTCATCTGCTTTGAGAAAGTCCAGGGGAACCAGAGTGAGGGATGTCGGTGCCTTGGTGGTGTGACCAACAGTTGCGTCTTTATACGACAAACCTTCTGGAGGCGGGGGAGGGTTGGCCGACGTCATGGAGATGTCTCCTTCAGAATCGCCCACAGGTTTCAGGTTGGTGTCTGCATCTAGGGGAGGGTCATCGTTGTCAGTGGTTTGACGGGGTTCAGGATGAGAGGCACCGCAACCACCACAGACGCCGCCTCTCCCACCACCACCACGGAACCCTAACATGTTTTTTTCCTCTGCTTTGCGGTTTTCCACATTGATTACAAATAGTTTGTTGATTGTTTATGTAATTCCTACAATATTTAAAGCCTCTATGAGTATCACATTATATAAGTATAACTTGTTCAAATATATTTGGTGGATTTAAGTGATACATGTGGGATGTAAGAAATGTTAGTATGATGAAGGGTGATCAAGCCAGGGTAGGATGATCAACAATAAGATCAATTTGGATTAGGGTGGTCATTATGAGGCCAAGTCGGGATATGATGACCATTGCAAGGCCTAGTCAGAAAAGGAAGGCCATAACAAACCGAGCCTAGGAACATGAGGTTATGATAATCCCACTGTAGGGACTCAACCCTAGAGAGAGGGTACCCACATGAGTACTCTAGAGAGGGAGTGTACCACATAGATTAAGTTGAAAAGTTAGAAAGAAAATGCATGTTCAATTTTGTACTCATATTTGTTGTTATGACTGAATATGTTGTTACAACTAGATGTGAATATTTTGTTTCCCCTTCATACCAGTATAACTTGTTATACTGACTGTGTTTTTGTTTCATGACATTTTAGGTCAAACTGTTGTTATTCTACAATATGGACTTCCAGTGAAGATGACACCAAAAGAAAAGACGTTTAAAACCACCTAGAGGATTTAGTTAGATAGATTTTATTTCATGCTGCAAACTTTAGGTTCCTATCATGTAACTTCTTAGCAGAGAGTATATATTTTATCTTATTACCAAACACATTTCTATTCAGTGACATTTATTAATTATTCTTGGTTAATTGCTAAACTAATTACGCTCTGGGAAAATATCACAATATCGTATTCCTCTAGAAGAAAAATAGAAATTGCACTTTCATTATGGTCTGACTCGATCATGTATTATGATAATGGACCTTGCCCTCTCGATCCACCTTAATTGGGGATGACATGAGGAGGGGGTCGTTGTCAGTGGTATAATAGCCATAACCCCTTCTAGTAGGTGGGGTCCACATGGGCATGTGTAGGCCAATATGTGAGTCTTGTGGTCCAGGGTAGTTGGAAAGGGTTATTGAGTTCATGGAGCCACCCTTGCACTAGTAGTATCCAGGCATGTTGGGAAGGGATATCTGAGTTGATAAAATCACCCTTGCATTGGTAGCTGTGAATGGGAGTTGGGTGTACATGACCATTCTGGGTCTGCACTGAAATTGGAAAGTGATTATGAGGCCACATAGTTGAGCCTTGATGAGGACATCAAGAGTGTAAGTGGGGGAGATTCTAACATTCTAGGATTTGAGGCCTTGGATAAAATAATCTTAAAAGGAATGATTGAACTACCCATATCACCAAAGTGCACCTCCTTTTCAGGGAGCCCTCTACTAAAGAACTCTTTGGTTCAATGTGCTCAACCTAGAGTAGCTTGCACGTGAATGAGGACAAAGCACATGATTAAGGCTTGTGGTGGTTTGTGGGGCCAATCGTCATTCCTAAAACTGTACTAGAGGCCTTGGGTTGTAGGTCCAGGTGTTACAGATAGTATCATAACCTGATTTACCATTTAACCTTTAATAATTATTAAATTTTAACAGTTTTGTAGAACCCAAGGGAATTATTAGAGTAGTTTCTAAAGACAATAGTGTTTATAAGGAACCACAATCGAGGGCTAACAAAACTTTCCTATGTACTACTAGTCATCTTACGAGGACTTTCGGAGCCGTGCATGCTGACTGGCCAAAGTCAGAGGATTTTACTTGAAATAAAATACCTCTAGGATTTCTTCTCATCCAATTTCATCCCCACTCCACCTCCTTGCTTCACTCACAAAACCTCAGGGGCCTAATAATTGCTCTCTCTACCCTTATGATATTTAGGGTTATGGATATTGGGTTAAGGAATCATCTGCCAAATAAGAAAATGCATGTAAACAAGATGACATGGACATAATTTTATGATGTTTTTATGACCTAAATATGAATATGAGATAAAAAAAATACTTATGTGAAACAACATGGCCCGTGTCAAGATTACGGTCATCCCCAACAACACACACATGGAGCATCTAGAGGGGAGGCTCTCTCGCAAGAAGTGACTCTCCTCAGAGAAGAGGAAGTCCATGGAGGGTGAGTCCTCTAAGAAGAGAAAGAGGGAAGGGGAAGCCTTTGTTTAGAGAGGTCTTGATCCTGAGGCTGTCCCCTTTGACATGATGAACCCTGAAGATGGTCCAAACCCAGAAGATGAACCAATGATAGAAGATAACCTCGACCATGTGACCAGATCCACACTGACAGTTGGGCAAGTGGTTGTTCACACCCCTATGCACTCTGGATGGAGCAACAGAAGAAGCCCACTGAGGCTATCCGTGCTCTTGGACTCAAAGATGTTTCTAGAGATGAGAATGGTGAACCTCTACCTGTCTGCCCCCGTCTTGGAGCCACCATCTTGGACTTTTTCAAACTGTATATAGAGAAGTTCTGGGGTGAAGATAAGACTGAGGTAGTTGATAAGGTGGATGCTTGGTTTCTTGTTGTAGAAAATGGCTTTTGTATTCTGGAGGCACAACCAAATAAAAAGGTGTTTTTTGCCGCTCATCTTTTAGAAGGAGCAACAAAGATATGGTGAGAAAACCATATAATGAGCCAATATCTAAATGAGGAACCGATGGCATGGGCATACTTTTATACTATCTTCTATGCAAGATTCATACCCACCTTCGCTAAGAAAGAGAAGGAAAAGAAGTTCATGTTCCTCTACCAAGACAACATGACAATACTAGATTTTGCTCAGAAGTTTTTTCTCCTCGAATGTTTTAGATATATGATGACTGATGAGTGTATAGTGGAACATTTTGTAGAGTGTCTGCACTCTCTAATCAAGCCTCATGTGATGGAGAGTAAAGCCACAAACTTCACTGAGACCCTTAACTTTACCCTAGACATGGAGAAGAGGATTATCCTTGCACAGAACCCGCCTAACAGATATTAGGGTTCACTGAAGGCACTTTTGCCCCAAGGAATGACAATAGAAGAGGGCAAGGTCATAACAATGGTAAGGGAAGGAATGGAGGAAAGGAAACTCCCCTTCATGAGGATTACAGTCGTGTCTGTCACACCCGTGGGAGGAGCCATCATGGCAACTGCCGATTTGAGAAGTGGGTGTATTTTTGTTGTTAGTAGGAGGGATCTCATAGCCAATTGTCCTCTCCCCGACCCCCAAGGTCTGGGCCCAGTGGTGGTTCAACCAGTGACTGCAACAACCTAGGGAGAAACACCACCTGTAGGAGAGTGGAGATAGACTCGAGTCTTTGCCATTGATAACGAAGAAGCTCAGGCTAATGCCAACCAACTTATAGAAGGCAACCATTCCTAGAATACCATTTTATATCCTTACCATAACATGCATTGTTTGACTTTTATATATATACTGTAGGAATGCTTGATATAATGGGCCATAATGTTAAAGCTTTGTATGACTCTAGTTCTACTAATACTTTCATTTTGAGAAATCTCGCAACTATACTTTGTTTGGACTTTAAGGACTCATCATATGTCTTAGAATGCTACCCCTAGTGGATAAATCTTTTCATCCCTCCTTAAGACACCAGTCATACCTGTTAAATATATGAGCAATGAACTCCCTAATGATTTTATTTTACTTGATATGAATGATTTTGATGTCATTATAGGAATGGATTGGCTTTATAACTATAATGCAAAAATAGACTGTAGGGAAAACAAAATAAGGATAGAAAGATCAGGTCATGCACCCTTTACCATTAGAGGTAGGAAGGATGCTACCACTAGCATGTATGTGTCAGTTGTGGAAGTAGAACATATGGTATCCAAAGGTTATCCAGCGTTCCAAGCTGTATTTATCAAGCCAGAGTCGAGATGCGACCCTTAGAGGAAATAAAGGTAGTCAAGAACTATGATGATGTGTTCACAGACAATTTTCTAGGCATACCTTCAGAGAGAGAAGTGGACTTCTTGATAGAGATAGCTCACTTGACAAACCCAATTTCCATGGCACCTTGCAGGATGGCTCCCACCGAGTTGCTTGAGTTGAAAAAGCAACTACATAAACTATTAGATAAGGGCATCATGCGACCTAGCACTTCCTGATGGGGCACATCAATCACTACTACAGAACCTACCTTTAGTGTCAGTTATTTAAGGCCTTTAGTGTTGATTTCTAAGCGACACCTATGTGGGCGACACTAAAAGCTCACCCATTACGCGTCGGTTCCAAAACCGATGCCCAAACTCTTCGCGTGCCACCGAAATCGCGCCTGTTCCCTGTGGCGCGAAGGTATAGGCGTCGGTTATTAGATAATAAACTGACACCATACCTTTGTGCCACAGAAAGGGTGCCATCTTGGCCACTATCAGCGTCGGTTATTAGATAATAAACCGACGCCATATACCTTCGCGCCACAGGAAACAGGCGTCGGTTATTTATATAAAACCGACACTATAACTTTGCGTCGGTTATTAGATAATAAACCGACGCCATATACCTCGCGCCACAGGAAACATGCGTCGGTTATTTATATAAAACCGACACTATAACTTTGTGTGTCGGTGTTATACAAATAACAGACGCCTATTGTTTTTTTTTCTTCTGTCAGTCTGCAGACCTGCTGTGGCTAGTCGCAGGATGAGAAACATGCAGTTAACTGCAGGTTTTACGACATCCATTGATATCAGCCAACAACAGGCACAAATCTGCAAATTTAACAACAAATATATTCACACATGCATTTAGCAATACAACCTGCAGTTCCATTTTATTTTCACACATTTAGAAACATTCATGTAGCTAGCAATCTGTAGTTCCATTCATTCACATTCACACATGTAGAAACATTCATATAGCAACCAACACTTTCATTCATTTTCACTCAGACACATGTAGAAACATCTAGACATGTAGAAACATTCACACATATATTATAATTCAGAAATTCATTTACAAAATATAATTCTTTAGTCATTATTCACTATCAACATCCCAATTATATTTTAAAACCCCCACTATTTGTATGGCTGTTGCCCATTCTTCTCTTCATTTAATTCTCCCATCATATAGGGAGCATGTACATCTGGTAAGTCCGTTCCTGTAGTGGGGTCAACTTTAAACACCTGTAAAGAGAATGATGTATATATATAATTAATGAGCTATAAATAAGATTGATATATTTCATATTATCTAATGAGACTATATAATACCTGAGCAATACAATCGATGTCCATACAATATGACAGACTAACACATATATAGTACATAACAACAGCAGCGTCAAATTTACATACAACACTATCTTAGTACATATATAGTGGGACTTATAAGGTGACGATCCCACCTGGTAAAACAGGTTATCGACAACTACATGTTACGACTGGGAGGTCGTGATTCAACAATCGTATGCATTAGCAGGAGGACAAACAGATCACCATAGGTTTGTCCTCCTGCTAATGCGTACAGTTGCTAAATCACGACCTCCCAGTCGTAACATGTAGTCGGTAACCTGTTTTAGCAGGTGGTATCGTCACCTTAGTCCCACTATATGTACTAAGCTAGTATTGTATGTAAATTCGGCGCTGTTGTTGTTATGCACTATATATGTGTTAGTCTGTCATGTTGTTATATGAATCTGAAGCACTTGTGTGTGCTGCACTTTATGTATTGTATCTGTATCCTGCTTCTCTTCATTGGGGCTTCTTCCTGCATATCCTGCATATCCTGCATAGCTATGTCATGGCCGTCCTGCATAGCCTTCTTCCTATATTTATTTTTCAAAGAGAATACAAACAAAAATTATTAGTGTAGAGTTAGTGAAATACTGATCAATGTCTAGAATTGGAATCGATCAAGAACCTATTCTCAGCATCGTGTATGTAATCTCGGGTGAGATTGGTCCTATAGTTCTTTAGCACCCTCCCACAATGTTTAGCATTTGTATTAACTAGAAGATAATGAAACATCAAATCAGAAAATGATATTGATATTAAAAAAGTAAACATTTATCTTCAATAAAAAAATATAAACATGCATGCCTCTAAAATTGTGATCTTTTATCAATTAACAATCCTTCATTGTGATCTCCGCGCACATATAAGTCATCATTAGCTTCAATATTTTGTGGAGTTGGCAACCCAACTGAGAATGGACTGGAGTCATCATATTTATCATAGTACTCTTCTTCATCTATAGGATCTTCAATGAACTGTCTTTTACCATGAAGAACAACCGACCATTTATCATTTGCAGGATCATCGATATAAAATACTTGTTTCGCCTGTGATGCCAATATGAATGGTTCAGCCTTCTCGCCAATCTTTTCAAAGTTCACTAAAGTGAAACCCAATTCATCCACTATAACTCCTTTGGTGTTATCAACCCAATTACATTTGAAGAGCGGAATTCTGAAATCTATGTAGTCAAATTCCCATATCTCTTCAATGACACCATAATATGACATTTTAGCTTCACGTGGACTCTTATCCTTTGCACTTGCAAAAAACATAGTCGATGCTTGAAGGGTGACCCCACTGTTTTGGATGACACTCTTATCATCTTGGCGCTTTGTGTAATATGTGAATCCATTAATGCCATACCCTTCATAAGACATAACAGTCAACTTTGGTTTAAAGGCGAGGCATTTGATAGTTTCAGTAATATCATCTGGTGTTTGAGATAGTTGATGTAAGACTTTATCTTCAAACCACTTAATAAAAGTCTTGTTATGCTCTCTAGCAAGCCACATTGTATTGGCTCGAGGATATTGTCTTTTGATGAAATTGGTATGTTCCTCGATATAAACGTTCACTTCGTCCATGTTGTGTAAAATATACAAATGACCTTGTTCCAACTGCTCACGGCTGATTACTTTCACACGTGATCCCAAAATTCCTTTGCCAAATAGCTCGTCAATATTCTTGTCATTATCAGGAGTGTCATTACCACTGAGAAAGTCATTGCAGAAATCCATAACCTCTCTCGCCACATAACCTTCAATAATACTCCCTTCAGGCCGATAACGGTTTCGAACATCACCTTTAAAAATGCTCATGTATCGTTCAAAGGGATACATCCAATGCAAGAAAACCGGTCCCAAGATTTTCACTTCCCTAGTCAAGTGGACAACAAGATGTACCATGATATCAAAGAACGAAGGAGGGAAATACATCTCAAGCTGACATAGGGTAACAATCACTTCTCTTTGCAAATTATCGAGAGTCTCAGGGTCAATAACTTTGCTGCAGAGACTGTTGAAAAAGAAACAAAGTCTGGTGATTGCAAACCTTACATGCTTCGGCAATATAGATCGAATTGCCACGGGCAATATTTGTTGCATTAGAGTGTGACAATCATGAGATTTAAGACCTATCAACTTCAGATCTTTCATTGATACCAATCTACGGATGTTGGATGAGTAACCATGTGGCACCTTAACATTTACCAAGCATTCACAAAAAGCTTTCTTCTCTTTTCTAGACAACGTGTAACAAGCGGGAGGTAAGTATGTTCTTTTATTACCCATTTCACGTAATTTTGTTAATTCTGACCTTATTCCCATTTCACGTAGGTTTAGTCTGGATTTTATCCCATCTTTAGTCTTACCTGGTATATTTAACAGAGTACCAATGATGCTATCACAGACATTTTTGTCAACATGCATTACATCGATACAATGTCTGACTGTCAAAGAACTCCAATAAGGAAGATCCCAAAATATTGACTTCTTCTTGAATGAAGACTTGTCACTCCGTGTAGTACATTGTGATCTCTTACCAAATTCATTGACAAAGTCTTTTATTCTTTCATAAACAACCTCCCCTGGTATAGGTTTAGGTGCACTGCGTTCCTCATTCAATTCATTGAATGCTTTGCGCTTCCTACGATACGGATGGAATTTTGGAAGAAACCTTTGATGACCGAGATATACATTCTTACCGCCATGTTTTAGTCTTGTTGAATCAGTGTTCTCTTCACATATAGGACACGCTTTAGCTCCTTTGACACTATATCCAGACAAATTCCCATATGCTGGAAAGTCATTAATAGTGCAAAACAACATAGCATGCAAACGAAATGTCTCTCTTCGTGAAGCATCATAGGTCATCACACCTTCACTCCAGAGTTTCTTTAAGTCATCAATCAGAGGTTCAAGATAAACATCAATGTCATTTCCAGGTTGTTTAGGGCCCGATATCAACAACGACAACATTACGTACTTATTTTTCATACACAACCAGGGAGGAAGATTGTATATAACAAGCATGACTGTCCAAGTGCTATGTTGGCTGCTCAATGTCCCGTACAGATTCATCCCGTCTGTACAAAGCCCAAGTCTTAGATTCCTGACTTCTTCATCAAATTCAGGGTATAATACATCAATCTTCTTCCACTGTGGGGAATCAGACGCATGTCGTAGGATCCCATCATTATTTTTCTTAACATCTGCATGCCACCTCAAATTCTTCACATCTATCGGATTGGCAAACAAGCGTTGAAACCGTGATATTATAGGTAGATACCACATCACCTTGGCAGGAGAACCAGTTTTGGACTCCCCCGAAGTCGTCAATTTATACCGTGACACACCACATTTTGGACAATCTTTCAAATCCGCATAGTCCTTTTGAAATAATACACAATCATTAGGACATGCGTGTATCTTCTTGGCATCCATTCCCATTCGGCACAACAATTTCTTTACCTGGTATGTTGAGATTGGCAGCTCGTTTCCTTCAGGAAGCATTTCTTTCAACAAAGATAGCAATGACGTGAAGCTTTTGTCGCTCCATCTATTGTTAGCTTTCAACTTATACAATCTCAACACAACGTTAAGCTTCGTAAACTTAGTACAACCTGTGTATAACGACATCTCAGCATCATGCACAATGTTTCTAAAAATGGGAGGTGGATCGATGTGCTCTACCCCACAACTATCCAGCATCGCATTAACGATGTCTACTGGAACTGGTTCCTTCACATCTACGTCATCGTAGGCAATTTCTTCTTCCACACAAGCACTGCTATCGACATCCACTGGTTTCGGGTTTGAAATCTCTCCATGCCAGTGCCATTATGTATAGCCTTGTATAATCCCGTTGCACATGACATGAGTTTTGATTTTGTCACCAGTGTTGACTTTCAAGTTGTTACCGCAATGCCTACATGGACAGTAGAACCTATATCCAAGTTGTTTCCTATGTTCCTCGGCAAATCTAATGAACTGGTCAAGACCAGAAATAAACTCTGGGGTGCAGTGATTGCGAATGGACATCCATGATCTATCCATTCTATGATCAAAGAGAAAACAAGTATATATTAGGACAAGATTAGGGTCTAGGGTTAACAAATACATGTGATGTCATTATTATATATAATAAATGTGTACCACCTATCCATTCTTGAACACCTAATCTCACTAGTAAGTGTATAATGTGTATTGGGTTTTCAAGAAAATTTCGGCAGCATTTCCCCACTGTTCTCCAAGTACATATGTACTTAGAGAACAAATGGGGAAATGCTGCCGAAATTTTCTTGAAAACCCAATACACATTATACACTTACATCCTAAGAGAGATTAGGTGTTCAAGAACAGTCCCAAACCGGGGACTATCCAAGATTTACTCCTAATGAGTAAATCTTGGACGGGTTTCTAGGCCAACAAATAATGTGTTGTCATTCTTATACCTAAAATCCTAGTTCTTCAAGTTAGGGTGATTATTGATGTCTTTAAAAGCATGATTGGCAATTTAGGGAAAAGTTCATCATTTACATTCCAAGCATGTCACATGTGTGCATTACAGTTCATCATTAAACAAGATATAAGCAAGTATGTCATATTAAAATAGACTATACAATATGAGAAAATAGTAGTGTAATCATGCAAATGGGAACATTCATGGGAACACACACTTCAGTTATAAGCATTCATGTAGCAACTTTCAGTTCCATTCATTAATCTCTTTTTACATCCACACACAGGGGTGTACCCCTAAACAATAACTAAACAAAGGGGTTGGTGTACCCCTAAACATGTGCATAATTAAAAAAACTATTAATACAGACAAGTCTAGATAGATAGACAACTAAATACTACACCAACATGGTCCCGCATCAATAACTTCTTTTTGATGATGAAGCTGTGTCACGAAGCTCCTCACTGTATTTAGATGAATCTGAACTGACAGGGGCCTCAGATTCAGATTCGTCCGAGCTGATATGCGACGCCGTGCGCTCATACCGCAGTAGATGATCGGGGGTCTCGCAGTTGCTGTTGGTTATCCAAACTTTGATGGAATTATGGCCAACTGGATGGAGAAAAAGCCTGTTGCAACAGACCACATGCATCTCTCCAATCCAATCACGCCAACCGGATTTTGATACAAGATTTCCCGCCAAATCATACTCAACCTCAATCACATGTGAATAATTGCCAAAAGTTATGGTCACTTTACCAGGCATATAGTGTCTTCCTTTTAGAAAACGCCAATGTTTGGGTATGACCAATTGGTTTAAGGAACGATCATCTAGGATGATGTCCAATTGTTCTTCAATAGGGAACGTTAGCATTGACATCGAGGCCCAGTTCATAGTGACTGTTATGGGTGGACATGGACTGCACAATATTAGTATTAACAAAGTGTAAGTACATATAACGATGTTATATATTTTCAGAAAAAGTTGTATAATATCAGTTAACCTTTTATTGCTTGTCATAACCAACTTTATTGTGGTAGACATGATAGCTTGAAAAGAAGTCTACATATGTACTTAGAGAACAAATGAGGAAATGCTATCAAAATTTTCTCGAAAACCCAATACACATTATACACTTACATCCTAAGTGAGATTAGGTGTTCAAGAACAGTCCCAAACCGGGGACTATCCAAGATTTACTCCTAATGAGTAAATCTTGGACGGGTTTCTAGGTGCTTACTAAAATAGAACCATTATATGGAACTAATCCTACATTATACACATACTTTTCCTGAGTAAGATAATGTGCACTTCATGGAATTATTAAGATCTGAATATATATAAGTTGTTTCTACCTACTTTGATGGGATTTTTTAACATTCGAGTCTTCCATTTAAGGCATTAGATGCATATATTGCAGTCCATTGTGTTGAGATAAGAATCCCATGTGATACACACGATTGAGAATCTTTCACGATACTAGGAAAATACACAACTAGATATTCATTTAGGTGTTAGACATTCATTTAGGTGATCCTGATAACTCGCAGGTATGCACAACTATAAAACAATAGACTTGTCACACATAAAACACCCTATACAACTATAAAACAAAAAAGTATTAAGATATGCATGATACAATAACTATTTTGCATCACATTACAACAGACTTATCATTGATACCTTACTAACTTATTTCCACATTTACATATCATCACTTGATCAAAATTACATGTATTGTATAGACAATAGAGGATTCAACTCAGTAGAAGCACAAAATTAGTACCTAAACCCTAAACACAAATAAGTAAATAACTTTAAAAAAAATAAAAAAATGCCCAGCAGTTGCTTGGGCGTGCCTTGGTACCGCCCAAGCAGCCGCCGGAGCAGAGGAAGAAGGAAGAAGGCAGGGTGGGCGGGCATACCTTGAGGGAAGAGGAGAGCAGTGGCTGGAGCACAGCAACCACCGACGGAGGCGGCGGCAAAGAGAGGAGAAGTGCCGACGAGGACACGGAGCAGCGGCGGCGAGGGCACGGAGCAGCGGAGAGGGCACAGAGCAGGAGCACGGACGGCCGCCGGTGAGCATAGAGGGCAGGAGCAGGAGCAGGAGCACGGCCGCCGGTGAGCACGGAGCAGCGGCGAGGGCAGGAGCACGAGCACGGCAGCGGCGGCGGAGGAGAAACGACCGGCGGGGGCGAGTAAGAAATCGCCGGACCTAACTGAAATCGGGAATGAAACTGGGAAAGGGGGAAGAGTCGCTCGCGTTGGTGAGATATTAAGTTGACAATAAGCATCGGTTATTCAAAATAACTGACAACGAAACCAACAGTGTCGGTTCTTTTCCAACAACCGACGCTTATACTAGATTATAGTCGTCGGTTTTTAACTAAAAGATAACCGACAACTATTCCTGTCCCACGAATAATCTTTGGTCGTCGGTTATTCATTTATAAACCGACGCCATATGTGAAATTTTGGAGGTAATTTTTTCGCTAGAATTTTGGTTTTGGCGGTTGATTTTAGGTGTCGGTTGTTTATTAATTAACCTACACTTAATAAAAGCGGTACCCGTGTCTGGTCGACCTTCACAGATTGTATGTCGGTTTATGTTATAAACTGACACTGTAGAGTTTAGATGTCCGTTTATGTATACAACCGACACCTTGAAAAGTGATTTTATAAGCCATTTCTGTAGTAGTGAGTCCTCTTTTTCAAGAAAAAGGATGGATCACTTCACATCTATATTTACTATAGAATGATAAATTAGGCTACCATTAAGAACAACTATCCTCTACCCCGTATAGATGACCTATTTGACTAGCTCAAAACTACTTGAGTATGTTCAAAGATTGACCTGAGATCCAATTATCACCAGTTGCAAGTTAAGAGTGAGGATATCCCAAAAATTGCTTTTCAAACCTACTGTGGCCACTAAGAGTTTTTTGTTATGCCTTTTGGATTGTCCGATGCTCCAAAGTGTGTTCATGAGCCTCACGAATAATGTGTTCCAACCTTTCCTCGATACCTTTGTCATAGTGTTCATATATGACATCTTGGTTTACTTTGATGACATAGAACAACACCCAGAACACTTATCTAAGGTCCTTGATATCTTGAGAAAGCAAAAGTTTTACTGGAAATCCTCAAAGTGCGTGTTTTAGATAGACTGAGTTATGTTCCTCAGGCACATTATATCTAGAGGAACCATTTCGGTGTACCCTTCCAAGGTAGCGGTTGTTCAAGAATGACCTACCCCAAAGAACACATTAGAGATTCACAACTTCTTGGGATTGGCCAGGTATTACCAACGATTCATCAAATATTTCTTGAAGACTACTTTGCCCTTGACAAATCTCACTTGGGAGGATGAGAAGTTTATTTGATCTGAATTGTGTGAAGCGCGATTCCAGGAGTTGAAAGAAAAACTCACCTCTGCCCCCGTCTTGACCATACCCCCGGGTTATGAAAGCTTCATCATCTTCACCAATGCATCAAAGATGGGCTAAGTATGCATACTAGAGAAAAACAAGCATGTGGTCGCCTTTGCTTCCATATAGATCAAGCCCAATGAGTTGAATTATCCGACCCATGACATGGAACTTGCATCTTTGTCTATGCCATGAATATTTGGTGACTTTATTTGTATGGGGCTACCTTTGACATCCTCACTGACCATAAGAGCATGAAGTATATGTTGACTCAGAAGGACCTTCAATTACGACAAAGACATTGGATGGAGTACCTAAAAGATTTTGTCTTCACCATAGCCTACCATCTCGGTAGGCCAATGTGGTTGTCAATACCCTCAGTAGAAAATGTCTCAGTTGTGTAGCTGGCTTAGTTATCCAGTGGAAGAGACTAGAATACTTTTCTCGATGGGCACCACAACTGTTGGCTGATAGGATTCTTCTTGTCAATATCCAGATCAAGCCTGACCTATTGATTGAGCTTGTAGAAGCCTAGTTAGACACATAGAGTCAGAAAATATGAAAGGTTTGATGGAAAAGCCTCAAGCACACTTCTCGGCGGGTGTAGATGGTGGAATATGATACAAAATTGTATTTGGGTTCCTGAGGATTCAGCCTTGAAGGACTGTATCTTGCAATAGGCTCATGGGTCAAAGTATATAGTGCACCCCGATACCAATAAGATGTTTAAGGACCTGCGATGATACTTTTTGTGGCTAAGAATGAAGAGATACATAGATTTGTATGTGGGCAGTTGTCTCACATGCCACATGGTGAAGGCTGAGAACCAACAACCCAGTGGGTTATTGTAATCGATTGAGATTCCTAAGTGGAAATGAGACTAGATCAACATGGATTTTGTGGCGGGTCTTTCCAAGACAAGAAAAGTTCACGATGCAATATGGGTTGTGGGGGATCGCATGACCAAGTCTTTGCACTTCCTACCCTGAAAGTCTCTGCCAAGGTGTCAAACTTATCTGAGCTTTACATATGAGAGATAGTTTGTTTGCTTGGTGTTCTGAGGTTCAATAATTTCTGATTGTGACCCTAAGTTCACTTCAAGGTTATAGGAACGAGTTCAAGAAGGACTCGATACAAGGTTGAAATTCAGTACAACTTATCACCCCCAAACTAATGAACAGTTAGAAAGAATGATTCAGACTCTAGAAGACCTATTGAGAGCATGTGTGCTCGATTTGGGTGGATCATGGGAGAAATACCTACCCTTAGCCGAGTTGGCCTATAATAACAGCTACCAAGCCAATATCAGGATGACTCCGTATGAAGATCTATATGGGAGGCCGTGTCGGTCACCGCCTTATTGGGATGACATCAGTGAGAGGACCTTGTTGAGGTCAGAGGAACTACAATTGTATGATGACAAAGTTGCTTTGATCAAGCAAAGGCTGAAGAGAGCCCAAGATTGACAGAAGTTGCATGTTGATGCAAAGCACACAAATTTGTACTTTATTATAGGTGACCATGTGTTTCTGAAAATCTGACCCCTCTGAGTTATAAATAAAACACAGGAGAGCTGAGTCCTCGATATGCAGATCTATTTGAGATTTTAGAATAGATTAGTGAGACTGCTTATCGTTTAGCTTTACCTCCATAGTACAACATGATGCATGATATGTTCCATGTGTCAAATCTGGAGAACTATGTGAAGGATCCTAGCCATGTGTTTAACATTGAGCCTATTGAACTCTAAGGGAGGTTGACATACCCTGAATCACCTATTGGATACCAAGGTGAAAGATCTCTGGAATAAAAAGATAGAGGTGGTAAAGGTTCTTTGGAAGCATCATGGAGAGGATGAGCCACATGGAAGCTGAGGGCAGACATGGAAAAGTCTCATCCTAAACTTTTTGTGTGATTAGTCAAATTTTGAGGATAAAATATTATAAGTGGGAAAGTATGTTATTGTTGACTTAAGGTCAATTAGGTCAATGTTGACTCACGTCTAAATTTACTAAACATGTGTTTTGATGATGACTAACTATTCCACATATTTGTGTCTAATGTCTCTACTTGAGTGATTTCAGATTAGGTATAGACACACTCCAAATTCCCGAACTTGCACATATCAAATTGGAGAAAAGACAAGTCAAAGTTAATACAAGTGCACATTTTTGTAATATGATGTAAATCTATTAGAATCATGTTGTAAATCACTTGTAAAGATTGTATGACTTGTAATTAAGTTTGGAAAAAATCAGGAGCACTTAGATCGAATGTTTAAGCACTCAAAAGCCATTTTCCAAAATTCACATCAGGATGTTCATCGGTCGAGTTGTCAATACACAGAACTCGACCGATCCTGATTGGATCTTGAAAATGACTTTTGATCAGTTGAGTTTACACTTCACAGAACTCGACCGATGGATTACCTGACCAATTCGATTTCCATTGGTCGATCGAGTTTCCCCAGGACAAACTCGACTGATGGTCTGAATATCAGCTTTGTCTTTTACTCTATCGGTCGAGTTATCTTTATAGAAACTCGACCGATTGCACTGTACGAAAAAGTGTAGAAAAGTGTTTCTAGCCGTTATGGAGTTGCAACAAGTGAAAATATATCTGTTGCAAGCCACAAAATGGCTAGTTTTCATTCTCAAGTGTTCCCAAAGGCTAAGAGGCATCCCCATCTATAAACAGGACCCTTTGGGCTTCATTCCAAGGTTGATCATTCAATGCAAAACTCTATGTGAGGTTCCTATTCTATAGTTGAGTGCTTCCTACAGCCTCCTCTCTCTCTCTAAGCTTAATCACTTGCTACATTCGTTAGAGTGAGTAGGAAATCTATAAGAGAGCTTGTCCTACATGTATATCTTGTGAGGCTCTCACTTCCACCACCTCCCTATCTCTCTTTTAAACCATGAAAATGAAGGTTCTTTCTCTTGGATAAGGGAGGTGAAGAAGAACAAGGGAAGGAGTCCCTTAATGAAGATCAAGGCTGAAGACTTGGAGCAAGAGTGGGTAAGCCCTTGGTGAAGGAAGAAGACTCCTTGCTCAAGTGGGTAAGTCCTTGGTAGAAGCTTCTTCGAGTGAAGGTGAAGTCTAAGGCGGAAGATCCAAGAAGAGTGGGTAATCCCTACAAGGCTGAAGACTTGTGTAAGAGTAGGTAAGTCCTTGGAAGAAGGTGGAAGACTCCTTGCAAAGTGGGTAAGTCCTTAGTAAGGTTGAAGACTCTTTGTATTGGATAGGTAAGTCCTTTGGTGGTCATGTATTGTATCTCTTATAATGAATATAATGAAGATGCAAGGTTAAGAAATCCTAGAGGTTGACCTCTCTAGGTAGTGGACTGACTCACTTCTGGTTTGAAGTGTGGAACCACTCTAAATATCTTGTCAATTGATGTATGTTCAATCTCTCTCTCCCTTACTATGCATGTTTTAGTTGCACATAAATTTCCTATTTAGCAACCTTATCTTGTGATATATCTTGAAGGTCTAATGAATTTTGTTTAAGTGCATTCAACTCTATTCACCCCCCCTCTAGAGCATCCAATCACCCATCTAAGATCCAACAATTGGTATCAGAGCGGGCTTCTCCAAGCATACTTTAACAAGTAGGAGAAGATGGGTGACTACCAAGGAGGGAGATACTTGATCAACCTACCAATCATTGATGGGAGTAATTTCCTTTATTAGAGAAAAAGGCTTCAATTCTACATCCAAGGATCAAGTCTTGAGATGTGGCAAACGGTGAACAACCCATACAAGCTACCAAAGACAAAGATTGAAGAATGGGATGATGCTACCTTGAAGAAAGCAACCTTGAATGCTAGAGCCATGCACATCCTCTATGCCTCCATGACCCCCACCGAGTTCAACCAAATTTCTTCATGTGAAATAGCCTATGAGGTATGGAGAAAGCTATGCATCACTTATGAGGGGACATATCAAGTGAAAGAAAGCAAAGTCTACATGCTCAAAGGGCTGCTTGAGAACTTCAAGATGGGAAAGGAGGAGAGGATAGCCAATATGTACTCAAGGCTCAACACCATTGTGAATGGTCTTGTGGTTCTAGGTCATCCTATGTATAGAGGAGAGATCAACTCAAAGATCCTTAGAACTCTTCCCAAGAGGTGGGAACCCAAGGTGACTTCCATTGAAGAAGTAAGGTCTCTTAAGGATGTCCTTATAGAAGAGCTCATTGGAAATCTACAAGCACATGAAGCCACACTTGACAAGAGGGAGGAAGTAGAAAGACAAGAAGAGAAAGAACTCAAAAGAATGAAGAAGGCTGAAATCAAAGCTCAAATCAAGGCTATTGTTGGTCAAGCTTCTCCATCCTCTCAAGTTAAAGAAGATGCCATGTACTCCAAGGGTAAACTCTACAAAGGCAAGTCCTCCTCCATCTGGTGCTTCACATGTGGAAAGAAGGGTCACTACAAGGAAGACTGCCCACAAGGCAAAAAGGCCCATCTTCACAAGAGAAGAGAAGAGAAGTACAAGAAGAGGGAGAAATGACACTCAAGCTCAAGTGACTCCTCCAACTCAAGCTCAAGTGAACATTCAAGCAGAGGATCTAGCTCAAGCACCTCTAGTGATGAAGGAGAATGCCATTTTGCTCTCATGGCATCAACAAGTAAAGACTCAAGTGAGGCAAATCTAAACTCTTTAGATAAAGAATCTTTGATTGCTATTATTCATGATGCTTGTGCCTCTCTTAAGTCTTCTAAAAGGAAAAGGAAAAAGCTTGCTAGAATTATTGACAATATGCATGTAGAACTAGATGATCTTGAACATACTAATACTTGCTTGCATGATGATAAAAATTCCTGTCTTAGTCAAGTAGATTCTCTTAAACTTGAAAATACTAGTTTACTTGAAAAGGTTAGATTTCTAGAAGCTCAACCTCTTATGCCTAGTTCTAATGAAGAGAATACTTTAATTGTTGATTCTCTCATGCATGATATTGATGTTCTTAAATCTGAAAACAAGGACAAAGATTTTGTTTTGCAAGAATTAGAATCTGAAAATGGTGTTTATCTTTCTAAGATTGTTTTGCTTGAAACAGAAGATGCCTCCTTGCTTGCTAAAATCAATGTGCATGAATCTTGTTCTAGTTCTACTAGTAGAGAGAATGATGTTGATGCTCTTCATATTGATAGAGATTTGTATTTAACTAAAGCTCTTTGCTCAGAAAATGATCTTCTGCATGCTAGATATAATATCAATCATTTGTCTTCTACTATTACTTCTCTTATGCATGATAATGATGGTTTGAGATCTTCTTTGCAAAGATTCTTAGTTGGTAAAAAGAATCTTAATGACATCCTACACCATACTACTAAACAAATTGGTAGACATGGTTTAGGGTATGATAGTAGTCAAAGGAACAACAAAGGCAAAGGACCTCCAATATTCTAGGAGAATCCTCTAGTTCCAAGACCATTAGCACATGAAACTATTGCAATGATATTGGCCATTATTCTACTTGTTGTCCTTTTAGGAAAGCAATCAAGAGAAATAGGACTTGGGTTGCTAAGCTAACCCCTCCGGACCCAAAAACATGATTGGGGACCATTTCATCTTTCTTCTTGTAGGTACTTGTAAATGGATTGACTTGAGCCTTTGAATTGCAAATTGACTTCTCAATCCACATGAAAGAAGAAAGGTGAGATGTGTATGAGGTGAAAATAAGTGGAAAAGCAATGGTAAGCACAAAGGTAATGTTTCTCTTGCTTATAACCAATACTAACTTATTTTTGTCAAGGTAGTGTGCACTATGCATGTGGTATTTGAGTCAAAAGTGGTATTTTGTGATTCTCTTCACACTCTTGCTCAAAAATTGTTTCTAATGCTTCTATAGTGCATTACTAACTTGCTTAGACATGTTTGGATATGGTTTGTATTCTTTTGCATGCCTTGAAATATGTTTTTATGAAAAATATGTGCCTTTTGACAGTAGCTTTGTCGGTCGAGTTTGTCCTATTTGAAACTTGACCGATAGGCACCAATGGGTGTTGCCAGCAACTGTCATCGGTCGAGTTGTCAATACACAGAACTCGACCGATAACACTGTGCATAGAATATACATTTGGCTTATTGAATGAGAATTTCCCTCTCAACTAGATTTTCTCAACAAATAGCCTTATTCTTTGGAACTCCCTTAGTACCTTTATATATGCATATTGCCATGTTCTAAATTTCCTATCTTGCTTACAACTCTATCTCTCTAATTTCTCTAAATTGGTATATCTATATCTTGCAATTACTTGCTTTGAGTTGTTTTGCAGGTTTTGATGATGATATCTTTGGATCTCTTGGTTGTGCCTAAAATTGCTTCCGTTGTACTCTAACTTGCTACATATATCTAGGTGTATATCTTGTTTTGATACAACTTTGAGGTTCTTAGTGGTAATCATCTTTTGGTAATGATGCATACTTGTATGTGAGTTATATCCTTTCATGCTTCTAAAATTTCTTATCTCTTTGTTTGAATATATCTCTACATCCACTCATATCTTGCTTTATCTTGTGTATCTTTTGGCATCTCTTGCTATGATCTAGATCCCACTAGTATCCCTAGCTTGTGATAACATCTACTAGTAGTTCACATACTTGTAGTTCTAACCCTGTTTATAATTGGCATCTTTGCTCATCTAGTGGTATTCTACTATATGTTATGCTTGTATCTGGTCTCATACATGCTCAAGCTTGTTCCTTGACTTGCATATCTACTATCTTGAGTTGCTTGCATAACATTGTGATGCAGGATACATGGATCTACATTATATGTAGAAATTGGAGTATTTTTGGAATTTATACAGATTTTGCTCCAGATTTAGTTTTTGGTGCAAGACTAGGGCTTTTTATACAGAAACAACCTTCTGAGAAAGGCTCATGGCTTTTCCACGAGCCTTGACACTTTTTGGGCAAATTCTGTCATCTTAAGGGTCAAAATTGTGTTTTATTGTTTTTCTACAACACTTTATCTTGCATTTTGGGTTGTTCAAGTGCATGCTTTAACTTGCTTTTCTTTCTATACTTGGACAAGCCCCTATCTATGCTCTTCTACTCTTCCGATATAACTTTTTGTTATCTCCTTTCCTTTAACAAGTGGTGTTTCTTATTTCTTCATACCCCCACTTTTTGAAATGACAAAGGGGGAGAAAGGTATGTCTTCTTTTGACAAAATAGGGAGAAGGCATGTCTTACATGAAGAAGAGAAGTATGTTCATGTAAAGGAAGAAGGTACAGGGGAGAAGGCATATATGTGTAGAAACACATATGAGTAGAAGACATAGTATTCTATAAATGTTATGAAAGCTAACCATGCAGGAGAAATAACATCAATTGAGGGGGAGTATGAGAACTCCATGCACATCAATTGAGGGGGAGCATATGAGCTCAATCCTATTGAAACCCCTAGGTTTCTCCGAAGGTATGATTTTACTTAAAAGCTTTCAATACATTTATGGAATGGTTTGTCATCTTCAAAAAGGGGGAGAATGTTGACTCAAGGTCAATTAGGTCAATGTTGACTCACGTCTAAATTGACTAAACCCGTGTTTTGATGATGACTAACCATTCCACATATTTGTGTCTAATGTCTCTACTTGAGTGATTTCAGATTAGGTATAGACACACTCCAAATGCCCTAACTTGCGCATATCAAATTGGTGAAAAGACAAGTCAAAGTCAATACAAGTGCACATTTTTGTAATATGATGTAAATCCATTAGAATCATGTTGTAAATCACTTGTAATGATTGTGTGACTTGTAATTAAGCTTGGAAAAAATTAGGAGCACTTAGATTGAATGTTTAAGCACTCAAAAGCCATTTTCTAAAATTCACATCACGTTGTTCATCAGTCGAGTTGTCAATACACAGAACTCGACCGATCCTAATTGGATCTTGAAAATGACTTTTGATTGGTCGAGTTTACACTACACAGAACTCGACCGATGGAGTACCTGACCAATTCAATTTTCATTGGTCGGTCGAGTTTTCCTAGGACAAACTCGACCGATGGTCTGAATATCGGCTTTGTCTTTTACTCTATCGGTCGAGTTATCTTTATAGAAACTCGACCGATTACACTGTATGGAAAAGTGCAGAAAAGTGCTTCTAGGCGTTGTGGAGTTGCAACAAGTGAAAATATACCCATTGCAAGCCACAAAATGGCTAGTTTTCATTCTCAAGTGTTCCCAAAGGCTAAGAGGCATCCCCAGCTATAAACAGGACCCCTTGGTCTTCATTCCAAGGTTGAGCATTCAATGCAAAACTCTATGTGAGGTTCCTATTCTATAGTTGAGTGCTTCCTACAACCTCCTCTCTCTCTCTAAGCTTAATCACTTGCTACATTCGTTAGAGTGAGTAGGAAATCTGTAAGAGAGATCATCCTACATGTATATCTTGTGAGACTCTCACTTCCACCACCTCCATATCTCTCTTTTAAACCATGAAGATGAAGGTTCTTTCTCTTGGCTAAGGGAGGTGAAGAAGAACAAGGGAAGGAGTCCCTTGGTGAAGATCAAGGGTGAAGACTTAGAGCAAGAGTGGGTAAGCCCTTGGTGAAGGCAGAAGACTCCTTGCTCAAGTGGGTAAGTCCTTGGTGGAAGCTTCTCCGAGTGAAGGTGAAGTCTAAGGCGGAAGATCCAAGAAGAGTGGGTAATCCCTATAAGGCTGAAGACTTGTGCAAGAGTAGGTAAGTCCTTGAAAGAAGGCGGAAGACTCCTTGAAAAGTGGGTAAGTCCTTGGTAAGGTTGAAGACTCTTTGTATTGGATAGGTAAGTCCTTGGGTGGTCATGTATTGTATCTCTTATAATGAATATAATGAAGATGCAAGGTTAAGAAATCCTAGAGGTTGACCTCTCTAGGTAGTGGACTGACTCACTTCTAGTTTGAAGTGTGGAACCACTCTAAATAGCTTGTCAATTGGTGTATGTTAAATCTCTCTCTCCCTTGCTATGCATGTTTTAGTTGCACACAAATTTCCTATTTAGCAACCTTATCTTGTGATATATCTTGAAGGTCTAATGAATTTTGTTTAAGTGCATTCAGCTCTATTCACCCCCCCTCTAGAGCATCCAATCACCCATCTAGGATCCAACAGTTATAACACGATTTTTCTCATGTATTTACATACTTGAAATGCAAATATTTGAATAATAAGGATGCATTAGAATTTGGGGTGCTATGTTTTTAAAAGTATGGATTTCTTTTGCAAATTTCCCTTTGCCATAGTTTTTATGATTTTTAGTGATTTTATTAGTCCAATAATGAATATAACAAAAAAGAAAGAAAGAAAAAAATTATTAGGTGAAATACAAAAGGTAATGGGTAATTAATAATATACATGTGGAATTTTATAAAAAAAAGTGGTGTTAAAGGCCACTAATAGTTTGGTTTCATTTTCACATGGTTTATAATGAAAAAAATGCTGAAAATAAGAGAATGGAAACGTAGAAAGAGAAAAGAATTAATTTAATGCCTCAAATAAGAGATAAAGAGGGATATAAGGAGATTAAGAAAAACACTTTTAAGTTGGGTATTTTGGTCTCCAATATTGCCCACACTTAGATAAAGTTATTAAAAGTTCCCTTTAAAATTTGGGATTAAAAATACAAAAGGATAGAGATACAAATGTTTCTAGAAATCCTAAAGTGAATGAATGAATAGGATTATACATTAAATGTCACACATATTCCTGTTTGGAAAAGTTTACCCATGGACAGTTATATTGTCACACACATCGTTGACCCTTAATTCAAGATTCGATGATCAACATATCATCTCCTAGCTCGTGATAAACAAGGGAAGTTGGAGCAGCTAAGGCATGCTTTCTCAATAGATTTTCTTGCAACCCAGTGCATGAGCAAGATTGGAAATCTTTCCACTGGCTTCATGTGATCAATGAAAACCTACTACCCTAGGTTTTTCCTAGCGTGGAGAACTTTAGAAGATTTTCCCAAATCAACAATGTGAAGAGAACTGATCTCTTGACCCTAGGGCTATATAAAGGCATGTGCATCCAATGCAACAACACCGTTGCACTCGCAAGGCTCTGTGCAATCTTAGACTCATTTCCTTAGCCTCAATTCCTCCTCTAGCACCCTGATATACCTATAACCCTCTCTGAATCATTGTCAGATATCCCTTTATGTCATTCCATCGACCTTGACCAACACTGGAGCAGTTGGACCCACCAGTGAGATTTTGGAGGTGTGGCGGAGGTCTTGGTAGCCTAGTTGATCACTGAGGGGGATTGGATCTTGAAGTCAACTGATGAGTTGACTATTTTCTCGTGTGAGAGAAGAGTTGAGGTTGAAGAAGACATCTAGAGATTTTACCACTTATGCCTATCTCCTCTTCAGAAGTAGTAAGGACTTCATGGAACTTTTCCCTTCTTTTCTTGCCTGGCTAAGCATAGTCTACACAAGCACGGACCACCCAGTGGCGTAAGCCCATTGGCTCGACCCAACTAAGTTGGCAAAATTGGGACTCAAGTGTGCTTCCTAGGTGGAGGCTTATGATTGGCCATATATTGTTAATTTTGCTAAAATCTTAGTAATTAATAGGAATATGCAATGATGACATGTTACATACGAAAATTGATCAGAAAAATAAAAGGAATACAATGAAATTAGTTCCAAGACTTAATTATATATAATTCTAAAATTTTCTAAAGTTACCAATTTTAATATGTTTTTTTGGGCAGAGCAATTTTAATATGTTAAATGTATAAAAAACCTAATTTCTAGGTTTTGATGATCATAATATATTTCAATAATCTTAATAGTCAAAGTCTAATCATTTTGGCTAAAAAGGATATCTTTAACTTATTTTGAGATTAGTAATGCATAAAATGCCAAGTTTAGGGTTTGCAAGTTAAAGGGAATTAAACATGTTAATTAGGGTGGTTTGGCTTTCCAAACCATAATGAAACCCTAAGTTGACCTCAAAACCTTCACTTGGGACCCACTAATGATAGATTTTGGACAAATTAGTAATGTTTGGGTATTATGCATTATTTTTAGGATAGTTGCTTGGTTGGTTGATTTTGTTGCCTTTTACTTGAATATCAAGTTACTAATAAGAAAGGTATGTGGTTACACCTATGACTACTCAACTTTATTGACTCCTGTGTTTTTTTGAGGTTTTCCACATTGATTGCAAATAGATTGTTGGTTGTTTATTTAATTCCTGCAATCTTTAAATCCTCTGTTAGTATCACATTATATAAGTATAACTTGCTCAACTATATCTGGTGCATTTAAGTGATACATGTGGGATGCAAGAAATGTCATTATGATGACAGGTGATCAAGCCAGGATAGGATGATCACCAATAAGACCAAGCCAAGACGGGATGGTCATTATGAGGCCAAGACAGGATAGGATGGCCATTGTGAGGCCTAGATGGGAAAGGAAGGCCATAACAAATCGAGCCCATGAAAGGGTGGTTATGAGAAGTCCACTGTAGGGATTCAACCCTAGAGAGAGGGTACCCCACATGAGTTTTCTAGAGAGGTAGTGTACCTCAAAGATTAAGTTGGGGAGTTACAAAAAAATCTGTGTTCAATTTTGTAACCATATTTGTTTCTATGGACGAATATGTTGTTACAAGTAGATGCAAATATTTTTCCCCCACATACCAGTACAACTTATTATGCTGACAGTGTTTTTATTTCACAGCGTTTTAGGTTAAATTGTTGTTATTATGCAATGTGGACTTCCAGTGAAGATGGCACCAAAAGAAAAGTTGTTTAAAACTTCCTGGAGGATTTAGTTAGATAGATTTTATTTCATATTGCAAATTTTAGTTTCCTATCATGTAACTCCTTAGCGTAGAGTATATCTTTTATCTTACTACCAAATTAATTACTGTTTAGTGAAATTTATTACTTATTCTAGGTTAATTGCTAAATCATCCATACTGTATTATGGTAATGCCCCTTGCCTCTCGGTCCACCTTCATCGGGGATAATAGGGGGAGGGGTCGTTACAATATGTGTGTACACACATGCACACATACACATACACACACACACACACACACACACACACACACACACACACACATATATATATATATATATATATATATATATATATATATATATATATATATATATATATATATATACATATAGGGTATATCTTCACTACCCGTGCGGGTAACTATGACTCGCTACCCGCACATCAGTTTTGTAATAGGAAGGCATGCATTTGTAATGAGATGGTCCAAATTGTAATAGACAAACTCATTTTGTAAATACAACATGATGTTTGTATTCTCTGTCTGGAAATAGTAAAATATATATTTATGACTGTAACAATGTTGTAATACAAAATGAGTCTTTGTATTACAAAATAAGTCTGTCTATTACAATTTGGACTGTCTCATTACAAATGCATGCCTTCCTATTACAAAATTGACGCACAGGTAGAGAATCTTAGTTACCCGCATGGGTAGCAAAGATATACCCATATATATATATATATATATATATATATATATATATATATATATATATATATATATGGTATATATATGGTATATATGGTATATATGGTATATATTTTGTAATAGAAAGGTACCTGTTTGTAATGAGACAGATAGAGTTTGTAATGATATGACCCAATTTGTAATACAAACACTCGTTTTGTATTACACGTCTGATTACAGTAAAAATGATATTTATGACAACAATTTACGCTGTAATACAAAATGAGTGTTTGTATTATGAATTTGGTCATCTCATTACAAACAATATCTGTCTCATTACAAACAGGTACCTTTCTATTACAAAATAGATCTACGGGTAACTAAAATTAGTTACCCATGCAAATAGAGAATGTATGGCCATATATATATTTGTGTTCATGTGTGTGTGTAAATAAATGCATGCATGTAATATGATTAATGGGTACACTAGGTTGTCACTTGACTTAGTTTATAAGGTAGCTCATGAACAAAGACAAAGTGTTAAAATAAAATGCTAACATCCATGTCATTAATACTTATTTGATTTTTTATTAAATATTATATATGTTTAGGAATCTAAGTTTGGTTTCAGGTTTTATATTATAAAATGAGGTCTAGTTTTGAGTTTAATACTATATGAGAAATATGAATATGTAGTTGACGACTGTAAATTGGAATCAATATCTTCACACCCCAGAGAAAGTGTACTCTCGTGTCACTTTGGATCCATGTAAAATGTTGATATGTTAAATCATGTTGGTTTCTATTGGTCAATAGTCCATATGGTATATTAAAAAAATTGGACAACAAAACATGTATGGAGAAATGGTTGTGGATAATGTAAAACAGCATGAAATATGCTCTCACATATAAAGAATTCTACAAAGTTGGATTATATTGGAAGGTGGGCTGATGGAGTAACATACTATCATTCAATTCATTAACAAATATTTAATAAATTTCTATATGTAATATTGAATCAACATTTCTTATTAGGTTGCACATTACAAACAAAGTTTGTTTATGATTTTAGCATTCTACTTGAAACCTGAATGTAGCTTTAAACCAACCTTGGATAAGTGCTTCATTTTCCTTGTAAAACTATTTTTTGTTTGCGTCTTGGAATTTATATTAAAATTGAGATCTATAAAAACATGGTACGTATAAAAAGATCTATAGAAACCATGTAATAGATGCAACCTGCTCTAATATATACAAAAAATTGAAGTAAATAAATCAAGTATATAGACTAATGGTTGAAATATTAGATGAGCATACATGTCATTACCAACTCTAAACTGACATGAAGCCATTAGTTTCACAATCCTAGTAAAATGATGTATATTTGTGGCTAACTTTCTATATAGATGAAAGTCATGATATTGAATCATTGTTGTTGCTTTGATAGTTTATACTAATATGATAAATATTGAGAAATATCCATAGAGACCTTGAAGCATCCAGAGGTATGATCTAATATATATATATATATATATATATATATATATATATATATATATATATATATATATATATATATATATATATATATATAAGTTACAAGATTTCAAAAGAGTAGCTAAAGTAGGGTGATTGTCTGTCAGAAAAATTGAAGAAATTTATGTAAACAAATTTTAAATAAGCAGACATGCAGTAGATGAAGAGGCACACTACCTCTTGGGATATAAATAGAGACGTGTAACCATGTACCTACTATGGATATTTTTTTTCATACCCACATACATGCCTACTCTTATACCGCTCCTTGTACCCTCATAACCACTAAGTGACATGTATATTTTTGGCCATATGTATACCCACTCTAGCGTTACTACTTACTCATATATATCAAATTATCTATATATAAAAAGCTTAGTTGTTTGCCAACTGGGTCAAAGATCCATGAATAAGGATGTAGAGGAACAAAGTTGGAGGGCCTGACAACACATATGTTGCCTTTACGCAAGAACAAGAAAGCCTCATTAATGGGTCAATCACTACTGAGGTACATAACACTTTGATGGGGAAACCTTGTCCATGATCTGTTTGTGATTCACCATAGAACCAATCCCTAAGGTGAAAAAATTGGTGAATGTGGACAATTACGACCCACATCCTTAAACAACTCTAGCTATAAGTTAATATTTAAAGTTGTGCTAGAAAAATTAGAGGCATGCTGGATCTCACTGGAACAAAGCAGCTTGTGTAAGAGAGAAGAATATCTGATAAGGTTACCATTATGTGGGAAATGATTTACAACATGACAAAAAAGGGATTGCCTCTTAGATGGCAGTAAATGTGGATCTATTGAAAACCTACAACTGTATATCCTATTTTTTGTCTATGATACACTACTAAAAATTGGAACACATGTGAACATTTCTCCATACGTTATGAGCTCAGTTGGAGGAGGAAGAACAAACATCTCGTGGAATGAGAGAAGCTTGAGAGCTTCAAAGTGATAAAGGGATTCAACAAGGGGACTGGTTGCCATCTTATATGCTTGTTATTTGCTTTAAACAATTTAGCCAAGTGATGGAAGAATGTGTTAAAAAGAAACACTAGATACTAATGAAACTATCAAACAAAGGCATGTTGACCTTGCATGTAGCATCTGCATATAACCTAATCATATTTTACAAAGGGCACACCAAGTCAAATGGAGGTAAAAGTGGAGTGGTTTGGAAAATGTGTGAAGCCTCATCTGAGTCCATCTTAGTTGAGAAAGCAATGTGCTTTCTTTGCCTTAAGTGTTCGACCTAAAGTTTTTTTTTGAGTCTTAGGGAGACCCCACTCCCCCTCCTCCTCAAACAGGTGCTAGAGCCTGGATGACCCAAGGAGTTGGTAATTACAGTGCACTCAGAGGGATTCGAACCCGGGCCCCCCAGGGAGGACAAGTCGGACCAAACCACCTGAGCCACACTGGCTGGGTTGTTTGACCTAAAGTTAAAATGGAGATTTAGATTCAAGAATTAAATAAATGAGTGACTTGGGGAAGTACATAGGGGTGATTGGTCTTCCTTCAAGAATTAGTAATACATATGGATAGGTGCTAGGTAAGGTGGAGTCTTGTATAAATTTTTAGAAGTTGAGAACATTATATCTAACCAAATTACATTGCTTGATAAGACCAGTAATCTCAACAATCCCAACTTACACAATGCATACAAGTAGGTTACATGCAACTTGAGCATAGAACAGACAAAATGACCATGTAGTTTCTTCAGGGAGGAAAGAATTCACAATCCATATCATTGGTATCTTAGGAACAAGTCACAATGAGCAAGGATTGGTAGGTATGGGAATAAATCGATGCAAGATTTCAAACAAAACCCTTATCATGAGAAGTGCATATGAATTTTAAATGAGAAGAAATTAATTGTCGGTGTGAAGGATCCCAACATAAGTGTAGATCCATTAAAGCAAAGCCAACCTACAGATCAACAACATTGTGGAGACCAATGCATGAAAATTAGCCAGAGATATTCACTTTTATCGAAAGTCAATTTCCACTATGTAACATCCCAGGATTTGAGGCCTCGGATAAAAAAATCTTATAAGGAATGATTGGACTACCCATATCACCAAGGTGCACCTCCTTTTCTGGGATCCCATCACTAAGAACTCCATAGTTAAGCGTGCTCAGCTTGGAGTAGTACTGGGATGGGTGACCTGTCGAGAAGTTGATCCTGGCATGTGCGTCAGTGAGGAAAAAGTGTGCAGTTAAGGCTAGTGGTGGTCGGTGGGGCCAGTCTTCATTCCTGAAACTCTACTATAGCCTTGGGCAGTGGGCCCAGGCGTTACAAATGGTATCAGAGCCAATTCCCCTCCAGTAGGTGGGGCCCACATGGGCATGGCATGCCAGTCTTGAGCCGTGTGGTCCAGGCATGTAGGAAAGGCATGTCCATGGTTGACGTAGCCACCCTTGCGCTGGTGTTCCGTGATCGGGAGCTGGGAGTCCATGGGTCATTGTGGGTCTGCACTAAAATGGGGAAGAAATTATGAGGCCTTATAGTTGAGCCTTGACGAGGACGTCAAGAGTCTAAGTGGGGGAGATTGTAACATCCCAGTATTTGAGGCCTCGGATAAAAAAATCTTATAAGGAATGATTGGACTACCCATATCACCAAGGTGCACCTCCTTTTCTGGGAGCCCATCACTAAGAACTCCATAGTTAAGTGTGCTCATCTTGGAGTAGTACTGGGATGGGTGACCTGTCGGGAAGTTGATCCTGGCATGTGCGTCAGTGAGGACAAAGGGCGCAGTTAGGGCTAGTGGTGGTCTGTGGGGCCAGTCTTCATTCCTGAAACTCTACTATAGCCTTGGGCAGTGGGCCCAGGCGTTACACACTATCACAAAAACTTCAGCATGGTATGTTATATGGGTACAAAGATAACCCAACCATAGGCATTGAAAAAAACAGAAAAAGGATATTGGAGACCTGACAATAACTTGAATGGTGAACTTGGATGGGAGGTGGAACAATATTTTGTAATGCAGTACATTCCTAATGAGGTGGTAGAAGAAATACTAGTGCTACCTCAACTTATTTAGGCCAAAAAGGAGGATTCATGGATATGGTACCTATTGAGCTCAGGGCATTTCAAGATGATAACAACTTATCAAGTTGTGAGGTGAAATGCATGACATCATCTCTTCGGTCCATGGATTATATCTAGGAAGCTCGACTACTGGCAAAACTATTTTTTTATGCGACACATGGTGCATGAAGTAAATGAGTTACATGAAAGGAAGAAGTGATAATGCAATATTGATGCTCAATATAACATGTGTTTGAAGGATATGAGACTTCAATCCATGCACTCAAGGATTGTAAAAAGGAAATAGAATCTAGAATTAGAACCAGAATATAGGTAATATGAAGATCTTTTAGAATAAATGCTAGAGGTAGTTATTAGCACTTCATTGTATTACTGATGATATATGTTGATATAGTGTTTGTATTTGATGAAATACAAGCATGAATGTCTTGAAGAGTTCAAGGAGATTATAAATGAAGTATAACTTTGATAAAAGTATTAAGAATTTTGAAATGATCAAATGTTGAAATACTTTACATCAATGTTGGAGGACCTTCTAGAAGGATTGTGATAATGTATCACAAGTTGAATCCACCTAAAACATGATGATATATAAAAAGAAGGAATTACATCATGATGGGTTCATGGTGTGGTTATCATTTGATCTAATCTTCTAATCTCCTCACATATACATGCTTCATACAAAAATAATGTATCGTCTAAAATGGATTAGAAGACATCATACATGATATAATATGGAAATGTCTCGATATGTCTTAAGGATTGAGACTTATATAAAGAAAGTAGTTTCTTGAAAAGTTTATCAGCAAAACCATAATTGATTAATACTACCTTTAACCCTGATACAATAACAAAATGTTTGTTGATAGGATAATTGAATTATAAAAGAAATAGTGGGAGTAAAAGTATAACCCAAAAGGTTCAAGGTCAACAAGGAGGCATAATGGAATAAAGTGAATCACAAATTGTTGTAGAATATCAAATTCCTAATGTAATACAAAACTCATAGTTCTAGTAAGAACATATATGAGATTGAAAGATTGTGAATCTTATAACTCAGAAAAGTTATGAGTTGGTCATCAGATGATAAGCCAACAAAACATGCTAGAAAGTGTTGAGGAACAAAATATGAGAAATAGCATGATAGCCATTAAGGAGTCCATCTATAATAACAAGGTATGACCTTGGTAAGTACCACCTAAAGGAGTAAGATCCATAAGGTGCATTTGGGTTTTCATTGCAAAGACCAACTTGGATAACCTAAAAGGACAGATTGGTTGCAAAGGTTTTCAAATCAGTTAAAATTGTTGAACATGAAGAAATTACTTCACCAATTGCTATGCTTGCTATTGCAGCTAGTATAGACTATGAGATTTGGCATAGGAATCTTAAAACTACATTCCTTAAAAGGAATATGAAAGGATGTGTATGTGACGTTGCCTAACAGTTTTATAACTTTGTGAATGCAAATAAAGTCTATAAGCTACAAAGTTCAATATGAGAGATAGGAACAAGCATCTCAAAGATGGGCTCTTTTGACTTGACAAGATAGTCAAATAGTTTGACTTGAGCTAAGATAACAGATGAAATTTGTGATTAGAAAAGATTTGGTGGGAGCATATATAGATATTCCACATATTGATGGTGAATAACATCTCAATATTGTAAACATATAGATCTTGCTCGAAGAACACCTTCAGCAATGAAGGATTAGGTGAAACATCCTACATGATAGGGATTGAGATGTATAGAGATGGTTCTTGAAAGTTTCATGACCTGAGTATGAGTAATAACAAGATACTGAAAGAGTTCAACATGAAGGATTCAATGAGAGAGAGTCTGACCATGATTCATGGGATGAGTCTCTCAAGAACCCTATATTCTGATTCTTATGAATAATGGAAAGATATGAGTAAGATACCATATGCATTAGCTATTGGATCTATCATGAATTCTATATAAATGTACTCATCCCATAAGTCTTGTATGTATTGGACATGACAAGATGATATCAGTTTCCAATGAGGGTCATTGGAATGTCATTTAAAGATATCCATTAGTATTTGAGAAGCACTAACAGATAAGTTATTGGATTAGAGAAACAAGGAAGATTTGGGTGTAAGGGGTTACACCGATGCAATCTTCTGAAATGACAAAAGTGGTTGCAATATAAAATATGTTTGGTTTTGAGAAAATAGTTGTAAGTTTGAAGTGTTCTGAACTACAAGACCATAAATTCAATTCTATAATATATGTCGAGTATCGTGTTGTTATGAACACATGAGTTGGTACTATGTGAGTCAAGAAGTTCATGTGGATGAACCTGAAGATGTTCCAACCATTGATGTCATAGTAGAGATATCGTGACAACAATGGAGCTATTGGTTAGGCAAGGAATATCATATAGCATACTAGAGAAGTTCTGTCTCATATAAGAAATATACAACAAAGATATAAGGAACATGCAATATACAGACTTTAGCAAAGTGTTGCTAACCCGCTGGTTTAGCACTTGCATAGCAGAAACATAATGGACATGTTTAGATCACTAAGAATATTCATGGGTGATTGGCTCTAAGTGCAAGTGGGAGTCTGTTGGTATGTATGCCCAACGATCCAATCATATGATGATTGTCATGGCATATTACGTAAATTATTTGATTGTAATAATAATAAAGGCAAACTTTCAATTCATTATGTTTCATTCAGTGATGAGACACTGAAGAACCATAATGAATGTCTAAAGAATGACAATACTCAATGACGTCTTCAAGTATGTGACTTGAACAATGAGATCATATGGATGTTAAGAGTATGTAAATTCTTGTTATGTCCCTAGTAGGTTGTTACTATTGAAGGCAGATAGACAATGGTAACACTTAAGACTAGAGTGTGTGTTGGTTGGTCATGATATGTGATATCAAACCAAGCACACAAATACTTGTTAGGGAACAGTGTATCAGATAGACCCACCTTGAGAGTGACACATGTATACCATAAATGATGGTCATAGTCATATCTCATAGTGAAGGTGGTGATTGTGGTTCTTGGACCTGAAATCACTACACTCATCACATGTCATTCGGTATACTTTGACATCATCCAACGTAACCCTGAATAAGGATTGCCATAACGGTGATGATTCATTAGCTGTGACACATGGAGATTGACTGTGGGTGATGTAGATGGGATTTGTCCCTCCTACTAGAGTTTGATATCTAGGCCACTTGATAAGTGAGACTAAGAAAAGCATGCACATGCACATCTGAATAAATATATGATATGGACATCACATATATCTTAGACAGTCTGCTCTAGGTTCAAGGAACAAGGATTGAACATTCATAGGATGAAGATTCCATGACTCGAGTTCATTTTGGATATCAAAGACAACAGAATTATACAATCACTGCAACACCTTACAAAGATTGTAGGTTGAAGTTATTCTCTAACTTTCTATTCACTTGGGTAGCACTAATGTGCGATTAGGCACCACTCTTTGTTCGTAATGTCATAAACTAGTTATGGACATTCATTGCCAGTGTGAGATGGGACCTATAGGGTCACACACATAGGATACACCTAGAAGAGGAGTTTAATCATAAATGATAATTGAATTGATTAGCAAAGTGTTTGGGTATTCAATTTGAATAACAGACCGACTGAGTGGACACCCAACTGACTGGTTCAAGTGTTGAACCAACCGGTTGGAGTGTTAGGTTGATTAGAAATTGAATTGGTTGAGTTTTATCTAAATTGGGAAATGAACCGACCAGTTTACATAGTGAACAATTAGCTCGGGTCACCAACCAACTGGTTGGGGTTGTGAGACAACCGGCTCATAAGGGAAAAACACCCAATTCATGGAGAAATTTGATTACATCAAGGATTAGTGCTGACGTGATGTTGATCATTAACTGGATTCGAATTGTCAATTCATATGCGATTGGGAAACATGGCAAAATGAATGGTTTGTTGAGCGAATTGATTGGCTCACATGTGAACTGACTAGCTCGCTTATGAATTGACTGGTTCACCACTCACAGGTTGAAAATTCATGATCTTCACGTCCCTTCCATTCCCACATAGACTGGGAACCCATAACCTAACCCCTCATATAAATAGTGGGGTATTGGGGGCTTCTCAGACACAACTCAATTGCCTTTCACAATTGTTGTCTTCTCTGGTTGTGGTAACCAACAGAGAGCCCGAGCAAGTCCTACCCAATAAAGGGAGGGATAGCAAGGGAGAACAATTGTGGAAGAGCAAGTCGGTGACTAGTACAACAATGGGAGTGTGACACACTGATCACACCAAAGTGAGATTACTCAAAACAAAGCACAAAATTAACACTAAACATCCAGATTACCAGAAAACACGATAAATTAAAACTGGTATGTTATAACCATCTCAAGCATAAACATAAACATCAAGGTCTACAAAATGTGCCACTTGTATTCCATACCATACCTAAAAGGTACATACATCACTATACAATGGCCATCCATCCACAAACTTGTTATAAAAGATAACATGTTCACATATACAAGCGATACATGTACAACCATGGCATACTACCAAAAACCTCATATCGATGTACAATATCTACAAAACATCCCCAAGGACCTGAGAGTATAGGGATGACATATAGGAATCTACTACAAATTACTAGCAACATGTCCAACCTTCAACAACTACTGATCTCTTTGTTTCTCTTCCTCAATTGCACGATCTCTACCGCGTCATGTACAACCACCTAAAAGATGTGGAAACCCACAAGGTGAGACCAACGTCCCAGTAAGAGATATAACTCTCTACCAACAACTATTGTTAATGCAGATAGATATATAGCAGGAAAGAAATACTATTAATAGCATGAGCAGATTCAGCTAAATGAATAAATAAAATAGATAACATAGCTTAGGCAGATTAATCATCTATAATTGATCAGTAGAACATCATATACTTTTAGAAGGAATATGAAGAACATGTATAACTGTTATCACCTAAATAGTATAAGAAACAAGGCAAAGGGTCATCCACTGTGATTCGTGTTTAACCCTAAGCAAATATACTACACAATTATATTACATCTTTTATTATGCCCTATGGAGATGAGGTATACCACTCATACTCCAACTGACCACTGCTAAGTCAAAATCAATTCCATACAAGATCTAGGAGAGCCGAACTCCTATGATCTCCTACAACCTCAGTCAGTATGAGTCTGCCGTAGTGGCATATAGAATCCAACTACAAGACAACCTAGTCTGCCTTGGTATATAAGCACGACACTATAAAATAGGGTATACAAACCTAATTATTTTAGGAACAATCGCAATTGTCCTCTATCACATCATATACTGAGATACAACTGTAGTCATTCTTCTGTCGAGGGATGATCGCAGTCTTCCTCCATAACCTGTAATTATGGATGTAAGGATATATCCTCAAATTGCACCCCCACACATTGAACAATATGCGCTCTGATTTTCCCTTAGGAATTAGTCGTTTCACCATCCAGTAAGTACTGATGTTGAAGATGGATCTATGGCTCAGGGCAACTACATGATTAGGGTTTAACTTGATTAATTATTGCCAATAGGGTATCTTTTAAGAATCAATCAACTTACAACATATGAACCCTAAACAAATTCTACAAAAATAAGGTTAGATTGCAACGTTAGAATATATAAAATGTAATAAGCACAAAGCTGATTACATCACCATAAGATATTGTCTCACTGCCATACACAAGGCCATCACATTATCACATCATCATGGGATAGCCATCCCTCATCACATCACTGGAGGATATCACCTCAAACTAGGCACAAAGCCTCTTCCAGGTCATAAGACCCAATCACATAGTTCATGCATAATATTATTGTCTCATCATGCCTCATAAAGGCTCATAATCATCACCTTGTGCAACATAAAGATACCACAAAATTCACAAGCTATAATATTTATCCAACCTACAACATAAGGGTTACATAAGTAGGAGAAAGAAATACTCCAATATATGCTAGTTATCCAAGCAAGTAAGCATTAATTATCATGTACACGAAATTAGGGTTAGGGTTTCTTGTACATATTTGATTAGGGTTTCCATATACAACCTTAAACTTTAATTGTCATCACTTCCCACATTATTGGGGCACATAAAATTGTCATCCATCATCACTATAGGTCAAACATACAATCCAAACACATGATCAGGAGTTTCCATCGACTGAAGGAAAACCAAACCACAAGTCTTAGGTGACCAAAGGGAAGCAAACCATTATGGTTGAAGGCCATAAACCCAAGTGGCTAAAGAGAAACATCTTCATACCTTTGACCGAAGGGAAACCCTAGGTCGAACAAGACTAGGTTGAAGACAACCTTAGTGACCAAAGGTCACCTCACCACTTCATCAACCAAAGGGGAGGTTCAACCATCAACAACACATGAGAAACAACCATGGTGAATGAAGGAAACAAGACAAAAAACTTCTTTGACCAAAAGGCACATAGACATTCCTTCAACCATCCAAAGAAGACCACCTTAGTGACCCAAAGGCAAACCAAACCTCATCGACTGCACAAGGGTTACTAGGAACCACCAATATGGAGAAACACACCTCAAACACAAGGTCAACAAAGTGACCATCACTATGAAACCGAAAACAAACATGAAGGTGGGTCTATGAAAAAAAACATCATCCAAACCTTAGGATCCAATCACCAAAATGTAGAGATGACCAAACCATAATCATGAGGGAAAAAACTAACATTTCAGACCATCACATGCATCCAAAATCTCCATCACCAAGAGAGAGAAATCAAACCATAACCATGATGAGAAACCAACGTTTAAGCATGTGCATGTGAAACTAGTACTTCAACCATCCATAAAGCTTGAGAAAAAGAATTAGGATTTAGGAAAAAGAGCTAACCTATGCAAAATTACTACAAGATCATAAACCCTAAAACAAGGTATCAACATCAAACAACATATGATCACGTCCTAGAGAGAAGATAAACTTTTCTTGTAAGGTTAAAGTGCAACAATAATAGAGGAGAGAGTTATATAACCCACCTTGAGGTGAATATCAACTCCCAAGCCACGAAGCTCCAAGAGAGAAAACCACAACTTGGATCAACTCCACAACCAAGAAATATCACCTTAAGAGAAGAAGAACAAACCAAGATCAAAAGGTGCACAAAGAAGAAAGGGTACAAATCCTAAGCCAAAAAGAAAGGGAAAGGAGGAAAGAGAAGATCTCCATCTCACTTAGGTACTATTAAGGAAAATCATGGATTCAATCTCTATTGGAGAGAAGTTCCTCAAAAGGACCACCATGGAGAACCATGGTTTAACCAAGGAGAAAAGAGAGGGGTAGGGTTTCAAGAAAAATAAGATAAAGAAGGATAAACCACTTACCTAGCACAAGGATCACCAAAGGACCAACAAAGGAAGATGCTCCGACCCTAGATCACCACATGAAAGGTTCGACCTACTTGCACCAAGGTTGAGCTCCTTGTCTTCCAAGCATCAAAGGGGGGATGAGATCCAAATATGAGAGAGAGAGGATGCAAAAGGATCATATGCATGCAAAGAGGGAGGTATATATATCTAAGAGTAGGAGAGAGATAAGGAAGGGTAGGTGTCCAACTAAACATGTCACTTGTCCATCATAAAGCAACAGTGAAACCACTATTCATGCATATAAATAGGATCATGAAAACCAAGGAAAGTTAGCGACCTAACTTGTTCCTAGAGGACCATCAGTTGAAGAGAAACATAGGCTACAAGGCTCATCGGTCTAAGACCAAAACCCCTCAACACCCTAGGTCTCTCATCGACCCAAGGGACAACTTCAAGCTTCTTCCATCGAAGGGAACTCAAGGCACACCCAAAACATCTTCGACCATAGAAATTAGACCCAAGAAAACATAAAGGTGGTGACAGAATACCAACTCAAAGGGTAAACACTCAAACAAGGTCAACCATCTACACAAGGCACCAAAGCAAACCCTAAACACATCAATACAAGATGTCATCACTTCTCTCCTCATCAACCAAGGTGCAACAAGGCACCCTCAAGCCCCACTCTCCTAAAAATATGCCAAAACATAAGAAACACATCCAACAAGTGACAAATTGCAAGATAAACCCTCAACATGGGTAAATTGCAATTAGGTCCAAAATAAGCACACATATAGAATAACTAGCTCAAACATTAACCAAACTAAACTAAACTAAAAACATGAATGAGTCACATGTTATTAAGGTGCATCACATGATTAGATTAAGGTCTAAGCATCTTGTGAAGCAAAATAAGCAATATCAAGCACTAAGCTAGGTCAGGGGTCTTATAGGGAGGGATAACTCCTTGTCTATTCTAGTTGAACGATACGAGTTCTAGGTGGTCCGTGTGGACTATTATAGAGGCAAGGAGGTTTCGGTCTATCGCTAGGAGGAAAACATCAGGATTTTATTTGCGGTGAAGATCAAGAGCTGTTGTAGATGTTGTCCTAGTGCAACTAAGAGTGTTGCACTACTACAATGAGTTATAGTTGCTGGACTTGCTCTAGGACCAGATATGAACTCATTAAACCATCCTTCCCATTACATAGTGATTGACAAAATCTTACTATCATGAGGAATATGAATTGATTTTTTTTGTTTCCACTGCCTACACTGATCCAATATTTCCCTACACAATCATCATATGATTAGCTCTCGGGGCATACAACCAAAAAGTTTCTCCTTCTCTTTGACTTGTTATTCATTAAGTATTCTTGTAATAGGAATCTTGCCATATGGACGTTGGAGATATCATCCTTCAGCAGAGATTGGCATATTTCCATGATTTTACTGACATATAACTATTAAGTTTCATCATATCCCAAAGATCATCCTTCAAAACATGGAAACTTCCTTGTTGAAAAGGATATTGCCATGAATGTCATCCTTTTTTAACATGTCCATGAGCAAGTCTAAATCTTCTTGTGTTAGATTGTCAAATTCCCATATATCAAATTTCTTGAATGTTCCTTTGACAGTCCTTATTGGCCCTTCTGGTAAAATTTCTTCATACTCTTGGAGCTCAATTTTCTCAAACTGCTCTGGGTGGACAATGTCTATTGAAGCCTCTTATCTAAACCCCCATTTTTTTGATTGAATATATGTAGCAAGAATTTCTACTTTTGTAAGTACTTTGACCTCTTCTATATCATGTCATGGTGAGGGGGTATCCGGCATGGTTCTTCCACTGGTAATTCTGATGTCAGTCTATTTTTGTCTCATTTTCTGATGATTTGCCCTTGTGGGTCCTTGTTGTTCTTGTGTTGTTGTCTCCTTTGGTGGCATGGGTTGTTGTTTATCTGTTTAGTGATGTTCCACCCCTCCTACCATTATAGTATCTACTCTTCCTTAGTTTTATCTTTCCATGGTTCTTATGTCAGCTTTATACATGGATGCTTTTCAAGAAGTGGAAAATGTGTGTATAATCTCTGTGATATGGAATTGTGGGTCATTGGGGGATGGTTGAAGAAACACATACCATAGATAACCTCCCAAGAATACTTTCCACACATCCTCTATAAGTCCTCCCTAACCAGATACTCAAAATGGACTCTTCGATTAATGGCATGCATTAGCCTCAAAATGACAAAAGTGTTATCTCTTGATCCTAGCTATTTTTGGGGTACCTTGGTCTTGATTGTAAATAACTTCAAATAATGTTTTTTTACTGTTAGCCCTTTAAATTACAATATTTGAGCATGATTGGAATTCTCTGAATATGCCTTGCTTCAAAGTCCTAGAAGATCATGTTGTTGCTTATATCTCCTTAGCACATCAGTTGTGAATAACCATGTGCCTTTTGTCTAGATCTGCCACAGATAGGAGCAAGTGGTCTTTAGCTTTGTAAGGTAGTGTGGTAAATTTTGTATGATTCATGTTCACTTTTGCATCTAGCTCATCAACAATGGTGCTTTTCTCTTTCTTTCCTAGAGATGGTTGACGAGGTAGGGGTTCCATTGAATATTAAATTTTCCTTCAGTGGGTCTAAGAATTATTAGAGAATTGTTTCACAAAGGACCCTGAACAATTGTGCATTGACATGATCTTTCAACTTAAATACCCTCAGAAGTCTTCCATCATCAATGAATGCCACTTGTTGGAATATACAATGCCCTCCCCTGATAGTTTGTCATATAGAATATTATCAAGGTTGTGGATGTTCCTACAAGATATTCTAGACAAGTCCAAGTCCATTTGCTTGATTTTGCATGGGAGAGATGAAAGCAAAGGATTTCTACTGACTTATGGTATTGTAGATTCAAAGACTTATGGGTTTGATGTTCTCTCAGGATCATCATTGAAGACTCTCTGCATCCCTTCTTCATCTTCATCTGATGAGTCAACTCATATTGTGGCCTTGTATGTTTTGGTTATGTGTTCTGCTATCATCTCTTCTGCTTCGTTGAATTGTAGGTACTCACTGATGATCTTGAGTGAGATGGTGTCAATCTTGAGAAGATATGATAATTTCTCCATCACCATCTTTGTAGTTTCTTCTCCATCATTATACATTTCTATTAACATGCTATATCAGAAGTCAAACATTTCATGTAGGGGTGAAATGGACTCTCAATGACACATCATGTTGAGATATGACACACCGTCTAACTTTTGATTTTAATGTAAATGCTACATCATTGGGCAATTTTTAGAATGCAACACACCATTTGGGTTAGACAACACTTTGTTTCTGTGACCATTGAAGCATGATTTGGATGGGAATTTGCATCGTCCAGGAGAACCCAACCCTAGAATGACACACTAGGAGGTGATGGGAATTAGCACCATTACTTGTGACAATGGATCATGGGAATATGAGGTAGCAACAACCCCCTTGCTAGACTACAAATCGATCTAGATGAGAATTATCTCTATCAAGGGAGAAAACAACCAAAGGAAGATGCAACAGGGGGTGACGGTAATTAGCACCATCACTTTTGAAAATGGATCGTGCAGATCTGAGGCATCAACGACTCCATTTCTAGACCATGACCTGATCTAAATGGGAACTAGTTCCATCCAAGGATATAATTTTTGGGAAGTGGTGATTATGATATACCGTTTGAACAAAATGTCATTAACTAAGCGGAAGTGATCATTAACAGTGGACTTACTGAAAATCACTAAAAATTAAAACCATTTACAAAGAGATCCAAACACAGGAAAACTCTTTTATCAAGAACCAATGTATTTTATTTACATCCTGGTTCATAAGTACATATCCTGTATCATCCCTTCTGGAGGATTACAAGCATCAACTGCTCTGTTAAAACTATACACAGGCAGCATAAAAACCTCAAGGCATCAAGCCAAAATCTCAGATCGATTCATTAAAAGTACTAACTACTAACTCCGAGGACCTAAGAGTACAGAGATGACACATAGGACTCTCTATACAAAATATGACAGCCAGTGCCTCCACCTAGAATATCACTACTGTCCTTGTTGCTGCTACTACTGCTCTTCCCCTGTAGTAGGGTTTTGTCTCTTCTTCTACGTCTACCTAAAAAGTTGGATCCCACGGGGGTGAGACAATTGAAAATTGTCCCAACGGGAGATGTAACTCTCCTCCAAAAACATTATCATTGCAATTTAATAGAATAATACTGAGCAGAGGAATCATATTTATTCAAAAGTAGATAAATCAATATCTAAACATATTAGAGCAATATTCTTATGCCAATCATTTCAACTATAACTTGATAAAGTAGCATGTTACTTATCCAATAAGGAATTGAAGAACATGTATAACATTTATCCATCTAGGATATGATAAGCAAGGTAACATCAACCATTGATTCTTGTGTTTCAACCTTAAGCAAATATGCTACACGGATGATTACATTTTACAATCATACTTAAGTCATGAGGAGATGAGGTATACCGCTCATACTCCAACCGACCATTGCAAAATCGAAATCGGTACCATACCTAGGTCAATGGAAGATTCAGATTTCCATGACCTCATCCTTTTCTCGGTCAGTATGAGATCCCATGCAGGACGTCTTGTGTCTCTGCTAAATAGCTTTCCAGGGTATACTGGCAACTTCGCTATAGAGTTACAACGACGGCTGTACTCTCTTCACAATTGAGAGATATCATGTTTATCTCACATCGATCCGACATTAAACATTATCGAGAGATTCATGATACATCCATCCCGGCATCGGGAGATTAGTGATACATCCATCCCAGCATATATAATGAAGGATTGAGAGATTTAATGTTTATCTCACATCAATTCCTCCATTAGGGCGTAAGGATATTCACACCCATAACCCCCACATACTCAACAGTATGCCCTCTAGGAGATCCCATAGGAAAACTTATTTCACCATCACCAACTACTGACGATGATGGATCTATGGTCAGGGCTCTACATGATAAGATTTCACTTGATTAATTAAGTACATTACCATATTCTTTTAGCATCAGGCAGGTTTTCAAACATAAATCATTATAACAATTGCTACTCAGAATATGTAATACTTCTATCAAGTACTTTTTGAACCTTTATAAAATATTGGGATCTTAATCCCTTATCACATCATGGGCATTCTCATCCCTTAATATCTCATCATCATGATTATGGAATATGGGTATTCAAACCCTTAATTCATCAAAGAACACTTGTTACCACTTATCAGGTAACTAATACCTTCAGGTCATCTGACCAAGGTAAACATGATACTTGCAATACATACATCTCACATGGCTCTCAATGCCCATTAATCTCTTGTTACCTCTTATTAGGCAACAAAGCATATTATGGCTCACAAGGCCCATAAAACAATTTCAACAATAAAACATCATAGCTCATACCTGACTATGCCCAACATCTCATGATACATGCATGATTAGTATACATGATAATAGTTATATCAATTACATATCAGTACTATGCAATGTAATGGTAGCATCACTATTCCCTTATTAGAGTTAGGGTTTCCCAAATTCATGTCAATTAGGGATACTCATCCCAATACCCAGAATTAGGGTTATGGTTTATCATCATATTGCCCAAGATTAGGGTTTCATACACTATAACCCAAGATTAGGACTTCACATACCTTCACTCTATATTAGGGTTAGGATTTCATATTAAGATTTCATATAGAATTACATAGCATCACCCTGGGTTAGATTTTCACATCACATCATTGCATTAGGGTTACACATAACATTACCCTAGATTAGGGTTTCACATCACATTATTGCATTATGGTTACACATAACATTACCCTAGATTAGGGTTTCACATCACATTATTGCATTAGGGTTTCACATGGCATTACCCTAGATTAGGGTTTCACATGTCATCACCCATGATTAGGGTTTCACACATCATTGTCTCGAATTTAGGTTTCTTATAACTTTTTCCCAAATTAGGGTTTCATGTAACTTTACCCAAAATTAGGGTTTCATGAAGCATCCTCTTGAATTAGGGTTTTTCATTATATTACCCTGAATTGGGATTTCTCATATCATCACCCTAGATTAGGGTTACACCATTACCCTAGATCAGGGTTTCATCTAACATTGCCCTAAATTAGGGTTAGGGCTCATCAACCTTATCGATTAGGGTTTCATGATCTCTTTATCAAGGATCATACCCTAATTACATATTTTATTCATGTTGAGAGTGTTGAGGTTTAACCACTACATGTTTATTATATATGTATGCATTACTCTCTCTCTCTCATCCTCTCTAGGATGTTGATTACTTCAAACTTGATTAGATTAGGTCAACCCTTCATTCATGTATACACATTTAGGGTTATCATGGTGTATTGAGATATTGCTTTCATAAGCATCAAAGGTTAACCCTTCTAAGGGTACTAATCACCCTAATACCTTAAAGATACAACCATTGTAATTATCTTTGATAAACACCATTAAAAATCATAGGGTTAATTGATCTTTCATCACATTAGGTCTTCAAACAGTTTTGATACTTTTGAACCTTCAAACGATTTTGACCTCCTTGACCTTTAAACGGTTTTGAGACCGTTTGCCCTCCAAGCAGTTTTGAAACCGTTTGGGAATCTAGGGTTGAGACCATTTGCTCTTAAACAGTTTTGAAACCGTTTGGTGCTTTCAACCCTTGAAACTATTTGATCAAATTAACCTTGAGACCGAATGAACAACCCATCATTGAAACCGGTTGAACATCAAACGGTTTTGAGATCGTTTACCCTCCAAACCACCTTGAAACTGAATGGATCAATTAGGGTTTCTTAATCAATCGATTTAGGGTTTCCAATTATTGAACCATCCAACATTAAGGCCATTGAAAATAGATCAACTTGTAACCCTTGGATCTCCATCCATCCATGACTCCTCTTGACCTCAAACGGTCTTGAGACTGTTTGGGCCATTCAACTTAGATATCAACTCAATCAATTTAGGGTTTCAACCATTCAATCCGATTAGGGTTTGTAATCAATGGATCATCCATTCTTGAAACCATTATAATTGGATCAATTGGAACCATTGGATATTCAATCATCCATATTAGTAATTGACCCCAAACGGTCTTGAGACCGTTTGACCTCAAATGGTCTTGAGACCGTTTGATCACCAAACGGTCTTGAGACCGTTTGGTCATCAAGTTGAAACCGTTTGCACATGATTTTTCTTGAGGTGTGTGCTAATATGACATAATCATCTTCAAGATACAAACCTTTGAAATTTTGTTGTGATCTTTGTGGTGATTTCATCAATTAATCCAAAGGAAATTCAGGAATGAAAAAGGAATCAACATATGATGAAGAAATGAAATCAATAATAATATTTAAGGGTTCAAGTTATATAACCCGCCTTTAAAGTTGATTCCAAGCTTCAAGCTTCACGTCTTCAATGGTGATTGAAGCTCCTCAACTTCCCAATGTCCGTCCTCAAGTCTTTGAGTGAAAAGAATGGCTAAGGTTGAAGATTGAATGGAGAAAAGAAGAAAATAAGCATTGAATTTTGATTTCCACCATGAAATCAAGGTTGAAGATGATTAAGGAGCTCACCTACAGATTGGGGCACGTCCTCCTATTTCTCCTAAGCTCCCTTGTGTTCAGCCAAAGCAAGGAAAGAAAGAAGAGTCGAAAAATCCTTTCATGTGGGTGAAAAATGGAGTGTATATAAGGGAATTTCAAGAGAGAGAAAGTGTTATAAAAATATTTTAATTCCCAAAATTGGTGCCACTTATCCCCTCACTTTCTTTCATACGAAGCCATCATCCTCTCCTTCGAAATCCTCTTCTTTATCCATGAATTAAAAGAAAACAAATTAAGCACCTTAATCAATATAATAATAATTCCAAAAAATTAGCGGATATTACTTTTTCTTTAACTAATGTGAGTGGGCTCTCCACTCACTTTTAGATATTTCGGTGCCATTGCAAGGAACAAGGACGTCCACACTTATACAAATTCAACCATCACATTTTTGGTTGAAGGACACTCCCATTAATATGATTATTTTTGCATTAAATTGAATTAGGGTTTCAATTATGCTTAAATCTTGATTATTTTAATATCAAGATTCTCTCTCCTCCAAAGAGATTCAAATGAGACGCCCCTATGATTTTATTGTCTATAATTGATACCAAGAAACCTTAGGGACTCTTTAGAAGTGGTATTTTGCATATTTAACCCTAGGTTTTAGGTAAATTGCTCATTACACCAAAACTAAGTTTTAATGCATAAACATTGCTTAATAAGCTCTTTCTTGGTGCTCAGGCTTGCACAAGCCATACCTCTACATCATTCTCATTATTATGATGCTATAACACTTGAGGAACATTTTACCATGTACCATTTGCAAGTTAACCCCTCAACTTGGGTAATTTGCACTTTAGTTCAAAACAGGCAAAATATTGTTTTCAACATTATTCAAAAAGAACTAAAATTGAAACATAAGCTCCTCTTGAGCCTGAATTACTTTTCAAAAGACAAGAGCAAGCATATAATTATCTTTCTTAACCAAAACATCTAGGGTTAAAGCATAACCCAGGTTAGGGATGTTACAAATTATCCACCCCTAACAGGGATTTTGTCCTCGAAATCATCAAGAGAAAAGAGAAGGGTACTTCCTCCTCATCTCTTACTCTAGCTCCCACGTGGCTTCTTCAATGCCACGGTGTTGCCAAAGAACTTTCACAAGACATATGTGTTTCTTTTTCAGCTTTTTAATTCTTTTATCAAGGATCATCACATGTCCTTCAACATATGATATATCATCATTTAATTCTACCTCCACAGGTTGCAAAACTAACTCTGTGTCAGGATGACACTTTCTCAGCATGGAGATATGGAACACTGGATGCAACTTATGCAGCTAAGGTGGAAACTCCAGCTTATAGGCTACCTTTCCAATCCGTTCAATGATTGGATAAGGCCCCATAAATCTAGGAGCTAACTTTCCCTTCCTTACAAATCTAAGGACATCTTTCCAAGGTGAGACCTTGAGATATACTCTGTCTCCCACTTGGAATTCTAAAGGTCTTCGCCGTTTGTCGGCGTACGACTTCTGTCTATCCTGTGTAGTCTTTAATTGTTGTTGTATTACTTTAATCTTCTCAGTTGTCTGCTGCACTAGCTCATGACCCAAAAGTTGATATTCTCATGTTTCATACCAACATAAAGGAGATCTACAACGTCTACCATATAATGCTTCATATGGTGCCATATCAATACTGTGCTAATAGCTATTATTGTAAGTAAATTCTATCAAGCTCAGGTGTAGATCCCAACTTCCTACAAACTGAAGGACACATGCCTCAAGCAAATCCTCCAAGGTTTGTATGATCCTCTCAGATTGTCCATCTGTCTGTGGGTGAAAGGCGGTACTAAATCTTAACTGTGTACCCAAAGCTTTATGTAGTCATTCCCAAAAATGACTCGTGAACTGGGGACCTCTATCAGAAACAATAGTAGCTGAAACCCCGTGCAACCACACCATTCATCTATATATATCTGTGCAAGCTTTCCAGCAGTGTAGGTTGTTTTGACAGGAAGGAAATGTTTTGTATTAGTCAACCTATCAACTATCACCCATATGGAATCATGACCTTTGGTTGTTCTAGGCAAACCAACCACAAAGTCCATGGTCACATGATCCCATTTCCACTACAGTATAGGCAAAGGTTGCATTGTTGCTATGGGCTTTTGATGTTCAGCTTTAACCTGCTGACACATCGGACACCGCATAACAAACTCAACTACATCCTTCTTCAAACCAGGCCACCAATACATATCCTTCAAGTTATGATACATTTTGGTGCTCCCTGGATGCATTGCATACATCGAAGAATGAGCTTCCTCCAAGACTAACTTCCTTAAGTCATTGGCATCATGTACTACCATCCTATCATGGTAACAGACTACCTGATCCTCTGACTCATGAAATCCATCAAGTTTCTCATTACCATACTCTGACCTGATCTGCTGAACCACAACATCAGCTTTCTATGCTTCTTTAATCTACTGTCTCAGAGTAGGTTTCACTTGCATCTCAGCTAATAGCCCGGCTAACAATGATACCTTAAGTTGTACATTGTTTTGCCTCAAGGAGATAAGCATATCTCTTTTAAAGTACACTAAGGAGTTCAACTGTACTTTATCTAAGGCTGGTGATGATGATTTCTTACTTAGTGCATCAACCACTACATTAGCCTTCCCTGGATGATAATCAATTGTACAATCATAGTCCTTGATTAACTCCATCCAGCGGTGTTGCCTCATATTCAACTCATGTTGTGAGAAGATATATTTTAGATTCTTATGGTCTGTGAAAATTTGGAATGTTTCTCCATAGATATAGTGTCTCCAGATCTTCAAAGCATGAACCACAACAACTAGCTCCAGATCATGTGTCAGATAATTCTCCTCGTGTTTCTTAAGTTGTCGAGAGGCAAAAGAAATCACTTGATTATCCTGCATCAACACACATCCTAGACCATTCTTAGATGCATCACAGAAAACTATGTACCCCTTCCCTTGCTCAGGTAACACCAGTACAGGTGCACTTGTAAACTTTTCTTTCAACAGTTGGAAAGAATGTTGACACTTGTCATTCCAAACAAAAGGAACCTCCTTCCTGGTCAACTTGGTTAAGGGTAAAGCTATAGAACTGAAGTTCTTAATGAACCTCCTGTAATATCCTGCCAGTCCTAAGAAATTGCATATTTCCATTGGTGTCTTTGGCTGTTCCTATTACAGGATAGATTCTACCTTCTTAGGATCAACACGGATACCTGAGGCGGATATTACGTGTCCTAGAAAAGAAACTTCTGGTAACCAGAACTCACATTTGCTAAACTTAGCATACAACTTATGCTTTCTTAGCAAAGTTAAAGTATGACAGAGGTGCTGCTCATGCTGTTGAGCATCTCTACTGTATATTAAGATGTCATCTATGAAGACTACTATGAACTGATCAAGAAAAGGCTGGAAGATTCTATTCATGAGTTCCATGAATGCAGCTGGTGCATTAGTTAGTCCAAACGACATAACTATGAACTCATAGTGACCATACCTTGTCCTAAAGGCAGACTTAGGTATGTCACTCTCCTTGATACACAACTGATGATATCCCAACCTCATATCTATCTTAGAGAAGATAGTTGCACTACACACCTGATCAAATAGGTCATCGATCCTTGGCAGAGGATACTTGTTCTTTATGGTTACTTTATTTAACTATCTGTAATCAATGTATAACTGCATGGATCCATCCTTCTTCTTAACAAAGAGAACTGGAGCACCCCATGGTGAAGTACTCGATCAGATAAAGCCTTTCTCAAGCAACTCCTATAGTTGTTTCTTGAGCTCTGCCATCTCAGCAGGTGCCATTCTATATGGTGTTTGTGCAATTGGTTGCGTGCCTGGGATTATATTAATCTCAAAATCAATCTCTCGAGGCGAAGGAACACCTAGAAGTTCTTCAGGGAACACATCTTCAGATTCCCTAACTATCAGAACTTCAGAAAGATTAAGGCTCTCCATTGTGGTGTCTACCACATGATCCAAGAATGCAAAGCATCCTTGTCTCATCAGCTTCTCAGCTACCATAGCCGACACTAGATAGGTTGGAAGAATCTTTCTATCTCCCTGAAAGATCTATGTGTCACCGTCATCTGCGAACATAGCTTTCTTGGAATCACAATCCAAGACAACCTTATACTTTTCTAGGGTGTCCATACCAAGAATTATATTGAACTCGTGCATCTTAAGTAGTATAAGATCCACCTGAATGCGATGTTCAGAAAAGGAAAGAATGCAGGGAGAACACACCTCCTGTAGCACTATAGATCCCAACAAAGGGGTTTCTAACAACAGATTATCTGCTCTATGACTAATAGTCATATTGCAGTCAAGGATCACTTCTCAAGTGATAAAAGAATGTGTAGCACCCAGATCAATCAAAGAAGATACAAAGCAGGATGAAGACATATCAGAATGAAATAGTTCCATCTGACCTGTCACAACTTGAGGGTTGACTACTGCTTCAGGTTGATTCATCGCATAGAATCTCACCGTTGCTTGCTGTTGACCCTATGCTCGATTGTTGGATGCCGACGAACCAGCTTGGGACGCTTGTCCATGTCCTCTAGCACCACTTAAAAACTGTCGCCTCTGAGAGCCTTGCTGACTCTGCCTCAGAGGTTGATTCACACTTACTTCTCTAGCTCGACAATTTTTCATCAAATGCCCCATTTTCCACATAGAAAATAGCCTATGCTCTCCCTCTGTGGCCTGGGTGGTCCTGTTACTGACATTGAGGCTGAGATGTGGGCTCCAACCCGGTGAAGTCGTTCGAAAGTCTTGCCAGCTCCCTGTCCTTCATTATGGGCTGGTGCCCTAGGTGCAGGTGGTGGCATCCTATCTGTCATATGCGTCAAGGTTGCCATGAATTTCCCAAACAGATCATGGAAAGCTGGGTTTTCTAGTGCAACCTGGTTAAGCTGGGGATGTTCAGGTACTAGTTCCTCCCTATCATGATCCCTTGCACCTCTTCCTGGTGCAGCAATGCTGCTCTCAACAACATGTTCTTCGTGTGATCCAGACATCTTTAAGTTCTTCTTCTCCTCCTATATGAGCAGAAGACACTATCAGATAACTGGAAGACACTAGAACATACTCAACTACCTTAATCCTATGTCTCTGTAGACTCAGCGAACCTAGAGCTCTGATACCACTAATTGTGATATACCATTTGAAAAAAACATCATTAACTAAGCGGAAGAGATCATTAACAGCGGACTTACTAAAAATCACTAAAAATTGAAACCATTTACAAAGAGATCCAAACATAGGAAAACTCTTTTATCAAGAACCAATGTATTTTATTTACATCCTGGTTCATAAGTACATATCCTGTATCATCCCTTCTCGAGGATTACAAGCATCAACTGCTCTATTAAAACTATACACATGCAGCATAAGAACCTCGAGGCATCAAGCCAAAATCTCAGATCGATTCATTAAAAGTACTAACTACTAACTCTGAGGACCTGAGAGTACAGATATGACACATAGGACTCTCTATACAAAATATGACAGCCAGTGCCTCCACTTGGAATATCACTGCTACCCTTGTTGTTGTTGCTGCTGCTCTTCCCCTACAGTAGGGTTTCTGTCTCTTCTTCCACGTCTACCTAAAAAGTTGGATCCCACAGGGGTAAGACAATTGAAAATTGTCCCAGCGAGAGATGTAACTCTCCGCCAGAAACATTATCATTGCATTTTAATAGAATAATACTGAGCAGAGGAATCATATTTATTCAACAATAGATAAATCAATATCTAAACAGATTAGAGCAATATTCTTATTCCAAGCATTTCAGCTATAACTTGATAAAGCAACATGTTACTTATCCAATAAGGAATTGAAGAACATGTATAACATTTATCCATCTAGGATATGATAAGCAAGGTAACATCAACCATTGATTCTCGTGTTTCAACCTTAAGCAAATATGCTACATGGCTGATTACATTTTACAATCATACTTAAGCCCTGAGGAGATGAGGTATACTACTCATACTCCAACCGACCATTGTGAAATTGAAATCGGTACCATACCTAGGTCAATGGAAGAGCCAGATTTCCATGACCTCATCCTTATCTCGGTCAGTACGAGATCCCATGCAGGACGTCTTGTGTTTCTACTAAATAGCTTTCCAGGGTATACTGGCAACTTCGCTATAGAGTTATAGCGGTGACTGTACTCTCTTCGCAATTGAGAGATCTCATGTTTATCTCACATCAATCCGACATTAAACATTATCGGGAGATTCGTGGTACATCCATCCCGACATCGGGAGATTAGTGATACATCCATCCCGACATATATAATGAAGGATTGATAGATTTAATGTTTATCTCACATCAATTACTCCATTAGGGCGTAAGAAAATTCATGCCCATAACCCCCACATACTCAACAGTATGCCCTCTAGGAGATCCCGTAGGAAAACTTGTTTCACCATCACCAACTTTTGACGATGATGGATCTATGGTCAGGGCTCTACATGATAAGATTTCACTTGATTAATTAAGTACATTACCATATTCTTTTAGCATCAGGCAGGTTTTCAAACATAAATCATTATAACAATTGCTACTCAGAATATGTAATACTTCTATCAAGTACTTTTTGAAGCTTTATAAAATATTGGGATCTTAATCCCTTGTCACATCATGGGCATTCTAATCCCTTAATATCTCATCATCATGATTATGGAATATGGGTATTCAAACCCTTAATTCATCAAAGAACACTTGTTACCACTTATCAGGTAACTAATACCTTCAGGTCAGCTGACCAAGGTAAACGTGATACTTGCAATACATGCATCTCACATGGCTCTCAAAGCCCATTAATCTCTTGTTACCTCTTATTAGGCAAAAAAGCATATTATGGCTCACAAGGCCCATAAAACATTTCAACAATAAAACATCATAGCTCATACCTGGCTATGTCCAACATCTCATGATACCTGCATGATTAGTACACATGATAACAGTTATATCAATTACATATCAGTACTATGCAATGTAATGGTAGCATTACTATTCCCTGATTAGAGTTAGGGTTTCCCAAATTCATGTCAATTAGGGATACTCATCCCAATACCCATAATTAGGGTTATGGTTTATCATCATATTGCCCAAGATTAGGGTTTCATGCACTATAACCCAAAATTAGGACTTCACATACCTTCACCCTATATTAGGGTTAGGATTTCATATAGCATTACATAGCATCACCCTGGGTTGGAGTTTCACATCACATCATTTCATTAGGGTTACACATAACATTACCCTAGATTATGGTTTCACATCACATTATTGCATTAGGGTTACACATAACATTACCCTAGATTAGGGTTTCACATCACATTATTGCATTAGGGTTTCACATGGCATTACCCATGATTAGGGTTTCACATGTCATCACCCATGATTAGGGTTTCACACATCATTGTCTCAAATTTTGGTTCCTTATAACTTTCCCCAAATTAGGGTTTCATGTAACTTTACCCAAAATTAGGGTTTCATGAAGCATCCTCTTGAACTAGGGTTTTTCATTATATTATCCTGAATTGGGATTTCTCATATCACCACCCTAGATTAGGGTTACACCATTACCCTAGATTAGGGTTTCATCTAACATTGCCCTAAATTAGGGTTAGGGATCATCAACCTTCTCGATTAGGGTTTCATGATATCTTTATCAAGGATCATACCCTAATTACATATTTTATTCATGTTGAGAGTGTTGAGGTTTAACCACTACATGATTATTATATATGTATGAATTCCTCTCTCTCTCATCCTCTCTAGGATGTTGATTACTTCAAACTTGATTAGATTAGGTCAACCCTTCATTCAATTACTTAGCATGTTGTATTGAGATATTGCTTTCATAAGCATCAAAGGTTAACCCTTCTAAGGTCACTAATCACCCTAGTACCTTAAATATACAACCATTGTAATAACTTTGATAAACACCATTAACAATCATAGGGTTAATTGATATTTCATCACATTAGGTCTTCAAACGGTTTTGATACTTTTGAACCTTCAAACAGTTTTGACCTCCTTGACCTTTAAATAGTTTTGAGACCGTTTGCCTTCCAAACGGTTTTGAAACTGTTTGGGCATCTAGGGTTGAGACCGTTTGCTCTTAAATGGTTTTGAAACCGTTTGGTGCTTTCAACCCTTGAAACCATTTGATCAAATTAACCTTGAGACCAAATGAACAACCCATCATTGAAACCGATTGAACATCAAACAGTTTTGAGACCGTTTACCCTCCAAATGGTCTGAACACCGTTTGATCCCAAATGGTCTCAAGACCGTTTGGTCCAAATCACCTTGAAACCAAGTGGATCAATTAGGGTTTCTTAATCAATCAATTTAGGGTTTCCACTTATTGAACCATCCAACATTAAGGCCATTGAAAATAGATCAACTTGTAACCCTTGGATCTCCATCCATCCATGACTCCTCTTGACCTCAAACGGTCTTGAGACCATTTTCCCTCAAACAGTCCTGAGACCGTTTGGTACATTCAACTTAGAAATCGACTCAATCAATTTAGGGTTTCAACCATTCAATCCGATTAGGGTTTGTAATCAATGGATCATCCATTCTTGAAACCATTATAATTAGATAAATTGGAACCATTGGATCTTCAATCATCCATATCAGCAATTGACCCCAAATGGTCTTGAGACCGTTTGACCTCAAACGGTCTTGAGCCCGTTTGATCACCAAACGGTCTTGAGACCGTTTGGTCATCAAGTTGAAACTGTTTGCACATGATTTTTCTTGAGGTGTGTTACGACCCCACCTCCCGATAACCCCCAATTAAGGGAGACCGAGAGGTTGAGCCGCACCCATTAATCCCGGATCAAAGGTTTGACATATAACCATAAACAATTATTAAATTCTAACAGACTATACTGAAAATGGTAATAAAATTTTTCTTTACATACCTTTTGAAAACTTGGATCTCTATTCTTCTATCCACACCGATACTAATCTATCTAATCCTCCTTTGCACTTTAATTCTTATTTAGTATCACATGTGCCACTTTACTGTTTGTTCCTTTCATTGTACCTAAAACGCCGACAAACAAAACGTCGGTCAGCCGTAGCTGGTATGTGGGGGAAACAATAAACTTGCAATTATGATAACCATGTAATCATTCAATTAATCATTTAACAATTCAGATTACGTTTTAAATATAACTCTGCGATCCAAGAGTACCCTATCCTCTGTATTGTCCCCATTAAACCCCTCATGATCCACCTATAAGTGAACCAATTTCTAGGGTTGAGTCACATGGTACTACTCGTAAGTAGACCACTCCTTAACTCGGGATTTGCTAAAGAGTCTCTAACTCACGGTAACCTAGACCTTGCTCTAGGATTACCCCTTTTTTTAGCCTTTTCAAAGTAACAGAGGTGGACCCATATCTAGCCAGTTATATATGTACATTTATGGTGATAATCATAGTCACTTTATAGTGGCATGAAATAAATAAACATCCAACAGTTTAGTTGCATTCAATACGATTAAACACCTGGGAATCCATTGGAAAACTATGGCGGTTATTCATAATCGTAACCACATACCTGATCCATAGTAACTTGATGTCCATGCATTAACATTCAACACAATTAACAAGCAATCAACAATATCCTGAAAATAATGCATAACATCCAAGTGTCATTGTTTTATTCAAAACATCCTCAAGATCAACTTGGATTTCACCTTATGATTTCTAGGCCAACTTTAGGGTTTTATTAGAGTTTTAACCTTCATTATGCATTTATCACTTTTAATGTTCTTTTAGTTCACAAACCCTAATTTCTGCATCATAGGAACAATTGAATGTCAAATAAGTCTAATATGTTTCTTTTACACTAAAACTATTATCTTTATCCTTTTAGGTCATATCCAAAACATTAATGCTAATTATCACCTTCAGTTTCTTTCAAATTGACAAATCATATTTCATTATAGTTCAACTCACATATATGAACCTTATTTATTACTATTTCCACTTTTATACACTAGGAAACACTAACTATCCAAATAATTCACATTAAAGATCTTTGATACTCAATTTATCTTCAAATCATCATATCTCTATTTTATTCTTCGATTTGTACAATTAAAACCATTAGAATTCATGTCAACATAAATTAGGGTTTCTAATCCCATTAAGGCATATTCATGTACATAGAACCCTAAATTAAACCAACTATATAAAAAGATCATCTTTTAAATCCTATTTTCACTTTTATTAACAACAGGTTAATATCAGCTTGAATTATCCATCTATCATCAAATCTAAGGGTTTTTCCTTAGTTAAATCATTAAAGATGATAACTTTATGTACTTTTCCAATTTCAAGCATATAAACTCTAAATTAGACTAATCACGTGAAAAGTTCTTCCTTTTTTTAACTCAATGTTCTTTTTTACATTTAATAGATTAACATCAACTCCAATGATCCATTAAACCCTATTTAACACATTAATCATATCAAAAATAGGGTTCCTTAAGAATTAAAGCATTAAAGAAGATTACTTCCATTACTTTTTGGATTTCAAATAGAATTAGACTTCAAACATAATTTATTTGGATTTCTCTTGTTCTGAGGATCAACTTTCATATATAACTTTTTTTCATCTGAGCTACGAATCTTAAGTTATGAATTTTGCAAGAAAAACACTTACTTGGCCAATAGCATGCTGACACGTCAGCATAGCCATGCAACACACCCCTTTAGGAATTATAATCAAATTACCGCGCTACCCTCCACTTAACTCGAGCGGCCCTTGCTAAGTCAGGGGTATAACCGTCCAATGTTGCTTCCCCTTTCTTCAACCTTGAGCAGGCCGAAGGCAGCCGCCCTAGCTGCCGATCTGCAGGCTGGGCGCGACTCTCTCTTCTCCTCCGGACCCCGACGACGACTAGAGCTTGGTCTCCTTGCTCCGCCGCCCCCTTGCACACCTGGAGGTGCCTTTGGCAGACGGCAGGTCGGCTGGGGTCGAGCCCAGTGGGTCTGCCACCATGGCTGCCCTGCAATTTGAACTGCGGCGCCGTGCGGATGTTGGGGCCAAGGGACGATGTCCAAGCTCCCCCTCTAGAGACCTGGGAGCATCATGCCCCAACTACGATCCTCCTACAGCCGCTAGCCACCAGGATGATTCATGCATTCATGGTTAGGTTTTAGTAGAGAAAGAAGAAGAAGAAGCACTGCGTAGAATCCCTCTGGATCTCGAAGCAGGGGTTCCACCCTTCTTATAGGGGTGGATATGAAGCCCTAAGGCGTGCCTCAAGGGGTCCCAAGTCCCAACTTGAAAGGAAACACATTTCCTTGGTTGTGAAGTAACAACCCTTCTTTCTCTCTCTTCCTTATTCTTTTCTAACATCCATTATTATTTGGATGTTTTAGGAATTCGAAATTCCTACTACTTACTCTTTTTATTCTTGCTTTTTAATCCATTGGCCACGAAAATATACATATATGTATATACCTCCTTAGGAAAATACTTCCTTTTATCAAAATTACATAATCCAATAATAAAGCAACACATTATCCTCTTATTTTTCCTTTTTAGTATTTTCTCTTTCTTTCCTTTTTATTGGGACTCCTTGGATCCCAAGGCACTCTTTATTTCGAAATTTATTTTATTGGAATACTCATTATCCTTCTTAATGCACCTATATGCATTATTTTGCATTATCATGTTTATTTCTTAATATAATATTTCTTTTTGAGGATTTCTTTTTATTTCTCTTTTATTTTCCTCATTGGCATTCCTTTTAATATTAATAATCTCATGGATACGAAATTTCTCCAAGAAATCTCATTTATGCCTCTTTCCACTCATTTTCCACATTTTATCATTATTTCCAATTTATTTCTTAATAAAGAAATACTTAATTAATCCTTCCTTTTCTCATTGCTTTCTTTTTGCAACTTTGGACTCCTTGGAACCCAAGGAACCCAAGAGGCACGAAATCCTCTTTAGATTTGCCTTCTAGAGGTTTCTACATATTTCTTTTCTTAGAAATTCAATTATCTAGTTAGTAATTAAATTTCCTTGTTATTTGGGCCCAATAACCAATAAAGCCCACAAATCAAACAACAAGGCTATTGTAAATGAAATCCATTTATTCAAAATAGATTATATCATTTATTCATTCAAAAATCTTTACTATGAGAAATTATATTTCTCAGTAAATGAACCCAAAATTGGGGTTGTAACAAGGTGTGTGCTAAGATGACATCATCATCTTCAAGCTACAAACCTTCGGATTTTTTCTGTGATCTTTATGGTGATTTCATCAATTAATCCAAAGGAAATTCGGGAATGAAAAATGAATCAACATATGATGAAGAAATGAAATCAATAATAATATTTAAGGGTTCAAGTTATATAACCGGCCTTTAAAGTTGATTCCAAGCTTCAAGATTCATGTATTCAATGGTTATTGAAGCTTCCTCAACTTCCCAATGTCTGTCCTCAAGTCTTTGAGTGAAAAGAATGGCTAGGGTTGAAGATTGAATGGAGAAAAGAAGAAAATAAGCATTGAATTTCGATTTCCACCATGAAATCAAGGTTGAAGATGATTAAGGAGCTCACCTACAGGTTGGGGAACGTCCTCCTATTGCTCCTAAGCTCCCTTGTGTTCGGCCAAAGCAAGGAAATAAAGGAGAGTCGAAAAAGCCTTTCATGTGGGTGAAAAATGGAGTGTATATAAGGGAATTTCAAGAGAGAGAAAGTGTTATAAAAATCTTTTAATTCCCAAAATTGGTGCCACTTATCCCCCTCACTTTCTTGCATACGAAGACATCATCCTCTCCTTCGAAATCCTCTTCTTTATCCATGAATTAAAAGAAAACAAATTAAGCACCTTAATCAATATAATAATAATATCCAAAAAAATAGTGGATATTACTTTTTCTTTAACTAATGTGAGTGGGCTCTCCACTCACCTTTAGATATTTCGGTGCCATTGCAACGCAAAAGGACGTCCACACTTATACAAATTCAACCATCACATTTTTGGTTGATGGTCACTCCCATTAATATGATTATTTTTGCATTAAATTGAATTAGGGTTTCAATTATGCTTAAATCTTGATTATTTTAATATCAAGATTCTCTCTCCTCCAAAGAGATTCAAATGAGATGCCCCTCTAATTTTCCTGTCTCTAATTGATACCAAGAAACCTTAGGGACTCCTCAGAAGTGGTATTTTGCATATTGAACCCTAGGTTTTGGGTAAATTGCTCATTACACCAAAACCAAGTTTTAATGCACAAAAGTTGCTTAATAAGCTCTTTCTTGGTGCTCAGGCTTGCACAAGCCATACCTCTGCATCATTCTCATTCTTATGATGCTATAAAACTTGAATAACATTTTACCATGTAACATTTGCAAGTTAACCCCTCAACTTGGGTAATTTGCACTTTAGTCCAAAACGGGCAAAACATTATTTTCAACATTATTAAAAAAGAACTAAAATTGAAACATAAGCTCCTCTTGAGCCTTAATTACTTTTCAAAAGATAAGATCAAGCATATAATTATTTTTCTTAAACAAAACATCTAGGGTTAAAGCATAACCCAGGTCAGGGATGTTACAATAATGTTATAACCCCATTTTTCTAAAACATGTAATGAGATTTGTAAATCTCCTTTTAAAAGATAAATGAAATCAATGGTTGATTTAATGGTTTGATTTGAATGGTTTCCATTCATAATAGCCTTTCTTGATTTTTTTTGTGGGCTTTATTGGCTATTGAACCCAATTATAAGAAAAAGAAAGAGAAAAGAAAAAGAAATTCAATTGGATAAAAGAATAAATAGGAAAATAGATAAAAGGAGAACAAAGGTGTTAAAGAATATTCCCAAGATGGAATTTTGAACTATTAAGGTTCCTTGAGGTTCAAGGAACTCAAGATAATAATATAATGGCAAGGGAAAGAGAAAATATGTGGAAAATATATATATTTAAGTGATGAATTGCAACTGAAGAAAAGGACTCATTTTCTGTAGATAATGATCCCAAATTTGTCATGATGGGAGATTAAATCATTAATGTGATTCCCTTAAAATTTGAGGTAAAAAGGATTTACGAATTAACAGTTATGTCTTTTTCAAATTATCTTCAAAATATGGAATTATCTTGAAAAATAGGAAATCTTTTCCCTTTTGCTTGAGCACGAAGGATGAGGGTCGTTGGATCTTGATCCAACGAGCACCGCTCATCGTCGAGTCCCAGAAGAACTGGGACTCTGGCTGTGTACAGAGGGATTTTGTCCCTTGATTTTCTCTTGAACCAGTGCATGTACACTCATGGAAATTGTTCCATTGGGTATAGGGGAGGGAAACGAATCTTCTCGACCCATATTGGTGAGCTTTCATCCCATCTAGAAGAAACACCCAATTGGGCTGAGGAACAGGTGGCGGCGGGGTTGAGAAACCCTAAAGGGATCCCTCCTGGTCCTATATAAAGACCCCACTCACTTCCTCACACCCTCGCGAACCCTGACGACTACCTCTCAAGTCCCAACTCTCTCTCTTTCTCTCTCTATCGCTCGATTGTCCTCGCTCTGATGAGGGTTCAGCTGTGATGCCGCCGCGTTGTCCAGAGAAGAAAAGGAGGAGGAAGAGAAGTAGTGGCCGTCAGATAGCAGACCACTATGATCCCGTGCGCTAATCCAATGAACCAAAGAAAAGGCTGGCTAAGTTAGCCTCACTCGACACAGGACGTCAGATCTAGGAGGCGGGTCACCGGAGCATCGATCCAATGGCTGACTTATTCTGGTATTTAGTTCTCTATGACTGATATTCCAGGAAATTGTTTTTTCTTGCGAAATTTATAGAAATTGCTAGGAATATCAGATTAACAAACTTTATACATAAAGTTGATCAGAAAAATATGAGGAATAAATTAAAAATAGTTTGAAAGCCTAAATCAGCACCTTTTTGCAAAAGTGTATAATTTTGATAGAAAATGTATTAAAAGTGTGGTTAAAAACCCTAATTGAGTATAAAGGATGAATCTTTATGGTTTAATAGGTTAATTTGAGAAGTATTAACCGGTGGAATATTAAAATAGAGTTTCAATCCATTTTACATGAAAAGTTGACTAATTTAGGGTTTTAATCTATGTATAAAGGATAGTACTTTTAGAAACCCTAATTTAGGGTGAAAAGGAGAAAAACCATGTTTATTTCGGATTATGGAAACAAGTTACTAAATAATGATCCTAAGTCTGTTAGGAGTAGTAGGATGAGAAATTTAGGGTTTTTATGTAGTTTTGCTAAATTAGGATTCACAATACTAAAAGTGGAGGCAAAACCCTAATTTCAAAGGAAACCCTAAAATTGGAATAGAAATCCTAAGAAACAAGATGAGTTTGGATAAATCTTGATAAAAGGAAGTTTGTATATTTATTTCAGGATTTCTGTGCATATTTGCTTGCTTGGTTGGGTTTTCTCTACCTAGTTGATTCTGTCTCCAAATCTACAGTTATAGGTATGTGGTTATGCTTATGGTTAATCGTTTTAGTTTCACGGTGATTTTCGAAGGTTATCGGTTGCCTGAAAATAACTGCTTGGATGACTTTTATTTCATGCAACTATAAAGTGACTATGATTATCACTATAAATATGTATACATGACTGGCTCAGATCCTGGTCCTCCTATGTGGCTTTGCTAATGATGGAAAGGGTAACATAGTACAGGGCCTACTTGTTAAGTAGGACATTAGGTTATCATGAGTTAGAAATTTGGCTACCCACATGTAGTGCCATGAGACTCTTTAGCACACCATGAGTTAAGCAGTAGGCTACCTATGGGTAATGCCATGTGACTCAACCCTAGAAATTGATTCACCTGTTAGGCAGGATCATGAGGGGTTTAATGGGGATCTACCATAAGGAAGGTAGCATCCAGGTCCACTGTAGGGACACCGCAGAGGCTAGGGTATGTTTGGATTGAGCAGTTATGTTTAAAACATAAAGTTGTTTGTTAAATAATAATTGTCTGCAATATGTTGTTACAGTTAATTGCACGATTATTGTTTACCCCACATACCGGTATATTCATTTATGCTGACCGACGTTTTGTTTGTCGGTGTTTTAGGTACAAACCCCAAAAAGGACAAACAGTTAAATGGCATATTATGAATACATGAATTAAAGTGCAAGGAGGATTAGTTAGAATAGATTATGTATGTGGATAGAAATTTAGCAATCCAAGTTTTTCAAAAGGTATGCAAAAAGTTTATTTTGTTACAACTTTTACATATAGATGGTAGAATTTGATAATTATTACTGATTATTTGTCAAACCTTTGATCCAGAGTTTGGAATAATGGCTTTGACCTCTTGGTCTCCCTTAATTGGGGGTTACCGGGAGGCGGGGTCGTTACATTTCGTATCAGAGCTTAGGTTCCTCATTTAATCTTTAATAATTATTAAATCTTACAAATTCTGTAGAATCGAGGGAGTTATTAGAGGATTATCTGAAAGACAGAGGTGTCTAGAAAAGGATCACGTTCGGGGGCTGTCAATATTTTCCTCCGCACTGCTAGTTGGAATACGAGGACTCCCGGATCTGTGTGACTGCCTGGCCAATGTCTTAGGATCTAACTCAAAATAAGATACCTTTAGGACTCTCTCATCTTATTCATCCCTTCTCATCACCTATTCTATTAAGGATTTTAAGAGTTAGGGTTTTTCTCTCTCTTCCTCACCGTCTTGAGGTATGGGTAAGTTTGATAAGTTGTAAGGAATCCTCCACCAAACTAATAAAAGATACATAATTAAGATGTCATTGACATAAGTATAATTGGTTGAGTATTTACTAAAGGTCAGTTTGCATGCTTTTATAGATGGCTCATACAAAGATCGTTGCTATCCCGATTGCCGCCAACGGTGGTGGGACTCCTCGAAAGGAGAAGGGGTCTTTCAAGAAGAGGAAGTGGAACCATGGTGGTGAATCCTCAAAGAAGAGGAAGAGACCTGAAGAAACTAGACATGAGGTCCCCCAACCCTGAACCAATACCCTTCAGCAACCCTGAATAAGAGGAGAGACCGGGATATGAGGAGAAACATGTGTACGAGGAGGTAGCCCAGATGGAGGAGGACCAGTCTGGTGGTCCGGAACCAACTATGGTGGTTCACACTACAGATGCGGTATGGATGGAGTAGCAGAAACCACTGACTGAGGCAATCCATGCCCTGGCCCTCAGAGACATAGCTAGAGGTGAGAATGGCGAGCCACTTCCTGTTCGTCCTTGACTGGGAGCCACTATCTTGGACTTCGTCAAGCTGAACATTGAGAAGTTCTGGGGAGAGGATAAGTCTAAAGTGGTTGACAAGGCGAAGGCTTGGCTTCTTATAGTCGAGAATGGATTCTGCATGCTTGAGGTACAGCCAAGCAAGAAGGTCCTCTTTGCTGCTCACCTCCTGGAAGGAGCAGCCAAGATATGGTGGCAGACACACATCATAGGCTAAGATTTGACTGAGGAACCAATGGCATGGGTTGACTTCAAGACAATCTTCACCACCAGATTCATCCATGTCTCATCTAAGAAGGAAAAAGAAAGGGAGTTCACCAATATGACTCAAGGAAATTCATCTGTGGCAGATTTTGGGCGCAAGTTTTGAATCTTGGAGCATTTTGGGCATATGATGGATGAGGAAAGAATGGTGGATCACTTCATAGAGTGTCTTCACCCTGGCATCAAGCCCCATGTGATGGAAAGTAAACCTAAAACCTTTGTTGAAGCTTACAACACCGCCCTAAGCATGGAGAGGATGGTAATGCCTACATAAAATCCACCTAAGGGATATTTGGGTTTCACTAAAGGAACCCAAGGCCAGAAGAAAAACCACAAGAAAGGTCAAGGGCGTTATCATGCCAAAGGAAAACATGGAGGAAAAGGGAAACCCCGTCAAGAGAATAACCGACCTCAATGCCGCACCTATAGAAAGGGTCACACCGGTGAGTGCCGCTACAAGAAGAAGACATGCTACCAATGCCATCAAGAAGGACACCTACAATATGTTTGTCCTCTACTAGATCCAAGAGGACTAGGACCAGTAGCAGCCCCACCTGTGGCAGCCCCACCTGCTGGAGAAAGAAGACAAGCCTGAGTGTTTGCTATTGACAATAAGTAGGCTCAAGCAAATGCTAATCGGTTGATTGAGGGTAATAACCCTTAGAGTTTTCTTTTATGTTTTAAGATAAGCATGTAATGGTCTAATATATGGTGAAAAACAATGTAGGCATGCTTGAAGCCATGGGACATAATGTAAAAGCTTTGTTTGACTCTGGATCTACTAATACTTTCATTTCGAGAAATCTTGCAACTATGCTTTATTTGGATATCAAGGATTTAGGGTATGTCTTATATGTTACAACCCCAAGTGGTCAGATCTTTACATATCGTTTGAAAACTTTGGTGATACATATGAAATATCGAGATCATGAGTTTCCTATAGACTTTATCCTTCTTGATATGAATGACTTTGATGTGATCATTGGTATGGACTGGCTTTATACCTATAGGGCCAATATTGACTGTAGGGAGAAGAAAGTGATCATTAAGAAACCATGTCACCCACCTTTCATCATTAGGGGTAGGAAAGATGCCACCACCAACCTATATGTGTCAGCCTTGAAGGCAGAGCAGATGACGAGTAAAGGGTGTTGAGCTTTCCTGGCAGTAGTTATCGGGCCAGAACCCAGGGTGCAACCCTTACAAGAAATAGAGGTAGTCAAGAGCTATGCAGATGTTTTCCCAGATGATCTACCTGGGATTCCTCCTGAGAGAGAGGTAGATTTTTCTATAGAGCTAGCTCCCAGGACAAGCCCTATATCACGAGCACCTTATAGGATGGCCCCTACGATGTTCCTCGAGTTGAAGAAGCAATTGCAGGAATTGCTAGACAAGGGTTTTATCCGCCCTAGCACATCACCATGGGGAGCACTAGTTCTTTTTGTAAAGAAAAAGGATGGTTCACTCCGAATGTGCATAGACTACCGGATGATCAATCAAGCCACCATTAAGAACAAATACCCTTTACCATGGATAGATGTCTTGTTTGACCAGTTAAAGTCTGCTCGAGTCTTTTCCAAGATTGACTTGAGATCAGGTTACCACTAGTTGGGAGTAAATAAGGAGGACATCCCAAAAACAACATTTAGAACACGTTATGGCCACTATGAGTTTGTGGTCATGCCTTTTGGGTTGTCCGACGCACCCAGTGCTTTCATGAACCTTATGAATAGTGTGTTTCAACCCTTCCTTGACTTGTTTGTCATAGTGTTCATAGATGACATATTTGTTTATTCAGATGACTTAGATCAACACCGAGACCACCTAAGTAAAGTCCTTGATATCTTAAGGAAGTAGAAGTTTTATGGGAAATTCTCCAAAATGTGAGTTTTGGATAGACCGAGTCATGTTCCTTGGACACATCATCTCCGGGGGAATGATCTCCGTAGATCCAGCTAAAGTATCGGTAGTTTGAGACTGGCCTACACCGAAGAACCCCTCTGAGATTCAAAGTTTCTTGGGGTTAGCAGGTTACTATCGGCGCTTCATCGTGGATTTCTCAAAGACCACCTTGCCTTTGACCATGTTAACTCATAAGGATGTGAAGTTCATGTGGACCTATGTGTGTGAGGCTCATTTCCAGGAGCTGAAGGAGAAGCTGACCACTACACCAAATTTGACTCTACCTTCTGGTAATGAGGGTTTCATGATATTCACTGATGCTTCCATGATGGGACTGGGCTGTGTGTTGGAAAAAAATCGGCATGTGGTTGCATATGCCTCTCGAAAACTCAAGCCCAACGAGGTGAATTACCCGACGCATGACCTAGAGCTGGCTGCCATCATCCATGCCTTGAAGATTTGGCGACATTATCTGTATGGTGCTACTTTTGAGATCCTCACTGATCATAATAGCCTAAAGTACCTCCTGACACAGAAAGACTTAAACCTACGACAGTGACGATGGATGGAGTACATGAAGGATTACGACTTCACCATCGCATATCATCCAGGAAAGGCGAATGTCATAACTGACACTTTAAGTCAGAAACAGCTCAGATGTGTAGCTATTTTGTCTAGTCAGTGGAAGAGTTTAGAAGAGCTAGTAGAGTGGACTCCACAACCATTAGAGGATCGAGTTCGTTCGGCCAACATCTAGATACAGTCAGAATTACTGAGTGAAATCATAGCAGCACAATTGGCCCGTGGGGAACTTGACAAGATGAAAGGCTTGATGAAGAAGCCACAAACCCATATTTCATTAAGAATAGACGGAGGGATGAGATTCGAGAATCACATATGGGTTCTTGAAGACTCACCGTTAAAGGGACGTATCCTACAAGAGGCTCATGGTTCCAAATACACGGTGCACACAGGGACTACTAAGATGTTTAAAGATATGTAGAGGTTTTTTTGGTGGCCAGGAATGAAGAAAGACATTGCAGCTTATGTGGCCAGTTGTCTCACATGCCAAATGGTGAAGGCTGAACACCAATGACCCGGTGGACTGTTACATTCTATAGAGATTCCAGAGTGGAAATGGGAGCAGATCACCATGGACTTTGTGGTGGGTCTACCCCGGTCTAAGAGAGGTCATGATGCTATATGGGTTGTGGTAGATCACCTTACCAAGTCAACACACTTCCTTGCCTTAAAGACCACTGCCAAGGTGTCAAAACTAGCTAAGATATATATTAGAGAGATAGTACATTTGCATGGTATACCCAGTTCCATTATCTCTGATAGAGACCCAAAGTTTACTTCCAAGTTTTGGAAGCAAGTACAAGAGGAACTTGGTACAAGGTTGAAGTTCAATATCGCTTATCACCCCCAGACAGATGGGCATTCAGAAAGGACAATCCAGACTTTAGAGGGTCTGCTGAGAGCTCGTGTGCTCGATTGGGGTGGATCATGGGAGCAATACTTACCTTTAGCCGAGTTCGCTTACAATAACAATTACCAAGCCAGTATCTGGATGCCTCCATATGAAGCTCTTTATGGGAGACCGTGTTGGTCACCACTTCACTGGGATGATGTTGGTGAGAGGACCCTGTTGAGGTCAGATGAACTCCAAGTGTATGCTGATAAAGTCACTTTGATTAGGAAAAGGCTGAAAGGAGCCCATGATCGACAAAAGTCGTATGCTGATGCAAAGTGGACTAACATGCATTTCACTGTGGGAGAGCATGATTTTCTGAAAATCCGACCACTCTGAGCTATAGCCAAGAACAAAGGAAAGTTGAGTCCCTAATACGTGGGTCCGTTTGAAGTGTTAGAATGGATTGGAAAAGCCACGTATCATTTGGCTTTACCCCCTCAATATAGTATGATGCATGATGTGCTTCATGTATCCAATCTAAAGTGATATGTGCAAGATCTGAGCCACGTGCTGAGCATTGAACCCATTGAGCTTCAAGGGAAGCTAACTTATCTTGAGTTACCTTTGTGGATTCTAGATACCAAGGTGAAAGAGCTCAGAAATGAGAATATAGAGATGGTAAAGGTTCTTTGGAAGCACCATGGAGAGGATGAAGCCACATGGGAGCTGAAGATGGACATGGAAAAAGCATATCCTGATTTGTTTGTTTGATTGTTGAATTTTGGGGGCAAAATTCCAATAAGGAGGGGAGGATGTTATAACCCCATTTTTCTAAAACATGTAATGAGATTTGTAAATCTCCTTTTAAAAGATAAATGAAATCAATGGTTGATTTAATGGTTTGATTTGAATGGTTTTCATTCATAATAGCCTTGCTTGATTTCGTTTTAGGCTTTATTGGCTATTGAGCCCAATTATAAGAAAAAGAAAGAGAAAAGAAAAAGAAATTCAATTGGATAAAAGAATAAATAGGAAAATAGATAAAAGGAGAACAAAGGTGTTAAAGAATATTCCCAAGATGGAATTTTGAACTATTAAGGTTCCTTGAGGTTCAAGGAACTCAGGATAATAATATAATGGCAAGGGAAAGAGAAAATATGTGGAAAATATATATATTTAAGTGATGACTTGCAACTGAAGAAAAGGACTCATTTTCATTAGATAATGATCCCAAATTTGTCATGATGGGAGATTAAATCATTAATACGATTCCCTTAAAAGTTGAGATAAAAAGGAGTTACGAATGAACAATTATGGCTTTTTCAAATTATCTTCAAAATATGTAATTATCTTGAAAAATAGGAAATCTTTTCCCTTTTTCTTGAGCGTGAAGGATGAGGGCCATTGGATCTTGATCCAACGAGTGCCGCTCATCGTCGAGTTCCAGAAGAACAGGGACTCTGGCCGTGTACAGAGGGATTTTGTCCCTTGATTTTCTCTTGAACCAGTGCATGTGCACTCATGGAAATTGTTCCATTGGGTCTGGGGGAGGGAAACGAATCTTCTCGACCCTATGTTGGCGAGCTTTCATTGCATCTAGAAGAAACACCCAATTGGGATGAGGAACAGGTGGCGACGGGGTTGATAAACCCTAAAGGGATCCCTCCTGGTCCTATATAAAGACCCCCAATTGCTTCCTCACACCCTCGTGAACCCTGACGGCTACCTCTCAAGTCCCAACTCTCTCTCTCTTGCTCGATTATCCTCGCTCAGATGAGGGTTCAATTGCGACGCCGCCACATTGTCAAGAGAAGGAAAGGAGGAGGAAGAGAAGCAGTGGCCTTCGGATAGAAAACCACTGTGATCTCGCACGCTAATCCAACGAACCAAATAAAAGACCAGATAAGTTCGCCGCGCTTGACGCAGGATGTCAGATTTAGGAGGCAGATCACCAAAGCATCGATCCAACAACTGACTTATTCTGGTATTTAGTTCTCTCTGACCGATATTCCAGGAAATTGCTTTTTCTTGCGAAATTTATAGAAATCGCTAGGAATATCAGATTAACAAACTTTATACATGAAAGTTGATCAAAAAATACTAGGAATAAATTAAAAATAGTTTGAAAGCCTAAATCAGTACCTTTTTGCAAAAGTGTATAATTTTGATAGAAAATGTATTAAAAGTGTGGTTAAAAACCCTAATTGAGTATAAAGGATGAATCTTTATGGTTTAATAGGTTAATTTGAGAAGTTTTAACCCGTGGAATATTAAAATAGAGTTTCAATCTGATTTACATGAAAAGTTGACTAATTTAGGTTTTAATCTATGTATAAAGGATAATACTTTTAGAAACCCTAATTTAGGGTGAAAAGGAGAAAAACCATGTTTATTTCAGATTATGGAAATAGGTTACTAAATAATGATCCTAAGTCTATTAGGAGTAGTAGGATGAGAAATTTAGGGTTTTTATGTAGTTTTGCTAAATTAGGATTTACAATACTAAAAGTGGAGGCAAAACCCTAATTTCAAAGGAAACCCTAAAATTGGAATAGAAATCCTAAGAAACAAGATGAGTCTGGATAAATCTTGATAAAACGAAGTTTGTATATTTATTTCAAGATTTATGTGCATATTTTCTTGCTTGGTTGGGTTTTCTCTACCTAGTTGTTTCTGTCTCCAAATCTAAAGTTACAGGTATGTGGTTACGCTTATGGTTAATCACTTTAGTTTCACAGCGATTTTCAGAGGTTTTATCGGTTGCCTGAAAATAACTGTTTGGATGAATTTTATTTCATGCAACTATAAAGTGACTATGATTATCACCATAAATATGTATACATGACTGGATCATATCCTGGTCCTCCTTTGTGGATTTGCTAATGATGGAAAGGGTAACCTAGTACAGGGCCTACTTGTTAAGTAGGACATTAGGTTATCATGAGTTAGAAATTTGGCTACCCACGTGTAGTGCCATGAGACTCTTTAGCACACCATGAGTTAAGGAGTGGGCTACCTATGGGTAGTGCCATGTGACTCAACCCTAGAAATTGATTCACCTGTTAGGCAGGATCATGAGGGGTTTAATGGGGATCTACCATAAGGAAGGTAGCATCCAGGTCCACTGCAGGGATAGCACAGAGGCCAGGGTATGTTTGAATTGAGCAGTTATGTTTAAAATGTAAAGTTGTTTGTTAAATCATAATTGTCTGCAATATGTTGTTATAGTTAATTGCATGATTATTGTTTACCCCACATACCGACATATTCATTTATGCTGACTGACGTTTTGTTTGTCGGCATTTTAGGTACAAACCCTAAAAAGGACAAATAGTTAAATGGCATATTGTGAATACATGAATTAAAGTGCAAGGAGGATTAGTTAGAATAGATTTCGTATGTGGATAGAAATTTAGCAATCCAAATTTTTCAAAAGGTATGCAAAAAGTTTATTTTGTTACAACTTTTCTGTATAGATGGTAGAATTTGATAATTATTACTGATTATTTTTCGAACCTTTGATCCGGAGTTTGGAATAACGGCTTAGACCTCTTTGTCTCCCTTAATTGGGGGTTCCTGGGAGGCGGAGTCATTACAGGTGAAGTGGTGGTCGCTGCTCCTTGTAGGGGTCATTTAGCTACGTCTTTGAATGGTTGGAGATGCTTGATGATGGCTAGGGGGGATAGTGCCTACACATGACCAGGAAGACAACCTCAAGGAAAAGATGACCTGACTCAAGGGTGACAAGCATGATGATGACTTGATGGCTGACTTAGACCATGAATTGGGGAAGCATATATGGGTGGAAAGGATAGCACTGGTGTAAAGATGAAGATCTATATGAAAGAAGAAGAGAAACGACCATGGATGCATGCAAGGCTTCTTAGAGGGATTGATAGAAGGCAGACTGCCCTCCTACATATAGGAGAGGAGGAAACTATAAGGGAAGAAAACTTAATCCTAATGGGCCAAGACAACGAGGCCCACATGACATGATAAATAAAATAAAAATAATCCTAACATACTTGATAGAGAATGATTGTATCAAATAGAGACACGGTGAGAATAATACATGGAATCCATTTGATGATAGTCTCACATCTCAATGTGAGTGGTGACTATGATCCTTAGACCTGAAGTCACTACAACTAGCACACATTGTTCAATGTACTTTAGAACTACTCAACACGACCTTGAGTAAGGGTTATCATACAATTAGTGATTGGATACACTATGACACATTTGGTTTATTATGAGTGACATAGATGGAATTTGTTCCTCCTATTGGAATCAAATACATACACTTGATAAGTGAGATAGTGAAATGTATGATCATGTCCTTGTGAGTTGATATTTGAGATTGAGCTCAATGTAACTCAATATTATACACTATTTCAAGAAACACATATTAAATACAAAAAGGAAGGTGATTCCATGCCTCAAGTTCAATCTTAGGTGAAAGTTGTTCTCTAACTTATTTAAATTACTTAAGTAGCAATAATGTGTTATTAGTTATCATTCTTTCCTTATGTAGTGATGATGACATCAATGCCAGCATTACGCGAAACCTTATAGGGTCACACATATAGGATGTTGAAGGTAAAATGACAGTAGTACTGCAATGAAGACTAGAAAAGTTACAAACTAATAAAGGCTGAAGTTTTGTGTAACATACCAAAACTTGGATATATTATCTTTTTGACCCTCTTTCTGAGCTTTTCCTTTCATTTCTATCCTTTTTGGATTTGATGTTTAATTTGTGGAAATAATAGTGGTTTGGTGAACATTTGTTCATTATTTATGCCAACAAACGAGTTTATGCACAAATACCTTAGTAAATATTTTTAATAAGGGTCTAATATACAAATTTATCACTTATTTGACATATTAATAAAAGTAATTAGTTCTATATCATTCCTTAGCCTTATGGAGCAAGGAAGAGAAAAATAAATGAATTATAATAGTTTAAACATGTTAATGTGGCATGGAATTATTTAATATGTGAAAAGGTGGTAATAATGGATAATAGGCCAAAATTCATAAAATGGAGACTAATTGGTTAAATATAACTTGAGATTCATTTTACCATGGTTTGGTTTGGCTTGGAGGCCAAGCTTCATAATTTTGGGATAATAATAATTATATCTCTTTTATTTTGAAAAGAAAAGGAGAGTTATCTTCTAAATATGAAATAAAATATTTACTGATGCCAAAAGTGGAAGCTAAACTTGGATTCATAATCTAAACATTAAAAATAGCCTTTGGAATTTTCATGTATTTTGGATAATCTTTGATATACATGTGAAGTTAGGAGAGAGAAAGTGTATAGAACCTTCAAAATATTAAATAAATGTACAAACATCTCCAACATGTAAAATTGATGGCAAATTCATATCAGATGCACTTAATGTGACTTGCGGGTGAAGTTTCACCAAATTTGGGGAATCTTATAACCATTAATGATGGAAGAAAGAGAAAATAGGATTTGTTTTATTAAACACATAAAAAGTTATAAAAAGGCAAATCTAATTGCATTCCATATATTAAGAATAGGCTATGTGTCAATTTTTATTAAATTTGGGATTTGTTTACACCATCAATTGAGGAAATAGAAAATATTAAATAATTGAGTTTTGCAATTTAGTTGGAGTCAATTTTAGAAATGACATTAAATGTCACACCTATCTGCTGATGCATGTGCTTCCTCAACCGTTAAATTTTTTATTAGACGGCTTGCGTGCCGTCATAAACCTTGCGCCCGAAACAGTAGGTGTCATGGGTATAGCAAAATTTTGATCACAATTTTCTCCCTCAATTTGTGGTCTTTTTCTAAGATTTCTCATGCATTGAATCCGGGAGAGGATTACACACCTTTTGATCCCTAAATCTTATCCTATATTTCCCTATTTTGGAAAACCCCAAATCCCATGCTACCCCCTCGATGCCATGAGATCTCATGGGTTAGTTCTTGGTATCCTACCTATATATATGGGTGTCAATGGCATTATGAGACTCGAAAGGTTGCTCCACTCCTTTCAATTTCTTGTATGGCTTTGTGCCTCACCACCGATAGCTTATCATTCTATGAAACTTTGTGGCTCTTCTCCCCAACTCTCAGTGACAACAACATGACAATTGAGGTTGGATGTGAGTTCGTGAGTGTGTTTTCTTTGTTTTCATGTCTTCAAGTCACTGTTTGGTCAAGAAAATCAGATTCACAACAAATTTGTGCAATTTTTTGTTTCTTAGTGTGTGGCCATAGTGAGCGCTGAGAAAGGGGATGAATCCCCATTGTATTATCTCAATTTAAGCCCCGCTTTATTTCCTAGCTTGTTTTATCTACTAAGGGCTTTTTCATCTTTTGGGCATGTGTTTCTTCTTCTTTGGCATGGGTCTAGCCTGCAGATGACTAGGCCGCTAACCAATGAATTTCCCACGTGCTATTGGTCCAAGTTAGCCAGCCCGATCCCTCTCTTTTGATTTTTCTTGATTATTTGCTTATGTGCCAATTTGTGATTGGTCGAAAATGTAAAATTCATATCTTTTGATTCCTTTATCCAAAAATTAAAGTAAAATATCTTTTAGAATTGGAAAATTTTAAGCTCTCTGATAAAAAATACTTTTGAGTTTTGTCAAGAGGTGTTTTCTAAAAATGGTTTTAATACATAAAAATCACTAAAAATACACTTTAATTATCGTAACTCAAAATTGGGCAAAATTATATGTTTTCTTATTCAAGAGAACGTAATAAGGTCAATGGTGATGATTTTATAGTAATAATCGAGGTTTTATTTGAAAATTCCAAAACTAGGGTTTTCTTCACATTAGTGCATATTACAAACCCTAATACATGATTATACATTGAAATAGGAAAAGTGGACCTTGGAATCAATTAAAGTGGTGAAAGTGAGTAATCGAATTCATTATGAGAGGTATGTGCATTCCTTACACCCTAAGTTGGGATAATTGCAACTAAACCCTATTTTCCATTATGAGGCATGAAAAGAACCCTATTTCCGTTATTATTGTTTCTCTTGTTCTAATTCCCTCAAAATCAGATTTGATATATTTTCTTGGGTCTTGGAACCCCACTACCATGTTGCAATTACTTTATGATTTAATCTTGCCATATTACTATTTTTTAGCATGATGGTTTATTTGACTATTTAGCTATAGTAGTGGAACTTATGTACAACCACCCATAGTTAGGGCATGTATTATTTTGCCCAGGGGAATGTGTTATTTCTCCCGAATATAAATATATTATAGATGTCTGGAATGTGATTACTCTCCCCTCATCTATTTGGTTGAGGTCCAGTAGGTGCCTCAACCCTATTAGTTAATTTAGTCCAATATTAATCACTCATACAAATTCATTATTATTTATTGGTTTTGGCAAGAATCTTTTGTTATATGCCTCATTCCCTTCGCCTTCTCATCTTATGATGAATCTATGTCCATATGTTTCTTTGTTGTTCGTATCTTTGTTTCTTGTTCATTATCTCTGACACATACCTTGTTTTCTCTCTCTTGCTTGGTGACTTCCCAACCACCCAGGTAAAGCATAAGGTATTGAACAAGATCAAGGAGAACATAGCTTTTGGCATGGGCCTAGCTCTTGGAGATGTTGCTTTGGAGACAATACTTGAAGTAGTTTAGACTTCCCTCTATCTTAGATCCTTTGATATATCTTACATGAAACCCTTAATGGGAGACATGATGGAATTTTGTAATCTTTTGAAAATTCGAATATAGTCATGATTTTTATTCCACTGTTATACACTTTGGTCTTTTGTATACCATTATACAAAGATTTGAAAATTTTACACCTGTTTCAACATACCTTTTGAGTATGTTTAGGATAGATGTTTTATTTTTCAATTTTTTAGTAAAGGGGTGATTTCACTCTTTTACAACATGGTATCTAAGCCCATGGTAGTCAAAATCTGACTATTTCAATTTGTATCCCTAATTAGAATTCTTGTCTTACATAGTTCCCCTTCAAGTGACATATTTGCCCTAGAATTGATCTATGAAACCCTTGAGATGATTAAAGGTTGATGTAGGATCCTATGAGTTTCACATTAGAATCATGATGAATAAACCCCAAAATCATTCACAATTAAAATATGTAAGTAACCACAGTAGCTTGAGGATGTTTAAATTTGTCTTTAGGCATTTAATAGGACATGAAGTTGAAAGCAAAGGTGTATATAAAGGATCAAGATTCGAGGGCTGGCAAGATTTTCCTCCACAACATTAGCTTTGTTTATGAGGACTCCCGGATCCGTATGATACCTGCCTGACCTGAGTTGATATGGATTGTTTGAAATAGCATGCTTTTAGGCAATAGTAACCCTAGACATATATGTTGGATATCTTTGGGGGGCTTAATATGTTGACCTAGTGACATGTTTGATGATGGATACCAAATATAGTTCCCTTATGTCCCTTAGGACCACATGTTTGGTCATCCTAAAACTAGAGCCTAGATTTTGAAGTTTGGTCTTTAGAAAGATATCAGAGTGCGCAGTAGAAGCATGATGGATCTTATACATGGTCTAGTAGACTCACCCTTTTACCTATAGTTTAGTTTGGCTTGGCATGTCAAACATTTTTAAGGGGTGGAGAGTAGTTGGTTATTGATGTTGGGTAGTTAGATTTTGAGGACAATATCCTTTTTAAGGGGATGGAGCCCTATGGCATTCCAAAATCTAGCTACTCTGACTCTACAAACCCTAACTCCATGAATAAGATATTAGCTTGCTTGGATCCATAGTTTTGACCAAACAAGTTATAGTCAAAACTCCACATGCTTGTTTATATATTAATGAACATATGACGGTCATTTAATGAATAATTCATATGTTTGAACCCTAATGAATACATAATGCACATAATAAGAGTAACTCACATATTAATACTAATGGTGGATGCATGTTTTTTTTGTATAATCCGGGAGGCACTTTTATTCATCCTACCCTCCCCGTGTAGGCGATATCACCAAAAATTACAACTCATGCTCATATATAAATGCAGGTATCTCCCCCTCGTAGATAACACCCTACATACACGTGGATCTCCCCAAGTTCACCCCTACAAACTCAGGTATATTGCCCCCAATAACAAAGAAGAAAATGAAAACCACTCTCAATCCTCCCTTAAATATACATGTATATAAGGCACGTTATTATTCTCCATCTGCAGCATACCCCTGATCTTTTGTGGAAGGGTCTCCTGAAATGAATTAATGAATATGTCATCCCAAAGAATGCCCCAAACACCTATCTCCCTCGGGACAGAGTTGATCACTTTGTGCACCAAAGATCCCCTAATGTCGTCTTCCAGTAACTTTTTCTTTAGCTCCCTGAACGTCGGTGTTGACAATGTCATGAACCAATAAACCCTATTGGTAGGATAAGCAAGATAATTGTAACCTAATCTTGGACTTTATACATGTTAAGAAGATATATGTGAAGGATAATGATCATGTTGAACTAAATCCCATGATGTAATATCTAACCTTAATATATACATCCTTGATAACTTTCATGATACATTAGTGACATTAGGTGTCATAATCAGATAACATACATTGTTACACATAAATAGTATATAATCACCTAATCATAGAATAATCAAACTATCAATATATAATGTGTATCATCTTGTTCCCTAATACAAACCTAATTAATCACCTAATTATGAATTGGTATATGAATCAATCCATTAATATGTAATATGTTCCACCTTGTTCACTAAAATACATGTAATGACTCAAATATGGATAAAGAGTAATTGCATTGACACATTTGTGCATAATCAAGTATAATAAGTGAATAAATATGACAACATAATTTATGATAAGATTAATATGATTAAAAAGGTAATGTGACAATGTTTAATATAGATACAAGTAATTAATGTGACATTAATTGGATTAATTGCAGACTTAATAACAAATTGGATAAAATGTCATATTTCATGCAAAATAATCTAATATAATTCAATATGGTGATAACATGAGAATAATGGAATTTAAGTTCAAATTATTAAATATAATGGTCATATATAATAATGAGTATTGAGATAATCAAGTAAACCCTAATTGTGCTAAATTCTTAATGAGATAAATTAAAAAAATGGTTTCTTGCATAATAATGAAATATAATTCTTTTGGAAACAAAGAATATAATTGGATACAAATAAAAGAATAATAATGATAATGTGGTATCCTAATAAAAATAATGCTAATGAGCCAAAAATATTAATAATGTTAAATCTCATAAAAGAAATCTTAATAGTGGAACCCCAGGTGATCCTTGAGAACCAGACCCATGAGGAGTTGCAAGTGGAAGTTTTGGTGGAAGTTTTATGGTTTGTTTAAAGATGATTTGTGACACACTCACCCTTTCCCTCTTTGCTTGAGAGTTCGAGGATGAAATCCTATTTAAGGGGTGGATTGTTGTAACATAGTGAAACTTGGACATATTATCTTTTTGACCCTCTTTCTGAGATTTTCCTTACATTTATATCCTTTTTGGCTTTGATGTTTAATTTGTGGAAATAATAGTGGTTTGGTGAACATTTGTTCATTATTTATGCCAACAAATGGGGTTATGCACAAATACCTCAGTAAATATTTTTAATAAGGGTATAATATGAAAATTTACCACTTATGTGATTTGTTCTAGATCATTCCTTATCCTTATGGAGCAAGGAAGAGAATAAGAAATGAATAATAATGCTTTAAACATGTTAATGTGATATGGAATTATTTAATATGTGAAAAAGTGGTAATAATGGATAATAGGTCAAAGTTCATAAAAGGAAGACTAATTGGTTAATATAACTTGATATTCATTTTCCTTGGGTTTGATTTGGCTTGGAGGTCAAGTTTCATAATTTTGGGACTATAATAATTATATCTCTATTATTTTGAAAAGAAGAGGAGAGTTATCTTCTAAATATGAAATAAAATATTTAATGACTCCAAAAGTGGAAAGTAATCTTGGATTCATAATCTACACATCAAATATAGTCTTTGGGTGAATTTTCATGTAATTTGGATAAACTTTAATATACATGTGAAGTTAGGAGAGAGAAAGTATGTAGAACCTTCAACATATTATATAAATGTACAAAAAACTCCAATATGTAAAATTGATGGCAAATTTGTATCCAAGGGACTTAATGTGACTTTTGGGTGAAGTTTCATCAAATTTGAAGAATCTTATAACCATTAATGATGGAAGAAAGAGAAAATAGGATTTGGTTTATTTAACACATTAAAAGTTCTCAAAAGGCAAATATGTTTGCATATTCAGATTCCTCATATCAAAAATAGGTTGTGTCAATTTTCATCAAATTTGAGATTCATTTACACCCTCAATTGAGGAAAGAGAAAATATTAAAGAATTGAGTTTTGCACTTTACTCGGAGTCGGTTTTGGTAATGACATTAAATGTTATGCCTATCTGCTGATGCACGTGCTTCCTCAGCCATTAGATTTTTTATCTGACATCTCGTGTGTTGTCATCAACCTTGCACTCAAAACAACAGGTGTCGTGGGTATAGAAAATTTTTGATCGTGATTTTCTCCCTCAATTCGTGGTCTTTTATGAGATTTTTCATGTGTTGAATCCGGGAGAGGATTCCGTACCTTTTGATCCCTAAATCTTCTCCTATCTTTCCCTATTTTGGAAACCCCCAAATCCCATGCTAACCCCCTCACTGCCATGAGATTGCAGGGGTTAGTTCTTGGTATCCTAGCTATATATGTGGGTGTCAGCTACATCGTGAGACCATGAAGGTTGCTCCTCTCCTTTCAACTTCTTGTTAGGATTTGTGACCCATCACTGATATCTTATCGTTCTTTGGGACTTTGTGACTCTCCTCCCCAACTCTCAGTGACAACAACATGAGAATTGAGGTTGGAGGTGAATTCATGAGCGTGTTTTCTTCATTTTCATGTCTTCAAGTCACCATTTGGTCAAGCAAATCAGATTCATCCAAATTTGTGCAAGATGATGTTGCTCTGTGTGTGGCCATGGCAAGTGCTAAGAAAGGAGATGAACCCCGTTGTATTTTCTTAGTTTTAGCCCCGCTTTGTTTCCTAGCTTATTTTCTCTGCTAAGGACTTTTTTGTTGTTTGGGCATGTGTTTCTTCTACTTTGGTGGGGGTCAAGCGAGCAGCTGACTAGGTTGTTGACGGGTGACTTGTTCGCATGCTATTCAGCCAATTCAGTCGGTCTGATCCCTCTCTTTTGCTTTTTCTTGATTATTTGCTTATATGGAAAATTCTGACTGGTCAAAAATATAAAATTCATATCTTTTGATTCCTTTGTCCAAAAATTAAAGTAAAATATGTTTGTAATGGGAAAAATGTATGATTTCTAATAAAAATACTTTTGACGTTTGGTTTTGAGTTTTGTTAAGAGGTGCTTTCTAAAAATGATTTTAATACATAAAATCACCAAAAATACACTTTAATCATCATAACTCCAAATTGGACAAAATTATATGTTTTCTTAATCAGGAGAGCCTAATAAGATCAATGGTGATCATTTCAGAGTCTAAATCGAGATTTTGTTAGAAAAGTAAAAAACTAAGGTTTTCTTTACATTAATGCATATGACAAACCCTAATACATGATTATACATTGAAATAGGAAAAGTGGACCTTAGACTCAATTAAAGTGGTGAAAGTGAGTAATCAAATTCATTATGAGAGGTATGTGCATTCCTTACACCCTAAGTTGGGATAATTGCAATGAAACCCTTTTTTTCCATTGTGAGGCATGAAAATAACCCTATTTCCTTTATTATTGTTTTGCTTGTTCTAATTGCCTCAAAATCAGATTTGATATATTTTCTTGGGTCTTGGAACCCCACTGCCATGTTGCAATTACTTGATAATTTAATCTTGCCATATTAATATTTTTTAAGCATGATGATTTATTTGACTATTTAGCTATAGTAGTGGTACTTATGTACAACCACCCATAGTTAGGGCATGTGTTATTTCATCCTGAGAATGTGTTATTTCTCCCCAATATAAATATATTATAGGTGACTGGGATGTGATTACTCTCCATTTATCTATTTGGTTGAGGTATGATAGGTTCCTCAACACTTCTTAGTTAATTTAGTCCAATATTAATCACTCATGCAAATTCATTATAATTTATTGGTTTTGGCAAGAATCTTTTGTTATAGGCCTCATTCTCCTGGCCTTCTAATCTTATGATGAATATATATCCATATGTTTCTATGTTGTTCTTGTCTTTGTTTCTTGTTCATTATCTCTAACACATGCCTTGTTTTCTCTCTCTTGCTGGGTGACTTCCCAACCACCCAGGTAAAGCATAAGGTGTTGAATAAGATCAAGGAGAACATAGCTTTTGGCATGGACCTAGCTCTTGGAGATGTTGCTTTGGAGACAAGACTTGAAGTAGTTTAGACTTCCCTCTATCTTATATCCTTTGATAAATCATACATGTAAACCCTTAATGGGAGATATGTTGGAATTTTGTAATCTTTTGAAAGTTTGAATATAGTCATGATTTTTATTCCGCTGCTATAAACTTTGATCTTTTATATATCATTATATAAAGATTTGAAAATAAAACACCTATTTCAGCAGACCTTTTGAGTATGTTTGGAATAGATGTTTTATTTTTCAAAGTTTTAGTAAAGGGGTGACTTCACTCTTTTACAACATGATATCAGAGCCCATTGTAGTCAGAATCTGACTATTTCAATTTGTCTCCCTAATTAGAATCCTTATCTTACATAGTTCCCCTTTAAGTGACATGTTTTCCCTAGAATTGATCTATGCAACCCTTGAGATGATGAAAGGTTGATGTAAGATCCTATGAGTTTCACATTAGAATCATGATGAATAAACCCCAAAAACATTTACAATTAAAATATGTAAGTAACCACAATATCTTGAGGTTGTTTAGATTTGTATTTAGGCATCTACAAGGACATGAAGTTGAAAGCAAAGGTGTCTAGAAAGGATTAGGGTTTAGGGGCTGGCAAGATTTTCCTCCGCACCACTAGCTTGGTTTATGAGGACTCCCAGATGCATATGATACCTGCATGGCCTGAGCTGATATGGATTATCCTAAATAGCATGCTTTTAGGCAATAGTAACCCTGGAAATCTATGTTGGATATCTTTGGGTACCTTAATATGTTGACCTAGTGACTTGTTTGAGGATGTATCCAAATATAGTTCCCTTATGTCCCTTAGGACCACATGTTTGGTCATCCTAACCCTATAACCTAGACATTGAAGTTTGGTGTTTAGAAAGCTATCAGAGTGCACAGTGGAAGTGTGATGGATCTTATACATGGTCTAGTAGACTCACCCTTTTACCTATACTTTAGTTTGTCTTGGCATGCCAAACCTTTTTAAGGGGTGGAGAATAGTTGGTTGTTGATGTTGGGTAGTTAGATTTTGAGGATGAAATCCTTTTTAAGGGGATGGAGCCCTGTGACATTCTGAAATCTTGCTACACTGACTCTACAAACCCGAACTCCATGAATAGGAGGTTAGCTTTCTTGATCCTTAGTTTTTACCAAATAAGTTATAGTCGAAACCCCACGTGCTTGTTTATATACTAGTGAACATATAACAGTCATCTAATGAATAATTCATATGTTTGAACCCTAATGAATACATAATGCACATAGCAAGAGTAACTCACATACTAATCCTAATGGTGGATGCATGGTATTGACAATGTCATCAAACAATAAACCCTAATGGTATGATAAGAAAGATAATTGTAACCTAATCTTGGACTTAATACATGTTAAGAAGATATATGTGAAGGATAATGATCATGTTGAACTAAATCGTGAGATGTAATCATCTAACCTTAATATATGCATCCTTGATAAATTTCATGATACATTAGTGACATTAGGTGTCATAATCAGATAACATACATTATTACACATAAATAGTATATAATAACCTAATCATAGAATAATCAAACTATCAATATATAATGTGTATCATCTTGTTATCTAATACACACCTAATTAATCACCTAGTTAGGAATTGGTATATGAATCAATACATTAATCTGTAATATGTTCCACCTTGTTCAATAAAATACATATAATGACTCAAATATTTATAAAGAGTAATTGCATTGACACAATTGTGCATAATCAAGTATAATAAGTGAATAAATAAGACTACAAAATTCTGAATGAAAGACACTTTCTGAGGAATAATTTCAAATTTGTGATTGGTGATGGCTCTGATATTTCTTTGTGGAATGACCGTTGGTTGCCTGGGTGTAAATTCATTACTGATGTTCTTGGAAGGAAAAGTATTATCCAACATGGCTATGCTGCTAATGCCTCACTCAGTATCCTAGTCAATCTTAACAATTGGAATATTAATAGATCTAGATTGTATGCTTTTCTAAGTTTAGTTCTTAAATACATTCCTAAGCCGAGTGATGATAAAGATCAGTTTCTTCTGTTCGATAATTTTAAAACGTAGAGATATATGGGAAAAGATTAGGGAGAAGTATTTTGAATGCCCCTCTTTTAGATGGTTGTGGAGTTTTAAGGCCCACAAAAGGTATCAATTGCATGCATGGAAAGTTTGTCATGGTAAGCTTCTCACTTCCAGTCATATCAAACATCTGAGCATCAATTTGGCATTGATTTTCTTTCTTTGCAGAAATAGTGAAGAAAACACTGGTCACCTCAGTTTTTCTTGTGTTTATTTTGCTCAACTTTGGCCTTTTGCTCAAAGTTATTGGTCTACTCTCGGGCCTTATGCTACTGATGATCTCTCTATCTACAAAATGAAGAAAGAGAATATCACCTATTTGTGCATCCTCTTCTGGCTGTGGAGAGAAAGGAATACTAGGGTTCATGATAACAAGGAAACTAATCTGTCTAAGCTATGGAGATATATCAAGGCTGATGTCAAACTCTTAACTAAGTAGCTGAGTTTTGATGTCTGGATGTGCTTCTGGTTTGCTGGAGTTTGATAGATTTTGTACAGTTTTCTATTTCCTTTCTTGCTTCTTGGTTAGTACTCTCCAGGGTTTGTCCTCTTGATTGTACTCTTATGTACTTGTACATTTCAAAAACAAAAAAAGTAATATATGAGCTTGGGATACCAAAAAAATACGACAACATAATATATGATACCATTAATATGAGTAAGAAAGGTAATGTGATAATGTGACAATGTTTAATATAGATAAAAGTAATTAATGCGACCTCAATTGGATTAATTGTAGACTTAATAACAAATTGGATAAAATGCCATATTTCATGCAAAATAATTTGATATAATTCAATATGGTGATAACATGATAATAATGGAATTTAAGTCCAAATTATTAAAGATAATGGTAATATATAATAATGGGTATTGAGATAATCAAGTAAACCCTAATTGTGCTATAATTCTTAATGATATAAATAAAAAAATATGGTTTCTTCCCTAATAATGAAATATAATTGTTTTGGCTACAAAGAAAATATAATTGGATACAATTAAAAGAATGATAATGATAATGTGGTATTCAAATAAATATAATGCTAATGAGCCAAAAATATTAATAATGTTAAATCTCAGAAAAGAAATCTTAATAGTGGAACCCTAGGTGATCCTTGAGAACCAGACCTATGAGGAGCTAGTGGAAGTTTTGGTGAAAGTTTTATGGTTTGTTTAAAGATGAGTTGTGGCACACTCACCCTTTCCCTCTTTGCTTGATATTTCAGGGACGAAATCCTCTTTAAGGGGTGGAGTGTTGTAACATACTAAAACTTGGACATATTATCTTTTTGACCCTCTTTCTGAGATTTTCCTTTCATTTCTATCCTTTTTGGTTTTGATGTTTAATTTTTGGAAATTATATTGGTTTGGTGAACATTTTTTCATTATTTATGCCAACAAATAGGTTTATGCATAAATACCTAAGTAAATGTTTTAATAAGGATCTAATATGCAAATTTACCACTTATTGACACATTAATAAAAGTAATTCATTCTAGATCATTCCTTAGCCTTATGGAGCAAGGAAGAGAAAAAGAAATGAATAATACTACTTTAAACATGTTAATGTGATATGGAATTATTTAATAAGTGAAAAAGTGGTAATAGTGGATAATATGCCAAAATTCATAAAAGGAAGACGAATTGGTTAAATTTAACTTGAGATTCATATACTTGGCTTTGGTTTGGCTTGGAAGCCAAGTTTCATAATTTTGGGACAATAATAATTATATCTCTTTTATTTTGAAAAGAAAAGGAGGGTTATCTTCTAAATATGAAATAAAATATTTAACGACTCGAAAAGTGGAAACTAATCTTAAATCCGTAATCTACATATCAAAAATAGTGTTTGGGCAAATTTTCATGTAATTTGAATAATCTTTAATATACATGTAAAGTTAGGAGAGAGAAAATGTGTAGATACTTCAAAATATTAAATAAATGTACAAATGAATCCAACATTTAAAGTTGATGGCAAATTCGTGTCCAAGGCACTTAATGTGACTTGTGGTGAAGTTTCATCAAATTTGGAGAATCTTATAACCATTAATGATGGAAAAAAGAGAAAATAGGATTTGGTTTATTTAACACATCAAAATTTCTCAAAAGGTAAATCTAATTGCATATTCAGATTCCTCATATAAAAAATAGGCTATGTGTCAATTTTCATCAAATTTGGGATTCGTTTGCACCCTCAATTAAGGAAAGAGAAAATATTAAATAATTGAGTTTTGCACTTTAGTCGGAGTCAATTTTGGCAATGACATTAAATGTCATGCCTATTTGCTAATGTGTGTGCTTCCTCGGCCGTTATATTTTTTATCTGACGGCTCACGTGCTGTCATCAACATTGTGCCCGAAACAACAGGTGTCGCAGGTATAGAAAAATTTTGATTGTGATTTTTCCCTCAATTCGTGATATTTTTTTGAGATTTTTTGTGTGTTGAATCCGGAAGGGGATTCCCCACCTTGTAATCTATACATATTCTCCTATCTTTTCCTATTTTAGAAACCCCCCAAATCCTATGCTAACCCCTCACTGCCATGAGATCGCAGGAGTTAGTTCTGGTATCCTACCTATATATATGGGTGTCAACGACATCTTGAGACCCCAAAGGCTGCTCCTCTCCTTTCAACTTCTTATTTGACTCTGTGCCCCATAGCCGATAGCTTGCCATTCTATGGGACTTTGTGACTCTTCTCCCCAATTCTCGGCTACAACAACATGACAATTGAGGTTGGAGGTGAGTTTGTGAGCGTGTTTTCTTCGTTTTCATGTCTTCAAGTCATTGTTTGGTCAAACAAATTGGATTTGCCCAAATTTGTGCAAGTTGTTGTTGCTTTGTTCATGGAGAGAGCTAAGAAAGGGGATGCATCCCCATTGTATTTTTTCAGTTTTAGCCCCGCTTTGTTTCCTAGCTCGTTTTCTCCGCTAGGGGCTTTTTTGTCTTTTGGGTGTGTGTTTCTTCTACTTTGGTGCGGGTCAAGTGAGCAGCTGACTAGGCCATTGACCAGTGACTTTCTAGCATGCTATTGGGCCAATTCAGCTGGTTTGATCACTCTATTTTGCTTTTTCTCGATTATTTGCTTATGTGGCAATTTTAAATTGGTCGAAAATGTAAAATTCATATCTTTTGATTCCTTTGTCAAAAAAATAAAGTAAAATATGTTTTGAAATTAAAAAATGTAAGATTTCTAAAATAAATACTTTCAAAGGTTTTTTTAGTTTTTTTGATAGGTGTATTATAAAAATGATTTTAATCATAAAAATCACCAAAAATACACTAATCATCATAACTCCAAATTGGACAAAATTATATGTTTTCTTAATCGGGAGAACCTAATAAGACCAATGGTGATGATTTTAGTGTCTAAATTGAGGTTTTGTTTGAAAAGTCCAAAACTAGGGTTTCCTTTACATTAATGTATATGACAAACCCTAATACATGATTGTACATTGAAATAGGAAAAGTGGACCTTGGACTCAATTAAAGTGGTGAAAGTGAGTAATTGAATTCATTATGAGAGGTATGTGAATTCCTTACACCCTAAGTTGGGATAATTGCAACAAAACCCTTTTTTCCATTGTGAGGCATGAAAATAACCCTACTTCATTTATTATTGTTTCTCTTATTCTAATTGCCTCAAAATCAGATTTGATATATTTTCTTTGGTCTTGGAACCCCACTGCCATGTTGCAATTACTTGATGATTTAATCTTGCCATATTAATATTTTTTAGCATGATGGCTTATTTGACTATTTAGCTATAGTAGTGGTACTTATGTACAACCACCCAAAGTTAGGGCGTGTGTTATTTTGCCCTGGGGTATGTGTTATTTCTCCCCAATATACATATATCATAGGTGTCTGGGAATTTGATTACTCTCACCTCATCTATTTGGTTGAGGTCCGATAGGTGCCTCAACCCTACTTGTTTAATTTAGTCTAATATTAATCACTCATGAAAATCCAATATTATTTATTAGTTTTGGCAAGAATCTTTTGTTATACGCCTCATTCTCTTGGCCTTCTCATATTATGATGAATCTATATCCATATGTTTCTTTATTGTTCTCATCTTTGTTACTTGTTCATTATCTCTGACACATACCTTGTTTTCTCTCTCTTAATGGGTGACTTCCTAACCACCCAGGTAAAGCACAAGGTGTTGAACAAGATCAAGAAGAACATAGCTTTTGGCATGAACCTAGCTCTTGGAGAAGTTTTTTGGAGACAAAACTTGAAGTAGTTTAGACTACCCTCTATCTTATATCCTTTGATATATCTTACAAGTAAACCCTTAATGGGAGATATTATGGAATTTTGTAATCTTTTAAAAATTTGAATATAGTCATGATCTTTATTCCACTTCTATACAATTTGAACTTTTGTATACCATTATATAAAGATTTGAAAATATTACACCAGTTTCATCATACATTTGAGTATGTTTGGGATAGATATTTTATTTTTCAAAATTTTAGTAAAGGGGTGATTTCACTCTTTTACATCATGATATCAGACCCCATGGTAGTCAGAATCTGACTATTTTAATTTGTCTCCCTAAGTAGAATCATTGTCTTGCATAGTTCCCCTTTAAGTGACATGTTTGCCCTAGAATTGATCTATTCAACCCTTAATATGATGAAAGGTTGATATAGGATCCTATGAGTTTCACATTAGAATCATGGTGAATAAGCCCCAAAAACATTTACAATTAAAAGATGTAAGTAACCATAGTAGCTTGAGGTTGTTTAGATTTGTCTTTAGGCGTCTACTAGGACATGAATTTGAAAGCAAAGGTGTCTAGAAAGGATCAGGGTTCAGGGGCTGGCAAAATTTTCCTCCGTACCACTAGCTTGGTTTATGAGGACTCCCAAATCCATATGATACATGCCTGGACTGAGGTGATATGGATTGTTTGAAATAGCATCTTTTAGGCAATAGTAACCCTAGACATGTATGTTGGATATCTTTGGGGACCTTAATATGTTGACCTAGTGACTTTTTGAGGATGTATACCTAATATAAATCCCTTATGTCCCTTAGGACCACATCTTTGGTCACCCTAATCCTAGAACCTAGACTTTGAAGTTTGGTGTTTAGAAAGCTGTGACGATCGCTATCAAACCAACAACCAAATCATCACAGTAATTATGCAAAATAACTATTAGCAGCGGATTAATGAAAATCACTAAAAATTAAAACCATTTTGCAAGGAGATCCATTGTCAAGAAACTCTTAAAGAAAGAACCAAAGCAATATGTACATCATGGTTCACATTGTACATACATTGTACCATCTCATCTTGAGGATATCATATACCAGTTGCTTTACCCAAACATATACATAAGCAACATAAAACCTCAAGGCGTACAAGTGAAAATCTCAGATCGTTTATAAAACCATTATGTACTAACTCCCAAGGGCCTGAGAGTATAGAGACGACACATAGGACTTCTATCTACAAGACACGACAGACAACACACTCAACCTGAGCTGTTATTGCTGTCCCTGTTGTTGATGTCCTCCCTCTGCAGTACAGTCTCTACCTCTTCGTCTGTGTCCACCTAAAAATGTTGGGACCAACAGGGTGAGACAAAAGTCCCAGCGAGAGATATAGCTCTCTACCAACAACATTATTATCACAAGTAAACAATATAAAACTGAGCAGATGATCTTTTATATTAATAATCAAGATTAATCATTGTTTATAAGCAGAATAAAGCAATATCATTTTTAAATCAATGCATTTATCTATGATAGAGAAATAAACCATCTATTCACTTTATAAGGAATATGAAGAAAACATATAACATCTATCCATTTAAGATGTATAAAAGTAGTGTAACATCAACCAATGTTTCTGTATTCAATCCTTAATCAAATACGCTACACGGCTGATTACATATTTACAATCACACTTATGCCCTGAGGAGATGAGGTATACCGCTCATGCTCCAACCGTCCACGACTACGTAAAGCATCAATACCATACAAGGTCAAAGGAAGAGACAACTTCTAAGACCTCACCTATCTCATTCAGTACGAGACCACTAGCAGTGACATCACGTGTCAAACTACAATTAGCTTGCCAGGGTATAGCGGCATCTTCGTTATAGAGTTACATCCACTGCATGCACTCTCTTTAGGGAGATCACACAGTAATCCCTGATATATTAATATTGACTCATGGCATACAGACATACTCTTATGATGATGAGGGAGACCACACAATAATCCCTATTTGGACATAAGGATATTTTTCCCCATAACCCCCACATATTCTAAAATATGCTCTTCGAGTTAAACTCATTTCACCATTCAGCAAATTTTGACACTGAATGGATCTATGGCCGGGGCAACTACATGATAAGGTTCCACTTCATTAATTAGGTGCATTACAATATCTTTTAGCATCAACCAAGTTACAAGCATGAATTATAATAGATGCTACAAAGAAAGGTGTAATACATTTATCAAGTACTTTAATTATCTTTGGAACACATTGAATTCATAACACTCGGGATCTCAGTCCCTTATCACATTACTGGGGATTCTCATCCCTTAACATTATCATCATCATGATTGCTAGATCTGGGTATTCAAACCCTTAGTTCATCACTGAACATTGTCACCTCTTATCAGTTAATTGTTACCTCTAGATCCTCAGACCCAGGTATACATTATACTTGTTGCACAAGTATTTCATGGCTCACAAGGCCCATTTAATATGTATCATATGAAACATAATAGCTCATACCTGTCTATGCTCATCATCTCATGATACATGCATGGTTAGTATTTCATGATAAAAACAATATCAAGTACATATCATCATCATGCAATACAAGAGAGATACAACCTTCAAATGATTAGGGTTATGGTTTCCCTTTTTAGCCAATTAGGGTTTCAAGTTCATATTATCAAGAATCAAAACCGTAATTCACAACTCCACTCATATTAGGAGCATACATTGATATCATAAGTATTCAATCATACTTGTTTATTCTCACCATTTATCATTAAATGATTATCACAACAGAGTATGAGTTTCTCTCTCATCCTCACTAGGATATTGATTACATCATACTTTATTAAGTTGGCTCAACCCTTTTCTCAAGGTACATTGGCCTACACTTATCAAAATGCATTAAACTCTTTACATCTTAATGTATCATTTTACATAACACACTTCATGTGTTACTCAACCAAGTATATTGGATTTGAGGTGCTTACCTCCATATTGGTTTTGAGGTGCTTACACCATATCGGGCTAGAGGTGTGTGCTTACCACCATATCGTCCAAGAGGTGTGTGCTTACCACCATATCATCCAAGAGGTGTGTGCTTACCACCATATCATCCAAGAGGTGTGTGCTTAGCACCATATCATCCAAGACGTGTGTGCTTATCACCATATCGTCCAAGAGGTATGTGCTTATCACCATATCATCCAAGAGGTGTGTGTTTATCACCATATCATCCAAGAGGTGTGTTCTTATAACCATATCATCCAAGAGGTGTGTAACGACCCCGCCTCCCGGTAACCCCCAATTAAGGGAGACCAAAAGGTCAGAGCCATTATCCCAATTATAGGATTAAAGGTTTGACAAATAATCAATAACAATTATCAAATTCTACCAACTAAACTGAAAGCGGGTATAAAATAAAACTGTACATACCTTTTACAAAAAGTTGGATATCTACTTCTATTCACATCAGGAGTCTATTCTAACTAATCCTCCTTATACTTTAACTCTTATTTAATTCCACATATGCCACTTTACTGTTTGTCCTTTCAAGCTTGTACCTAAAACGCCGACAAACAAAACGTCACTCAGCATATCAAAATATTCCAGTATGTGGGGACAACCAAAATTTCATAAATATGGATAACAAACTAATTATCACAATCAAGTTAATTAATAGGCCAAATTACACTTTTTGTGTGACTTTCTCCACCGCTTTTGCCCTAACCCGGGCATACCCCCTTTCGGGTTTCACTTTTGCCATTGACTTAAGGCCACCTTCTCATTCTCGAGCTTGGTGCCTGGCGTTACCCTTCATGGTGCCCTTTAGTCATGCAATATCATAGGCCACCTTCTCAATCCCGAGATTGGTTCCTGGGGTCACCACTCATGGTGCCCATTGGTCTTCCCTCCTGGGCTTAACCTTTTTGCATCATCCATCAGGGTGGCATGTAGGTGCGAGAATACACACTTATTTTACAATTGTGATAATCATAGTGACTTTATAATTTGCAAGTGTGAACATCCAAACTGATAAGTTGCATTCAATGCGATGAATCCTTCGGGAAACCATTCGGGAAACTAATGTGATCAACCATAATTAACCACATACCTGTTCAGCTGATTTGAGATAGAAATATTCCATGCAAGTAAGAAATCCAAGCAAGCAAGCACATACAACAAGATCCTGAAATATGCATACAATTTCACATCATTGATTATGCCATCAAGATCCATCAAACATAGCTCGCTTCCTAGGGTTTCTAGTCCACTTTTAGGGTTTCCATTGCAATTAGGGTTTCCCTTCATTTCTTACTATTTTAAACAATTACTCACAAACCCTAATTATCTCATCTATTCTTCATGAAAGATATTAAGGTTATCTTTTAACAACATATAACCCTAATATCAGAAGAAAAAAAACACAATTAACCATCAATTAGGTCCATTAAGCCTCTTTTACATTAAAGCTACCATTTTTATCCTTTTACTCTATGATAAGATCATTATGCCCATTTATCATGTTCAGTTCCTTCCGAATTAACATCTCATAGTCCATTACGATCTAATTCACATATGAACTCACTAAATCCACCTTTATCCATTAAAAACCCCTAATTTCTACATTAAGGGTATTTATCCACAATTAGGAACTTTTATACTCGAAATAGCTTAGAATCATCATATCTTAGCTTTATTCATGATTTTGAATAATTAAAGCCATTAAGAGTCACCAAAAACTAATATTAGGGTTTCAAGGCCCATTAAAGCATATTCATGCACAAGAAACTCTAAATTAAACTAATTATGTGCAAAGTTCATCCTTTTTGATATTAATGTACCTTTTTATAATTAACAGGTTAATATCAACTTTTAACATCCATTAAACCCTACTAAACACATTAATCATCTCAAAATAGGGTTTCTTAATCTTTAATTCATTAAATTTGATAAATTACACTATTTTCTAATAACAAGAGGAGTTAGCCTCTAAAACCATTTTTAATGAATTCCTCTCATTTTTCTGAGAAATTTTCATATTTTATGTGTATCCATCCGAGCTACCGATATTTAAATACGATTTTTGCAATAAAATCTTACTTGGACCAATCAGAAGTTGCCACGTAGTTGTCTCCATGCAATGTTGCTTGGTGGGTTTGAGAACATAACGGATTGTCAGAAATGCCCTCAGTAAGTTGACCGTTCCTTTAATACCCGAAAGGGTAGAATGGTCCAATGACCGATTCACCTTCTTCTACCTCATGACGGCGCTGCTACCGCCCTAGCCGTGACTTGCACGGCTACTCCTCCTTCCCTGGGACCTCAACGTCCATCGGGGATAGATCCCCTACCTCCTTCGTGCCCCCACATAGGTGAGGCTACCTTGGGTATGGTCAAAATGACCGGGATCAGGCTCTGCAAGTCCGCAGCTCACAGCCTTAATGCAGCCATGTTGCAGGTGTGCCGCAGGTAACTGTGTGAAGTCGGACGCTCGAGAACGTTAGCCAATCATCCACAGGTCATCGGGGAACATCATGCCTTCCTTAAGATGACTCCATATCTCTCTGTTGCTCTAGAGAAAACACCACCCGTTGTTTAGGGTTTTGAACAAAAATGATGAAGAAGGAGAGAGAAAGGGTGCTTGGAATTAACTTAAACTTGGCCAAGGGCTCTACCCCTTATATAGGGGAGGGTATCCACACCCCAAGATGTTCATCCAAGAGGAAACAAGTCCCTTTCCTAATAGGAAAACACATTCCTTAACTAAGAAGAAATCTTCTCTCTCCTCATTACCTTCTTAGATATTCTTTGCTCTTTAGGTATTAGGAATTCAAAAATCCTCTCACTTATTCTCTTTATTGCTTGACTTTTAACCCATTGGCACGAAATTCTATTTTCATTTAATAGAAAATACTTCCTTTTTAGCAATGCTACAAAATTCATTCATTATGTTGTTTATTTCTTATCAAAATATCTCTTTTTGAGGATTTCTCTTTTTCTTTCATTTTATTTTCCTCATTGGCATTCCATTTAACATTAGGAATCCTTTGGATACGAAAATCCACCAAGGATAACTCAATTATACTTCTTTCCACTTATTTTCCACATTTTATCATTGTTTTTGATTTCTTTCTTAATAAAGAAATATTTAATTGTTCTTTTCTTTTCTTATTGCTTTCTCTTTGCAACTTTGGACTCCTTGGAACCCAAGAGGCACGAAATCCCACTTTGGATTATATTCCATTGCCTTCTAGAGGTTTCTACACCTTTCTTTTCTCCATTTTCTTATTTACTCAATTAATGGAGTTTCTTTTATCCTTTCCTTGTTATTGGGCCCAATAGCCATTAAAGCCCACAAAACAACCATCAAGGCTATTGTGAACAAAATCCATTTATTCAAAACAAATTATATCATTATTTATTCAAATATCTTTAATACGAGAAATTACATTTCTCACCAAATGAACCCAAAAATTGGGGTTGTAACACCCTTCCCCTCTTATAAGAATTTTGTCCTCAAAATTCCATCAAGCAAACAAACAATTCAGGATAAGCCTTTCTTATGTCCATCAGGGCTCCCATGTGGCTTCACCCTTTCCATAGTGCTTCCCAAGAACCTTCATCATCTCATATTCTTCCATCTGAGTTCTTTCTTACCTTGGTATATCGTACCCTCATAGGTGACTTAGCACATTTCAGCCTCTCAAAAGTTGAATAGGTTCAGGGATCAACACATGGCTTGGGTACCTCACATAGTGCTCTAGATCGGACTCATGGAACGCATTACACATCATGTTATCCTGATTAGATTAAACTCAAGAACTCGCATCATGGTGTAGTTGAAACAACCCTCTCTCATATGTAGTTCAACTTGATCTTTCCCTTGACAGTATTCTCTCATTCTCATGTCATCTAGGCAAGGCGATCTACCATAACCCAAATTACATCTTGACCTTCTCTGGTCCATGGGAAACTTACTACACCTCCATAGTGATGAACTCCCATTCTCTCTCGGGGACTCTTTATCCTCTATACCAACTCATTGGGTTACTGGTGTTCGTCCTTCACCTCCTGTCATGCATGGCAACATGCCACATGCAACATTATCTTAGGCATCCAAAGTACTACTGTCACTTACTATCTTCGTAGTACGGTGTATGGTGATCTTAAAATCATGATCTCCTGTATATCATGATCTCTCAAGATCAATTCCTCAGAAACACTAAACCACTCTAGTCGGGGTTTCATCACCTTCTTTTCCAAGGAAGTGCATATGAGGTTCTACAACCATCCTTTTATCATGATATGCCCTAGGCTGACTAACCAAACAACCATTAACTTAATCAACCAATATTGTTACATCTGAGTGTTAGCCAAACTTATCTCTTTTTTCCAACTGAGGGTTAACCTAACAACCTCTTCTAGACTCCATCTAAACTAGGCAGTTGTATCCCATCCAGAGCATCCATTACCACTTCACATCCTTAGGTGTTAGGTAATGTTGAAGACATACACCTCCATGTATTCCACTTATCATCTCATCTCAGACTCTAAGTCTATCTTCATCAAGAAACTCTGAGCTCATCCTCTTAGTTTTCGAACTCAACCTTGTATAACTCATAGCTCATGATAAAAACATCCTCATAAGATGACTACCTTATTTCTCTTAGTGTTGGTAAACCATCCAAGTTTCGTTAACCCCACAAGGGTATGTTATCATCTCCGTCCTCATACCTCATAGCAACGTTCCAACTTACATCATCTTTATCCTTGGTGTATGGCACGCGTACTGTCCTATCTCTCACTCCCATAATAAGAGGAAATAAGCATTTGGCTACAGTCCAAATACAAAGTTCTTCTTGTTCCAAGAGTATAGATGGTACATCCCACCTTGCTAGTACACCTTCAAATATGAGTTGAAACGTGCAACTTATGTCTCTATATCACAATCATCTCGATATCAAGGTTACTTCCATAGAAAACTGGTTTTGAACCTACTTGGATCACCACACAATCCTTGGTCATATCCTCTAGGTCTATAGGGTGCCGGCACTTTTGGGGTCATCCCTCTTCCTTTATCGATCCAGAGAGTGCCCTACTCATCTGCCCTTTGGGTGCCATGAGTTCGCGAAGGTGATCAATCTCCTAACCCATGTCCCTTAGACAATGAGAGTTGTTACCTCCCGACCCTATGGTCATGTGCAACTAGGGAATTAGGCAACTCCTACTTCCATCGGTCTTATCCCTACCTAACCCTAGGATAGACTTAGGATTCTATTATAGTACCTGTCCAACTTAGAACCTTACCCAAGCCTACATCATCTCTTTCTCTGCATTCATTGCTGACTTCCATCCTTTCTTAGGGGTCATGGCAACCTGCCTACCTTGGTCAGGCCCCATGCCATTACCTCCATGGTAACACATCCACATGTACTTAGAGATGGTTATCTATGAGTCTTTAGGTTCATTCTCTTACCATGTATTCTTCACTTAGCTTCTCAAGATCCTATGAGACCTCTTTAAGTTTTCTCAAAACTCACAAACTGGTATACACCCTACCAAAGGGTCCCTCTCCCAGGATGGGAGGAAACTACAACTCTTGACAACAAGGTCACAACATCCTTAGGGTTTATATTCACATGAGCATGCTTAACCCATCATCTACTATGGCACGAGTAGACCACCTACTAAACCATGATAGGTCATACTTGTTCTCATCCTCAACATTGAATCAAGATCATAGCCTCCCATGTCATCCACTTAGCTGTGAGGGGTTCATCAAACATACCTTTAAACTTAAGGGGTTCCCTCTCCTCTAACCATGAGAAGTGCCATTCACGCATCTATAGAAACTCAAAACCCATCATGAGCATTAGGTACACAACTTCCCCTCTTAGGCCTAGTGCTATGACCCACGTTGAGGTTAACCAGTAAATACCTCAATTAGCATGAAACACCTTGATTAGTGCTAAGTACCTTATTAAACATCATGGTTAATCAAGATAAGCTACTTCATGAATTTATAGTTGAGATTGAATCATCTGAGGTAATTAATGACGATTGTAGTGTCAATCATTAAGTTAAACAAGTGTTTATGAAGCAATTAATATTTTGATTAGTTGAAACACGCTAATTAGCATGTTTTCTCACTTCGAGGTTGAAGAGAATCATGTTCTTGAAAAGTTGCAAAAGAAATCATTCGAATTGGACCTCCGAGGCAATACTTATGCCATTTTTAGTTTTCTTGGACTTAGGTGCAATTTTTCCAATTCACTTTGGCTATTTCTTTTCTTTTCTCATTTTCTTCCTTATCTGCTTCCTCCCTCACACGACTGATAGAACAAGAGAAGCCGCAAAAGCGACGCAAGGCTGGGAATCCAGAGAGGGCGATCATGGGTGCGATTGTGGGAACCCTAGCTTGATTCAGCTGCACCCCTACCTCCGTCCTCCTTCTACTACCTTCCTTTCTTCTTCTTCCTCCACTCTTTCTCCTATTTTGCTCTGCCCTAGTAGGCACCGACCTACAGAAAGCAGGGGCTGACGGCCAGCTGCTGCGGCCGGCCAAGGAGCCGAATGGGTGTGCAAATCTTTAGGAAAAAGGGGTGTTCGACTTCGGCCAGGAGACCTAGATCAGAATCCGCCGCCAATAACCCTCAATTCATCCCTAGCCGAGCTCCCCTTCAACCTGTTCATGGGAAACGGCTGCTTGCAGCAGCAGGTCCGTACATGGATGGTCTTGCTCGAGAAATACCATGAAAAACACAGCTTTGACCTCAGCCAAGATGATGGAACAAGGTTCCGCAATCTCCTAGCCACGAACAGCACTTGATCGGGCTTGTCTTCAACCTGCCGTGCGTGAAGCAGGTTAATCCACAATGATCTAGAGGTTGAAGACAACCCAAATTTGCCCGAAAACTGGTCCCTGGATGCATCTATAGTCGAATTCAGACATCCCGAGTCACTGTGAGTAGGATTTCATTTATTTATCATTAATAAACTCAGGCATTTGAATATTTTCTGTTTTGTGCGCGAATTACGCTGATAACAGGCGTTATCAGGCGTCGGGCAGCGTTTGGCGTCGCCCGACCCTTGTAGTTCATAAAATGCTTCTAGACACTGTTATATGATTAAATTTAGCATTTGAACAGTATGGATTGAATCAGTAGATTTATATGGTTCATTGGAACCTAAATTGCTCATTTGAATGTTGAAATTAGAAATTCATATCTGAAAATGGTATGATTTGGGTATGAACCCAGACAATGAAGATTTCTGATAAATTATCAGACGTACGATTTCAAAGTTGATATGAATAAATAAAATATGCATGAAAACCCTAATTGCATATATTTTTTGACGTTAATATGTGTAAATTGATATTTACATGAAATGGCACATTTCTCTGAAATATTACCAGAAATTCTCAAGTATTGTTATTAAATTGTATTGTGATATGTAATTAACTCTTAATTGAGTTAAGTGATGCACAAACCAGGATTTGGGTTAATGTGCACGTTTTTTGAGAATTTTAGAGAATTGATAATTGTTGAGTATGATTCTCATATGTGAAGTAAATTTCTTTAATTTGTGCAATAAGATGTTCAATTGCGTAAATTCACTATGTATGTGCCAAATTGAAATAAGTTGGGTTATTATGCATTTCTAATTTGTCTGAATGCATGGTATGAGAATTTCTCAGAAATTAAAATGATTTGAAATATATTGCTCTGTCGGTTTAGAATAACAGTGTATTGTGATCTGATATGAAATCAGTAAATGTGATATTCCTGTTTAAATGTTTATATGTTAATCAGTTAATAGACTTAGGTGCCCTAACACCGTAGAACCCCTTTGAGAGGTCTGCACCAGGGGGGTGAAACTCGTGTTGCAACAATAACTGTGCGGAGTCACAGGCATGATGATAGAGAGAGGAAGTGTTCAACAATAATCCGTGCGTGTGTCACGGTGGCACTGAAGTAAATAGGGGTTATTCAACATTAATCTGTGCTTGTGTCACGGTGGTAACCCGGTAAGACTCTCCGCCTGTGTGCTCAGGTTTGAGGAGGAGTCTAGAGTTCACTCTTTTGAGAGTGTAGTGAGGCCTTGTGAGCCTGAGGCCTTGTGAGCCTGAGAGTCCTGCAGCAGACCAGGGCTGGCAGTCAGACTTAGCATTTCCCGGGTGTGTCGCTAAGTCTTGTACGGTGGGATCGTAGTTCGCTACGGATCTTTATATGCAGAGTACACTGCATATGATTAGGGCATAATAATGATATAATTATGTAATCATATAAGATCACAGTAAACTTAATATGTTAAGAGATCTAAATTTCTGTACCAATTCTCTATATCAGTTTATTTGTTTAAAATATCTGATGTTGCTTGAAATGAGATTGTTATCTGTAAATATGCTATGTCATTAGAACTGCCCTGTTTAGTACTGCACTTATCTTTTATTTCAATTTTATATATCTGATGAGTTGTTTAGTGATAGCTAAATGAAATGCTATTCACTGAGCGAGTAGGCTCATCCCTCTACTCAAACATTTTCAGGTCAACATCAGCAACAGGAATCGGAAGGATCTTTCCATTCTAATGCTTAGTATGTAGAAGGTATATGTAGTTAGTTTAGATAGAGGTCTCTTAGTCCTTTCCCCTCGATCCTTGGGACATGGTGTGGGTGAGAGAGAGTGTGTATGTGGAATGTGTATAAAGATGTAAATTAACTATTATGTTTACTTTCTGTTAAACAATGTTACATGTTGTAAACTCTGTTTACGTACTCTAGCCAGTTTAATTGAAATGCTCCTGCAATAGTTTATTATGTTTTAGTTTACAGCAATAATCCGGATATCATTACGAGGTTTTTTAAAAAAAAGGAAAAAGTTCTCAGTGATTTGTTTATGTCATAATCCCTCTGTCGCACCCTAATCTCGTGATTAGTGGTTAGTGTGAGATCGGGGTGTGACATCTTGGTATCAGAGCATAGGTTGAGTATATGAATACTCTAAGTCAAGGTCAGGGGACGATAAGAGACCAATAGTATTAGGACTTAAGTGTCTTCCTTCTAACTGCAATTTTCTAACAGGAAGTATTCTGTTATACTATTGCAGATGACAGGAAGAGAACATGGTCATGAGAACCAAGCTGAGTGCTTAGGCTGAATTGTCAAGGATCATTAGGATCAAAAGATAAAGTTATAAGTGAGGAAAATAAGAAGTGATATGTCTTTAGATCTGGGAGGTCTGAGTGTTTAGATACCCTGGCCAGGTGTCTGAATACTTAGATTGACCAATATCAAGCTACTCTGTCTATTCTTCTCTGGATGCCCTGGCCAGGTATGCAGAGGAAGGATAGGCTAGAGAGAAACCCTAGAAATCATAGGGTTAAGAAACCGGAAATTTATGTAAGAGTAAGAGATTAAATATAAGATGCGATAAAAGTCTTGCTTTATATTACTTATTTGACTAAAAATCACTAGAAATGCTCTTATATGCATGAAATTAGATTTTCAGTTTGTAAAGTAAACATGATTCTTTTATGTTGTTGTGTGTTATGAAATGATTTATTTACTGTTTATATTCTTTGTATTAAGTAGACCAGAAGTTATGTTTAAATGAGTCTGCCCTAGGTGGATATTCTTTCCACATGTTTGAGATTAATAGGAGTTGGTTAATCCTGAGTAGCTCTTGGCTTCAGGACTACAGGTTCGGCCTGGTCCGGCTGACAGGATGCGTTACTGAGATCTAATGACTCCTATTAACACTATAATAAGAGTAGACTCTGGATAATTTAGACTCACATCATAGTAAGAATGTACATACACTAAGATGTTGAGATATAAGAGAAAGATTAGAACAACTAAGAATTAGTTGGAACTGATATCGGAGACCCAACATTGGGACCTTATATGAGCAATCCTTAATTAGAAATAAAGGAACACAATAAGGGTCAGGTTAAATTTATTGATTAGGTGAGAAATACCCTTAATGGTACTAATCAATAATGCATAACAAATGCATGGATCCAATACATGATTAGTAAACCCTAGTTGAGGGTGTATCATTGCGATTGTTTATAGGCAAATTTATAATAAAGTTATGCCTTAAACTAAGATAAGTCCATATCATGTGAGATAGCTGGACAATTCTAATGTGTGGCCTATGCATTATATGCTAAGGGTGAGTTTATGTGATGGAATGTATTAAGAGGGCAAATACTTTAATACAAGATAAAGTTGGTTAACTCAAGAGGGTCTGAATTAATGAGAAATGGGGAACCCTAACCCTAATTTGGGGGAAAAGGGAATGATAAACCATGTTTGATAGTGAACCCTAATTCCTGGTTAAGGAATTATGGTGTTACTATTGTATCACATGATGTGATGAATATCTTGTATGACTGTTATCATGCCTAATAACCATGCAGGTATGATGAGATGATGAATATAGCCAAGTTTGGGCTGTGACATTTATATAATAAATGTTGATTGACTTTTTGTGTGTTGATGTTGTTGTTGCTTAATAAAAGTAATAATGTGTACGGATTTTATGAGCCATGTGAATAAGTTGTTGCCTAGTGAGAGGTGACAAGATATGAATGGCCTTGTGAGCCATGTGTGATGCTTGGGTAACAAGTATCATGTTTATTTGTAGCATTTGTGTTAATAAGTTATGCTAGAGAACTTGGCTGATGTTACATTTCTGTTATATATCTATAGTTCATTGATGATTATTCATATCTGTTGTATCCATTACAAGTAGATGGATGAACTTATGAGATCTAAAGTTTGATTTCAAACTAAGAAAGCAAAGTCACACTATAATAATGCTATGTTGCTGATAAGGACCAAACCCTAGAATGTTTAGAGTTGAAGTAGTTCAAGGGATGTCGCTAGTGATTTGACCTTGAATACTAGTATCTTTATAAAACAAGATCATACGATTTTCACTATAAAAGGTAACCTAGCACTAATAAAATCCAGGGTTTAAAGTTAGCTAATCTGGAAGGTAGATACACAATATGAAAATGACTCGGAGAAAAGAGTAAGATATAATTTTGAAATAAATTCTTACAGTAGTAATAAGAGGTTAGTACCATAGAATGAGGAGTATTACTCGTCACATGATCTGGAATTAGTTGTTTTAGTTCATGCTCATAAGACATGACGTTACTGTCTTTATGGTGAGGTGTGCCAGGTGTTTATAGATCATAAGAGCTTGATATATATCTTTACCCAGAAGGATCTGAATCTTAGACAGCGGAGATGATTAGAATTGATTAAGGATTATGATATAATGATAGATTATCACCCTGGAAATACGAATGTGGTAGCATATGCTTTGAGCATAGTGTTAAGTTCAACAGTTGATGCATTCTCTATTGCATGTTTCGAGAGAGACATGCTAGTAGAAATGTGAAAGTTAAACTTAGACTTAGAGGTGACAAAGTAGAGTGGTTTGATTGCACAGATGCAAGTCAAGCCTATCTTTTATGATTAGATTAAGGAACTACAGTAGGGTGATAGTGAGTTACATCAGATCATGCATAACATGACATGGGGAAAAGACCAGAGTTCATGTTTTCAGATGATGGTGTGTTGTATCAGCGTGACAGGTTGCATGTACCTCGAGATAATGATTTGAAAGAAAGGATTCTTGAGGAAGCACATGCATCAATGTATGATATGCATTCAGGTAACACTAAGATGTACATGGATCTCAAGGAGTTGTATTGGTGGCCTGGTATGAAAAGGATGTAGATGCGTACATGACTAGGTGCAGTGTGTGTCAGCAGGTTAAGGCTGAGCACCAGAAACCTAAAGGTACCTTACAATCTCTTCCTATACCATAATGGAAATGGGAACATATCACAATGGATTTTGTGATATGGTTGCCCTTGACACCTAGAGGTTGTGACTCGATATGAATGATTGTGGATAGACTGACTAAGTCTGCTCACTTTCTTCATATTAAGTCAACCTTTGATGTCCCAAAGTTGGCTAAGATATATGTGGATGAGATAGTCAGGTTGCATGGTATTCCGGTTTCAACTATATCAGATAGAGATCCTAAGTTCACATCCAGGTTGTGAAATTAGTTGCATCGAGCTTTGGGTACAAAGTTGAGGTGCAGTACAACCTTTCACCCGCTGACAGATGGTCAATTTGAGAGGACCATTCAGACTTTTGAGGACATGCTGAGAGCATGTGTCTTGCATTTCAGTGGAAGTTGGAAAGAACACTTAAGCCTTATAGAGTTTGCATACAACAATAGTCACCATTCCAGTCTTGGTATGGCCCCGTATGAAGCTCTGTATGGTAGAAAGTGTATATCACCCATATGTTGGTTTGAGGTTGGTGATGAAGTATACTTGAAAGTTTCACCGTGGAAAGGAGTGTTGAGGTTTGGTAAGAGAGGCAAACTGACTCCTAGGTTTATGGGCCATATCCTATCATTGAGAGGATTGAACCTATAGTTTATAAGTTGGATTTGACATCTGAGTTGGCCAATTTACTTGATGTGTTTCATGTATCGTTGTTGAAAAAGTGTTACCCTAGTACAGAGGAGATAGTGAACTCAGAACCTGTCCGGCTCAGACTTGACGTGTCCTATGTTGAAGAACCAGTACATATAGTTGACCCGTGAATCAAGGAACTCAAGAATCGAGATACCGTTAGTGAAGGTTTTGTGGAGAAACCACAACCTAGAGGAAGTCACATGGGAGTTTTGGGTCAGATATGCGTAACAAGTTTTCTTTTCTCTTTTAGGAATTTCGGGACGAAATTCTTATAAGGGTGGGAGATTGTTATGACCCACGTTGAGGTTAACCAGTAAATACCTCAATTAGCATGAAACACCTTGATTAGTGCTAAGTACCTTATTAAACATCATGGTTAATCAAGATAAGCTACTTCATGAATTAATAGTTGAGATTGAATCATCTGAGGTAATTAATGACGATTGTAGTGTCAATCATTAAGTTAAACAAGTGTTTATGAAGCAATTAGTATTTTGATTAGTTGAAACACGCTAATTAGCATGTTTTCTCACTTCGAGGTTGAAGAGAATCCTGTTCTTGAAAAGTTGCAAAAGAAATCATTCAAATTGGACCTCCGAGGCAATACTTATGCCATTTTTAGTTTTCTGGGACTTAGGTGCAATTTTTCCAATTCACTTTGGCTATTTCTTTTCTTTTCTCATTTTCTTCCTTATCTGCTTCCTCCCTCACACGACTGATAGAATAGGAGAAGCCGCAAAAGCGGTGCAAGGCTGGGAATCCAGAGAGGGCGATCATGGGTGCGATTGTGGGAACCCTAGCTTGATTCAACTGTGCCCCTACCTCCGTACTCCTTCTACTACCTTCCTTTCTTCTTCTTCCTCCACTCTTTCTCCTCTTTTGCTCCGCCCTAGTAGGCGCCGACCTACAGAAAGCAGGGGCTGATGGCCAGCTGCTGCGGCCGGCCAAGGAGCCGATTGGGTGTGCAAATCTTTAGGAAAAAGGGGTGTTCGACTTCGGCCAAGAGACCTAGATCAGAATCCGCCGCCAATAGCCCTCAATTCAGCCCTAGCCGAGCTCCCCTTCAACCTGTTCATGGGAAACGGCTGCTTGCAGCAGCAGGTCCGTACATGGATGGTCTTGCTCGAGAAACACCATGAAAAACACAGCTTTGACCTCAGCCAAGATGATGGAACAAGGTTCCGCAATCTCCTAGCCACGAACAACACTTGATCGGGCTTGTCTTCAACCTGCCGTGCGTGAAGCAGGTTAATCCACAATGATCTAGAGGTTGAAGACAACCCAAATTTGCCCGAAAACTGGTCCCTAGATGCATCTATAGTCGAATTCGGACATCCCGAATCACTGTGAGTAGGATTTCATTTATTTATCATTAATAAACTCAGGCATTTGAATATTTTCTGTTTTGTGCGCGAATTACGCTGATAACCGGCGTTATCAGGCATCGGGTAGCGTTTGGCGTCGCCCGACCCTTTTAGTTCATAAAATGCTTCTAGACACTGTTATATGATTAAATTTAGCATTTGAACAGTATGGATTGAATCAGTAGATTTATATGGTTCATTGGAACCTAAATTGCTCATTTGAATGTTGAAATTAGAAATTCATGTCTGAAAATGGTATGATTTGGGTATGAACCCAGACAATGAAGATTTCTGATAAATTATCAGACGTACGATTTCAAAGTTGATATGAATAAATAAAATATGCATGAAAACCCTAATTGCATATATTTTTTGACGTTAATATGTGTAAATTGATATTTACATGAAATGGCACATTTCTCTGAAATATTACCAGAAATTCTCAAGTATTGTTATTAAATTGTATTGTGATATGTAATTAACTCTTAATTGAGTTAAGTGATGCACAAACCAGGATTTGGGTTAATGTGCACGTTTTTCGAGAATTTTAGAGAATTGATAATTGTTGAGTATGATTCTCATATGTGAAGTAAATTTCTTTAATTTGTGCAATAAGATGCTCAATTGCGTAAATTCGCTATGTATGTGCCAAATTGAAATAAGTTGGGTTATTTATGCATTTCTAATTTGTTTGAATGCATGGTATGAGAATTTCCCAGAAATTACAATGATTTGAAATATATTGCTCTGTCGGTTTAGAATGACAGTGTATTGTGATCTGATATGAAATCAGTAAATGTGATATTCCTGTTTAAATGTTTATATGTTAATCAGTTAATAGACTTAGGTGCCCTAACACCATAGAACCCCTTTGAGAGGTCTGCACCAGGGGGTGAAACTCGTGTTGCAACAATAACTGTGCGGAGTCACAGGCACGAGGATAGAGAGAGGCAGTGTTCAACAATAATCCGTGTGTGTGTCACGGTGGCACTGAAGTAAATAGGGGTTATTCAACATTAATCCGTGCTTGTGTCACGGTGGTAACCCGGTAAGACTCTCCGCCTGTGTGCTCAGGTTTGAGGAGGAGTCTAGAGTTCACTCTTTTGAGAGTGTAGTGAGGCCTTGTGAGCCTGAGGCCTTATGAGCCTGAGAGTCCTACAGCAGACCAGGGCTGGCAGTCAGACTTAGCATTTCCCGGGTGTGTCGCTAAGTCTTGTACGGTGGGATCGTAGTTCGCTACAGATCTTTATATGCAGAGTACACTGCATATGATTAGGGCATAATAATGATATAATTATGTAATCATATAGGATCACAGTAAACTTAATATGTTAAGAGATCTGAATTTCTGTACCAATTCTCTATATCAGTTTATTTGTTTAAAATATCTGATGTTGCTTGAAATGAGATTGTTATCTGTAAATATGCTATGTCATTAGAACTGCCCTGTTTAGTACTACACTTATCTTTTATTTCAATTTTATATATCTGATGAGTTGTTTAGTGATAGCTAAATGAAATGCTATTCACTGAGTGAGTAGGCTCATCCCTCTACTCAAACATTTTCAGGTCAACATCAGCAACAGGAATCGGAAGGATCTTTTCATTCTAACGCTTAGTCTGTAGAAGGTATATGTAGTTAGTTTAGATAGAGGTCTCTTAGTCCTTTCCCCTCGATCCTTGGGACATGGTGTGGGTGAGAGAGAGAGTGTGTATGTGGAATGTGTATAAAGATGTAAATTAACTATTATGTTTACTTTCTGTTAAACAATGTTACATGTTGTAAACTCTGTTTACGTACTCTAGCCAGTTTAATTGAAATGCTCCTACAATAGTTTATTATGTTTTAGTTTACAACAATAATCCGGATATCATTACGAGGTTTTTTTTAAAAAAAAGGAAAAAGTTCTCAGTGATTTGTTTATGTGATAATCCCTCCGTCGCGCCCTAATCTCGTGATTAGTGGTTAGTGTGAGATCGGAGTGTGACACCTAGGTTCTCTTTCTGGGTGTCCAACTGCATGCTCAACCTCTTAACCATGTATCAAGCATGTATAAGGCATGACATGCACTTCCTGTCATCCTTCTATTCGAGGAACACTTTAGAGTTTAGTCCTCCTCAAGGACAATCAACAATGTACAAAGCCTCACCACCTGTTACTAAACCTCTCCAGGTCTAAGGAACTCTTCTTCTCATCTATACCAAAGGTACAGAGGTACCGGCAAACTCATCCTCTCTCTAGAGTTTGGTTCCTCTCATGGAAACCACGACATCATCAGCCTCCAGGGATCAAGCATGAGGCAACCACAAACATCCACTTAGGTCACATCATCCTCAACTCCCCACTTCTCCTCATATCTCAGAGTCTAGGCTTCCAACCTTCTTGCTTGGGTCCTGCTCTCTCTCACCATGAAGATGGATCAAGCTCACAAGCATACCTTTACGTGGGTGAAGCATATGTTCAAACTTATGTTTGCTCAAGGTTATCCCTAAACCTTTATGCTTATCTCATAAGTTATCCATCATACTCTCCTGGCCAGGGTTTTAGCCTACTGCTCACACCACTGACGTACTATGGGTGCATGTTATGCCCTACTTGCATAAGCCCATAGGGTTTCTATAGGTTCTTCTCTAACCTCATCATTGAAGGAGCTATCCTTCTCTCTAACCATGCACGACCCTTTCCAGGGTTGGGTTGCCAAAGGCACTAGGTCATCCAACCTCATATGGCTCACAACATCTTGGGCATCCAAAAGCATGTTCACCCACACATATGGTCTATCATGACATCTACTCATCATGTCATCTCTCTCTCTAACCAACACTTAGGGTTAGGGTTAACATCATCCTCAGAGGATGTGCCAGGTCTCTACTTGTAATGGAGATCTCTACCTCCAAGACTAACTCTCTTTACTTATCCACCTGACAAGAAGGTCTAGCCTCAGGTCTCTCTTGACGACATGCCAACTTATGTCATACGACCTAAGCATGTATCTATTCTTTTATGCTTAATCTATTAAGCTTATGTCCATGACATCTTATTTACATGCTTTTTATTAATTTGGTGGAGGATTCCTTAAACCTTATCAACCTTACCCATACCTCAAGAGGGTGAGGGAAAGAGAGAAAACCATAATCCTTATAATCCTTAACAACATTTGAGTTGGGAAGGGATGAACAAGATGAGAGAGTCCTAAAAGTATCTTATTTTGAGTCCAATCCTGAGACATTGGCTAGGCGGTCACACTAATCTGGGAGTCCTCGTATTCCGACTAGCGGTGTAGAGGAAAATCTTGCCAACCCCCGTATGTGATCCTTTTCTAGACACCTCTGTCTTTCGAAAATTCCTCTAATAACTCCCTTGGGTTCTATAGAGTTTGTAAAATTTAATAATTATTACAGATTAAATGAGGAACCTATGCTCTGATACCAAATGTAACGACACTGCCTCCCGGTAACCCCCAATTAAGGGAGACCAAAAGGTCAGAGCCATTATCCCAATTATAGGATCAAAGGTTCGACAAATAATCAATAACAATTATCAAATTCTACCAACTAAACTGAAAGCGGGTATAAAATAAAACTGTACATACCTTTTACAAAAAGTTGGATATCTACTTCTATTCACATCAGGAGTCTATTCTAACTAATCCTCCTTGTACTTTAACTCTTATTTAATTCCACATATGCCACTTTACTATTTGTCATTTTCATGCTTATACCTAAAACACTGACAAACAAAATGTCGGTCAACATATCAAAATATACCGGTATGTGGGGACAACAAAAATTTCACAAATATGGCTAACAAACTAATTATCACAATCAAGTTAATTAATAGGCCAAATTACACTTTTCGTTTGACTTTCTCCACCGCTTTTACCCTAACCCTGGCATACCCCCTTTCGGGTTTCACTTTTGCCATTGACTTAAGGCCACCTTCTCATTCCCGAGCTTGGTGCCTGGGGTCACCCTTCATGGTACCCTTTAGTCATGCAATATCATAAGCCACCTTCTCAATCCCGAGCTTGGTGCCTGGGGTCACCACTCATGGTACCCATTGGTCTTCCCTCCTGGGCTTGACCTTTTTGCATCATCCATCAGGGTGGCATGTAGGTGCAAGAATACACACTTATTTTACAATTGTGATAATCATAGTGACTTTATAATTTGCAAGTATGAACATCCAAACTGATAAGTTGCATTCAATGCGATGAATCCTCCGGGAAACCATTCAGGAAACTAATGTGATTAACTATAATTAACCACATACCTGTTCAGCTGATTTGAGATAGAAATATTCCATGCAAGTAAGAAATCCAAGCAAGCAAGCACATACAACAAGATCCTGAAATATTCATACAATTTCCCATCATTGATTATGCCATCAAGATCCATCAAACCTAGCTCGCTCCTAGGATTTCTAGTCCACTTTTAGGGTTGCCATTGCAATTAGGGTTTCCCTTCATTTCTTACTATTTTAAACAATTACTCACAAACCCTAATTATCTCATCTATTCTTCATGAAAGATATTAAGGTTATCTTTTAACAACATATAACCCTAAGATCAGAAAAAAAAACATAATTAACCATCAATTAAGTCCATTAAGCCTCTTTTAAATTAAAGCTACAATTTTTATCCTTTTACTCTATGACAAGATCATTATGCCCATTTATCATCTTCAGTTCCTTCCAGATTAACATCTCATAGTCCATTACGATCTAATTCACATATGAACTCATTAATTCCACCTTTATCCATTAGAAAACCCTAATTTCTACATTAAGGGTATTTATTCATAATTAGGAACTTTTATACTCGAAATATCTTAGAATCATCATATCTTAGCTTTATTCATGATTTTGAATAATTAAAGCCATTAAGAGTCACCAAAAACTAATATTAGGGTTTCAAGGCCCATTAAAGCATATTCATGCACAAGAAACTCTAAATTAAACTAATTATGTGCAAAGTTCATCCTTTTTATATTAATGTACCTTTTTACAATTAATAGGTTAATATCAGCTTTTATCATCCATTAAACCCTACTAAACACATTAATTATCTCAAAATAGGGTTTCTTAATCTTTAATTCATTAAAGTTGATAACTTACACTACTTTTTGAATAGCAAGAGGAGTTAGCCTCTAAACTTAATGAATTCCGCTCATTTTTCTGAGCAATTTTTATATTTTATGCATATCCATCCGAGCTACCGATATTTAAATATGATTTTTGCAATAACATATTACTTGGACCAATAAGAAGCTGCCACGTAGTCGTTTCCACGCAATGTTGCTCGGTGGGTTTGAAAACATAATGGATTGTCAGAAATGCCCTCGGTAAGTCGACCGTTCCTTCAATACCCGGAGGGGTAGAACGGTCCAATGACCGATTCACCTTCTTCTACCTCACGACGGCGCTGCTGCCGCCCTACTCGTTTCTTGCACGGCTACTCCTCCTTCCCTGGGACCTCGACGGCCATCGGGGACAGATCCTCTACCTCCGTCGTGCCCCCACGCAGACGAGGCTACCTTGGGTATGGCTGTAACGGCCAGGATCAGGCTCCGCAAGTCCGCAGCTCACAACCTTGATGCAGTCGTGCTGCAGGTGTGCCGCAGGTTATTGTGTGAATTCAGACGCTCGAGAACGTTATCCAATCATCCACAGGTCATCGAGGAACATCAATCCTTCCTCAAGATGACTCCACATCTCTCCATTGCTCCAAAGAAAACACCACCCATTGTTTAGGGTTTTGAACAAAAACGATGAAGAAGGAGAGAGAAAGGGTGCTTGGAATTAACTTAAACTCAGCCAAGGGCTCTACCCCTTATATAGGGGGATGGCATCCACACCCCAAGATGTTCATCCCAGAGGAAACAAGTCCCTTTCCTAATAGGAAAACACATTCCTTAACTAAGAAGAAATCTTCTCTCTCCTCATTACCTTATTAGATATTCTTTGCTCTTTAGGTATTAGGAATTCGAAAATCCTCTCACTTATTCTCTTTATTGCTTGACTTTTAACCCATTGGCACGAAATTCTATTTTCATTTAATATAAAATACTTCCTTTTTAGCAATGCTATAAAATTCATTCATTATGTTGTTTATTTCTTATCAAAATATCTCTTTTTGAGGATTTCTCTTTTTCTTTCATTTTATTTTCCTCATTGGCATTCCATTTAACATTAGGAATCCTTTGGATACGAAAATCCACCAAGGATAACTCAATTATACCTCTTTCCACTTATTTTCCACATTTTATCATTGTTTTCAATTTCTTTCTTAATAAATAAATATTTAATTATTCTTTTCTTTTCTTATTGCTTTCTATTTGCAACTTTGGACTCCTTGGAACCCAAGGAACCCAAGAGGCACGAAATCCCACTTTGGATTTTATTCCATTGCCTTCTAGAGGTTTCTACACCTTTCTTTTCTCCATTTTCTTATTTACTCAATTAATGGAGTGTCTTTTATCCTTTCCTTGTTATTGGGCCCAATAGCCAATAATGCCCACAAAATAGCCATCGAGGCTATTGTGAAAAAAATCCATTTATTCAAAACAAATTATATCATTATTTGTTCAAATATATTTAATATGAGAAATTACATTTCTCACGAAATGAACCCAAAAATTGGGGTTGTAACAAGGTGTGTGTCACTTATATCGGCTTACTCAAGTATAGGGTTTTGCATATCGGGTTAGACCTTATGCTCATACCTTTTCAAACCTTCAAAGTATCAACCTACCATGTGTTGAGTGACATCCTAGACAACTGCTTAGTCCTTTTTCAACCAACCCAAATGTACAAAATGATAGAGTTGTGGGGTTCCAAGGTATAACAGATTTCATATCACCATATTGGGTTTCATCACCGTATCGGGTTAGAGGTGCTTCAACCCGATATCGATTTGTTCCATGATGATGTCATCATCATCAAGCTCTAGAATTTCATCCCTTATTATTTTAGTTCATGGACAACAGTCCTATGCAACTATTAGAGCTCGTAGAATCATCAATCATTCAAGAAAAATCGAAATTGAAAGTAGATCAACAAGTACAACAAGATTGAAGGTGAATAATAACATGTTTGGGTTCAAGTTATATAACCCACCTCAAGAACAACTTCAAAGCACCAAGCTCCAAAGAGTCACATTCCCAAGGTTGAAGATGAACTTATCAAAGATCCAGGATTTGTTCACAACTCCTCTATATGCAAAGAATTACCATAGATAAGAACTTGGTGAAGTAGAAAAGAAAGGAAGAACCACAACTCGAGATTCATGCTTCAACCAAGGTTGAAGATGATCATGGCTTCACCTTAAGCTTAAGGCTCGAGCTCCTCCTTGATCCTCAACTACTATGCAAGATATATAAGAGAAAGAGAGTTTTAGTATTAAAAAAGTTTCACTAGTAGGTGAAAGGAGAGGTATATATATTTGAGGCTCATGAGAGAGAGTGTAAAAGAGGTGTCATCACCTTATACTACTAGGTGACACATGTCCATGCATGGGTTGACATGTGTCCATGAATGCACACATATTTATCTTGACATGAAAAACTATTGGGCATAATCTAGGGATAAGATTTCAGCCATTAGTTATCTTGTTGAACAAGATATTTCAACCCAACATCACTTTATTCACAAACTGATACAACTTTTGCGAGGAAAGTTGTAAACTGATATCCATCACCTTCTTGAGGTGCTTAACTCATCATGGCCTTTTCCAAGAGTTAAAAAAATTATATGGGACCTCCTATATGGCTTCTTGGCCGATAGGCACTCCCATATAAGCTCTACAACTCAATACAACTCATTTTAGGGTTTCAATTATACAACTCTTCTTGGTCTTTTCATCACCAAGAATACCATCACTCAAATATGATTCAAACATGGTTCCTATTTATTTATCTATCCTCTAGATGATGCTAAGAGAGATTGGGGACACTCTAGAGGTGTTAATTTGCATATCAACCCTACATTTTGGGTAAATTGCAATTTGCCACAAAAATGGTACACAAGGCATAAGCATTATTCAAACAAGCTCCAACTTGGAACTTAGGCTTTCCACAAGCCACCCCTTAGCATAATTCTTTCTCTTATGATGCTAAAACACTTGAGGCACATTCAACATATGACATATTGCAATATAACCCCTCTCTTGGGTAAATTGCAATTTACACCCAAACTATCATATAATGCACAAACAGTTTGCAAATAAGATCAAATTTGAAAATTAAAATCTCCTTGAGTCTTAATTACTTTTTAAAAGATTAAAACAAGTTTATAAATAACTTACTTAAGCAAAAATCCCAGGGTTATGGCATAATCCAGGTCAGGGATGTTACAATTATCAACCCCTAACAGGGATTTTGTCCTTGAAATCTCAAGTGAAAAGAGAAGGGTACTTCCTACTCATTTCTTCCTCCAGCTCCCATGTGGCTTCTTCAATGCCACAGTGATGCCAGAGAACTTTCACAAGAACTATGTTTTTCTTTTTCAACTTCTTGATTCTTCTGTCAAGAATCATCATTGGACCTTCCACATAGGATATATCTTCATTCAATTCTACATCTACATGTTGCAACACCAACTCTGTATCAGGATAATACTTTCTCAACATAGATATATGAAGCACTGGATGCAGTCTATGTAGCTCAGGTGGCAACTCCAACCTATAGGCTACCTTTCCAATCCGTGATGTCACTGGGTAAGGTCCCATAAATCTAGGAGCTAACTTACCTTTTTTCCCAAATCTGAAAACACCTTTCCAAGGAGAGAACTTGAGATACACCCTATCACCAACTTGGAATTCTAAAGGTCTACGACATTTATCAACATATGACTTATGTCTATCCTGTACAACCTTCAACTGTTGTTGTATTACTTTAATCTTTTTAGTTGTCTATTGCACTAATTTAGGACCCAAAAGTTGGTATTCTCCTGTCTCATACTAGCATAACAGAGATCTACAACATCTACCATATAAGGCTTCATATGGTGCCATATCAATGCTAGTCAGATAACTATTGTTGTAGGCAAACTCTATTAAGCTCAACTGTAAGTCCCAACTTCCTACAAACTAAAGAACACATACCCTAAGCAAGTCCTCCAAAGTCTGTATGGTCCTTTCAGATTGTCCATCCGTCTGAGGGTGAAAAGTTGTGCTAAACTTTAACTGTGTACCCAAGGCTTTATGTAGTCATTCCCAAAAATGACTTGTAACTGGGGACCTCTATCAAACACAATTGTGGCTGGAACTTTGTGTAACCACACTATCTCATCTATGTGAATCTGTGCAAGTTTTTCAACAATATAGGTTGTTTTAACAGGAAGAAAAACGTGCTGACTTAATCAACCTATCAACTATCATCCAAATGGAATCATGATTTTTGGCAGTTCTGGGTAGACCAACCACAAAGTCCATTGTCATGTGATCCCATTTTCACTGCGATATAGGTAAGGGTTGCAATGTTCCTGCAGGCTTCTAGTGTTCTGCTTTAACTTGCTGACACACTAGACACCGCATAACAAACTCAGCTGCATCCTTCTTCAAACCAGGCCACCAATACATATCTTTTAAGTTATGATAAATTTCAGTATTCCCTGGATGCATTGCATACATGGATGAATGAGCTACCTCCATAACTATCTTTCTTAAGTCATTGGCATTAGGTACTACCATCCTACCATGGTAACAAACTACCTCATCCTCTGACTCATGGAAACTGTCTCGTTTCTCACTACCATACTCTGACATGATCTGCTGAATCATAGTATCAACATGTTGTGCCTCTTTAATCTGTTGTCTCAGAGTAGGTTTCACATGCATCTCGGCCAGCAATACAACTAACAAAGATACTTTTAACTATACATTTATTTATCTCAAAGAGATAAACATGTCCTGTTTAAAGCACATTAAAGAATTCAACTATGCTTTATCTATGAGTGGAGATGAAGATTTTCTACTTAGTGCATCTGCCATTACATTAGCTTTTCCTGGATGATAATCAACTGTACAATCGTAGTCCTTGATTAATTCCATCCAGAGGCATTGTCTCATGTTCAACTTGTGTTGTGAGAAGATGTACTTTAAATTTTTATGGTCTGTGAAAATCTAATATGTTTCTCCATAAAGATAATGCCTCCAAATCTTCAACGTATGGAGCACTACAGCTAACTCTAGATCGTGCGTCGAATAATTCTCCTCGTGTTTATTGAGCTGTCGAGAAGCAAAAAAAAACTACATGTTCACTCCACATCAACACATATCCTAGACCATTCTTAGAGGCATCGTAGAAAACAATGTATCCCTTTCTCTGCTCAGGTAAAACCAACACATGTGCACTAGTCAACCTTTCTTTCAACAACTATAAAGAACACTGACACTTGTCATTCCAGAAAAAAGGAACCTCCTTCCTGGTCAACCTAGTTAGGGATAATACTACAGAACTGAAGTCTTTAATAAACCTTTTGTAGTAACATGCCAGACCTAGGAAACTGTGAATCTCATTTGGTGTCTTGGGATGTTCCCACTCTACAACAGACTCCACTTTCTTAGGATCAACATGAATACCTGAAGCAGATATAACATTCCCTAAAAAAGACACTTCTGACAATCAGAACTCACACTTGCTAAACTTAGCATATAGCTTGTGTTGTATCAATAAAGTCAAGGCTTGACGAAGGTGTTGTTCATGTTGTTGACCATCTCTACTGAATATCAAGATGTTGTCTATGAAGACCACTATGAATTGATCAAGGAATGGCTGGAAGATTCTATTCATTAGCTCCATGAATGCAGCTGGTGCATTAGTTAGTCCAAATGACATAACTACAAACTCATAATGACCGTAACTTGTCCTAATTAAGTCTGACTTAGGTATGTCACTCTTCTTGATACAAAACTGATGATGTCCTGACCTTAGATCTATCTTAGAGAACACTGTTACATGACGCAACTGGTCAAACAGATCATCTATCCTTGGACGAGGATATTTGTTCTTTATAGTCACATTGTTAAGTTGTCTATAGTCTATGCATAATCTCATAGACCCATCCTTCTTTTTAACCAAAAGAACTGGAGCACCCCATGGTGAAGTACTCGATCGAATGAAACATTTATCAAGCAACTCATGTAACTATTTCTTGAGTTCTGCCATCTTAGCAGGTGCCATCCTATAAGGTGTTTGGGCTATGGGTTGCGTACCTAGAATAAATTAATCTCGAAATCAATCTCTTGGGGTGGAGGAATATCTGGAAATTCTTTAGGAAACACATCCTTGAATTCCCTGACAACAAAAACTTTAGGAAGACTAGGACTTTCTACTTTGGTATTTACTACATGTGCCAAGAATGCTTCACATCCTTGTCACATCTGTCTCTCAACTACCATTGCTTATACTAGATTGGTTGGAAGAATCTTTCTGTGGCCCTGAAAGACCCATGTGTCATTACTGTCTATGAACATAGCTTGCTTGGAACCACAATGCAAGACAACCTTATACTTTTCTAGGGTATCCATCCCAAGAATTACATCAAACCCGTGCATCTCAAGTGGTATAAGATCCACCTGAATGTTGTGTTTTGAAAAAGAAAGAACACAGGGAGAACATACCTCCCTCAACACTGTAGATCTGACTAACGGAGTTTCTAATAACAGATTATCTGCTCTATGACTAACAGTCATATTGCAGTAATGAATCACTTCTCGAGTGATAAAATAATGTGTAGCACTCAGATCAATCAAAATAGATAAGAAGCAGGATGAAGACATATAAGAATGAAACAATTCCATCTGACCTGTCATGACTCATAGATTGACTACTGCCTCCGGGTGATTCATTGCATAGAATCTTGTTGTTGCCTATTGTTGACTCCGTGCTCTGTTGTTTGGTGCATATTAAGCTGCTTGGGATCCCTGTCCATGTCCTCATGTCCACTGCTAAACTGTTGCCTCTGAGAGCCTTGTTGACTCTGTCTCGGTGGTTGGGTTACCTCCACGTCTCCAACTAGACAATCCCTGATCATATGTCCTGTCTGCCCACACTTGAAGCAGTTTCTATCCTACTGCGGTCTAGATGGTCATGTTACTGACATAGATGCCGAACTATGGGATCCACTTGGCAGAAAATTATGACCCCTACCCTTGCTTGACGTCCATTGCATCTGTGCATTGAACCTCTGTGGTGCTAATGGTGCAGAAAACCTTGGTTTCTTGAAACTTGTAGACCTTTGTCCCTGGAACTGGGCAGGTCCTTTCTTACTATTAGCCTCACATTTCTCAGTCATAGACCTCTCTATCTGCCTAACTGACTCCACAAAGGTAGAAAACCTCTCTCTATTCTCTAGAGCAGATACAACTATGGATAACTCATCATTTAGACCCTCCTCAAAATGTTGAATCCTCTCCTCCTCTGTAGTAGCCATGTGTGGACAAAACCATAGAAGCTCCATGAACTTAGCTTCATACTCATTAATATTCATTGGTCCTTGCTTAATATGCTCAAACTGTGAGATTTTCTCATCTAGATAAGTCCTAGAAAAGTATCTACTGACAAACTCATGTCAGAACTCCTCCCATCCGACCTCAACGCCCGATCTTTTCTCTCCTTCAATGGCCCACCAACACTTCCATTTAAAAGATATACAGCATGCCTAACTTTATCAGTTTTTTGAATGCTAAGGATTCTAAAGGCTTTTTCCAGCTCAGTGAGCCATAAATATGTGTCTGCTGGGTCAACTGTACCGGCATATTCAGTGGCTCCTACCCGGTGTAACCATTCAAAGGTCTTACCAGACCCATGTCCCTCATTGGGAACTGGTGCCCTAGGTGTGGGTGCTAGCATCGGGACTACCATATGCGTTATTGTGGTCATGAACTACCAGAAAAGTGCATGAAACGTTGGGTTTTCTAGCATGGCTTGATCAATATGAGGATTCTCAGACACTGATTCCTCTCTTGCATGATACCTTACACCTCCTCCTGGTGCAGCAATACTACTCTCAGCAACATGTTCTTCATGTGCTCCAGCCATCTTTCAGCTTTACTTCTTCTCCTATATGAGAAGAAGGCACTATAAGATAAACCGAAGGACACTATAATAGACTCAACAACCTTAATCCTATGTCTCTGTAGACTCAGTGAACCTTAGGTTCTGATACCAAAACTTATGGCGACCAGTATCAAACTGACAGCCAAATCGTCACAATAATTATGCGGAATAACCCTTAGCAGCGGATTAAGGAAAATTACTAAAAATTAAAACCATCTTGCAAAGAGATCCATTGCCAGGAAACTCTTGAAGAAAGAACCAAAGCAATATATACATCATGGTTCACATTGTACCATCTCATCTCAAGGATATCATATACCAGTTGCTTTGCCCAAACATATACATAAGCAACATAAAACCTTGAGGCATACAAGCCAAAAACTTAGATCATTTATAAAACCATTACTTACGAACTCTCACGGACCTGAGAGTACATAGATGACACATATGACTTCTATCTACAAGACACAATAGATAGCACACTCAACCTTAGCTATTACTGTTGTCCCTATTGCTATTGTCCTCCCTCTGCAATATAGTCTCTACCTCCTCGTCTACGTCCACCTAAAAATGTTGGGACCAACGGGGTGAGACAAAAGTCCCAGCGAGAGATATAACTCTCCACCAACAATATTATTATCACAGGTTTATAGTATAAAACTGAGCAGAGGATCTTTTATATTAATAATCAAGATTAATCACTATTTATAGGAAGAATAAAGCAATATCATCTTTTAAAGCAATGCAGTTATCTATGATAGAGCAATAAATCATCTATTCACTTTATAAGGAATATGAAGAACACATATAACATTTATCCATTTAAGATGTATAAAAGTAGTGTAACATCAACCAATGTTTTGTATTCAATCCTTAATCAAATATGCTACATAGCTGATTACATATTTACAATCACACTTATGCCCTGAGGAGATGAGGTATACCTCTCATGCTCCAACCGACCACAGCTACGTAAAGCATCGGTACCATACAAGGTCAAAGGAAGAGTTGGCTTCCAAGACCTCACCTGTCTCGGTTAGCATGAGACCACTGGCAGTGACATCACGTATCAAACTACAATTAGCTTGTTAGGGTATAGTGGCATCTTCGCTATAGAGTTATAGTTGCAGCATGCACTCTCTTTAGGGAGATCACACATCAATTCATGGTATATTAATATTGAGTCATGGCATATAGCCATACTCTTATGATGATGAGGGAGACCACACAAAAATCCCTATTTGGACGTAAGGATATTTTTGCCCATTACCCCACATATATAAAAATATGCTCTTCGAGTTAAACTCGTTTCACCATTCAGAAAATTCTAAAACTGAATGGATCTATGGCTAGTGCAACTACATGATAAGGTTCCACTTGATTAATTAGGTGCATTACAATATCTTTTTGCATCAACCAAATTACAAGCATGAATTATAACAGATGCTACAAAGAAAGGTGTAATACATTTATCAAGTACTTTCATAATCTTTGGAACACATTGAATGCATAACACTCAAGATCTCTGTCCCTTATCACATTACTTGGCATTCTCATCCCTTAACATTATCATCATCATGATTTCTATATTTGGGTATTCAAACCCTTAGTTCATCACTGAACATTGTCACCTCTTATCAAGTAACTACTACCTCTAGGTCCTCAGATCTAGGTATACATTATACTTGTTGCACCAGTATTTCACACGGCTCACAAGGCCCATTTAATATGTATCATGTGAAACATCATAGCTCATACCTGGCTATGCTCATCATCTCATGATATCTGCATGGTTAGTATTTCATGATAAAAATAGTGTCATGTACATATCATCACCATGCAATACAAGAGAAGTACAACCTTCCCATTATTAGGGTTAGGGTTTCCCTTTTTAGCAGATCAGGGTTTCAAGTTCATATTATCAAGAATCAAAACCCTAATTCAGAGCTCCACTCATATTAGGAGCATACATTGATATCATAAGTATGCAATCATACTTGTTTATTCTCATCATTTATCATTAACTGATTATCACACAAAGTATGAGTTTCTCTCTCATCCTCACTAGGATATCAATTACATCATACTTTATTAAGTTGGATCAACCCTTTTCTCAAGGTACAATGGCCTACACTTATCAAAATGCATTAAACTCTTTACATATTAATGTATCATTTGACATAACACACTTCATGTGTTACTCAACGAAGTATATTGGATTTGAGGTGCTTACCTACATATTGGTTTTGAGGTTCTTCCACCATATTGGGCTAGAGGTGTGTGTTCTTACCACCATATCTTTCAAGAGGTGTGTTCTTACCACCATATCATCCAAGAGGTGTGTGCTTACCATCATATCGTCCAAGAGGTGTGTGCTTACCATCATATCGTCCAAGAGATGTGTGCTTATCACCATATCATACAAGAGGTGTGTGTTTATCACCATATCGTCCAAGAGGTGTGTGTTTATCACCATATCCTCCAAGAGGTGTGTGTTTATCACCATATCATCCAAGAGGTGTGTGCTTATAACTATATCGTCCAAGAGATGTGTCACTTATATTGGTTTACTCAAGTGTAGGGTTTTGCATATCGGGTTAGACCCTTATGCTCATACATTTTTAAACCTTGAAAGTATTAACCTACCATGTGTTGAGTGACAACCTGGTTAGTCCTTTTTCAACCAACCCAAATGTACAAATGATAGGGTGTGGGGTTCCAAGGTATAACATATTTCATATCACCATATTGGGTTTCATTACCATATTGGGTTAGAGGTGCTTCAACCCGATATTGATTTGTGCCATGATGATGTCATCATCATCAAGCTCCAGACTTTCGTACCTTACTATTCTAATTCATGGAAAACAGTCCTATGCAACTATTAGAACTCATAGAATCATCAATCATTCAAGAAAATCAAAATTGAAAGTAGATCAACAAGTATTGTAAGATTGAAAGTGAATAATAACATGATTGTGTTCAAGTTATATAACCCGCCTTAAGAACAACTTCAAAGCTCCAAGATCCAAAGTTGCACATTCCCAAGGTTGAAGATGAACTTATAAAAGATCCAAGACTTGTTCACAACTCCAATATATGCAAAGAATTACCATAGATAAGAACTTGGAGAAGAAGAAAAGAAAGAATCACAACCTGAGATTCATGCTTCAACCAAGGTTGAAGATGACCACGACTTCACCTTAAGCTTAAGGCTCGATCTCCTACTTTCTCCTCAACTATTATGCATGATATATAAGAGAAAGAGAGTTGTATGATTTGAAAAGTTTCATTAGTAGGTGAAAGGAGTGGTATATATAATTGAGGCTCATGAGAGAGAGTGTATAAGAGGTGTCATCACCTTATACTACTAGGTGATACATGTCCATGCATGGGTTGACATGTGTCCATGCATGAACACATATTTATATTGACATGAAAAACTCATGGGTATAATCTAGGGATAATATTTCGGCCATTAGTTATCTTGTTGAACAAGATATTTCAACCTAACATCACTTTATTCACAAACCAATATAACTTTTCCAAGGAAAGTTGTAAATTGATATCCATCACCTTCTTGAGGTGATTAAATCATCATGGCCTTTGCCAAGAGTTGAGAAAACTATATGGGATCTCCTCTATGGCTTCTTGGATGATAGGCACTCCCATATAAGCTCTACAATTCAATACAACTCCTTTTAGGGTTTCAACTATACAACTCTTCTTGGTCTTTTCATCACCAATAATACCATCACTCAAATATGATTCAAACATGGTGCATATTTCTGTCTCTCTCCTATAGATTATTATAAGAGAGATTAGGGACACTCTAGAGGTGGTAATTTTCATATCCACCCTATATTTTGGGTAAATTGCAATTTGCACAAAAAATGGTACACAAGGCACAAACATTATTCAAACAAGCTCCAACTTGGAACTTAGGATTTCCACAAGCCACCCCTTAGCATAATTATTTCTCTTATGATGCTAAAGCACTTGAGGCACGTTCAAAATGTGACATATTGCAATATAACCCCTCATCTTGGGTAAATTACAATTTACACCCAAACTATCATATAATGAACAAACAGTTTGCAAATAAGCTCAAACTTGGAAATTAAACTCTCCTTGAGTCTTAATTACTTTTCAAAAGATTAAAACAAGTTTATAAATAACTTACTTAATCAAAACTTCCAGGTTTATGGCATAACCCAGGTCAGGGATGTTACAAAAGCTATCAGAGTGCACACTGGAAGCGTGATGGATCTTTTACATGGTATAGTAGACTCACCCTTTTACCTATAGTTTAGTTTGGCTTGGAAGGTCAAACATTTTTAAGGGGTGGAGAGTAGTTGGTTGTTGATGTTGGGTAGTTAGATTTTGAGGACGAAATCCTTTTTAAGGGGATGGAGCCCTGTGACATTCCCGAATCTAGATACTCTGACTCTACAAAACCTAACTCCACGAATAGGAGGTTAGCTTGATTGGATCCTTAGTTTTGACCAAACAAGTTATAGTCAAAACCCCACATGCTTGTTTATATACTAATGAACATATAATAGTCATCAAATGAATAATTCATATGTTTGAACCCTAATGAATACATAATGTACATAATAAGAGTAACTCACATATTAATACTAATGGTGGATGCATGGTGTTGAAATTATCATCAACCAATAAACCCTAGTGGTAGGATAAGCAAGATAATTGTAACCTAATCTTGGACTTAATACGTGTTAATAAGATATATGTGAAGGATAATGATAATGTTGAACTAAATCCTAGGATTTAACCATCTAACCTTAATATATGCATCCTTGATACTTTTCATGATACATTAGTTACATTAGGTGTCATAATCAGATTACATACCTTGTTATACATAAATAGTATATAATCACCTAATAATAAAAAAAATCAAACTATCAATATATAATGTGTATCATCTTGTTCTCTAATACATACCTAATTATGAATTGGTATATGAATCAATCCATTAATATGTAATGTGGTCCACTTTGTTCACTAAAATACATATAATGACTCAAATATGGATAAAGAGTAATTGCATTTACACAATTGTGCATAATCAAGTATAATAAGTGAACAAATATGACTACATAATTTATAATTACATTAATGCGAGTAAGAAAGGTAATGTGACAATGTGACAATGTTTAATATAGATAAAAGTAATTAATGTGACATTAATTGGATTAATTGTAGACTTCATAAACAATTGGATAAAATGTATTATTTCATGCAAAAATAATCTAATATAATTCAATATGGTGATAATATGATAATAATGGAATTTAAGTCCAAATTATTAAAGATAATGGTCATATATAATAATGGGTATTTACATAATCGAGTAAACCCTAATTGTGCTAATATTCTTAATGATATAAATAAATAAATATATATATATATGGTTTCTTGCATAATAATGAAATATAATTCTTTTGGAAACAAGGAAAATATAATTGGATGCAATTAAAATAATAATAATAATAATAATGTGGTATCCTAATAAATATATTGCTAATGAGCCAAAAATATTAATAATGTTAAATCTCATAAAAGAAATATTAATAGTGGAATCCTAAGTGATCCTTGAGAACCTGACCTATGAAGAGTTACTAGTGGAAGTTTTATGGTTTGTTTAAAGATTAGTTGTGACACACTCACCCTTTCCCTCTTTGCTTGAGATTTTGGGGACGAAATACTCTTTAAGGAGTGGAGTGTTGCAACATACCGAAACTTGGACATATTATCTTTTTGACCCTCTTTTTGAGTTTTTCCTTTCATTTTTATCCTTTTTGGCTTTGATGTTTAATTTGTGGAAATAATAGTGGTTTGGTGAACAAATTAACATTTCATTGGTTGACTAAAATGAATTTTACATTTAATCAAATATCTATCTAGCTGATTGACTAGAACAATGTATGAGTTAGCTGACTTATGTGAGAGAAACTAAGAAAAAGACATGGTTTTTTATTGGAAAATCTCACCTATGACTTCCAATATATAGGGGGTTCCATCTAGGGGTCTTGAAACACAAAGACCATGAATATATCACTTTGAGAAAGAAATTGAGAGAGATCTTCAATGATCACAACCCTAGAGAATAGTATAGGAGATGCTAACACATCAATAATCCAAACCTACTCTTTCTTGGGGGCCATAATGGCATCAAAGGGTTTCCTACATGCTCATGGACTACATAGAGGTATATTCACATGTGTAGAGGCTAGAGGATAATATTCCATGAGAAGAAGACACACCATTCCCAAAATTACTATTATGAGATCAACAACATGCTACCCTAAGTTCAACTTTTGACCTGAACCCAGTAAATCAACAAACGACACTGACAAATTCATAACCTATTGTCTGACAATAATATCACACTAAGGTATACTACATATCTCTAATTGCTTTATATTTATTGACATTTTATGGCTATGATGTAATTGTGGCTCAGGTGAATTAGTAAAAGGTTTACATTTTTTGTTTTGCACCCCTTGCACAAAAACCCAACACAATGACTTTGGAGTGAAGTGGCTAAAATAAGCATTGTGAATGCCCAAAGTTGTTGGTCAAACTACATGTTGAATTTGTTTTTTCCTATGGGGATTATGCGGTAAATATCACTATCTTTGAGCATAGACACAATCATCTTGACCTGCCATGGCCATGATCATGGGTATGGTAAATGGTCATGCTAAATTGGAAATTTTCTTATGAAAATACAACCATTTTGGAGAGTTGGGGGCATGACCACAATCATATTGGGACATGCAGACCAGCATGTGTTTGAGGTCCACAACTATAGTGTCTCTAGTGTATTCAACTCATGTCTTGATGGAGATGTAGTCTTGCCCATGGTGAGTGGAAATTGACCATGGAACAATTCAGGATATCCTCATATTTAGCTCTATCTCCTTTCTTTGACATTTTTCCAAATTATAGTCTCTGACATGACTTTGAATTATCATCATGGTCAAATGAAGTCAACCATGGACTCCTTGAAGTGTAAGGTAAGGATTCTGATCTTTGATTTAGTTCCACATCAAAATTGACACCTAAACCCTTTCAAATATGCAAAAAAAACACTAATAGGAACACTTCAAAGCAATTTGCAATGTGTTGAAGATGGCATGCATCCTTAAACATCTTGGGTTGGTAAAACAACATTTGGGAAGATAGATGAGACCTAAATTTAGGTTCCATCAATAAGCATCCATTCAAAAGCAGATCATAATCCAGTTGATGGGACATGCATAGTCTGGATTAAGATAAATTGATATTTGGAAATACAATTACTTTCAATCTGATTTTGGTTCGAATATTGTGTCCCAACTAGTGCTGTCAATGGGTAAGGGTAAACATGTTTATCCTTTATGCATACCTTGTAGGGGAAGCATAAGGGTAAATGATTTTCTTACCCTTTACCCACCTATCCTCTACCCTCTAACCCACTGTCATAGTGGGTAAGGGTAAGGGTAATCCATTAACCATACCCTCTAACCCACTACCCACCAATATATATGTATAACATGCTAATTGTATAGTCATTGTGTTTTTTAAGTCTATGGAATATTTAATATTATGTGGTCATCATTTTATACAATACATGATATTCTTATACATTTTTTATGCATATAACTTAGTTGTGTATGTAACACCATTTTGGAGGTGCAAGACACATGTATTAAAAGATTCCATGTTCTACTAAAAACTTTTGTGGTGTAAGACAAACATATACATAATAGTAAGGTTTTATATTTAATCTAAAAGTTGATACATATGTGAGGTGGTGTTATCTACTTTATATAAGCTTTATTTTTTGGATGCAACTACATTTTAGAGGGTATAAGATATGTATGTTTCCAACAATAACTCTTTGTGACATGTTGTCATTTAATATTATTTTAATGTAGCAATCTTTATCTTTTGGGAACAAGTTATTTGTTCAAACACTAATTTTAGGGTACTACAATTCGTATATGCATTCAATACAACACAAACCATTTATATAATGTTGTAGAAGAGTAGTTAGAATCATTTTGGATATTTAAAAGTCATTCTAGAGCATCTTGATATTTCACTCAAATATATAAATGTATTAGCAAGGCCATTATTATCAATATTAACACAAATTTGAATAAGACATATAAATTCCCCCACTTCACCCTTACTTATGCAGACCTATTTTAGGGCTACATCTTGTGTCTTTTTGCATCTTAATCACATCTAAACAAGATAGATTGCAAGTTAATTCCCTCAATATGAATATTTCTATCAAATGCACTTATGGACGTTCTTTGCATGATTTTTAGGTACTTGGACCATCCCTTGGATGGACGAGAGAGAAGGAAGGTGTTCTAGGATTCCTCCACCCATGAAGGGGTCCAAAGAAGGCCCCAAAGCTTCCTCAACCTACTCGTAGTAGTCAAGAGTCAATCTTAAGCAAAGAAGTCCATGGACCATGAAGTTAAAAGTTCAAAGTGCAAGCAAAGCTCCCAACACAACCGCGGTGACACGAAACGACCGTGCTGCAAATGAAGAAATCACAGGAAAAATCTTAGCTTTGAAGCATCTATAGAAAATCCTCAACCACAGCCATGCTGCCCAGCATGGTCGTGCTACCCAACACGAACGTGCTACCTAGCTCCCAGCACGGCCGTGCTACCAACCTTCTAAGAACCCAGAATTTTACTATAATGTTTGCAAATTTCCACCTCACCTGTTCCATTCCACCACATCCATACTGACCCCTTCCCACCATAGTCATGCTGCCAAGCACGACTGTGCTACATACAACCCTAGTAGTAGATTTGCACTGCATTTCCTATTCTACCCCCACTTGACCTAGTGCCTCCCCACCACTTATATATACATAGGTGGTGACTGGGGCATGAGGTTATCTTCTCCTTAGCTTCTCCTAGCATTCATTTCCACCCTCCCTTGCATTCAAGAGCCCCCCCACCTTCTTCCATCACCATACTCCATTTCCACCTCATTTCCATCCAAAAACTCTAGTTTTCTAGGGTTTTCCACCATAATCCCACATATTTCCATGCCATTCATCCACCTTGGAGGAGGAAGCATGGTCAACAATATCTAGGAGGTGAAGGAGAAGAAGCTTCCACAAGTCCCATGGCCTTCTACCTCTTTCTTCTCTCCTTTTCACTCTTTTGCTTGGTTATGAGTAGCTAAGCCCTTTGTGGTGGGCTGTTTCATGGATATATGTCTTATAAACTCTATAATTTCATTTTATGATGGTTTCTTTCTACTTCTATATTATTTCCCATAATTCTTCTTGTGGTTTGTGCTTGAAAACATGGATTGGTTATGGCTTTATGCTAGAGATTACCTAAGTCTAGGAAAAGATAGCATACATGAGGCTATTTTGGGATTTTCTCCTGGGTCCAAATAGTGGATCCCAGGCTAGCACCCCATCTTCCCACACATATAGCCCTTTTTCTACTATGTGTGAGATCTAAATAACTAGTATGAGATTGTTTAGAATAATTGTCTAGGAGTTTACTAAAAGCTAGATGGGGAGTAACGTGGGGTGAAATACCCTCACCTCTACTTCCCATTCCTACCTTTGGCACCCAATTATCCTAAGACATCTCACTCTAGAAACCTAGATTAGTCAAACCCAATTAAAATCCCACCTAACCTTGGGCCAATTGAGCCTTGTAAGGCTAGATAGGGAGTGCAAAGGTGTAGCTCCCCTTGCCACATATTCTATCCATGGCCACCCAATAGTGTAGGGTAATTTTGTTGCATTTGACTAATTGTTTGGTTTGATAACCTAGAATGAATGGTTAGATTTGTGTAATATATTCCCCCAACTAATATCTTAGTATCATTTCCCAAACATCTCACCTCTCATTAATATTGCTTGATACCCACCTTGTTAACTTAGCTTGCTCCTTCTAGTTAGTTGCTTGCTTTCAATTGATCCTTAATTGATTGCCTAGTTCTTGATAGTTAGGTCTTTCTTGAGTAATTAGTGATCTTTTAAGATTCATAGTTTTGATCTTGCTACTTAGTTGTAGTCTAGGTCATTAATTGCTCAAGTGCTTAACTTACTTCATTAGTGTAACTTAGTTGTAGTTTCTTGCACTTGCTTAATTAGTTGTCTTGTTTTGTTAGTTAGACTTAACTTATATAGGGTAACTTGGGTTTTTTTATAATCTAGTTTCCTTCTTGCCTTTAATTGCTTGCCTCCTTAGTCTAATCAAACAAACCATCAACAAACCCTAAAAACCCTACTCTCCACATTAGGAACATAGTCACCCTAACTTAGCTCTAGTGCCCCCGTTGTGACGACCCGATAACAATTCAAGCCATCACCAATAATAATTGCAGAATAACCATAAACAACGGATTAACCAAAAATCACTAAGAATTAAAACCATTTTGCAAGGAGATCCAATACCAGGAAACTCTCAGTGAGAGATCCAAAACTTATATATATCATGATTCACATTGTACATATATTGTTTCATCTCATCTCGAGGACAACACATAACAGTTGCTCTATCAAAATATATACTGAAGCAACATAAAATATCAAGGCATACAAGCCAAAATCTCATATCATTCATGAAACCATTACATACTGACTCCAAGGACCTGATAGTATAGAGACAACACATAGGACTTCTATCTACAAGACACGACAGACAGTACACACAACCTGAGCTATTACTGCTGTCCCAACAGTTGTTCTCCTTCTGTAGAAAGGTCTCTACCACCTCGTGTACGTCCACCTAAAAATTTTGTGGATCCCACGGGGTGAGACAATTGGCCCAACGAGAGATATAACTCTTTGCCGACAACATTATTATCACAGGTAAACAGTATAAAACTAAGCAAAGGTTCTTTTATATTAACAAGCAGGATTAATCACAGTTATAAGTAGAACAAAGTAATCTCTTCTCTTAAAGTAATGCATCTATCTATGGTAGAGCAATAAATCATCTATTCTCTTTATAAGGAATATAAAGAAACATGAATAACATTTATCCAACTAAGATGTATAAAAGGAGTGTACATCAACCAATGTCTTCTGTATTCGATCCTTAAGAAAATACGCTACACAGCTAATTACATATTACAATCACACTTATGCCCTGAAGAGATGAAGTATATCGTTCATGCTCCAATCGACCACTAGTAAGTCAAAATCGGTACCATACAAGGTCAATGGCAGAGTCGGTTGTCAAGACCTCACCTGTCTCAGTCAGTATGAAACCACTTAGCAGGACATCTTGTGTCAGTTGCTGGCATGACATCTCGTGTCATCTGCAAATAGCATGTCGGGGTATAGAGGCATCTTCGCTATAGAGTTATTGTCGTAGCATGTACTCTCTTCAGGAGAAGACCACTGAGCTTTCCCAAATTATAAGGATAAGAAAGATTAAACATCAATTCCTCTCCTGGTTAGGAGATTTTATACTTCAATCCCGATACCATTTAGAATGAAGAAGGATTTTACACATCAATTCCTCATTTGGTTGGGATATTCACATCATCCCGTGATAAATAAGGAAGGTGTGACACCGATTCTTCATTGGTACGTATGGATATACTTTGTCCTTCACCCCCGCATATTAAAAAATATGCTCTCTGAGTTAAACTCATTTCACGATCAACAATTTCTGACACTTAATGGATCTATGGTCAGGGCAACTACATGATGAGATTTCACTTAATTAATTAGGTACATTATAGTATCTTTTAGCATCAACCAAATTTCAAAACATGAATTATAACAAATTCTAGAAAGAAAGGTGTAGTACTTTTAAGATCTTTGGAACACTTTGAATGTATAACACTCGGGATCTCAACCCCTTATCACAATACTGGGAATTCTCATCCTTTCACATCATCATCATCATGATTACTAGATCTGGGTATTCAAACCCTTAGATCATCACTGAGCATTGTTACCTCTGTAACAAGTAACTATTACCTCTAGGTCCTCATACCAAGGTATTCAACACATTTGTTGTACAAGTATTTCACATAGCTCACATGGTTCAATAATTTCTTGTCACCTCTTACTAGGAAACAACTATCTGTTAAGATATCAGACTGTATAATCATTATACTTGTTGTATAGATTTTTAACATGGCTCACAAGGCTCATTTAAATTTGTAACATAAAAACATCATAGCTCACACCTGGGTATGCTCATCATCTCATGAATTTTGAATAGTTTGCACTTTATGATAAAAACTCTTAATAGTATATGACATCAATACGCAATTTAAGAGAAATACATCCTCCCCATCATTAGGGTTAGGATTTCCCATTTTATCCTAATGGAGTTTCAGGTTGACATCATCACTATGTGATGTAAGAGAAATACATCCTTCTCATAATTAGGGTTAGGGTTTCTCAATTTAACCGATTAGGGTTTTAAGTGCATAACATCACCCTTCATTTAAGATTTACCTTTAATAATCACTTAGAGTTTCAAAGTCACATTATAAAAGGTTAACCCTAATTCATACTCCTTTCATACCAGGAGTATCATTATATACTCATTATATGAGTATCATTCAAATCTTAGTTTCTCTTTCACCCCCCCAGGATAATGAGAGCACTTAGTTATCACTATCCAATTGCATTGCATTTAACTTTCAACACACATCATATGTCACTTAGTCAAATCTAATGGATTGGAAATATTCTTACCATATCGATTTTAAGATACACCTAACCACCACATCATGTATCTATCTCGGGCATCATGGTGTACCCATATGTCCATGTCAGGTTTTAGGGTGTATCCCCTATTCCATATCGTGTACCCATTTCGGGTTGACTATCTTATTACCTCAAGTCATTCTCATATCATGTATGAACTAGGTGTTTGACCTCATATCAGGTAAAAGGGTATAATTGCTACTATATCATGCATAAGATGTGAACCATGTCATGCATAGGGTATATGCCTCATCATGGTATTGTTCAAGTAGCTCATACCATATCAGTTTCTATGTTGGATTCTATATCAAGTTTCCATGTCGGATTCCATATCAGGTTTCCATGTTAGATTCCATATCAGATTTCCAAGTTGGGTAAATCATTATGCTCATATCCTTTTATTCCTACCAAGGATTAGTCTCATCATATATTTGAACAACAAGATAGATATCTAGTTGAGTGCTTTAAAACAACCCATCACAAATCAATAGAGGTGTGTCGGGTTTCATTCCATCATCTAGGGTTTCAACACTATATCGGCTATAATATCCATTTGACACCATATCATTCATGGGATATAGACTTGACCTCCTATCCTACACAAAGTATATGTAAGTATCACTCTTATTGTTCATGTGGTATCACTCACCACTATATCGATTTACCCTTCGTCTTGGGTTTCTTATCAGATTTCTCATCACCTCTAGGGTTTTTAACCCATATTGGGTTAGGGTATAGTCCTAACACCATATCGTGTAGGAAGTAAATACTTGACCCTATATCATGCTCATGGTGTATATAGGTTTCACTCATACTACCCATGAGGTATACACTCCTCACCATATCGTGTTTATAGTGTGCTCATATCAACATTTCAGGTTACTTATCCTCTAGGGTTTTGCGATATCGGGTTGGAGTTTATGCTTGGTTCCCTATCATACATAGGGTGCAAGACTTGATCACATATCATGCACATAGTGTTTTCTTAACAACATATCGTGCATGAGGTATGCACTTAATCATTATATCGAGCAAGAGGTACCTACTCATTACCATATCAAGTTAATGGTGTGTTCCCTCCATCATATCGGGTTAGAGGTGCTTCAACCCATATCGGGTTGTACCTTGATGATGTCATCATCATCAACCTCTAGATTCTTGTTCTTACTATTTTAGATTATGGACATCAGTCCTAAGATTCTTTTGGAACTCAAAGGATCATCAATTAATCAAAGAGATTCAAAATTGAAAGTAGATCAACAAGTTCAACAATATTGAAGGTGAATAATAACATAGTTGGGTTCAAGTTATATAACCCACCTTATGAACAACTTCAAAGCTCCAAGCTCCAAATATTCACGTTCCTAAGGTTGAATACAAGCTTATACAAGGTCCAATGCTCATTTGAAACTCCTCCATATACAAGGAATCACCATAGTTAAGAACTTGGTGAAGAAGAAAATAGAGGAATATCTATAACCCAAAATCATACTTCAACCAAGGTTGAGGATGACCATGGCCTTACCTTAAGCCTAGTGCTCGAGATCCCCTTACTCCTTAAGCTACTATGCATGATATCTAAGAGGGTATGCATGATATCTCCAAGCAAGAGAGTTGTGGGGATCGTAAACTTCCATTAGTAGGTGAAAGGAGAGGTATATATACTTGGGTTCATGAAAGAGAGTGTATAAGAGGTGTCATTACCATATAATTTCTAGGTGAAACGTGTCCATGCAAGGTTGACACATGTCCATGCATGCACACATATATATCTTGACATGCAAAAGTCTAGAGGATAATCTAGAGATGATATTTCATCCATTCTTTATCTTATTGGATAAGATATCTCTTCTTTATCTCACAAATAATGCAAACTAATACATTTTTTGCAAGGAGCATCTAAGTCATCATGGATTACATCCCTAAGGTGCTTAGGTCATCATGGCCTTTTCCTAGAGTCCACAAACCGATATGGGATCCCCTTTATGGCTACTTAGATGATAGGCATTCCCATTTCAATTCTACAACTTGATACAACTCTAGTAAGGGCATTAAATTCAATCCTTTCATAGTCTTTTCATCACCAAGAGTACCATTACTCAAAGATGGTTCAAACATGGCGTCTCTATTGTGTGGTTTCCACATCAACTTTTCACATGTTTTCACACATAATTTAGTTCATTTTGTTCTCATTTAGCCTCTATTCATATCATTCTTGCAACCCTTTTGTTATTTTGCTTATCACATGATGTGTATTGCAGGTATGCTTCAAAATGATCAAATTGGAGATAGCCCAACTCAAATTCATCATCATTGGGACTTCTCCACTCCTTGCAGATGTTTAGAACTTTATTTCTGTTGAAACATCAATGCACACGACATGTCTTATTTAAGACATGGTGTGCACATTTCGAGACGGCCTAATACTTCAGACGCTAAAGAAAAGTACACGGGGTGTCCACAAAAGACACAACGTGTACCTAGGAATTTCGGACCGAGCCTTGCCTTTCATGACGTGTACCTGGGAATTTAGGATCGAGCCTTGCCTTTCTGGTAATGTACATGACATGTATTAATTCAAACATGTCGTGTGCTTTACACTCAGAACAACTGCCAGAGACAAGACACGCCGTGTCCAAAGAAAGACACGTCGTGTGCCTGTCAGTTTCAACAATTTTCAAATACGACTCCTTTCATTTTAAAAGACGAAACCACTCTATGGAGCAGTTATATTTGGTCATAATTTGAAACTCTTTCGTCCAAGAGCAAGGCTAGAGCAAGGAATGCGATTTTGGGGGTGGAAGAAGGTGGTTTCTTGCAAAAGAACCCCATTCTTCTTCTTTTCTTCTCCAATCTTCTTCTCCAAGGTGCAGTAGAGCTTCTTCACTCCACAAAGCTTCTTGGGAGAGAGGTTTTTCTAGTTTGGAGAAGCTGTAGGAGTGTAATTTCATCCTCAAGCCGAAATTCTACTCCTCTTGGGTTACACCTTGGGTTTTCTTAGCTTTTCCTTCTCTAAATCATGTTGAACTTTGAAATTTATGTGCATTTTCTACTGTACACCATTATGGACGAGTAGTTTCCTTTTTTTGGACATGGGAGAGTAGCTTCCATGTCATAGCATGTATGGAACATGATAATTTTGTACTAAATGCTATGTTGCTTGTTTTTCTACCTTGTGAGTACCAATTTCTTCTTTTCTGCATGTATGGTTGGCACCTTATGTGTGTGTTTTATGCTCTTTTGCTTGATCTGAGAAGATAGGTAGGAGAGTAAGGAGGTACTCTCTTGGAAACTCCTTCTTTACCATGAGAGTGGAAATTATGGAGTTGAGGAGTAGGTTTGTGATCCAAAACAAAATTCATATATGGTAATGTTGAATTGAGTTAGGATCGTTGTACTTGCACCGAGAGGTGAAGTGCAACATACAACTCTCCTTTAAAACAGTGCTTAGTATGTTTAAATTTTGTGCTCCTGTTCTATGCTATGATATGTGGGTGAAATCCTAAGTCCAAGATACTTCCATATCTGAATTTTAATCTCTTTTAGTAATCTGTTTACTGGTTTGTTTAAATTATAAAATGTTTAGATTAATAAACCAAATCATCTTTAAAACTGTCTAGATTGTTGAACCTTAGTATTGCTGTGTTTAATTGATTTCTTAAGCTCCTTGTGTTCGATCTCAACTACGACTACTTCTGTATACTTGTAGAAATTGGTTAGTTGAGTAAAAGATCTTTCTTAAGATTGAAACTCGTTAGTGAATAAACCAACAAGTTATTGGCACCGTTTCTGGGGAGCTACACTTAATCTAATTAGAGTAACAAGTGTTAACTAGTATTCGAGACTATATCATCCTTTCCATTTTCAAATTTCCATATAACTTTTAGTTGTGTTCTCAAATTCTCTTGCTATTTTTCAGGTTGTATGTGTCGCTCGCAAAGGGGTATTCAAACATCAGTGTTGTTAGACCTTGAGATTGAGCGTACTCTTTTAAGCTTAAGAAGAGCAAGAAGAGTAGAGCAACCATTGTTAGGAGGTGTTCCATCACCATCACCATCTTCTTCATCTTTTGAAGAAACCACACCAGGAGATCCAACCATGGAGGACGACCGTCCTTTGAAGGATTTCGCTATGTTGGCTGCCACAAACATTTGTGGAGCCATCAATCTACCCACAATGGAAGTGAACAATTTCTCTATTGCTCCCTCCATGATGCAGATGATCCAACAGAACCACTTTAAAGGTACAGTCAATGAAGATCTGAATCTTCATGTGGATGAGTTTTTGGAGTACATGAATACTTTCAAAATCAATGGGGTATCCACCGACGGAGTGAGGCTACTGCTATTCCCTTTCACCCTAAAAGATAGAGCCAAGGTGTGGCTTTTGTCTCTTCCAAAAAGTCAATCAAAAGCTAGGACCAACATTTAAATGCTTTCCTTGCAAAGTATTTCCCACTGAGCAAGACAACCCAGCTAAGGAACTGACTCACCAACTTCTCTCAATCTGATGGAGAAACTCTGTATGATACATGGGAGTGGTTTAAGGATCTACAACGCCTTTACCCTCACCATGGTTTGACCAACTAGTTGCTACTCCAGACGTTCTATAATGGACTGTTCTATAATACCCGCACGACACTGGATGTTGCAGCGAATGGAGCACTGATGAATAAGTCTTATAGGGAGGCTTATGACATCATTGAAAACATAGTGCTCAACCATTGCCAATGGGGATCAGATAGGAGAGCACAATCATCCTCTACTGCTAGTTCTTCAGTGGGGAAACAATGAAGGAAGCATAATGTTGATTCCGTTGACTTAATTACTGCTAAACTTGATGTTCTTACACAAAAGTTTGAGAAGATGACTACATTGCAAATCCAATCAGCTGAAGTGATATGTGAAGCTTGTGGGAATTCTGGACATACTTCTTGTTCATGCTTTGATCCTAATGCAAATGAAGGGAGCCTAGAACAAGTCAATGTCATTGGGATGTAGGGGAACAAGAAGTACAATCCCTATTCCAACACCTACAATCTAGGATGGAGAGATCATCCTAATTTCTCCTACCAGAACACAAGCAATGCTTAGAACCTCCAACATGGACAACAACAACTATAGCAACAACAGAACTTCAACCGGAAAAACAATGGGAATCAGTCGGGCTTCAACAACAATAGGGGTTACCAACAACAACCCCAAAGTTCTTCCTTAGAGGCCATGATGGAGAAATTTATCTCCACACAGATGCAACAGAATGAAGAGTTAAGGGGCAACGACAAGCTCTTGAAGGATGTGATTGCCCAACTCTCCACAAAAGTGGATGGAATTTCCACTCACACAAGGATTTTGGAAAACCAAATTTCCCAACAAGCCTTGACGCAGCAAAAGAACACCCAATCTGATTCTCTTCTAAGCCAACTGGAGGTGAATCCAAGACAACAAGCAAATGCCATCACCTTGAGAAGTGGAGTCAAAAGACACATACCTTCTCCACCCAAGGAGAAGAGTGTTGAGATTTCCGATGAAGAGAAGCTTGACACCCCTATGGGTGAAAAAGGTAAAGGTACAGCTGAGGTACCATCTTCTATTAAAGCAAATGCACCATTTCTGTAAAGGCTAGTGAACACAAAGGAGGATTCAAAGTTTAGAAAGTTTATGGACATTCTAAAAAAACTCCATGTCAATCTTCTACTAGCTGAAGTTATTGCAAAGATGTCGTCATATGCTACGTTTCTTAAAGGCATCCTCACCAAGAGGAGGAAGGTGGACCAAGCAGAGACCGTGATGCTTTCTAAAAGAATCAGTTCTATCATTCAAAATAGACTTTCTGAGAAGTTAGATGACTTGGGAGCTTTTACTCTACCATGCAAGATCAGTAATACCATGTTTGACAAAGGTCTTGTAGACCTTAGAGCTAGTATTAGTCTCATCCCGTCTACCTTGTGGCAAGAGCTAGATCTTGGAGATCTGAAGCCTACAAAGATGGCTATTGAACTAGCCAATCATTCCATCAAATACCCCAAAGGTATCATGGAAGATGTGCTGGTGTAGATTGGTAAACTCTATATTCCTTGTGATTTTGTAGTGCTAGATATGGTAGAAGTTCCTTCCAATCCCATTCTTTTTGGGAGACCCTTTTTGAGAATTGTTGGATGCCTAGTTTATGTTCGATAAGGCAAACTCATACTATGAGTTGGCGAGGAAGCCATGGAGTTTTCTGTATATGATGCCATGAAAGCACCCTCATGTGTAGAAGAAATTTGTTTTATGGACTCTGTTGATTCTGTTGTAGAAGAAGATCATGATATTGCCAATTTGATACTGAATTACTGTGATGATTATGAAGGTATTAATAATGGATCTAAAAATTATGGGGTATTTTCTATTGCCCAATCAGATGACACTGAAGAAGACACTCCACTTGTTGATGACAAAGACAAAGAAAATGTAGCGGGGGGAAAGGTAGAACTTAAAGCCCTTCCACCATGGCTGAGGTATGTGTTTCTTGATTCTGACTCTACTTCTCCTGTCATAATTAATAATGAGTTAACCAATGAGCAAGAAAGTAAATTGCTTGCTGAAATGTGTTTGTATAAAGACGTCATTGGTTACTCTATCAATGATTTGAAAGGCATTCATCCCTCCATTTGTATGCACATAATAAACATAGAGGATGATGCTAAACCAACCATTGAACTGCCTAGACATTTAAATCAAAATATGCTTGAGGTGGTTGAAAAGGAAATCTTTAAGTTGGTTGATGTCGATATCATTTATCCTATAAGTGACAGCCCTTGGGTTAGTGCCATCCATGTGGTACCTAAGAAGGGGGTGCAATTGTCATCAAGGGAGACAACGATGAGTTGATACAAACACATATTGTCATGGGTTGGCGTATGTGTATTGACTACCAGTGTTTGAACAAAGCGACCCGAAAGGACCATTTTCCGTTGACGTTTATCGAATTGATGCTTGAACGCCTTGCAAAACACTCTTATTTTTGTTACTTGGACGGGTATATAGGGTTTTTCCAGATTCCTATCTACCCTCCGGACCAAGAGAAAACCACCGTTACTTGCATGTATGGAACTTATGATTATCGTCGCATACCCTTTGGTCTTTGCAATGCTGTTGCGACGTTCCAACGATGCATGATGGCTATTTTTTCTGATTTCATTGAAAACATAATGGAAATTTTATGGATGATTTTAGCATCTATGGAGATTCATTTGATCAATGTTTATGCAACCTATCATTAGTCTTAGCCCGCTGTAAAGAGGTTAACCTAGTACTAAACTGGGAGAAGTGCCATTTCATGGTACAATCTGATGTAATAGTAGGCCATGTTGTATCTAACAAGGGTATTGAGGTTGACATGGCCAAGGTGGAAGCTATTGAAAAGATGTCTACTCCTTCTTCAGTCAAGGACATCTGCAGTTTTCTTGGTCATGCAGGGTTTTATAGAAGATTCATAAAATACTTCTCTAAAATTTCAAAGCCATTATGTTCTTTACTTGTAAAGGATGTTGAATTAATATTCAATGATGACTGCCATTCCGCCTTCACCAAGCTCAAGGAATCTCTTATTTCTGCACCAATAATTCAACCACCGGACTAGAACCCTCCATTTGAATTGATGTGTGATGCAAGCGACTATGCAGTGGGGGCAGTTCTAGGACAAAGGAAAGATAAGAAGCTTCATGCCATATACTATGCAAGCAAGACCCTAGATGAAGCACAAATCAATTACACAACCACAGAGAAGGAGATGCTTGCTATAGTATATGCCTTTGACAAGTTCCGACAGTGCCTGGTAAGATCTAAGGTAATTGTGTATACATATCATGCTACCATAAAGTATTTTCTCAACAAGAAGGATGCAAAACCTCGACTCATCCATTGGATACTACTTCTACAAGAGTTTGATCTTGAAATCCGATATAAGAAGGGGATAGAGAACAATGTGGCTGATCATATTTCTAGATTGACTACAGAGGCTGGAGATTATTTTCCTATTGAGGATCACTTGCCCATTGAAAAGCTTTATGCATTATCGTCCACACAAGTTCCATGGTTTGCATACATTACAAACTTTCTTGCTATAGGATAGCTGTTGTCGGTCTTGACATATCAGCAAAAGAAGAAGTTCTTCCATGACGTAAAGTTCTACTATTGGGATGACCCCTTGTTGTTTAAACATGGGAGTGATGGACTTATTTGAAGGTGTGTCACTGAAGAAGAGATTGCCACTATTATTTCTGAATGCCATCCCTCTCCTTACAGAGGTCACTTTGGAGGAGAGAAGACTGCAGCAAAGATTCTCCAGGTCAGTTTCTATTGGCCAACATTGTTTAAAGATGTCAAATTGTTTGTCAAAGCTTGTGATAAATGCCAAAGGACCAGAGGAATTGCTATACGTGATGACATGCCTCTTAACTCTATCTTAGAGATTGAGGTATTTGATGTATGGGGAGTTGATTACATGGGACCATTCCCATCTTCTTGTGGCTATCAATACATTCTAGTTGCTTGTGAGTACGTCTCTAAGTGGGTTGAGGCCATCCCAACCCAAGCATCGGATGCAAAGTTTGTAGTCAAACTATTTCAGAAAATCGTGTTCCCTTGGTTTGGAGTTCCTAAAGTTGTAATCTCTGATGGAGGCACACACTTTGTTGAGAAACAATTCAACAACCTTATATCTAAGTATGGAGTCACTCATAAAGTCTCTACGCCCTACCATCCTCAAACTTTCGGGCAAGTAGAGGTCTCCAACTTGCAGTTGAAAAGCATTCTAGAGAAGACAGTGTCTAGCTCAAGGAAAGATTGGGCATTGAAGATAGACGATGCCTTATGGGTATATGGGACAGCTTATAAAACCATCATAGGCACAACTCCTTTCAAGCTAATATATGGTAAATCTTATCATCTTCTCCTAGAGCTAGAACACTGTGCACTATGGGCTATAAAGTTCTTAAATTTCAACATGAAGAAGGTTGGTGAAAAGTGTCTATTACAGCTGCAAGAATTGGAAGAGCTCCATCTAGATGCATATGAAAATGCAAAGCTCTACAAAAAAAGAACCAAGGTTTGGCATGACAAAAGGATCTGAAGGAAACATTTCCAAGAAGGAGACAAGGTGTTGTTGTTCAACTCAAGACTTAAGCTATTCCCTAGAAAACTAAAGTCAAAGTGGTCTGACCCTTTTCTTGTATTGAAGATTTTTCCTTGTGGAGTTGTTGAATTACAAGGCAAGGATGGAGCATTCACAGTAAATGGGCAACGTTGCAAGTTGTATACCTCGGGAGACAAAGTTCACAAGGGAGTTTCTCGCTCCCTTCAAGATGCATGAATGACAAATTGAAGAGTCTCACTCTCAACTCTAAATGGAAGACCTCGTGGGAGTTGAACCCACATTAGGATAGATTTCCTTTCAAGTAATTTGAGTCAAAAATACTCTTTAGTTTTGTAAATAATCTTTTCATGGATGAATGTAATAATTTAGAAAATTCTATTGCATATCTGTTATTAATTATGTGCTGAAAGAAAGTTATTTCTGTAGAAACTACAGAAGACATGGTGTGTCTTATTTATGACACAGCGTGTCTCTACTTCCATAAATACAACAGACAAGTTATATCTCCAGGTACATGACGTGTCTTTATTTAGACACGACGTGTTCACAAGCATAATAGGAAAGATCAAGTTATCTAGAAAAGTACACGATGTCTTTATTTAAACATGTCATGTAGTTATCAGTGAAAATGGGCATTTTGAATTTCTGAAGTAGTACACGACGTGTGTTTATTGCAACACGGTGTGTCTTTTATTATAGAAAAGGAGTTCTGGAAAAACACACGACGTGTCTTTATTTGCACACGTCGTGTCTTTTGACAAAAATGCAGGTTTTTAACCTAGCACACAGCCGCCCCTCTCACTCACACTCTCATTCGAGTCGTGTGAGACTCCAGAGCTACCGTGTGTCCTAGTCTTTTGCTTCCAGAGCTGTCATGTGCCCTAGCACACCCACCTGCCACCACCGTGTTGTGTTCATCAGCCGTGTCTTCTTTGAGCTACAATCGCCGTTGTGTTCTTCTCTTACTCACGGCATGCCTCTTTCTTCAAGATCACGCCATCCTCACCTCCAAGCACCTCAAGTGGATCTGCCATCACCGTCGTTGCCCTAGCACAAGGAGGTTCTACCCACCATCAAGCTCGAGTTGCCAACATATTCTTCTACTTCAAGCTAGCTACTCAGACTGCCATCATCTTCTCCGACTAAAATGTGAGCAAGAGCTCACTGTCCTCCTCTCAAAGCACCATTTTTGAAGCCAAGAAGAGTGCTACGAATCTCCTCCATCACGCATGGTCCAACAATAAGCAAGCATCAAAATGCCACCATCGTACTCCTCCAATTTTTCCCCAAATAGCAGTCGTCGCAATCTATAGACTGTCGCAGATCTCCAGACACACGACATGTTCAATTTAGTACACTCCGTGTGCAACGCAGTTTCAGCCGACCTTTTGCCTCAAACACATGACGTGTCTATCCTAGCACACGACGTGTATTAGTATGTCAATAGCACAAATGGCTCCATTCAAGCAAACTAGCAACTGCAAGGACATCGCCAGTTCCTCCCAAGCATCGGGGTACATCTCAACTACTCAATTTCGGGTCACCCCTAAAGAAGACCCGACATACCAGTTCCTGATTGCAAGGAGATTTCTTCCTTCTCGATTTGCTTTCCAGCAAACGATGACAACTCTAGGCTTCAAGGATGAAGTTATGATGCGCCTACAGGACTTGGGGTAAAGCTACATCTGCCTTGTGGTATCTAATACTTACCCCCCACCTAGGCTATGAGTTTTTTACGACACTCACTACTGAGCAAGATCCACAGAAGAAGCTTGAGACCTATGGTATTATTCACTTCAAGCTTTTGGGTCATGCTTTTAAGCTCACATTTAGGCATTTTTGTGAGTTGCTGGAATGTCATTATGATGGAGCGATTAGTTATCCTCCTATTTTTCACAATGATGAGTTTTGGTTTGAGATTTCCGATGAGGAACATCATGAAGCAAAACAAGTCAGAGTGTCCACTATCCACAACCCTATCTTCCGGTATATTCATCGTCTTCTTAGTACCAGAGTTTTTGCTAAGAAAGAAATCTAGGGGTTGTTGGGAAGAAAGATCTTTTCTTATTATGGGGTATGATGTACGAGCATCCAATTAATGTTGCTTTCTATATTCTTACACATTTTTAGGAGATTAAGAAGGTGAAGAAGAGGGATGCTGGAAACATCGTGTGTAGTGATCTGATTACTTTGATTGCACAAAAGTTTGATGTCAATTTGACAGGACTTGAGGCTGCACCAAGTAGAAACCTGGTCGACATTTGGTATCTTCTCTCTGTAGTATTGATCACAAAAATTCCCAACTACGACACCAAGTTTCGGCAATTCTTCGATGATGATCTAGTACATCAACATTCTAGATCCTGAGAACATCACTTTAGAGAACAAGGACAACTGGAAAGTCGTGTTGAACACTAATGAAGAGGTAGAGGTAGCTAGAGCTGCTGATGATACTGGGGCGCCTCCTTCTACTACTTCTGCTCCACCACCTCCTTCCACCAGCACTCAGACAGAGTACTCCTGGGTAGTTCCTGATGTCAGACATCTATACGGCTATGTGCAGCAGTAGTTTGATCACATCGATGACCGCTTGGATTAGATGGGCACGCAGTATACTAAGATGCATGACATGGTCCACCGCATGGATTTGTGGCACATCTCACAGGGCCACTACTCCATCCCGCAGCCATATCAGCTGCCACCACCGCTGCAGCCCGAGTCCGCCCCGAAGCCCACTCTGATGGATGTTCCAGAAGATGATCTTGTCAGCCAATTTTTTCCGACTGACCACAGGGGCGTTGGACCCTCTTATTGATTTTCACCCATGATAGGTATCCGGTTGTTACCTCCATGAGTTCGATTGATGGAGTGAGGTCACTATAGATTTCAAGCTTATGGGGGTGCAACCAGCCCGTAATGTAGCTTTTGTTTCATTTACTTTCATCATTTGCTTTTGTCGGTCATGTCAGTCTTTTATTTCAGTCTTTTATTTCATCTTGTTTCATGTTCTGTATTTCCCTTCATGGCAAGTTTAATATGAAATGAGGCTATTGCAATGGAATGAACTTTTGTACCTTGTATGCTTGAACCATCTTGTACCTTGTACTTCTTTTTTCTATATAAAATAATTTGTAAAGAACATGCATGAATCAAATGGAAAATGAAATTCCCCATGTACATGATCTTGGTTTGTAATTGTAGTCTGAACTCTCAATTTTAACATCTTTGATTGCTAAATACATGTAATGGTCAAAAAAATTAGCAAATAAATAAACTCTACAACACTATTTAGAATACAGGATACTCTTGCCAAACCTTTAGTGCACATACAATCAAATTTTCAATTAAAAATTTGCAAAACAATGAATGGAATCTTGCTAATTTAACTTTCTCGTTGACTCTCTTATGTTGTGCAAAAATCTCTTTTATCTTTTTCTCACTTTACCCAATAAAAGATGGCAAACAACCCACATACCATGCTAGCCTAGGGTGAGTCCGATCTGGTAACGATGGTTAGGTGGTATGAAAATCAAAAGTGGGTAAAAATAACACCCCAACCGACACTCCACATGTGCGTAAGCCTAAATTAGCAGCCGAGTGTCGGAATCCCAAAAATCATTTGTCATAACTTTTTGAGAAGAGAGCTCAACTGATATTGTTAATGTTAACTAAGATTTCATCATTTACATCCATAATAGCTGAAAATTTTGTGTTGTACATCTACTAGTTGTTTGGCTTGATTATCCAAATCTTATTTAATGTTGTTTAGTTGATTGTTTCGCTTAATTTGTGACCACCATTGCTGAACTAAAACTTCTCTATCTTGGATGTTTAAATTGAGATGATGGCTATGGATATAAACCTAATGTGCATGATTGGTTGAGTTTATTGCATATCTTCATTTCATTTAATCCATGCATGAGCTTGAATATTCCTTCATTTGTGTGTCTATGCTCTTTTTTCTTGAGGACATGCAATGGTTCAAGATTAGGGGGATTTGTTGTGTGGTTTCCACATCAACTTTTCACATGTTTTCACACACAAATTCAGTTCATTTTGTTCTCATTTAGCCTCTATTCATATCATTCTTGCCACCCTTTTGTTATTTTGTTTATCACAAGATGTGTATTGTAGGTATGCTTCAAAATGATAGCCCAACTCAAATTCATCATCATCGGGACTTCTCCACGCCTTGCAGACATTTAGAACTTTAATTCTATTGAAACAGCAATGCACACGACGTGTCTTATTTAAGACACATCGTGCACATTTCCAGACGGCCTAATACTTCAGACGCTGAAGAAAAGTACATGACATGTCCACAAAAGACACGACATGTACCTTGGAATTCAAGACTGAGCCGTGCCTTTCTGGTAACGTACACGGTGTGTATTAATTCAAACACGTCGTGTGCTTTACACTCAGAATAATTGTCGGAGACAGGACACGTCGTGTCCAAAGAAAGACACGCAGTGTGCCTGTCAGTTTCAACAATTTTCAAATATGACTCCTTTCATTTTAAAATACAAAACCACTCTATGGAGTAGTTATCTTTGGTCATAATTTGAAACTCTTTCGTCTAAGAGCAAGGCTAGAGCAAGGAAGGCAATTTTGGGGGTGGAAGAAGGTGGTTTCTTACAAAAGAACCCCGTTCTTCTTCTTTTCTTCTCCAAGGTGCAGTAGAGATTCTTCACTCCACAAAGCTTCTTGGGAGAGAGGTTTTTCCGGTTTGGAGCAGTTGTAGGAGTGGAATTTTGTCCTCAAGCTAGAATTCTACTCCTCTTGGGTTACACCTTGGGTTTTCTTAGCTTTTCCTTCTCTAAATCATGTTGAACTCTAAAATTTCTCTGCATTTTCTACTGTACACCATTATGGAAGAGTAGTTTTCTTTTCTTGGACATGTCCCATGTCATAGCATGTATGGAACATGATAATTTCGTACTAAATGCTATGTTGCTTGTTTTTCTACCTTGTGAGTACCAGTTTCTTCTTTTCTGCATGTATGGCTGGCCACCTTATGTGTATGTTTTATGCTCTTTTTCTTGATCTGAGAAGATAGGTAGGAGAGTAAGGAGGTACTCTCGACTAAAACTGCTTAAGCTCATTGTGTTTGATCTCGACTACGACTACTTCCATATACTTACAGAAATTGGTTAGTTGAGTAAAAGATCTTTCTTAAGATTGAAACTCGTTAGTGAATAAACCAACAGTCTCCTTCTTTATCTCTCCTCTAAATGATACATAGAGGGAGTACGGACACTTTAGAGGTGGCAGTTTTGCATATAAATCCTACATTTTGGGTAAATTACAATTTGTACCAAAATTGGTACACAAGGCACTAGCATAATTCAAACAAGCTCAATACTTGGAATTTATGCTTTCCACAAGCCACCACTTAGCATCATTCTTTCTCTTATGATATTAAAACACTTAGGACACATTCAACATGTGACATATTGCAATATAACCCCTTATCTTGGGTAAATTGCACTTTACACTCAGACTATCATATAATGCACAAGTAGTTTGCAATTAAGCTCACACTTGAAAATAAACTTAACAAAGAATCTTAATTACTTTTCAAAGGATTAGAATAAGTTTGTAAATAACTTAATTAGGCAAAAATTCTAGGGTTAAGCCATAACCCAGGTCAGGGATGTTACAATTATAAACCCCTAACAAGTATTTCATCCCTGAAATCTTGGATGAAGGAAGACAATTATTATTCATGCATCATGTCATCAAGTCTCCACATAATGTCTTATTGTTATGGAGATTCCATAGAACTTTGACCAATACAAAGTCCTTTCATGTAGGGTCATCATAGAATCTGTTATTTAGGACACACATTCAACTGTCCTTCTCATTAATGACTGTAGTGTTAATTCTATGTCAGGTAACACTTTCTAAGTCAGAGAAGTACTATTCATACTTCGAATAATTTAGGTGTCAAACCTTATTAACTTGTTACCTTCTCATATTACATCTTTTATGTGATAAGATTCTTGACCTTGGGAGTCTTCCATACTTCTCACTCAGTTTAGCATTTCTCCTCCAAGAAAAGACTAGAGTTTCATTCTGTCACCCACTTGGGACTACAAGTTTTGTCATACATTTGTTGTGCCACTCTAGTCTACTGACATAGTACTAAACTTCCTTATGACTTGTACCAACTACTTATCAAAGAAGAACTTATCTTAGAGGTATATCTAGATGTTATGTATAAGCTGCCTCAACAGATCTAAATAGGGATATACCAACGAATTATATTTAGCTTGATAAGCTTTTCTCAAAACAATTCTATAATTGTTCCTATAATTAATACATCCTTATCGATGTTATGTTTATGTAGAGCATAAACCCCTAACATATGATATCCATACTATAGTTATCTTAAAGTTGGCCCTCCTAGGTAACCAAATCATGATTCATCTTATCAGGATTCATGTTCTCATTTTCTCATACTATTGAAAGTTCTTGGATACTAGGATTCTTTACCTTGGTATCCGTTATATGTACCCAAAAACACATCATATCCTCATCATATCCATCTCCTTGTTGTTATTACCAAAGCTAAACATATAATAAGACCTTTCTTTCATCTGGGACATTACTTATTGCATATAACTTTGTCTTGGAACCAAGAATCTAGGATTAGCTAATACTTTACAAAGTACCCATCTATAGATTACTTCTAATCCTTGCACATTAGGTGTCATAAGACTTACTTAATTATCATGTCCCTATAAGGAAAGAACATATGGAACATATTCCTCTTATCATCCCATCATCACCCAGGGTTGTTTATCAAAGAAAGAAGATTATCATCTTCCTTGATTATTGTATGAACTTTCAACTATTCATGAGTCATTTTCTGGCTTTATTTATTTCCACATAATAGGAAAGATCTCCATTTCACACATTATTTATTTAACAAGGATCATCTCCCTTGCTCCCTTTCTCTTATTATGAGGATTGTACTTTTTACTTCCTCATACACACAGACTGGTTTTAAGATAAACTCAATTTCTATTTCATTGCAGTTGGGATGGGATAGAAATATCCATGCCATATTTTCAGTTTCACTATGCTCTTTAGATTGTCTCAAAATGATTACTTGATCAAAGTAATAAAAAATATAACAATCTAAGAGTCCCATACTTACCTTGACTTCAATAGTTGAATACCTGGCCAGGGTGTACAAGTACTGAGATTAGGTAGTATGCACCTTGTTTGTATCATATACCTTACTTTTACATCATAAAAAACATAGGACTTAGCATCCCTGGATGTCTCCAGACATCTCTTTTACACCTCATCCTCTCTTATACCGATAAAGGAAATTATAAAATCATTTTTAAAGATTACTGAGCAGAATGTAAGTTCTCATATTCCTTATGTCCTTATAGGACTAATCAAAGCAAGATCAATAACAACTACTTTCTCATACGTAACAGATAAAATCATGAAATGACATATCATAATGACACAATTTCATCTGACCTGTCTCAATTCGTGGATCGATTATTGTCTTAGGTTGATTCATTGCATAGAATCCTACTGTTGCCTATTTCCAATGCCGTGCTCTATTGTTTGGTGTAGATGGCCCTGCTTGGGATGCATGTCCACGTCCTCATGTGCCACTTCTAACATGTTACCTTTGAGAGCCTTGTTGACTCTGCCTCGGTGGTTGGGTCATTTCCTTCTTTATTTTCAGATAAAAGGGTCGAATATGCCCAACCTGTCCACAATCATAACATGTCCTATACACACCCCATGGTCTTATCGGCCTTATTACCAATGTAAAAGCTAAATCAAGAGTTCTAACTGGTATAAAATTAGGTACTTTGCCCCTTCTTGGTAGCCACTGCCCTGGTGCATTAGACATTTGTTGCATTGGTGGCACCAAAAACTTCCCCTTTTTAGAACTTCTAGGCATCTGTTCTCGAGTTTGGACAGATCTTTTCTTAATTCCTACTTCATTATCCTTTTATGGAAAGTTCTTTATAAAATGTCCTAGTTGCCTACACCTATAGAAAACTTTATTTCTATGTCGTAACCTAGGTCTTTCGACATTTTCCAATGCTCCAATATAACTATGTTGATCAGAAATCCTGCTAGAGCCCAAAATTTCATTATTAAGGACTGGTGATCTAGGTTTTATTGCTTATATCTGATCCTCGATATGCCTCAATGTTGTCATAACCAGTCCAGTGAGAGCATTAAAAGCAGGGTTCTCTATCATGGTTGGATCAACCTGGGGATTCTCAAGCAGTCATTCTTCTCTCACCTGACCCCTTGCACCTTCTCCTAGTGCAACAACATTGCTTTCAGCAATGTGTTCCTCATGTTCTCCAGACATCTATAAGCTTTACTCTATCTTCTGCATAAGTAGAAGTCACTATAAGATATGATGGAGGACACTAGAAAGGAATCAACACCTTAGTCCTATGTCTTGGTAGACTCAGCGAACCTTAAGCTCTGATACCAAAACTTTGTGATGACCCGATAACAATTCAAGCCATCACCAGTAATAATTGTAGAATAACCATAAACAGTGGATTAACCAAAAATCACCAAGAATTAAAACCATTTTGCATGGAGATCCAATACTAGGAAACTCTCACTAAGAGATCCAAAACTTATATATATCATGATTCACATTGTACATATACGGTTTCATCTCATCTCGAGGACAACATATAACAGTTGCTCTGTCAAAATATATACTGAAGCAACATAAAATCTCGAGGCATACAAGCCAAAATCTTAGATCGTTCATGAAACCATTACGTACTAACTCCAAGGACATGAGAGTACAGAGACTACACATAGGACTTCTATCTACAAGACACAACAGACAATACACTCAACCTGAGATGTTACTACTATCCCAGCTGTTGTTCTCCTTCTACAGAAAGGTCTCTACCGCCTCGTGTATGTCCACCTAAAAATTGTGGATCCCACAGGGTGATGCAATTGTCCCAGCGAGAGATATAACTCTCTGTCAACAATATTATTATCATAGGTAAACAATATAAAACTTGAGCAGAGGTCCTTTTATATTAACAAGAAGGATTAATCACTATTATAAGCATATCAGAGTAATCTCTTCTCTTAAAATAATGCATCTATCTATGGTAGAGCAATAAATCATCTATTCTCTTTACAAGGAATATAAAGAAGCATGAATAACATCTATCCAACTAAGATGTATAAAAGGAGTGTACATCAACCAATGTCTTTCGTATTCGATCCTTAAGCAAATACGCTACACGGATGATTACATATTACAATCACACTTATGCCCTAAAGAGATGAAGTATACCATTCATGCTCCAACCGACCACTAGTAAGTCGAAATCGGTACCATACAAGGTCGATGGCAGAGCTGGCTGTCAAGACCTCACCTGTCTCGGTCAGTACGAGACCACTTAGCAGGACATCTCATGTCAGCTACTGGTAGGACATCTCGTGTCATCTGTAGATAGCATGCCGGGGTATAGCGGCATCTTCACTATAGAGTTACTATCGTAGAATGTACTCTCTTCTAGAGAAGACCACTGAGCTTTCCCAGATTATAAGGATAAGGGAGATTAAACATCAATTCCTATCCTAGTCGGGAGATTTTATACTTCAATCCCGATACCACTTAGAATGAAGAAGGATTTTACACATCAATTCCTCATTTAGTCGGGAGATTCACATCATTTCGTGATAATTAAGAAAAGTGTGACATCGATTCTTCATTGGGATGTATGGATATACTTCATCCTTCACCCTCGCATATTCAAAAATATGTTCTCCAAGTTAAACTCGTTTGACCATCAGCAATTTCTGACACTGAATGGATCTATGGTCAGGGAAACTACATGATGAGATTTCACTTAATTAATTAGGTACATTATAGTATCTTTTAGCATCAACCAAGTTTCAAAACATGAATTATAACAGATTCTAGAAAGAAAGGTGTAGTACTTTTAAGATCTTTGGAACACTTTGAATGTATAACACTCAGGTCTCAGTCCCTTATCACAATACTGGGAATTCTCATCCTTTCACATCATCATCATCATGATTACTGGATCTGGGTATTCAAACCCTTAGATCATCACTGAGCATTGTTACCTCTGTAACAGGTAACTATTACCTCTAGGTCCTCATACCAAGGTATTCAACACATTTGTTGTACAAGTATTTCACATAGCTCACATGGTTCAATAATTTCTTGTCACCTCTCACTAGGAAACAACTATCTTTTAAGATATCAGACTGTATAATCATTATACTTGTTGTACATATTTTTAACATGGCTCACAAGGCTCATTTAAATTTCTAACATATAAACATCATAGCTCACACCTGGCTATGCTCATCATCTCATGACTTTTGAATAGTTTGAACTTTATGATACAAACTCTTAACAATATATGACATCAATACACAATTTAAGAGAAATACATCCTCCCCATTATTAGGGTTAGGATTTCCCATTTTATACGAATGGAGTTTCAGGTTCACATCATCACTATGTGATGTAAGAGAAATACATCCTTCGCATAATTAGGGTTAGGGTTTCTCAATTTAACCGATTAGGGTGTTAAGTGCATAACATCACCCTTCATTTAAGATTTACCTTTAATAATCACTTAGAGTTTCAAAGTCACGTTATAAGTTAACCCTAATTCATACTACTTTCATACCAGGAGTATCATTATATACTCATTTTATGAGTATCATTCAAATCTTAGTTTCTCTTTCATCCCCCCCTAGGAAATTGAGAGCACTTAGTTACCACTATCCAATTGCATTGCATTTAATTTCAACACATATCATATGTCACTTAGTCAAATATAATGGAATGGAAATATTCTTACCATATTAGTTTTAAGATACACCTAACCACCATATCGTGTATCTATCTCGGGCATCATGGTGTACCCGTATGACCATGTCAGGTTTTATGGTGTATCCCCTATTCCATATCATGTACCCATGTCGGGTTGACTATTACTTAGTTCTTATTACCTCAAGTCATTCTCATATTGTGTATGAGCTAGGTGTTTGACCTCATATCGGGTAAAAGGGTATACTTGCTACTATATCGGGCACAAGATGTGCACCATGTCATGCATAGGGTATATGCCTCATCATGGTATCGTTCAAGTAGCTCATACCATATCAGTTTCTATGTTGGATTCTATATCAAGTTTCCATGTCGGATTCCATATCAGGTTTCCATGTTGGGTTCCATATCGGATTTCCATGTTGGGTAAATCATTATGCTCATATCATTTTATTCCTTCCAAGGATCAGTCCCATCATATATTTGAATAACAAGTTAGATATCTAGTTGAGTGCTTTAAAACAACCCATCACAAACCAATAGAGGTGTGCCAGGTTTCATTCCATCATCTAGGGTTTCACCACTATATCGGCTATAGTATCCATTTGACACCATATCGTGCATGGGATATGGACTTGACTCCTATCGTGCACAAAGTATATGTAAGTATCACTCTTATTGTTCATGTGGTATTACTCACCACTATATTGAGTTACCCTTCATCTTGGGTTTCTTATCAGATTTCTCATCACCATCTAGGGTTTTGAGTCCATATCAGGTTAGGGTATAGTCCTAACACCATAGATGGTTTATAGTGTGCTCATCACCATCTAGGGTTTTGAGCCCATATCGGGTAGACTCACCATATCGTGTTTATAGTGTGCTCATATCAACATGTCAGGTTACTTATCCTCTAGGGTTTTGCTATATCGAGTTGGAGTTTATGCTTGGTCCCCTATCGTACATAGGGTGCATGACTTGATCTCATATCATTCACATAGTGTTTTATTAACAACATATCGTGCACACGGTTTGCACTTCATCATTATATCATGCAAGAGGTACCTACTCATTACCATATCGAGTTAATAGTGTGTTCACTCCATCATATCAGGTTAGAGGTGCTTCAACCCATATCAGGTTGTACCTTGATGATGTCATCATCATCAACCTCTAGATTCTTGTTCTTACTGTTCTAGATTATGGAAAACAGTCCTAAGATACTTTTGGAACTCAAAATATCATCAATTAATCAAATGAATTCGAAATTGAAAGTAGATCAACAAGTTCAACAATATTAAAGGCGAATAATAACATAGTTGGGTTCAAGTTATATAACCCACCTTATAAACAACTTCAAAGCTCCAAGCTCCAAAGCTTCACGTTCCTAAGGTTGAAGACAAGCTTATCTAAGGTCCAAGGCTCTTTCACAACTCCTACATATACAAGGAATCACCATAGTTAAGAACTTGGTGAAGAAGAAAAGAGAGGAATATCTATAACCCAAAATCATGTTTCAACCAAGGTTGAGGATGACCATGGCCTTACCTTAAGCCTGGTGCTCGATCTCCCCTTACTCCTTAACCTACTATGAACTATATCTAAGAGGGTATGCATGATATCTCTAAGAAAGAGAGTTGTGGGGATCGTAAACTTCCATTAGTAGGTGAAATTTGAGGTATATATACTTGGGTTCATGAAAGAGAGTGTATAAGAGTTGTCATCACCATATACTTTCTAGGTGACACATGGCCATGCATGGTTGACACATGTCCATGCATGCACACATATATATCTTGACATGAAAAAGTCTATAGGATAATCTAGAGATGATATTTCGTCATTTATCTTGTTGGATAAGATATCTCTTCTTTATCTCACAAATAATGCAAACTGATACATTTTTTGCAAGGAGCATATAACTCGTCATGGATTCCCTCCCTGAGGTTCTTAGGTCATCATGGCCTTTTCCAAGATTCCATAAATCGATATGGAATCTGTTGGATAAATTGGACATTATGATAAATCCCTTTGTTTCGATGATGACAAACATTTCATTCTTATTATTCTAACGAGCTACTTGAGTGTGCAGGATTATGGTGGATGACAAAGCAACTAGGGAAATCACGAGCTTACATATTTACTTTCATGTAATGTAATCACTATTGTAAAAACTTGTACAGTTATATAATGTACAAGTACTTAGATTGCATGTAAATCAAGCGTTAGATCTTCCCTAGCTACACACCATAGTTAGACAAGTCATCCCTTCCAAAAGGATCACATTATGCACACTCATAAACACACTTAGTGGTTTAATTAAAAGATTGAAACAGAGTCAATCTCGGTCGACCACACTCCTCGACCGAGACACTCTCGGTCGACAAACTTCTCGACCGAGATTGACCAAAAGTAGCCGTTAGACACAACAGTTAACAGTTGCAAATAAACGTTAATCCAGAGAGCCTCTCGGTCGACAAGACTTCGACCGAGTAGGTATCTCGGTCGACAAATTGTCGACCGAGATGGTCTCTGACAGCAACTGCAGAATAAAGCAACTAGCCGTTGCAAACGCACCTAACTTATACCTAACGACTAGTTAAGCACTTAGAAGCCCCTAGAAGTTGTCTAGAACGTCCTTAAGCATTCATAGGCCATTCCTATAAATAGGACATGCCTTAGGACACCAAAAGACATATAAGCTACACTTGCATACATACTTGTGCTTATACTTTACTTGCAATCTGTTTTAGAGCAATAGAGCAATTCCTACACTTGCCATTCATTCCTATTGCTCACATTTCGTGTCCTATAGACTAGGATCTCCTATACACAATAATCACATTGTTATACACTTTGGTTAGGAGATCCAAACGCTTGATATAGGAAAATCAAGCCTTGTGCTCAAACGGTATTGTATTTTCTCTATTTCTTTCTTGTTCCTATTTATTCTTTGTACTCTCCTTGCTACTCCTAGGATTGGAGGCTGCGGATTGGAGAGGGTTGACTTCTCGGAGGAGAAGGGGACTTCAAGCTACTTCAAGAAGGCTATCGCACGGGAAGCTACTTCAGAAGGCTGGTGCAACGGGTGTTGGTGCATCTACTTCAAGGGAAGGCTGCTTCGAGTTGGGCGATTACTTCTAGGTGAAGGCTGCTTGAAGGGTTTGGGAAAAGAAATTGTATTTTATGTAATATCCTTGCGAAGTAATAAAATAGATTTCTTTTCAAATCCCGGTTGGGTAAGCAACCGGGTAGTGGACTGACTACCTTAGTATTTGCTAAGGCTAGGAACCACTCTAAACCCTTGTGTCTCCTTGTCCAATATTTTCTTTGTGGTTGCTTGAGTAAATTATTTGTTAAATATCTATAAAACTCTATTCACCCCCCCCTCTAGAGGTTTTCAGAATCCCCTTTATGGCTCCTTGGCCGATAGGCATTCCCATTTCAATTCTACAACTCGATACAACTCTAGTAAGGGCATCAAATTCAATCCTTTCATAATCTTTTCATCACCAAGAGTACCATTACTCAAAGATGGTTCAAACATGGCATTTCCTTATTTATATCTCCTCTAAATGATACATAGAGGGAGTAGGGACACTCTAGAGGTGGAAGTTTTGCATATCAATCCTATATTTTGGGTAAATTACAATTTGTACCAAAAATTGGTACACAAGGCACTAGCATAATTCAAGCAAGCTCAATACTTGAAATTTAGGCTTTCCACAAGCCACCACTTAGCATCATTATTTATCTTATGATATTAAAACACTTAGGGCACATTCAACATGTGACATATTGCAATATAACCCCTTATCTTGGGTAAATTGCACTTTACACTCAGACTATCATATAATGCACAAATAGTTTGCAATTAAGCTCACACTTGAAAATAAACTTCACAAAGAATATTAATTACTTTTCAAAAGATTAGAACAAGTTTTTAAATAACTTAATTAGGAAAAACTTCTAGGGTTAAGCCATAACCTAGGTCAGGGATGTTACACCCTCTCTCCATGTAGATCGACCCCTCACTTACCTTTTGCCTATACTAGAATACGACCCCGTGCGCTTACATGTGATATAATTGCGGTCTAAGTGATTGTGTTAGTATAGGGTCCCCATATAAATTTGTAAGATACATGTTTATTCTTATTTGTGCACATATAATCAAATCCAATTGATTTGGGTGTGTGTTCAGAAAATGCACCACTTACCCTCCTCATTTACCCTGTGGGTAAGAGGGTAAGGGTAAGGGAAGGGTGAAGATATTGGTGGAGTGGGGAATTACCCATATCCTTACCTGACACACGTGGTGGGTAAGGGTAAGCATAAGACCTTACCCTCATCATACCATCCCCATTGACAACTTGAGTCACAACACTGTCAAAAAAGTGAAGCCAATCCTAGTTGAACTTTCTAATCACAGGAAAATCATACTTTCATAATCTTGGTTGAATCTCAAGTGAAAGACTAAACTAGACTAACAGACCCATTAGTTCAATTTAAGTCTAAGACCTATTTTGTTAAATGACCACAACATACTTTTTTCCCTTTGAGACAAATTGATAATCAGAGTCAACATGCAAAACAACCCAATAATATGATCCAAATAGAAAAATTGAATGAATCTTTTCTTGACCTGAAAAGTGGACTACGTAAAAAAAGGATCTAATTGTCATTAGGTGTTGAATAAGGGAATGACATTTGAAGGACATCATAACTTGAATTGGAAGTAGACATACTTATTTGGACATGCCGTGTAGAGTTTCAACAAATCATGTAACTCTTTTGGTAGAATATGATAGGCTCCCAGCAACATACTATGTGGAAACTTGACACCCCATGTAGGATGACAAATACGTGAAAAGAATTTCTATCAACATGCCATATCAGAAATGTGACATGCTTTGTAGGTGTGAAGCTGACTCCCCTCGACACATCATGTTGAGATATGACACACTGTCTAAGTTTTGATTTGAATGAAAACCCTACATCATCAGACGATTTTTGGAATGAAACACACCATGTCGGTTGCACAACACTGTGTTTATGTGGCCGTTGATGCATGATTTAGATGGGAATTTTCATCGTCCAGGAGAACACAACCCTGGGATGACACACCAGGGGGTGACATGAATTAGCACCATCACTAGTGATAATGGATCATGTGGATCTAAGGCAGCACCCACTGCTAGTCCAGTAACATCCCTAACCTGGGTTATGGATTAACCCTAGAAGTTTTTATTAAATAAGTTGTTCATAAACTTTTTTTGATATTTTGAAAAGTAATTAAGACTATTGTAGGTTTTAATTTTCAAGTTTGAGCTTAATTGCAAACTGTTTGTGCATTATATGATAGTTTGAGCATAAAGTGCAATTTACCCAAGATGAGGGGCTATATTGAAACATTTCACATGTTGAATGTACCTCATGTGTTTTAGCATCATAATAGAGAGAATTATGTTAAAGGATGGCTTGTGGAAAGCCTAAATTTCAAGTTGCAATTGGTTTGAATAATGTTAGTGCATTGTGCACCAATTTTGGTACAAATTGTAATTTACCCAAAATGTAGGGTTTATATGAAAATTATCACATATAGAGTGTCCCTACTCCCTCCTAGTATAATATAGAGGATATATAAAGGATGGGACACCATGTTTAAATCAATTATGAGTAATGGTACTCTTGGTGATGAAATGACCAAGAAAGGGGTTGAATATGAAACCCTAACTTGAGTTGTATCCAGTTGAAAAGCTTATATGTGAGTGCCTATCGGCCAAGGAGCCATAGGGGGAGTCTCATATCGTTTTTTGTACTTTTGGAAAATCCCATGATGTGCAAAGAACCTCAAGGAGGTGAAGTTTATCGGTTTGCAACTTCCTTAGAAAAGTTGTATCGGGTTGTGAATAAAGTGGTGATTTGTTGATATATTTTATTCAAAGGGATAAGTAATGGACGAAAATTCATCCCAAGATTATCCTCAAGAGTTTTGCATGTCAAGATAAATGTTAGTGCATATATGTACATGTATCAACCATGCATGTACACGTGGCACCTAGTAGCTCAAATTGATGACACCTCATTTTCACACTTATTCATGAACAACAAGTATATATACCCCTCTTTTCACCCACTAGTGAAATTTTTCGAATCTTAGCACCCTACTTCCCTAAGGTATCGTGCATAGGGTCCTTGTATCATGTAGGATTGAAGTGGTATCGTGCATAGGGCCTTGTGTATCATCCATAGCAAGTTCATATCAGCCAAGTAAGGTGGTATCGGCCAAGTAGGGTGATATCGGCCATAGTGAAGTGTTTTGATCACAAGTAAGGGGGATATCGGCCAAGGGTGGTGACATATCGTGCATGAGTGGTGGCATATCGTGCAAGAGTAGTAGGGTATCATGCAAAGGTTCTAAGGAGCAAGAAGGATCTCATACTTAACCCTAAGGTGAGGCCATGATCATCTTCAACCTCAGATTGAAGCATGATTTTAGGGTTATGATTTTCCTTTCTTTTCTTCTTCACCAATTGCTTATCCATGGTGATTCTTTGAAGATAGAGGAGACCTTGGGAATGTGAATCTTTTGAGATTGGATCTTTGAAGTTGTTCTTGAGGTGGGTTATATAACTTGAACCCAATTATATTATTATGCACCTTCAATTTTGTCATACTTGTTGATCTACTTGCAATTTTGATTTCTCTTGAATAATTGACGATCCTTTGAGTTCTAAAAGCTTCATGGAACTGTTATCCATGACTTATAACAGTAAGAACAAGGGTATATAGGTTTATGGTGATGACATAATCAAAGGTAAAGTGATATCGGGTTGAAGCACACACACACACCTCTTTGCCCGATAGGGTGTGAAGCACACACACACCTCAAAAGTGATATGGAAGTACACACACACCTCTTTGCCCGATATGATGTGAAGCACACACACACATCTTTGTTTGATATGGTGTGAAGCACACACACACCTCTTTGCCCGATATGGTGTGAAGCACACACACCTCAAAAGTGATATGGAAGCACACATACACCTCAAACCCGATATGGAAGCATGCATACACCTCAAGGGTGATATGTAAGCACACATACACCTCAAACCCAAGATGGTAAGCATACATACACCTCAAACCCGATATGGGTAGCAAGCACACACCTCATACCCAATATGGTGGAAGCACCTCAAAACCCATATGAAGGAAAGCACCTTAAATGCAATGTACTTGATGGAGTAACACATGAAGTCTCTTATATTAAGTTATACATTAAGAGGTATGGAGTTTAATGAATAATGATTAAGTAGGCTAATGTACCTTGAAGTAAAGGTTGAGCCAACTTAATAAAGTATGGAGTAATAAACATCCTAGTAAGGATGAGAGAGAAACTCCTACTTTTGTGATAAACATGTAATGGGCATACATTAATATTCCTAATCTGCGTAGGGTATGAATAAGGGTTTGATCCTTGATAATGTGATCTTGAAACCCCAAATGGTTAATAAGGGAAACCCTAACCCTAATGTAGGGTGATGGTATGATTTTGAAACCCTAGTCGATAAGAAATGGAAACCCTAACCCTAATGAGGGAATAGTGGTATTACCCTTGTATTACATGGTGTTGATATGTATTTGATATGGCTGTTATCATGTATACTAACCATGCAGGTATCATGAGATGATGAGCATAGCCAGGTATGAGCTATGATGTTTTATATGATAAATATTTTAAATGGGCCTTGTGAGCCATGTGAGATGCTTGTGTAACAAGTATCATGTATACCTTGGTCTGAGGACCTAGAGGTAATAGTTACCTAAAAAGTAGTAACAATGTTCAGTGATGAACTAAGGGTTTGAATACCCGGATATAGTAATCATGATGATGATAATGTTGAGGGATGAGAATTCCCAGTAATGAGATAAGGGATTGAGATCCTAAATATTATATGTGTTTTAAAGATTGGAAAAGTACTTGATACATGTATTACACCTTTCTTTGTAGCATTTGTCATAATAATTCATGTTTGAAAACTTGACTGATGCTAAAAGAATATGGTAATGCACTTAATTAATCAAGTGGAATCTTATCATATAGTTCCCTGACCATAGATCCATCATCGTCAGTAGCTGGTTGATAACCTCCCATTTTGTGATGTTATCTTACTAGTTTTTCTTAATTTTCCATACTCTTTCTTAGATAAATTAGATAGAATCCTTAACTTTCCATATTATTGTAAATATACAAATAGACTGACATTTCTCCTTTTTCTTCTTACAAAAAAACCCAAAAAGTTGCAAAAATCCCCAAACGGTCCCAAGACCGAATGAAATCTAAACGGACTCAAGACTGTATGAACCCAAATGGTCCCAAGACTAAATGAAGGCCAAACAATCTCAAGACCGAATAAAAGTCAAACGGTCCCAAGACTAAATAAAAGCCAAACGGTCCCAAGACCGTATGAAGCCAAATGGTCCCAAAACCGTATGAAGGCCAAACGGTCTCAAGACCGAATAAAAGCCAAATGGTCCCAAGACCGTATGAAGCCAAATGGCCCCAAGACCGTATGAAGGCCAAACGGTCTCAAGACCAAATAAAAGCCAAACGGTCCCAAGACCGCATGAAGCCAAGCAGTCTCAAGACCGCATGAAGCCAAATGATCTCAAGACCATATGAACCCAAACGGTCCCAAGACCAAATGAGTCAAAATGGTCTCCAAACCGTTAAAGACCCAAACGGTCCCAAGACCGTTTGGGATTACTTGGAAGCCTATAAATAGGACCAAAGGAGTCCTCATTAGGGGGGAATTCTTGGACATCTAGAGGCTACCCCAATCACTCTAGATATGTTCATCCTTCATCCTTCGCCCCAAGGCTGCCGGTCCAAGATCTACATTCCATCCTCAAGCTACTTCCTCTCTCATTGACATAGAAGGTGGAAAGTGAAGGATTCTTCATCAAGGAAACCACGTGGTGTGAAGATAGTTTCTCTCTACTCCAAGGGGTCAACCTTCCTCCCTCCTACATGGAGATGATGCTTTCTTTCTCTCTTCCCGCCTCCTTCTTTGTTCTTGCCATGAGCGAATAGTCCCATACACTAGGGTGCGGGGAGTATCCCCGCTACCCATGTTTTCATTTCATACATTGTAATTCATGAGTTTGCAATAGAAATATACTATCTTTTCAGTTCAACATCAATCATTTAATGAATGCTAGTTGCTTGATCACCAACTTGTGTTATCTATTATCTACTAGTGCGAATTGTCTATGTTTGTACTTTTAGATTTGAATATCAACTGCATGTTGGTTCTTGATGAATGTAGTCACCATACATCTATTCGGTATCTAGGAACGTTTCTCAAGGAGTGGAATAAACTCACCTCTATCGTTGTACTTTCATACAATGAAATGGAATCAGTTGACGTATGAAAGTACAACCTTGATAGGTCGAGGAACACACTTTGCGAGGGGAGTTATGCAAAGTAAGTGACCATTTGTTTGGGGATGGCTGGCATTACAATACTCCCGCATTTCTCGTAGTTAGTTATCTGAAAGGAATCTAAGTCTACAAAGATACTAACTATTTAGACCCCTTTTCTTTGCAAGCCATGTTATTATGATGTATGTTATTATCCATGCGTAGTGGTGATGAAACTCAGTCACATCCTAGTGGTTTCCCAAATATCATTTAAAACCTCAAATTTACTTTTCTGCCATTTACTTTACTTTGCACTTTAGTTTAATCATAAAATCAACTCTTCAATCTAAATATCAACTTTTATGTAGATAAGTAAAATTATTACGTTTTCCATCTTGTTAAACTCTTAACAAGACCATTGTCTTGTGGATTCGACCCTTAACTATACTATGATAAGACTTCCACGTATCTTAGCATATGTGGGTGGAGATCTTATTATAGCACACGAAAGGCTAAACTTAGAGACTTACTATCTCTAGGATTTTTAGTGGTGCACGCAACTCCACACGAGTGGAGGCCCCATAAAAAATTGGCATTGTTTTCGGGGACAACGAAACATTTTAATTCCATTCGTCAACTTTCTAGTTGATTAGGATTTTACACTTTACCTTGATAATTATTTCATATATCTTTTTGACCTCATCATTTCTCCACATCATCTAAAGTGTGATTTTTCTTCTACTCAGGTAGAAAATGTGTATGCAACCTTCGCATAACATCAGATTCTCCCCTGAACTAGAGTACGATTCTAAGGTAGAATGAAGCTTCCACCGATGCATCTGACTCAACTGCCAACGAGCCAGACAGATGGCTGAAGAACAATGCCAGGCCGCTTTGGTGTTGGAAAGAGTCAATGCAGCCATAGCAAGCCCATATCCATGTGGAAAATGAAGCAGCTACAACAACCGCTCAAATTTTGACAAGGAACAAGCAGCTTCAAGATTACATTGTTCCTAAGAACTCTAAAGATAATCACCCAGTCCAGACACCTCTCATCAACGCTCCTAACTTTGAGATCTGAACACAATGGATCCAAATTATGTAAGGCATCTCATTCTCTGGGAATGCTGGAGAGGATTGCATGGATCACCTGAAGCGATTCAAGACACTCTGTCGATTGGTACCATAGGCCAGAGCTACTAATGATGCAATCGTGCTTCGACTTTTCAACTTTACTCTGTCTGGAAGGGCATTGAGTTGGTATAACTCATTAGATGGAGAGCCAATCACCACCTGGGCTCCCTTGGAAGAAAAGTTTTTGGAAAAGTTCTTTCCTCCCTCATTGACCTACCAGATTAGGGGATAGATCAACCAATTCTCCCAACTTCCTGGAGAATCTCTAACAGAATCTGAGAAAGGTTTAAGGAATTACTGAGGAAATGTCCACATCATGGAATCTCACAACATCAGCTCATAGAAACATTCTATAGAGGAGTAAGTGATGACATTAAGAAGTTTTTGGATTCCTCATCTGGAGGGAATTTCATGCGAAATAATTATGAAGATGCCTGGAAGATTGTCACACTTGGAGCTGAGAACCAATCTAATTGGGTAAGGCCATCTACCGAAGGAGTTCTAAAAGTTGAGGAATCTATAGAGTTGAAAGCCATCGCCGAAGCTCTAAAAACCATAGCTCATAAGCAACAAGTTCTTGAAACATTGTTTGGGGAATATGATAGAAAGAATAACTCCAAGGTTCAACAAGTTAAAATAGATACTGAAACTTGCAAAGCTTGTCATGCATCTGATCACCCCACATTATCATGTGGTCTATTATACAATGTAATGATGGATCTGCAACCACCACAACTACAATATGAACCAATTATTGAACATCCCGAGGATCAGCTACCAGTGCAAGTGAATTCTATCCACTCCATACCATGCCAAGTATATTATAATCCAGATCAACCGAGAAACCATCTCGATTTTCAGTATGAGAATCTTGCGGGAACTACCAACCCGCAGCATCAGACGCAAGATGGGTCTTTGTAACATCCCTGATCTGGTTATACCTTAACCCTAGATGTTTTGCTTAATAAAGTTAATTATATGCTTGTTCTTATTTCTTGAAAAGTAATTAAGTCTCAAGAGGAACTTATATTTCAACTTTAGTCCTTTTTGAATAATGATGAAATGATATTTTACTTGTTTTGGACTAAAGTGCAAATTACCCAAGTTGAGGGGTTAACTTACAAATGTTACTTGATAAATGTTCCTCAAGTGTTATTGAATCATTAAAATGAGAATGATTTTGAGGTATGGCTTGTGGAAGCCTGAGCACCAAGAAAGAGCTGATAAAGCAATGTTTGTGCATTAAAACCTAGTTTTGGTGTAATGTGTAATTTACCCAAAACCTAGGGTTAAATATGCAAAATACCACTTATAAAAAGTCCCTAATGTTTCTTGGCATCATGTAGAGCAAAGAAAATGAGAGGGGAATCTCATTTGAATCACTTTGGAGGAGAGAGAATCTTGATATTAAAATAACCAAGATTTAAGCATAATTGGAACTTTACTTCAATTTAATGCAAAAATAAATATATTAATTGAAGTGCCTTTCAACCAAAATTGAAATGTTTGAAATACATATATGTGGACATCCTTGTGCCTTACAAAGGCAACGAAAATATCTTAAGGAGGTGAAGAACCCACTCACATTATTATAAGAAAAAGAAATATCCACTCACTTATGGATATTATTATAATATGATTTAAGGTGCTTAATTTGCTTTCTTTAAATCATGGATAATTGAGAGTAATAAGAGGCAAATGGGATAGACTCGTAACCAAGGAAGTGAAGGGGGAAAGTGGTAAGTAAATGGAGGAGATAATCCCTACTTTCTCTCTCTCTTAAAATGAATTTTAATAAAAATGCATATATGCTTCTTTATCCATAGCTTGGATGGGTAATTCCGAATCCACCTTCACTTCTTGCTTGCAAAAACGACCAAGGGAGCTTGGAGCAACAGGAGGATGACCCCCAACCTGTTGGTAAGATTCTTGACCTCCTTTCACTTTGATTTCATGGTGGAAATCACAAATCAATGCATGATTTCTTCATATCTCGATCCCATCTTCAATTCTAACCATTCCTTTTCACTCAAAACTTGAGGACGAGCCTTGGAATAGTGAAAGTGAAAACTACTAGAGGGGGGGTGAATAGAGTTTTATAAATATTTTAATAATAATTTAAACTCAAACAACCACAATGAAAATATTGGACAAGGAGACACAGGGTTTAGAGTGGTTCCAACTATAGCAAATACTATAGCCGTCAATCCACTACCCGATTGCTTACCCAACCGGGATTTGGAAAGAATTTAATTTTATTACCTCGCAAGGACTTTACATAAAATTACAATTCTCTCCCTAAACCCTTCAAGCAGCCTTCACCTCGAAGTAATCGCACCAACCTTGAAGCAGCCTTCACCTAGAAGCAATTGCACCAACCTTGAAGCAGCCTTCCTCCTGAAGTAGCTTCTCGTTGCAATAACCTTCTTGAAGTAGCTTCCCGTTGCGATAGCCTTCTTGAAGTAGCTTGAAGTCCACCTTCTCCTGTGAGAAGAACCTTCTCCAATTCGCAGCCTCCAACCCTAGGAGTAGCAAGGAGAATACAAAAGATACAAAGGAACAAGAAAGAAAACAGAAATTACAATACCACTTGTAGCTCAAGGCTTGATTTCCTATATCAAGCGTTTTGATCTCCTAACCAATGTATGTAGAAGTGTAAGTGTTGTGGATAGGAGATACTAGCCTATAGGACACGAAGTTGGAGCAATGGGAATGAATAGCCAATGTAGGAATTGCTCTATTGCTCGAAACAGATTGCCAATGAGTATTCAATCTCAAGTGTAGCTCATGTGTAGCTTGGGTATGTTTAGGTGTCCTAAGGCATGTCCTATTTATAGGAATGACCTACAAGTGCTTAAGGACATTCTAGACACTTTCTAGGGGGTTCTTAGTGCTCAACTAGCCGTTATGTGTCCACTAATTGCATTTGCAACGGCTAATTAATTGACCCTGAAAAGTGCAGACAGAACTTTTCTCGATCGACAATTTGTCGACCGAGAGTCCTTCTCGGTCGAAGATTTGTCGACCGAGGGACCTCCTGGAGCAAGTGTTTACAACGTTCATTTCCAACTCCCAACCACTCTGTCTGCTGGGTCTAACGGCTACTAGGGTCTATTCTCGATCGAAGATTTTGTCGACCGAGAGTTTCTCGGTCGAAGATTTGTCGACCGATATTTTCTCGATCGATGATTTGTCGACCGAGAATATTACTGACTCAATGTATTCATTTACTAAGTGTGTGTATCAATGTGCAATTGTGATACTATCTTGGGGAATGGCCTATCTAAGTGTTGTGAGTGGATAAGGAAGATCTAAACGCTTGATTTACATGATATCTAATTACTTGTACATTATATACTTGTACAAGCATTTACATTTGATTACAATCATGAAAATAAATCGATTTTATCAAATTGTTTCTTCCAAGTCTTTGTTATCCACCACCTTATATGCTTGTTCCTGAAATACTCAAATAGCACGTTAAAACCACAAGAATGAAATGTTTGTCATTATCAAAACAAAAGAGATTATGCTAATGTCAATTTAGCCAACAATCTCCCCCTTTTTGAAGATGACAAACATTTCCTAAATATAAAATAAGGAAATATAAATCATGTGAGTTTCATACCTGAAGATTACCTTTTGTAGCCATTCTTGTTTTGCAAGTGGATGTTGGCCGAGATATTATGAAACTCATATTTTTATTTTATGTTTTTGATTTTATATTATTTCTCCCCCTTTTTCATTTCAAAAAGATATCCAATATAATAGATTTTATTTCTCCCCCTTAATTTTATGCTATGCTCCCCCTTAAAGAGATATTCAATTAGAAAACAAGGGATTAAAGCAAAGCAATGATTGTTAAATTTAGTCATAATTTATTTCTCACTCATTTGCAATGTATGTTAAGCCTTGAAATGATATGAGTTCCTTTTAGGTTCATGGCATTTTTGTATTGATTTCTCATCCATTTTACAAGGGATGTTAAGCCCTAAAAATGAAATGAGAAATCTTTTAATCTTAGAGTACATAAAAATTTCTCATAGCCAAATGCACGGGATGTTAACCCCTAATTTGTCTAGAGAATTCCTTTAAGAACAAGATATATCATTTTATGAAATTTGTTGATTTCTTCATAACCAAGAGTAAAAATACTAAGGTCATAATAGGCTTCGAATGATGTTTACAATATTTTTGTACGCTTCTTAATCAAATAATCAAATTTGTTTTTATGAGCTCCCCCTTAATCTTACAATTTAAGGCTTCTAAGGTCATAAATGATTTTAAATTTTGATTTTGACCTTTATCAAACGTATACTAAGATTAAGTACAATAAAATGATGTCAATATAAGCATTTTGTCAAAGCTTATTTTAGGTCGCCCTTGACTACGACCATAGCGCCCCTTGGTCAAATTACATTTTAACCAAGAGGCATAAATTTCAGATTTCCAATTAAGCATTCATATCAATTTTTGATGCGTGTTTAAATGATACTAATCATGAGAACACAATGAATATTTCAAATCTTTTGAAGATACCAATTGAAAACATTGTAATCTTTGCAAGCATTTCTAAGAGATATATCACCGATAAATTCTTTTGCTTGCCTATGTAATGAGAGAACAATAGAATCATGTAATGATAGAACAGAAAATTTTCTTTAAACTAAGAATAATTTTGGTTTTTGACCAAATTCATTTCTCATAATCTTTCAAGAATGATTTCCATAATTGATACTTTATTATACAGTCATTAATCACGAATAGACAACAATTTTGAACAATTTCAAAAGAATTCAGCAATTTTATAGCATTCTGAAAAACAGTGACATGCTCGGTCGACAATTTCTCGACCGAGGTTCACTCGGTCGACAAATTCTCGACCGACCGAATTTCTGGAAAGTGTTCAGAATAAGTACAATATAGACTGTATCTAATTCAATTATTTCAAAGATCAGTTTGAGATAAACATATGAATATCAAAGTAACATTTAGATTATATCTCAACTAATCATATTCAAAAAAAAATTTAAGTTTTGATTAACCTTAATTGATATAAATTTGTTATCCCTATATGTTAAGTTGAGATAGACATAAAGGTATGCAAATTAAAGTCTTTGGTCATATCTCAACTTAGTCTAACCAATTCAATTTGGCGGTTTTGGAACCCATACCAACTCAACATTCTTTTTCTTGTATGGACATGAAAAAGAATAATGTCCAAGACGTGAGCAATAATGGCAACATATAGAATCAACCTCAAGTCTATTTCTATGGTTTTGTTATAGGTTGTTCTTTGGTGCAAATGTAGATTGATGTGCTCGTGTCTTTCTCCAACTAGGCTGTTGATGAGATTTCCCTTTGGGCTTATAACCTAGTCCTCTCCTCCCGACCTGATGATAGGAATCATCCAATATTCTATCAAGGATTCCATTGTTGCTTAACCTACTAACTTCTTGTTGCAACTTAGCGATCTCATCCATTCTTTTCTTAATATCTAGTTTTGCTTGATCTAGATTGGATGATAAAGAATTCCTTTCTTTCACTATATTGTCATAATCTACATGGGTGCACAATATAGGTTGTTTTTGAAGATCATTTACTTGAGTCTGCAAATTAGTCTTTTCAAAGGAAAGAAGATTGCAGTTAGCTTCTACTGATTTCAATTTAAGATCACAGTCTTCAATTGCCCTTTTTAGATCTTCATTTTCAGATTCAAGAGCAAGAAGTTTAGTATTTAAATCCTCATTTGCTTTATTCGATTTCTTAAGTTTCTTCTTGCACTCAACATATTTATTATGTGTCTCTTCAAGACTAGCAATTAAATCTTCTTTAGGTAAATCAAAAAGACTTACCTCTTTTTCTTCTTCCTCACTTATTGTAGCAATGAGACACTCTTTATGTGCATCTTCCTTCTTTGACCTCCATGGACAGAAATATGTCGTGTGCCTTGTTCCTAAGCACCAATTGCAACTTGTTGAAGGTTTGTCCATGCTTTTCCTTTCCTTGAGGTTGTTGACGCTATCACCCTCCTTTCTTCAAGACCTTGTTAGGGCTCCTTGAAGCCTGCTCTGATACCAACTGAAAACTACTAGAGGGGGGTGAATAGAGTTTTATAAAGATTTTAATAATAATTTAAACTCAAACAACCACAATGAAAATATTGGACAAGGAGACACAGGGTTTAGAGTGGTTCCAACTATAGCAAATACTATAGCCGTCAATCCACTACCCGGTTGCTTACCCAACCGGGATTTGGAAAGAATTTAATTTTATTACCTCGCAAGGACTTTACATAAAATTACAATTCTCTCCCTAAACCCTTCAAGCAGCCTTCACCTCGAAGTAATCGCACCAACCTTGAAGCAGCCTTCACCTAGAAGCAATTGCACCAACCTTGAAGCAGCCTTCCTCCTGAAGTAGCTTCCTGTTGCAATAACCTTCTTGAAGTAGCTTCCCGTTGCGATAGCCTTCTTGAAGTACCTTGAAGTCCACCTTCTCCTCTGAGAAGAACCTTCTCCAATTCGCAGCCTCCAACCCTAGGAGTAGCAAGGAGAATACAAAAGATACAAAGGAACAAGAAAGAAAACAGAAATTACAATACCACTTGTAGCTCAAGGCTTGATTTCCTATATCAAGCGTTTTGATCTCCTAACCAATGTATGTAGAAGTGTAAGTGTTGTGGATAGGAGATACTAGCCTATAGGACACGAAGTTGGAGCAATGGGAATGAATAGCCAATGTAGGAATTGCTCTATTGCTCGAAACAGATTGCCAATGAGTATTCAATCTCAAGTGTAGCTCATGTGTAGCTTGGGTATGTTTAGGTGTCCTAAGGCATGTCCTATTTATAGGAATGACCTACAAGTGCTTAAGGACATTCTAGACACTTTCTAGGGGGTTCTTAGTGCTCAACTAGCCGTTATGTGTCCACTAATTGCATTTGCAACGGCTAATTAATTGACCCTGAAAAGTGCAGACAGAACTTTTCTCGATCGACAATTTGTCGACCGAGAGTCCTTCTCGGTCGAAGATTTGTCGACCGAGGGACCTCCTGGAGCAAGTGTTTACAACGTTCATTTCCAACTCCCAACCACTCTGTCTGCTGGGTCTAACGGCTACTAGGGTCTATTCTCGATCGAAGATTTTGTCGACCGAGAGTTTCTCGGTCGAAGATTTGTCGACCGATATTTTCTCGATCGACGATTTGTCGACCGAGAATATTACTGACTCAATGTATTCATTTACTAAGTGTGTGTATCAATGTGCAATTGTGATACTATCTTGGGGAATGGCCTATCTAAGTGTTGTGAGTGGATAAGGAAGATCTAAACGCTTGATTTACATGATATCTAATTACTTGTACATTATATACTTGTACAAGCATTTACATTTGATTACAATCATGAAAATAAAGCGATTTTATCAAATTGTTTCTTCCAAGTCTTTGTTATCCACCACCTTATATGCTTGTTCCTGAAATACTCAAATAGCACGTTAAAACCACAAGAATGAAATGTTTGTCATTATCAAAACAAAAGGGATTATGCTAATGTCAATTTAGCCAACAGAAAGGAGTTTCATACACCATTTTTGACATGAGATTGAAGATTTGAAGCTCAATTGGAGGCGGGTTTTATAACTTGAACCCTTACTATTGTTATTGCATTCAATTCCTTATCAGTTGTTGATCATTTGTTCTTCTTGAAATTCACTTAATCAAACCAATAGAACCACCATGAAATTTACAGAAAAATATGAAGGATCTTAGCTTGATGATTATGACATCATCTTAAGCACACACCTCAAAAATATCCTAGGCAAACGGTTTTAAGACCTTCGTCCAAACGGTTTTACTAAACCGTTTAGAGGTTTGGATCCCAAACCGTTTGGATGGGTTGACCATTTGGATGGGTTGACCATTTGAGGTCGTGACCCTAGTACGTGTTGGATGATGATCTAATGGATCCAATTGATTAATTCAATATATGGACAATCCTCTAATTAGAAACCCTAATAGGGTTAAGTGCTAAAATTTCAATTGGTTGATTTAAGATTTTGGGTTGATTAATCCAAATGGTCTCAAGACCGTTTGGAGGTCTAGGGTTGAGTATGGTTGAGTATTTGAAGATCCAGAGATATCAAATTGAAATGCAATCAATAGCTAATGTGATGATCAATCCAATGATCTAAACCCTAATTGAATTTCACAAATTTTAATGATGGGATGGGGCAAACAGTCTCAAGACCATTTGGAGGCCATCCAAATGACCTCAAGACCGTTTGAGGTCAGGTCATATCATAATTTTATGATGATTCATTGATTTCAATTGAATCGGTTCCACCATGTTAATCATTGAAGGTTCCTCGATTTCAAAACCCTAATTTAAGGTTTCTTGATTATAAATCCTAGTTCAATTGGGTTCAAAACTCTAATTGATGGTCTAATTGAAGGATGATTCAATAGTTCAATTGATGAATGAATCAAGGATTCAATTGATAGTCGGTTCATTGATTGAAACCTTGAATTGTTTAAGTGTTGAAAGATCTTTTTGGTCCATTCGGTTTTGAGAGGGTTTGGACCAAATGGTCTTAAGACCGTTTGGGTCCAAATGGTCTCAAGAACCTTTGGGTCCAAATGGTCTCAAACCGTTTGGAGACCCAAGTCCAATCGGTTTCAACACACTTCTTGCCTAAACGGTTTCAAACCGTTTAGAGATCAAAGGGGTCAAGATCATTTTGTGACTCAATGTGATCAAATCAATTGATAACTTAATGTGATGAAGGATTAATTGACCCTATAATTGTTACTGATGTATAGTAGAGATAATTACAAGGGTTTTACCTTTAAGGTACTAAATGATTAGTAACCCTAGAAGAATTATCCCTTGAAGCTTAAGTAAGAAAAATCTCAATACACTATGTCAACTCTAATTGAATGTAATTAATTGAAGGGTTGGTTGACCTAATATAACCAAGTTTGATCTAATCAACATCTAAGAGAGGATGAAATAGAGAGGAATTCATACATGTATAATGATCATGTAAAGGTCAAGCCTTAACCCCTTCAATTTGAATAATTATGTAATTAGGGCATGATCCTTAATAAAGAGATTATGAAACCCTAATTGAGGGTGATTCCATGAGAAACCCTAATTGAGGGTGATTCCATGAGAAACCCTAATTAAGGGTGATGCCATGAGAAACCCTAGTTGGAATGAATAGTAAACCCTAATTATGGGCAATGAGATGTGAAAGCCTAATGAAGGGTGATGCTATATGCAATCCTAACCCTAATGAAGTATGATAGTATGTGAAACCCTAAACCCTAATAAAGGGTGATGGTATGGGAGACCTAATCCTAATAATGGAATAGTGATTAGTACACTGATAAGGGAAATACTTAAAGTGATTGATTAAAGGTAACCTTATAGCAAACAATGACTTAACCTGAGATGAGTCCATATCATTAAGGATAGTTGGAAAATTCTAATGTGTGTTCTATAACCTATGCACTTCAAAGTAAAGGTGATAGGTTAGTATATGGAAGTATTAAGATGGGAAATACCTTAATACAATATAAATTGATAAACTCAAGTAAGTTTAAAGTGCTGAGGGAAGTGATATATCAAGACATCATAAATATCACATCTAGCTCTTTAAGAATGATATCCCTTGATGCATCTCAAATCCAACATACTTGGATGAGTAACATATAAAGAGTGCTATCCTAATCATTACATCAAGATGTAATGTGTTTTTATGAACCATGAGAATGGTTGTTTCCTAGTGAAAGGTGACAAGTTGTAAATGTGCTTTATGAGCCATGAGATTAGTTGTTACCTAGTGATAGGTAACAAGATATTTTAATAGGCCTTGTGAACCACATGAGTAAGTTGATACCTAGTGAAAGGTACCAAGATAATTATAAAAGTCCCCTGTAAGAGATGATAATGTTTTTAATAAACCAAGAAGATGGAAACTTAGTAACATAATAATTATAAACAAAAAGGATACAATAATAATGATGGAACCTTGATTATACAAGTGTAGAGAAGAGAGGAATACTTGTATTACATAAAGAATGGATACACAAGATTGGCATAGCCCATTACCTGGAATAATATCACAGGATTGGTTAGATCCCAATACCTGGAATAATATCACAGGATTGGTTAAATCTCAATACCTGGAATAATATCACAAGATTGGTTAAATCCCAATACCTGGAATAATATCATAGGATTGGTTAAATCCCAATACTTGGAATAATATCACAGGATTGGTTAAATCCCAATACCTAGAATAATATCATAGGATTGGTTAAATCCCAATACATGGAATAATATCACAAGATTGGTTAAATCCCAATACCTGGAATAATATCACAGGATTGGTTAAATCCCAATACTTAGAATAATATCACAAGATTGGTTAAATCCCAATACCTGGAATAATATCACATGATTGGTTAAATCCCAATACCTGGAATAATATCACAGGATTGGTTAAATCCCAATACCTGGAATTATATCACAAGATTGGTTAAATCCCAATACCTGGAATAATATCACAGGATTGGTTAAATCCCAATACCTGGAATAATATCACATGATTGGTTAAATCCCAATACCTGGAATAATATCACAGGATTGGTTAAATCCTAATACCTGGAATAACTACACAGGATTGGTAACAACCCAATACTTGGAATAATTACACAGGTTTGGCATAATCCAATACCTGGAACAGATGTACAGGTTTGGCATAGTCTAATACCTGGAATAGATGCACATGTTTGGTACAGTCCACTACCTAGAATAGATGCATAGGTTTTGCATAGTCCACTACCTGGAATGGATGCACAGGGTTGGAATAGTCCAATACCTGGAATAGATGCACAAGTATGGCATAGTCTAATACCTGGAATGGTTGTATGAGATTGATAATGACTTAATCTAAAATGTTTATACAAGATTGGTTAAGTCCAATACCTAGAAAGGCATGGAGTCTATAATTAAGGATTGGCGTAGTCCAATACCTGAATAAGACATGATGATATATAATCACATGACTGGTATAATTGAATATATGTTTAGCATATTGGCTAAGGCCAACAGATGGAAACAAGAATGAATTATGAATGACCCATCAGAATGACGAGTGTCATAAGCAAAGTTTGAGATGTTGAAAATGTATGATAGACAAATGATATACATGTTCTTCCTATTCCTTATAAAGAGAATAGATGATTTACTGATCTATTATAGATAGTTGCAATATTTTAAAGATGAGAATGATTTATACTACTTATCCTCTGCTCAGTTTTATATTAATTAAACTACAATAATGATGTTTTTGGTGGAGAGTTATATCTCTCGCTGGGGCAATTTTCAATTGTCTCACCCCCGTGGGAACCAACATTTTTAGGTGGATGAGTACGACGGAGACTGAGAACATCTTGTAGAGGAAGAACTTCAGCAGCAGCAGGTATAGCAACAACATCTCAGGTGGTGTGCTGTCTGTCGTGTTTGTAGATAGAAGTCCTATGTGTCGTCTCTATACTCTCAGGTCCTCGGAGTCAATAGTTAGTACTTTTAACAAATCAGTTTGAGATTTTGGCTTAATGCCTCAAGGTCCTTATACTGTCTGTGTTTAGCTTTTAACCAGGCAGTTGATATTGTAACCCTCGAGAAGAGATGGTACAAGATATGTACTTATGAACCATGATGTAAATGTAATACCTTGGTTCTTGTTGAAAGAGTTTTCCTATGAATGAATCTCTTTGAAAAAGGTTTTAATTTTTAGTGATTTTTGGTAATCCACTGTTAGTAATTGCTTCCGCTTAGTTAATGACATATGTTTTGAACGCTTCACGACAATTTAGTGGTATCAGAGCTCTAGGTTCGTTGAGTCTACAAAGACATAGGACTAAGGTATCGAGTCTGTTCTAAGTGTACTCCAGTGCATCTTATAGTGCCTTCTGCTTATGCAGAAGAAGATATATAACTCGAAGATGTCTGAAGAACATGAGGGACACGTTGTTGAGAGCAATGTTGTTGCACCATTGGGAGGTGCAAGGGATCAGGCAAGGGAGGAACCAGTGCCTGAAAATCCTCATGTTGATGAAGTCATGAGAGGAAACCCAGATGTTTATAATCTTTTTGGGAAACTCATGACCACACTAAGGTATATGGCAGATCGGATGCCAGCACCGGCACCTAGGGCACCAGTTTCCAATGAGGGATATGGGTCTGGTAAGACCTTTGAATGACTATGTCGTGTAGGAGCCATAGAATATGCTGGAACATCTGACCCAGCAGATGTTGATCTCTGGCTCACCGAGTTAGAAAAAGCCTTTAAGATCCTCAGTATCCAAGAGGCTGACAAAGTTAAACATGCGGTGTACCTTTTGAAGGGTAGTGATAGACACTGGTGGGCTATAGAAGAAATAAAAAGGAATGATGAAGAGGTTGAATGGGAGGAATTTCATCGAGAATTCATCAATAAGTATTTTCCGAAGATATAATTAGATGAAAAGATCTCATAGATTGAGAAGATTCGACAGGGAGCCATGTTGATAAATGAATATGAGGTTAAGTTTATGGAACTTTTGCGATTTTGTCCTCAAATGGCAGCTACTGTGGAGGAGAAGATCTGACGTTTTGAGAAGGGATTGAATGCTGAGATGTCCATCCCGACATCTGCTCTAGAAAGTAGAGAGAGGTTTGCCACATTTGTGGAGTCTATACGAAGGATAGAAAGGTCTACGATAAAGAAACATGAGACAAACCTTAAAAGGAAGTCTCCACGGTCACAGAAACAGTGGAGTAGTGGCAACAAACAACCAAAATCTTCACCAATTCAACCACAATATAGTGCACCTATGCAGGGGTCATCAAGTTGGGGTCGAGCTTGTCATAAATGTGGACAGCTAGGACATTTTAGACAACAATGTCGAAGAAGAAACAATGAGGTGACCCAACAGTCAGGATACAATCTGCAAAACCCACCAAGACCTCAGTCTAGTGGAGAAGATGGTAGATGATGAAGACAAGTGTCATAGTTTGGTCCATCTACTTCTGGTAGTAGAGGACAAAGGCAATAACAGATAACAACTAACTCCATGTTTTGGGTCAGACAAGATGCTAGATAACTTGTAAAAAGGTAGAATTGTCAAGATAGAACTTTCTATTTTGAAATATCCTCTACTCTCTACTATAAGAAAGGTAGTGTTGTTTAGTTCATCTGTATAATCCTTTGAGGATATGAGGAAAAGATAAGTAGGATGAAAACTTGTGTTCAATTTACTATTCTTTTATATGTTTTGAAATTTCTCTTTCTTCATTAAGTGAGGGAAGAAATGAAAAAGGAACTTAGAGAAAATCTGAAATATTAAGTATATCAAATTAAAGAGATGAAAACATAAAATAAATAAATGCATACTACCTAATTTTAGTTCTTGAATACCCTGGCCAGGTATTCATTTATTGAAGGCAAGGTAAGTATGACATACCTAGATTGTTATCTTTCTGATTACTCTGATCAAATAATCATTCTGAAACAATCCAAAGAAGCCTAATAAAGAAGGAGATGTGGCATGGATATTTCTACCACATTCTAATTGATATACAGAGGAACTTGATTTAATTATAAATCAACTTACAAACAAAAGAAGATGTTTATTACAATGTATACCCTGGTCTAAAGACCAAGAGGTAACAGTTACCTGATAAGAGATAACAATAAAAATGATGAAATGAGGGTTTGAATACCCACATCTAGTGATCATGATGATAATGAGATTAAGGAATGATGAGATGTAATCATCCTTATAATTCCTATGTTGATGGCAAGGAACCTAGGATGAAATGAGAGTAAATGACTCATGAACAGTTGAAAATTTATACAATGACCAAAGGAAGATGAGGATGTGATGTGTTATCGACACATGTGTTAGATACAAAGGTAAGGGATTCTGGTATCTGAGAAATATCAGGCTATTTTATGATGGTTTCCCGAAATGGTTAACCGTGGAATCAATCTAGTTACCTAATGTAGTATGGACATCATATGTTAGGGGTTTATGCTCTGCATAAACATAACATTGATGAGAATGAACTATTTTAAGGAATAATTGTAAAATTATTACAATAAAAGTTTATCCAGTTAAATTAATAAATGACCTCTATCTAAATAAGAAAAGTGTTACCTGACATAGAATTTACTCCACAGTCAATAATGAGAGGACAGTGAAGTATGTATCCTATGTGTTTGATTCTATAAGAATTTTGCGTGGAAGGACTTTGTATTGATCAAAGTTCTATGGTGTCTCCATAACAATGAGATGTTATGTGTAGACTTGACGATATAACAAATGAATAATATCTGTCTCCTTTTATCTGGGATTTTGGGGACAAAATCCTTGTTAGGGGTTTATCATTTGTAACATCCCTGACATGGGTTATACCTTAACCCTAGATGTTTTTCTTAATAAAGTTAATTATATGCTTGCTCTTATTTCTTGAAAAGTAATTAAGGCTCAAGAGGAACTTATATTTCAATTTTAGTCCTTTTTGAATAATGATGAAAGGATATTTTACTTGTTTTGGACTAAAGTGCAAATTACCCAAGTTGAGGGGTTAAGTTGCAAATGTTACTCGATAAATGTTCCTCAAGTGTTATTGCATAATTAGAACGAGAATGATGTTGAGGGATGGCTTGTGGAAGCCTGAGCACCAAGAAAGAGCTCATAAAGCAATGTTTGTGCATTAAAACCTAGTTTTGGTGTAATGTGTAATTTACCCAAAACCTAGGGTTCAATATGCAAAATACCACTTCTAGAGATTCCCTAATGTTTCTTGGCATCATGTAGATCAAATAAAATGAGAGGGTGTCTCATTTGAATCACTTTGGAGGAGAGAGAATCTTGATATTAAAATAATCAAGATTTAAGCATAATTGGAACTTTACTTCAATTTAATGCAAAAATAAATATATTAATTGAAGTGCCTTTCAACCAAAATTGAAATGGTTGAAATCCATATATGTGGACGTCCTTGTTACTTACAAAGGCAACGAAAATATCTTAAGGGGGTGAAGAACCCACTCACATTATTATAAGAAAAAGAAATATCCACTCACTTATGGATATTATTATAATATGATTTAAGGTGCTTAATTTGCTTTCTTTAAATCATGGATAATTGAGAGGAATAAGAGGCAAAGGGGATATCCTCGTAACCAAGGAAGGGAAGGGGGAAAGTGGCAAGGAAATGGAGGAGATAATCCCTACTTTCTCTCTCTTAAAATGAATTTTAATAAAAATGCATATATGCTCCTTTATCCATAGCTTGGATGGGTAATTCCGAATCCACCTTCACTTATTGCTTGGAAAAACGATCAAGGGAGCTTGGAGCAACAGGAGGATGACCCCCAACCTGTTGGTAAGATTCTTGACCTCCTTTCACTTTGATTTCATGGTGGAAATCACAAATCAATGCATGATTTCTTCATATCTCGATCCCATCTTCAATTCTAACCATTCCTTTTCACTCAAAGCTTGAGGACGAGCCTTGGAATAGTGAAAGGAGTTGCATACACCATTTTTGACATGAGATTGAAGATTTGAAGCTCAATTGGAGGCGGGTTTTATAACTTGAACCCCTACTATTGTTATTGCATTCAATTCCTTATCAATTGTTGATCATTTGTTCTTCTTGAAATTCACTTAATTGAAGGGTTGGTTGACCTAATATAACCAAGTTTGATCTGGTCAACATCCTAGAGAGGATGAAAGAGAGAGGAATTCATACATGTATAATGATCATGTAAAGGTCAAGCCTTAACACCTTTAATTTGAATAATTATGTAATTAGGGCATGATCCTTAATAAAGAGATTATGAAACCCTAATTAAGGATGATTCCATGAGAAACCCTAAATAAGGTTTATTCCATGAGAAACCCTAATTGAGGGTGATTCCATGAGAAACCCTAATTGAGGGTGATTCCATGAGAAACCCTAATTAAGGGTGATGCCATGAGAAACCCTAGTTGGAATGAATAGTAAACCCTAATTATGGGCAATGAGATGTGAAAGCCTAATGAAGGGTGATGCTATATGCAATACTAACCCTAATAAAGTATGATAGTATGTGAAACCCTAAACCCTAATAAAGGGTGATGGTATGGGAGACCTAATCCTAATAATGGAATAGTGATTAGTACACTCATAAGGGAAATACTTAAAGTGATTGATTATAGGTAACCTTATAGCAAACAATGACTTAACTTATAATGAATCCATATCATTAAGGATAGTTGGACAATTCTAATGTGTGTTCTATAACCTATGCACTTCATAGTAAAGGTGATAGGTTAGTATATGGAAGTATTAAGATGGGAAATACCTTGATACAATATAAATTAATAAACTCAAGTAAGTTTAAAGTCCTGAGGGAAGTGATATATCAAGACATCATAAATATCACATCTAGCTCTTTAAGAATGATATCCCTTGATGCATCTCAAATACAACATACTTGGATGAGTAACATATAAAGAGTTCTATCCTAATCATTACATCAAGATGTAATGTGTTTTTATGAACCATGAGAATGGTTGTTGCCTAGTGAAAGGTGACAAGATGTTAAATGTGCTTTATGAGCCATGAGATTAGTTGTTTCCTAGTGAGAGGTAACAAGATATTTTAATAGGCCTTGTGAACCACATGAGTAAGTTGATACCTAGTGAAAGGTACCAAGATAATTATAAAAGTCCCCTGCAAGAGATGATAATGTTTTTAATAAACCAAGAAGATGGAAACTTAGTAACATAATAATTATAAACAAAAAGGATACAATAATAATGATGGAACCTTGATTATATAAGTGTAGAGAAGAGAGGGATACTTGTATTACATAAAGAATGGATACACAGGATTGGCATAGCCCATTACCTGGAATAATATTACAGGATTGGTTAAATCCCAATACCTAGAATAATATTACAGGATTAGTTAAATCCCAATACCTGGAATAATATCACAGGATTGGTTAAATCACAATACCTGGAATAATATCACGGGATTGGTTCAATCCCAATACCTGGAATAATATCACAGGATTGGTTAAATCCCAATACCTGGAATAATATCACAAGATTGGTTAAATCCCAATACCTGGAATAATATCAGAGGATTGGTTAAATCCCAATACCTAGAATAATATCACAGGATTGGTTGAATCCCAATACCTGGAATAATATCACAGGATTGGTTAAATCCCAATACCTGGAATAATATCACAGGATTGGTTAAATCCCAATACCTGAAATAATATCACAGGATTGGTTAAATCCCAATACCTGGAATAATATCACAGGATTGGTTAAATCCCAATACCTGGAATAACTACACAGGATTGGTAACAACCCTATACCTGGAATAATTACACAGGTTTGGCATAATCCAATACCTGGAACAGATACACAAGTTTGGCATAGTCTAATACCTAGAATAGATGCACATGTTTGGCACAGTCCACTACCTGGAATAGATGCACAGGTTTGGCATAGTCCACTACCTGGAATGGATGCACATGGTTGGCATAGTCCAATACCTGGAATAGATGCACAGGTATGGCATAGTCTAATAACTAGAATGGTTGTATGAGATTGATAATGACTTAATCTAAAATGTTTATACATGATTGGTTAAGTCCAATACCTAGCTAGACATGGAGTCTATAACTAAGGATTGGTGTAGTCCAATACCTAAATAAGACATGATGATCTATAATCACATGACTGGTATAATTGAATACCTATTTAGAAGATTGGCTAAGGCCAACGGATGGAAACAAGAATGAATTATGAATGACCCATCATAATGATGAGTGTCATAAGCAAAGTTTGAGATGTTGAAAATGTATGATAGACAAATGATATATATGTTCTTCCTATTCCTTATAAAGAGAATAGATGATTTACTTCTCTATTATAGATAGTTGCAATACTTTAAAGATGAGAATGGTCTAAATTGGTTATCCTCTGCTCAGTTTTATATTAATTAAATTGTAATAATGATGTTTTTGGTGGAGAGTTATATCTCTCACTGGGGAAATTTTCAATTGTCTCACCCCCGTGGGAACCAACATTTTTAGGTGGATGAGTACGAAGGAGACTAAGAACATTTTGCAGAGGAAGAACTTCAGCAACAGCAGGTACAACAACAACATCTTAGGTGGAGTATGTTGTATGTCGTGTTTGTAGATAGAAGTCCTATGTGTCGTCTCTGTACTCCCAGGTCCTCAGAGTCAGTAGTTAGTACTTTTAACAAATCAGTTTGAGATTTTGGCTTAATGCCTCGAGGTCCTTATACTGTCTGTGTTTAGCTTTTAACAAGGCAGTTGATATTGTAACCCTCGAGAAGAGATGGTACAAGATATGTACTTATGAACCAGGATGTAAATGTAATACCTTGGTTCTTGTTGAAAGAGTTTTCCTATGAATGCATCTCTTTGAAAAATGTTTTTATTTTTAGTGATTTTTGGTAATCTGTTGTTAGTAATTGCTTCCGCTTAGTTGATGATGTATGTTTTGAACGCTTCGCGACAGTCTTCCAATAGATTACCACCTGGATTTCAAACTAATTATAATCGAAATCAAGGAAATTATAGGGGTGGGTCTCAAAGACTTGTCTACCCAAGATATTCTTCTACATACTACCCCCCTATTGCATCCACAATTGCAACAAACTCAACTACAACAACCACAACAACCTCATTTACTAGCACCTCAGCAGCAACAACCGCAAGGGCAGCAGCAAGTTACACAATATCAACAAAAGAATGATTTGCCTCTGCCAACAGATGAGTTATCCATGATTAGGCAAATGTTGCAATCTCAGTAGACCATGCTTGCCAATCAGCAAGCCCAACAAAAGGCTGTGGAAACTCAATTGGCACAGATTGCAGCCCAGCTAAAACCCCCGATACGTACTTTTGCTGGTTAGCCAGAAATAAACCCGAGATACGATCAACGTAGACCGAAACAACTGAACGCAGTCACCACAAGGTCTGGTTGTGTCCTTGCTGAAGTCACCAATGTTATTCAAGAAGACAAACATATAACTGAAGTCAACCCAATTGCAAGCACAAACCAAGAAACTAAAAAAAATGTAGAGGTTGGGAAGGAAAAGAAAAAAGAGCAAGTTACCAAGGAACCAGAAGTCCCACCGTATAAGCCTAGAATACCGTACCCAGGTAGATTGAGAGAAACTAAACTGGACACTAGATTCCAGAAGTTTAAGGAAGCTATGAAGAAGCTATATGTCGATATTCCATTCCTCGATGCTCTTTTTGAAATCCTAGCTTCCTCCAAATACCTGAAGACTTTACTATCAAAGAAATATATGACTGAAGAACATGAGACTGTCAAATTAGCTCAAACTACTTCTAACATCATTCTTAATAAAATGTCGAAGAAGAAGAAGGACCCTGGATCCTTTGGAATCCAATGTTCTATCAGAAATACCTCTTACAAGAAAGGATTAGCCAATTTGGGGGCCAGCATATCCATTATGCCATTTTCCATGTGTAAAAGAATGGGTTTTACTGATTTTCTACCCACAAAATGACAACTCAATTGGCTGATTCTACCATCACTACACCTTTGGGAATTATTGAAGATATCTCTGTAAGAGTAGGGAAAGACTCGTATGTTCCCTGTGATTTTGTTATTATGGATATAAAAGAAGATCCGAGGTATCCAATTATATTTGGCAGACCTTTCCTTGCTACAGCCGGAGCACTAATCGATGTTGAAGCTGGCACCATTACCTTAAGATTAGGAAAGGAAGCTATTCAATTTAGAGTCTTTGACAGCTTAAAAGGTCCTATCATCCACAAAGAAGTTTTTCTTCTCAAAGCAATTGATAAAATGTCTCAGTTAAAGCAAGAACCTTTTGAATCGTCTGATGATTTGGAAAATGTCTTAACAAATCCAAAAGTTAAATTCTCAACCGACGAACTAGTTCAACAATGTCTGCAATATCTTGAACAAGCCGAAGAAACCCCCGAAGCTACCTTTGAGGAGTTGAAATATGTCACCGCTTTGGAAACCACAGAAGTACCCAAGACACCTGATATGAAATCCCTACCAGTTGGGCTCAAGCATGTCTTCCTTGACGAAGAAAAATTATGTTCGGTCATTATCAGTTCCACTTTAATAGACGTCCAAGAAGAAAGACTACTTATTGAATTAAGAAAGCACAAGAAAGTCATTGGATACAAGATGACTGACCTAACGGGAATAAATCCAGCTCTGTGTATGCACAAATTACCCATGGTAGAAGAAGTTTAAACCTTCACGGGAACACCAGAGAAAACTAAACCCAAATCTCAAAGAGGTGGTTCGCCTCGAGGTTCTTAAACTCCTAAAAGCTGGTTTCATTTATCCAATTTCCGATTCTCAGTGGGTTAGTCCAGTCCAAGTAGTCCCTAAAAAGGGGGGAACCACTGTCGTTTTGAATGATAAAAATGAACAGGTTCCCACAAGGACTGTCACCAGATAGAGGATGTGCATCGATTATAGGAAACTGAACAAGGCAACAAGAAAAGATCACTTCCCTCTACCTTTCCTTGATGAGGTCCTTGAATGTCTAGCCCACCAAAAATTATTTTTCTATATTGACGATTATTCAGGGTTTTATCAAATTCCGATACACCCTGAAGATCAAGAAAAGATGACTTTTACTTGCCCCTTCGGAACTTATGCCTTTAGAAGGATGCCTTTTGGACTATGTAATGCACCCACAACATTTTAGAGGTGTATGTCTGCCATATTCATAGGATTAACTGAGTCCATCATGGAAGTTTTCATGGATGACTTTTAAGTTTATGGGGACTCTTGTGACAATTGTTTGCTTAACCTCAATAGAGTGCTACAAAGATGCGAGGAAACAAATCTGATCCTTTATTGGGAAAAGTGTCATTTTATGGTGACAGAAGGAGTTGTCCTCGGGCATCGAGTAAGCAAAAGAGGGATTGAAGTGGACAAAGCAAAGATAGATGTCATTTCAAAACTGACACAACCAAAAGACATCAAGGGAGTACAAGCCTTTTTGGGCCATGTCGGATTTTATCGAAGATTTATCAAAGATTTATCAAAAATAGCAAAACCCATGTCTCACTTGTTGACTAAAGATGTGGATTTCAATTTTGATCAAGAATCTCTACGCAGCTTCATGACCCTAAAGAATGCCCTAATCTCGGCACCTATACTAAGAGCCCCTGACTGGTCACAACCCTTCGAGATAATGTGTGATTCCAGTGACTACGCTATAGGGGCAGTATTAGGGAAGAGAATAGATAAGAAACCCTATGTGATATACTATGCAATAAAAAATGATTGATGAAGCCCAAAATAACTATACAACTATCGAAAAAGAGTTCTTGGTAGTCATCTACGCTTTTGAAAATTTTCACTCTTATCTGATTGGATCAAAAGTCATAGTGTACACAGACTACTCCACAATAAAATATCTGATTCAGAAACAAGATGCAAAATCCAGACTTATTCATTGGGTGTTGATGCTTCAAGAATTCGATTTGGAAATAAAATATAAAAGTGGGGTAGGAAATGTCATCACCGACCATTTAAGTCATATTGAGCCTCAGGACAAAGACAACATACCTATCCGAGACTCTCTATGTGACGATCAACTCATGAAAGTCACCACTGGATTTCCTTGGTACGCCATTATAGTAAACTATCTGGCTACATGAATTGTCCACCCTGCTGCTTCCTACCACGACAGAAAGAAATTTCTTCATGACGTTAAGCAATACTTTTGGGATGAACCATATCTTTTCCAGTCTTAGAACATTGTCATTCTGGCCCCACTGGAGAGCACACAAATTCATAGAAGACCACCCTAAAGTCCTACAGTCAGGATTCTTCTGGCCAACAATAGCGAAGGATGCCCATGAATTTGTGCAATCTTGCAATAAATGTCAACTGTTTTGAGGGATATCGAAACAAAATGAAATGCCACTAACTCTGTGGTAGGAGATCGAACTTTTTGATGTATGGGGAGTGGACTATATGGGTCCATTTCCCCCATCTTATGGATTCTCTTATATTTTGGTTGTTGTGGGCTATGTATCCAACTGGGTAGAAGCTATACCCACTGTATCTTGTGACTCTAAGCCTGTTATTAAGTTGTTCAAGGATATCATCTTTCCTAGATTCGGAGTCCCTAGAACAGTTATATCTGATGGGGGGCACATTTCTTAGAAAGAAGCTTCGAAGATCTTCTACGAAGATACGGAGTAAAACATAAAGTCACTACGCCTTATCATCCGCAGACTAGCAGCCAAGTTGAAGTCTCAAATAGACAATTGAAGGCTATCTTAGAGAAAACTGTCAACATAAACCGCACGGATTGGTCCATCAAACTTTCTGATGCTCTCTTTGCATATCGTACTGCTTACAAAACACCAATAGGAACAACTTTGTTTCATTTGGTGTATGGGAAGTCGTTCCATCTCCCAGTTGAATTAGAACACAAAGCATGGTGGGCTATCAAACAATTGAATTTTGATTTCAAAAGTGTCGATGAATACAGACAACTACAATTACAAGAGCTGGAGGAACTAAGAATGGATGCCTACCAGAATGCTAGGATCTACAAAGAGCAAACTAAAATGTGGCATGACAACCACCTTAAAAGGAAAGATATCATTGTCGGAGACCAGATCCTTCTTTTCAACTCCAAACTTAAAATGTTTCCTGGAAAACTCCACACAAAATGGTTTGGGCCCTTCACTATCAAGCATATCTATCCAACTGGAGCTGTCATCATCTTTGATGACAATGGAGGAGAAAGGACTATTAATGGTCATAGACTGAAAAAATACTATACTCCAACCGATAAAAGTCCAAGACAAACTATCAACATTCAGGACTCCACAACATTAAACTGATCAAGTCAGAATTTCGTCGAGCCAGCGATGTAAAACCAAAGCGCTACTTGGAAGGCAACCCAAGAACTGAGTATCACCTATCTTTTTCATTTTTTTTAGCTTTTGATATTTTTTTTCTATCTCTCCTTGTTCAAAAAATATAAAAATTTATATAAGCAACCAAAACAAACATAAAAATATAAAAATCATTGACCAAATTAATTTTGTCCTAATAGTTTGGACCCAAAAGGTCTTAAAATAGTTTGGACCCAAACGGTCTTGAAACCATGTGGTCCTTACGGTCTTGAAACCGTTTGGCCCTCACTGTCTCAAAACCATTAGGTCCTCACGGTCATGAAACTGTTTGGCCCTCATGGTCTCAAAACCATTTGGACCCAAACGGTCTTGAAACCGTTTGGCCCTCACGATATCAAATCCGTTTGGACCTAAACGTTCTTGAAACCATTTGGTCTCAACGGTCTCGAAACTGTTTGGACCCAAACGGTCCCAAGACTGTTTGACCTAAGGAGAATTTGTACAGTCACCTCTCCTTTTTCTATAAATACTCCTCAACCCCTCCCTTTTTCTTTCCTTCAATTCTTGAATCTTCTCTTGCGCGAACCCTGTTCCATTCCTTCCAGTTTCTCTGCTCCCGCGCGACCCATTCACGCTCTCCGTTCACATCGATTCCGAGCTCGCTTCCACCATCTCAGCGCACGCTCGCGCAAGCTGCTCTGTCCTCTTCTCCATCGCTATGTCTGCCACAACCATCTCCTCATCATAGCAAGGTAGAGGACATTCGCAACCATCACCGCCACTACAACGTGTCTTCTCTTCTTTTTAGAATCACTGCTATCACCATTACTGCCACCGCTATTGCCACCGCAGACACCACCGTCGCTGGTGCCATCGTCACTGGCACCATTTTGGTCGCCCCTGCCGTTTCACATTCCTAACAGGTTTGGACCCAAATGGTCATGAAACTGTTTGGACTCAAACAGTCTTGAGACCGTTTGGACCCAAACGGTCGTTAAATCGTTTGGACCCAAACTGTCATGAAACCATTTGGAGTGCAACCGTTTGGACCCAAACGGTCATGAAACCATTAGAGTGCAACCATTTGGAGCCAAACGGTCTTGAAACCATTTGGAGCCAAATGGTCTTGAAACTGTTTGGACCCAAACGGTCTTGAAAATCATGATTTCACCCTTAACGATTTCTCTCCTAAATATTTTTTCAATGTTGTAATCCTTTCAACATTTTCTAACATATATGATTTCTTGTTCAAAATTACAGAATGGCCTCACATGCAAGGGATGTCACATGAGCAGTTGAAACTGCATTCTGGACCAGGGAGCAACTGCTAGAGTGCCGCTCGAAGCTTCAGTGCATCCTCGACATATGCGAAAAAATTGGAAAGACCCCATCAAAAGTTAACTTGCCCAAGGTCATACATGCCCTTGAGCGAGTCAACAAATGTTTAGCAGAAGATCATGTCGAAGAAATCGAAGAGATATCCTCCAATGATGAAGGCTCAGAGTACGCACCAAATTCTGAGGGGGAATCCACACCTACAAACCAACAAGGTAAAAGGAAGGCCCGGGCGGCCATTGAAGAAAGACCCACCAAAAGGCGGGCACAGAAGCAAGTCCGGCCCTCAATTGCAAGAGAATAAATCCTGGCAGAACACGCCATGCCTACTTCCACCACCGTAGAACCAACAACATCTGATCTGTATATCCAAAACCTATAGGCTGGTGACAAAGTGTTGCGCCCAACAAAGTATGTCTGCTCAAACATACTAAAAAGAATGGGAATTTATGACAAAGTTTTCACCTTAATCGGCAATGTGAATATCTCAAAACTCTACTTTTTCAAAGAAACTTCCTACGTTGAGCCCACGATAGAGTTCTTCACCTACCTTAATAAAGAAACTATGGATGCAAAAGATAAATTAAATGATGGAGGTGACCGTAGGCTGGTAACCTCACTTTTTGGAAAAAAGCCGGTCTTGACTGAGAATCTGCTAAATGAAATCTTTATCAACAATCAAGAACAGCTAAAGAAAGCTAAGGAGGAAGGCTTGGACCACTCCTAGTTCAACAGACACACCTTTTAGAAGTCCTTGACAGGGATTCCAAGCTACGAGGCAAAGACTTGCAAGGCCTCCAACATACATTCTGGCCTGGTGTGCACTCTGCACAAAATCATAACATGCACTCTTTTCCCCAGGATAGAGAGTGGGAACGTTATTATTTCAGACCTCTTTGTCCTATGGTCCATTCTCAAAGGGCACCCGGTCAACATAGGATGACAATTGATTCAGAAACACACATCTTTTGCCCTTGGAAAGGAAATCTTTGTGGGTGGTCACATAACATCAATTTTGAAATATCTTAAGATGGACATACCACTTCCCAAGTGCATAGTGATAAAAGGTGACATCCTAACAAATGAGCAGAGTCTAAAGAACTCATATATCATAAAGGAGGAGGATTCCAAACTTCATTATATCTTCTGCCCAACTATCAAAGCATCCTGGACACTACTACTGCTTCCAGAACTGGCTAACTATGACAAAGAAAAGCTTATCTTCACTGAAGAGGAGCTTTCCAACCTCCTAGCCTCGGTCAAAGAAAAAGAGAAAAAAAGCAAAGATAGGGCAGAAAGAGCATAGCATCACTGCCTCAGCAATAAGGCCAAAGAAAATACCATTGACACGGATTTCAAAACTATGCATACAACAACAACAGCAGTCGGGGACACCCACATCAAAGATCAACCCAGAGGCAGACCCACCACACAGTGTCGAGAACATAGTAAACCCAACACCAGAACCCTTCATCTTCAATCGGGATGTTGGGATTACCTCTACAAACACCGCCACCACACTACCACCTTCCACCATTCCACCATCCACCACTTTTCCACCATTTTCCACAATAATGCCCACCACAATTTCTTTCTCCACAACCACAACTTCCCCCGCATATTTCGCCTCACTCATTTTCTCTTCGGGTGTCCCATTCTCCACCTTGACGCCCGATCTCACCTTCTCTTCAACCACTTTCCCCTCGACATTCTCGGTTCCGCCTTTTCACCCGGGATGTCACCACCATTCTCATCCACCACCACCCTGATACCACTGGTGACTCCATCTACAGTCACCACACAATTTGTGGGTCCATCAATAGTGTCTCTTTCACAAGGCACTACCACCCCTCCACCCTGACCTCATCCATCTCACCCATCCATTTCTGGGGTCCCCTTTTCACAAGTCAGTGAGGAATTCAGACAACAATTTGATGCTATTCGAAACCTCCTCACCGACCCCTCTAACATATTACACTCCATTTTTTCTTGTGTGCAGGGACTTGCTACACATGTCTCCAAGATTGACGAATGGAACCACACCTTACCAGGCATCCTCTCAAGCATTCAACAATGGAAAGAAGCAGTAGCCCAGCTAGTCGACCGCATCGACGACCGCTTAAAACACCTGCCAGAGTTGGTACTTGAGATGAAAGGCCAACAAGAAGTGTTAGCCCAACAAGTTGATAGGGTCTCTAAGAAAAATCAACCTTTGCCTGAGACCCTTCGTGAGCTTCAGAAGCAACAAACTGCCCTAAGAATGTACTTGGACGACATCAATAGCAACCTCACATAGCTCAACCGTCGCTAAGAGGAGCACTCTAATAATGAACTCAATCATCTACATGCACAAGTAACTGATATATCAACATGACTCCTCTCTACTGAAGCAAGATATATAGATCATAAAGAAAGCCATGACACACTGCTCAAAACCCACGAGCACATACAAGTGGCACTCAAAGAATTACAAGCCATCCATCAGCAGTGTAAGAAAACATCGATCAAGAAAATAACAGATAAGGAAGCATATGATGATGAAGATGAAAGTGAAGACGATGATGAGGATTTTGATTCCTCAGCTGACTCCAACAACGACAGCTCCTCCTCAGATGATCAACCCGACGACCCAGGCAATGCTAGATAGGGCACCAGCCGAGGGGCAGAACCTGTAGAGAAGGGAAATAATAGAGACCACCAAGAAGGTGGAAATAAAGATACCAAGTCCCCCGATAATAATGACAATGTAACGATGTCATATGGGGATCAATTCTTTAACTTCTTAGCTATGGGATCCCTAGGGGATGCTGCAAAAGAAGCTATTTTTGCTGAGTTTCAACAATGCATAATGGAAACCAACATTAGCCCACCCACAACAGCCATTCATCAACATTCTGCTCCAAAGCAATATGCACCCCTCCCCCGGAACAGGAGGAATCTGACATAGTGAGTCTCAACACAAATGATAGACTCGACTCTGGAGATGACTCTAACAAAGATGAAGATCTTCCTCAACTTTTGGACGACAGCGAGCAGAATTCACTTCCTCCACCACAAGACCTTCCCCCGTCGCCACCTCTACATCACAAGATGAAAGACTGGGACATGGCGGCCATCTCTACATTAGATGTTCAAGACATATTTATCCTGAACACTATTGTAGATGATGCCAAGAACGGGGGACATCATCTATAACAATACGAAAACAAAGCGTAGGTTGACACACAAAGACTTTCGTATTCTCCTTCAACCACAATCGGAGGTGAAGATGGCTATCTTTCACGTCCTCCTTGCTAACACTATAGAGAAATTCCGGAACCCAAAGAAGTTGCAGCCTATTTTCAACGCTTCACATGTTCTATCCTTATCCCTATTACACAAGGACTTACAGGCAAAGTCCATAGAACGACTGTGAACCGGTCTTGCACAAAAGGCACGCTACATCACAGTGCCCTTTAGAGTTTCCAGGCACTGGCTGCTAATGATCGTCGACATTGAGGCCCGCGACGCCAAGGTGTACAACTTCTGCGCCAGTGAGCTAATAGTCAGACAGATAATTTTTGCTGGTTTAGAAGTCGAGGAAGCATGATGCATTCCTTTCCAGCTTCTCAAAGTAATATGGGTTGCCTGCCCGTCTCTTTGACATGGTTGGAACCAACCCTGGTTCCAAATCATCAACCCAACAATCCAAACACTAGAAGGTTCAGGGGATTGTACTTTCTGTACAATAAGATTCACAGAAGCACTCAATAGACAAATCCCCTTTACCGAGTTAGCCACAGAGGGTATGCACTCTCTACGAGGATGTTATACCATGGAGCTTATCTATGACAGATGGTTCTTCAAGGACCTGACTATGGCATAAGACGACATCCCTCGATACCTTTTTTCTGCTATCCAACGTCCACAAAAGCGTCCATACAAAAAAATTCTAAAGGAGTTGGACAAAAAGCAACAACAGACCGCCAAGGTCCCAGAACAACCCCAATGGGACCCTTATACTTTCGATATGGTGGATGACAAGGGGGACATCGATTTGTTAACCGGGGCCACCATCAACAGATTATCCCAACCAATGGTGCCTCTATCTACCATACAACCAACGTTTCCAAACATTGACCTTGCCGCATGTAAGAGCCTTTCTGATAATGAACTTAGACTCATCATGTCTACGCTATACGCAGAGAATGATGAGCATGTTTTCCTGTAAGGAAATATTCTAATAATGGCAGATTCACTCTGTGAAACGGTACACGTTAAAGGTTCTTTATCCATGAGCATGATGACTGCCTACCAGTTTCTTCTAGCATGAGACCTGCCTACAGTTTATATGGCATCAACATACATGAAGGATGATTTACTCAGATCTAAGAACTCTGGAACCATGGAGGCCCTTATCTCGTATCTTCAAAATACAACTCTGAAGTTCATTATGTTTCCTTTTCTTCACTCCGAGCATTGGATGTTGCGGCAAAAAACTTACACGAGGGAACTACAATCATTTACAATAACTCTGACAGCCAATTCAATCCAAACCAAAAAGAGTATTCCGTTACAGCAAAGACACCCATGGAGGAAGTGGCGAAGGACTATGTCGAACGACTACATGATCTTCTCGGCAAGCACACAAAGGCGTACAACAATGATCATTTTCACCACCCAACCTTCAGCCACAGATGTCCCCAGTTGATCAGAGAATCTAACGACTGTGATTTCCACATCCTTTATTGGATGTATACCCTTACTATCCTTGGTAAACACGTGGAGGACATGAAAGACTGGATTATCACGCTTTACGTGGAAAATTTGCAGCTAATCTCCTATGATTGTATGGAGCAAGTAAGGGATTAACAGAACTATGATACCCTTGCCCATGTACTTCTCAACCTATCACCTTGACACTCTGAGGATAGAGTGGATGATAAGTTGGGGGGGTACACTGGGCAAGGGCGAGGTATTAATTTCAAACCTTCTTCTCTCTACTCTTCCATTTTCTTTGTTTCTTCTGCACAATTTGTTTTAACACTTAATTCTTTTGATAATTTCTTGGATAGAATAGCTTTTGTACATAAGACAACATTCTTTTTAGAAAAGGGACACCCCTATCTAAGATATAGACAAAGTAGTCTTCACTTACATAAGTAGGATTTAGGCATGTAATGGTGAATTAATAAATCACCTCCATACACAATTTTCATGCTTTTGCTTCAATTTTACACCAGACTCTCCATAGGTTAACATTGTGGCCGAAACAAGCCAAACACTCTTAAGGACGGGAGGGAACTAGGTGAAATCCAAATCAAGGAACCTCGCAAGTGGACCACCAAGTACAAAACCAAAACAAGTGCATGTTTGAAAACTCTAGGGAACAATTTTCTACTTTTCAAAAAGAGGCTTGGCAGCCCAATTAAATCCCTAAATACCCAATTCCTAAGCCGGTGAGCATATGAATAAAAGCCAGAGTGTTGAATAAAAACATGAGAGTTGTGCCATTCATAAGGACCTATATGAAGAGCCAATAAAGATATTTCCCGGTCGATACATTCAGCTGCCCTCACAAAGGCAGATGTGTCGCGCTCGGTAGTGAGATCTTAAGGTCTCCACATATATGAAAAAGCTGACAAAGGTCTTGCCGGCCGGTACATTTAGTTGCCCTCACAAAGGCAGATGTATCTCGCCTGGTAGTGAGACCCTAAAAGTTTAGATAAACCCTCCCCCCTTAGAAGGGGGAGTTACACATCAGCCTTCAACCAACCCTCATACCTATCTTAGCTCCCGGTAGGATTTTCAAAGAAGTATAAAACTGCTTAGAGTCAAAGACATGCATAGAATGCGATAAAGGAAAGGGTGGTCCCAACGCGAGTTACGCGATACGAAAGAAACCTGAGCTCCACGCAACTCCTAATACCCGAATGAGTCGGTGCAAGTAGAAACCATTTGGGGTTAATTAATGATGTGATTGATGAAGATTTAATGGCTCAAATTGATTTGATTATGATTAATTTTAGAAGGATGATCAATGGATTGCAAACCCTAATTGATTGATTGAAGAATTTCTAATTAAATTGGATCGATTACTTAGTTGATGGTCCAAATGGTCTCAAGACCGTTTGGAGGCAAACGGTCTCCAGACCGTTTGAGACCAAATGGTCTTAAGACCGTTTGGAGGTCAAAAGTTGTGATGGATGATTGGAGATCCAAGGGTTGTAATTAGATGTACTCTCAATGGTTCATTGATGATCGATTCAATAAAGCAAACCCTAAAATCAATCAATTGGTTGAGGGAAACCCTAGATGATCCAATCGGTTTCAAGATGCTTTGGACCAAAAGGTCTTGAGACCATTTGGGATCAAACGGTCCTCAGACCGTTTGGAGGGCAAACGGTCTCAAACCGTCTGATGTTCATTTGGTTTCATTTGAGCATACAGTTTCAAAACCGAATGAAGGAGTTAGAGCAAGACCGAATGGAGGTCAAGTATTCAAGATCGTATAAAGGTCTAATACCCCAAGACCGTTTGAAGGTTTAATTGATTTAAATCTTATAAGTACAATCAACCCCATGATTGTTGATGATGTTTATCAAAGGTAATTACAATGGTTGTTACCTTCAAGGTACTTAAGTGATTAGTACCTTTTGAGTGGTTAATTTTTTATGCTTATGGAAGCAAGGACTTATGTCAACCCTTCATTCAAGTTGAGTTAACTTAATTTAATCAAGTTGAAGTAATTAATATCTTGGAGAGGATGGGAGAGAGAGAGAGGGATCCATACATGTGTAATAATCATGTAATGGTTAAACCTCAACACTTTCAACATGAACATAATATGTAATTAGGGTATGATCATTTGTAAAGAGATCATGAAACCCTAATTGAGAAGGTTGATGAACCCTAACCCTAATTTAGGGCAATGCTACATGAAACCCTAATCCAGGGTAATGGTGTAACTCTAATCTAGGGTGATGATATGAGAAATCCCAATTTAGGGTAATATAATGAGAAACCCCAATTTAAGAGAATGCTTCATGAAACTCTAATTAAGGGTGATGTCATGTGAAACCCTAATTAAGGGTGATGTCATGTAAAACCCTAATTAAGGGTGATGTCATGTGAAACCCTAATTAAGGGTGAAGTCATGTGAAACCCTAATCAAGGGTGAAGTCATACGAAACCCTAATTAAGGGTGATGTCATGTGAAACCCTAATCAAGGGTGATGTCATGTGAAACCCTAATTAAGGGTGATGTCATGTGAAACCCTAATCAAGGGTGATGTCATGTGAAACCCTGATTAAGGGTGAAGTCATGTGAAACCCTAATCAAGGGTGAAGTCATGTGAAACCCTAATTAAGGGTGAAGTCATGTGAAACCCTAATCAAGGGTGATGTTAAGTGAAACCATAATACAGAGATGTGATGTGAACTCTAATCCCAGGTTGATGCTATATAATGCTATATGAAATCCTAACCATGATATAGGGTAAAAGTATGTGAAGCCCTAATTTTGGGTTATAAAGCATGAAACCCTAATCTTGGGCAATATGATGATAAACCATAACCCTAACTTTGGGTTGAGTTGAGAAACCCTAATTTCAGATAATGTTATGTGAAACCCATATATGGGGAGATATTATGTGAACCTTAATTTATAAAGATGGAAAACCATATTCCTAATAATGGAATAGTGACTAATATATTGAAAAGTAAAACACCAAAAGAGGTTGATAATGGATATCTTTATATCAATAGTTCCTTAATTCAAGATGAGTCCATATCATTGATAATGGTTGCATATTTTAAATAAGTGACTTATGAACAATACATTACATGATAAATGTGATGAACTGGTGCATAAAATATTAGGATGGGAGATACCCTAATACAAGATAAGTTGATGAACTTAAGATAAAGGTGATGAGGGAAGTGATACATCAAGACATGATAGATATCATTTCCAGCACCTCAAGATTGATACACCTTGATGTATTCTAAATCCAATATGCTTGGATGAGTAACACATGAAGTGTGTCATGTCAATTGTTACATTGAGATGTAATGCACTTTGATTAGTGTAGGATAATATGCCTTATGAAAAGGTTAAGCCAAAACAATAAAGAATTATGTATTGATATTCTGGTAAAGTGGAGAGAGGAACTTACACCTTGTGTTGATAATTCATTCAATGATAAATGATGAGAATAAATAAGCATGATTAAATGCTTATGTTATTAATGTTGGCTCCTAGCTATGTGGAGCAATACATTAGGGCTTGATCATTAATAATATGATCTTGAAAACCTAAATGGTTATTTATGGAAAACCCTAATGGAGGGTGATGATATGTAAGAGAAATCCTAACCCCAAATAAGGGAATGGTGATGCTACTCTTACATTGCATAAGTGCTGATATATAATATTGATATAATTGTTATTATGTAATGATCATACAGGTGATCATGAGATGACGAGCATAGCTAGGTATGAGCTATGATGTGTTAATTATTTAAATGCTTTATGGGCCTTGTGAGCCATTATATGTATTGTTGCCTAGTAAGAGGTAACAAGAGACCATTAGTGTCAGAATTTGCTGGATGGTGAAACGGGTTGTTCCGCGGCATAACATGGAATGCATATTTTTGAATATGCGGGGGTGATGGGCGAAAATATCCTTACGCCCTAATGGAGGAATTGATGCGAGATAAACATTAAATCTCTCAATCCTTCATTATATATGTCAGGGTGGATGTATCACTAATCCCCCGATAATGGGATGGATGTATCATGAATCTCCCGATAATATTAACGTCAGATCGATGTGAGATAAACATGAAATCTCTCAATTGCGAAGAGAGTACAGCATGCCACTATAACTCTATAGTGAAGTTGCCAGTATACCCTGGAAATCTATTTAGCAGAGACACAATATGTCCTACATTGAATCTCGTACTGACCGAGATAAGGGAGGTCATGGCAACCGGCTCTTCCATTGACCTTGTATGGCACCGATTTTGACTTCGCAATGGTCGGTTGGAGTATGAGCAGTATACCTCATCTCCTCAGGGCATAAGCGTGATTGTAAAATGTAATTAGTCGCATAACATGTTTGTTTAAGGATTGAATATGAGAAATTATTGGCTGATGTTACATATCTTTATGCATCTTTAGTTAATAGATGATATATTTATGATTCCTTACATTCCTTGCAAAGAAGATAGATGATTTATAATCTACCATGGGTAGATGCAATGTTCTTCTTAAGAAAGAAAATTATCTTATTCTCTGCATACAATGATTAATACTGTTGTTAATATAAAAGAACTTCTGCTCGGCTTATTACTATTTATCTGCAATAATAATGTTTCTGGCAGAGAGTTATATCTCTCACTGGGACAATTTTCAATTGTCTCACCCCCGTGGGATCTAACTTTTTAGGTAAACACAAAAGAAGAGGCAGAAACCCTATAACAAGGGGAGAGCAGCAACAGCAACAGGGACAACTATAAAACTCCATGTGGAGACTCTGTATGTCATATTTTTTTTGTATAGAAAGTCCTATGTGTCGTCTCTATACTCTTAGGTCCTCGGAGTCAGTAGATAGTGCTTTTATCATCAATCTGAGATTTTGGATTGAACGCCTCGAGGTTCTATGTTGCTTATGTATAGTTTGGCAAAGCAACTATTGTATGTAATTTTCAAGAAGAGATGGTACATGGTATGTACTTGTGAACAAGAATGTATATGTAATACTTTGGTTCTTATTATAAGAGTTTCCTAAAATTTGATCTCTTTGAAAAAGGTTTTAATTTTTAGTGATTTTCAGTAATCCACTGTTAACGTTCGCTTCCGCTTAAGTAAATCATGTTTTTGTGAGTTGGATGCCACAAGTTTAGTGGTATCAGAGCTCTAGGTTCGCTGTGTCTACAGAGACATAGGATTAAGGATGTTGAGCCTGTTCTAGTGTCTCCCAATTTATCTGATAGTGTCTTCTACTCATATAGGAGAAGAAGAACTTAAATATTGTCTGGATCACACGAAGAACATGCTGCTGAGAGTACCAATATTGCACCAACAGAAGGTGCAAGGGACCAGGCAAGAGAAGAACAACTGCCCAAGAATCCCCAAGATGAACCAACTATGATAAGGAATCTTCCTTTTGATATCACTGTTGGGCAGGTTAGGACTGGAATAATGCGTATGGTGGACCATGTATTAGCAATACAACCTAGATTACCAACCCCTAATGATGAAGTTTTGGACACCAACAAAATTCTTGCTCAACATCAGCATGTTGGAGCAATGAATAATGATGAAAGGAATAGGTTACAACCTGAAGTCAGGATTTGCTACAAGTGTAGGCAGCCTGGACATATCAGAAAAGATTGTCTAGGAAAGTATAATGAGGAAAGAATTTAGAAAAGGCCTATCCAAACTCGAGATCAGAGGCCCAGAAGTTCCAAAAAGGGGAAGTTTTTAGTACCCCCGATACAGACAAGGTCTACTGCACTAGGGAAAAGGCTACCCAGAAAGGGTAAAGGACCTTTTAGACCATATTAAGAGTGTAGAACCTGTCACCGGTGTAGACAGGTAGGACATCTAGTAAGATATTGTCCAATTGGAAACACAATGGTAACCCAACCACCGCGGCAGAGATATCAGGGTCATCAGAGGAAACAGTTCTCTGGTGGCATTCGAGGATGTGGATAGACGTCCCAGGCAAGATCAACTGCATTAAATAACAAAGCACAAGGTCAACATCAGGCAACAGTAAGATTCTATGAAAAGAATCAGCCTGAGGCAGTAGACAAACTACGAGGTGAGACAATTCAGATGAAATAGTTACTTTCTAATATATTGTTTCATGATCGCATGTGTTAAATATAAGAAAGCAGTTGTTTTTGAGCTTTCTTTGACTAAGTCATATGAGGACACAAGAAAGATGAGGACTCATATTTTACTAAGTATTCCTTTAAATGCTTTATAATTTCTCTTATATGTGTGATAAAGTATGAGATATAGAAGTAATGCCTGAAGGAAATATAGGAATATTAAATCCTGTGTTTATGATGATATGAAAAGTAAGGAACATGATAGTAAATAAAGTGCATACTACCTAACCTTAGTACTTGTATACCCTTTCCAGGTATATGATTATTGGAGATAGGGAAAGTATGGAACTCTTAGATTGTTATCTTTCTGATTACTATGATCAAGTAGTCATTATGAAACAATCTAGTGAGCATAAAGAAACTAGAAATATGACATGGATATTATTTTATCACATCCTTAGTACAATAAAGTGGAATCTAAAATGATCTCAGATCCATCTGTGTGTATGAGGAAATAAAAGTATAATCCTCATGATAAAGAAAATGAGACAAGGGAGATGATCCATGTATGATAAAACCCTATGTAAATAGTAAAGATCTTTTCCCATGATGTGGAAATGGGAAATGTGATAAAATCACAAAATGTTCATAAATATGTTAGACAATAAAAAAGGAATGAGTAATGACATGTAATCATCCTTATAATTCCTTTACTAAAGGCAAGGAACCTAGGATGAAATAAGAATAAATGACTTATGAACAGTTGAAAGTTCATACAATGATGAGAAGAGATAATAATCTTTTCTCTTTGATAAACAACCATGGATGATAATGGGGTGATAACATAAATATGTTTCTTTGTGTTCTCTTCTTTTTGGAACATAGCAATCAAGTGAGTACTATGACACTTGACGTGAATGGATTAGAAATAATCCTATGATGGATACTTAGAAAAGTATCAGTTCATCTTAGACTTTGGTTCCAAGATAAAGATGTATGTAACAAAGAATGTTCCAAAGATGAAAGAAATATCTTCTTATATGTGTGACTTTGGTAAAAACAACAGAGAAATGGAAATGATGAGTATGTGATGTGTCTTTGATACATGTGATGGATACCAAGGTAAGAAATTATGGCATCTAAGAAATATCATGCGGTATGGAAAACTAAAAGCATAACTCCTAATTAAATGACTTATGTTGGTTACCTGGAATGGCCAACTATGAAATCAGTCTAATTACATAAAATAGTATGGACATCACATGTTAGGGGTTTATGCTCTGCATAAACATAACATCGACAAGAATGTATTAATTGAAGGAATAATTGTAAAATCATTGTGGGAAAAGCATATCAAGCTAAAAGTAATTCTTTAAGATACCTTTAAGATAAGTTCTTAATTGATAGGTAACCTCCCCTTTAAGATAGTTGATACAAGTAGTAAGAAAGTTTAGTGTTGTGTCAACATATTGGATGACACACCACATGTATGAAGATACTTGTAGTCACAAGTGAGTGACAAAAGGTAACTCTGGTTTTTCCTTGGAAGTGGAATACTAAACTAAATGAGGAGTATGGGAGACTCCCCAGAATCAAGAATCATGTCATAAGAAGTTATAAGTTTAGAAAGGTGATATATTTGTAAGATTTGATACCTAAGTTAAATAAGGTATGTATAATGTTTCTCTAACCAGGAAAAGCATTATCTGATGCAGAGTTGACTCTACAGTCAATAATGAATAGGACAGTAGAGTATGTGTCATGTGTGACTGATTTTATGATAACCTTGTGTGGAAGAACTTTTTGTTGATCAAAGTTCTATGGAATCTCCATGACATTAGTATGTTATGTGGAGACTTGATGATATGATGAATAAATAATATCTGTCTTCCTTTACTTGGGATTTCGGGGACGAAATCCTTGTTAGGGGTTTATAATTGTAACATCCCTGACCTGGGTTATGCTTTAACCCTAGATGTTTTGTTTAATAAATTTAATTATATGCTTGCCATTATCTTTTGAAAAGTAATTAAGTCTCCAGAGGAACTTATGTTTCAATTTAGTCCTTTTTAAATAATGTTGAAACAATGCTTTACTTGTTTTGGACTAAAGTGCAAATTACCCAAGTTGAGGTGTTAACTTGCAAATATTACATGATAAAATGTTCCTCAAGTGTTTAAGCATCATAAGAATGAAAATGATGCAGAGGAAGGGCTTGTGAAAGCCTGAGCACCAAGAAAGAGCTTATTAAGCAATGTTTGTGCAATAAAACCTAGTTTTGGTATCATGTGCAATTTACTCTAAACCTAGGGTTCAATATGCAAAATACAACCTCTAATGAGTCCCTCATGTTTCTTGGCATCATGTAGAGAAAATAAAATGAGAGGGTCATTTCATTTGAATCACTTTGGAAGAGAGAGAATCTCGATATTAAAATAATCAAGATTTAAGCATAATTGAAACCCTAATTCAATTTAATGCAAAAATAAATATACTAATTGAATTGCCCTTCAACCAAAAGTGTAATGGTTGAATTTGAATAAGAATGGACGTCCTTGTGCCCTGCAAAGGCAACGAAATATCTAAAGTGAGTGGAGAGCCCACTCACATTAGTTAAAGGAAAAGTAATATCCACTCAATTTTGGATATTATTATTATAATGGTTAAGGTGCTTAAATTGCTTTCTTTTAATTCATGGATAATGAAGAAAAATTACAAGGTGGAGGAGATGGATTCGTATACAAGGGATTTAGGGGAGTATGTGGCACCAATTTTGAGAATTAAAAGATTATTATAACACTTTCTCTCTCATTGAAATTCCCTTATAAACATCTCATTTCCAACTCAAATGAAAGGCTTTTTCGACCCTTCTTTCTTTCCTTGCTTTGGCCATGCACAAAGGAGATTAGGATCAATAGGAGAAAGTAGCCCAACCTATAGGTAAGCTCCATAGTCATCTTCAACCTTGATTTCATGGTGGAAATCGAAATTCAATGCTTAATTTCTTCTTTTCTCCATTCAATCTTCAACCTTGATCATTCTTTGCACAAAAAGACTTGAGAACGGGCCTTGGACAATTGAGGGAGCTTCATTCACCATTGAGGACGTGAAGATTGAAGCTTGGATTTAGTTTTGAAGGCGGTTTATATAACTTGAACCCTTTAATATCATTATTGCTTGCAATTTATTCAATTTGTGTTGAACCTTTCTTCTCTCTCGATTTCCTTTTGATTAGTTGTTGAAATCACCATAAGAATCACAACTAATTTCGAAGGTTTGAAGATTAAAGATGATGATGTCATCATAAGAATACACCTCAACAAAGGAAGGTTCAATCGGTTTTCAAAACCGATTGAGCTAATTCAGTTTCAAAACTGATTGAATTGATTTGGTTTCAAGACCGAATGGACAATTGAGTTCAAGACTGAATGGGTAGTTGAACTCAAAACTGAATGGGTAATTTACTCCAGACCGAATGGGTAATTGTACCCAAGACCGAATGGGTAAATTACTTCAAAACCGAATGGGTTATTGACTTCAAGATCGAATGGTTAATTGAGTCCAAAATCGAATGGGTAATGGATCTCAAGACCGAATGGGTAAATTAAACTTCAAAACCATTTGGGGTTAATTGCTGATGTGATTGATGAAGATTTAATGGATCAAATTTATTTGATTATAATTAATTTTAGAAGTATGATCAATGGATTGCAAACCCTAATTGATTGATTGAAGAATTTCTAATTAAATTGGATCGGTTACTTGGTTGATGGTCCAAATGGTCTCAAGACCATTTGAGACCAAACGGTCTTAAGACCGTTTGGAGGTCAAAAGTTGTGATGGATGATTGGAGATCCAAGGGTTGTAATTGGATGTACTCTCAATGGTTCATTGATGATCGATTCAATAAAGCAAACCCTAAAATCAATCAATTGGTTGAAGGAAACCCTAGATGATCCAATCGGTTTATAGATGCTTTGGACCAAATGGTCTTGAGACCGTTTGAGTCCAAACAGTCTTGAGACCGTTTGGGATCAAATGGTCCTCAGACCGTTTGGAGGGCAAATGGTCTCAAACCGTTTGATGTTCATTTGGTTTCATTTGAGCATATAGTTTCAAAACCGAATGAAGGGGTTATAGCAAGACCGAATGGAGGTCAAGTATTCAAGATCGAATAAAGGTCTAATACCCCAAGACCGTTTGAAGGTTTAATTGATTTAAATCTTGTAAGTACAATCAACCCCATGATTGTTGATGTTGTTTTTCAAAGGTAATTACAATGGTTGTACCTTCAAGGTACTTAAGTGATTAGTACCTTTTGAGTGGTTAATTTTTTATGCTTATGGAAGCAAGGACTTATGTCAACCCTTCATTCAAGTTTAGTTAACTTAATTTAATCAAGTTGAAGTAATTAATATCCTAGAGAGGATGGGAGAGAGAGAGGGATCCATACATGTGTAATAATCATGTAATGGTTAAACCTCAACACTTTCAACATGAACATAATATGTAATTAGGGTATGATCCTTTGTAAAGAGATCATGAAACCCTAATTGAGAAGGTTGATGAACCCTAACCCTAATTTAGGGCAATGCTACATGAAACCCTAATCCAGGGTAATGGTGTAACTCTAATCTAGGGTGATGATATGAGAAATCCCAATTTAGGGTAATATAATGAGAAACCTCAATTTAAGAGGATTCTTCATGAAACTCTAATTAAGGGTGATGTCATGTGAAACCCTAATTAAGGGTGATGTCATGTGAAACTCTAATTAAGGGTGATGTCATGTGAAACCCTAATTAAGGGTGATGTCATGTGAAACCCTAATTAACGGTGAAGTAATGTGAAACCCTAATGAAGGGTGAAGTCATGTGAAACCCTAATTAAGGGTGATGTCATGTGAAACCCTAATCAAGGGTGATGTCATGTGAAACCCTAATGAAGGGTGATGTCATGTGAAACCATAATAAAGGGTGATGTCATGTGAAACCCTAATTAAGGGTGAAGTCATGTGAAACCCTAATCAAGGGTGAAGTCATGTGAAACCCTAATTAAGGGTGAAGTCATGTGAAACCCTAATCAAGGGTGATGTTAAGTGAAAACCTAATACAAAGATGTGATGTGAACTCTAATCCTAGGTTGATGCTATATAATGCTATATGAAACCCTAATATGAAATCCTAACCCTGATATAGGGTAAAAGTATGTGAAGCCCTAATTTTGGGTTATAAAGCATGAAACCCTAATCTTGGGCAATATGATGATAAATCATAACCCTAACTTTGGGTTGAGTTGAGAAACCTAATTTCATATAATGTTATGTGAAACCCATATATGGGGAGATGTTATGTGAACCTTAATTTATAAAGATAGAAAACCCTATTCCTAATAATGGAATAGTGACTAATATATTGAAAAGTATAACACATAAAGAGGTTGATAATGGATATCTTTATATCAATAGTTCCTTAATTCGAGATAAGTCCATATCATTGATAATGGTTGCATATTTTAAATAAGTGACTTATGAACAATGCATTACATGATAAATGTGATGAATTGGTGCATAAAATATTAGGATGAGAGATACCCTAATACAAGATAAGTTGATGAACTTAAGATAAAGGTGATGAGGCAAGTGATACATCAAGACATGATAGATATTACTTCCAACACCTCAAGATTGATACACCTTGATGTATTCTAAATCCAATATACTTGGATGAGTAACACATGAAGTGTGTCTTGTCAATTGTTACATTGAGATGTAATGCACTTTGATAAGTGTAGGCTAATATGACTTATGAAAAGGTTAAGACAAAACAATAAAGAATGATGTAATCATATTCTGGTAAAGTGGAGAGAGGAACTTATACCTTGTGTTAATAATTCATTCAATGATAAATGATGAGAATAAATAAGCATGATTAAATGCTTATGTTATTAATGTTGGCTCCTAGTTGTGTGGAGCAATGAATTAGGGCTTGATCATTAATAATATGATCTTGAGAACCTAAATGGTTATTTATGGAAAACCCTAATGGAGGGTGATGATATGTAAGAGAAATCCTAACCCCAAATAAGGGAATGGTGATGCTACTCTTACATTGCATAAGTGTTGATATGTAATTGATATAACTGTTATTATGTAATGATCATACAGGTGATCATGAGATGATGAGCATAGCCAGGTATGAGCTATGATGTGTTAATTATTTAAATGATTTATGGGCCTTGTGAGCCATTATATGTATTGTTGCCTAGTAAGAGGTAACAAGAGACTAATGGGCTTTGACCGCCATGTGAAATACTTGTGTAGCAAGTATCATGTTTACCTTGGTCAGATGACTTGAAGGTATTAGTTACCAGATAAGTGGTAACAAGTGTTATTTGATGAATTGAGGGTTTGAATACCCATATTCCATAATCATGATGATGAGATGTTAAGGGAGGAGAATGCCCATGATGTGACAAGGGATTAAGATCCCAATGTTCTATAAAGTTTTGAAAAGTACTTGATAGATGAATTATACTTTTCTTTATAGCAGTTGTCATAATAATGTTTGAGAACTTGACTGATGCTAAAAGAATATAGTAATGCACATAATTAATCAAGTGGAATATTATCATGTAGTGCCCTAGCCATATAACCATCAGTGTCAGAATTTGCTGGATGGTGAAACGGGTTGCTCCGCGGCATAACCCTGAATGCATATTTTTGAATATGCGGGGGTGATGGGTGATGGAGCTAGAACTTACACCAAAAGATTACTCTTCCAATGGAAGTCCTAATATGCACCAAAAACCCTAGGGAGTTGATGTTCTCTCTAGGTTTACCTACAACTGGTGCTAGATAAATGCTCCAACCCCACAAGAGTGTGGAAGCCTTATCATAGTACAGATTTAGGATCGAACCCAAAGGACAACATTAAGAATCTGAGTGTCTTTTTCTTGTTTCGTATCGATCTAAGTTAATCATCTAAGACCAGAAGTTTGATTTGAGTTATTTAACCTAAAACATGCAAAAGTAAAGGCAAGAATAAAAACTAGTTTAAGGATTAAAACTAAGATTAGCAGATGATGATGGATCACTGGGGTGATGCGGGTATTCACCACCACTACACATGAATTGTACTTGTACCAAACGTAGCAAGACTTGTAAGCAGGACACATGGATGTTGTACAATACCGATGTCTTATAGGACAAGAGTAATGCATACATCCTTCACGGGTTGAGTAACTCTCATCCGGTACGTATCTACATGTCAATGAAGATATGTAGTCTCCGAAGAGAAAATCTTACTCAACCTCGTGAAACGTGCATCGGAAAACTAACAAGCGAGCGATAATTACCAAATCGATTAGTATCCTTATAGACTATCCCTCTTTCGAGGATATAGCTACGAGAAACGTGAGAGTGTTGCAACGTCAGCCATTCTCGAACGAATGGTCAAGTACTTTGCACCACTCTCTCCTCAGAGTGTGTTTCTTGACCTGTCAAGGTCACACTTTTGTACGTCAACTGATTCCATTTCATAGTACAAAAGTACAACGATGGAGGTGAGTTTACTCCACTCCTTCGAAAGCGTTCCTAGATACCGAAACGGGTGCGCGGTGGATACACGCACCAGAAACCAAAACTAAATCGGTATTCGAGTCTCAAGAGCGGTCGTAGACAAACCACAACGAAAGACAATAGATGCATACAAGAACGCGGACAACATTCAAGCATGTCTGAAATGATTTAGTATTGAAACGGAATGATAACATCTTTTTAGTACAAGATACAAAACACGGGCAGTGGGGCCAGTCCCCGCACCCCAGTGGATGGAACTACTCGCTCCTCATAGAGGGAGCAACAAAAAAAGAGAAGAGAGAGAAAGAAAGCATCGTCGGAGCAGAAGAGTAGATCTGTGACAACCCGGTGTAGATCGTCGCAGTCTCCGGGACTGCTCCGTCGTGGTCGATGTCGTTCGTTTCTCCGCCTCGATCTTCGGATCAACCTCCGGAATTGCAAGAGTAGGGTAAGGTGGAGCTATGGTGTGAGAAATGGTGAGATGGTGATGGAACAGCCTTCTAGAGCTGCGCCCGGACTGGCAGCTCACCGGATCTGGACTCAACTCGGGATTCTGGGGCTGTGTGTGAAATTTGGGCGGAAACGGTGCTCGGGCAGTCTGGCGGCGTTCCGGCACTGGTCCCAGTCTGGCAGCCTTGGGCCGCCGTCAGATGGGATGCCTAATGGGGACCCTTGGGGTCCTATTTATAGGCACTGGACTGGCTCTCACATTTTTTTGTGTGATTCCAGACCGAAAATATCTTATCCAAACGGTTTACATTTTACTCTCTTCCATTCGGTTTCTGTTCTCTCGGTCACGCTGTGTGCAAGCATGCACTCTTCGCGGTCTTAATACTTGCTTCAGCCCTCGCGGTCTTGCTACTTACTTCAGCCCTCGCGGTCTTCAGCCTTCGCGGTCTCGATCTCACTTCAGTCCTCGCAGTCTTAGTGCTCTCGGTCTTGCGCTTCTTCTTTTCCTCTCGGTCTTGCACTTCTTCTTTTCCTCTCGGTCTTGCTCTTCCTTTTCCTCTCGGTCTTGCCTTTCTCTCGGTCTTGCTCTTCCTTTTCCTCTCGGTCTTGCCTTTCTCTCGGTCTTGCCTTTCTCTCAGTCTGCAGAGTCGGTTTCATGCCCTCTCGGTTTCTGCTGCCAATTCATTCAATCTCATTTGCCTCGTACGGACCATTCGGTTTCAGCTGTCCATGTACTGCTGTGATCATTTGGCCTTCACGTGGGAGTCACTTTATTCAGCCAAATGGTTGCAGCTCGCTGCATTCACCCTCTCATTCGGTCCTCATTGGTTTGACCTTTTCAACCAGCTCACACAGTTTGGTTGCTTTGCTTTTCTCCATTCGGTTTGGCTGCATGCGTAGGTGCAACAGTTGCTGCTGCAATACTCCATTTAACTCATGTGAACACTACTAGCCTTCCTAATACTCCATTCAATCGTGCCTTGCGTTCTCCATGCATCGCAAGCCAGCGGTTTCATTCTTTAATTAGTCATTCTATTTCATTGTTTCACGCTTCTCAATATTCAATTGCATGCGCAACTGATCTCCACTATGTGGCCAAATGGTCTTTGCGTGGCCAGCCCTTATCATCCTATTTGTATGCATGCATTAATCGTTCAGTTTTCATGCTGCGACCAAATGGTTTTGCACTTTTAATCACTCAAACGGTCTCCAGTGGTGGCTGTAAACGGTCGTTGCTTGCACAACTTGCTAACTCAAACGGTCTTCGGTTATTGTATCATACGATCTTCGAGTGCATGCATACGTACAGCTCGAATGGTCTTCGGCTATTGGTCTTTGATTTGGCAGCGAGCAAACGGTCTTGCATGTCCTCATACTCAAACGGTCTTGGGACCGCATGGGCTCATACGGTCTTGAGACCGCATGAGTGAAACCAAAAGGATCAAGATCGACTAGCGGTGATCTGCAGAGGGAAAGGGGAATGTGTAAGAGAGAATATCATCGAATAAACTAGTGATTAGAGCTATTTAGGCAATATTTGCAAGGAATTAGTGAAACACTCAAGGTGAACCAAAGAGAGGGTAAATCAATCAATATGAGGAATAAAAATCCCCAGAATTGGCGACTGTGCAGATGAATATGGAGGATTCATCACCACACCGAACTTGAGTGTTACTCGTCCCGAGGAACGGAGAAAAACTTAAGATAGTCGACAAAAAGCTCGTTCGTCTCATAATTACCTCATCTGCATGTAAGTGTCAGAATTTTCACGAGAAACGAGAAAAGGGAAAATGAGACAAAACAAAATTAGGGCAAAAACGTCAGAAAAGAGAAAAGGGAAAATGAGACAAAACAAAATTAGGGCAAAAACGTCGAAAATCCTTAGAATTGGTGACTGAAAGTGGATCTGGAGGATTCATCGCCACACCGAACTTAAGCGTTACTCGTCCCGAGGAACGGAAGACTTAAAACAGTCGCCAATGAAATTGTTCATCTTGTGATTGCATCATCCTATTGTCAAATCGTAATTTTGTTCATGGCTCAGATGGATACAGCCTCAAAGCTTCCTTAGATCACGGAATACATCTTGTGATATCCTCATTTCTGAGTTTACTTTACTAAAGTACTTCCTTCTCACTCTCTGTTGTATCGGTCATGTTAAAGAGTTTTATGAGATTTTGAACAGACCCACAGAATCAACAAAATGCATATGATCTGTCACTGGTGTTGAAAGAGGAGAGAATGGGGGTGTGATCAAAAGATAAGAGTCTCTCCTCTAATTGAATCAAGACTCTTAAAATTAATTGACTCATCGAGATACTTTGAATGATTTATGCACAACTCTGGTTGGCTTAGCCTTACACCCGATTTTTTCTTTTTCTAATGGTAACTCAGAAGTGTGTATAGGTTGGCTTAAGGCTTTTGGCTATTTTACCTCTTTGAGGGGAGGTAAGGGGTTATTTTTGGATCCTTAGGATCTCACTACCGGTCACGACACATCTGCCTTCATGAGGGCAGCTAATGTACTGGCCGGGCAAGACCTTTATCGGTTATCCTTATTCAGGGCACAACTCTCATGTTTTTATTCACACTCTGGCTTTTATTCATTCTCACCTGGCTTAGGACAAAGGGTATTTTTGGATTTTTTTCATATTTGGGCTGCCAGGCCTCTTTTTGGAATCGGGGTAGATTTTTCACCAACCTTGGTATGTGCACAAACATCATTGTATACTCTTTGAGAAGGTGGTACGCCCCTGTTATGTATTGAGGGGTAAGGAAGAAGCGGTAGTGGAAAGAGGGGTGTGGTGTACCACACCGAACTTAGAGTTTTGCCGAGGTGTGGTTTACCACACCAAACTTAAAGTTCGGCAACGTTCTAGTTTTCACTAGAAAGGAGTGTGGCGTGCCACACCGAACTTAAGACTTTGGCATGGTTAGTGAATAGAGGGGTATGAAAATGAAAGAAGAAGTGTAGAAGAGAGTTTGGATCATGATGCAGTTTGCTTAGCGATTCCATGCGACATGTCTCTATTCTCCATCACACTCTGCTCAAAAAGAGACATGATGAAACATCAAATGAGAAATCCATACAACAGATCCATTAATCAGATAAAGGCGTGATGTATTTGATCTATCTCAGCCTTATTGAAGTGTATCATCTTTTCCTGTTTGAGATATAACATTAGGATTCATAGACAAAAATGAAAAACACGCATTGGCTAGTTTAAGTATTCTTTATTCTTTTCCAGGAAATTTGCAACGCAAAAGAGGTGATGATCACAGATTCGTAAAGCAAATGCCGACTAGGTAAAGGCTTTATTTTTAGAAAACTAACATAAAGGCGGAAAGAATTATGAAAAAGAAACTAGAATGGAAAAGCAGGAAGCAATAAAGATAGAGGGTGGAGTGAAAGTCATACCACCCGCCCTCCACCTCGAACTCATAAATTCATTCATTTCTGAACAAATATTAGATTCGAGGTGGAGGGGAAGGGTTGCGCGATGTTAACCAGGCGGTCCTCTTAGTTGGAAGAAGGTCCGGCTAAGATGCCTTGCGATAGCTGGTGCCGAAAATAAGGAAGTGGTCTGAACAACTTGTTGGCTGGGAAGTTGTGGCAACTTGAACGAATCTAGATGACTTGGATGCACCTCACATTGAGCTCGTTGTCCTTCCAGAAGAATCCAGAGACCTTCCCCCATCAGCGAGGGAGGTGGAACATAAGCAGTCGAAACTGGAGGTCTATGCGAGAAATCAAGGTTATGCCCACTTGTGCCTTCCAGTTGTGGCTCACCCTCAAAGTTCAAAGGAAAACTACTTTCTTCAAAATCTAGGGCAGTTGATTGAGGGTCGGCCACTTGAACTTCCTCCTGTCTAGGATCAGGTGGTGGATCCGGTTCTGGCTTCATTTCATCACCTGGGTTTTCTTGGGTAGGATATGGTGGCCAGGGTGACATTTCTTCTTCAAAGGAGTAATTTTGAGAAGTATCATTATCTTTATCAATGTTGAATTTGGTAAGAGCGTCGTTCCTCTTTTCAAGGTTTTGTTCGGAATTTTCTTCGTAGAACATCCTTAATTCATCCAAGTAACTAGAAGAGGGTTTGACTGGTAGAATGAACTCTTGCTCGGGTGAGGAAATCATGGGATCCTGAGGTAGGGGTTCCAGTGATGTCTCTTCATGAGAGGGATTAGTCCTTGACATATCATTTTGAGGGCTAAAATCCCTTGATGAACCCGTTTCTTCAATATTGGGACTGATACATTGTTGTTCCAGTTCTTGTTCATAACACTCCTCCAGTTCAATTGAGTGCTTGGGAAGAGTTTCTATGAGAGGAATGGAAACTAGCTCAGGTAATTGATAAATCTCAGTTTCATGAGTGTTAGAGGGGGCTTCTTCATAGGGATGAGTGGCTATAAAGGGATAGGTTTGTGGCTTTATGTCATCCCAGGGGTCCTTTTTGTCATTACAAGAGTTTATGATAATATCATAATCCGTCCCAAAGTCAAGAAATGGTTCATGTTTCTCTTCATGGTGCACTTTCAACTCGTTCAAGTGACTAGAGGGAGATTCAATAGAAAAATCATGTTCTTGTTCGAGGACTGGCTCCATCAGAACTCCTTGTGGTGGTGTCATCTCATGGGAAGGACCCGTCATAAGATTGTCATCTTGAGACCCCTAATCCTCCCTTGATTCTGTTTCATCATCAGTGAGAGTGGTATGGTTCGTCTCTGGATCAGGATCTTGGTCAGTCCCATCCTCGAAGTTTGTTTCTAGATCAGCCGAATGATCAGAAATGTCTTCATAAGGAAAAATTGCATCCTTTTCCAGTAATGGAATCATTTGAGTCTCTTGCATAAAAGACGTCTCCTCATCTGAATCAATCTCATATTCATCTATGTCTGACTGAGAAGGGGTGTAGAGTTCGTGTAACATAGACCCTTCTTCATTGGAATTCAATGACAAGACAGTTGAAGTTGAAGAACATTTGTCATATAGGGAGTCAATCATTAATGGTTGTCCCTCAATCTGTATGGACAGATCTGAGTTTATGGGGGGAGAAGATGGATAATCATTAAAATTTGTTCCCAATTTATCTCCCAATTGAAGAAAATCTTCATATTGGTTACTCATGCTTTCATCTAAGAGCATAGTGCAAGAGTCATTATCCGGGTCAGACTTCAGCTCGAAGAATGATTCTTTTTCCTGTGGTGTGGTGAAGGTATCATCCTTGAGTTCAGTCATTGGTTCTGAGGATGATTCCCCACCCTGTACTGGCACTTGAAAATTATTGGGAGGCACATTCCACATGATTTCGTAGTCATCATCATAATTTATTGCAACATGTGGACTAGAGATGTGCTTAGTTAAATTTTGTGGCTGTTCTGCATGTTGCTCAGGAGCGTTGACAAGTTGCGTAAGTTGATTAAGGTCGGCTATCAACTTCTTGGTCGCGGCTGTCTGATCAGCTAGTTGTTGAGCCACCGATGTTTGTAAGGCACGTAGTTCCTCCATCAATATGTGTTGATTTTCATGAAAAGGCTCTTCATGGCACCCGTTTGATTGATGTTGATAATAGCTTCCTTCATCATAGTATTGATTTGAGTTTCTTTCCAATTGCCCTCCTGTATTGCAGTATACGCCTTGAAATCCGCCATAGTTAGGTTTCTCATAGTAGCCTCCGGGGTGATATGGAATATAACCTGCGTTATATCCATAGTTGTATGGAATGGCTGCTCTGAGTTTCCCGACTATATGATTCATGATTACTTGACGCAAGGCCATCACGTAGAGAGGATGAACATTGAAACAGTTGATCGATGCATTAGAATAGTCGCCACAGAATTGACAACTATTAGTTGGTGGCACTGACTGCTTCATTTTGAAGAGAATTGGTACCTGAAATCAAAGAAAGAGTTTATCAAGTTTGACCAACCACTTCAAGTCCAAGATGATATGCAAGATTAAGTCCTTTACATTTTAGGTTTTTGAAAAGAAAAAGAAAACCCTAGAGAAACCTAAATCAACACAACATTTGAAAAAGACGATTCTTATACCGTTGTCCCCGGCAACGACGCCATTTTTTGATGGAGCTAGAATTACACCAAAAGATTACTCTTCCAATGGAAGTCCTAATATGCACCAAAAACCCTAGGGAGTTGATGTTCTCTCTAGGTTTACCTACAACTGGTGCTAGATAAATGCTCCAACCCCACAAGAGTGTGGAAGCCTTATCATAGTACAGATTTAGGATCGAACCCAAAGGACAACGTTAAGAATATGAGTGTCTTTTTCTTGTTTCGTATCGATCTAAGTTAATCATCTAAGACCAGAAGTTTGATTTGAGTTATTTAACCTAAAACATGCAAAAGTAAAGGCAAGAATAAAAACTAGTTTAAGGATTAAAAACTAAGATTAGCAGATGATGATGGATCACTGGGGTGATGCGGGTATTCACCACCACTACACATGAATTGTACTTGTACCAAATGTAGCAAGACTTGTAAGCAGGACACATGGATGTTGTACAATACCGATGTCTTATAGGACACAAGTAATGCATACATCCTTCACGGGTTGAGTAACTCTCATCCGATACATATCTACGTGTCAATGAAGATATGTAGTCTCCGAAGAGAAAATCTTACTCAACCTCATGAAACGTGCATCGGAAAACTAACAAGCGAGCGATAATTACCAAATCGATTAGTATCCTTATAGACTATCCCTCTTTCGAGGATATAGCTACGAGAAACGTGAGAGTGTTGCAACGTCATCCATTCACGAACGAATGGTCAAGTACTTTACACCACTCTCTCCTCAGAGTGTGTTCCTCGACCTGTTAAGGTCGCACTTTTGTACGTCAACTGATTCCATTTCATAATACAAAAGTACAACGATGGAGGTGAGTTTACTGCACTCCTTAGAAAGTGTTCCTAGATACCGAAACGGGTGCGTGGTGGATACACGCACCAGAAACCAAAACTCAATCGGTATTCGAGTCTCAAGAGCGGTCGTAGACAAACCATAATGAAAGACAATAGATGCATACAAGAACGCGGCCAACATTCAAGCATGTATGAAACGATTTAGTATTGAAACAGAATGATAACATCTTTTTAGTACAAGATACAAAACATGGGCAGCGAGGCCAGTCCCCGCACCCCAGTGGATGGAACTACTCGCTCCTCATAGAGGGAGCAATAAAGAAAGAGAAGAGAGAGAAAGAAAGCATCATCGGAGCAGAAGAGTAGATCTGTGACAGCCCGGTGTAGATCGTCGCAGTCTCCGGGATGCTCCGTCGTGGTCGATGTCGTTCGTTTCTCCGCCTCGATCTTCGGGTCAACCTCTGGAATTGCAAGAGTAGGGTAAGGTGGAGCTATGGTGTGAGAAATGGTGAGATGGTGATGGAACAACCTTCTCGAGCTATGCCCGGACTGGCAGCTCACCGGATTTGGACTCAGCTCGGGATTCTGGGGTTGTGTGTGAAATTTGGGCGGAAACGGTGCTCGGGCAGTCTGGCGGCGTTCCGGCACTGGTCCCAGTCTGGCAGCCTTGGGCCGCCGTCAGATGGGATGCCTAATGGGGACCCTTGGGGTCCTATTTATAGGCACTGGACTGGCTCTCACATTTTTTTGTGTGATTCCAGACCGAAAATATCTTATCCAAACGGTTTACATTTTACTCTCTTCCATTCGGTTTTTGTTCTCTCGGTCATGCTGTGTGCATGCATGCACTCTTCGCGGTCTTAATACTTGCTTCAGCCCTCGCGGTCTTCAGCCTTCGCGGTCTTGATCTCACTTCAGTCCTCGCGGTCTTAGTGCTCTCGGTCTTGCGCTTCTTCTTTTCCTCTCGGTCTTGCACTTCTTCTTTTCCTCTCGGTCTTGCTCTTCCTTTTCCTCTCGGTCTTGCCTTTCTCTCGGTCTTGCCTTTCTCTCGGTCTGCAGAGTCGGTTTCATGCCCTCTCGGTTTCTGCTGCCAATTCATTCAGTCTCATTTGCCTCATACGGACCATTCGGTTTCAGCTGTCCATGTGCTGCTGTGATCATTTGGCCTTCACGTGGGAGTCACTTTATTCAGCCAAATGGTTTGCTGCTTGCTACATTCACCCTCTCATTCGGTCCTCATTGGTTTGACCTTTTCAACCAGCTCACACGGTTTGGTTGCTTTGCTTTTCTCCATTCAGTTTGGCTGCATGCGTAGGTGCAACAGTTGCTGCTGCAATACTCCATTTAACTCACGTGAACACTACTAGCCTTCCTAATACTCCATTCAATCGTGCCTTGCGTTCTCCATGCATCGCAAGCCAGCGGTTTCATTCTTTAATTAGTCATTCGATTTCATTGTTTCACGCTTCTCAATATTCAATTGCATGCGCAACTGATCTCCACTATGTGGCCAAATGGTCTTTGCGTGGCCAGCCCTTATCATCCTATTTGTATGCATGCATTAATCATTCGGTTTTCATGCTGCGACCAAATGGTTTTCCACTTTTAATCACTCAAACGGTCTCCAGTGGTGGCTGTAAACGGTCGTTGCTTGCACAACTTGCTAACTCAAACGGTCTTCGGTTATTGTATCATACGATCTTCGAGTGCATGCATACGTACAGCTCGAATGGTCTTCGGCTATTGGTCTTTGATTTGGCAGCGAGCAAACGGTCTTGCATGTCCTCATACTCAAACGGTCTTGGGACCGCATGGGCTCATACGGTCTTGAGACCGCATGAGTGAAACCAAAAGGATCAAGATCGACTAGCGGTGATCTGCAGAGGGAAAGGGGAATGTGTAAGAGAGAATATCATCGAATAAACTAGTGATTAGAGCTATTTAGGCAATATTTGCAAGGAATTAGTGAAACACTCAAGGTGAACCAAAGCGAGGGTAAATCAGTCAATATGAGGAATAGAAATCCCCAGAATTGGCGACTGTGTAGATGAATATGGAGGATTCATCAATGGGCAAAAATATCCTTATGCCCTAATGGAGGAATTGATGCGAGATAAACATTAAATCTCTCAATCCTTCATTATATATGTCGGTGGATGTATCACTAATCCCCCGATAACGGGATGGATGTATCACGAATCTCCTGATAATATTAATGCCGGATCGATGTGAGATAAGCATGAAATCTCTCAATTGCAAAGAGAGTACAACATGCCACTGTAACTCTATAGTGAAGTTTCTAGTATACCCGGGAAAGCTATTTAGCAGAGACATAAGATGTCCTGCACTAAATCTCATACTGACCGAGATAAGGGAGGTCATGGTAGCCGACGCTTCCATTGACCTTGTATGGCATCGATTTCGACTTCGCAATAGCCGGTTGGAGTATGAGCAGTATACTTCATCTCCTCAGGGCATAAGTGTGATTGTAAAATGTAATCAGTCATATAGCATGTTTGTTTAAGGATTGAATACGAGAAATCATTGGCTGGTGTTACATTTCTTTATGCATCTTTAGTTGATAGATGATATATTTATGATTCCTTACATTCCTTGCAAAGCAGATAGATGATTTATAATCTACCATGGGTAGATGCAATGTTCTTCTTAAGAAAGAAAATTATCTTATTATGTGCATACAATGATTAATATTGATGTTAATATAAAAGAACTTCTGCTCAGCTTATTACTATTTATCTGCAATAATAATGTTTCTGGTGGAGAGTTATATCTCTCGCTGAGACAATTTTCAATTGTCTCACCCCTGTGGGATCCAACATTTTAGGTAAATGCAAAAGAAGAGGCAGAAACCCTATAATAGGGGGAGAGCAGTAGCAACAACAGGGACATGTGTAAAACTCCAGGTTGAGACTCTAGATGTCATATTTTTTGTATATAAAGTCCTATGTGTTGTCTTTATACTCTCAGGTCCTCAGAGTCAGTAGATAGTACTTTTATCATCAATCTGAGATTTTGGCTTGAACGCCTCGAGGTTCTATGTTGCTTATGTATAGTTTGGCAAAGCAACTGTTGTATGTAATTTTCAAGAAGAGATGGTACATGGTATGTACTTGTGAACTAGAATGTATATGTAATACTTTGGTTCTTGTTATAAGAGCTTCCTAAAAATAGATCTCTTTGAAAAAGGTTTTAGTTTTTAGTGATTTTCAGTAATCCACTGTTAACGTTCGCTTCCGCTTAAGTAAATCATGTTTTTGTGAGTTGGATGCCACAAGTTTAGTGGTATCAGAGCTCTAGGTTCGCTGAGTCTATAGAGACATATGATTAAGGATGTTGAGTCTGTTCTAGTGTCTTCCAATTTATCTGATAGTGATCTACTCATATAGGAGAAGAAGAATTTAAAGATGTCTGGATCACACGAAGAACATGCTGCTGAGAGTAGCAATGTTGCACCAACAGAAGTTGCAAGGGACCAGGCAAGAGAAGAACAACTGCCCAAGAATCCCCAAGATGAACCAACTATGATAAGGAATATTCCTTTTGATATCACTGTTGGGCAGGTTAGGACTGAAATAATGCGTATGGTGGACCATGTATTAGCAATACAACCTAGATTACCAACCCCTAATGATGAAGTTTTAGACACCAACAGAATTCTTGCTCAACATCAGCATGTTGGAGCAATGAATAATGATGAAAGGAATATGTTACAACCTGAAGTCAGGATTTTCCACAAGTGTAGGCAGCCTGGACATATCAGAAAAGACTGTCCAGGAAAGTATAATGAGGAAAGAATTAAGAAAAGTCCTATCCAAACTCGGGATCAGAGGCCCAGTAGTTCCAAAAAGGGGAAGTTTTTGGTACCCCCGAAACAGCCAAGGTCTTGTGTACTAGGGAAAAGGCTACCCAGAAAGGGTAAAGGACCTTTTAGACCATATCAAGAGCTTAGAACCTGTCATCGATGTAGACAGGTAGGACATCTAGTAAGAGATTATCCAATTGGAAACACAATGGTAACCCAACCACTGAGGCAGAGATATCAGGGTCGTCAGAGGAAACAGTTCTTTGGTGGCATTCGAGGATGTGGACAGACGTCCCAGGCAAGATCAACTGCATTAAATAACAAAGCACAAGGTCAACATCAGGAAACAGTAAGATTCTATGAAAAGAATCAGCCTGAGGTAGTAGACAAACTACGAGGTGAGACAAGTCAGATGAAATAGTTACTTTCTAATATATTGTTTCATGATCTCATGTGTTAAATATAAGAAAGTAGTTGTTTTGAGCTTTCTTTGACTAAGTCATATGAGGACACAAGAAAGATGAAGACTCATATTTTACTCAGTATTCCTTTAAATGCTTTATCATTTCTCTTATATGTGTGATAAAGTATGAGATATAGAAGTAATGCCTAAAGGAAATCTAGGAATATTAAATCTTGTATTTATGATGATATGAAAAGTAAGGAACATGATAGTAAATAAAGTGCATACTACCTAATCTTAATACTTGTATACCCTGGCCAGGTATATGATTATTGGAGATAGGGCAAGTATGGAACTCTTAGATTGTTATCTTTCTAATTACTCTGATCAAGTAGTCATTCTGAAACAATCTAGTGAGCATAAAGAAACTAGAAATATGACATGGATATTTTTTTATCACATCCTTAGTACAATAAAGTGGAATCTGAAATGATCTCAGGTCCATCTGTGTGTATGAGGAAATAAAAGTATAATCCTCATGATAAAGAAAATGAGACAAGGGAGATGATCCATGTCTGATAAAAACCTATGTAAATAGTAAAGATCTTTTCCCATGATGTGGAAATGGGAAATGTGATAAAATCACAAAATGTTCATAAATATGTTAGACAATAACAAAGGAATGAGTAATGACATGTAATTATTCTCATAATTCCTTTGCTAAAGGCAAGGAACCTAGGATGAAACAAGAATAAATGAATTATGAACAGTTGAAAGTTCATACAATGATGAGAAGAGATAATAATCTTTTCTCTTTGATAAACAACCCTGGATGATGATGGGGTGATAACATAAATATGTTTCTTTGTGTTCTCTTCTTTTTGGAACATGGCAATCAAGTGAGTACTATGACACTTGATGTGCATGGATTAGAAATAATCCTATGATAGATACTTAGAAAAGTATCAGTTCATCTTGGACTTTAGTTCCAAGATAAAGATGTATGCAACAAATAATGTTCCAAAGATGAAAGAAAGATCTTCTTATATGTGTGACTTTGGTAAAAAAACCAGAGAAATGGAAATGATGAGGATGTGATGTGTCTTTGATACATGTGATGGATACCAAGGTAAGAAATTTTGGCATATAAGAAATATCAGGCGGTATGGAAAAGTAAAAGCATAACTCCTAATTAAATGACTTATGTTGGTTACCTGGAATGGCCAACTATGAAATCAGTCTAATTACATAAAATAGTATGGACATCACATGTTAGGGGTTTATGCTCTGCATAAACATAACATCGACAAGAATGTATTAATTGAAGGAATAATTGTAAAATCGTTGTGGGAAAAGCATATCAAGCTAAAAGTAATTCCTTAAGATACCTTTAAGATAAGTTCTTAATTGATAGGTAACCTCCCCTTTAAGATAGTTGATACAAGTAGTAAGAAAGTTTAGTGTTGTGTCAATAGATTGGATGACACACCAGATGTATGAAGATACTTGTAGTCACAAGTGAGTGACAAAATGTAACTCTGGTTTTTCCTTGGAAGTGAAATACTAAACTAAATGAGGAGTATGGGAGACTCCCCAGAATCAAGAATCATGTCATAAGAAGTTATAAGTTGAGAAAGGTGATATATCAGTAAGATTTGATACCTGAGTTAAATAAGGTATGTATAATGTTTCTCTAACCAGGAAAAGCATTATCTGATGCAGAGTTGACTCTACAGTCAATAATGAATAGGATAGTAGAGTATGTGTCATGTGTGACTGATTTTATGATAACCTTGTGTGGAAGAACTTTGTGTTGATCAAAGTTCTATGGCATCTCCATGACATTAAGATGTTATGTGGAGACTTGATGATATGATGAATAAATAATATCTGTCTTCCTTTACCTGGGATTTTGGGGATAAAATCCTTGTTAGGGGTTTATAATTGTAACATCCCTGACCTGGGTTATGCTTTAACCCTAGATGTTTTGTTTAATAAAGTTAATTATATGCTTGCCATTATCTTTTGAAAAGTAATTAAGTCTCTAGAGGAACTTATGTTTCAATTTAGTCCTTTTTAAATAATGTTGAAACAATGCTTTACTTGTTTTGGACTAAAGTGCAAATTACCCAAGTTGAGGGGTTAACTTGCAAATATTACATGATAAAATGTTACTCAAGTGTTGAAGCATCATAAGAATGAAAATGATCCATAGGAAGGGCTTGTGAAAGCCTGAGCACCAAGAAAGAGCTTATTAAGCAATGTTTGTGCATTAAAACCTAGTTTTGGTGTAATGTGTAATTTACCCAAAACCTAGGGTTAAATATGTAAAATACCACCTCTAATGAGTCCCTCATGTTTCTTGGCATAATTTAGAGAAAATAAAATGAGAGGGGCGTTTCATTTGAATCACTTTGGAGGGGAGAAAATCTTGATATTAAAATAATCAAGATTTAAGCATAATTGAAACCCTAATTCAATTTAATGCAAAAATAAATATATTAATTGAATTACCCTTCAACCAAAAGTGTAATGGTTGAATTTGAATAAGAATGTACGTCTTTGTGCCTTGCAAAGGCAACGAAATATCTAAAGTGAGTGGAGAGCCCACTTATATTAGTTAAAGGAAAAGTAATATCCACTCAATTTTGGATATTATTATTATAATGGTTAAGGTGCTTAAATTGCTTTCTTTTAATTCATGGATAATGAAGAAGAATTACAAGGTGGGGGAGATGTGTTCTTATGCAAGGGATTGAGGGGAGTATGTGGCACCAATTTTGGGAATTAAAAGATTATTATAACACTTTCTCTCTCATTGAAATTCCCTTATAAACATCTCATTTCCAACTCAAATGAAAGGCTTTTTCGACCCTTCTTTCTTTCCTTGCTTTGGCCATGCACAAAGGAGCTTAGGAGCAAAACTAGAACGTATCCCAACCTGTATGTAAGCTCCATAGTCATCTTCAACCTTGATTTCATGGTGGAAATCGAAATTCAATGCTTAATTTCTTCTTTTCTCCATTCAATCTTCAACCTTGATCATTCTTTGCACTCAAAGACTTGAGAATGGGCCTTGGACAGTTGAGAGAGCTTCATTCACCATTGAGGACGTGAAGATTGAAGATTGGATTCAGTTTTGAAGGTGGGTTATATAACTTGAACCCTTAAATATCATTATTGCTTGCAATTTATTCAATTTGTGTTGAACCTTTCTTCTCTCTCGATTTCCTTTTGATTAGTTGTTGAAATCACCATAAAAATCACAACTGATTTCGAAGGTTTGAAGCTTGAAGATAATTATGTAATCTTAAGCATACACCTCAACAAAGGAAGGGGCAATCGGTTTTCAAAACCGATTGAGCTAATTCGATTTCAAAACCGATTGAATTGATTCGGTTTCAAGACCGAATGGGCAATTGAGTTCAAAACCGAATGGGTAGTTGAACTCAAAACCAAATGGGTAATTTAATCAAGACTGAATGGGTAATTGTACCCAAGACCGAATGGGTAAATTACTTCAAAACCGAATGGGTTAATGACTTCAAGATCGAATGGTTAATTGAGTCCAAAACCGAATGGGTAATGGATCTCAAGACCGAATGGGTAAATTAAACTTCAAAACCATTTGGGGTTAATTGCTGATGTGATTGATGAAGATTTAATGGCTCAAATTGATTTGATTATAATTAATTTTAGAAGGATGATCAATGGATTGCAAACCCTAATTGATTGATTGAAGAATTTCTAATTAAATTGGATCGATTACTTGGTTGATGGTCCAAACGGTCTCAAGACCGTTTGGAGGCAAACGGTCTCAAGACCGTTTGAGACCAAATGTTCTCAAGACTGTTTGGAGGTCAAAAGTTGTGATGGATGATTGGAGATCCAATGGCTGTAATTGGATGTACTCTCAATGGTTCATTGATGATCGATTCAATAAAGCAAACCCTAAAATCAATCAATTGGTTGAAGGAAACCCTAGATGATCCAATCGGTTTCAAGATGCTTTGGACCAAACGGTCTTGAGACCGTTTGGAGGGAAAACGGTCTCAAACTGTTTGATGTTCATTCGGTTTCATTTGAGCATACAGTTTCAAAACCGAATAAAGGAGTTAGGGCAAGACCGAATGGAGGTCAAATATTCAAGATCGTATAAAGGTCTAATACCCCAAGACCGTTTGAAGGTTTAATTTATTTAAATCTTGTAAGTACAATCAATCCCCATGATTGTTGATGATGTTTATAAAAGGTAATTACAATGGTTGTACCTTCAAGGTACTTAAGTGATTAGTACCTTTTGAATGGTTAATTTTTTATGTTTATGGAAGCAAGGACTTATGTCAACCCTTCATTCAAGTTGAGTTAACTTAATTTAATCAAGTTGAAGTAATTAATATCCTGGAGAGGATGGGAGAGAGAGAGAGGGATCCATACATGTGTAATAATCATGTAATGGTTAAACCTCAACACTTTCAACATGAACATAATGTAATTAGGGTATGATCCTTTGTAAAGAGATCATGAAACCCTAATTGAGAAGGTTGATGAACCCTAACCCTAATTTAGGGAAATGCTACATGAAACCCTAATCCAGGGTAATGGTGTAACTCTAATCTAGGGTGATGATATGAGAAATCCCAATTTAGGATAATATAATGAGAAACCCCAATTTAAGAGGATGCTTCATGAAACTCTAATTAAGGGTGATGTCATGTGAAACCCTAATTAAGGGTGATGTGATGTGAAACCCTAATTAAGGGTGATGTCATGTGAAACCCTAATTAAGGGTGATGTCATGTGAAACCCTAATTAAGGGTGAAGTCATGTGAAACCCTAATCAAGGGTGAAGTCATGTGAAACCCTAATTAAGGGTGATGTCATGTGAAACCCTAATCAAGGGTGATGTCATGTGAAACCCTAATTAAGGGTGATGTCATGTGAAACCCTAATCAAGGATGATGTCATGTGAAACCCTAATTAAGGGTGAAGTCATGTGAAACCCTAATCAAGGGTGAAGTCATGTGAAACCCTAATTAAGGGTGAAGTCATGTGAAACCCTAATCAAGGGTGATGTTAAGTGAAACCCTAATACAAAGATGTGATGTGAACTCTAATCCCAGGTTGATGCTATATAATTCTATATGAAACCCTAATATGAAATCCTAACCCTGATATAGGGTAAAAGTATGTGAGGCCCTAATTTTGGGTTATAAAGCATGAAACCCTAATCTTGGGCAATAGGATGATAAAACATAACCCTAACTTTGGGTTGAGTTGAGAAAACCTAATTTCAGATAATGTTATGTGAAACCCATATATGGGGAGATGTTATGTGAACCTTAATTTATAAATATGGAAAACCATATTCCTAATAATGGACTAGTGACTAATATATTGAAAAGTAAAACACCTAAAGAGGTTGATAATGGATATCTTTATATCAATAGTTCCTTAATTCGAGATGAGTCGATATCATTGATAATGGTTGCATATTTTAAATAAGTGACTTATGAACAATACATTACATGATAAATGTGATGAACTGGTACATAAAATATTAGGATGGGAGATACACTACTACAGAAACATCATTCAACGTCGCTTTTATGGGCGTCAGTTGTTTAGTAAAACTGACATTTATAACATTCAACGTCGGCTATTAAGTAAGACCGACGTCTATATTCGAGCACCAGCCAGACATGGGTATCACTTTGGATTCAGCGTCGGCTAGATAAAATAAACTGACGCCTAAAGTAGCCTGCGAAATCCAATTTTCGAGCAAAAAAAAATTGCCCCCAAAGTGTCACATACATCGCCGATTTCTTATCTAATAACCGACGCCGGACAAGGATAAAGTTTGCGTGAAAAGTTCCAATATTAGCATCGGTTTTCCTTGTATAACCGACACTGATAGGGGTTCCCACCAAAAAAATTAGGGTAAAGATTATCCAATTGGACGTCGGTTATTTCCTATCAACCGACGCTTAATACGTTTAGGTGTCAGTTTGTTAGATAACTGACGCCGTTTACTAACTTAATAGACCCCCGAACAGTCGTCTCTTCCCCTTTCTTCTGTTTTATCGCGAACAGCTAGCCGACCGACTCCCGACGACTCCCTTTCTTCCTGCTGCATCGTCGCCGCCGCTGCCTACTGCTGTTGGTGCCTCTGCTTGTCGCCGTCGCCACCTCCTTTCTCCTGTTGCCACTCTGCTCAACGCCGTCGCTGCCTCCTTCTCTGCTCTCCGCCACCTCCTTCTCTTCTCACCGCTGCTTCTACTCACACGGATGTCGTTGCTCCTCACACCGCCGCTGCTGCTCCTCACACCGATGTTGCTCTTCTCCACACTGCTAGCTGCTTGACAGGTATCCTCTTCTTCTTCCTCCATGCCCCTCTTCTTCTTCCTTCTCCCTCATTACCAACAACAAGCACAAACGTGGCTGTGTTGGCCGTCCACGGCCATGCTAGGCAGCACGACCGTGGTCGGCCAACACAACCACGGTCGTGCTTGCTGTTGGTAAGGAGGGAGAAGGAAGAAAAGAGGGTATTTTGTTCATTTATTTTTTTATTTATTGCTTTGTATTTGTTTATCTACTAATTATATTTATTTATCTAATGCTTTGAGTTTATTTATTTAGATGTTGCTATTATAAATCAACCTAGGATATGAACAAATCTTTTGCTTGCATATATTTGTGCTTCTAATCCTAATGCTTGACCTAATTCAGTAAATTTTGATGCATGTTGAAATAAAATTTAAACTTGTCCATTCTAGCATCCTAATTTGATTTGATTAAACCCTAACATTGATGAAACCCTAACATCAATTGTGATGAAACCCTAACATGTACATATCTATCATTGTGTTTGTTGGCCTAGAAACCCGTCCAAGATTTACTAATTACGAGTAAATCTTGGATAGTCCCCGGTTTGGGACTATTCTTGAACACCTAATCTCACTTAGGATGTAAGTGTATAATGTGTATTGGGTTTTCGAGAAAATTTCAGTAGCATTTCCCCGTTTGTTCTCTAAGTACATATGTACCTAGAGAACAGCGGGGAAATGCTGCCGAAATTTTCTTGAAAACTCAATACACATTATACACTTACTAGTGAGATTAGGTGTTTAAGAATGGGATAGGTGGTACACATTTATTATATATAAGAATGACATCACATTTATTTGTTGGCCTAGAAACCCGTCCAAGATTTACTCATTAGGAGTAAATCTTGGATAATCCCCGATTTGAGACTGTTCTTTAACACCTAATCTCACTTAGGATGTAAGTGTATAATGTGTATTGGGTTTTCGAGAAAATTTCGGCAGCATTTCCCCATTTGTTCTCTAATTACATATGTACTTAGAGAACAACGAGGAAATGTTGCCGAAATTTTCTCGAAAACCCAATACACATTATACACTTACTAGTGAGATTAGGTGTTCAAGGATGGGATAGGTGGTACACATTTATTATATATAAGAATGACATCACATGTATTTGTTAACCCTAGATCCTAATCTTACTGTAATATATACTTGTTTTCTCTTTGATCATAGAATGGATAGATCATGGATGTCCATTCACAATCACTGCACCCCAGAGTTTATTTCTGGTCTTGACCAATTTATTAGATTTGCCGAGGAACATAGGAAACAACCCAGAGATAGGTTCTACTGTCCATGTAGGCATTGCGGTAACAACTTGAAAGTCAACACTGGTGACAAAATCAAAAGTCATGTCATGTGCAACGAGATTGTACAAGGCTATACAGATTGGCACTGGCATGGAGAGATTTCAAACCTGAAACCAGTGGATGTCGATAGCAGTGCTTGTGTGGAAGAAGAAATTGCCTCTGATGACGTAGATGTGAATGAACCAATTTCAGTAGACATCGTTGATGCGATGCTGGATAGTTGTGGGGTAGAGCACACCGAAACCGATCCACCTCCCATATTTAGAAACATTGTGCATGATGCTGAGATACCGTTATACACAGGTTGTACTAAGTTTACGAAGCTTAGCGCTATGTTGAGATTGTATAAGCTGAAAGCTAACAATAGATGGAGCGACAAAAGCTTCACGTCATTGTTGTCTTTATTGAAAGAAATGCTTCCTGAAGGAATGAGCTGCCAATCTCAACATACCAGGTAAAGAAATTATTGTGCCCAATGGGAATGGAAGCCAAGAAGATACACGCATGCCCGAATGATTGTGTATTATTTCAAAAGGACTATGTGGATTTGAAAGGTTGTCCAAAATGTGGTGCATCACGGTATAAATTGACGACTTCGGGGGAGTATAAAACTGGTTCTCCTACCAAGGTGATGTGGTATCTACCTATACTATCACAATTTCAACGCTTGTTTGCCAATCCCTAACGGTTTGCCTTTTAGTGGCGCCCACATAGGTGTCACATTGAAATTGACACTAAAGGACTTAAATAACTGACACTAAAGGTGGGTTATGTACTAGTGATACCCTAATACAAGATAAGCTGATGAACTTAAGATAAAGGTGATGGGGGGAAGTGATACATCAAGACATGATAGATATCACTTCCAACACCTCAACATTGATACACCTTGATGTATTATAAATCCAATATACTTGGATGAGTAACACATGAAGTGTGTCATGTCAATTGTTACATTGAGATGTAATGCACTTTGATAAGTGTAGGCTAATATGCCTTATGAAAAGGTTAAGCCATAACAATAAAGAATGATGTAATCATATTCTGGTAAAGTGGAGAGCGGAACTTATACCTTGTGTTGATAATTCATTCAATGATAAATGATGAGAATAAATAACCATGATTAAATGCTTATGTTATTAATGTTGGTTCCTAGCTATGTAGAGAAATGAATTAGGGCTTGATCATTAATAATATGATATTGAGAACCTAAATGGTTATTTATGGAAAACCCTAATGGAGGGTGATGATATGTAAGAGAAATCCTAACCCCAAATAAGGGAATGGTGATGCTACTCTTACATTGCATAAGTGCTGATATGTAATTGATATAACTTTTATTATGTAATGATCATACAGGTGATCATGAGATGACGAGCATAGCCAGGTATGAGCTATGATGTGTTAATTATTTAAATGCTTTATGGGCCTTGTGAGCCATTATATGTATTGTTGCCTAGTAAGAGGTAACAAGAGACCAATGGGATTTGACAGCCATGTGAAATACTTGTGTAGCAAGTATCATGTTTACCTTTGTCAGATGACCTGAAGGTATTAGTTACCAGATAAGTGGTAACAAGTGCTCTTTGATGAACTGAGGGTTTGAATACCCATATTCCATAATCATGATGATGAGATGTTAAGGGAGGAGAATGCCCATGATGTGACAAGGGATTAAGATCCCAATGTTCTATAAAGTTTTGAAAAGTACTTGATAGATGAATTATACTTTTCTTTGTAGCATTTGTCATAATAATGTTTGAGAACTTGATTGTTGCTAAAAGAATACAATAATGCACATAATTAATCAAGTGGAATCTTATCATGTAGTGCCCTGACCATATAACCATCAGTGTCAGAACTTGTTGGATGGTGAAATGGGTTGCTCCGCGGCATAACCCGGAATGCATATTTTTGAATATGCGGGGGTGATGGAAGAAAATATCATTACGTCCTAATGGAGGAATTGATGTGAGATAAACATTAAATCTCTCAATTATTCATTATATATGTTAGGGTGGATGTATCACTAATCCCACGATAACGGGATGGATGTATCACAAATCTCCCGATAATATTAATGTCGGATCGATGTGAGATAAACATGAAATCTCTCGATTGCGAAGAGAGTACAACATGCCACTGTAACTCTATAGCGAAGTTGCCAGTATACATTGGAAAGCTATTTAGTAGAGACACAAGATGTCCTGCATTGAATCTTGTACTGACTGAGATAAGGGAGGTCATGGCAGCCGACTCTTCCATTGACCTTGTATGGCACCGATTTTGACTTCGCAATGGTCGGTTGGAGTATGAGCAGTATACCTCATTTCCTCAGGGCATAAGTGTGATTGTAAAATATAATCATCCGTATAGCATGTTTTTTTAATGATTGAATATGAGAAATCATTGGCTGATGTTACATTTCTTTATGCATCTTTAGTTGATAGATGATATATTTATGATTCCTTACATTCCTTGCAAAGCAGATATATGATTTATAATCTACCATGGGTAGATACAATGTTCTTCTTAAGAAAGAAAATTATCTTATTTTGTGCATAGAATGATTAATACTACTGTTAATATAAAAGAACTTCTGCTTAGCTAATTACTATTTATCTGTAATAATAATGTTTATGGTGGAGAGTTATATCTTTTGTTGGGACAATTTTCAATTGTCTCACCCCCGTGGGATCCAACTTTTTAGGTAAATGCAAAAGAAGAGGCAGAAACCCTATAATAGGGGGAGAGAAGCAACAACAATAGGGACAACTGTAAAACTCCAGGTGGAGACTCTGGATGTCATATTTTTTTTGTATAGAAAGTCCTATGTGTCGTCTATGTACTCTCAGGTCCTCGGAGTCAGTAGATAGTGCTTTTATCATCAATATGAGATTTTGGCTTGAACACCTCGAGGTTCTATGTTTCTTATGTATAGTTTGGCAAAGCAACTGTTGTATGTAATTTTCAAGAAGAGATGGTACATGGTATGTACTTGTGAACCAAAATGTATATATAATACTTTGGTTCTTGTTATAAGAGTTTCCTGAAATTGGATCTCTTTGAAAAAGGTTTTAATTTTTAGTGATTTTTAGTAATCCACTGTTAACGTTCGCTTCCGCTTAAGTAAATCATGTTTTTGTGAGTTGGATGCCACAGTATGAATCCAAACACCCCCAAGACCGTATGAAGGCCAAACGGTCTCTAGACCGAATAAAAGCCAAACGGTCCCAAGACCGCATGAAGCCAAGTGGTCTCAAGACTGCATGAAGCCAAACAATTTCTAGACTGTATGAACCCAAACGGTCCCAAGACCGAATGAGTCCAAATGGTCTCCAAACTGTTAAAGACCCAAATGGTCCCAAGACTGTTTGGGATTCCTTGGAAGCCTATAAATAGGACCAAAGGAGTCCTCATTTGGGGGGAATTCTTGGACGTCTAGAGGCAGCCCTAATCACTCCAGATCTGTTCATCCGTCATCCTTTGCCCCAAGGCTGCCGGTCCAAGATCCACATTCCATCCTCAAGCTACTTCCTCTCTCATCGACATAGAAGGTGGGAAGTGAAGGATTCTTCATTAAGGCAACCACGTGGTGTGAAGATAGTTGTTCTCTACTCTAAGGGGTCGACCTTCCTCCCTCCTACGTAGAGGTGATGCTTTCTTTCTCTCTTCATGTCTCCTTCTTTGTTCTTTCCATGAGCGAGTAGTCCCATACACTAGGGTGCGGGGAGTAGCCCTGCTACCCATATTTTCATTTCATACATTGTAGTTCATGAGTTTGCAAAGAAAAATACTATCTTTTTAGTTCAACATCAATCGTTTAATGAATGCTAGTTGCTTGATCACCAACTTGTGTTATCTATTATCTACTAGTGCACATTGTCTACGTTTGAACTTTTAGATTCGAATATCGACTGCATGTTGGTTCTTGATGTATGTAGTCACCATACATCTGTTCGGTATCTAGGAACGTTTCTCAAGGAGTGGAGTAAACTCACCTCCATCATTGTACTTTCATACTATGAAATGGAATCAGTTGACGTATGAACGTACAACCTTGATAGGCCGAGGAACACATTTTGTGAGGAGAGTGATGCAAAGTAAGTGACCATTCATTTGGGGATGGATGGCATCACAATACTCCCACGTTTCTCATAGTTAGTTATCCGAAAGGAAGCTAAATATAAAAAGATACTAACTATTTAGACCCCTTTTATTTGCAAGCCATGTTATTATGATGTATGTTTTGATCCATGCGTAGTGGTGGTGAAACTCGATCACATCCTAGTGGTTTCCCAAATATCGTTTACAACCTCAAATTTACTTTTATGCCATTTACTTTACTTTACACTTTAGTTTAATCATCAAATCAACTCTTCGATCTAAATATCAACTTTTAAGTAGATAAGTAGAATTATTACGTTTTCCATCTTGTTAAAGTCTTAACAAGACCGTTGTCTCGTGGATTTGACCCTTAACTGTACTACGATAAGACTTCCACGTATCTTAGCATACATGGGTGGAGGTCTTATTATAGCACACGAAAGCCTAAACTTAGATACTTACTATCTCTAGGATTTTTAGTGGTGCACGCAACTCCACACAAGTGGAGGCTCCATCACCGGTGATGCTGAAACAGGTTTTCCCACGGGATCTCTTGGAGAGCGCATATTTTTTAATATGCGGGGGTGATGGGCGTGAATATCCTTACTCCCTAATGAGGGATGGATGTGAGATCTCCTTCATTATAAATGTCAGGATGGATGTATCACAAATCTCCCAATGATGATGAATGTCAGGATTGATGGTAGATAAACACGAGATCTCTCAATCTCGAAGAGAGTGCAATCACCGTTGTAGCTCTATAGTGAAGTTTCCAGTGTGCCCTGGAAAGCTATGTAGCAGTTGACACGAGATGTCCTGCTTGTGGTCTCACACTGACTGAGATGGCAGAGGTCATGGCATCCGGCTCTTCCATTGACCTTGTATGGTACTGAATTTGAATTCGTAGTTGTCGGTTGGAGTATGAGAAGTATACCTCATCTCTTCAAGGCATAAGTGTGATTGTAAAATGTAATCAGCCGTGTAGCATATTTGCTTAAGGATGGAATACAAATATCATTGGTTGATGTTACATTTCTTAATGCATCTTAAATGGATAAATGTTATATATGTTCTTCATATTCCTTATAAAATGAATAGATGAATTACTGCTTTATCAAATATACCTGCAATGCCTCATAAGATGATATTACTCTATTCTGCTTAAACAATGATTAAATCCTATTTATTAATATAAAAGAATCCTCTACTCAGTTTATTACTATTTATCTGCAATAATAATAGTGTTGGCAGAGAGTTATATCTCTCGTTGGGACATGGGTTTCACCCCGTGGGTCACCAATATTTTAGGTGGATGTGGACGAGGAGGTAGGGACCATACAACATAAGGAGGACAACAACATCAGGGGCAGCATTAACATCTCAAGTTGAGTGTGCTGTCTGTCGTATCGTGTAGATATAAGTCCTATGTGTCGTCTCTGTACTCTCAGGTCCTTGGAGTCACTACGTAACAGTTTTATGAACGATCTGAGATTTTGGCTTGTATGCCTCGAGGTTTTATGTTGCTTATGTATAGTTTTGGCAAAGCAACTGTTGTATGTAACCCTTGAGATGCGATGGTACATGATATGTACAATGTGAACCATGATGTATGTAGTACTTTGGTTCTCTTCTTAAGAATTTCCTGGAGATGGATCTCTTTGCAAATGGTTTTAACTTTTAGTGATTTTTGTTAATTTGCTGCTTATGGTTATTCCACAATTATTTACTGGTGGCGGTTTGATTTGTTGTCGGATCGTCACAAGTCCATGACCTGATCTAGATGGGGACTAGTGTTGTCCAAGGATAGACTTCTTGGGAAGTGGTGGAGTCGTGGTTGTTGCTCCTTACAGGGGTCGATGCAGCTACAAATTTGAGCATTTGGCGATGCTTGATGATGACTAGTATAACACCTGGGCCCACTACCCAAGGCTCTAGTAGAGTTTCAGGAATGAAGACCGGCCCTACAGACCACTACTAGCCTTAACTGTGCACTTTGTCCTCACTCATGCACAAGCTAGAATAAACTTCTCAACTGGTCACCCATCTTAGTACTACTCCAAGCTGAGCACACTCAACTATGGAGTTCTGTAGTGATGGACTCCCTGAAAAGGAGGTGCACCTTGGTGATATGGATACTCCAATCATTCCTTTTAAGACCATTTTATCTGAGGCCTCAATCCTGGGATGTTACAATCTCCCCCACTGACTCTTGATGTCCTCATCAAGGCTCAACTATATGGCCTCATAATCTCTTTCCCATTTCAGTGTGAATCCAAAATGGCCCATGGACACCCAACTCCCATCCATAGCTACCAGCACTAGGGTGACTCCATCTCGACTCAGCGGATAACCCTTTCCGAATTGCCTAGACCACACGACTTAAGACTTGCATGCCACATGCCCATGTGGGCCCGACCTACTGGAGGGGTTATGGATCTGATACCATTTATAACACCCAGGGCCACTACCCAAGGCTCTAGTAGAGTTTCAGGAATGAAGAGTGGCCCCACAGGCCACCACTAGCCTTAACTGCACTCACGCGCAAGACAAGATAAACTTCCCCACTGGTCACCCAATCTAGTACTACTCCAAGCCAAGCACACTTAAGTATGGAGTTCTTTAGTAATGGGCTCCCTAAAAAGGAGGTTCACCTTGGTGATATGGGTAGTCTAATTATTCCTTTTAAGATCATTTTATCTTAGGCCTCAAATGTTGAGATGTTACAACTAGGGTGGATAGTGTCTATACATTATTGGGAAGACAATCTCAGGGGAGAGAAGACCAACTCGAGAGTGATGAGTATGAGGATGACTCGATGGCTGCCTTTGACTATGAATTGGGGAAACACACATGACTGAGAAGGATAGTGCTGATGTATAAATGAATATATATGTAAAAGAAGAAGAGAAACAACCATGGAGGTTAGAAGAATGCCTGGTGGGAAGCTGGTTAAGCCATGGAGAGATGGCGGCCGTCCACAGGTAGAGTCTCTCTCTCTCTCTCTCTCTCTCTCTAGGGTTAGGGCAAGTTCTCTAATACATATGGAAAATAAGATGTGAGGCTAATGAGATTATTTTCTTATTGATAAAAGGCAAACTCCCCTCCTATATATAGGAGATGGGGCAACTACAAGGGAAGCAAACTTAACCCTAGTGGCCCAAGACAATTAGGCCCATATGACATGATAAACAAAATAACAATAATCATAACATACTTGCTAGAGAATATTGTATCGGATAGAACCACAATGATAATGATACATGGAAGCCATTTAATGATAGTCTCACATCTCAATGTGAGTGGCAATACGATCCTTAGACATGAAGTGACTGCAATTAGCACACATTGTTCAATGTACTGTAAGACTATTCAATGTGACCTTGAATAAGGGCTACCATACAAGTAGTTATTGGACACTGTGACACATTTGGATTATTATAAGTGACATAGATGGAGAATGTCCCTCTCATTGGAATGAAATCCCTACACTTGATAAGTGAGATTTTGAAATGCATGACCATGTTTCTATGAGTCTATACTTAGCATTGAGCTCACTGTAACTCAATAACATACTTTATATCAAGAAACAAATATTGAATATAAAGAGGAGGGTGATTCCATGCCTCAGGTTCAATCTCAAGTGAAAGTTTATCTCTAACTTATTTTAATGACTTAAGTAGCAATGATGTGTTGTTAATTACCATTCATTCCTTATGAAGTCATGATGACATCACTGCCAACATAATGTGAATCTTATAGGGTCACACATACATGACGCTCAAGGGAAAAAGAGAGTAGTATCACAATGATAATTGGAAGTGTTTCAAATTCATAAAGGTTGAATTTTTGACCAACTAATCATCTGAGATGTTAGCCGATTGACTTAAGGTTTAATAACCAACCAATTGATTGAGTGCTAATTGATCAACCGATTTCTTATTCATGAATGTGTCAACTAATTGACTTAAGGTTTAAAAATAAGCAATTGATCAACCAATTTTCTATTTTAGAACGTGCCTGCCGATCGACTGAAGGTCAATTAACCGATTAACCCCATATCAAGATTGTTTATTGAAGCCTTGATCAATTGGTTGAATTGTCAATCGACAAATAGAATCACCCAGACAATTGACTTAATAGTTGATCAATTGACTAAAATGAATTATGCACACACCAATCCAATCCATTCAATCGAATATCTATCAAGCCAATTGACTAGAACAATGTATGAGTTAGCCAACTTATGTGATAGAAACTAGGAAAATGACTTGATTTTTTCTTGGAAAATCTCCAATATATAGTGGGGGGGGTTCCATCCAAGGGTTTTGAAACACAAATACACATGAATATCACAATTTGAGAAAGAAATTGAGAGAAATCCCCAATGAGCACATCCCTCAAGAAGAGGATAGGAGATGCTAGCGCTTCAATAGTCCAAACCTACTCTTTCTTGGAGGCCATGATGGCACCCAAAGGGTTTCCTACGTGTGCCCGGACTACATAGAGGTCTTCACATGTGTAGAGGCTAGAGGATAATCTTACATGAGAAGAATACACACCATTCCCATAGTTGCTATTGAAAGATCAACATGTTGTAGCCCCGAGTTCAACTTTGAACCCAAACCCAGGAGATCAACAATAACACTGACAAACTCGTAACTTATTGCATGACAACAAGATCACACGGATGTAAATTACATGTCTCTAATTGTCTTTATGTTTACTGACATTTTATGGCTATGACAAAACCGTGTCTTGGGTGAATTGTTATAAGGTTGACATTTTTTAATAGCATCCCTTACACCAAAACTCAACACAATGACTTTGGAGTGAAGTGGCTAAAATGAGCATTGTGAATTCCCAAGGTTGTCGGTCAAATTATGTGTTGAATTTAAGACTTTTTGTGGGTGATTATGGGGTCGATACCACTGTCTTGGAACCTAGACACAATCATCTTGACCTGCCATGGCCATGATCACAGGTATGGTAAACGGTTGTGCTAAATAGGAGATTTTCTTATGAAAAATATTACCATTTTGGTGAGCTAGGGCCTTGACCACAATCATCTTGTAACATGTAGACCACGCCTTTGTTTGAGGTCCACAACCGTAGAGTGTCTTGTGTCTTCAACTCTTGTCATGATGGATATGTAGTCTTGCCCATGGTGAGTGGAAATTGGCCACGACAAAATTTAGGATGTCCTCATCTTCAGTTCTATCTCCTTCCTTTGTCATTTTCCCAATTATAGTCCTGACATAACTTTGAATTATCGTCGTGGTTGAATGGAGTTAACCATGGAATCCTTGAAGTGATACAGAAGGATTCAGATCTTTGATTTAATTCCACATCACAATTGACACCTAAAACCTATCAAAATGCAAAAAACACTAACATGCACACTTTAAAGCAATTTAGAATTTTTTAGAGATGACATGCATACTTAAACTTGTTGGTTCAGTAAATGAACATTTGGGAAGACAAATGAGACCTAAATTTAGGTTCCAACAATAAGCCCCCGTTCAACAACAAATCATAATCCACTTGATCGGACATGCATATGCTGTATTAAGATAAATTGGTATTTGGAAATACAATTACTTAAAATATGATTTTGGCTCAAATATTGTGTCACATCATTGTCTAAAAGGAGAAGCCAATCCGATTGAACTTTCGAATCACATGAAAAACATAATTTCATAATCTCGGTTGAATCTCAAATAAGAGATTAGAACTAGACTAGCATACCCGTTAGTCCAATTTAAGTTTAAGTCCTATTTTGCTAAATGTCCACAACAATCATGTCATAATCAGACCAATGCCTTTATTGACAAAAGATAAACCCAAATCCAATTTCAATATTTGGCGAGTAGTTTCAGGCATTTTGTTTAGAGAGGTTTGTTATAGGTCATGCATCTAAAGGAGAAAAAAATCATGCATTTCAAATTAGTTTTGTGCGTCGATTTTGTTGTCCTTGGATGAGTGACTTACACTCATCCAAATGAGCTCAAATTTTGTATGTGGCCTACTATTATTGTAACCATAAAGATCAATGGATTAGATTTTGGAAAAATATGGTCTAGATAGGCAAACACCATTCGGGTGTACGGCGTGATCTGTACACTCGAGTGTATTCTAGCCTGACTCGATTAGAACTAGACTAGCATACCCGTTAGTCCAATTTAAGTTTAAGTCCTATTTTGCTAAATGTCCACAACAATCGTCATAATCAGACCAATGCCTTTACTGACAAAAGATAAACCCAAATCCAATTTCAATATTTGACAAGTAGTTTTAGGCATTTTGTTTAGAGATGTTTGTTACAGGAATAAGAAATAAGATTAGAAATGAGACCTTTTTTTGTCTCCACTCATGCATAACAACAAAACAGAGGAGGGAAGTAAGTTATATCCCTCCTCTATTTTGTGGTTATACATGAGTTGAGATAAAAGGGTTTCTATTTTTGGTCCCATTTCTTGTCTTCTTTTGTTTAAAGGCGTGGGTTCAATTTTTTTTAAAAAAACATATTGAGAATCTCAGAATCTAAACGGTCAAATGGGCTTTCGGCTGCCTGCCATATTGTAGCTCCCGAGAAGAAAAGATTCCGAGAGATCCTTGCGTGGAAACAAAAACACTATTTTTTAAGGCAAAACGTCAAAAACGTACTTGCAATCAATCACCCACATTCCTGAAAACGAACGCGGATACCAGGAATCTCCATTCCCAAGACAAGGACGATAATCCGACGGCGGGGGCGTTATAAATCCACTGTACCCTCACACTAGAGGGCTTAGAGAGTAGAGGAGCAACCGAAAAGGATTCCCATCCTTCCATATTCCACCGCTCGGGGCCACTCCGCCAGTCCACTACCTTGAGTCTTTCCTTCTTCCAGCCACAGAGACACTACCACCGCCGCCACCCCGCCCGCCGCAGCTATGTGCGGGATTCTGGCCGTTCTCGGTTGCGCGGACACCTCCCTCGCCAAGAGGTCCCGTATCATCGAGCTGTCCCGGAGGTGAGGCGCCTGAACGCGGCCAACCCACTGCTTATTATCTGTCATTTTGGGGTGGGGGTGTTCTTCTTGGTTGCTATGTTAAAACCACTCAAAGCTTTGTTGTTATATGTGCATGTTTACAAGAGCCCTTCTTCTCAAGATAGGTCTATCCCGATAACAACAATCGAATGCATCGCGGTTTACCTTACCTTTAACGTCTTTTCCTACCCTCGTTCACTCCCGCAGTAATTGTAACGGTTAAGAGCCGACTAGAAGGCGCACGCCTTAACGGTTCGTTACGTCATATTTTATTTTTCCTTTTTCACTTCACCTTTTCCCCCCGGAAAGTTGATTAGTTAAATTTCACTAACCGAGAAATCACTGTCTTTTTTTGGCACCACTCGCACCTGTCTCAAGTGAACAATACGCTTGGTCTGATGTTCTAATCATTGGCTGTCACTATAAAATATGCACACATTTGGATAATAGGTCGCAGGACAGACAATTTTATTTGAACCTACGGATACTGTTTTTAAAGTTTGCTTCATTCAAATCCCACAACATTCACCCTTGAAATCCAGCCATGACTTTTAGATTGGTTAATGTCTAATAAGTAAACATGGAGGTTAGTAGCTTTAAAATCACTTAATACAAACTACCTGTGCTTTATGTGAAGATTTGGCTTGCTTAAACAGTGTCGATACAAGGCACTGGTGACTTGGGGGGACATCAAGATGGAAGACTTTTTAGGGGATTTTGAGATTGGTTGATGGATTACACAAAGAACAAGTCATTTGCTAGGAGGTTACCATTTTACGTCAAAGCTGTATAATTGGCTTGGCTAAATGCCTGTTATTAAAATGTATGACCATGTTAATCTTCTGTTTTCCCAATTTCCTTAGTTATTGCTAGACATGAAACAATGACTAACCACAGTTATCAAGACAAGTGTCTGAGAGGCTAGGAATCCTAGACTCTCAAGTGTGGGGGCATGCATTTCAGCCCCTAGCACATTTGATTCTTAATCCAAGACACATTTGACTCTCAAATAGGATAGCCTCACCTCGAGGTGTAAGCCTCAAAAGGGACAAGGTGGATTTCTTTATACTATGATCAAAACCAGCATTAATGTTATACTAAATTATTAAATATATTGATTTGAATCACTGATTTCTTACACTTTGACTGTCACCGACTTTCTGAAAAAGTCGCGTACACTCAGCTCCTGAATATGACATTTCATTCCTGTATTATTCACACATTGTTTGTATATTTATGTTTTACTCTGGTATTATACATTTCTCCCCATATATTCCTGTTTAATACAGTTTAAGAATCTGGCTTAGTTTGAGTGTATATATGTGTGTAATAGATGTATATGTATGTGTGCAATATATATCATCCGATTTTCCAAAGTTGACTGTATTTGTACTGTGCACTGACCATTTTTTATCCAAAATTCGTGCATAATTCTCGAGTCCTGAATTTACAGCTCAACCACACGTATTTGGAATGCCGAATTTGTAACTTGGTCAAACATGGGTTGATCTAGGAGTAAGATTTTCTGATGTTCTGAGGTCAGCCAAGTATCTGCGTATTTATCAGACTGCAGTTTGCCAAAATATGGTGTGTTCTGTAAACAGATCTGGTTTTAATTTAAATCATGCTCATAAGATTGTTCACTTGGGACTTGTAGCCATTTTCAACTGCTATTGCTGATTGTTAATCTGAATTTTGTTGCTATTTCCATTTTCCATTGTTGGTCATGCAACTAGCACGTCTTGGTCTTCAGTTAGTGGTCATTAATGTTCCTTCTTGATGGTTTCTAATAATTCTTTATTCTAAATTTGGTACCATGCTGCTGATGGTGAATTCCTGATGCACAGTTGATCAGTAGTTGTTTTTGTTATGGGTGTTAATTTCTAAGTCGGCAGATACCTTTTTTGTTTGATCATACACAGGCTGCGTCACAGAGGGCCTGACTGGAGTGGGCTACATTGCTATGAAGACTGCTACCTTGCACATCAACGCTTAGCTATAGTTGATCCTGCTTCAGGAGATCAACCACTTTATAACGAAGACAAGTCAATAGTTGTTACGGTACTTCTGCCTAATCAACCTTGCAGACTGTGTCTATTCGTTTCATATTACGTGCATTTATATAATTTTATTGTCAAGGGGGATAATTGTATCACTTATTTTCCTTCTTGTATGAGGGTCTCCAAAAAAATCTTTTTTTTTTGTATGGTTGAACTACATATATTTACAGCTATAATGACATCAACGATTCCAACGTTAACCTGTATTGAATGTTGCACAGATTACATAGGTATTCAGCTCATAACTCATACTGTAGCACAACCAACTTATAATGTGAATTTATAGGATTATATTGTAATTTACATAACAACAAAGGTATTCAGCTCATGGGTCACACTATAGTAAAGCCAACTCGGTTGTTTTAGGGTACAAACTATAGGACAAGAAAACTGGGAGAGCATTATTATGTGTGCAGACTATAGTACAAGCAATTTGGTTTCATGCCCGACTAGAAGGCTAATTTCGGATAAGGAGGCTTGTGGAGAAGAATGAAGAAATAAGAGAGATCTTCATATGGTTTCCTTTGATATAGTCAAGGCTTATGCTCGAGTACCGCAGGTAGTTCTTTGGTGGGTTTTGGATAAAAAAAAGGGAACATGGTTCAATTTATTGAACTTTTTAAAGACTAATATATGGAGAATTCTACTGCTAGTGTCAAGACTAGGAGAGGAGATGCACAGATTTTATATTGAAGTTGGGGTACACCAACGATTTCTTAGACCCCTTTATTTATTTGATTTAGTAAAAGGGAAAGAGGGAACGATTTCTTAGAGCCCTTATTTATTTGATTTAGTAATGGGCACAACTTTTTTCAAAATGTACTCAGATCATACATTTTAGGTATCAAGAACCTAACAAATGTAGATAACTAGGCATTAACGTTGTTATAATACAGGGAGTACTTCATTTGTACTATATATATATGGGCTCAAGTCTATTAGGCTTATTAGTGACTGGAGTCCTAGTTCGTTAGGGTTTTGTCCGCTTGTATCTGCCTCTACTCCTATACATACAAGAGGGGTTTACTTATATATTAATATGAAATATACGTGGAATTTCCTGTCACCACATTTTCAGACATGGTATTAGAGCAGACTTTCCTACGCCCCTAGGCGTTGCTTGACTGGCCACAGGGATGTCCAATCTGCTGTTATGTTTGGGAGCTTCTTTGTGGAGCCGTCTCCATCTCAAAGGCGAACTTAATCAAAGTTGTTTCTTGTTATAGTGCTTCCACCAAGGAGATTCGTTGCCTTCGTCAACCATGCTGCCTCCACTGCCACCTGCCCTAATGTGGATGCCTGCGTTGCCGCCACCATCACTTTGTTGTCCTCTTATTTTGTAGTCTCCACCGCCATCTACACTTCCGTAGTTGTTTACACCGCCACCATCTACACCAACATCTTTGAGATCTAATACGAAATCATGCAAAAAGTTCATCTTTTATGTTGCTATCAAGGATTATTATCTTTATCGGCGGAGATCCCGAAAGATTTTACTTCCATTTTGTTGCATTTTTATGATTTTTTGTTGATGTTCCGCCGTGCAACATGATGTGTCATTCTTTGATGTGCCATGTCTGCAACGTTCTGTGTTCGCTGCATTTGGCACAGATTTCTGTTGCCGGACACAATGTTGCCTCAACAACATGGCTTGATGCCTGTGCCATGACGCATCGGCCTCACAACATGTCGTGTCGACTTGCTTTGCCTCGACAACATGATGCCTGCCCTTGGACATGATGTGTTGTTCTTCAACACGGAGTATCGCCTGACATGACATGTTGCTACTTAAACATGTATCTCTTGATGTCTGTACCTATTGTTATAAGACACAGTGTGTCACCTGCTGTCTTTTCCAACTACTAGATTTAAAAGCGTGCTATTTCATATGGTACTACTCTACTACACAATAGACGACTTATAATATATGACATGCTCTTATTTGTCTCTACCAACAACATTTATCTTCCCTTTTCACCAATTTTTTTTATTGCCCCTTTACCCCCTACTAGCACTACATATATATAGCCTTACCTCCCTCGGTCCATATAATACCACTACATATATACCACATGCCCAATGCTAACTTGCATCTTTATCCTAATTTTTAATCTAGTCCGTATGGGGGGGGGTACCCCCGACACCTCCCGACACCCTTTTCTGGTAGCAAAACGTATTCCAGTGAAGATGACGTAGTCATGGTATTGAGGATCGTCTGCTCCAAGTGGCGAATTACTGCTGCAGTATTCAGGTTTCATTTCAGATGTTCTTCATTCCAGATGCACTCTAAAAGACCTTCATCAAAGCTTGAGGATCTCCAGCCTCCAGAATACAATTTCAAAGAAAAGAGGCACCATCGTATGATCCAGGGGAGTATTGTTTAAGGGGGAGTATCAATCTTTTGTATGAGGAGTGACATTTATCATTTCTATTTTTCGTTTATCATTTCTATCTTTTCTTTTATCAAGTCCTGTAACTCCAAGCTTGGACATGTGTTTCACCCATGATCCAGCTTGAGGGGGAGTGTTAAAGAGTATATATTAGCCTATTTAGTTAATAGATTAATTAGTTAGTGGGCCTTGAGTCTCTTGGCCCGTTTAGATTACTTGGGACACAAGTCTCACGGTTTCTCCCTTGCTCCTATATATAGGACAAGGCTATACCTCTTTTATTCATCTAATCTAATCAAATCAGTTCAATACAATATTCTTTCACCGAGATCATCTACTTCACCGGTGCTATATGTTGATTGGATGATACTTCTTATGCTATGGTTATCTATCTTGCGCATCATTCATGCTAATTGTGCTACGTTAGCACATTTGATGTGCCAATTTGTGCATTTGCACTATCTTCCGTCCATACTTTATTTGCACATTGACATTTTCTCTTTGTTCCTGCTTTATATGCACGTGACCTAGCACTATGAGTGAATGTGACCCAACAACTTTTGGACTGCGACTTCTCTATTGTGATATAAATTATATGAAGAAAGAAAATGATGAAGGTTCTTGTTGGTGACATACTTTTGCAGATGTTACATTAATGGAGCTTCATTTTTTTTTCTATTTCATTGCATGTTTAAGTATTGTACCTATGTGCTTCCTTGCATAATGGGTTTTTCATTTTTCTCTATGTCTCCTTTGCTACTATTTCTTCGTGCTATTTTTTGCACATTAACTAGTACCTCTTGTGTGCCAGTACTTTCTGGCCTAACTGTGTTCCAACACTCTCTAGTCTACTTTATGACAATAGCGACTGAGATAAAGACCTTGGCGCCTACATGCAACTATTTTCTACTACTCCATATGCCACTCCTTTGTGTTCCAACAATCTCTAGTCTGCTTCATGATGATAGAAAATGAGATGAAGACCTTGGCACTTATATGTTGCTATTTTATACTATTCCATATGCCACTGCTTTTTGATCGAGAAGCTCCTGTTACCTATCTTCGTACCTACTTTGGAGTTTGGATTATCTGCTTGAGGGGGGAGTGCTCGAGTGTTGAGCGCTTGATTGTAATATTTAGGGAGTAATATTTTTGTTTGGGCTTGGTTTATCTGTTTTATTTTGGTCTTTCTGTTTGCAAGCTGACTTGGGATTCTCTCATGCTCTAGCTTGTGGCGGTGTCAGAGTCTTATTATTTAATTGATTAACCTATTGAGTCTTTTTGTAATATGTGCCCAATTGTGTCTTGGCGCTTTAAGCTTTTGCTTAGTCTGTAATACTTCCCCTTATCCTCTATATAGGAGTGGGGGGCTGCCAATGAATAACCCAGTTTGCGAAGAAGTATGCATAGAAAAGACTCCAAGCGAAATAGTAGTAGTAGAATCAAACTCCATCATGTAAAGACACAAGACTCCTACTTTTGATTATCTGCTTGACGGGGACTGTTTGAATGTGGAGCGATTGATTTTAATATTGAGGGAAAGTGGTATTCTTGTATTGGCTGTACTTCTTTTATTTGAGTATGTATTGTTGCTTTTGCAATCATGTATGTCTTTCTATATGTCTGCAAGTTGGGCATGTGATTTCCCATGCTCCAACTTGAGGGGCAGTGCTAGAATATAGGAGAGTACTTAATTTTTTTGTATATGGGTTCTACTCTATTACGCCCATTTGTGTCGGGACTCCTAGTCCGTTAGGGGTTTGACTGCTTCCTTGTACTTGCCTCCACTCCTATATAGGAAAGGGGTTTGCCCATCTATCAATAAGAAATATACAAAGAATTTTGGTTTACCATGTTTTCTGACACACGCCATGTGGAGCGATAGGTCCCGTAATCAGGCATGCACATTATAATCAAGAAGACAAAATTTCAACATAGATGGGAGTGGATGTCCTCCTCCTCCTCGGACGACAATAGAAGTGGGTAGAGGACACTACTATTGATGTCTTGTGACAGATTGGGAAGGGACATATGGCTTTCTATTCCTGGAGATTGAGTCTGCAACAAACTGTGGCCACTGTCAACAAAGCCGGACAAGAGGATCCTCCTTGCTTAGTTGGTCGACCTTGCTAGACAAGAAGAATCTAATATTGTAGTTTCTTAAAGTAGATTCAATATCGACTTCCTCCGAGGAAGAGAACTCCCCCTTTTTGGTTGTGAGCCACCTTAATACCAAGGAAGCATCATGAAGTACCCAAATCGTTAGTCAAAAAGTGCTCCATTAGATGACTTTTAATTGCCTCTTGCTAGATCACCTGCAGATATTTGTCATCAGCATCTACTGTTAGTATCACGATTCACAACATATACAGCTAGCAGGCAGGTATATGCAGATAGGCAGGCACACACTTCAGCTATGACGAAAAGTAGGCAAGCAGATATACATTTCAGGGAATTGGGCATGCATGCATATCAGGTAGGCAATAGATAAGCAAGCAGACAAGAACATCACTTGGTCTGAAGGTGGATGCAGTAAGAAAGGATGTCTTCTGTTCACAACAGTCGGAATAGGAATCAGAACGTCCTGTTAATGACTATATGTCCCAGGATTTTGACTCTTTCTATTTCTGGTGGAAAAGCTTGCAGCAGACCCGAGTCTCTCCAAAAAGAGCAGAAAAACAGGAATCTTCTGGCTTAGTCAGCTAGCCTTGCTAGGCAAAACGTCTACAACCCTTTTTGGATGTTACCAGTTGGTGAGTGCCAGACCTCCTGGCTAGGTGCTGCTGCTTGAATGACAGGCGATGCCAAGAGATTGCACAGCCGTCTGGGTGTCAGGATGTAGGCATACATACAGAAATTTCTGTTTCTTGCAAGTTGGGCATTTGATTTCCCATGCTCCAACTTGAGGGGGAGTGTTAGAATATAGGAGAGTACTTCTATTACGCCCATTCGTGTCAGGACTCCTAGTCCATTAGGTGCTTGACCGCTTCCTTGTACTTGCCTCCACTTCTATATATAGGGAAGGGGTTTGCCCATCTATCAATAAGAAATATACAAAGAATTTTGGATTACTATGTTTTCTGACACACGCCATGCGGAGCAATAGGTCCCGTAATCAGGCATGCACATTATAATCAAGAAGACAAAATTTCAACATAGATGGGAGTGGATGCACCCCCCCCCCCCCCCCCCCCCAAAAAAAAAAAAAAAAAAAAACACTACGACAATAGAAGTGGGTAGAGGACGCCACTGTTGTTGTCTTGTGACAGATTGGGAAGGGACATATGTCTTTCTATTCCTGGAGATTGAGTCTGCAACAAACTGTGGCCACTGTCAACAAAGCAGGACAAGAGGATCCTCCTTGCTTGGTCGGTCGACCTTGCTAGACAAGAAGAATCCAACATTGTAGTTTCGTAAAGTAGATTCAATATCGGCTTCCTCCGAGGAAGAGAACTCCCCCCTTTTGGTTGTGAGCCACCTTAATACCAAGGAAGCATCATGAAGTACCCAAATCGTTAGTCAAAAAGTGCTCCATTAGATGACTTAGTTTCCTCTTGCTAGATCACCTGTCAGATATTTGTCATCAACATCTACTATTAGTATCACGATTCACAACATATACAGCTAGCAGGCAGGTATAAGCAGATAGGCAGGCACACACTTCAGCTATGACGAAAAGTAGGCAAGCAGATATACATCTCAGGGAATTGGGCATGCATGCATATCAGGTAGGCAATAGATAAGCAAACAGACAAGAACATCACTCAGTCTATAGGTGAATGCAGTAGGAAAGGATGTCTTCTGTTCACAACAGTAGGAATAGGAATCAGAACGTCCTGTTCATGACTATATGTCCGGGGATTTTTTACTCTTTCTATTTCTGGTGGAATAGCTTGCAGCAGACCCAAGTCTCTCCAAAGAGAGCAGAAAACCAGGAATCTTCTGGCTTAGTCAGCTAGCCTTGCTAGGCAAAACGTCGACAACCCTTTTTGGATGTTACCAGTTGGCGAGTGCCAGACCTCCTGGCTAGTTGCTGCTGCTTGAATGAAAGGTGATGCTAAGAGATTGCAAAGCCGTCTGGGTGTCAGGATGTAGGCTTACAGACAGAAATTTCTGTCTCTTGCAATTATTGGAGTAGACGAGCAGAATTCGTGGTTGTAGGATGCATGGTTAAGGTACTCTAGACCAGGCAGTCTATTACCACATGCATAATATATAATTGTAGGATGCATGGTGTAGGTTCTCTAGATCAGGCACTCTAATACACATGCAAATTAATTTCCCCACCTTCAATAGAATACAAATCTGTAGTTGTAGGATGTGTGGTTATGGTACCCTAGACCAGGCACTCTATTGATATGGAGGGCTGAATGCAAGTAGAAACAAGAAGCATAAAAACCAGTTATAAGTGAAATTTATCTAATCAGTCTAACTGTCTTCTCTCTCTAGTGTGATCAGGAGAAACAATGGTCAAAACTTTCCTTATAGCCGAGATTAGAATTGACATGTGGATTCTCTGTCATTTACAGTTGAAAAAAGAATATGAGCGGAATTGTTATACTTGCATGCTCACTAAATGTACTAGCATATGGTCGATTCGTAACCATTGTTTGTTTCAATAAAATTCCTATCTTTTCAGGTAAATGGTGAAATCTATAATCATGAGGAGCTGAAAAAAAAACTGCCTTCTCATCAATTCAGAACAGGCAGTGATTGTGAAGTTATTGCTCACCTTGTGAGTATTTAACTCTTCAGTATATAAGCGGTTTCTTTCAGTGTTAAATTTCTTGAATCTTTGGCCATCTTCTAACCTGCTTTTGATATTTTGTTTCGGAATATGCTATTCTTTTATAATAGTATGAAGAGTATGGGGAGAACTTTGTCGACATGTTAGATGGGATGTTCTCATTTGTTCTTCTTGACACTCGTGATAGAAGCTTCATTGCTGCTCGTGACGCAATTGGTATCACACCACTCTACATGGGATGGGGTCTTGATGGTATGTAAACTTTTGCTTGATTTAAAAATTTTAGCATCATTTGGAGTTTTTCTTTCCATATATAATATGAAGCACGATCTGGTATTAAACCCATTCAATCTGCTGTATGGATCGTTAACAGGAGACCTCCAATAAAGATCTGTCAAAAAAACTCCAAACTCAGATCTTTCACTTGTGATTTGCTGTGTTAACAGAATTCTTTTGATACAGAGTGCATTTTAACTGTTGAAGTGTGAATGACAATCATTTGATACCATTCTCATGATCTGAGTCTAACATGGTTTTCTGGAGTGTTAAATTACATGGAAAGAGCATTGACTGAATTGACTCAAGATAAATGCAAGCAACTGTAGTTATCATAATGAGAATCTGAGTAAACAACAAATAGTAAGTTCGAAAAACAGATTATTAACACTACAACTGCCATGTGGTTCAACCGAGTTTTTACATTGATTATATTTGGCTCAATACATGACCCATTGGCATAGGTGTTTGGTATTCTGTGCATATAAGAACAATGTTTTACATGTATGTTAATATCAGGAATACATGGTGTTTGATAATATAAAAGTTGAAATTGGTCGTAATTGATAATCAGTAGACTGACATAGCTCTTGAAAGTGTGAGACCACATAAGTTAGTGTCTTCATAATTTTTTTGAAAGTAATTTGGTAACAACGGTAAATATTTGTAGATGATGTAATAAAATGAAATCAATCCATGGAAATCACAAAATGATGCATAAACATCATTTTATAAGAGCAAACAACCATGTTTCAATGGAATAGGCAATCACATCAACTGTATTGACCAAAGAAACATGAATATAGAAGAAGTCTATAATCTTATAGTAATAAGAAGTTGCATACCATGGTATAGAAACAATCAGTGAACCGAAGTATGACACACTTCTCTTATCTTCTTAAATAAGCGGGTTTGCACTTTTAATACTTAATACATACACAGTTCTAACTAGTTATATCTACTTGGTATTACATCATGATTCATAGGATATATGCTGCCATCCCTCACCCTTTTTTTTAATTAAGCGGTGCAATGTATGTGTATTCATCTTGCCACTATGAGCAAAGCACAAAAAATGCACGATCGGCCGAACACAAGAAATGAAGGATGCCCGCGGCCACCCGGGCCAACAAAAACTTGAGCTCAAGCGTATAGCTATACAAAGATTATACCCCAAAAAAACCAAAAATTTGCACATAAAAGGGCCCTATGTCGTGAGGCCCTGAGATCGCTGCTAGATAGGGAAGCTAGGAGTTAGCATCCGCCTCCCGCCGAATCTCTGAGTCAATGCTTGCCCTCTCCTAAATCGGCAGGGGTGAGAAACCTTGGGCCAAAAAATGCTCCATGAGGTAAGATGGGTTGTCGCGGAACCGACCCCTTGCAGATGGAATCGCGAAGGTCACCAACGAGGGCCACAACCGATGGAGTTAGTTGGTTGTACCCTCGAATCGGCCCCTACATCTCTGATCCAGAGGAACTAGCAAATGAGTTGTGGGAAGATGCCATAGAGGAAAGCTAGGAGATAGAGGAGGCTCGTGTTGGACCAGTAGTGCGTGAGGACCAACTTCATGGAGCAAGCCCTCGATGACGGTGTGGGGGGGTCCAATGAGTAGCTCATCTTCGCCTAAAGGAACTCAACATGGTCACTTTCTTAGAAGATTGAGACTCATTCTCCCTCATCTGTTCAACACAATAGTCGCGAGATGTATCCTACAACCATAGAGTCTTATCATCTATGGACATAGCACCATGTATCTGCTTCTAAGTAAAAGTAGACACCTTGAGCGACAGATGCCTAAGCCCGATCCAACTCGATAACGGCATGGTGGCGGTACAGGGTAGGGCTGTAAATGGATAGGGTAGGGTAGAGTAGGGTAAAGGCTTACCTTACCCTTTGTCTGGAGAACTTTATCCTACCCTTATCTGCACCCTTTTCCTCGCATGGTAGATGGGTACGTAAGGGTGAAATGGTAAAACAATATGAAGATAATATAAGATATTTTCAACAAAAAAAACTATATGATATTCCTACATCAAACACAAGACACTCTTAATGCTAGTTTTTTTATAGTAATGATTTTTTTCTGTGATATACAACTAAAATAGTAATATTTAACCTGGTATTTTTCTAAAGGCAAGGCCCAACATTTTTAATATATTATTTCTTATTATAAAAATTTATTTTTTCTCTCAAATGTATGACTATAAAAGGTAGTATCATTCTACCCATTGCCTAGTGATGTTTTGGGAATCATAATAGCACAAATTGAGAAAGTAGTGGTGTTGCTTATTGGGGTTTTTGGTAGGCATAAATACATTTATTAGAATCTGAAATTATAAATTCAGACTTATACTAATGTGTAAAGCGGATAGGGTAAAACTTCTCCCTTACCCTACTCTCTTTAGATGCGGGTAAATGGGTAAAGGGTAAGCGGGTGGTGGGTAAAAATATGCTTAACCAGCCATACCCATTTACAGCCCTAGTATGGGGGGCGGAGGATGCGCTTCCATCCCTCGCCTCTTTGTTTTGTTATTGGAGTTGCTCAATTACGTGCAAGTGGCATTCATGCTCCAATCACTTGTGAGCAGAACCTCAATCGTCACTTCTACCTTGGCATAGTGTCCCCTTCAAGTGATCTTCGCACCATTGCCCAATGACACCACAATCCCCTTTCATTTCCAAGCTAGGTTGCCACTACCAGTATTTTGTCTGCTACTCTATTTTTTGCTACCACTACTTTGTATATGCAGCGCTGCTATGCTATTAGGAATATCAAAATTGGTCCTCATTCAGTTTGGAGTTTGCAAGTGCTAAATTTGATCAATGTGGTGTAACATAGAACATTTACACCCTTGATCTTAACAAAATGCTTGACCCAATATTCATCTAACCTTCTAATGGATACCTTGAATTTAATCCAAAATCTGAAATTTCCTATACTGTTTAGATATAGAACAGTTCTGTTATTTGTTGTAAACAGTATGTTGTGATGAAAAAAATTGTTAACTAAATTGAAAATAGTGTCAAAATATGAATTAATTAACATACATATTAATCCAAACCCAAAGGCACACCCGTGGTTTTCAAGTTAACCATCATGAAATCAACCTTATTTGAGTTCACACAGATTTTAAACCTCTAACAGACCTGATTGTCAGAATTTAAACTTGACGCTATTTTCTTTATGGTCAATAGGAGGCATTTCATGTATTCAGGTTTACTATTATAGCTATTGTTCCTTCAGACTCTGCCTACATCCAATCTGGGGCTGCTCCACTTGATATCAGCAACCTACCTTCAGCTGTTGTCTAATTTCCTACTTGTATGCTTATTACGTATGCTTTCACCATGGCTTTTGAATCCATCCCAAACTACCTTTAGCTTACATTTATAGTCTTGATGAAAATATTTATGCTGCATTGGGGTTGCTCAAGTATCATCACCCAGAAGTGACGCCTCTATGAAGCTTGGTGATGATGAAGTATCTGAGGTGAATGACGAATACAACACCTACCCTATATGAGGTGGATGAAGGCATGCAATTGATGAGGTAGGTGTCTATAAGAATGAGACCCCCCGGCATACCGCTCAAAATATTTTTGGGAACATGCATGTGATGAAAAACGATCCTAGTAGTTTCAATGATATGCCGATTGTTTCATTCCGCGACACCATTTTTTTAAGGCACATGGACAAGAAGAACGGCAAGTGATGCACTTGGTTGTTTAGGGTACAAAATATGAAAGTAGATTACAAAATCTTATAAAGTGGATCTACTTGATCGAGTGGATAAAGGCATGGATAGTGAGGTAGGTGGGTATGAGTGCGACATGCCGATTCTTTGGGAACATGCATGTGCTGGAGAAGAATCCTAGCAATTTCAATGATAGGCCGATTCTTTCACTTTGCTACACCATTTTTCTATGGCGTGTGAGGATGAGAAGAGTGGTAAATGATGCCCTTTGTAAATAACACATGGGTTAATGCAGGATGAATTTAGGCCGTGTTTGGTTCTTCGAATGGGATTGGTTTGGATATTGGAGAAGGAATGGATTGGATCGGTTATGAGAAGGAATGGATAACAATTTTATTTCCTATGTTTGTTAACAACATAGGAAGGGAAAAGTATTGCTCCGCTTGCAATAGTTTGTCTACAGCGGAATGGTTCTATCTTGCTAGAACTCTTGTCAACGTCATTATTTATTACATATTCAGTGATCTAATACAATTTTTAGCGCTTATTAACTCCTGCAAATGTTGCATCATAATTCACGAGTACTAGATATCACCGTCAATGATCAGTCCATAAACCAATATTGATCAGTCCATAAACCAATATGTTGTGTTTAGTTTCAAATCAGAGAAGAAGCAGCCGATCAATTTTTCTCCTCTTCGAATCTGCATATACAAAAAGTAGTCCTTTTTATCGTGTGGCTGCAGGAGCGAGGATTAGAGATCTTTTCATGATAATCACAACACCAGAATCAACCTTCTTCAAAATCTGCATATATGAGAGATAAATTTTTGTACTTTGTTGTAGTAGGAGGTTGGATAACAAAGATTGGAAATATTCCCACGACGAAGACGACAACAACAGAATCATCCTACTTTGAAATCTGAACATGTGAGAAAGATCTTTTCTTTGTCTAAGTTGTTGTGTCAGAGCTCTGTTACTGAAGATTAGAAGTCTTCCGATGACGACGACGAAGCTAGAATCATACTATAGATCATTGACGCGAGGTCCAAGTGCTGATGGGTAACCGTATGAGTCGGCAACGCGGAATGACAAGTATGATTCATGACGAGATCTGTAGATCGAGTGTCGGTGTGGATATGATTCATGACGAGATCTGTAGATCGGGTGTCAGTGTGGCGTTGCGGAGACGGGAGCGAGGGCTGCGAATCGGCGATATTTTGCGGGCGGATTATCAAAAGCTACCCAGGGGTGCGGGTTTTTGTAATCCATTGTTTTTGGGATGTCAAGCCTGCCGGATATCCATTCCTCTTTTGTTTTGCAAACAAACATGGCATGACATTTGACTCCGGATAATAATCCGATCCTGCGTCTAATAACACAAACCAAGCACGGCCTTATTCTCTACCAATGACAATTGGAAAAAATAGTTTTGCTGTTTTTGTGCAAACATTCCCCAAAATAGAAAAAAATTCACAAAAAGTTTTTCATTAAATACAATATGGGGCTGCTCCACTTGATATCAGCAACCTACCTTCAGCTGTTGTCTAATTTCCTACTTGTATGCTTACATATCCTTTCACCATGGCTTTTGAATCCATCCCAAACTATCTTTAGCTTACATTTATAGTCTTGATGAAAATATTTATGCTGCATTGGAGTTGCTCAAGTATCATCATTCAGAAGTGATGCCTCGATGAAGCTTGGTGATGATGAAGTATCTGAGGTGAATAACGAATACAACACCTACCCTATATGAGGTGGATGAAGGCATACAATTGATGAGGTAGGTGTCTATAAAAATGAGACCCCCTTGGCATACTGCCCAAGATATTTTTGGGAACATGCATGTGATGAAGAACGATCCTAGTAGTTTCAATGATATGCCGATTGTTTCATTCTGCAACACCATTTTGTTAAGGCACGTGGACAAGAAGAATGACAAGTGAGCACTTGGTTGTTTAGGGTACAAAATATGAAAGTAGATTACAAAATATTAAAGTGGATCTAGTTGATCGAGTGGATAAAGGCATGGATAGTGAGGTAGGTTCTTTGGGAACATGCATGTACTGGAGAAGAATCCTAGCAATTTCAATGATATGCCGATTCTTTCACTCTCCTACACCATTTTTCTATGGCGTGTGAGGACGAGAAGAGTAGTAAATGATGCCCTTTGTAGATAACACATGGGTTAATGCAGGATGAATTTATTCTCTACCAATGACATTGGAAGAAATGGTTTTTCCGTTTTGTCAAAAACATTCCCCAAAATAGAAAAAAAAATTCGCAAGAAGTTTTTCATTAAATACAACCGAGTTGTTTGGGATTAATTGTCTATGAATGAAACAAAATAATGGAACTGTCAAGGCGCACACCTAGCATGCCTAGACGGAAAGATGCCCCAAGGGGGTATGTCTTGCCCTGTGCCTTGCCTAATTGTCGATTTTTGCCAATTTTGTTTAACGTATGGCATATATTGATGGCTTTCAATGGTCTTTTTTCTTGGCCTAATGTTCAAAACACACATCATTGTCTGTTATGTGCCAAGTATAATGTTCATTAGAATTATTTCTTTTACTACACCTTTACTATTTCTTCATATTTTGCACCTTGCCACCTTTCAGTTTCTATTTTTGACCACATTATGAGATAGTCGCTATAAATAAAATATATGTTTCTTTTTTTATTCTCTATCTCTTACATTGTGCATATTACTCTCTTATTGTCACAATATTAATATAAATTATTAGTGATGTAATTAATAAAGTTTTTATCCCATCAAAAATATGTATATTAGTGGTTAACCATAAAATTGTGGATTTACAACACATTCATATAAAAACAACATAAATATGAAGGGAGAAATGCTATAAAAATCATAACAAGTATAGATATATTTAAATATGATATATATATAAATATATATATGGAGGGGGACTTAATTGCTAACACATGTACACATACAAGTAAAATGTACAAAGTTTCTTCTTCTTACAATCCCCTAGGCGACACGCACAATGCGTCCAACCCTAAGCCTTGTTTTAACAAATATAAATGGAACCCTAACTTGGTGGGTACCTGGCTAGGTCTGCACACTTTAGAATGAACAATATGGAAGGCAAACTCTGCATGCATATATGATTCTCGACGTAATGGTCGATTGATGGTCCTTACCTAACTAACACACCTTACGACTAATTTTGAAGAGACCTGAGATTGTAGGATCTAGTATTTGAAGTTTCTCTGACGACATATGACCAAAACAACAATGGATATGTAGAGGGGACGCCAGTTAGATAATAGAGGTGATATAGGCTACATTAGTGTTAATATATTTCATATTTATTCTATTTTGTAATTCTATATCCTGTTGGACCTCTATGTAAATTATCCAATTTCTCTTATTAATAAAAATGGAGAAGGCCTATGGCCTCTCTCAACGCTGCATTGCACGTTGCATTGCGACACCACATTTCACATGGTACCAGAGCAAGGTTCCTAACCTAACCCTACCCAGCCGTCACAACCCAGTGCCGCCGCCGGTCTGCCGGCCGCCAACCTTCCCCGGCCGCCAGCGTGAACAGTAACTCCGGCTGTGAATAGTAACTCTAGCGGTGAACAGTAACTCGGCGGTGAACAGTGCGCGACGTGAACAGTAACTCCGACGTGAACAGTCGGCGGAGTGAACATTACAGCGGAGTGAACAGTAATTCCTGCATGAACAGAGCACGTCGCCAGCCTTCCCCGGCCGCCGCGCCGACCCAGAGCGGGCAGAGCAGCCGTCTCCCAGGCCATGCACCGTAGCTGTCGTCCCCCCTTTTCTTCATTCTAAATCCCAAACCAGAGGGTCCGTCGGTACGTAAGAAATTCCTAATCACATCTCCTCCATGTGTGATTAGGGAATTTCAGTTGGGGGTTGTGGATGCGTCAGATACGCATATGATCTTGTGACGTGACGTGTATCTCCCCGTCACCCATATCTTCTTGTGACGTGTATCAATCCGTCACTCTTCTTCTCATCAAATTATGGAGGACACCAAGGCATCTACCATCTACAGTGAGATGTCTCCTATCCCCTCCATCAAGCTGAACGGGAAGAATTATCTCTTATGGATGAATGTTGTCCATACTGTATTGGAGTCACACGATAAGGCGAGACACGCTGATTCTGATCCTCCTGCACTTACCGGACAAAGGCTATGCTGAATGGAAGCGTCATAACAGTTTGGTGAAGACTTAGTTGTGGGGGAGCATGGAACCTAGGATTGCCTCGAGGTTCATGTTCTACACTACCGCCAAAGAGATCTGGGATGCAGTGAAGAAACATTATTCTCAAGAGAAGAATGTGCTTTGACAGTTCATGATATATGATTGCCTGTTTGCAGAACGACATAGAGACAGACCTTTAGAAGATTACTTTGGAGTGATTCAAGGTATTGCACAAGAGTTGAGTTTCTACCATCCAGTAACTGTCCAGGAGCAAGTCAAAAACAGAGATGACTTGATTACAACAAAATTCTTGTCTGGTCTGAGTTCTTCGTGCAGTTCATCCCGCAGTGTTATTTTAGCTTCTGATAAACTTTCCAGCTTGGAAGAGGCCCATTCAAGGATTTTACAGGCAAATTTTCGAACCTGTTGATCCTACTGTAGTCTCATCTCAGGGAGATTCTCATGCTTCTGTAGCTGCTGCAGTGAGAGGAGGATGGACAGGTATGGGTCGAGGATGTGGAACTCGCCCTAAGTGCACTTTCTGTGACAAACCTGGACACACAGTTGAGAAATACTGGAAGAAGCATGGTCGACCTGCTGCACCACCTGTGGGAGTAGCAAACTATGCTACCACTGCTGAGTCTATTGAGCCTCCTGCTTCGAGTTCTGGTCTTTCTGGCATTACACTCACCAAGGAGGAATATGATAGATTTATTCTGGCTACTCAACATCTGAGCTTGGGATCATCATCTTCAGCCAACTTGGCGTCCACCACTAGTAATCAGGCTACCTCTTTATTGGCTTCTGGTTCTACTTCATCATGGGTCGTTGACTTTGGAGCGTCACAACATATGACTGGTATGAGGAGACTTCTTCATTTCATTGACTCACATATTCCTCACAAATCTGTAACAATAGCAGATGGTTCAGTGAGGAGAGTGTTAGCCAGTGGATCTGTTTCTCTGACTCCTGGAATTAATCTTAAATCCGTACATTATGTGCCTTCCTTTTCCTTTAATCTTCTGTCTGTTGCTAAGTTGATTGATACTGTGAAATGTACGGTAACTTTTGGACATTCTTGTTTTGTATTACAGGATCTTAAGAGTATGAGGACGATTGGTGGGGGGCCTAGAAAAGGTGATCTCTATCTCTTCCACAGTGACAGTTTGCCTCGCCAAGTGTCTGCTCCTGCTCCAGCTGTCCTGTTGAGTGGCTCTCCCTTACTGTGGCACTACAAATATGGACATCCTTCATTAGAGAGCCTGAGAAAGTTAGAACCCAAATTGTCTCAAGTGTCGATTTCTAGAGTGTCAGTCCTATCAACTGGGGAAACATCATAGAATGTCTTATCCCGGTCGTGTCAATAAACGTGCGTCATGTCCTTTTGAGTTAGTCCATAGTGATGTTTGGGGTCTTGTAAAAGACCATAGTTATAATGGTTTTCGTTATTTTATCTCTTTTGTGGATGACTTCTCGCGTATGACTTGGATTTATTTGTTGAAAAGTCGAGAGTCTGTGCTATCTATTGTCAAACATTTTCATCAAGAAATAAAAGTTCAATTTGATTGCAATATTAAAGTTCTTCAATCTGATAATGCCTTGGACTATGTTCAAAATGCTATGGCTGATTTTTGTAGTTCAGTTGGGATGATACATCGTACATCCTGTCCTCACACCCCTCAGCAGAATGGGGTAGCAGAGAGGAAAAATCGTCATCTCCTTGATATTACCAGGACAATCATGTTTCAATTTAATGTTCCTAAGCATTTTTGGTCTGGCGCCCTTCTTACTGCTTGTTTTCTTATCATCATGCAACCTTCTTCTGTGCTTCAAGGACGTACTCCTTTCTCTGTCCTACGTCCCAAAGATCAACCTTTCCTTGTTCCTCTTAGAGTGTTTGATTGTACTTCTTTTGTCCACAATTTTGATCCTAAGGTTGATAAGTTATCTCCCAGGTCAATTAGGACTCTCTTTCTTGGGTACTCCAACACTAGCAAAGGGTACAAGTGTTATTGTCCAAGTCTTCGTCGCATGTTTGTGTCTAGAGATGTGACTTTTCATGAATCCACTCCATATTTCTCTAGTGTTCCCAGTAAGGGGGAGCAATTATGTGAGAGAGTGCCACCATCAGATGCTAATGAGAGAGTGCCACCACCACATCAGAGTGAGAGAGTGCCACCTATCATTCTTGACTATACTATAATTCAGGAAGAGCAGCCAGTAGATAGTCCACCAATTTAGTAATATTCACATGTTTATAGCAGACGAGGCAGACAAGATCCAAAGGAGGTAGCGACTCTAGTCTCTGAGCCCTCCCCATCCTCCTCTACTCAAGGGATTCTTGAAGAACCATCTGACCTTGATGTTCCCATTGCTGTTCGTAAAGATACCCGTTCTTGTACTATTCGACATTCTATTACAAATGTGTGTTGTTTGTCCAAGTTATCTCAGCAGGCTCATTCATTTGCTCTTGGGATTGATTCTGTGGTCATTCCAAGAAATCATCTTGATGCTATGAAGGATATTGGTTGGAAACATGCTATGCATGTTGAAATGTCTGCTCTGTTACAGAACAACACCTGGGAACTTGTTGACTTACCTCCATATAAAAATGTTGTGGGATGCAGATGGGTATTTACAGTAAAACATAATCCAGATGGTTCTGTGGAGAGATTGAAAGCTAGACTGGTGGCAAAGGGGTACACTCAGACATATGGGGTTGATTTCTTTGAGACCTTTTCACCAGTGGCTCGTCTGAATTTTGTGCGTATTCTTATTTCTCTGGCTACTACATTTGACTGACCTCTATTTTAGCTCGATGTCAAGAATGCCTTTCTTCATGGTGATCTACAAGAGGAGGTGTACATGGAGCAACCACCTGGTTTTGTTGCTCAGGGGGAGTGTCAGAAGGTGTGTAGACTGAAGAAAGCCATCTATGGATTGAAACAATCTCCTAGAGCTTGGTTTGAAAAGTTCAGTGATGTTGTGCTAAAGATGGGTTTTCCTCGTTCTGTTACTGATCACTCTTTATTTTATTCTACTTCTTCTGGTGGATCTATCATTATTGATGTGTATGTTGATGATAATGTTATCACTGGTAGTGATTCCACAGGCATATCTCATGTGAAAGAGGGCTTGCAGGGGCACTTTCACATAAAGGATCTGGGAAAACTGAGATATTTTTTGGGCATTGAAGTACTTAGATCTGATACATGTACCAATTTGTCTCAGAGAAAATATGTGTTGGATTTACTACAGGAAACTGGTATGAGTGAGTCCAAGCCTGTGTCTACTCCTATGGACTATCATGTGTAGGAGATGACTGATGATGCTGATTATCCAGATCCAGGATATTACAGGAAAATTGATATATTTGACAGTCACACATCCTGACATTTCTTTTGCTATAGGAGTGGTGAGTCAGCATATGAGCTCTCCAAAACAGTCTCATTGGACATCTGTCTGTCGTATTCTGAGATATCTGAAAGGTGCACCTGGTAAGGGAATCACCTATTATAGGCCGAAGACTCCTGTATCCACACTGTCTCTTACTGGTTATGCAGATGCAGATTGGGTTGGTAATCTGAATGACAGGAGGTCTACGTCTGGATATTGCACATTTCTGGGGAATCATCTTATTACCTGGAAAAGCAAAAAGCAAAATGTTGTGGCAAGATCTAGCACCGAAGCTGAGTATAGAGCAATGACACATGCATGTTGTGAGTTGCAGTGGGTTCAATCTGTACTTTCTGAATTATAAATTCCTGTTTTATCTCCTATAGAACTCAGATGGGACAATCAAGTGACCATATACATTGCTAAGAATCCAGTCTTCCTTGAACGTACTAAGCACATTGAAGTTGACTGCCACTTTATCAGAGACCAGATCAAGAATGGAACTGTTGTGACTCCACATGTCAAGTCTGAAGATCAACTTGCAGATGTTCTTACGAAGCCATTGAGTGCAGCAGCTTTCTAGAGTTTTTACAACAAGCTGGGTCTACACGATGTGTACACTCATGAGGGGGAGTGTTAATATATTTCATATTTATTCTGTTTTGTAATTTCTATATCCTGCTGGACCTCTATGTAAATTATCCAGTTTCTCTTATTAATAAAAAGGGAGAAGGCCTATGGCCTCTCTCAACACTGCATTGCACGTTGCGTTGCGGCACCACATTTCACAATTAGAAACAAAGGTGACATAAACCACAATAAAAAGAGAGGTGGGTGTGAAATGGGTTAATGACGATGTAAGGTTAGGAAGGGGCTTAATGGGTAAAAGCGGGTGAAGCGGCCGCTTAAGCGCTCAAGCATATATCACATTGTTATTTTCACGGAAGCGGGCTTTGAAGCGTTTTGCACTAAAGTGGCCGCTTTTGTTCGATTTTCCCCGCTTCAGGCCGCTTTTTTGGGTCCACTTAAGCACCTGCTCCAGGGCGCTTCACATCAAGTATACCTGAAACTTGCCCAATCACCTGCTGAATTAAAACAAATGAAAATTATGTATTGTGATAGGTGTCATAATCAGTTCGAAATTAGTATCTCTAATTAGTTACTACTGTTTGTACACTATATACATATGTATATGAACTATGTATTGTCATTTTGTCATTTGTAGAGGTTGCAACATAATAATAGTAAAGGTTCCATGAATTTTGGTGTTGCATCATGTTCCTGCGATGTTTTAATTTTTCATGATATAATATTTGTAATACATCATGTTCCTATTATGTTTAAATTTGCATGATTTTTTTGATGTTCTGCAATCTCATCATGTAATCTCCTATAGGAATGCACATCATCCTGTCACATGTATATACAATTTTTTTGCTATTAGTTGTTGCATAATGTCATCATGTAATATGAATGGATGTGTACCATCATGGAACTTCTATATGATTGCATGATTCCATAATGAATGTAATATGTTGTTGCCACATAATTAATTACTGTAATTATTGATATTATGATTAATCTATTTAAAATGTAAATTTAGTGGTCATTACGCCATGTATCATGCATTGAGACTTAACCTCCTTGTTGCTTTTAAAGTTAGCTGTATGCATTATGAGTCTATGACAATATGACTGTAAAATGTACTTACTCTAATTTGAAATTAATCTACTGATCATTCTATTCTTATCACAATTACTGTGGACGGGGGTGATTAAAGTTTGACTATGTCAAATAATGCCAGGTGGAAGTATTGCACTCGTCCAGATCCAACCCGAAGGGAGAAAGTAAAATGCAAGTTATTCTAAGTTTTTCTGATTTTTTAAAAGCAATGTGATCCGCTTTTTTAAAAAGCGTCCGCTTTAGTCTGCTTCCAAACCTGCTTCCTGCTTTGCGCTTCAAGGGGGGCAATGCGCACACTTCCTGCTTTCCAAAACCTAGATGGAAGTCAAAGAGCCCTCTGGTAAGGCAATTTGGAATATGTCATTTTGGCGGTTGTGAGATTGGTATATAACACCAAATTCAATAATCTAGGATGATGAACATGTATGAAGTGATTATAAGAGGCAAGCTTTGTGTGTACTTGGGGTACCCAATCTCTAAGCATAGGACGTGATAAAGGAGGCATCTTGCTAGGAGACCCTAAATTAAGGAGCTAGGTCTATTGTTCATCCATAATTTTGATCTAATGAATGACTCTTCATGGGATTTTTTAGCATAGGCAACGTTTACAACTAATGTTTTAGGATGAAATTCATGAAGTTCATAGAATGTCTCCTTATAATGCCCCTTGCTACAAGGAGTACATTTTGGGCGCTTATAGTGCAATGACCTTCCTTTCTACCTTTTCTACCATGACTACTTGGGAAGAGTTATTCGGTTTATTCTAAGTAGAACAGCACGACTAGTAGCACTAGTGGGAGACTCTTACTAGAACAGAATGACTAGTAACATGGATATGCCCCTGCAAGAGTGTGAAGGTTGTCTAGCTAAAGAAACTCAATGAATGCCATTTGATCCCTTAATTCTGAAGATTCCGTGGATTAGTAGATACATGGAACAATGTGTTCAGATCCTCCATTTCTTCAATCATCATAGTATTGTCAAAGGGTTTTTTCTTCTTGGTGAAGGTCGTACAACTCCATGGTCCCATCATGCATTGGAGAGATGTTGTCTGAATATTCGAGTTGCCCAGATGGCTTTGCACCTAGTTAGATACATGGAACAATGTGTTCAGATCCCCCATTTCCTCATAGACTTGTTAAAGGGTCTTCTCGTCTTGGTGAAGGTCGTACAACTCCATGATCCCATTGTGCATCTACAAATGTTTGAATATATAAGTTGAATATGATTCAGATGGTTTTACACCTAGTTAGGTGGTTAGTGATGTCAGTGCCCTAGGGCTCTATGGAATTCCATTGAGCAAAGAGAAGGTTGGTATCACATTACCTCATTTAGATAGGGACTCATCTCTCAGAGCATCTTGTCAGATGATCTTCAATGAGGTGCATTTCCTTGCCTTGGTGTTTGAACCGAACTTTAACGTTGTGACCCAAGGAATTAGTCATTGAGCTTCTGAGAAGTGATGTAATTGTGGACGAGGGTGACTATTGAAGAACCAAAATTAGTGTGAATGAAAGCAATGCTTTGCTCAATCTGAGGGCGACAATCAATGTATTTCCTTCTAGAAACCAGTTCTGAATAATTTCCTATCGTATAAACAACTGGAATATGCGATTCCATTTTTTAGAAGAAATCTCATTGACTAACATTTGGCAACAAGATTGATGTTAGGTTTTTATTTTTTAGTGGAGGCCCTAATTCAAAGTGTACCACAGAAAGACTTTCCTACTAATTATCTCATACCAAAACATTGATAAAGGGCACTCTATTTGCACTGATAGAGACCGACTTCAACAGTCTAATTTCTCAAAACGTGAGATAGTTTTCGTTGCTGCAAAATGTGAACAGTTTTCCCCCGAGAGTACTAAATCCTATGGCAAGATATAGATGGCGAATGACTGCATGAGAGAAAATATTACTTTTCACTGTTTTTTGTGCAGTTAAAATATTCATGGTGTGATAAACAAAACAACCTGCAATTTGTCTTCCAGGCTCAATTTGGTTTGCCTCAGAAATGAAAGCTCTAAGTGATGATTGTGAGAGGTTTGTGTCCTTCCCTCCTGGACATCTGTACTCCAGCAAGAGTGGTATGTAACTGCAGGCAATTCAGCAAATATATTAGCTTGGTTTAAACATCCAATTCTGTGTAGCACGGCAGCAGTAGTCACCTGTTATCTCGTGCACTCATTTAATAAACTTCTTCTTACTGTGTTGAGTACACTTTGCAGGAGGAACCCGAAGGTGGTACAACCCACCGTGGTTTACAGAATGCATTCCATCAACCCCTTATGATCCTAAGGTTCTACGTGAAGCATTTGAAAAGGTAAGGAGATGTTCAATTTGTTTTTGTTTATTTATGAAGATGATTATTCTAGACATGGATGGTTAAAATTTACGTAGTCTAATAAAATGTTGTATGCTTACAAATATCTTGACTTTGACTCTATGGATAATCTATAAGCAAAATTTCTTTCATTTGGATGCTGTTAGGTCACACGTCGAAGTATCTTGTTATATAAAAACTTGTTAACATCTTAATATTTTCACCGTCAAATTCAAGATTTTCAAATGCAGTTCTGTAGACACTTTAGCTACATTTGAGGTTATAATTTATACATGCTTTCTTTTCAAAGATTATAAGAAGTAAATGCAAAAGAGAATATAACACATCGGTTTATAGCATGAAACATGCAAAAATGTCATTAGCTAAACATGATATTTGCTTGTTTGTCTAAATAGATGAAAAATATGATATTTATTGAAGTCTCTAATCTATTCTTGTGGTTGTAGATCCATGACTTGTAATTTGATGCTTTGATTATACTTAACTTTACCGACAAGCCTCATTTATAGACGTTATCAAGTTTTGATTCTTTCTTATATATTCATATTCAACTATAGTTTTCATTCTACCTCTATGTATAACAGTTTGGTTATTATTATCCTTCACAATGCAATGAGCATTAAGAATACCATAGTCTTAAGTTAAGAAACAATGAAACAAACATAAGCACATTTCTGAACATAAACTAGGGACAAGGAAATTTTCAAAACTGTAGGATACAAACACGACAAAAGATACACACGCTTATATATGTGTGTGTGAGAGAGAGAGAGAGATTTTGAATCTCTACATCTCGACCAGAATATGACCATGATAGAGCTGAACGGAAACGAAGGATCCATGTAGCCGACCCCAAATTATTTGGACCGAGGCTAAGATGATGATGATGATGATGATATACAGAGAGAGAGAGAGAGAGAGAGAGAGAGAGAGAGAGAGAGAGAGAGAGAGAGAGAGAGAGAGAGAGAGAGAGAGATGACAGAGCTTAATGGAAAGAAGAATTCATGTAGCCGACCTTGAAATGGTGGGGAATGTGGCCTAGATGATAATGATTTGTGAGAGAGAGAGAGAAAGGGAGGGAGGGAATAGCCCACACTAAACTTGACTTCATTTAAATACTTATTGGCCGTGCGTATGCAACTTACAAAAATGATGTGGTTTTATAGCCCTTTGATAATGATTTACACATGATAAATAAGAACATATACAATGATATGATCTAGAATTCAGTCTCAATTCTATTAAATACTGTTTCAGTAGGTTTTCCACATCTGCTCTTATTGGTTGTTCTAAAACAATAAGAGACAGCTACTTCTTATATTGATAAGAGGCAACCCTGCTACTTCTTATATAGGAAAGCAGGGAAGCGTACAGACTCAAACTAAACCCTAATGGGCCAAGACATACTTGGGCCCATATTATAAAATACTTAATAACATAAATAAACAGACTCTCTAATAGTTGTGAATCTGAAACATTTTCGTTATGATTGACTGAGCCTCAAATTGTTTTACATGTAATGTTATATATATTCAAAGTGTTTTACTATTTCAGTATTTCTAAAGCGTAACTGTTTAAGTCGATTTATGGTAAAAAACACCTTTTTTGAGTATGCAGTAAAACCTTTTAAGTTTTGGAAAGCCAGAAAAAGGAATGCAGAAGTATAAAACGAGCAGTATAGATGAGCCGAACATGTCCAGTATGGAAATCAGTTCCACAAACTAGTCTAAACACCAAATGAAAATTGAACATTCCACAGACTAGTCTAAACACCTAAAGAAAATGGAAATGAAGGGTCATAACGATAGTACTTCATTAAGCACTGAACCCCTATACCAAGACACCCACGATTGTTACCATCGCTAGTAAGGCCACAGCCGCGGCCATTACAACTGCGACCACCACTGCCACTGCCACCACTACCATCATTGTTTGTAATTTGCATATAACACAATCACTGGCCTCACACCCTATAAAAATCTTCTTTTGCAGAATGTGGTCCTGATCAGAATTGGCATTTGTATTTTCCTCGATGGATATGTCTGTGTCTGTTAGGATTCACTGATGTACCTCAGTAACAAGTGAAAACTATAGTCAATAATCTAAGAATGGACATCCCTACAACTCCGTATTCAGCGTCTATGCTTGTTAGGCTGGCTCTTCTGCAGCTACCTGCCATTACCTAACCAACCAGTTTCAAAGCAAATCAAATGGATGCTGTCTGCCCCTCTCAAATAGGAATACACTTCTAATCTTGTTATTGACAATAAAGACCATATGCTGCTTTTTTTTTTGTCTGACTGCATATGTTAAATGGAAAAAATCTGGAGTCTTTCAACTTAAAAATTATCATCTAACATCATTTACAATTCTTCGTAGGCTGTGATCAAGAGACTTATGACAGATGTCCCTTTTGGTGTGCTGTTATCTGGTGGGCTAGACTCCTCCCTTGTTGCTTCTGTTGCTTCAAGATACCTGGCAGAAAACAAGCTTGCTGCACAGTGGGGTTCCCAGTTGCATACCTTCTGCATTGGTTTAAAAGTAGTCACCTTTCTTACATGAACATCTATTGATTTTCTAATAGTAACAATAAAGAATCTGCTTGTCATATACCCAACAAATGTGATATACACTCATACTATACAACTATCTTCTTTGTTACTGGTATATGTGAATAGTTTCCAATTACTGGTTATCGATCAAATTGTAAAGGGTATGTAGTGAAATCTGGAAGCAAATGTACATTCCTTATATTCCTATATCTGCTTGGTTGCTTAGGGCTCACCTGATCTCAGGGCAGCTAGAGAAGTTGCTGATTATCTTGGAACACGGCATCACGAGTTTCACTTTACAGTTCAGGTATGCTTTCCTTTCTATTTCATGAAAGAAAAAATTGTCTACCGGATACCAAAAAAAACTTGTCTACCAGTTTAGTTTTCCTTAATACTCATTTTTTTGGTTTATTTTTTCTCAGGAGGGCATAGATGCTCTAGAAGAAGTCATTTATCATATTGAAACATATGATGTAACCACCATTAGAGCCAGCACTCCGATGTTCTTGATGTCAAGAAAAATCAAATCATTGGGTGTAAAGATGGTTCTATCTGGGGAAGGATCTGATGAAATTTTTGGTGGGTATCTATACTTTCACAAAGCACCTAATAAGGAGGAATTCCACCAAGAGACATGCCGAAAGGTATCCAATCATACAGGAACTCTTTGAAGCTGCAATCTTATTTCCCTTAGACATCTCCGGTTTGTGCAAAATTTATAATAAACACGCTATATGCAATAAGTACACAATCTACAAATGCTCCAGCGGTTTAAAAATCAATTCGAAGTAAACACTTGAGAACTTAAAAAGCTTCTTGAAAGTTTTATATGGCATATCAACTTGCTGTTCATGTAACATCAAGTTTGTATATGCCTGGCATCTGTTCATTTATTATCCTTGTTTTCGTGCATCAAAGAGGAATTGCGCTCCATTTTTATCAGTATTTTCAATTTATTGTTAAAAATATGGTTGCTACTTGCTACATGTTGCATACTTGATCGACGCTTTGGGTTATAGTATTGGCCGAGTGTCAATATTTTTGCAGGTTGAATTTAAACTGACCATATGCAAAACGCACTAAAAGAGTTTGTTGAAACCCCAGAAATATGTAGACTAATCGCATAATTCACTTTCTGAATAAGAATCCACTTGATCGCCCACTTATCACTTAAGCTGTTGGAGAGTCTCGGCCCTGATAACAACCTTGTTTTCATCACTTGAAAATGTCATTCCCATGATACATGCTATCAATAAAAGATATGATGAAAATTTCAACCTGATAGCAACTAAACTATCAAATCACCAATAATGTAACTTGAGTTTTCTTCTTTGTTCATCTTTTTTGTTTATGTTGTTCATGGATCATGCTGTAATTATTCGACATGCTTTGCTTCCTTTTTTCAGATAAAAGCCCTCCATTTGTATGACTGTTTAAGGGCTAACAAGTCAACTTCAGCTTGGGGCTTAGAAGCTCGAGTTCCCTTCCTGGATAAAGCTTTCATCAATTTGGCTATGGATATTGATCCTGAATGGAAACTGGTACATGCCCGTACTTTTGCCAACTCGGGTGTTTAAATGCCACTCAATCAATTTGTTAGTTAAATATCTGTTTATGGTGACATATTGTTAAACATTCTTGCATTCTACTGAAGCTATTTCTGTTGAGTACTAAACATCAACTAATAATACTCCAGCATTGCCACTGTCTTTGAAGATAGAATTACTATATGTATACATTGGATAGTACTATATATATGCTCCTTATTTGTGTGTTCTCTTCCTAAAAACAGATCAAACGAGATCTGGGTCGGATAGAGAAGTGGGTTGTACGAAATGCTTTTGATGATGAACAAAAACCCTATCTTCCGAAGGTTTTTTTAATATTATGCTGAATATGTCTTTCAGGTTTTTCTCGTGTTTACTCTTTGACTCTTTTCCTTCTGTGTTCTAGCACATATTGTACAGGCAAAAGGAACAGTTCAGTGATGGCGTGGGCTATAGTTGGATTGATGGTTTAAAAGATCACGCAAATGAACATGTGCACATTCTAATCTAGACTTTTAGCTAAAATTATTACTTGTCTATTTGAACAATTTAATTCTTTCTTCAGGTTTCTGATTCCATGCTAACGAATGCAAGCTTTGTATATCCTGAGAATACTCCTATCACAAAAGAGGCGTATTACTACAGAACAATTTTTGAAAGATTCTTCCCCAAGGTATACCATCATAATCAATGAGCTTTTTTACAATTTTGTGATTAATCCTCAGAGAAGTGGTAGTTAAATAAACTAGCGAACTACTGTTTATATGGTGGACAGTACTGCAGCGTTGTAAACTTATGAGTTCCTGCAACTAAAATTTATCTCATTTAGCAGTAGATGATACCTTTTGTAACCAGTTCTTCTGACTATAATCTTCTATATGAATTCTTGGTGGGTGTGCATATCATTGCTTCTGTACAGTTTGTTTCATCTCCATGATTTTAGTGTTAAACTGTAGGGCTGTACATCGGTCCAAACCTGGACCGGACCTAGACCCGGTTAACAGAAAATTCATGGACCGAAGACTGGACCGATTAGAACTGCTTCAGTCCTGGACCGGACCGGAAATATCAAGGACCGAACTGGGACTGGACCGAGACCAGACCAGATAACATATATTCATACACTCTTGATTATAAAATATAAAAGGACTTTGCTATAAAAATATAAAAGAGTTGTTAATCTTTTAGGAAAAATAGTGGACCGCGGACCGGATCGAAAGTCAAGTCGGTCCAAGACCGGACCAGACCGAATAACCGGTCCGGCCCGGTCCACTGGTCTGGACCGACATATGTACAGCCCTATTAAACTGTACTCGGGCTTGGTAGAATGCGGCAAATCTTCTACAATAATCTCCTGGTGCATGCACAATTCTTTTGTTTCTTTTCAAGTGTTTTATCTTTACGATCCCATCATTCAATCTGTGTCTGGACTTTACAGAATGCTGCAAGGGCGACAGTCCCCGGAGGTCCTAGTGTGGCATGCAGCACCGCTAAGGCAGTTGAATGGGATGCTGCATGGTCGAAGAATCTGGATCCATCTGGCCGAGCTGCTCTTGGTGTTCATGATGCTGCTTATGAAGAATCATCACCTTCCCATACTGAAAGTTCTGTTGCTCTTGATGGATCATCTTTGAAGCTGCAGGATGGAATGGCAGAGAAGGCTCTGGCAACAGCAGCGGCTGTTTGAGAACTGGCATCTCTGTTTTAGCCAAATAATTCAAAATCATATTTCCTCCTTGAACCTGCTACAAGATCCATATTTAAATGATGGATCCCTGACGGCTACCACAGTTTAAACTGGTACATTTGTTCGATTCTGTGACTTGTTAACACAATATATTGTAGGAAAAGCATCTACAAGATTCTTCATAAACACCTTTATCCAGGAGTTAGATGAGTCGTAATAGCAGGTGCTGCTAGTTTGTGTTTATTCGGTTCTCCAATCTGTTTAATTCGGAATCCATGCGTTGTGTAATCCACCTGAATGAAATCCGAGATAGTATAGTCGTTGCAATGGACACGCTTGCAAGCAGTATTTTGATATTTCTGGTTGCATTTTTTAACAAAATACGCCATGTCAAACCAAATGTAGCAATTAGATTCTAGTCCTTAATCATCTCATCCAAACATACCAAGAAGCAATGTAATTTTATTTTTGCCTTTAAGCTTGCAGAAATATTTCCCAGCTATCCGTTGAGAAGTGCACCTTCTAGTTCATTTGCTGTCATCGATGTACTTTTGATTATATGTTTTTATAAAACTATTGACTTCTGCTCAACCTGTCTTCAAAAAAAAAATTCGTATAAGAAAATATTTTTTTTTACAGAGGGATTTATTAGATAGACTTCGAGCAAGACACTGAAGGCAACCACTTACTAGATATAATATGAACAGGGAGACAAACAAATTTACTCTTATTTTGAAAATACAAATTCACGTTGACCTTGTGTGTATTGCATGATCTCAATTCGTGTATGAATATTCATGTCCAAAGAAATGTACAAAACAGCTATATTAATCATGATGATTCCATAACATTTCAATGTGCCTAACGAGTAGTCAGGGCAAAAGGAAAATTGCTTTGGCGGACGACTCATGTATTTTTTTTACTTCCACCTCAATGGCAACCTTTATTTGTGAGTTCTATGTGAAAACTATTGTTTGTCCCAATCAAGACAGATAGAGGTAGTATGAGGAGAAAGGGTATAAGAGATTGTACCGGTCCATGCTATTTTGATCTTTATGGAGCTTTTTGTTCTTCAGCACGTCAGTTTTTCAGATGTCTTTGTGGGTAGTCGGTAATATAGGACACATCCGATACTTATTTTTTAGGACAACCAATCAAAATACATTATCTCCCTCTCACTCCTCTTTAAAACCCAACCGCCAAAAAAAACGGTAATTGAGATCATTCAACATTAGAGAAGCGCCATATGTACACTATAACACAATTTTATTGGATTTTGTCAAGTTTCTATAGGAGTGTGTCCTATAGATTGGGTGTCGGTCTTTGTGGCGCTTCATTCTCACTAATCATTGTGCTTTCAGTGTACCACTAGTGTATCTCTTTCTCAATAACAATGCGATTCTTTGCGTAGGTTAGCTATCTGCGCTTCCTTATACCAATTAGCTATCACTTTCATGTGTTGAATGATCTCAATTGTACCATCCACCGCTTAATCGGTTCAGCAGTCCATCCGTTTAAAATACCCCCTAAGCGCCTGATTAATTAAAAAAAAACGGGCATTTTTTCCCCGCTTAACCCACTTAACTGCTGCAAGCCTGTAACATTAAGTAATTTGTGAAAGTAAAATAATTATTGACTGTAATATATTGAACTTATATACAATACATGTTCTATGATAAGCCTTAGTTAATTTAATATGCATACATTGTATGTAAGACATAGTAATCGGGTACTGCTGTATATCCATGTAAATTACATGTAACTAATCATGACATAGATTTTAGAATGCATACTTTGATTAAATGTACTGCTGTAATTTTTGATCAAGTGATGATATGTAAATGTATCAATAAGTTAGTAAGGTATCAATGATAAGTATGTTGTAATGTGATGCAAAATAGTTATTGTATCATGCATAGGGCTGAGCATCGGTCCAGAACCGGACCAGACCGGACCGAACCGGACCGGACCGCGGACCGAATTTGAACAAATCTATGGACCGTAGACCGGACCGTTTCGAGGTAGGACCAGACCGGGACCAGACCGTTTTGTACTAGGACCGGACCGTTTGGACCGTAATCAGCCTTTTTTACATGTTTTACAACTTATTTAATTGTACAAAGTTGATAATCTTAGTCACTTCTAACAATTATATAACTTTAGTATCAAACATTTATACTAGTAGTGATTATATATGTAATTTATTTGTAATTAGTATAGAATACACTTTCAAATATATATGAATTTTATATAAAAGTCAATCTGCGGTCCGGACCGGACCGGACCGGACCGAAGACCGAACTCATCGAAATTCCCGGACCACGGACCGGACCGAACACAAAATGGACCGGACCGGACCGGACCGAATTGAGCAGTCCGGTCCAATTTTGCGGTCTGGACCATTATTTGCTCACCCCTAATCATGCATATATACTTAATATTTTTTTGTTTTATAGTTGTATAGGGTGTTTTATGTGTGACAAGTCTATTGTTTAATAGTTTAGCTATAATCATTGTTTTATAGTTGTGTTATAAAGTATTTGGGTGTTTAGTATGGTTATTTAGGGTGTTCAGATATGTATAAAGGTTCCAAAAAGTATAGTATATATATGCATACATGTACATTTTTTTATAAAATTGTATAGAAAATCAAAACCCATTTTTTCAAAAATCGGCCGTTTACTGCTTAACCAGTTACAAGGTGCTGTCCGCACGCTTACCGCTTAACGTTTTTTAAAACATTGATCCACACCAACTTTTTCATGTTTGACCTGCATTGTGTACAACAAGACAGAGCTTGATGTGCTTATTCTAGCCTCCTGTTCTCTCTAGCGTTGATGATGTTTTAGATGATCATTCTTGCTACATTCTCATGAGATGGATATTCACTTCTTCACATCAGACTTCTTAGAAGTTTTTCATTATTAACCTCCAAATTCTATATCTACAAGGTTGTCGATTTGTCCAGATTTTATCTTCCCGAACTATTTTATTCATATCTTCTTGAAGCCACATCTTCTAAGATGGTGCTTCTAGTGATCTATTTGTACTTTCTTTGATGTTGTCTTTCATTACTATCAAACCAGTTGAGTGTTACACTCTAGATGAATCTAGTTGTAGTCATCAATCACCTCATCATATCTATTTTTGGAGCTACCTCTACCGCTACACCAGTAATGTGTTGATTGTGTTTATTCCAATCACATATTACTTCGTAGTGAAGATGGTGTAGTCATGGTGTTTTGACTGTCTACTCCAAATTGACATTGATGTTCTTCATTTCATATGCACTTAGAGATCTTCTCTAAAACTCAAATATTTCTATCTTGTAGGACATTACTGGAAAGGTGGTGCCATTAAATAACTTTTTTGTTGGAAAGTCATCTTTAAGGGGAGTTAAAATCTTGCATGGGGAGTGACATATTTTAATTGTCGTATGATCTGATTGGGTCTTGTATAACTAAGTTAGATTTTTTCACCCATATTCTAGTTTGAGAGGGAGTGTTATAGTTATTATTATTTAGTATATTATGTCATATGCTCATAATTATCTTGGCATGTTAGGGTTAAGTTTGCTTTCCTTGTACATGCCTCCTCTCCTATATAGGAGGAGAGTTTGCCATCTATCAATAAAAAAATGAAAAAAATTTACGCACAACCTCTCCACTATCCGATCACCAACCCGTTCCTGAAAACATGGCCTATCAGCCCACTTTTCCTTGTAGCATATCTCTCCTTTTGCAAATAAAATCATGTACAAATTCTTTACATGTAACAAAAAAAGTATAAAAAGGAAAAAAAAAGATAGGAGGAAGGTATAAGAAAAAATAGGAGGGAGTATAGAAAAAGAGAGGAGAGAACTATTTTGTTCATAACTCCCAATCCTTAATGAATCTTTTGCCAAAATAAAAATCAATATATTTCTTATAAAAATACTTTCTAACAAGACTAATGTTGACATATTTTGGAAAAAGCAAATTTGAGAGAAATATACTTTTCTCCTCTCTTGTACTATATAAATATTTGTCATTCAATTTTAACATTTACTTATTACTCTTTTTCCTACATCCCCAATACTTCTTTATTTTTTTGTCAAAATAAGAAACAATAAGTTTCTTATTAAATTCTTCCTGAAAAGATCAACGTTGAAAGTGTTTGAAGAAAGAATAACATGAGAGACATAGACTTCTCTCCTTTCTCGCACTATATGAATTTTTTTTATATAGTATTAATGTTTATTTCTCTACTCTCTCCTTCTTACTTTCATAGTAGTGTACTAAAAACATTCATACAATATGATTGACGAGGAGGGAAGTATAGAAAAATAAAAGGAGATAAGTAGAAAAGAGAGAGGAGAAAAAACATTAGTATTGTACTAAAAACATATGTACATTATGAAGAAAAGAAGAGGGAAGCATAGAAAAAGGAGAAGAAAGAAGTACAGATAGAAGAGAGAAGTAAATACTGGCATTGTACTAGAAAATAATCCTATTGTACAAAAAAAGTGAGGGAAGTATATATGAAAAAGAGTAGGAAAGAGAGATGAAAGAAGTAAACATTAGTATAGTATGAGAAACATGTGTATAGTACTGAAAACATGTGTAGTATAAGAAAGGAGAGAAGTATATCTCTTTGATATTATTCTTTCTCTAAAGTATGTCAAATATTATTCTTTTTGTAAAAGAATCTAATTCTTTTTGTTTTGATTAAAAATTCATAACGGATCTGAAGTTATGAGCAAAAACAATTATCTCTCTTTTTTCCTTTATCTACCTCCCACCTTATTTAGTACTCTTTCTCTACCTCCTTTCTATTTATGTGCTCATATTATCTAATTTGCTCCTTATTATCTTCCTTTATTTATTCTCTTTCTCTCTTGTCATATCTACTTTTATTAGACAGTGGAAAAAGTCGACTACTTTTACAGCTACAACAGTAAAACTTCCACATCCTAAGGAGCAGGTGGGGAATCAGGGGTGTTTAGGGCGTGGGTAGTAGTTCTAAGAAAATATTCCATTAGGCTCCCATATTTTCCACATGGATAAATGTGGTAAAATGGATAAAATTGAAAAAGTGGATAAAATGTGGACATTGTGAAAAAATAGAATGAACTCCATCATTAGCCATAGAATGAACATTTAACATGAATTTCTACTGAGTGAGCAAGAATAGAGTGACAAGAGGGGTGTTAACCAAGAATAAATATGACTAATGAAATATTAGGCAATGATTGTAATGAATAATGGAATATAATATAATGAATTTTGGAGTTGGAAGAATAGAACTTGAAAATTGAGCCCCTAACAGTCAACATCAGACAACATTTGATGCTTTAATTGTAAGAACAATCTATTTTGTGATAGTATGAAAATATCTTGACTGGAGTTCTACTTGAAATAATCAACTGATGATGAAGATGATTAGGATGTTAATGAATGCATACTATAATATGTGATTTATGTTACCACATATAATGAATAGTGTTTTGGATGCAACTAATTGAGGTTACACTGTGTAACTAGAATTTATCAACAGGTCAAGAGGTAATTTCAAAACACATTTACATATGACCCATTTGCCAGTGGAAGTAATTCCCAACTATAAAATGTAACCTCAAGCCATTGGTAGTATTATGATGATGAAGAATTAAAGGAAAAATTTATTCAAAAGTAAAGAAAGCTACTACCGCTTGATGAATGGAACACAAGTATGAAAAGAACCGAACACAATTGACTAAATAGCGGAGTATGAGTCTAACAAAGAATACATCATGATTTACTTAATAGTGGATCATGAATAATGGATCATGAATATGATGAAGAATAGATCACACATTGTATAAGATGAGTATTACATAAGTCATAACTAATACTAAAATTTAGTCATAACCAGTTGTTTAATGATCAACTTATCTATGTATAGTGTATTAGGTATAAGCCCATAATTCATGTAACTTGGTTATGGTAAGTTCTAACTATAGAAATAAACTAATATAGAGATAAAAAAATAAAATATTTGAATATAATCAAAATCCTTTTTGTTTTTTAAAGTGATTCTTGGGTCTATTACCCTAGTTTTATTCTGTTAGTAAATTGCAAATTTACAACTAGTAAATAGTTCATTACATTAAAAAAAAGGAAAATCTAGAGCATTGGTTAATGATATTATGCTTATTATAATAAGGAGGTTTGAGATGCAAAACTTAGTCCTATTGATATCAATACAATTAGTCAATCCATTGTACATGGTTATACCTTTCTTGGTATATAATAATTTATACAATGAGATATTGAAATGATTTGAAGAAACTAAAATACATAATTGAACTTACAAGCATTTTCATAGCTATCTAGTTATATCAACATATGTGACTCCAATAGATCAAACAAAATTATATATCATGGGAGAAAAACGTGTGTTGTTGAAGACATCATTCATAAAATATGATCTAATACAGACCTAATGACAATCAAGGGGTAACTTGATGACCTAAGATATAAAGTAAGGGAGATAATAATAAAGTTTTGCATAATGACACTCAATAAGTGAATTCCAATCTAAGGATATAATAGCAATTCACATATGTCTTTTCTTTCTAGATCACAAAAATTTGGAGTTGTTTAAACCTAGGTTGTGAAAACAACAAACTCTTGTTTGAAGCAAAGGTATTGAATTCTCTATTACAATTATTATGTTAATTTATCCCTCTTGAACGTCATCCATAGGAATTTGGAAAGAGGTGAACCTACTTTGTTTATTACCCCCGTCTTCCCTATATAGAAGGTCACCACAATTACTTTCAGTATTATATATTGTTGAATTATTGAAAATTTTAGATTACATTGGTACGAAATTTGAAAATTAACTAAAGATTTGGCTTCTAGACCTGGTGGGTCATTCTCCTCAACTTTGCACAGTGGATAATAGACATAGAGGTCCCATAGTACTAATTGACCCAACAGGAAAAAGTGTCAATCTCTGATAGAGGGGAGAACACTAGGCACCTAGTCCAGGCAAAGACAAAATATCAGATAAAATGTACCAATTGATAAATAATTGAACTTTGTATAGTTTGATATCGTGATATTTGAAATTCTAAATATTTTTAAATGCATCTTGTTTTGTGTATAGTTTTGTAAATTTGATATTTGAATCATTGAATTTTTGAATACTTTGATATCTTTATATTTGAAATTATTGATACTCTTGAATACATCTTATTTTGTGTATAATCTTACAAATTTATTATTTTGGATATTCTCGTGAATTCTATTTTACAAATTTGTATCCTTGAAGTCCTGGTACACTAAAAGGACTTAACCTAATTTATAATTACATGGCACCTCTTCTTGTTCATAGCTTACTTAAATAGCTCAATAATAAAGATTTATACCAACTTTGTTAACCTAATTCTTATTTTGGTACATGTTTGAATTTATTTTCTATGAAAATTCATAGATAGGTGATACAAAGAAGATAGTTAGACGCATACAAGAGATTTCATCCATTGAAGAGTAGATAGGACTCATGCATGTTTTAAATACTAGTCTTTATATACAAGCTTCTAGTAAACTCTAATTGTAAAGTATAAATGTATATAAGATTTGCTTATATGTTCTGATATAATTTTATAAAAATTTGATCATAAACATGAGGTCGTTGTAAGGTTCTAGGTTTTATAAAGGAGAGGGAAATGATTGAGGGGAAGTGGGCCTAGGTTCTGTGATGGAGAGGGAAAATAAGAGAAAGAGAACGGGGGAGCAGGAGCTAAGAGGATGGCAACGTGAGAGTGAGTGAGAGAGGGAAATGAAGACAACTTGTATGCATGTATTTATGGGTTCTTGGTGCTAAAAATGTACTAAATCCTTCTTGAAATATCCTTGGTTTCAATCCACTCGTCCACATAAAAGTGGCCTTCTTCAACAACATGGGTATCTCTCAGCACATCTTGAGAGATGACCCATTCATCAATAGATCTTTTTACATAGGAGAGGGAAACTTCAATGACAAACCACGCCTCAACACCGACGTCCATAAAGATGTCTATGTCATACTGGAGCCAAGAGGGAGGAAAAACATAGATGAACAAAAAAAACAACAAATTTTGACTAGCAGGAGAATAACTTTATACTTCCTTGCACTGTAACATCTCTTTTAACCCTGGGATCACAAAATCCTTTCTATAAGACATTCATAGAGTTTTCAAACTACTGACACACCCACTTAGGCCATGTTTGGAATAGCATTGAACTAAGATCCAAACTAGATCAGAGTTCATCTTTTGCTAGTAAATGCAAAGATTTGACTAGTCATATTTGTGTTTGGTAACATAGGAGCTGAAACTAAACTGACAAGACACATTCATCTAGTTTCAATCCCCATTTAGGATTGAACTTTACTTTTTCCAATCTTTTTATTTCTAGGATTAAAAACTTGTCAGGTTGTTCTAACACTAATGTGACACTATATTGACCGAAACCATCTTGGGAGTAAGTTTTCTAGCAAATAGGAATTTAGCCCAACCCGAAACAAAATTGTCGCATTAATGGGACCGAGTTGAACTCCAACTTTCCAACCCCTATTTGTTACTTAATTTGGGCTTAATGATTTTTTTAGTATGTACATTGACCGTGACTAGCGCGCTGTACACCACAAACTAGGGAATGCATAGGGATGTTAGAAACACATGCCTACTCCTGCTATAGGAGTGGGCGTGTATCAACCATGGACCCTTTTACGTCCATCAACCAGAGTGGACATATATCAAATATCTATGTTCATATACATATTTGAATTAATAAAGGTTATGATATGGAGGTGTATTAAGTTGAAAATTGAGAATACACATACATATATGTGTGAGTAAATTGGTTGTTTTAGATTTTAGCAATTGGTGCTTTTCACTAGGCATTTTTAAATCTTTTATGATGAAACGATACAATGAATTTTCTTTTTTAGCAAGGGTACAATGAATTATCATCATAATAGTAAAGCTACTTATCATAGGAATGGCCTCCATAGTAACTAGATGCATGGGGGATCACCATTATAGTTTGAAATATGGATTTGTGTATCCGAGTGTGTGGAAACATGTGTCTGTTTTGTATGCATTTGTGTTTGTTTGTGCATAAGGTTTAGGATATATATAGGGAAAAAATATGTACCTAATGTAAGTCAAGTTTACCTTTCTTGTATCTATGTTGTATTATATATATAATCCACTTAAATGGGATCAATCTTTGTACTTAAATTAGATATATTAAAAAATCATCTCAATCGGCCGTGAGACATACACTTAAAGAAGACATGCCTTTGAAATCAATGTTAAGATGTTGGTATCATATACACCACTATGATTTGAGTTGGCTAATAAATTTACTCTCCCAATTAATTCAATTTAATCGTCTAATAATCTATAGTATTTTTTTAGTTCAATGCCAATAATCCATAATTGAGTTCAACTATTCCTTTGTGGGTCCCAAATGGGATGTTTAGATCAAGATGAGGAAATTTTGCATTATGGTGCTCAAACTTCAAGATAATTCAAAATGCACATATGAATGGAAATTTAGCAATAGAGTTTCAATTTGAAAGGATTGTGCATAATAGTTTAAAACAAAATTGGTACCAAAGTTTGGTGTATTACACCTTTCCACTCCTTGAAATGGATTTCATCCTCGAAACCAACACATCCATGATCTAGTAGGGTACTACACTCCACCCCTTAAAGCATTTAATTAAAAATCTAAAATACAATATCCTTCACTTTCTTTTATCCATTACCCTACACCATAATCTAGGTTTTATGGATTTCATGTGACTCTCCTATAGGGTTTTTCTCATACCTCATTCATTGTGACTTAGCTCAAAAATTAGCGATGAAACTCCACAACATCATTTTTCTTGTACATATAATATTATACAGAAAATAAATTCTAGATGGGATTTTTATGCAAAACCAAAAATGGTCAAAATCAATGTGATAACTAAGTTGTTGGATCCTAGATGGATGATTAGATGCTCTAGAGGGGGGTGAATAGAGATGAATGCACTTAAACAAAATTCATTAGACCTTCAAGATATATAACAAGATAAGGTTGCTAAATAGGTAATTTGAGTGCAACTAAACATGTATAGCAAGGATGAGAGAGATTGAGCAAACACAAGTAGACAAGCTATTTAGAGTGGTTCCACACTTCAAACTAGAAGTGAGTCAGTCCACTTACCTAGAGAGGTCAACCTATAGGATTTCTTAACGTTGCACCTTCATTATATTCATTATAAGAGATACAATACATGACCAAACAAAGGACTTACCTATCCAATACAAAGAGTCTTCAACCTTACCAAGGACTTAACCACTTTGCAATGAGTCTTCGGCCTTCACCAAGGACTTACCCACTCTTGCACAAGTCTCCATCCTTGCAGGGATTACCCACTCTTCTTGGATCTTCAGCCTTTGACTTCACCTTCACTCGGAGAAGCTTCCACCAAGGACTTACCCACTTAAGCAAGGAGTCTTCTTCCTTCACCAAGGGCTAACCCACTCTTGCTCCAAGTCGTCAGCCTTGATCTTCACTAAGGGATGCCTTCCCTTATTCTTCTTCACCTCTATTAGCCAAGAGAGAGAACCTACATCTTCATGGTTGAAATGAGAGATAGGGAGGTGGTGGAAGTGAGAGCCTCACAAGATATACATGTAGGACGAGCTCTCTTATAGATTTCCTACTCACTCTAACAAATGTAGCAAGTGATTAATCTTAGAGAGAGAAAGGAGGCTTTAGGAGACACTCAACTATAGAATAGGAACCTCACATAGAGTTTTGCATTGAATGCTCAACATTGGAATGAAGCCCAAGGGGTCCTATTTATAGATGGGGATGCCTCTTAGACTTTGGGAACACTTAAGAACGAAAACTAGCCATTTTGTGGCTTGCAACAGATATATTTTCACTTGTTACAACTCTACAATGGCTAGAAACACTTTTCTGCACTTTTCTATACAGTGCAATCGGTCAAGTTTCTATAAAGGTAACTCGACCGATCCCACTAAGAGACGACCAATTTAGGCCATCGATCGAGTTTGTCCTGGGGTAACTCGACCGATTCACTTAAATCAATTTTGGTCAGTAGAGGGATCAGTCGAGTTCTGTGAAGTGTAAACTTGACCGATCAAAAGTCATTTTCAAGATCCAATAAGGATCGATCGAGTTTGCAACTCAACTGATGAACAGCCTGATGTGAATTTTGGAAAATGGCTTTTGAGTGCTTAAACATTCAATCTAAGTGCTCCTGATTTTTTCTAAGCTTAATTACAAGTCATACAATCATTACAAGTGATTTACAACATGATTCTAATGGATTTACATCATATTACAAAAACATGCACTTGTATTGACTTTGACTTGTCTTTTCTCCAAGTTGAGATGTGCAAGTTAGGGTATTTGGAGTGTGTCTATGCATAATTTGAAATCACTCAAGTAGAGACATTAGACACAATTAATTGGAATGGTTTAGTCATCATCAAAACAAGGGTTTAGTCAATTTAGACCTTGAGTCAACATAAGTCACAACCACCTCTTATCAACATTCACCATACTAACTACTTGACTCAACTACAAAAATAAGATCTCCATAGAACCTAAAGGGTCACTAGAGTATATTCACTTATGGTATAGGGAAGAAGGATATTGTTCTCTATCAAATGTGAATTCACAAATTCAAACTTGGAGCTTCTAGTCTCACTATTCACCTTTTAACTACTAGGTCGTTCACAACTTGTAACCACATGTACTATTATTTTTCTATATATTGCTTGGGGTTGATGACTTTGTTTGGGATCTATGATTTTCCCAAGTAGTAGGAATCACTTTGCTCATGTCAATATGTAAAGTGAGGAAACCTCACCACCGCCTACGTGGATTGAGAGTAATTATGCCAGAACATTCATTAAACATCCTTATTTAGACACCTCAGGTCATATCAAATAACAAGATGATGATTCGTCTTCACTAATTGGTGTATTAAACAAATTTGAGTAAAATTAAGTCCATCTAATTTTCCATTTCTATCTTAGGTTGATAGCACTAGAAAACAAGGGTTTCTTGTAAACTATTTGTCTAAGTTCTAGGTATACTATCTATTTAACCCTAATTTTTGTGAGACATGCATGAGAGTTGACTATTTATATCTTTGATACCTTGTTGTAAAGACCCAATCTTTATAATTAAAATTTTCCAACATCATATCAGTATATATAAGCAATTCGTGCTTTACAACCAGAGTTCACAAAAGCCTATACATAAGGACTAGTCTATAAAACAGACATGAGTCCTATCTACTCTTAAACAAAAGAATCTCATGCATGTCTCATCGTGTCTTCTTTGTATCACATATTCATGGATTCCCAGAGGGAATAAATCCACACATGGACCAAAATATGGATTAAGCCAAAAAAATATGGTACTAAATATCTATTATTGATCTATTTAAATAAATATGAACAAGAGGAGGTGCAATATACTTATAAAATGATTGACATCTAAAGGTTTTGGGATTCTAATACTAGTATACCTTCCCAAAACATGTCTGATTGGATGCCTTGAATGATTGTAATGACCAACATACACATTCCAGTGTTCCTCTTCAGGGATCCAATTCATATATGCATTGTCCAATTCTGAAACATGCTTCTGATCTTCATCAGTTCCTGTTTGTGAGGGCACTCATGTTGCAGATGCAGAGGATTACCAAATGAGTGACACAATAACAACTGAGATCCATTTTCAACATGATACACTTTGCCTTCAATAAGAACAAGTAGTATTGGGAATTCAATGGAATAGGGTTTCAAGGATGCAAGTCTGTAAGATAGAATTCTACAGAGTATTCAAAACACCTAATTTGAAAGATCATACAAAAAACAATATGTATTAAAGAGCATAAATATTACCAAATATTAAGATATTAAAGTATTCAAAATTTTAGTGACTTATTCATTGGCACATTTAATCTAATATTTCTATATACCACTCTCAACAATATCCATGTTCAACCCTTTATTATGCATTCGTTCCATTGTTAGATACAACTCTACACCTTTATTCTGTTGCACATGTTCCTTTATTATATCTTATCATGATTGTATTCACTTTTCTTATGTTAAATGTCCTAAAATTTACAACGTGCATCTAGTAACATCCTTATGGGCTTGAAAGAACAATCTTCTACTGTAGTGCCTCTCTCAATTAGAAGTACATTAAAGAAAATGAATAGTCAGTAAGGATGAATGTTGATAATCAAATGTCAATTGATTATTAGGATAGACCCTTATCCAAAACCCAACTTAAATATAATATTTATAAATAACTGAGCTAAAAATTTGGAATAAGGCAACCCACATAAAGAACTGATCAGAAACATCAGTCACTCTTCACATGAAATCTTATAAACATTTATTTCATCACATTAGAGACATTACAAAAGAGGACATTATAAGAGCACAAACTGAAATTCCTTTATTTGATTCGTCAAAGTAAGATTTAAACATGATATATATCCATGTGGCTACAAATCATTAAAGTGTTAGTCAACTCAAAACTTGTATTTTATAAGAAAATATCATGTAAAATAATCTAACATGTAGTTCATCAACTTCCCATCCATCATTTAGGAAAGTGAGAGTACAGTGTCACTCTAGACTTAACTATATTCTTTCTTATTACACTTGATCCACACTTTCTTTATACCACTCCAACATACCTAGAAAGGTTGTGGAAAACCACGAGTGAGACCCCCAGTCCTATCAATTCACAAAACTAACATCTTATTATAATCAACTTGATTAGAGGTAGATTAATTAATAGTTAAGTATCATTACACAAGATATATGAATCAAGTACTAATTCTCATAAATGGATATGTATATAGAGAAAATATAAAATCATTTCATGTGGATGTATAATATGTAAGTATCAAAGGCAATACCATGTATGTGCCTGATCCATATGCTTACATGTACAAAGTAGGAAACATATACAATATTTGCAATAAGTTAAAAAATATTGTTGTGCATCCATGTGATTTGGAAATTAAACCTAAATTGATAACTACATGAATGAGTTATATATTTTATTATTCCCTAGGTAGTTTGAGGCGTACCACTCAAACTAGTATTTGACCACTATAAAGTCACAATCAGCCCCATATAAGATCTAGAATGAATGAAATTCTAAATATCTCTTCCCCTCAGTCAGTATGAGTGACAACCATAGTGACACATTAGTCTAACTACTAAAAGCTCATGATCTATCCTAGGTATGCATGACACGACACCAAAAACCAGGGTATAAATCCTCAAATCCAAGTTACTACCATAGCCGCTCTCAAACACATATAAAATGAGACACAATTTCAGTTGTTCTCAAACACGTTGGAATCATGATGATGGAGAAATCCCTCCCTGCACCTTCATATACTCAACAATATATGACTCCGAGCTCTTCCATGAGGATTACTCATTTCACTAACTAGAAACTCTTGACATTAAGATAGTTGTACAATCACAAGACACTACATGATTAAAACTGATTATTTAAATCAAATAAGTATTTTTGACTCTATCAATGAAGACACTTGCAAGGTACCTACAAGTATTTGTGAACTAAATCAAGTATTTCAATTCCAAAATATATAAAACGTCTAGAACATATATCAATACACTAAATGAAGGTACAAGTATCCGTCTTTGGCCACAATAAGACCCAACATGTCAATCTTGTCCACAAAAAGGTCCATAATAGCATTCTCGGCCATAACAATGCTCAAAATGTCATCATCATATACAACAAGTTCCAACATATTTATTCATGGGACATCAACCTTAGTTAAGGAAAAATAAAGGATATTTCTCCTACTTTTTCATATCAATATGCAAATATTATTACAAAGATACACCACTACCTCATTCATATACATTCTCAAAATCATCATATAAGAGTAGACATGAGCACTAAACATTATTAATCATCAATATTCAAGTATAATAGTATCATGAGGGACTCTCATATTGCATTGTTTTTAAGAATATTAATTTAAGTCAACCAATCCCCATTACATGCATCTTTTAGAGTCCACTTGGATATTATAAGGTGTACAATATTATTTGGAGGTAAGGTTATCAGATTCATAAGGTCACATAACTCAATCACTTTTTATAATACCACCATTTTATTCCCAATATTATTTTTTAATTATAGTCAAATATGGGTGGTATTTTACAATTGGGTCCAACCATCATCCCTAGTGATGAGACACATATCATTTCACCCGAGTGATCAAACTCGAGGGACCAAGTCTAATGTATATACATTTAACCCATATCCATATATTAGTGTCATGTTTAATATTTCATTTAGCCAACCCTTAATATTATAAAAATAGGAGGTATATAGCACACAACAATTGTGTGAGGTAGATAATCATATTATTAAATTTATTTATCATGAAATTCTTCCATTTATGGTTAAAAATCACATTCAATTTCAAAACCTCAAAATTACTCCTTGGTTATTTTGTTGATTGTTTCTATGATAATACACTCCACAATCATATATTACATTTCTTTATTGTGAAATTACTTTCACATTCAACATGGATACAAGTGAGAGAAAACATCTTTTGGAATTATTATATGGTTCATCATATAATTCCAAGTACTCAATGGGGCATACAGTCCCAATACTAGACATAAAAAGGGTAATTTCACCATATAAATTCCCATTAGGTTCAATACCATATAAGAACAACATAAACATCTGAAATTTTGGGTTGCATTTCACATTCTAGTGACACCACCATACCAAATTTCAGATTCAAGTTTAAAAGTATTAGGGAGTTTTATTGAAAACACTATTGTACATAGAAAAAAGTGCACCTCTATGCATAGATGACCTACTTTGCCATTACATATCTAAGCCAAAGGAACTTCCAAAAGAGTAACAATTATATTAAGGCCTCATAAATGTTATTTCTATATATAAATATGTATATATATAGGTATGACCAAGTAGGTTTTATCGACTATATAATCTAGGTCAACATTATAGCTATATCTAGTACTCAAATTATCCTAAATATTATCTTAAACACTTATACTCACATCAAATCTTGCAACTAGTATATCATTCATTAACTAATATCGTAGTAATAGTATAAAAGGAGATGAACCTATTGAAAATTGTCATCTTGATTGACTCAAAATGGGGGGGGGGCGTGCACACACATATATACATATAGTTAAAATTTTTTATGATATGAAATATAGTAGCCTAATGAAATTATAGTCTTACATAGTAGGCTACCATGCACATGCTACCATATTTTATAAGTACTCTTGGTGAATAAATTACTATTTATTCAAGCTCCAATTAACCATACAATCACATAATGTTCCATCTATCCATGTAAGTACTATCCAATTTTCTGAACACTAATGATAAATGAGTCTAAATATTAACCCAAAGGGGAAGATTGGTTGTATGCTTAGGATTGCAATCATATTCGGATCCCTTCTTGGATTTTTTAGATATAACTTAGAGTTATCCACATAGGTCTTGACTACTGCCAACAACCTTGTCCCACTGATCATCATAAGTTCATGGTTGGATACTTGGTATTGTTGATCTATGTTTGAGATTGTACAAAGGATATAGATAAGTTGGGGTTGAATAAGGTGGAATTTTGATTGCAAATGAATTCATCATCCAAACACCCTTACACATGTTGTCATGGGTGTACCAAAGTGTTGAGAGGGGTAAAAAGATAGGAGGTTGGTTTTGGTCATGATAGTGTGAGATGAAGATTTTATATCTAGTACTGGTGGAGAAGGCGAATGGGTGTCACGGTGAGGATTTACTGGGTTGGGTTTTTTTGTTCTAAATGGCTTGAACTAGATGATAAGGGGTTAGAGGATGGTTTCATGTCATAGTTTCTCATTAGTGAGGGCTAAGCTAAATGAAAACCTTAGTATTTTTGCAGGTTTTTTTTATCCGATTTGAGGTTTAGAGGTATTTATATAGGTTACGAGTGTGTTTATGGGGCATTCAAATGAAGAGGAGGAGCAAGGATAGAGGGGACCTAGAGGTATTTGTTCATCCATGGACTTTCAAAAGCATCAAATAGTTGCACTTCTATTTTCAGGCGGTCTACAAAGATGGTGGTGGCAGAAGGTGTTTTTAGGGTTTATGGTCTCATTAATTTAGTCTTTAGGGATGATATCTTCAAGGTGAAGCTAGAGAGGGGGTTTGAGTTTGACGGTGGGGAAAGAAGGTGTCGTGAGAGATCCTTTCTCTCTATAATTGTTGCCGATAATAGTGCACATTACATGGGGGAGAAATGTAACATACTGAATTCGGGACATTTTATCCTTTGGTCCTCTTTTCCTTTCATTTCTATCCTCTTTGGCCTTTCTGTTTAATTTGTGGAGATTATGATGGTTTAATGAACATTTGTTCACCTTTTCTACCAATGTTTGAGTTTATGCACAAATACCTCAGTGAAAGCTTAGTAATGGGTTTAATATGTAAAATGTCCACTTAAGTGATAAAAAAAATAAAGAAATTCATGCTAGAACTTTTAGGACTTTTTAGAATATGAAAAAGAAAGGAAATCTCAAAATAAATATATAAAGGAGATGATAATTGCAATAATTGGGGATAATATGGGATATTTTGGATAAAAGAAGATAATGAGGAATATATTGTTCCAAAAATCCTAATTAGAAACCCACAAAGATAATTTGGGTCACAATCTCATTTTCTTGACCTAAAAGAAACTTAAGGGCCAAGTATCACCTAATTTGGAAGATAAATGCATATATCAAAGTCTTTATTAAAAGAAAATATGAGATAAGCCAATAACGTGAAATAAAATATTTAACATCCTCAAATTGGAAAACTAACTCCAAATTCGTAATCTACATATTACAATTAGTCTATTTGTAATTTTTTATTTAATTTGGTCCATGTTAAATATTTTATTTTATTCAGGAGAGAGAAAATGTTTTGAAGACCAAAAATAATAAATATATGTTAAAAAATTAATTAATGTCAAAATAGTGTTCTCACGTTTAGTATTTCTTATAGGCCAAGTTTTATATTTTTTAGAAAGTTTTTAGATGCCTCTAATAAATTAGAAGGATAAATAAGTGATAAATTTAAATGAATTAAATAAAATATTAAATTCTTCAAAAAATAAATAATTCCAAATTCGTGTTCTACATGTTAAAATATATCATTGGATGAATTTTGACTCAATTTGGAAAATATTTGATGAGAAGGTGAATTTTGGAGAGAGAACGTGTGTAAAACTTTCAACTCATAATTTAAAATAATAAACAAATTCAAAAAATGGAAATAATGGTAAATTCGTATCTAACATACTTAATATGACTTACGTGTGAAGTTTCATTATTTTTGGAGGATTCTGTAGTCATTAATGAGAGAGGAAAGAGAAAATAGTAATTAGCTTAATTAACTAATCTAACTTTTTCAAAAGGCAAATCTAATTTTATATTCCGATTCCTCACCCTAAAATCAATTATCTTACCAAACTTGAGTTTATTTGGACTTTGTTTGCACTATCAAATAATTGTAGAAAGTTTTATACATTAAATACATAAAAAGACCAAAGTTGGAAAGTTGTATTAAATGTTCGAGTCATCCCCTACCTCTAGCCGCATGAACAATAATTTCTGATTTTTTATTATTTTTGGATGGCCATATATCCCTCGTTTCTCAATGAAATCAAGTGATTTTTGTCTCGTTGGACTCGTCTTCCAAATTCGCTTCAGATTATCCTATATTTTTGATGTGTTTGCGATATCCGGAGAATCCCCAATTTTCCCGAAGCTTCTCTCTCACTCCACATAGCTAAATCCTAACCTAGGCCCCCTTGTCTAATAAATACCCCTACTCCTAGCTCCGTCGTCATCTTTGTAACTCGACCCTACAATTGATTTCGCGTTTCATTGTCGTTTAGACCCCCGACCAGCCACTGAAGCCGCTGGGCTTGCGGCGCTTCACACTCCCTCATCTCTTCGTCTTCGTTCAAATACAAGGTACCAACAGATTTGTCTCTCACTCTTCTTTCTTTTGCATGCTTGTGCGTTGAATTTGGTTGAGTATACCATTTTTGCCCAAAATCGCAAGCAACAGAAGTTGCTCGCCAGTCATGGCATTGGGTGTCTTGGGGAAGAAAGCCTTGCGTGCTTTTACATTTTTCCCCCACCTGTTCTCTGCTTCTTGTCTCCGTCACAAGCAGGGGCAGCGATGTCCTTTGATTCACTTTAGACCACGGATTTGACTGGGGGCAACGACGCTACATAGGCAGCCAGTGAGGCGCGGGCCCCGCCCCCCTCTCTCTCCGCTCTCTTGCTTTCAAACGTTGAAGCCTACGTGGCAATTGCTCATTGGTCAGTTTTTAAATATTGATATCTTTTGATTTGTTGGTCCAAAAATAGAAATAAAATATGTTTTGAAATCAAGAAAAGATTATCTATCCATTAAAAATATTTTTTTCACTTGATTCTAAGTTTTTTGATAAGATATTTTGTGGTAATTTAAATTAACTAATAATCATGAAAAATAACCCTAAAAGTCAATATCTTCAAAATACATCATATTATATGTTATTTTGATCAGAAAACCCTAAATAAGACAATTGTGACATTTTCAGAGTCTAATTGAAAGGTTTGTGCAAAAAGTTAGTAACTTTAGGGTTTTAGGCGTTTAATGAATGAATATAGTTCTAATACATAAACATGGTGTTGATATTAGGAAAAGGGGAACATGGAATCGATTAAGTGGTGCAAGTTGATAATTGGAATCAATATTAAAGGTATGTGCATCTTACACCTAAGTTGGGAATATTTGTACCTTGATCTAATTTCCTTTGATGAGGCTTTATTTGAACCCTGCATCCTATGCTCTTGATTCTTTTGCTATACTTGCCTCATAATTAGTTTTGGAATATTGTTCTTGGGTATTGGTACCCCTCTTCCATGTTCTATTTAAATGATGCTATTACTTTTCATTGTTTCTAGCATGATTGTTTTATTAGACTAACTAGCTATAGTAGTGGTACTTATGTACAACCACCCATAGTTGGGGAATGTATTATTTCTCCCCTGGGGAACGTGTTACTCTCCCCCACACATGAAATATGTGTAGGTGACTGGAAATGTTTTACTCTCCCCTCACCCTTTGGTTGAAGGTCCGGTAGATGCCTCAACCCTACTTAGTTAAGGTAGTCAATGTTAATCATGCATGCAATTCTTTTATTATACTTTGTATATGGCAAGCATCTATTGAAAGTTTCTTTTATATATGGCCTCATTCTCTTGTTATCTTCATCTTATGATGAACGCTAGCCTGTTTTTATATATTTTTCTTATCTTGTTATCCTAGAATAGTCTTGTAACACATACTTTTTCTTCCCTTTCCTCTTGCTGGGTGCTTTCCCAACCACCCAGGTGTTGAGCATGGTGATGGATAGTACAAGGAGAACTTAGCTTTTAAAGCTTTGGCTTGGACCTAGCGTATGGAGTTGTTGCTTGGAGACAAGACTGTGGTAGTTAGACTTCCCTCTATCTAGATCCTAGTTTATGTATGTTGATGTAACCCTAAAGGGGAGATTGTTGATGTAATTTTTGTACAATCTTTTATGAAATTGATTTAGTCAGAAATTTTTATTCCGCTGCTTTCCAATGTGTTTTGTTTACCATATTTTAGTAAGGAGGTGATCTCACACTCTTTACAAGATATGAATATTCTCCCCAACTAAGTCTCCTTTAAGTGGGTCCGATTAACCCAATATTGATTTATGGTAATCCTTCTACCTAATTAATTTCATAATTTAATGTCATAAAGTGTAAACTCTCATTGTCATGAAATTTTAACCATGAGTTGACATCATATTATGATAGATTCTTAATATATTGGTTTTCCATTTTTATGGCTCTAGATTAATATACTAAATTTTCTTTCATGAATCACTCAATTACTATCATATACTATTATAAATAATATTTTTAATTGAATCTAAAGCCATTATTACTCAAATCGAGCTTGCTTGATCCATGCAAGGTCCTTCCAAAAATATTTAGGGCTCTTCAATTGCAAAAAATGGTTACACAATGGTTCATGATTGTAAATTGAGGGAGTGGATTGTAAATATTGTTAAAGTTAGGGGAAGAAACTCATTTATACATAAGGAATTCAAAATTAGACTAATCAATACTACATAACATGAAAATTGATCAAAATAATTGAATGAAACTTGAAATGAATGACTATTGTGAATGAGCTCAAGTTGAGTTAAAATAATGAATTATAACTCAAAATATGTTTATTACCAAGAATACACTAGTTTAAAGCTCTTCCACCCTTCAAAGGAATTCATATTCAAACTCAATTCCTTATTAACAACCATGTAACTACTAGGGTATGATCCACAAATTTTCCACTATACTCTTCTTGTTTCATCAAGTGCCACCTTACACTAAACATATAATTCTAATTCTCCTTCCACGAGTATTGGTCCTATTCATGGTGACCAGTCAATTCTCTTACTCTACCCATGCAACTGTCAAATTAATTTAGTTATAATCTTACTTGAAAAGCATATCTTTTATTGTGTTGAGAACTTAGTGATTATTAATCCATGCAAAACTTCTAGTATCATTTTCTAGTATGAGAGATTCGATATTTAAATTTTGAATCTTAATCCATTATTATCAAAAGTTTTGAGTTACACCATCAAATTATGGTACAAACTATAGTTATCAAGGTCAATCTTAAAGATTATATTTCATCTTTTTTTTCATTTTTGTCACTACTCCTTAAAATATATTTTAGTTGGGTAAGATATTTAAATAAACTCATTCTTTTCCAATTTTGAGTTGTGTATGTTTCATTTTAATGTGATTCCTCAAAGTTCTATATATGTAGTTGAGGGTTTGAGCATCTATAGTTCCTAATATATTACTTTTATTCTAACTCAATATTTATTACCTAAAGCTTACCAAGATTGAACTCAAGTATAGAATCTCACCTTTTTTTTATCTTCAATATGACATTTACATGGACCTAGTGTTGTAAGTATGCCAATCGTTTTTGTATACTATGGATTTTCTCAAAAGTTGCAATTACATATTGAGAGGAAGAATAATTATTTATCTCTTAAATCATGAAAGACATTTTGATGTGATCTTCGATAAGAAAAATATGTGATATGTAGGTGGCATTACATTTTTCTCATTTTTCTCTATTTCTCTTTTATTTTGAGCAACTAATTGTATGAGTAGGGTATCCTCATATATGTCTTCACATCGCGTATCATCATTCCTTTTTTCTCTGTTGAAGGAAATTACACACACACACACACACACACACACATATATATATATATATATATATATATATATATATATATATATATATATGTATGCATCTTGAGTCAGATTGATGACTTAGTTTCAAGACATCGAGTCATTCTGATGTAGTAGGGATTACCTTGACAAGGTCATTTTGTAAAATGAGGAACCCCACCATCACCTATGTGGATTGGAAGTGATTATGCCAGAGCCTTCACTAAATATCCCTTTATTAGACAACTCTGTAGATCTTCACTCATAGAGTGATGGTTATCCTCCAATAATTGGTACTTTAGACAACTTTAAGAAAACAATTCCACTAAGTGTCAACACATTCACAATATTTCTTTAGTTTAAATTGGAATTATCAAATGTGACAATCTATATATGCATACAATAATTTATTGTTAATATTGTTTATTCATTCTATATTTCTATGAAGGATTTTATCATGATTATCCCTACTTCATGTATTTTCTTGAAGTTCATTAATATTCCACTCACTGGTAGTGGAGGTCTAGAAGTTAAATGCATGTCTAGATGACAACCTAATTTTTAGTGCTTTTTTCTTGTATTCTATGTAGATACTAATACCTTAAATACGGATTGTTGTCAACAACTTGACCAAGTTTCACTATTTTAGTTCTATTTTCTAACTAACTCTATATTTCCATGAGACATTCATGACTGCTGACTACTTATTTCTTTGATACCATCATGTAAAAATCCAATCTTTATAAGACCAAATTTAAATATAATAAAAAATAAATTCAATAAACTTTACAACCCCATAATTAATAAGAATACATGGAAGCTCAACTACCTATACATGGAAACTATGACTTGAAACCTATCTAGTATATATTCTATGTCATCTTAGGTCATCTCTCCATGGGAACATCCCTAGTAAGAAACCACACATATACCAAAGAGGAAAAGGTAGGTTAGTAAAATTTTACTAGTACAAAATCATTTCATGGAAAGTAAAGTAGCGTGAACCTAGCTACTTTAATTTTCAAAGACAATACGCAAGTAGTTAATATTGTAGATAAGTATCTGATAGGACAGAAGGGTATTCAATATTAGCATGATTTAGTCTCAAAATTAAAGACTAATAAACTTAGATATATAAATAGATAGCACATGGAAACGTATATTTCATTGGGGTAATCATGTTTTATCTCCTATGGAGAATGATAACACACCAACTGAGTTTACTTTCTCAATATAGTGTGGGACCCTATGTCCTTGCTTGGTTCATAGTCGTGGAAGTGTAATTCCACTAAACTGATGGGACCTATATCCTTTTTTATGTTTAAACAGTGTGCTACTATATCTAAAATAATTGATGATGTCCTTTTGAAGGAGGAATGTTAAAATTTAGAATCAATTTAGGCCAACTATTCCATCTAGTCATACATGCATTCAAGATGGGGAAAACTCTCCAAAAAAAATATTAATTTTGTACCTTGAACCCCAAGGTAGGAAGATTAAACATGTGAGTATTGATCTCCAAGATTCATTCAAAGATTATCTACATTCTAGAGATAAGTGAGTTACTATTGGCTTAGAACCATTTGACTTCATAAGTTCAATTGTGTTATATATGGTTTGATTTTTGTCTATGACTATTAGTCGTCTATTTTCCCAATCTAACATGCATTTTCCATTTCCAAATTCTAACACACACACACAGATATATATATATGTATATATATATACATATATATATATATATATATATATATATATATATATATATATATATATATATATATATATATATATATATATATGGTTGTGTGTGTCCTACGACTGTTGTGTATATATTACCATATATATATATTATATCTCATCTACGATATACTACCATTACAACCATGTTTTATATACATCATATATTGAGTACCAATACAATGATGTTTCATATACAATATGCATTGATTATTAACTAATATGTTGCCTAATATTACATTGTTAATAATGTTAGTCTATAGAATCTCAAACTACTTGTATAAATATACCCCTATGTGTATAACTATGGAGGTGAATGGCCCAAAAATATAACTAACCAATATGAATACATGTTATTTACGTATTACTTTATTATAGTTAGATTTCCTATCAATTATATATATATTAATTAGGAAGTTACGATAAAAAAATATGTTGGTTAGCAGATATGATTTGTTCAATAGTGTGTGTGGGTGTGTATATATGACCAAGTAGGTTTAGTCTACTATATAATCTAGGTAACTTTATATCTAGATTAGCACTCAATTTATCATAACTACTATCTTAAAACTCTTATTCTCATTGAATCTTGTAAGTAGTATATTACACATTAACTAATATCTTAGCATTGATACCAAAGGAGATGAACCTATTGAAAACATTCGCCTTGATTGACTCATAAGATTATATATATATATATATATATATATATATATATATATAGAGAGAGAGAGAGAGAGAGAGAGTCAAGCTAGAATACACTCAAGTAGTTTTTCATGATGCAATATTTTTTTCTTTTCAAAAATCTAATCCATTGATCTTCTTAAACATGTTGTGAATATCTCATACACAAAATTTGAGCACATTTGGACATTTATAGGTCATGTTATAAAGACCGCAAAAATTATGCATTTCAAATTAGTTTTGCGCGTCGATTTTGTTGCCCTTGGATGAGTGACTTACACTCATCCAAATGGGCTCAAAATTTGTATGTAGCCTAGTTATAGTATGGTGGTAAAGATCAATGGTTTACATTTCACAAAAAATAGTCTTGATATGCAAACACACTTGAGTGTATTCGTGCGATCTGTACACTTGAGTGTATTCTAGCCTGACTCTCTCTCTCTCTCCCTCTCTCTCTCTCTATATATATATATATACACACACACACACACACACTAATCATTGCTTTATATTCTAAGATAGTGAAATATAGTAGCTTACTGAAATTAAAGTCATATAAAAAACTTCAGTGGACATATTAATGAATTGCCTAAGTACTCTAGGTGATAATATATAACTACTTTATTTAGAATCCAATTAAACATATTCTCACATAATCTTCCATCTAATCATGTAGTACCATCCATTTTTGTGATGATTTTTATTATATGATTCTAAATACCGACCAAAGGTATGATATGTATATTTGTCATGTCGCACCCGTCACGAAAAAGTAGTGTCTTTTTTTATGCTAAAAAAAGTAGATGTATTGTACATATATTTGGTTGTGAAACTTTATTATATAGTAGCATTAGAAAACAACAAAACAATGATATGATAGGAGTGGCCACCACGTATTATTTGCAAAATGGATAAAAACAAGATGAAACATTATAAAATTCATGGTGGAAAGTTGATTAATCTCAGTATAAAAACATCAAATAGATAAAAAAGAGAAAAGTGTAACTAGAAGTTGGATCCATAGATCTTCACGAGTGAGGAAGGATTAGAACCCCAGCCCTCCTGGTAAAGTGGTATTGAACTATTTCTAAACGTTCTAAAAACATAGCGGTTTCAGGTTTGGCAAATAAAAAACTACGAAAAGCAATAAAAGGACATTTTTATGGTCTGTGGGCCTTTGGGGTTGAAGATGTTTGTGGCTATCCCATTATAGCCCTAAAGGTCCTAAGTGTTAGGCGTTTGGGGTCCAAATCACTCAGGAAGATTTAATGTATGATGAGAAAAAGATATTAATCATAAGCTTCTTTTAATCTTTTTATGAGTAGATTGAGTTATGCATGCATTATGAATAGTAACTGAGTAGTAAGATATGTAGATATGAATAGCTAAAAACAATTACGAGATAGAAGATAAAAGCACAATCTAAATATTTTTGTTCGGCCTAATGATGCTTAGAAGGTAGTATTATAGGAAGAATCATCTAAGAAAGAGCATTGAAGAAAATAAAGTGGGAGATATTGAGTCTTTGATTTTTGGAGAGTTGAAAGGGAACCAGAATACGGTGGGTGTAGGGGTATTTGTAGGTATAATTTAGGATTTGAGGCTCTAAATAGATGTCTATGGACGATGCATCTCGGTGATGTGCCACACAAGCATGGTGGTGCACGGATCAAGAGGATTTGTCTTGTGTCACACAATGTATGGCTTTGATCTATTGAGTGGTCTAGGCAAGATAAATCATGTCTCTCGATTCTCCAGATATTTCAGGAACATTTTGGAGAAAATTGACAAGATTCTGTGATAATGTTGATTATATATAAACATAATTAAATAATGGGGGAGGGTGAAAAGCCATTGATTCTTACATACCCTTCATCATTATCAAAAAGATGTGTATTTTGTGAGAAAAAGGCAATTGAATATTTGTGGGATAAAAAGAATATTTATTCAAGATAAATCAACTAGGCAACTTATGAGAAAGGCTTATAAAAAGTAGAATTAATGGACAAATTGTTCTTTGAGTCTAGACCAAAATATTTCTATATAGAAAGCCCCTAACTAGATTAAAGTGGGTGGAAATAAATGAAGTAAATAGGAAAAAATATGGAAGAAGGCAAAAAAATGTAGAAATGTGGTAAGATGTGAAAATTGACTACATCATTATCTAGAAAATTATAATTAAGTATGAATTTCTACTGAGTGAGAAAAATAGGGTGCCAAAAATCTGGACCTCTCAAAGAAAGGTTTGCAATAAGAGTGATATTCATGGTTTTGATCCTAGTCTGACCCCCATTTCTATTCATGAAAAGCCTAATAGGCGATCTTCTCTAAGCTTTTCTAATAAACCTAATGGAGAGTGAAGAGTGTAGGTGATGTATTTTTCTTCTAAGGATGAAGTGATGAAATACTCATTTATAGAAAAATTATAATTGGGTGTAAATTATATCTACAAAATGAGAAGTTGTGTGTCACCAATCATTCATTCCCCTAGAGTGATGATGAGACATTCCAGGTGTATCAACTGTGAAAGTGACATTTATAATTTATCCAGTTCTTATATTAGTAGATGTATAATTCTCTCACTATGTCATGTCTTAGTGAGAAAATATGGATGTGGAAAAGGTGATATGTTAAAGGTTTGTCAAATATATTTAAAATCAATAGTTTGTGATCATTGATAACCATAACAACTTCTTAAAAAATCTTTAGAAATACTTGTTGTATCTCTTCTTTTTCCTAATTTTTAGTTTTTATTTTATATTTTTCAATTCTTTTAAGATTTAACAGCTTGGACCTAATTAGCGTTAGGACCATGATCCTAAAAAGTTGAGATGTGGTGATTTTGCTTGCCTATTTGGGATAGGGTTTTGATCAAGAAAGATTGGAGATTGGGCATCAAACAAGTTTCTAGTTTTAAGGTGGCCTTTACAACCATTTATGGGTCAATCATCTTCTCCTCATATCATGTGTAATCTTATAGGATGAATTTTGTAGGAAGAGTGCCAATGCAAATTGAGATCAGTCATTAGGTGATTATCTAGTGACACTAGTACAGAAATGATATATAACGTCACATTTGATGGCGTCGGTTACACATAAAAAAAGGACACAATAAACCAACGACATCAGCTAAATACTACATGCGTCACCAATATGTGAAATCCATGCAATTTACAAAATACACGGGTACCGCTTTTACTGTAACATCAATTTATTTACCAAAAAACTGACGTCTAAAATTACCCACAAAAATATTTTTTTCTGGAAAAAAATTTGCCCCCAAAATTTTCAATATGGCGTTGGTCGTACAGAAATCAATGACACAAGTTTCACGCCATGGTCCCATGAAAATTTTTATCCCTTATTAGTCATCGGTTCTTTGTCAGCAACCGACGACTAATCACCCTTCGCGAAACAAAATTTATTCCCTCATTATTTGTTGGTTTTTCACAAAGAACCAATGACTAGGTGTTTTCATGCGTTGTCCCTGTAAAAATATTTTCCCCCAATTTGCTTCTCTGATGTCGGTTTTTTTTAGGTAACTGACAACTATGATAATAAAAAATTTTGTTGCAATATGTGAATAGACGTCAATTGTATACCTAAAAACTGACGACTAAAACCCTAATTGGGTGCAATTTTTTTGTTTAAAATTACACTCACTTGTCGGTTTTTCACGTGTGACCGATGCCTATTGTTATTAGGCATCAATTTTGGAAAAAACCCGATGACCAAAGGTAACTTAATACCACATGTGTGAAGCAGAATCTTCCTCTTCTCTATTTCATCGCGATTTCATTAGGGTGATTCCGCTATCGACGATCGTCTTCCTCCTCCATTGGCTTGTCGATTCCTCACCGTCACCACGTTGTTGGCTTGCCGCTGCTGAGGAGCTATCGTGGAGCTATTTCTACTCAGGAGTCGCCACTGTGGAGCTACTGTAGAGCTGTGTTGGGAGGATGCCACCACTAGTGAGCCTGCTGGGAGGATGCCACCATAGTGAAGAGCTCTGTGCCGTCGTAGGGTGAGCCGCTCTGCTGGGAGGATGCTGCCATTGGTGAAGAGATCTACGCTCGTTGTCGCCAGAGCTCGGGCCTGGACTGAGGACGCTATATCTCACCAGCCACTTGTGCTTCTGCTTCCCCTTGTGCTAGGTAGGTTTGATATCCCCAAACAACTCCCCCTATATTGAAATAAATATTTATGCATGTAATTTGAGCCATGAATCAAATTTGATAAATATTTGAACTATAACTTAACTTGATAACAATGAAATGTGACCTAATGTGCATGTTGCTATATTTGAGACCTAATCTTGTACACATTTCATCCCAATCTTGTATTAACTATATTGCTGAAATCTTGTGATCAATCTATCTAAGATATTAAAACCCTAATGTTAGATCTCTGATTTTGTAGTGATGTGTCACCCTAACATCTACATGAATTCATATTTTATGATGTAGATTGATGACGACAATGCATGAGCTAGTTTGAAATTTTGAAATCAATTATGAATCTCTCCCTCCCTAGGTCATGACTAATTTATGTGTAATGATTATCTTGATGATGAACATGCATGGACATTGGAGATGTTGAAATTAATGTTATAGAATATGGTACCTAGATTAAATGATGTTACATGAAACCTAGGATATGAACAATAAAACTAGAATTGTAGGTATAGGAATGACAACATACATATATTTTGTTGGCCTAGAAACCGTCCAAGATTTACTCATTAGGAGTAAATCTTGGATAGTCTCCAGTTTGGGACTATTCTTGAACACTTAATATCACCTAGGATGTAAGTGTATAATGTATATTCAGTTTTCATGATGTTTCATCAGCACTTCCCCATTTGTTCTCTAAGTACATATGTTGGTGGGTATTTGCCCTTGTACATTAGTGTACCTGGAGAACTGCGGGAAAATGCTATCAAAATTTTCTTGAAAACCGAATACACATTATACACTTATTAGATGTTCAAGAATGGGATTGGTGGTACACATTTATTATATATAATTCCCTAATCTTTTTACACTAAACCCTAATATATATTTGTTTTCTCTTTGATCATAGAATGGATAGATCATGGATGTCCATTCCAAATCGCTACACCCCAAAGTTTATTATTGGTCTTGATCAATTTATTAGATTTGCAGAGGATCATAGGAAACAACCTAGAGATAGGTTCAATTGTCCATGAAGGCATTGCGGTAACAACTTGAAAGTCAGCATTGTGACGAAATCAAAAGTCACGTCATGTGTAACGGGATTGTACAAGACTATATAGAATGGTACTGGCATGGAGAGATTTCAAACCTAAAATTAGTAGATGTCGATAGCAATGCTTGTGTGGAAGAAGAAATTGCCTCCGATGACGTAGATGTGAATGAACTGGTTCCAATAGACATCGTTGATGAGATGTTGGATAGTTGTGGGGTAGAGCACATCGATCCGCCTCCCGTGTTTAGGAACATTGTGCATGATGTTGAGAGACCGTTATATATAGGTTGTACTCAGTTTATGAAGCTTAGCACTGTGGTGAGATTGTAAAAGCTGAAGGCTAATAATAGATGAAGTGATAAAAGCTTCATGTCATTGTTGTCTTTGTTGAAAGAAATTCTTCCTGAAGGAAACGAGCTTCCAATCTCAACATACGAGTTAAAGAAATTATTGTACCCAATGGGAATGGAGGCTAAGAAGATACATGCATGCCCGAATGATTGTTCATTATTTCAAAATGACTATGTGGATTTGAAATATTATCCAAAATGTGGGGCGTCAAGGTATAAAATGATGACTTCGGGGAAGTCCAAAACTGGATCTCCTGCCAAAGTGATGTGGTATCTACCTATAATACCACGGTTTCAATTCTTGTTTGCCAATATGATAGATGTGAAGAATTTGAGGTGGTATGCAGAGGTTAAGAAAAATAATGATGGGATACTACGACATGCGTCTAATTCCCCACAGTGGAAGAAGATTGATTTACTATATCCTGAATTTGGTGAAGAAGTCAGGAATCTAAAACTTGGGCTTTGTACCGATGGGATGAATCCATACGGGACATTGAGCAGCCAATATAGCACTTGACATGTTATGCTTATTATATACAATCTTCCTCCCTAGTTGTGTATGAAAAATAAGTACGTTATGATGTCTTTGTTGATATCAGGCCCTAAATAACTTGAAAATGATATCGACGTTTATCTTGAACCTCTGATTGATGACTTAAAGAAACTCCGGGGTGAAGATGTGATGACCTATGATGCTTCACGTAGAGAGACATTTTGTTTGCATGCTATGTTGTTTTGCACTATTAATGAATTTCCAACATATGGGAATTCGTCTAGATATAGTGTAAAAGGATCTAAAGTGTATCCTATATGTGAAGAGAACACTGATTCAATATGACTAAAACATGATGGCAAGACTGTATATCTTTTTCATCAAAGGTTTCTTCCAAAATTTCATCCGTACTGAAAGTTGCACAAAGCGTTCAACGGATGGACTGATGAATGGAGTGCGCCTAAACCTATACCAGGGGAGGTTGTTTATGATAGAGTAAAAGACTTTTTCAATGAATTTGGTAAGAGATCACAATGTATCATGCCCACACAAAGTGACAAACTTTATACAAGAAGAAGTCAATATTTTGGCATCTTCCTTATTGGAGTTCTTTGGCAGTTAGGCATTGTATCGATGTCATGCATGTTGAGAAAAATATCTGTGATAGCGTAATTGGTACTCTGTTGAATATACCAGGTAAGACTAAAGATGGGATCAAATCTAGAATGGACCTACATGAAATGGGAATAAGAACAAAATTAACAGAAGTAGTTAGTACTGATCAAAGAACATATTTACCTCCTGCTTGTTACACGTTGTCTAGAAAGGAGAAGAAAGCTTTTTGTGAGTACTTGGTTAATGTTAAGGTACCACATGGTTACTCTTCTTACATTCGTAGATTGGTATCAATAAAAGATCTGAAGCTGATAGGTCTTAAATCTATGATTGTCACACTCTAATGTAACAAATATAGCATGTGGCCATTCGATCTATACTACTAAAGCATGTAAGGTTTGCAATCACCAGACTTTGTTTCTTCTTCAACAATCTATGTAGCAAAGTTATTGATCTTCAGAATCTTGATAAGTTGCAAATAGAAGTGGTTGTTATCCTATGCCATCTTGAGATGTATTTTCCTCCTTCATTCTTTGATATCATGGTACATCTTATTGCACAATTGACTAGGGAAGTGAAAATGTTGGGACCAATTTTTCTTGCATTGGATGTATCCTTTTGAACGACACATGAGCATTTTTAAAGGCGATGTTCGAAACTATTATCAGCCTGAAGGGAGTATTATTGAGGGTTATGTGGAGAGAGAGGTTATGGATTTTTGTAATGACTTCTTGACTGATAGTGACGCTCCTGTAAATGTCAAAAATATTGAGGAGTATCCTGGAAAATGGATTTTAGGATCACGAATGAAAGTAATTAGCCATGATCTTTTGGAACAAGCTCACTTGTATATTTTACACAACATCGACGAAGTGAGTGTTTATATCATGGAACGTACCAATTTTATCAAGAAACAATATCCTCGAGCCAATTCAATGTGGCCTGCTAGAGAGCATAACAAGACATTTATTAAGTGGTTTGACGATAAAGACTTACATCAACTATCTCAAACACCAAATAATATTGCCCTGCCTTTAAATAAAAAATGAATGTTATGTCTTATGAAGGGTTTGACATAAATGGGTTCTCATATTATACAAAGTGTCAAGATGATAAGAGCGTCATCCAAAATAGTTGGGTCACCCTTCAAGAGTCTTCATTGTTTTTTTCTAGTGTGAAAGATAAGAGTCCACGAAGCTAAAATATCATATTACGGTGCCATTGAAGACATATGGGAGTTTGACTACATAGATTTCAGAATTCCACTCTTTAAGTGTAATTGGGTTGATAACACCAAAGGAATTATAGTGGATGAATTGGGTTTCACATTAGTGAATTTTGAAAATATTGGCGAGAAGGGTGAACCATTCATATTGGCATCACAGGTGAAATAAGTATTTTATATCAATGATCCTGCAAATGAAAAATGGTCGGTTGTTCTTCATGGTAAAAGATAGTTCATTGAAGATCATATAGATGAAGAAGACTAATATGATAAGTATGATGACTCGAGTTCATTCTCAGTTGGGTTGCCAACACCAAATATTGAAGATAACGATGACTTATATGTGCGTGGACATCACACCGAAGGAATGTTAATTGATAAAAGATCTCAATATTAAAGGGATGATTTTATTTATTTAAATGTTAAATGTTAAATGTTAAATATTTTTTATATATTAAATGTTAAATGTTTGATTTTTTTGTATGCCACTTTTAGATGGCTGACCATGAGTATGATGATTGTGACGATGATTACCATGAGGGTGAGGCGCTGCCTCACAATCTAAGTTTTACAATATATCCTATATCTAGCTATATATGTCCATTTATAAGTTATATCATATATATGTTTTTTTTCTCAATTTTTAGGTTGATGATGTACCCCCTAAAAATCTTGTGGCACTTGATGAGCATAAAAAAAATTTGAAAAAATGAGGGGCATCACTATGATGAACAAGTTACTACAACAAAGGGGAAATGGACCAAAATTGGTTATATATTTTTTATCATGCAAGAAATCCAGTTGGGGTCAACTACAACTAGTTTATTGCATGTCTTGGGGTTCTTACTCGTAGCCATTTTGGTGTAAATGTAGAATCTTAGAATACAGTTTGTAAAGGGAAGAAATACTTAGTATGGAAAGAACTATGTGTGAGATATTATCATTTGTAATTCTATTTTTAAAGTTATTTACAATTCTATTTTTTAGAATACTCTATTAAATATATAAAATTTGCAGAGTATATTTGAACTGGATGAAAGCCTACATCATAAAAAGGTGATGCAACGTTGTGGGAGGGTCATAAGGAACTATAGGACAACTCTCAATCGACAATACATAAGAGATGTTGATAGGAGGAAGAAGTCAGCCATTGAGCAATGGAACTACCTAGACCTAGTTGAGTGGAAGGCGGTTGTTGCTAGTAGAAATACTAATGAATTCAAGGTATTAAGCATCACTCCCAATTTAATTAATATACACTCTTTTGAATTCACCTATTCATGATTGACCTTGATTGTTACTAACCAATTCAATGTGATTACTAACAAGGTTATGAGCGATGCTCAAAGAAAAAGGCATGCACGGAATGTGCATGACCACACAATGGGTCCAGGTGGCTATGCAACTCTTCACCAAAAACTACAAACGTCTTCCATTGAGCAGCCTACTGCTCCTAATACTGAGACTGGTGAGTCCTCTACTATTACTCCCGCACCTCTACATCACCATCATGTGTGGATAGCTGGGAGGAAAAAAAAAGGAGATATAACCAACCCCACAACTATTGAGGTGGCTGCAAAAATGGTAAAATTCAACTCTCAAAGCAATTAGTATTAATGATTGTTATGTTTACTTATCAATTTCTATTGATGATGATTAGAGAGAGCTTCATGAGCAGAGGAAGAAAGGCTTGTTCATCCCTAAGGGCACAAGGGATGAATTGGTAGTTGCTCGTTCATCCTAGACGTGTTAGGGCTGCAGGGGCTGGAGTGGGCCTAAGAGAGTTCTTTGGGCCATCACAACGCAAACATGTCCAAAAAGGGGGAATTTCAAAAGCTGAGGTAACCTGTTCTTTTTTTAGAATGTTATTGGAAAGGGAATTTATGAATCAAAAAGAGTTTCTTTTATCCATGTATAGGTAGATGAGATAGTTGATAAGAGAGTCCAGGAAGCATTGAGCAAGTTGCAGGCATCTCAATCTACCACTCTGACAGTACATGTGGTGTGTCGCTCTTCTCTCGCGTAGAGGTGGTTGGGAGTGATCTTGTAGAGGTGGTTGGGAGTAATCATGTAGACCCACCACCTAGCACGTATATTGTAAGTATTTTAGTGACATAGTAGCTAGTCTTTTCAAGATTATATGTTTATTTATGTATATAACATACTCCATGTAAATTTGTAGGGGTTGAAGCCATGCCATCTAAAATTGAAAGAATTCATCGTTGCAGAGGGTGAGGCTTACCCATGCTTTCCAGGGCACACAATTCATGGCACTCCAGTACCCAATAGTGTGGTTCGTGTGATTCTGAGGCTTGTGTTCGCTACTTGGAGGCAGCATCCATTGCCATATGCCCACCCAGATGCTGACAAACTTAGTGAAGCATAAGACAGAGTGATCTTGTGGCCCGAAATGAATGTCATCTATATTGATCATGTATGGTAAATTTACATTATGTTAAGAAAGTATATATGTATATACATGAAAATTGATATGAAATTATATATACTTGACAAAGGGAAGAAACCCTCTACATCTCGTCCTCCTCCACCTCCACCTCTTCTTGAAGTACCTGGTTGGATTACAAAGGACCTATATGACTTGTTAGGTCCTCAATGTAGGGGTATGGCAATATGGATAAGCGAGCATCCCGAAAATTGTCCTATGATTATTTCTAGTAAGGAGGAGACTGCCGGCCAATCATACGATAATAATATATTTATATAAGATATTTTGGAGTTGTTTACTTATGCTTGGCTGAATACATCTATGATAGAACTATGAATATGGTGAGATCTTATTTATATATCTATATACCTTATTTTATATACAGTGATCTGTTTTCTTATATATTAATGCATATGTAATTTATGTTTTGCAACCACTTACATAGGGTTTGTACAAAATTTTCATTTACCCATGTGGGATTTCTAATTCCATCCATGATCAGCCGTGTACATAAAGACCCTTCATCAGTTACCTTATATTGCTCTATCGCTTTTAAATATTTTGGTAAAGCAAAGAAGAGCGTGATAATAACTCCATTCAATGTTGAGTAAGTTTACTTTGCTTGTATCTGGACTTAAGAAAATTACATTTTATTGTGGATCTTGAATTATATATTTTTAAATTTCTTTTCTTTAGTGGTAAGTATTGGGAGTTACTGATTGTTGTCCCCAAGACATTGACTATTTATTATCTAGACCCTGAGGGGGAGGAATAAGACAGTTCAGGAGCCACAATGAAAATGCCATTATTCACGTGAGAAATTTTTTATATTTATATCCATTAACATCTATTATAATATTACTATTTAGAAATATAATTTAATGTGTTACATTAACATGTAGGGCTTTAAAAGATTTCAAAAAAGATGGAGGAGACATGGGCAAGCAAAAGAAATTGTTAGTCTGGGAGAATGTGAAAGTAGTTTCCTAACTCCAATGCATATATCATTTATGTGAACTATGCTTATTTTTATTTATTAACATTTTTTATGATGAAATTTATAGTGTGAACGGCTGGGCATGTGCATACTACATGATGTGGTATATGGACCTAATTGTCAGATATGCTGCAGAAGAAATTGAAAACATACAACATGTATTATATAGTCTTGATCATCATATATAAGTATAGTCTCATTAAATAACATGAAAATATCAAACTTATTAATTATATATACACTTCATTCTCTTTGCAGGTGTTTAAAACTACTGACTTCACTACAGGGGAAAAGTTATTAGATGTACGTGATCCCTATACGATGGAACAATTAGATGACATAAGAGAACAGTTGGAAAAAGCCTTTGAAAGGGATGCAATTTTTATTATAATTGGGGAGTGATGATGATAAAGAATGCCATTTCTAAGCTTTGATGTCATAACTATTTAAGTATTTGATGACATTTCTAAACTTTGAAAGACAAGCTTATATGTACATGTGTGAATGACTTTGTTTGAATTGTCTTATTAAAATTTGATCTATATACATGTGTGTGAATGTGAAGATGAATGAATGAATATGCTTCTAAATGTGTGTGAATGTGAAAATGGTTGAATGAATGGAACTGCAGGTTTGTACATGTGTGTGAATGTAAAAATAATTGAATGAATGGAACGACATTCTTCTACATGTGTGTGAATCATGTGAATGAAGTAGTTGTGTTTCTACATGTGTTTGAATCACATGATGTATATATAATCTTGATCATCTTGTATTATTGCAGGTTTGTGGCCTATTATTTAGATGAAATCAAAGGATGTTGTAAACCTACATTTCAGAACTGAACTGTAAGTCTGCATCATGCTGACCAGCCAGACAGTAGGCCTGTGAGCTGATAATAAATATTAAAAAAATACATAGTCGTCGATTATTTAAAAAAATTGTCACCCAATGTCAACGACGTCGGTTATATATAGGAAACTGATAGGTATGCTATAACCCAAGACAAATTTTTTTGTTCAAGCATGGAGATAAGCGTCAGTTACACATTAAAAAACCGACGTCTATACCCGATTTTTTTGACTTTTCAATGTTCTTCGCAGAACCGTCGGTTAGATTTTGACTTTTCAATGTTCTTCGCAGTATGGAGGTTGAAGATGATTGAATGCATGTTTTGGCTCATGAAGAGGGGTCACAAATGGTCCCTCACAACACCAGTCATCCACCTTGGGGGGGAGGCGTTAATTCCCCTCATGTAACTTCTGCTATTTTCACTTTTTTCTAGCATATGATGTCAGATTACACTGATTGGGGTTGCTACACAAAGTTGATATTGTTGTGGTTGTGAATTTGTAGATGGAAGCTCAAAACTAGCATAAGGAGGAAAACATTCCTCAGAAGGAAAAGGATAAGGAGTCCTCAAGTGAGTCCTAATTGGTCTAATTGAAGCCTATAAATAGAGGGCATGCCTTTGCTTATTATGTACATCTTGGGTTTTGGAAATCATGATTCATGGGATATCTAGGTTCTACTTCTTAGGCATCCTCTCTTAAATTTGTCCCTAGTGTGTCATTGGATTACATATCTTTCTGAGACAGAGAAAGTTGAGCTTATGAGTTTTGTCGGGACTCATCATATATTTCACGTTTCTTATTTCATTTTTGTGAGAGAATTGATGTCGGTGGGATTCCCTTCTTGGTCCCTCTTGTTCAGTCCATCCATTATGGAGATGTTGTTAGGACCCCTACATTTCAAGATGTGGCAAAAACCATCTGAATTTCATACATGGACACTGGATGATAGTTTCAAGGAATTTAATTTAAGATGTACAACTGGCTAATCTATTGGGTGTGAAGAAGTCCCAAGCTACTCAATGGTTAACCAAAGATGACCACTTTGTTGAAATGGCTCCATTGTGAGATTTCTTCAAGAGAGAAGTGTGGTGTGATGTAGGGTCTCTAGATAATACCTCATTTCCTAGCATATATCTTAATCATACTGGCTGAGATGGTATTCAAAGAGACTGTTGGCCAAGTGATTGTTTTCGCTTTTGGTGTTTTAGATGTGATTTGGTAGAAGGATTGTTCCTTTGATATTAGTCAAGTTCTATGAGTTCTTATATGAAGAACGGTTTAGTGCAAAGATGTAGGGACCTTTCAAGGTTCTATAGATTAGTCTAGGGATGCTCGCCGACCCTGATGGATTTCTAGAATCTTCAAATCCTCACTACATTGTTGCAAAAGATTACTTGAGGAAGCATATCAAGTCAGTGAGCCTCTTCAAGTGTGTGCATATATGGCTCGGTGGCTTGCTAGTTTGACCTCAACAGATGCTTGTTGGGGATGGATGAAGCTACATCTTGATATATCAAATTATGGGGTTGTAATGCCTTGTTTTTGGTGGTTGATTATCTTGATGGGATTGAGTTGTTGTGTTGTGTGGTACCCAGTGTTGGTGTTAATAAAGTTCAACCACTGTCAATGTGTATATCAGATAGAATAACTTCCACCTTTTCTCAAGAAGTTGATGAATGACTCCTGAAAGATTTAAGAAGCACTAGAAAACTTTTTGTTAAGTTGGAAGAAGATGACTCATGACATGTTTCCTATTGGTTGGTATTGTTCCCCAGAATACTTAGAATGTCTAGCATAGGCATCTTTAGTGGTATTAACATGTGATCCTTTGGGAGGATCAAAATGATGTTTTCATTTCTTTGAAGTCTTTATTTTTTGAATGGTTTCTTTTTTCTTGTGTTGGCTTGACGTGTTTATTTTTATAAGCGGTTTATTTTGAGAAGAAAATGATTTCTTTTGAGTTCATGATATGTGGAATTGGATTTGAGTACTCCTCCAGGATGTTTTAATCATGCATCTAGACTTAGGCACGAGTTGATTCTGAGGTGCTTAACACTATGATCCCCCTTCATCAAATTAGTCAACTGAGATAAATCTAAACATTCTGACTATGCATGTAGTGAATCAAGAATGGTTTTAAGTGTATACATCTATCATCTCACCTCCCTTTCATCTACTTCCCTTAGTAAAGTCAGTAGGTTGAAACCCTAAGAACTTTAAGCCATCATCCACCTCAATCTCCTATTAGAAGGTGATTCCTCCATTCAAATATTTGTAGCTCGTCCTGCTATGAGAGGGACCCTCATTCTAGGGGAGGATGTGGATTAGGGGCTCTACTAGACCTTGATGTAACACCAACTGCCAAACTCATGCCATGTAGTAGGCGTACAATCGACGATTCCCTACCCATTGAGCCAAGGTCCCAGGTGTCATATGCACCCCAGTGGGCTTTAGTCCCGACATGATTTGGTGTAGAAACCATGACAAGCATGTGTCTTCCTAGTTAAAGGACTACTTTTTTATTTCTTGAGAGATGTTCACTTGTTGTATATCTTCTCAATTTGGAGTTTTGACTGGACATTGATGATCAGGGCCTTCATATGAGAGCGTCTAGGGTTCCATGAGGAATGAATGGGATTTCCTAGTTAAAATTTCCCACCTTGTCTCTCTTATGTTAGTTCATGTGAAGGTTAGTCTCACCTCGTTTTTAGGGATGAATCGTGGATAGTCGTAAGGAGTTTCAATCTATTTCAATCCCCTAGTCATTCCCCTTTGGGGTTGACCCAAACAAATGTCATTATAGATGTCAGGAATGATTGACAGTGGAATTGAATCTATATCGCCTTTGGGGACTCATACTTCCAAAAAAAATTACAATTGTTATGATAGAGATCATGGGGTTGTGCTTTACCTTTTCCGCAATCATGGACCCTTGCTGACATATTATTAAGATTGGTCTAACGTAAGGAGTTAATTTAGGTTGGAAAACTATTGGAGCCTTGGGATAACCATCATGCTCCTTCCATCATAGGCCTTATGGTTCTACTTTGAAACTTCTTCTTTAGGGTGAACGGGAGGACACATCCATGTACTTGAGAATATTTTGAGTGATTTCAAGGGGTGGGAGTTTTTGCTCCCTTACATGGATCCTTTCCAGAAGCTTGAAGTCGTTGAAGATTTTTTGTCCACAATAGTACCACTTGATAAGGGTGGATTTTGTGTGATGAAGATGAATATCTCCACCCATATATTTCAAATTGAGGATGCCCCAATTATAGATGTTGTAGATGTTGTAAGGATAAGAATGAGGACCTTGGATGACATGCAACACCATTTGCCTTTTTAAAAGTTGTAGGGATGGACCTTCTTATTGAATGCTCCAGTCATTCTTTCTTGATAACATTGTGCATGATGTAGGTATCTTTTTTCCATTCCTCTATTGTGTTGAGACAATAGACTCGGTCTTGAACCCATTTTTCCTTAGGAATCTATAATTCTTGTAGTATACAATGAGATGACCACCTCCATCCCATATAGAAGAGAATGTGATTAGCTCCTGTAAAAGTTCATATCAAAGTTTTATATGCCCAAAGAGTCATTAGAAGATGTTCATGCCAGTTGGCATGGAAGCTAATAGTCTTCCTAAAAAAATTGTCAGGTTTTTGTTGCTATCTTGTACAACTCTATCCATCTTAGGTCGGTATGGTGGTGTTTGGTGGTTCTTGATCCCCAAAGAGTTCATATACTATTTGATGATTTTGTCTACAAAGTTTATACCATTTTTGGATATTATCTCACACAGTATTCTATACCATCTTATGATGGTGTTCTTAAGGAACTTGATTATTATTGAGTTGAAGCATTGGTGATTGTCTCAGCCTCCACCCAAATTTTAAAGTAATCTATTGCAGTCAGGATGAAGCAGTTCCCATTAGAAGCTTTAATATTGATTTTCCTAATGTCGGTCCCCCAAGCAGATAATGATCAAGGCATGGCCATGTTGTATAGCAGATTAGTAGGCACGTCGATGTCGTCATTGTGAATTTTGCAAATTCAACATTGATGTACACAACAAGAGCAGTTTGTATTCATGGCGTGCATGTAATACCCCAAGAGTTGGATCTTCTTTCCTAGAATGACCCTTTCATGTGTGTGTGCATAATCCTCCCATCTTCCTTCATGAAGGGCTTTTGAATATGTCTTTTCAACACATCAAAGCATGTAGAGACTGATTTTCAGATCTACAATATAGATGTCCATCCCCTAGGACATATTGTACGAATTGTTGCTTGAGTGCATGTTGTTCTCTTTATGAGATGCCTTTATAGATGACTTGACTTTCCATATATTCTTTGATGTCATGAAACCAAGCCCTTTCTTTTCTATTTATTGTGTCGTTGAAGACCATACAATAGGTAGGTTGAGAGATTGGTTGTGCTTCAAAAGAGAATCTTTTATCCCCTTGAATGTCAAATAAGGAGACAAGAGTATCAAGAGCATCAATGAATGAATTTTTCTCACTCAAGATGAAGTGGAAGAAATGTGCTTAAAATATGGGACTAGAAAACACATGTACTCTTGGCAAGTGACTAAGTTCTAATGTCGAGCCTTCCCATTATTTTGGAGTTTAGATATTGTGACACCCTGCACCACAAGCAATGAGATAACTCCAAATTAAACGTGGAAACAAAACTAAGCAACGAATTACCAAAAAGCACTAAAAATTATAACCAATTACAACAAGAACCAACATCAAGAAACTTATTACATCAGGGTCCAAAAACTTTCCATCAGAATTATATATCATAAAGCATTATTATTTACAACATGTCCATAAAAGACTACGTCACATGTGATATTTTTTCATTTACATAAACATGTTCAACATCCAACTATATAAAACAACAATTCATAAACCAAAAACCCATATTGATAACACCATTAAGGAACATATGTAACTCCTCCAAGACCTGAGTGTACAAAGATGAATCTAGGACTATAGCCATGAATTCTTGGACAAACTTAGAGACATGATCAAGAGATGGCCGGGTTCTAAGATTTCTATGGTTGGTCATCTTGTTCTTATCAAGCATTATGCTATGGGATTGATTGTCTATTGGCTACGTATGGGTGACATTCCTCCTGCTGTTTTACGTCGTATGGAGTTACTTCTCTCAGATTTTCTTTGGGGCAGCTCGGTCCATCCCTCTAGCTGGGCTTGGTTGGCTTATCCTTTATGTGAAGGCGGTCTTGGTCTTAAAAGACTTGATGAACTTGCTGATTTCTATACTTTACGTCGTATTAAAAGGTTCACTCAAGTCCAATGTTTGTGGAGCTCATGGATTTCTTGTAGGTATGGAAATTCTTTGAGTTCTATCTCTAAGAATATCTCTACTTGTCATCGACGCATGGTTGCATTGTGGCCTTCCTTCTCTTTGTGGGAGGGCAAGGTTATTTGGGATAACACTAGACAAAAGCTTCCTATGGACAAAGATTATGGTAATCTTTGGTTATCTGTGCATTATCCTAGGTGGAGTCTCACCACCTTTAGGGCCCTCAATAATGTCCTACCTACTTCGGAGAAGATCTCATCTTGGTCGGGGGCGCCTATCACTGCTTGCTTGCTTTGTGGTTTACATAATGATTCTGTTGCACATCTTTTTGGAAGATGCAAATATTGGAAATATATTTGGGGCTGAGCTCAGCTTAAGCTTAGCATCAGATCCTCATATTCTCTTTATGCTTGCCTCACGGATCTTGGTAGCAGGTATATGAACTCCAGAATCATAGAGCTTTGGGCTATCACTGGTGATGTCCACTTCATTTGGGAGGAGCGTAATAAAAGGCTGCACAATGGTGGCATCATTGACTTTGTGGGCATCTTCAACCGCCTGGCGTTGAAGATTAAGAGATTGTACTTTACTTTTAAATTATGCATTGTAATCTCTCCTTTGATTGCTAGGAATTGGGATATGTTGTAACCAATTCTTAGTAGTTTGTAGTCACATGTAAGGGTGTGACGTGTATCTTTGTTCCCCCTTACCCGGGGGGTTTTTGGAATATACTTACCAATTTTCCAAAAAAAACCTTAGTTTCTACTATCCTCCTTGTTGCTTCTCTACCTCAGCTGCTCAATCTCTACCTCCTCATGCGTGTCCACCTAAAAGATGTGAGAAACCCATGGGGTGAGATTCCAAATCTCAGTGGGAGATATAACTCTCCACCAACACTATTATTAGCACAGATAAGGTAACTAAAAGATAGAAGTAAACCTACAACTACAATAAGCTGATAACCATTCCTAATAAGCATAAGAAATTGCAATTGGATAGTGGGACATCTTATTATCATAAAAAGAATATGAACATCATGTATATTCACTACCAACTATATTGTACAAAAGCAAGCAAGGCCTCATTCAATGCTTTTGTATTTGATCCTAAGAAAGTACACTACATGACAGATTACATATTTTATTATGCCCCAAGGATTGAGTCGTACCACCCAAATCCAACTGACTGCTACTAAGTCAAAATCAGTGCCATACAAGGTCTATGGAAGAACTAGAATCCACGACCTCATCAAACCTCATGGTCATTACACGAGTACACTGTAGAGACATACCAGTCAATTGCAACCTATGACGTATAGTCAAACAGTAAGAGTCCTAGCCCACCTTGCTACAGGGCACAACACTAGTGAAACTGAGCTACGGCTCGTAGCCGCACTCCTACTAGGGTATGGCCCACATCCAATCATGTGAAACCACACAAGCAACATATCACTGAGTTACGACCTACATCCGCACTCTTTCCATGGTATGGCCCACAACCAATCATGTGATTGCATATACTCAACAATATATGACTCCATGCTTCCTCTAAAGGAAAGTCTATTTCACCATCCAGCAAGTGTTGACACTAAGATGGATCTATGGAATAGGGTAGAACTACATGATTAAGTTCCACTTGATTAGTTAAGTCAATTAAGTGTCTTTTATCACCAATCAAGTTACAACGTATAAAGTCATAACAAACTCTAAAAAGATAAGGGTATAGCATAACTCTAAAAGATATAAAGCGTATAGGATGTGAACCTGTCACACTATCACCACATGATTACTGTATCATTTCCATACATCACATCAGCAATACCAAAGTCACATACTATGGGATATCAATCTCTCAACTCATCATTCATGTATCACAAGTGTTTCAGCATGCCTCTTGAACACTCATATTCAACTTGTATCATGTTCAATCACCATAGCATACACTAGATATGATTAACAAGATCGTAACACAATGTACAATTAGAATTTGATAAGTAAGAGAGAGATAACCACATAATCATCATAATCTTTCATGATAGATAAACAAGCATAGCATTGTTCATTATTAGGGTTAGGGTTTCCCCATAGCCAATTAGAGTCTACAAGACTAGGTTCAACATCAACCCTATAACCATCACCCTCCATCATCTTGGAGGGTATAAGGATTAGGAAACATCATTAGAGTTGATTAGATATCATTCTAAATAGCATTATATATAGCTTATGTATCATTCATATATGAATATCATTAAGTGTTCACAGGTTCTTCCCATCCACCTTCCATCACCATATATTGACCACATAACCAAATAGGTCGCAACCACCCGTCATGGTCTATGTCGCAATCATCACACTAATGCATCTCGACCATCCACCAACATTTCGCGACCTCCACCCTCTGGGTAATGTCGCACCCGCGACACTTAGGGTTAGGTTTTCATAAAGCATCTCGACCCAAGGTGTCCCTACCCCAACATGTCACGACCTCCACCCATGTCGTGACCCAAGACCATCATAGTCACAACCCTACACTCTAGGGTGAGTCTCAACTCAAGCAAGGCAGGAACACAACACCAACACCAGGGGTGACTAGGCCACTTAACACCAAAAGCCTTGACCTAACGCCGCTAGGTCAAACTCAACCACAAGGGATCATCTCAGATAAAGTCATCAAGGTCATGGCCACTAAGAGGGAAGTTTCATGACCACACCAAGATGCACCATATAGGTCTCAAAATAGAACTGAAACCAAGGGAAGAACCAAGGTGACCATGAAGGAAAACTCAAGCAAATGATTACCAAACCCTAAAGTATAGGTCAAGAGACCACCAAGGAAGAACCTCTTCCAAAGAAGGGAAAACCATGATTAAAGTAACTAAGACTGAATCTAACATATATCCAACTTCCAAGTATGTGAACACCATGCATGGGAGAAAAATCAAGGGAAAAACTTAGAGAGAAACCTCCCCAACTCATCATCTACTAAATCAGGTACACATAGATTAGGGTTTCAGATTTCTCCCAAACCAAGCAAGGTATCTCCATAAAACAAGCTCTAGAGATTACCACTAAGTATAAGCATGATGAGGAAGCAATCTAGAGAGAGAGGATGGTAATAAAAAGCATAAATAAGAGCAATAATAGAGTAGGTTTAGCATTATATAACCCGTCTTAAGATGATCACCACCAAGAGCTCCAAACTCCAAGGTCAAGAGATCCAAGAACACAATCCAAGGGTTGAATAAGCTTCACCAAAAGCCCCACACTTGGCCAAAAGAGTACCTCAAGAACGAGAAGACACTAAGGTCAAAGCTAGCCCAAGGAAAGAAGCAAATAATCTCTTGGCTGAATCAAAAGAGAAAGGGAGAAAGAGAGGAGAAATCCTCTTCACACTTGGGTCTACCTTATCAAAACATGGTCTATGACCATTGTGATGAGGAGTTTCTCTCCCAAAATGATTACCATGGAAGAAACATAGTCTAGGGCCAAGAAAAGAGAGGAAGATGAAGGTGATCAAAAGAAACATCAACTTATAAGACAAACACTAACCAAGCATGGAAGATGAGCTCGGATCACCACCACCACCACATGCAAGAGGAGATTGATCCCCCAAGCTCCAAGGACGCACCTCCTTGCTCCACCAATCTCCAAGAACAAGCAAAGAAGGAGGAAGAAATAGATGGATGAAAAGGGTTGCAAGCAAGAAGAGATAAGGGGTTATATAGATAGAAGATGAGAGAGAGAGAGTAAGAGGTGAGGTGTCAACATACTAAGGGACCCAAGGGACACTTGTCCACTAAAAAGGCCAACATGCAACCACTTAAGCATGGCATGCAAGGCATGGTGACACTCTAGGTATTGTCTCCACCACCATGTCAACCCACATGGTCGTGGTCATGACCCATCCATGGGGCACCATATATGGTCATGACACCACCTATGGTCGCGACACCACCAATCAACACCACCTCCTGGTCGTGACAAAGCACCTCCACAGACCTAGGTCAAAACAAACTATACATTCACAACCATATCAACCCAAGACCACCCTAGACTACCTAGATCATGACCCCCAACACCTAGAGGAGGTGTATTGACCATGACACCCTCCAAAGCCAACCTTGGTCATGACCCAAGATCAAGACAACACAACCAACACACAAGGCCAAGGCACTCAACACTCACATGAACCCTAATCATCACTTGGGGTGATACTCCTCAACCAAGGCACAAACAAGGTGCCCTCCTCTTTATATTCCCTCTAACTGATGTCAAGAAAGAGAGGTAACACTCTAGAGGTGGAAAATTGCACAGCAACCCCCTACATTGGGTAAATTACAATTTGCACCAAAACTAGCACAGAAAGCACAAACTTCATTGACACGACTTTACTGTGCATGCAAAATGCAAGTGTATGCGTCTTGTAATATAGGCCCTATGAGGCCCGAGTCAAACTCACGGTTGTCCAAAGACTAGTACTAAATGTAGTTTGATCAGCTAGGCTAATGAAAATTGATTGGGTTGGTTGTTTTGAACAGAAGCAAGAAATTAAAAATAGAAAATAAAATTGATTTGGTTTTGTGATGACGAATTCCTTAGAACAAAGTTTCACCATGGGTGACACTGTATCTGCCTTCTTATTACTGGTACAAATTCCCTCAAAAATTTGAATAAGGAGCCTGTAGTTAGAAACTACCCACTTTCACAGTGTAATTCCCCTACCTAATCTAAAGCCAATTCCATTATCATAGTAATTAATTCATTAGTTAGGTGCTTTTGGTTTAACTCTGGATAATCTCCTCCCATTTATGCCCCACCTTTCACAAGGGGCACTGATAAACGGGTGAACCTATGTGTTTCTAACCCTTAATCCCCTTTTCCATAGTAATTAAGGATCTAATACGCTAATTGTGGTGATCAAGCACAACAAGGACATGTAATTTCCATAGATTCATATTCAAATAGTAAGAGAAAATCTATATCAATAATGGAATTTAGATATAGTGCATCCCCGGGCTACTCTCGGGTCATAAGGAATAAGGGGTTTAGCCCCACATGGTTTTTGTAGTTGAAAACATTATAGAGAAGGGGAAAAACATGGGAAACATCGAATGAACTATGTTAATCCCTAGAGAAAAGCAACTTTGGATAATCCCGTTAGGTGCACAGGTGTTCTATTGTCTCTCGGCTGCAAAATGGTCCAATGAAAGTGCTAGAATCTCTCCTAGATGTAGCCTTCAGTCCCGGTCTCTCCTCCTCTATCTCTCTGGTCTTGAGCAATGGACTACAACATGATACTTAGGTCTGGCTGTCCTCCCACGTAGTTATAGTATGGCTATTTTTTGTGAAATAATACCAGCCGTCGAATTAGATCACTGTTGTTGATCTTGTCTGTGTGGACAGTCTTGGTAGTACTGAGTCTTTAGGGTTCTTCAAATGTGCACTTGTTTGGTACTATCGAGTTGAGTCGATAGTACCGACGCGTCAAAAGTGGTCGCGCTTCTGATGTAATCTCGGTTTACCAAATTTTGTGCCGGTGTACCGAGTTTTTGCGATTCTTTGAGGAGTCTACTGATGATGATTTGATACTACCGAGCTGGGTGTCGGTAGTACCGAGTCTGTGCGTTTCACTTGGCTATTTTACTATTGTGAAATTGGTATTATCGAGTATGGACTCGGTAGTACCGAGTCTACACACTTGATATGTACCTAAAATACAACAAAAAATGTGGCTTAGTCCTTGGATTTGTGAAATTTGATTAAACTTGGTAAAAATACATAAATTGATGCATTTAAATGAATTAGGCTATTCATAAGAGTTTGTGCATAAAATCTCATGAAAATAACAAATGCATGCACAAAACTAAGGAAAAACAAGTCTGTAATTAAAATGACTAAATATTCGTGCATCAAACACCCCTAAGATTAAATCGTGCTCATCCTCAAGCAACATACTCTCAGATCTGTCTGAGAGAAGTCAGAAAAAGGACATACTACATGAATTCTCATCCCAACCACCCCCACATAACGGTCTCAAACCGGCCCTACTGATCACTGAACTAGTAACTTCTCTAAAGCGACCTCAAAATTTCCATAAAAGACATATGTCCCTTAGTTAATGAAACACTATTAGGAAAGCAATTAACATATTAAACTAATCAGGCCTACAATTGGTGCATTATGTGATTCCCTATCTACATTGCTCTTTTCCCTAACTACCATCTACATGGAAGTCGTCCTCCTGGTAAACATAAAGTGAGGAGGAAAATCATATAAGTGGCCTACCAATAAGAGAAATGAGTGGTTCAGGATAGGTGGTTATGAAGATTCAAAAGGAATAATTGAATCATTTTGCAAACATAAAATGTGATGACCTATATGATGATGATAAGTGAGCAATGCATCCTAATGCGTAACATTGTGGGTGGAATGATGCATGTATTCAAAGTCTCATCAAGAAAATGAGATTGAATCAAAGAAAGAGTTAATGACATCATATAGATGTTCTAAAATTGTTACCACATATACAAACATCCTTTCTCCCCCTTTAACAATGAGACAAACTCTTTTTTTTTCTTTTTTTTTCTCTTTTTTTTCTCTTTTTTTTGGCCCACTAAATGTTTTGGGCTTTACTTCATTAAATACATTCATGAAATTTATCATATATCTCTGAGGGTATAGATGTGTATCCCTTCATTATTATAAAATCTCATGATGCATTGATGAACAAATGAAAATGCATGCAATCTACATGTACAGATTGTTATTATGCAATTAATATGACATGCACACAAATTTTTATGCATATTTTTTTCTTTTTTTGATTGATGCAAGAGAAAACAAATTAACTATAATGTTCCCTACAATGCCATGTAATACAGTGAAAAAGAAACGATTTAGTGTACTTGATCATCTTAAGGTGGTGGCCATTATGAATATGAAGTGGATAAAATCACATAACTAAGAGATTAAGCCTTCAAAGATTAATATGTGTCCGTCTCTAAAGACTTGTGTACATGGTAACCGTAGGAGTTCCTTCTTAAATTTCCATTTAAGGTCACATTACCGGTTTGATCAGTTCAGGATCAAACTCCTTCGTCATTCACTTTTCATGGATGATTGAGAGATTATTCATATCCCATGTTCTAAAGTTGACTAACCCATACACTTCCTCAAGGTGTGACTCAAAAGATTTGCAATAAAGTTTAACTTCTCCACTTTTAAAAACACATCATTTTTTTCTTCAAAAAGACCTAGAGGCAAATTTCTACAAAGAACCATGCATATACTAATCCACTTTTTATACTAGATAGATGCGGATTCTATAATAACATAAATCTAAGAAAAACAAAAAATAAAGATAAAAATGCACACTTAAAAAAACTACGATAGTTGTTGTTCCAGCACCCCCCAAGCTTGAATATGACTATGTCCGCATAGTTAGCATTCTAAGTTAAGAGGTGGAACAGGAGTACCCTGATCAATCCTGTGGTGGTGGCTACTAGTAGTGTGGCATGCTAGGATCATGTGGAGGAAATGTTCCTTGAAAATTGGGGATCATATGAAGGCATCGGTGGTGGCTACTGGTACCCTCCAAAGTACCCTTGGCTCCAGTAGTGGTTGTAGAAAGTCTACTCGTACCGCTCAATGTGTTGCAGGTGAGTGTGGACATTCTCTTGGTTGGCCAAGAGAAGACGCTCATTCTCGTAGATCACCTGTTGGTTCACGTAGAACCATCCTTGGATGTCTTGTATACCTGCTAGAGTTACCTGCTACTGCTGCTGACCTATATGGATGTCCTGAATCATCCCATACATGTCTTCCATGTCAAAAGTGTCATGATCCTCCTGGGATGGTGGCAAGGCTGAGGAACTCGAGGCAGAGTTTCTCCGTGATCACTTGCGCGGTGTAGGTCGGCGAGTGATAGGGATGGTATCCACCTCCACCACCTCGTCGTCGTTGTCAGCTTACTGTTTGGGCTCCTCTACAACTGCATCAATGTCGTCATCATCTAATGGACACCGCGGATGCTTGACTCCTGGTTGACAGAAGACTGGGTCAGGGAGTGACCACTTCCTCTATCGACCATCCACTGTGCAACAAGCTTACACAGTATTGAAATGAACAGTGAGGAAACCTACCTTTTGAAAATGTGTGAGATCCAAATATCATGGTCCCTCTGGATGTAAGGTAGAGAGGTCTAGCTACAGATGAAGAGCAATGGGGGTAATGAGACCCCCAAATACAATTGCTGCCTTTCTGGACTCCAAATGTCATACTGATAAAACATGGAGGAGAAAGAAAGAACCAAAATTTACCGACTCCCCCTTGAGAAGCTGGTGGAGAATGAATAGGTCGGTCTTTTGCACCTTCCCTTGGCCTTGACTAGAGTGGCCAAAAATAGTATTGGTGAGGATGCGGTGAAGGATGCGAGCAAAGGGATGCTCGATGTCGGTGATGGAGTTGATGTGCCAGCTGATACGAAAACCTTATGGTACCTCAATAAAATGTTCCTAGGCCATCTCGTAGTTCTAGCCCGGGGGAGGTGAGCAGTCTGGCACGTGTGGCCAGTTGAAGATATGTTTGAATTCACAAAGGGTGAAAGAATAGTTGGTATTGTAGAGGCCGAAGTCAACCTTTCCTTCCCTCCATTCTCCACCCATCTACTTCTCTGGGGCGATGAGAACATCGAGAGATGCCATGAACTTGTAGACGAGCTCCTGGTATGTGGGCCACCCGCTAAAGAAGGTGTCATCCACCTCCATCTCTTGACCATCACACACCCAACACATGTACTCGATGAAGCCTAGGCTCTCGATGAGGTCACGATCGCCATACCACGTGGGCACCATCTTCCTAGTCAGCAGCTCCTCATAAATCTTCCATACCTCTAGAGTCGGGTGATGAAGGTGGTTTGGTCGAGGGACCATCTCGCCTTGCTCAGTCAATGTAGAAGCACCTCTCCGTGGAGCCATGTGAACCTTGAAATAATGAGGAAAGGAGAAATAAGAGCTCGAAGAAGATCGTCGGTGCTCGGTGCAGTAGTGCTCACGGTTGCTCTGGAGAGGAGATTGAAGTTGTGAATAGAATTGAAAGTCTCTTCTCCTTATATAAGCCTCAGATCGCCCAGCTGTCCAAAGTTAGTACTACTGACTTGGAGTCGGTAGTACCGATATATTGGGGAGGATCTGGAACTCTATGGTATCGACGGCTGACATTGCATGATGATTGAGGTGTGGATCGCCCTGGAGTCGGTAGTACTGACACAAAGTACCGAGTTGTGGGGCAGATATGTAGTATCGACTGCTCGATGTGGCTCATCTGGACCATCACTTTATTTTCCCGCTTTTCTCAAAAATTTTGAAAGTTGGTACTACCGAGTCGAGTCAGTAGTACCGAGTTGTAGATATTTCTTGGTCGTTTCGAGAAAGCGTCTCGATGCACCAAACATGGGCCTTCTAAAAGTCAGTAGTACCGACAGGTAGGTTGGTAGTACCAAGTCCTCATCAGTAATGTGCTTGGAAATCTTCATAAACTCGGTAATACTGAGATGGTTGATTTGTCCGCCCCTTGGCTCCTGATCTGAATTCGGTAGTACCGAGTGAGAACTCGGTAGTACTGATATTTTCTCTGTTTTGCATCATATTTGTCTGAACCAAATTCGGTAGTACCGAGTATTAACTCAGTAAGACCGGCCCTTCCTGACATGTACACTTACACAAAATAGATCAAGGTACCTTTTTAACATAAAAATTGAAACTAAACCTTATGAAAATGAAAATGCAACCTAATGAAAGCAAAATAAAAGTTGGGTTGCCTCCCAACAAGCACCCTTGTTTAACGTCCTAGGCTAGTCTGAAAGAAAACCTCTAATCCTCCTCAAGCCTCAAGATCTTGAGTTCCTCAACTCCTTTTTCAACTTCTCCCCCAAAGTAATACTTCAACCGCTGGCCATTAACAAGGAATGATACAACTCCATCTCTGATTCTCACAGCACCATGGGAAAAACCTCCAAAATTTCATAGGGTCCACTCCATCTAGACCTTAATTTTCCTGGATGCAACTTAAGTCTAGCATTAAAAAGTAATACCTTTTTCCCCGGAATAAACACCCTATGTAGGATGTGCCTATCATGAATCTTCTTCATCCTCTCTTTATAGATCTTGGTGTTTTCATAGGCATTCATCCTCAACTCATCCAACTCATTAAACTCCAACATTCTATGTTTCCCAGCTTCATCTATATTAAAGTTCAATCTTCTCAACGCCCATCTAGCCTTATGCTCCAATTCTACAGGTAAGTGACAAGCGCGCCCATTAACCAATCTAAAAGGTGTAGTTCCTATAGGTGATTTATAGGATGTCCATTATGCCCATAACACATCATTGAGGAGCATACTCCAATTTATCATATTTGTTGAGACTGTCCTTTCTAAAATATACTTAATTTCTCTTTGGACACCTCAACCTGGCCATGTGTTTGTGGGTGATATGGAGTACCCACTCAGTGTTTTACCCCATACTTACTCAATAAATCTCCAAACTTCCTATTGGTAAAATGGGTCCCCCCGTCACTTATGATCATCCGAGGGACACCAAACCTATAGAAAATATTGTCTTTGACAAATTTGCATACAACATGTGCGTCATTAGTCCGGGTTGGAATTGCTTCTACCCATTTTGACACATAATCAACAGTGAGTAATATGTACAGGTTTGAGTTTGAAGACACAAATGGTCCCATGAAATCTATGCCCCATAAATCAAAAACTTCAACTTCTTGAAACACATTTAAGGGCATTTTGTGTCTTTTAGAAATGTTACATGCACATTGACATGAGTCACAACAACAAACATAGTTATAAGCATATTTAAACAAAGTTGGCCAATAGAACCCACTCTCTAAGACTTTATTTGTAGTCCTAGAACTAGCATGATGCCCTCCTGTGGGGAGTGAGTGATAATGCGACAAGATACTCTCATACTCACTCTCTGGCACACATTTCTGCAAAATACCATCCCTACATTGCCTCAGCAATATTGGGTCATCCCACACATAATATCTCAAAGAATAGAAGAATTTCTTCTTCTCCTAGTATCCCCAATCCTCTGGCAGTATCCCACATGCCAGGTAATTCACAATCTCAACATACCAAGGGTCTGCTACCTTGAGAGAAAAAAGTTGCTCATCTGGAAATTCTTCCACAATAGGGATGTATACATCCCTCTCATCCACTCTCTCTTATCTAGATAGATGATCTGCTACTACATTCTCAATACCTGCCTTATCCTTTACTTCAATGTCAAATTCCTATAAAAGCAGGATCCACCTAATTAATCTAGGATTAGCGTCTTTCTTTTGTAAAAGGTATTTAATGGCGGTGTGATCAATCCACACAATTACCTTCGCCCCCACTAAATATTTCCTAATTTTTTCAAAAGCAAAAATAACAACCAATAGTTCTTTTTCAGTGGTGGTATAGTTTAACTGAGCCTCATTCAAAGTCTTCAACACATAGTATATCACGATAGGGACCTTGTCTTGGCACTGGCCTAAGACTGCACCCACCGCATAATCTGATGCATCACACATCAGCTCAAATGGCTTACTCCATTCTGGAGCTTGAACAACATGAGCTGAAATCAATTTTTCCTTAAGGACCTCAAAAGCTTTGATGCATTTATCGTCAAAATAAAATTCAACGTCCTTTTCTAATAATTCATATAGGGGTTTTGCAATTTTTGAAAAAGCTTTTATAAATCGGCGATAAAATCTGGCGTAACCTAGAAAACTCCTCACTCCCTTCACCGATGTCGGTGGAGGTAGCCTAGAATTAACCTCTATTTTTTACCAGATCAACCTCCATTTCCCTATTGGACACCTTGTGTCCCAAAACAATCCCCTCACTCACCATCATATAACATTTCTCCCAATTAAGAATTAGGTGAGTGTCTTCACACCACTGTAACACTTTATTGAGGTTATATAGACAGTCTTCAAAAGACTCTCCATAAACTAAAAATTCATCCATGAACACTTCCAAGCACCGTTCAACCATGTCAGAAAAATGGCGAGCATACAACGTTGGAAGGTAGCGGATGCATTACACAATCCAAACGACATCTGTCTATAGGCAAACGTGCCATAGGGACAGGTGAAGGTGGACTTCTCTTGATCCATAGGCTTGATAGAAATCTGATTATATCTAGAATATCCATTGAGAAAACAAAAATGGGAACGACCAACCAGTCGTTCCAAAATCTGATCGATAAAGGGTAAAGGAAAATGATCCTTCAATGTAGCGGTGTTCAAACATCGATAATCTATACACACGCCACCCCGTGACTAACCTAGTTAGTATTAATTCATCAGCAGAGTTAGTTGTCACAGTTATCCCCCCTTTCTTAGGTACAACCTATGTTAAACTTACCCATGTGGAATCAGATTTTGCATAAATTATATCTGTCGACAAGAGCTTCACAACTTCCTTCTTCACCACTTCCATCATAATTGGATTTAAGCATCGTTGTGGTTGAACTAGTGCTTTAGCTCCTTCTTCTAATCATATTTTGTGCTGGCATAGGTTGGGGGAGATGCCTATAATGTCAGCCATGGATCACCTGAATGTTTCTTGGTGGTTCTTCAGTACGCCTAGAAGCTAAGCCTCCTCATCCTGGCTCAATGTTGATGAGATGATGACCGGGAGCTTCTCTTTCGCCGCCAAGAACACGTACTTCAGATGCGGGGGCAGCGGCTTCAGCTCTAAATTAGGAGGATTCACTAATGAAGAGACCAAAGGTGTAGGCGGTGGTCCTAGATCCTCAAAGTGTCTGGTATAGTAGCACGAGAGTGCTTTTACCATCAAAGCACATTCCTCCCAAGAGTTGCAATGGGGGTAGTGTCTCTCCAGATTCATCAAGCGCACCTCCAGTGGCAACTATGGATGAACCTGTACAATTGAGTTAGCTTTGATTTCTTCAACTACTGGTGGGCACTCTACCTCCTCTTCATTCTCTCGATACCACATAGCTTCTACTAAGGATACCACCTTAGTATTTTCCATAATGTCCACTTCCAGTGTACCCTTATCCACTTTTGTCATGACATGTGTCATATCTAAAAATGGTCTTCCCAGAAATAGGGAAATTGTTCCCTCAATGTGCTTCAAACTATTGCATTGAGCTTCCTTCTCCTTTGACTTAGATACTTCAGGCATCTGAATTTCAAATCGGTCATCTTGGATACCCAGTGTCAATCTTCCTCTTCCCATCTCCAGGATCATGTCTATCGTAGCTTGGAAAGGCATCCCCAATAGTAGTTCATTGCCGTGATCATCTTGCATCTCCATGAATACAAACTCAACTGGAAACACAAACTTGTCTACTTTAACCAGAACATCTTCACATATCCCATACGGTCTAACCACCGAATTATTTGCCACCTATATTGTCATGCTGCTTTTTCTAGATTCTTTGAGGCCTAACTTCTTGAATGTTGTCAAGGGCATGAGATTAATGCTAGCCCCTGAGCCACACAATGCCTCACCGAACTTGGTCTTTCCTATGAAACATGAGATATTGAAATAGCCCGGGTCTTTTCATTTTGGTGGTAGCGTTCCCAGAATGAACTCACTCACCTACTCCTTCAGCACCACCATGTCATTATCAGCTATCTGGATCTTTTTGTTGATGATGTCCTTCAGAAATTTACCATAAGAAGGTATTTTCTCAATGGCATCAATTAATGGTATCTTGAATGACAATTTTCTGAAGTTGTCTAGAAATTTCCTAAATTGTTGATCTGCCTTTATGGACTTCACACTATTAGGGAAGGGAGTTGGTATTTCCTGTGACCTTTGATGAGGTGGGACATAAGGCTCTGGCCTTGCCCCTATCACTTTTGGCTGCTCTATCTTAGCTGTTCTATCTTCTTCACCCTATTCTGGATCTGCTCTGGCATCCACCACAACCGGCTCCCCATTGTTGCTTGAATCTTTTATCTCCGTTGGTTTGGGTTGACCTTGCTTGTCTCCACTAAGCAATTTTTTGCCGATTCTCAACAGTATGGCCTTCACCTATTGGTTTCCAGATGGATCATTTGTGTTACCTAGAAAACTCTATTTGCCATTATTCTTCATTGTTGCAATCTGTAAAATTTGAGTCTCTAAACTGTGAAATTGAGTCATGTGGTTCCGTATCTCTCTCTACTGTCGGTTGATCACCATGTCATTTTGTTTCACCAGCGTCTTCAGAAGATCTTCATGTTTTCATCTTCAGATCCCTTCTTCGGCTGTTGTGCAATTCCTTGCTGCCTTGCCTGGCTGGGATCCTGTTGGAAGTTGTTCAGATCCTTCCAGGAGAACTTTGGGTCCTTTTGCCAGGAGTACTCATTGTTCATGTACCCCCTTTGATGCATATATTTGACATGTCCTTCCTCCTCATCTGAGCAGTTCCTGTCCTTTTGACATAGCTTCTTGGCGATCAGGTCTAGCTTTTCATTAAGAGCATTTATTACCTTAGACTCTCCCATACTCTTGATAGTCTCTGGGCATTCTCTTTCTTCTCCCCATGATTGATTCTTGGACATATTTTGTAGTATCTCATGACACTTGGATGGTTTATTGTTGAGAAAGAAACCCTTTCCTACATTGTCCAATGTGGTCCACTCTCCTTGATGTAGGCCATAATAAAAGTTTTTTTCCTGATATTCTAGCTCAATCCCATTATGTGGGACCTTCCGCAACATATGTTGAAATCTCTCCCAGGCCTCCGAGTAAGACTCCTCAGCCTGTTGCTTGAAGTTATAGATTTTCCTAACCAGCTTGTTGGTCTTCTGCAGTGGGAAGTTACACTCAAAGAAGGCGTCTATCATCTCGTCCCATGTCCCAATGGATTCTGGTTTCATATTATAGAACTAGGCTTTTGCTTTGTCCGCCAGAGATGAAGAAAATAGTTTTAAATAAAAAATGGTCATAGGGACCCTTAATTTTTAGCATGTCGTAGCTCTCCACAAAGCTGCTGATGTGAGCCATCAGGTCTTCAAAGCTAGGTCCATGGAATGCATGTGACTTGACCTGGGCTACCAGTCCTGGGTCAATCTTAAAACTACCCACATCAACTGTCTGCCTTTTTATGGGCCCAATTGTGCAGTTGACGATGATTCTTTGATCTTCTCCCAGATAGTCTTCTACTCAGCCATATATGATTGTTCAATTGGAATGGGTGTATCTACTGGAGGAGTGTCTGGCATATTTGGCGTGCTAGGGGTTCATCCCTTTTCTGAATTGTTGTACACTTGAGCCTTATCTCTTAATTCTACAATTGTTCCACTATTCGGTGTGGAGTCTCTGTAGTCTGTATTACACATCTACACCATAAACTATCACCTGAAAGAGATAATATAGACATAAGCACAAGAGATAGCACAAAATTAAAAATTGATATTTGAAATTTCAGCTCAAAAAGAGTAAAAAGAAAATTAAAAAGAAAAAGTGGCCTAGAGTGGCCAACTACAACAATCGTAGTGTTGGACTATTGCTTCTTCCTCGGCAACGGTGCCAAAAACTTGACACGACTTTACTGTGCGTACAAAATGCAAGTGTACATGTCTTGTAATATAGGTCTTATGAGGCCCTAGTCAAACTTAGGGAAACAGTTGTCTAGAGACTAGTACTAACTATAGTTTGATCAGCTAGGCCGATGAAAATTGATTGGGTTGGTTGTTTTGAACATAAGCAAGAAATTAAAAATGAAAAATAAAATTCATTTAGTTTTATGATGATGAATTCCTTAGAACATAGTTTCACCATGGGTGACACTGTATCTTCCTTCTTATTACTAGTACAAATTTCCTCTTAAATTTGAATAAGAAGTCTGTAGTTAGAAACTACCCTCTTTCGCAATGTAATTACCCTACCTAATCTAAAGCCAATTCCATTCTCATAGTAATTGATTCATTAGTTAGGTGCTTTTGGTTTAACTCTGGGTAATCTCCGCCCATTTATGCCCCACCTTTCAGAAGGGACGTTGATAAACGGGTGAACCTATGTGTTTCTAACCCTTAATTCCCTTTTCAGTAGTAATTAAGGATATATGCTAATTGTGGTGATTAGGCACAACAAGGACATGTAATTTCCATATATTCATATTCAAATAGTAAGAGAAAATCTATATCAATAATGAAATTTAGATACAGTGCATCCCCGGGCTACTCCCGGGCCCTGAGGAATAAGGGGTTTAGCCCCGCATGGTTTTTGTAGTTGAAAACATGATAGAGAAGGTGAAAACATGGGAAACATCGAATGAACTATGTTAACCCCTGGAGAAAAGAAACTCTGGAGAATCCCCTTCGGTGCACGGGTGTTCTGCTGTCTCTTTGCTACAAAATGGTCCACCAGAAGTACTGGAATCGCTCCTAGATGTAGCCTTTGGTCCCGATCTCTCCTCCTTTGTCTCTCCGATCTTGAGAAATGGACTACAATGTGATACTTAGGTCTGGCCGTCCTCCTACGTAGTTATAGTATGGCTATTTTTCACAAAATAACACCAGCCGTCGGATTATATCACTATTGTTGATCTTGTCTGCATGGACAGTCTCGGTAGTACTGAATCTTTAGGGTTCTTCAAATTCACGTTCATTCAGTACTATCTAGTTGAGTCGATAGTACCGACGCGTCAAAAGTTGTCATGCGTCTGATGTAATCTCGGTACTACTGACTATTGTGTCAGTGTATCAAGTTTTTGTGATTCTTTGAGGACTCTACTGATGATGATTCGGTACTACCGAGTTGGTTGTCAGTAGTACTGAGTCTGCACGTTTCACTTGGTAGTTTTACTGATGTGAAATCAGTATTATCGAGTATGGACTCAGTAGTACCGAGTCTGCACATTTGATATGTACCTAAAATACAACCAAAAACGTGTCTTAGTCCTTGGATTTGTGAAATTTGATTAAAACTTGATAAAAATACATAAATTGATGCATTTTAATGAAACAATCTATGCATAAGAGTTTGTGCATAAAATCTCATGAAAATAACAAACGCATGCACAAAACTAAGAAAAAACAAGCCTGTAAAATGACTAAATATCTGTGCATCATTCATCCAAACAAGCTCAGACTTGAAACTTAAGATCTTCACAAGCCCTAATTACATTTCAAAATAATTAGAGCAAGGTTCTAAGAACATGGTTAAGCCAAAGCAAACATGATTACCCCAAAACTCAGGTCAGGGGTCATACATATATCACAAGGAGGGAAGTCACCATAGATTTGGAGATGACATTTCCCTTATTATTTGGTGATCTGGAGTCCCATGATGCATGTTTCATACTTGGTCACATTATTGGTGGCTTTGAATTCTAGTCTTTTGGCTACAAGTAATTATTTGTGATGATGTTTTTAAAGGACCACTTCTGTCCCGAATCCTTTTTTATTGACAACTCCGTCAAAGAATATCCTCGACATATCATGATTTGGTGTGATAATGATCTTGTGGGCTTATCAATCCTATTTCATCATCTCAAATTCATACTCATGTTTTGGCTAGTCAAGGAGTGGAAAATCTGCTAATTTATTGACTAGATCATGCGCCCTGACTCCCTTCATTGATCAATATGTGATTTCATATTTTGATAACATTGCATGCCACTTAGTGTAGGAAAATATAGCTACAGAGTTGGTAGAAGAAAAAAAAATTTCCATATTGCCATTGATGAGTGGGTAACATCAAAAATTATGGATTAGGAAGCAAGGTTGCAAGGCATATACTTGATCTTGGAGCAAGTCTAACGACTTATCCTTACAATGACGTGCTTCTTGCACAAGCAACACTTGGACGGTTGTTGGTGGCAGCCTCTTGGTGTAGCATGATGTACATAGGTTGATGACATCCTCCTAGTGGGTGGAAAAGGCCTTCACTCCCATACATAGTCCACGTGGACCACCTAGAACTCCACATTGTGCTCCTATAGCCAACAGAAAGGAGTTATCCCTTCAAACATCAACCTACTAGGGTTGATTACCTCTCTTGTGTTGTCTCTCCCTTGTTGTCCCTCCCTTTTATGGTTAGGACTTGCTCGGGCTCTCTAGTTACCATAATTAGAATGGAGAACAATTGTGAGAATTTATTTTTGTGTCACCGAAAGCCTCGACTATCCCTCTATCTATAGGAGCGTCAGGGTCAGGATTTCCAGTTCAACTAGGAGTCAAAGAGATAGATTTTCATGAATTTTCTAGAAGTTGTAAACCTTTGAACGATCGATTCACATGTGAAACGATTAGTTCAACTCTTGAACCGGTCGGTTCACTTGCTTTCCTATTTTCAATCACATTGGTATTCAATATTGAATTAATGCACAGCATGATGTCATCATGAATCCTTGATCCAATCATATTGATTGCTGAATTGGGTGATACATAAATTGAATTGTTTATTTTAGACCTTAAACTAGTTGGTTCACTAACTGAACTAGTCAATCCATGCCCCAGTTTAGGCTATGTTCAGACAATGTAGTTTAAATTGTCTTGAAACTTGAATCAATCGGTTCAACACTTGAACCGGTTAGTTCACAATCCTATCAGTCAATTCTCAGCCATTGTTGTTTAAATTGTATACCTAAACACTTAAACAAGTTAAACCATATTCATGAGTAAATTCCTATTCCAGGTGTATCCTATGTGTGTGATCCTATAAGTCCCAAATTACATTGGCACTGAATGTCCATAACCAACTTATGGCATCATAAGCAATGAACGGTATCTAGCAACACATCATTACTATCGAAGCAATTGGAAAGTTGGAGAACAACTTCACCTACAAGCTATGATTAGTATTACATTGATTGTATAGTTCCTTTGTCTCTGATATCTGGATTGAACTCAAGGCATGGAATTGCCGTCCTCTTCAATATTCAATCCATGTTTCCTTAACTAGATCATACTATTGAGATACATGTGAGCTCAATGTCACATATTGAATCACATAATCATACCCATACATTTCTTAGTCTCGCTTATCAAGTGGCTAAGATGTCATCTCTGGTAGGAGGGAATAATCCCATTTACAACACTCACAATCATCCCCATGTGTTATAATGCACCCGGGCACCACCTTTATGGCAACCCTTATTCAAGGTCACGTTGGCTGGTATATAAATACATTGAATAACATGTAATGAGTGTAGTGACCTCAGGTCTAAGAACCACAATCACCACTATTACTATGAGAGTTGATTCTGACTACAATTCCATGGTCTCCATGTATCACTTTCAAGGTGGGTCTATCCGGTACACTATTATCTAACAAGTACCTATGTGTTTGGTTCAATATCACATATCATGTATGATGAGATTTTCTCATCAGCAAACACGCTCTAGTCTTACGTATTATTGTTGTGTATTTTGATTCCAAAGTAATAACCAACTACGGACATAATAAGAATGCATGTACTCTTATCATACATATGATATCATTGTTTAGGTCCTCAACCTAAAGACATACTTCATCGATTATCATCATTATTTATACATTTGTTACGTTACATCAATACATAATAATTGAATAAAATATAATAAACAAAATTACATTTTATTATTATCAAATTAATTACATCATACCACATTAAAATCATCATATGATTGACTCTCTAGGCCTACATACTAATAGACTCCCACTTGCACTTAGACCTAATCACTCATGAATCTCATTCCAAGTGATCTAACATGTCCATTATGCTTTTGTTGTGGAATTGCTTTTGTCAGTGGGTCGACAACATTTCCTTTGGTCGGTATTCTACAAATCTTCACATTTCCTCATTCTACAATCTCTTGTATGAGATGGAACTTTTGTAGTATGTGCTTGGAATGATGATGTGTTTTGGGATTCTTATCTTGTGCAATATCTCCATTAGTGTCACAATACAACTCTATTGCATCGCTAATTCTTGGAACCACCCCAAGTTGACTGATGAACTTCTTGATCCAGACAACTTTCTTTTTTGCATTAGATGCAGCAATATAGTCGACCTCTATTGTAGAATCAACAACTGTCTCTTGATAGGAACTCTTCCAGCTCACACCTCTATTTTTTAGGCAATATAGAAATCCTAATTGTGACAGATAATCATCCTTGTTAGTTTGGAATCTTGCATTGGTGTAACCTCTTACACCCAACTCTTCCTCACTGCCATAAATAAGAAATTGATCATTAATTATCCTCAAGTACTTAAGAATGTTCTTTATGACAATCTAGTGACTCTCACCAGAATCTGACTGATATCTTCTCATCATTCTCAAGGCTCACCATACATCAGGACGAGTGCATAACATTACATACATGATAGATCTAATTGCAGATGCATATGGAATCTTACTCATGTGGTCCCGTTCTTCAGAAGAACTGGGACATTGGGATTAAGAGAGGCTAATTTCATGAGACATGGGCAAATTCCCTATCTGAGTCTTGCATGTTAAAGCACTTTAGCACTTTGTCAATGTATGTACTCTGGCTTAGGCTAAGAAGCCTTCTAGATCTATCTCTATAGATTTTGATTCCTAAGATATAGAATGCTTCACGTAAATCCTTCATAGATAAGGTACTACCTAGCCATTTCTTTACCATCTGTAAAGTAGGTATGATGTTCCTCATCAATATTATGTCATTTACATATAATATGAGGAATATAATTATGCTCCCACTAACCTTTTTGTACACACAAGGCTCATCTTTGTTTTGACCAAAGCTAGACTCTTTAATTGTCTTGTCAAATTGAAGATTCTAGCTCCAAGATACTTGCTTCTATCCATAGACTGACCTTTGTAGCTTACATACTTTATTGGCTTCCTTTGGATTTATGAAACCCTCAGGTTGTTTCATGTACACATCCTCAAGAAGATTCTTGTTAAGGATATTTATTTTGACATCCATCTACCAAATCTCATGATCATAATAGAATGCAATGTCAAGCATGATCTTGATGGACTTAAGTGTGGCAACTGGTAAAAAAGTTTCATCATAGTCAACACCTTGAGCTTGTTTGAAACCTTTTGCAACCAATCTTCCCTTATAGGTTTGTACATTACCATCCATGTCATTTTTCTTCTTAAAGACCCATTTGCACCCTATGGGTTTTACCCATTCAGGTGGATCCACCAAGGTCCATACCTTGTTGGTGTGCATGGATTCTATCTCAAATCACATGTCCTCAAGCCACTTCTTAGACTCTAGTTCCTTAGTAGACTCTAGGTAGGTTGTTGGCTCATCATCTATGGCCAACTCACATCCTTCTTGAGTCAAAAGATAACCAAATCTTTCAGGCTCAAGGTGTGTCCTACTAGATCTATGAGGTTCTTATGTTACATGAGGAACATGATATTCCACAAAAATTTGTGAGTCTCCTTGTTCCTCTTATACCTCTATAGGTTCAATGTTTTCTTATTGGTCTCTAACCTCTTTGAGTTCTACTTTCCTCCCACTGATTCCTTTGGATATAAATTCCTTGTCGAGGAATCTAGCATCCTTGGCAACAAACACTTTGTTGTCTGATGGGTTATACAAGTAGTGTCCCTTGGTTTATTTAGGATATCCAACAAAATAACATTTATCTAATCAAGGGTCAAGATTTTTAGGAAACATTTTCCACACATAAGCTTCACACCCCCAATTTGTCATAAAAGACATTTGGAACGCTTCCCAGCCCATATCTCATATGGTGCCTTTTGAACCAATTTAGATAGTACTTAGATAGTTGTAAATGTTGTGGTTTCAAGAGCATAACCCCAAAAGGAAGTCACAAGATGAGCAAAACTCATTGTTGAACGCACCATATCTAGTAATTTGTGATGCCTTCTTTCTGATGCACCATTATGTTGTTGTGTTCCAGGTGAAGTCCATTGTGATACGATACCGCATTCTCATAGAATGTCCTCAAACTCTTGGCTTAAGTATTCTCCACCTCAATTAGAATGAAATGTCTTAATACTTTTACCGAGTTGCTTCTATATTTCATTCATGAAATCCTCGAACTTTTCAAGGGTTTTTGACTTATGTTTCATCAAGTAAACATAACCATGCGTACTAAAGTCATCAATAAAGGTAATGAAGTACTGATAACCATATCTAGCATTTGTTTGAAAAGGGTCGTACACATTAGTATGTATGAGTCCTAATAGATCACTTACCCTCTCATTATTATTAGTGAAGGGAGTCTTTGTCATCTTTCCCAAAAAACAAGACTCACATGTCTCTATTGATTCAAAATCAAAAGAGCCTATATAACCATCTTTATGGAGTATGGGGATGTGTTTCTCATTTATGTTCCCTAGACAACAATGCCAAAGGTATGTTTGGTTTGATTTATCAAATTTTATTGTTTTGGTATTTATGTTATACACGCTTATCTCCAGATCTATCAAGTATAGTCCATAAGACATTGGGGCACTGCCAGAAGAGAGATCTCATATTTACTAATAGAATATAGAGCATTCTTTTTAAGAAATTTGAATCCATTCTTATCCAAACTAGACACATATATGACGTTCCTATTAATGGCAAGTACACAATAGTAGTTCTCTAACTCTATTACAAGCCCACTTGGAAGATATTACTCATAGGTTCCAACTGCACTGGCATCAACTCTTACTTCATTAGCAATGCGTAGTTCAACCTCACCTTTCTTCAAAGGTCTACTTCTTCTTTCCAGATCCTTCACATGTGACCTAACATGTGATCCACATCCAATATCTAGTACCCAAGATGAATAAGTAGAAAAGTTGATCTCAATTAGGTATATACCTGAAGTAGAGACCTCAATCACTTGCTTCATCTTGCTAGGTTTCCTCACCCCTTTCCTTATTTTGAGTGTAGAAGACTTGGAATTCAGCTTAGTCAGAACACTTCTTAGCCTTGCCTTTGTCCTTGGACTCTATTGCGTTGATCATCATGGCAAATTTTTCCTTCTTCATTTGTGATTTGACATTTATAAAGATGCTTAGAAAGTCAAATAATAGTTTAAACAAGTTAATCAAGTGATAGCATTCAATAAACTGGTTATGTGATTCAAGCAGTGATTGAAGAATCGTATCCATTGCCAACTCTTGACGTAAAGAAAATCTGAGTCTCACTAGATATTCTACATGCCCAATCATATCAAGAACATGGGGCTCTACTAGGTCTCCCTCTGTTAGTTTGCACTCAAATAGTGCCTTCGAGACATTATGCCTTTCTTGATTATCATTTTGTTTATACAACTCATGGTTCATACAACCCATCATAAGGTCCTTGATATCTATGACATCATCGGCATGCTTCAAGTAAGCATCCATTTCAGCCTTAGGTGCATATGGAGTGGGTTTCACTGGTACTGGTGTTTCATAGACATAGAGAACACTTCTCAAAGTCCTTAACTAGTTATGGAAGTTTATCCTATTTAGATTGTCTTTCTTAAGGATCGATCACAATAATTGTATGTTTTCCATTTATATCTACAAGAGAAAAATTTGCACTTTGTCGAGACACTTTTGATTTGATTTGATAATATTGACAATATTAATTAGGCCTTTAATTAATTATCTCTATCACTATTTTGTTGAAGTTGATATCCCTCACTACCATTTCAGAATATTGCTACATACAATCTTCTAGTGAGCCAAGATCCAAATATCATCAAATCATGAGTCAGCTTTGTCTTATCGCTTACAACTTGACTATTTAGGTGGGCAACTTTTGCTAACGCATCCAAATGAAACTCTTGGATAGATAGTGCGCACAACTCCTTGTCACAACCCATCTTCATTCTTCTAGGCCCTTAATCTCATTAAGGTCACCTAGTTAAAACTGACTCAATATGTATCCTGCTTTGGTAGATCTACATATCTACCATCACACTTCCATGAGATAGATGGTGCACCACCCTTTGGTGTAACCTACGCTTAGTCGATCAAGCTTTTTATGTATGTTTCTTATAAGAATCATCTTAGGCTTAATATCTATTGAGGGAATATATATATATATATATATATATATATATATATCCAATCATCAAATATCCAATAAAATATCTATTGAGGGAATATATATATATATACACATTCCAGTGTTCCTCTTCAGGGATCCAATTCATATATGCATTGTCCAATTCTGAAACATGCTTCTGATCTTCATCAGTTCCTGTTTGTGAGGGCACTCATGTTGCATATGCAGAGGATTACCAAATGAGTGACACAATAACAACTGAGATCCATATTCAACATGATACACTTTGCCTTCAATAAGAACAAGTAGTATTGGGAATTCAATGGAATAGGGTTTCAAGGATGCAAGTCTGTAAGATAGAATTCTAGAGAGTATTCAAAACACCTAATTTGAAAGATCATACAAAAAATAATATATATTCAAGAGCACAAATATTACCAAATATTAAGATATTAAAGTATTCAAAATTTTAGTGACTTATTCATTGGCACATTTAATCTAATATTTCTATATACCACTCTCAACAATATCCATGTTCAACCCTTTATTATGCATTCATTCCATTGTTAGATACAACTCTACACCTTTATTCCGTTGCACATGTTCCTTTATTATATCTTATCATGATTGTATTCACTTTTATTCTGTTAAATGTCCTAAAATTTACAACGTGCATCTAGTAACATCCTTATGGGCTTGAAAGAACAATCTTCTCCTGTAGTGCCTCTCTCAATTAGAAGTACATTAAAGAAAATGAATAGTCAGTAAGGATGAATGTTGATAATCAAATGTCAATTGATTATTAGGATAGGCCCTTATCCAAAACCCAACTTAAATATAATATTTATAAATAACTGAGCTAAAAATTTGGAATAAGGCAATCCACATAAAGAACTGATCAGAAACATCAGTCACTCTTCACATGAAATCTTATAAACATTTATTTCATCACATTAGAGACATTACAAAAGAGGACATTATAAGAGCACAAACTGAAATTCCTTTATTTGATTCGTCAAAGTAAGATTTAAACATGATATATATCCATGTGTCTACAAATCATTAAAGTGTTAGTCAACTCAAAACTTGTATTTAATAAGAAAATATCATGTAAAATAATCTAACATGTAGTTCATCAACTTCCCATCCATCATTTAGGAAAGTGAGAGTACAGTGTCACTCTAGACTTAACTATATTCTTTCTTATTACACTTGATCCACACTTTCTTTATATCACTCCAACATACCTAGAAAGGTTGTGGAAAACCACGAGTGAGACCCCCAGTCCTATCAATTCACAAAACTAACATCTTATTATAATCAACTTGATTAGAGGTAGATTAATTAATAGTTAAGTATCATTACACAATATATATGAATCAAGTACTAATTCTCATAAATGGATATGTATATAGAGAAAATATAAAATCACTTCATGTGGATGTATAATATGTAAGTATCAAAGGCAATACCATGTATGTGCTTGATCCATATGCTTACATGTACAAAGTAGGAAGCATATACAATATTTGCAATAAGTTAAAAAATATTGTTGTGCATCCATGTGATTTGGCAATTAAACCTTAATTGATAACTACATGGATGAGTTATATATTTTATTATTCCCTAGGTAGTTTGAGGCGTACCACTCAAACTAGTATTTGACCACTGTAAAGTCACAATCAGCCCCATATAAGATCTAGAATGAATGAAATTCTAAATATCTCTTCCCCTCAGTCAGTATGAGTGACAACCATAGTGGCACATAAGTCTAACTACTAAAACCTCCTGATCTATCCTAGGTATGCATGACACGACACCAAAAACTAGGGTATAAATCCGCAAATCCAAGTTACTACCATAGCCGCTCTCAAACACATATAAAATGAGACACAATTTCAGTTGTTCTCAAACACGTTGGAATCATGATGATGGAGAAATCCCTCCCTGCACCTTCATATACTCAACAATATATGACTCCGAGCTCTTCCATGAGGATTACTCATTTCACTAACTAGAAACTCTTTACATTAAGATAGTTGTACAATCACAAGACACTACATGATTAAAATTGATTATTTAAATCAAATAAGTATTTTTGACTCTATCAATGAAGACACTTGCAAGGTACCCACAAGTATTTGTGAACTAAATCAAGTATTTCAATTCCAGAATATATAAAACGTCTAGAACATATATCAATACACTAAATCAAGGTACAAGTATCCGTCTTTGGCCACAATAAGACCCAACATGTCAATCTTGTCCACAAAAAGGTCCATAATAGCATTCTCGGCCATAACAATGCTCAAAATGTCATCATCATATACAACAAGTTCCAACATATTTATTAACGGGACATCAACCTTAGTTAAGGCAAAATAAAGGATATTTCTTCTACTTTTTCATATCAATATGCAAATATTATTACAAAGATACACCACTACCTCATTCATAGACATTCTCAAAATCACCATATAAGAGTAGACATGAGCACTAAACATTATTAATCATCAATATTCAAGTGTAATAGTATCATGAGGGACTCTCATATTGCATTGTTTTTAAGAATATTAATTTAAGTCAACCAATCAGCATTACATGCATCTTTTAGATTCCACTTGGATATTATAAGGTGTACAATATTATTTGGAGGTAAGGTTATCAGATTCATAAGGTCACATAACTCAATCACTTTTTATAATACCACCATTTAATTCCCAATATTATTTTTTAATTATAGTCAAATATGGGTGGTATTTTACAATTGGGTCCAACCATCATCCCTAGTGATGAGACACATGTCATTTCACCCGAGTGATCAAACTCGGGGGACCAAGTCTAATGTATATACATTTAACCCATATCCATATATTAGTGTCATGTTTAATATTTCATTTAGCCAACCCTTAATATTATAAAAATAGGAGGTATATAGCACACAACAATTGTGTGAGGTAGATAATCATATTATTAAATTTATTTATCATAAAATTCTTCCATTTATAGTTAAAAATCACATTCAATTTCAAAACCTTGAAATTACTCCTTGGTTATTTTGTTGATTGTTTCTATGATAATACGCTCCACAATCATATATTACATTTCTTTATTGTGAAATTACTTTCACATTCAACATGGATACAAGTGAGAGAAAACATATTTTGGAATTATTATATGGTTCATCATATAATTCCAAGTACTCAATGGGGCATACAGTCCCAATACTAGACATAAAAAGGGTAATTTCACCATATAAATTCCCATTAGGTTCAATACCATATAAGAACAACATAAACATCTGAAATTTTGGGTTGCATTTCACATTCTAGTGACACCACCATACCAAATTTCATATTCAAGTTTAAAAGTATTAGGGAGTTTTATTGAAAACACTATTGTACATAGAAAAAAGTGCCACCTCTATGCATAGATGACCTACTTTGCCATTACATATCTAAGCCAAAGGAACTTCCAAAAGAGTAATGATTATATTAAGGCCTCGTAAATGTTATTTCTATATATAAATATGTATATATATAGGTATGACCAAGTAGGTTTTATCGACTATATAATCTAGGTCAACATTATAGCTATATCTAGTACTCAAATTATCCTAAATATTATCTTAAACACTTATACTCACATCAAATCTTGCAACTAGTATATCAGTCATTAACTAATATCTTAGTAATAGTATAAAAGGAGATGAACCTATTGAAAATTGTCATCTTGATTGACTCAAAATGGGGGGGGGGGGTGCACACACATATATACATATAGTTAAAAAAAATTTAGGATATGAAATATAGTACCCTACTGAAATTATAGTCTTACATAGTAGGCTACCATGCACATGCTACCATATTTTCTAAGTACTCTTGGTGAATAAATTACTATTTATTCAAGCTCCAATTAACCATACAATCACCTAATGTTCCATCTATCCATGTAAGTACTATCCAATTTTCTGAACACTAATGATAAATGAGTCTAAATATTAACCCAAAGGGGAAGATTGGTTGTATGCTTAGGATTGCAATCATATTCAGATCCCTTCTTGGATTTTTTAGATCTAACTTAGAGTTATCTACATAGGTCTTGACTACTACCAACAACTTTGTCCCACTGATCATCATAAGTTCATGGTTGGACACTTGGTATTGTTGATCTATGTTTGAGATTGTACAAAGGATATAGATAAGTTGGGGTTGAATAAGGTGGAATTTTGATTGCAAATGAATTCATCATCCAAACACCCTTACACATGTTTTCATGGGTGTACCAAAGTGTTGAGATGGGTAAAAAGATAGGAGGTTGGTTTTGGTCATGATAGTGTGAGATGAAGATTTTATATCTAGTACTGGTGGAGAAGGCGAATGGGTGTCACGGTGAGGATGTACTGGGTCGGGTTTTTTTGTTCTAAATGGCTTGAACTAGATGATAAGGGGTTAGAGGATGGTTTCATGTCATAGTTTCTCATTAGTGAGGGCTAAGCTAAATGAGAACCTTAGTATTTTTGCTGGGTTTTTTTATCCGATTTGAGGTTTAGAGGTATTTATATAGGTTACGAGTGTGTTTATGGGGCATTCAAATGAAGAGGAGGAGCAAGGATAGAGGGGACCTAGAGGTATTTGTTCATCCATGGACTTTCAAAAGCATCAAATAGTTGCACTTCTATTTTTCAGGCGGTCTACAAAGATGGTGGTGACAGAAGGTGTTTTTAGGGTTTATGGTCTCATTAATTTAGTCTTTAGGGATGATATCTTCAAGGTGAAGCTAGAGAGGGGGTTCGAGTTTGACGGTGGGGAAAGAAGGTGTCGTGAGAGATCCTTTCTCTCTATAATTGTTGCCGACAATAGTGCACATTACATGGGGGAGAAATGTAACATACTGAATTCGGGACATTTTATCCTTTGATCCTCTTTTCCATCTTTTCCTTTCATTTCTATCCTCTTTGGCCTTTCTGTTTAATTTGTGGAGATTATGATGGTTTAATGAACATTTGTTCACCTTTTCTACCAATGTTTGAGTTTATGCACAAATACCTCAGTAAAAGCTTAGTAATGGGTTTAATATGTAAAATGTCCACTTAATTGATAAAAAGAATAAAGAAAATCATGCTAGAACGTTTTAGGACTTTTTAGAATATGAAAAAGAAAGGAAATCTCGAAATAAATATATAAAGGAGATGATAAATGCAATAATTGGGGATAATATGGGATATTTTGGATAAAAGAAGATAATGAGGAATATATTGTTCCAAAAATCCTAATTAGAAACCCACAAAGATAATTTGGGTCACAATCTCATTTTCTTGACCTAAAAGAAACTTAAGGGCCAAGTATCACCTAATTTGGAAGATAAATGCATATATCAACGTCTTTATTAAAAGAAAATATGAGATAAGCCAATAAGGTGAAATGAAATATTTAACATCCTCAAATTGGAAAACTAACTCCAAATTCGTAATCTACATATTAAAATTAGTATATTTGTATTTTTTTATTTAATTTGGTCAATGTTAAATATTTTATTTTATTCAGTAGAGAGAAAATGTTTAAAAGACCAAAAATAATAAATTTATGTTAAAAAAATAATTAATGTCAAAATAGTGTTCTCGCATTTAGTATTTCTTATAGGCCAAGTTTTATACTTTTTAGAAAGTTTTTAGATGCATCTAATAAATTAGAAGGATAAATAAGTGATAAATTTAAATGAATTAAATAAAATATTAAATTCTTCAAAAAATAAATAATTCCAAATTCATGTTCTACATGTTAAAATATATCATTGGATGAATTTTGACTCAATTTGGAAAATATTTGATGAGAAGGTGAATTTAGGAGAGAGAATGTGTGTAAAACTTCCAACTCATTATTTAAAATAATAAACAACTTCAAAAAATGGAATTAATGGTAAATCCGTATCTAACATACTTAATATGACTTACGTGTGAAGTTTCATTATTTTTGGAGGATTCTATAGTCATTAATGAGAGAGGAAAGAGAAAATAGTAATTAGATTTAATTAACTAATCTCACTTTTTCAAAAGGCAAATCTAATTTTATATTCCGATTCCTCACCCTAAAATCAATTAGCTTACCAAACTTGAGTTTATTTGGACTTTGGTTACACTATCAAATAATTGTAGAAAGTTTTATACATTAAATGCATCAAAAGACCAAAGTTGGAAAGTTGTATTAAATGTTCGAGTCATCCCCTACCTCTAGCCGCATGAACAGTAATTTCTGATTTTTTTTATTATTTTTGGATGGCCATATATCCCTTGTTTCTCAACGAAATCAAGTGATTTTTGTCTCGTTGGACTCGTCTTCCAAATTCACTCCAGATTATCCTATATTTTTGATGTTTTTGCGATTATCGGGAGAATCCCCAATTTTCCTGAAGCTTCTCTCTCACTCCACATAGCTAAACCCTAACCTAGGCCCCCTTGTCTAATAAATACCCCTACTCCTAGCTCAGTCGTCATCTTTGTAACTCGACCCTACAATTGATTTCGTGTTTCATTGTCGTTTAGACCCCCGACCAGCCACTGAAGTCGCTGGGCTTGCGGCGCTTCACACTCCCTCATCTCTTCGTCTTCGTTCAAATACAAGGTACCAACAGATTTGTCTCTCACTCTTCTTTCTTTTGCATGCTTGTGCATTGAATTTGGTTGAGTATACCATTTTTGCCCAAAATCGCAAGCAGCAGAAGTTGCTCGCCAGTCATGGCATTAGGTGTCTTGGGGAAGAAAGCCTTGCGTGCTTTTACATTTTTGCCCCCACATGTTCTCTGCTTCTTGTCTCCGTCACACGTAGGGGCAGTGATGTCCTTTGATTCATTTTGGTTCACTTTAGACCACGGCTTTGACCGGGGCCAGTGGTGCCACATAGGCAGCCAGTGAGGCGCGGGCCCCGCCCCCCTCTCTCCGCTCTCTTGCTTTCAAACGCTAAAGCCTACGTGCCAATTGCTCATTGGTCAGTTTTAAATATTGATATCTTTTGATTTGTTGGTCCAAAAATAGAAATAAAATATGTTTTGAAATCAAGAAAAGATTATCTATCCATTAAAAATATTTTTGTCACTTGATTCTGAGTTTTTTGATAAGATGTTTTGTGGTAAATTAAATTAATTAATAATCATGAAAAATAACTCTAAAAGTCAATATCTTCAAAATACATCATATTATATGTTATTTTGATCAGAAAACCCTAAATAAGACAATTGTGACATTTTCAGAGTCTAATTAAAAGGTTTGTGCAAAAAGTTAGTAACTTTAGGGTTTTAGGCTTTTAATGAATGAATATAGTTCTAATACATAAATATGGTGTTGATATTAGGAAAAGGGGAACATGGAATCGATTAAGTGGTGCAAGTTGATAATTGGAATCAATATTAAAGGTATGTGCATCTTACACCTAAGTTGGGAATATTTGTGCCTTGACCTAATTTCCTTTGATGAGGCTTTATTTGAACCCTGCATCCTATGCTCTTGATTCTTTTGCTATACTTGCCTCATAATTAGTTTTAGAATATTGTTCTTGGGTCTTGGTACCCCTCTTCCATGTTCTATTTAAATGATGCTATTACTTTTCATTATTTCTAGCATGATTATTTTATTAGACTAACTAGCTATAGTAGTGGTACTTATGTACAACCACCCATAGTTGGGGAATGTATTATTTCTCCCCTGGGGAACGTGTTACTCTCCCCCACACATGAAATATGTGTAGGTGACTGGAAATGTTTTACTCTCCCCTCATCCTTTGGTTGAAGGTCCGGTAGGTTCCTCAACCCTACTTAGTTAAGGTAGTCAATGTTAATCATGCATGCAATTATTTTATTATACTTTGTTTATGGCAAGCATCTATTGAAAGTTTCTTTTATATATGGCCTCATTCTCTTGTTATCTTCATCTTATGATGAACGCTAGCCTATTTTTATATATTTTTCTTATCTTGTTATCCTAGAATAGTCTTGTAACACATACTTTTTCTTCCCTTTCCTCTTGCTGGGTGCTTTCCCAACCACCCAGGTGTTGAGCATGGTGATGGATAGTACAAGGAGAACTTAGCTTTTAAAGCTTTGGCTTGGACCTAGCATATGGAGTTGTTGCTTGGAGACAAGACTGTGGTAGTTAGACTTCCCTCTATCTAGATCCTAGTTTATGTATGTTGATGTAACCCGAAAGGGGATATTGTTGATGTAATTTTTGTACAATCTTTTATAAAATTGATTTAGTCAGAAATTTTTATTCCGCTTCTTTCCAATGTGTTTTGTTTACCATATTTTAGAAAGGAGGTGATCTCACACTCTTTACAAGATATGAATATTCTCCCCAACTAAGTCTCCTTTAAGTGGGTCTGATTAACCCAATATTGATTTATGGTAATCCTTCTACCTAATTAATTTCATAATTTAATGTCATAAAGTGTAAACTCTCATTGTCATGAAATTTTAACCATGAGTTGACATCATATTATGATAGATTATTAATATATTGGTTTTCCATTTTATGTCTCTAGATTAATATACTAAATTTTATTTCATGAATCACTCAATTCCTATCATATACTATTATAAATAATATTTTTAATTGAATCTAAAGCCATTAGTACTCAAATCGAGCTTGCTTGATCCATGCAAGGTCCTTCCAAAAATATTTAGGGCTCTTCAATTGCAAAAAATGGTTACACAATGGTTCATGATTGTAAATTGAGGGAGTGGATTGTAAATATTGTTAAAGTTAGGGGAAGAAACTCATTTATACACAAGGAATTAAAAATTAGACTAATCAATACTACATAACATGAAAATTGATCAAAATAATTGAATGAAACTTGAAATGAATGACTATTGTGAATGAGCTCAAGTTGAGTTAAAATAATGAATTATAACTCAAAATATGTTTATTACCAAGAATACACTAGTTTAAAGCTCTTCCACCCTTCAAAGGAATTCATATTCAAACTCAATTCCTTATTAACAACCATGTAACTACTAGGGTATGATCCACAAATTTTCCACTATACTCTTCTTGTTTCATCAAGTGACACCTTACACTAAACATATAATTCTAATTCTCCTTCCACTAGTATTGGTCCTATTCATGGTGACCAGTCAATTCTCTTACTCTACCCATGCAACTGTCAAATTAATTTAGTTATAATCTTACTTGAAAAACATATCTTTTATTGTGTTGAGAACTTAGTGATTATTAATCCATGCAAAACTTCTAGTATCATTTTCTAGTATGAGAGATTCAATATTCAAATTTTGAATCTTAATCCATTATTATCAAAAGTTTTGAGTTACACCATCAAATTATGGTACAAACTATAGTTATCAAGGTCAATCTTAACGTTTATATTTCATCTTTTTTTTCATTTTTGTCACTACTCCTTAAAATATATTTTAGTTGGGTAAGATATTTAAATAAACTCATTCTTTTCCAATTTTGAGTTGTGTACATTTCATTTTAATGTGATTCCTCAAAGTTCTATATATGTAGTTGAGGGTTTGAGCATCTATAGTTCCTAATATATTACTTTTATTCTAACTCAATATTTATTACCTAAAGCTTACCAAGATTGAACTCAAGTATAGAATCTCACCCTTTTTTTATCTTCAATATGACATTTACATGGACCTAGTGTTGGAAGTATGCCAATCTTTTTTGTATACTATGGATTTTCTCAAAAGTTGCAATTATATATTGAGAGGAAGAATAATTATTTATCTCTTAAATCATGAAAGACATTTTGATGTGATCTTCGATAAGAAAAATATGTGATATGTAGGTGGCATTACATTTTTCTCATTTTTCTCTATTTCTCTTTTATTTTGAGCAACTAATTGTATGAGTAGGGTATCCTCATATATGTCTTCGCATCGCATATCATCATTCATTTTTTCTCTGTTGAAGGAAATTACACACACATACACACACACACACACACACACACATATATATATATATATGTATGCATCTTGAGTCGGATTGATGACTTAGTTCAAGATATCAAGTCATTCTGATGTAGTAGGGATTACCTTGACAAGGTCATTTTGTAAAATGAGGAACCCCACCATCACCTATGTGGATTGGAAGTGATTATGCCAGAGCCTTCACTAAATATCCCTTTATTAGACAACTCAGCAGATCTTCACTCATAGAGTGATGGTTATCCTCCAATAATTGGTACTTTAGACAACTTTAAGAAAACAATTCCACTAAGTGTCAACACATTCACAATATTTCTTTAGTTTAAATTGGAATTATCAAATGTGACAATCTATATATGCATACAATAATTTATTATTAATATTTTTTATTCATTCTATATTTCTATGAAGGATTTTATCATGATTATCCCTACTTCATGTATTTTCTCGAAGTTCATTAATATTCCAGTCACTGGTAGTGGAGGTCTAGAAGATTCTGTGATAATGTTGATTATATATAAACATAATTAAATAATGGGTGAGGGTGAAAAGCCATTGATTCTTAAATACCCTTCATCATTATCAAAAAGATGTGTATTTTGTGAGAAAAAGGCAATTGAATATTTGTGGGATAAAAAGAATATTTATTCAAGATAAATCAACTAGGCAACTTATGAGAAAGGCTTATAAAAAGTAGAATTAATGGACAAATTGTTCTTTGAGTCTAGACCAAAATATTTCTATATAGAAAGCCCCTAACTAGATTAAAGTGGGTGGAAATAAATGAAGTAAATAGGAAAAAAAATGGAAGAAGGCAAAAAAATGTATAAATATGGTAAGATGTGAAAATTGACTGCATCATTAGCTAGAAAATTAGAATTAAGTATGAATTTCTACTGAGTGAGAAAAATAGGGTGCCAACAATCTGGAACTCTCAAAGAAAGGTTTGCAATAAGAGTGATATTCATGGTTTTGATCCTAGTCTGACCCCCATTTCTATTCATGAAAAGCCTAAAAGGCGATCTTCTCTAAGATTTTCTAATAAACCTAATGGAGAGTGAAGAGTGTAGGTGATGTCTTTTTCTTCTAAGGATGAAGTAATGAAATACTCATTTATAACAAAATTATAATTGGGTGTAAATTATATCTACAAAATGAGAAGTTGTGTGTCACCAATCATTCATTCCCCTAGAGTGATGATGAGACATTCAAGGTGTATCAACTGTGAAAGTGACATTCATAATTTCTCTAGTTCTTATATTAGTAGATGTATAATTCTCTCACTATGTCATGTCTTAGTGAGAAAATATGGATGTGGAAAAGGTGATATGATAAAGGTTTGTCAAATATATTTAAAATCAATAGTTTGTGATCATTGATAACCATAACAACTGCTTAAAAAATCTTTAGAAATACTTGTTATATCTCTTCTTTTTCCTAATTTTTAGTTTTTATTTTATATTTTTCAATTCTTTTAAGATTTAACAGCTTGGACCTAATTAGGGTTAGGACCATGATCCTAAAAAGTTGAGATGTGGTGCTTTTGCTTGCCTATTTGGGATAGGGTAATCTTATAGGATGAATTTTGTAGGAAGAGTGCCAATGCAAATTGAGATCAGTCATTAGGTGATTATCTAGTGACACTAGTATAGAAATGATATATAACGTCACATTTGATGGTGTCGGTTACACATAAAAAATGACACCATAAACCAACGACATCAGCTAAATACTACAAGCGTCACCAATATGTGAAATCCAGACAATTTACAAAAGATACGGGTATCGCTTTTACTGTAACAATGATTTATTTACCAAAAAACTAACGTCTAAAATTACCCACAAAAATATTTTTTTAGGAAAAAAAATTTGCCCCCAAAATTTTCAATATGGCGTTGGTCGTACAGAAACCAATGACACAAGTTTCACGCCTTGGTCCCATGAAAAGTTTTATCCCTTATTAGTCATCGGTTCTTTGTCAGCAACCGACGACTAATCACCCTTCGCGAAACAAAATTTATTCCCTCATTATTTGTTGGTTTTTCACAAAGAACCAATGACTAGGTGTTTTCATGTGTTTTCCCTGTAAAAATATTTTTTCCCCAATTTGCTTCTCTGATGTCGGCTTTTTTTAGGTAACTGACAACTATGATAATAAAAAATTGTGTTGCAATATGTGAATAGACGTCAGTTGTATACCTAAAAACTGACGACTAAAACCCTAATTGGGTGGAATTTTTTTGTTTAAAATTACACTCAGTTGTCGGTTTTTCACGTGTGACCGATGCCTATTGGTATTAGGCATCAATTTTGGAAAACAACCGATGACCAAAGGTAACTTAATACCACATGTGCGAAGCAGAATCTTCCTCTTCTCTATTTCATCGCGATTTCATTAGGGTGATTCCGCTATCGACGATCGTCTTCCTCCTCCATTGGCTTGTCGATTCCTCACCGTCACCACATTGTTGGATTGCCGCTGCTGAGGAGCTATCGTGGAGCTATTGCTACTCAGGAGCCGCCATTGTGGACCTGCTGTAGAGCTGTGTTGGGAGGACGCCACCGCCAGTGAGCCTGATGGGAGGATGCCACCATAGTGAAGAGCTCTGTGCCGTCGTAGGGTGAGCCGCTCTGCTGGGAGGATGTTGTCATTGGTTAATAGATTTACGCTCGTTGTCTCTAGAGCTCGAGCCTGGACTGAGGACGCTAGAGCTCAACAGCCACTTGTGCTTCTGCTTCCCCTTGTGCTAGGTAGGTTTGATATCCCCAAACAGCTCCCCCTATATTGAAATAAATATTTATGCATGTAATTTGAGCCATGAATCAAATTTGATAAATATTTGAACTAGAACTTAACTTGATAACAATGAAATGTGACCTAATGTGCATGTTTCTATATTTGAGACCTAATCTTGTACACATTTCATCCCAATCTTGTATTAACTATATTGCTGAAATCTTGTGATCAATCTATCTAAGATATTAAAACCCTAATGTTAGATCTCTGATTTTGTAGTGATGTGTCACCCTAACATCTACATGAATTCATATTGTATTATGTAGATTGATGACGACAATGCACGAGCTAGTTTGAAATTTTGAAATCAATTATGTCTCTCCCTCCCTAGGTCATGACTAATTTATGTGTAATGATTATCTTGATGATGAACATGCATGGACATTGGAGATGTTGAAATTAATGTTATAGAATATGGCACCTAGATTAAATGATGTTACATGAAACTTAGGTTATGAATAATAAAACTAGAATTGTAGGTATAGGAATGACAACATACATATATTTTGTTGGCCTAGAAACCGTCCAAGATTTACTCATTAGGAGTAAATCTTGGGTAGTCTCCAGTTTGGGACTGTTCTTGAACACTTAATCTCACCTAGGATGTAAGTGTATAATGTATATTCAGTTTTCATGATGTTTCATTAGCACTTCCCCATTTGTTCTCTAAGTACATATGTTGGTGGGTATTTGCCCTTGTACATTAGTGTACCTGGAGAACTGCGGGGAAATGCTGTCAAAATTTTCTTGAAAACCGAATACACATTATACACTTATTTGATGTTCAAGAATGGGATTGGTGGTACACATTTATTATATATAATTCCCTAATCTTTTAACCCTAAACCCTAATCTTTTTACACTAAACCCTAATATATATATTTGTTTTCTGTTTGATCATAGAATGGATAGATCATGGATGTCCATTCCAAATCGCTACACACCAAAGTTTATTGTTGGTCTTGATCATTTAATTAGATTTGCAGAGGATCATAGGAAACAACCTAGAGATAGGTTCAATTGTCCATGCAGGCATTGCGGTAACAACTTGAAAGTCAGCATTTGTGACGAAATCAAAAGTCACGTCATGTGTAATGGGATTGTACAAGGCTATATAGAATGGTACTGGCACGGAGAGATTTCAAACCTAAAATTAGTAGATGTCGATAGCAATGCTTGTGTGGAAGAAGAAATTGCCTCCGATGACGTAGATGTGAATGAACTGGTTCCAATAGACATCGTTGATGAGATGTTGGATAGTTGTGGGGTAGAGCACATTGATCTGCCTCCCATGTTTAGGAACATTGTGCATGATGTTGAGAGACCGTTATATATAGGTTGTACTAAGTTTATGAAGCTTAGCACTGTGGTGAGATTGTAAAAGCTAAAGGCTAATAATAGATGGAGTGACAAAAGCTTCATGTCATTGTTGTCTTTGTTGAAAGAAATTCTTCCTGAAGGAAACGAGCTTCCAATCTCAACATATGAGTTAAAGAAATTATTGTACCCAATGGGAATGGAGACTAAGAAGATACATGCATGCCTGAATGATTGTTCATTATTTCAAAAGGACTATGTGGATTTGAAATATTATCCAAAATGTGGGGCGTCAAGGTATAAAATGACGACTTCGGGGAAGTCCAAAACTGGTTCTCCTGCCAAAGTGATGTTGTATCTACCTATAATACCACAGTTTCAATTCTTGTTTGCCAATCTGATAGATGTGAAGAATTTGAGGTGGTATGCAGAGGTTAAGAAAAATAATTATGGGATACTACGACATGCGTCTAATTCCCCACAATACAAGAAGATTGATTTACTATATCCTGAATTTGGTGAAGAAGTCAGGAATCTAAAACTTGGGCTTTGTATGGATGGGATGAATCCATACGGGACATTGAGCAGCCAATATAGCACTTGACATGTTATGCTTGTTATATACAATCTGCCTCCCTAGTTGTGTATGAAAAATAAGTACGTTATGATGTCTTTATTGATATCAGGCCCTAAATAACTTGAAAATGATATCGACGTTTATCTTGAACCTCTGATTGATGACTTAAAGAAACTCTGGGGTGAAGATGTGATGACCTATGATGCTTCACGTAGAGAGACATTTTGTTTGCATGCTATGTTGTTTTGCACTATTAATGACTTTCCAACATATGGGAATTTGTCTAGATATAGTGTAAAAGGATCTAAAGTGTATCCTATATGTGAAGAGAACACTGATTCAATATGACTAAAACATGATGGCAAGACTGTATATCTTTTTCATCAAAGGTTTCTTCCAAAATTTCATCCGTACTGAAAGTTGCACAAAGCGTTCAACGGATGGACTGAGGAATGGAGTGCGCCTAAACCTATACCAGGGGAGGTTGTTTATGATAGAGTAAAAGACTTTTTCAATGAATTTGGTAAGAGATCACAATGTATCATGCCCACACAAAGTGACAAACTTTATACAAGAAGAAGTCAATATTTTGGCATCTTCCTTATTGGAGTTCTTTGGCAGTTAGGCATTGTATCGATGTCATGCATGTTGAGAAAAATATCTGTGATAGCGTAATTGGTACTCTGTTGAATATACCAGGTAAGACTAAAGATGGGATCAAATCTAGAATGGACCTACATGAAATGGGAATAAGAACAAAATTAACAGAAGTAGTTAGTACTGATCAAAGAACATATTTACCTCCTGCTTGTTACACGTTGTCTAGAAAGGAGAAGAAAGCTTTTTGTGAGTACTTGGTTAATGTTAAGGTACCACATGGTTACTCTTCTTACATTCGTAGATTGGTATCAATAAAAGATCTGAAGCTGATAGGTCTTAAATCTATGATTGTCACACTCTAATGTAACAAATATTGCATGTGGCCATTCGATCTATACTACTAAAGCATGTAAGGTTTGCAATCACCAGACTTTGTTTCTTCTTCAACAATCTATGTAGCAAAGTTATTGATCTTGAGAATCTTGATAAGTTGCAAAGAGAAGTGGTTGTTACCCTATGTCATCTTGAGATGTATTTTCCTCCTTCATTCTTTGATATCATGGTACATCTTATTACACAATTGACTAGGAAAGTGAAAATGTTGGGACCAATTTTTCTTGCATTGGATGTATCCTTTTGAACGATACATGAGCATTTTTAAAGGTGATGTTCAAAACTATTATCAGCCTAAAGGGAGTATTATTGAGGGTTATGTGGAGAGAGAGGTTATGGATTTTTGTAATGACTTCTTGACTGATAGTGACGTTCTTGTAAATGACAAAAATATTGAGGAGTATCCTGGCGTATGAATTTTAGGATCATGGATGACAGTAATTAACCATGATCTTTTGGAACAAGCTCACTTGTATATTTTACACAACATCGACGAAGTGAGTGTTTATATCATGGAACATACCAATTTTATCAAGAAACAATATCCTCGAGCCAATTCAATGTGGCCTGCTAGAGAGCATAACAAGACATTTATTAAGTGGTTTGACGATAAAGACTTACATCAACTATCTCAAACACCAAATAATATTGCCCTGCCTTTAAATAAAAAAATGAATGTTATGTCTTATGAAGGGTTTGACATAAATGGGTTCTCATATTACACAAAGCGTCAAGATGATAAGAGCGTCATCCAAAATAGTGGGGTCACCCTTCAAGCGTCTTCATTGTTTTTTTCTAGTGTGAAAGATAAGAGTCCACGAAGCTAAAATATCATATTACAGTGCCATTGAAGACATATGGGAGTTTGACTACATAGATTTCATAATTCCACTCTTTAAGTGTAATTGGGTTGATAACACCAAAGGAGTTATAGTGGATGAAATGGGTTTCACATTAGTGAATTTTGAAAATATTGGCGAGAAGGGTGAACCATTCATATTGGCATCATAGGTGAAACAAGTATTTTATATCAATGATCCTACAAATGAAAAATGGTCAGTTGTTCTTCATGGTAAAAGATAGTTCATTGAAGATCATATAGATGAAGAAGACTACTATGATAAGTATGATGACTCGAGTTCATTCTCAGTTGGGTTGCCAACACCAAATATTGAAGATAACGATGACTTATATGTGCGCGGAGATCACACCGAAGGAATGTTAATTGATAAAGATCTCAATATTAAAGGGATGATTTTATTTATTTTAAATGTTAAATGTTAAATGTTTTTGTATATTAAATGTTAAATGTTTGATTTTTTGTATGCCACTTTTAGATGGCTGACCATGAGTATGATGATTGTGACGATGATTACCATGAGGGTGAGGCGCCGCCTCACAATCTAAGTTTTACAATATATCCTATATCTAGCTATATATATGTCCATTTATAAGTTATATCCTATATATGTTTTTTTCTCAATTTTTAGGTTGATTATGTACCCCCTAAAAACCTTCTGGCACTTGATGAGCATAAAAATTTTTGAAAAAATGAGGGGCATCACTATGATGAACAAGTTACTACAACAAAGGGGAAATGGACCAAAATTGGTTATAGATTTTTTATCATGCAGGAAATCCAGTTGGGGTCAACTACAACTCATTTATTGCATGTCTTGGGGTTCTTACTCATAGCCATTGTGGTGTAAATGTAGAATCTTAGCATACAGTTTGTAAAGGGAAGAAAGACTTAGTATGGAAAGAACTATGTGTGAGATATTATCATTTGTAATTCTATTTTTAAAGTTATTTACAATTCTATTTTTTAGAATACTCTATTAAATATATAAAATTTGTAGAGTATATTTGAACTGGATGAAAGCCTACATCATAAAAAGGTGATGCAACGTTGTGGGAGGGTCATAAGGAACTATAGGACAACTCTCAATCGACAATACATAAGAGATGTTGATAGGAGGAAGAAGTCAGCCATTGAGCAATGGAACTACCTAGACCCAGTTGAGTGGAAGGCGGTTGTTGCTAGTAGAAATACTAATGAATTCAAGGTATTAAGCATCACTCCCAATTTAATTAATATACACTCTTTTGAATTCACCTATTCATGATTGACCTTGATTGTTACTAACCAATTCAATGTGATTACTAATAAGGTTATGAGCGATGCTCAAAGAGCAAGGCATGCACGTAATGTGCATGATCACACAATGGGTCCAGGTGGCTATGCAACTCTTCACCAAAAACTACAAATGTCTTCCATTGAGCAGCCTACTGCTCCTAATACTGAGACTGGTGAGTCCTCTACTATTACTCCCGCACCTCTACATCACCATCATGTGTGGATAGTTGGGAGGCAAAAAAAAGGAGATATAACCAACCCCACAACTATTGAGGTGGTTGCAAAAATGGTAAAATTCAACTCTCAAAGCAATTAGTATTAATGATTGTTATGTTTACTTATCAATTTCTATTGATGATGATTAGCGAGAGCTTCATGAGCAGAGGAAGAAAGGCTTGTTCATCCCTAAGGGCACAAGGGATGAATTGGTAGTTGCTCATTCATCCTGGATGTGAAAGGGCTGTAGGGGCTGGAGTGGGCCTAAGAGCGTTCTTTGGGCCATCACAACGCAAACATGTCCAAAAAGGGGGAATTTCAAAAGCTGAGGTAACCTATTCTTTTTTTAGAATGTTATTGGAAAGGGAATTCATGAATCAAAAAGAGTTTCTTTTATCCATGTATAGGTAGATGAGATAGTTGATAAGAGAGTCCAGGAAGCATTGAGCAAGTTGCAAGCATCTCAGTCTACCACTCTGACAGTACATGTGGCGTGTCGCTCTTCTCCCGCGTAGAGGTGGTTGGGAGTGATCTTGTAGAGGTGGTTGGGAGTAATCATGTAGACCCACCACCTAGCACGCCTGTTGTAAGTATTTTAGTGACATAGTAGCTAGTCTTTTCAAGATTATATGTTTATTTATGTATATAACATACTCCATGTAAATTTGTAGGGGTTGAATCCATGCCATCTAAAATTGAAATAATTCACCATTGCAGAGGGTGAGGCTTACCCATTCTTTCCAGGGCACACAATTCATGGCACTCCAGTACCGAATAGTGTGGTTCGTGTGATCCTGAGGCTTGTGTTCGCTACTTGGAGGCAGCATCCATTGCCATATGCCCACCCAGATACTGACACACTTGGTGAAGCAGAAGACAGAGTGATCTTGTGGCCCGAAACGAATGTCATCTATATTGATCATGTATGGTAAATTTACATTATGTTAAGAAAGTATATATGTATATACATGAAAATTGATATGAAATTATATATACTTGACAAAGGGAAGAAACCCTCTACATCTCGTCCTCCTCCACCTCCACCTCTTCTTGAAGTACCTGGTTGGCTTACAAAGGACCTATATGACTTGTTAGGTCCTCAATGTAGGGGTATGGAAATATGGATAAGTGAGCATCCCGAAATTTGTCCTATGATTATTTCTAGTAAGGAGGAGACTGCAGGCCAATCATACGATAATAATATATTTATATAAGATATTTTGGAGTTTTTTACTTATGCTTGGCTGAATACATCTATGATAGAACTATGAATATGGTGAGATCTTGTTTATATATCTATATACCTTATTTTATATACAGTGATATGTTTTCTTATATATTAATGCATATGTAATTTATGTTTTGCAACCACTTACATAGGGTTTGTACAGAATTTTCATTTACCCATGTGGGATTTCTAATTCCATCATTGATCAGTCGTGTACATAAAGACCCTTCATCAGTTACCTTATATTGCTCTATTGCTTTTAAATATTTTGGTAAAGCAAAGAAGAGTGTGATAATAACTCCATTCAATGTTGAGTAAGTTTACTTTGCTTATATTTGGACTTAAGAAAATTACATTTTATTGTGGATTTTGAATTATATATTTTTAAATTTCTTTTCTTTAGTGGTAAGTATTGGGAGTTACTGGTTGTTGTCCCCAAGACATTGACTATTTATTATCTAGACCCTGAGGGGGAGGAATTAGACAGTTCAGGAGCCACAATGAAAATGCCATTATTCACGTGAGAAATTTTTTATATTTATATACATTAACATCTATTATAATATTACTATTTAGTAATACAATTTAATGTGTTACATTAACATGTAGGGCTTTAAAAGATTTCAAAAAAGCTGGAGGAGACATGGGCAAGCAAAAGAAATTGTTAGTCTGGGAGAATGTGAAAGTAGTTTCCTAACTCCAATGCATATATCATTTATGTGAACTATGCTTATTTTTATTTATTAACATTTTGTATGATGAAATTTATAGTGTGTTGTACAAGACAACGGCTGGGCATGTGCATACTACATGATGTGGTATATGGACCTAATTGTCAGATATGTTGCAGAAGATATTGAAAACATACAACATGTATTATATAGTCTTGATCATCATATATAAGTATAGTCTCATTAAATAACATGAAAATATCAAAATTATTAATTATATATATACTTCATTCTCTTTGTAGGTGTTTAAAACTACTGACTTCACTACAAGGTAAAAGTTATTAGATGTACGTGATCCCTATACGATGGAACAATTAGATTACATAAGAGAACAATGGGCAAAAGCCTTTGAAAGGGAGGCAATTTTTTATTATAATTGGGGAGTGATGATGATAAAGAATGACATTTCTAAGCTTTTATGTCATAACTATTTAAGTATTTGATGACATTTCTAAACTTTGAAAGACAAGCTTATATGTACATGTGTGAATGACTTTGTTTGAATTGTCTTATTGAAATTTGATCTATATACATGTGTGTGAATGTGAAGATGAATGAATAAATGTGCTTCTACATGTGTGTGAATGTGAAAATGGTTGAATGAATGGAACTACAGGTTTGTACATGTGTGTGAATGTAAAAATAATTGAATGAATGGAACGACATGCTTCTACATGTGTGTGAATCATGTGAATGAAGTAATTGTGTTTCTACATGTGTGTGAATCACATGATGTATATATAATCTTGATCATCTTGTATTATTGCAGGTTTGTAGCCTATTGTTTAGATGAAATCAAAGGATGCTGTAAACCTACATTTCAGAACTGAACTGCAAGTCTGCATCATGCTGACCAGCCAGACAGTAGGCATGTGAGCTGATAATAAATATTAAAAAAATACATAGTCGTCGATTATTTAAAAAAATTGTCACCCAATGTCAATGACGTCAGTTATATATAGGAAACTGATAGGTATGCTATAACCCAGGACAAATTTTTTTGTTCAAGCATGGAGATAAGCATCGGTTACATATTAAAAAACTGACGTCTATACCAGATTTTTTTTCGTGATGTGGTGATAGGCGTCGGTTTTCTAAGACATAACTGACGCCTATGATCCTAATGGTGTCATTTCTTTTTTTGGTTGCAATCGGGGCCAGATCTATGTCATTGGTTCTGGAACTGATGTTGTATTATTCTACCTTTAGTGTCACCCACTTGGGTGTCGCTTGAAAACCAACGTTAAAAGCTCATTCTAACTGACGTTAAAGGTGGTATCTGTACTAGTGTGATAAGGTGGTCTTTGTGACATGTTCCTCTAGTTTATCATTCTTTCCCCTATATTGTCGATGAGTGATCATCTCCGACTTCCTAATGCTCACTTGGTTTGGGTGCATGTGAATTACTAAAATCTCCCACCAAATGTAGGGATAAAAATTCATGCATATTTGAAGTTTCAAATTTTGATTTTCATGGTTTTGGAAAATTGAGATTAAGGTTGGACTAGTTTTAGGTTGTAGTCTAAGACCCAAAGAAGATGTCACATGGAAAATAGATAAAAACGTACTTTCTCAAGACATGGCTTCTTGTGTAGTTTAAGGTTTTGGTCCAGGACCCAAAGAGATGTAAAACTCAAAGTCGACCTAGTTTAGGTCATAGTCTGGGACCATTAAAAATATTGGAAAATAAAGATAGTTTGGATGTGGAAACTTCATCAACGGTCTGATTTAGTTTTAGGTCATGATCCAAGACCATAAAAAATATAAAGTGGGGTAATGGCCCAGTTTTAGGTCAGGTCTGGGACCGAAAGGATTTGGAGATGAATTTCAAAATGGTTCAATTTTAGGTCATGATCCATGACCTTAAAAAGATTGAAAATGAAAGACAAGATTGGTTCAATTTTAGGTCATGATTTGGGACCATAAATAGTTAGAAATAAGAGCACCATATTGGTTCAATTTTAGGTCATGATATAACACTATGGAGAATCAAGATCTGGCCCATAAAATAGTAAATAATTATTTCTCTTGAAAAATAGAATAAATTTTAAGGCAAGATTTGAAATTTTCACATTTGTTGTTCTCGTAGAGCTCATATTTGAAATTTTTAATATTTAAATCATACTCCTTTATTTTTTTGTGATTATTGTGTTTTTAAAAGGTTCTAGAAATTCTATTGAAAATCTAGGGACCTATTTGTCATTTTTTGTATAAAAATTATTTTAAAAATGAATGAAGATGAGAGGAGGTCGAGAACCTCCCTCATATCTCCCACCTCTAAGCAATTGCAGTGATCAGGAGCTCAATCTGATAAATCCACATCATTGACAACATGAAGAGAGAGAAGATTAGTGGTGCATTGTGCTAATTTTTCACTGGTGTGCACTATGGATGGTGGTGTTCTGCGAGCATGATAGTGTGATAGGCACTATTTTTTGGCAATGGTGGAGATTCATGTCACTGATTTTGTGATACTTCTAGGTGGTTTTTAGGTCCGTTCATCTTTATGGAGGTATATCCTCCACTCGTGATCTTTAGTTTGTCCATTTTAACCATCAATAGCAGAATTTAGATTTTGACTTTTCAATGTTCTTCGCAGTATGGAGGTTGAAGATGATTGAATGCATGTTTTGGCTCATGAAGAGGGGTCACAAATGGTCCCTCACAACACCAGTCATCCACCTTGGGGGGAGGCGTTAATTCCCCTCATGTAACTTCTGCTATTTTCACTTTTTTTTAGCATCTGATGTCAGATTACACTGATTGGGGTTGCTACACAAAGTTGATATTGTTGTGGTTGTGAATTTGTAGATGGAAGCTCAAAACTATCATAAGGAGGAAAACATTCCTCAGAAGGAAAAGGATAAGGAGTCCTCAAGTGACTCCTAATTGGTCTAATTGAAGCCTATAAACAGAGGGCATGTCTTTGCTTATTATGTACATCTTGGGTTTTGGAAATCATGAGTCATGGGATATCTAGGTTCTACTTCTTAGGCATCCTCTCTTAAATTTGTCCCTAGTGCGTCATTGGATTACATATCTTTCTGAGATATAGAAAGTTGAGCTTATGAGTTTTGTCGGGACTCATCATATATTTGATGTTTCTTATTTCATTGTTGTGAGAGAATTGATGTCGGTGGGATTCCCTTCTTGGTCCCTCTTGTTCAGTCCATACATTATGGAGATGTTGTTAGGACCCCTACATTGCAAGATGCGGCAAAAACCATCTGAATTTCATACATGGACACTGGATGATAGTTTCAAGGAATTCAATTTAAGATGTACAACTGGCTAATCTATTGGGTGTGAAGAAGTCTCAAGCTACTCAATGGTTAACCAAAGATGACCACTTTGTTGAAATGGCTCCATTGTGAGATTTCTTCAAGAGAGAAGTGTGGTGTGATGTAGGGTCTCTAGATAATACCTCATTTCCTAGCATATATCTTAATCATACTGGCTGAGATGGTATTCAAAGAGACTGTTGGCCAAGTGATTGTTTTTGCTTTTGGTGTTTTAGATGTGATTTGGTAGAATGATTGTTCCTTTGATATTAGTCAAGTTCTATGAGTTCTTATATGAAGAACGGTTTAGTGCAAAGATGTAGGGACCTTTCAAGGTTCTATAGATTAGTCTAGGGATGCTCGCCGACCCTGATGGATTTCTAGAATCTTCAAATCCTCACTACATTGTTGCAAAAGATTACTTGAGGAAGCATATCAGGTCAGTGAGCCTCTTCAAGTGTGTGCAGATATGGCTCGGTGGCTTGCTAGTTTGACCTCAACAAATGCTTGTTGGGGATGGATGAAGCTACATCTTGATATATCAAATTATGGGGTTGTAATGCCTTGTTTTTGGTGGTTGATTATCTTGATGGGATTGAGTTGTTGTGTTGTGTGGTACCCAGTTTTGGTGTTAATAAAGTTCAACCACTGTCAATGTGTATATCAGATAGAAAAACTTCCACCTTTTCTCAAGAAGTTGATGAATGAATCCTGAAAGATTTAAGAAGCACTAGAAAACTTTTTGTTCAGTTCGAAGAAGATGACTCATGACATGTTTCCTATTGGTTGGTATTGTTCCCCAGAATACTTAGAATGTCTAGCATATGCATCTTTAGTGGTATTAACATGTGATCCTTCGAGAGGATCAAAATGATGTTTTCATTTCTTTGAAGTCTTTATTTTTTGAATGGTTTCTTTTTTCTTGTGTTGGCTTGACGTGCTTATTTTTGTAAGTGGTTTATTTTGAGAAGAAAATGATTTCTTTTGAGTTCATGATATGTGGCATTGGATTTGAGTACTCCTCCAGGATGTTTTAATCATGCATCTAGACTTAGGCACGAGTTGATTCAGAGATGCTTAACACTATGATCCCCCTTCATCAAATTAGTCAACTGAGATAAATCTAAACATTCTGCCTATGCATGTAGTGAATCAAGCATGGTTTTAAGTGTATACATCTATCATCTCACCTCCCTTTCATCTACTTCCCTTAGTAAAGTTAGTAGGTTGAAACCCTAAGAACTTTAAGCCATCATCCACCTCAATCTCCTATTAGAAGGCGATTCCTCCATTCAAACATTTGTAGCTCATCCTGCTATGAGAGGGACCCTCATTCTAGGGGAGGATGTGGATTAGGGGCTCTACTAGACCTTGATGTAACACCAACTGCCAAACTCATGCCATGTAGCGGGTGTACAATCGACGATTCCCTACCCATTGAGCCAAGGTCCCAGGTGTCATATGCACCCCAGTGGGCTTTAGTCCCGACATGATTTTGTGTAGAAACCATGACAAGCATGTGTCTTCCTAGTTAAAGGACTACTTTTTTATTTCTTGAGAGATGTTCACTTGTTGTATATCTTCTCAATTTGGAGTTTTGACTAGACATTGATGCTCAGGGCCTTCATATGAGAGCGTCTAGGGTTCCATGAGGAATGAATGGGATTTCCTAGTTAAAATTTCCCACCTTGTCTCTCTTATGTTAGTTCATGTGAAGGTTAGTCTCACCTCCTTTTTAGGGATGAATTGTGGATAGTCGTAAGGAGTTTCAATCTATTTCAATCCCCTAGTCATTCCCCTTTGGGGTTGACCCAAACAAATGTCATTATAGATGTCAGGAATGATTGACTGTGGGGATTGAATCTATATCGCCTTTGGGGACTCATACTTCCAAAAAAAATTACAATTGTTATGATAGAGATCATGGAGTTGTGCTTTACCTTTTCCGCAATCATGGACCCTTGCTGACATATTATTAAGATTGGTCTAACATGAGGAGTTAATTTAGGTTGGCAAACTATTGGAGCCTTGGGATAACCATCATGCTCCTTCCATCATAGGCCTTATGGTTACTTTGAAACTTCTTCTTTAGGGTGAACGGGAGGACGCATCCATGTACTTGAGAATATTTTGAGTGATTTCAAGGGGTGGGAGTTTTTGCTCCCTTACATGGATCCTTTCCTGAAGCTTGAAGTCGTTGAAGATTTTTTGTCCACAATAGAACCACTTGATAAGAGTGGATTTTGTGTGATGAAGATGAATATCTCCACCCATATATTTCAAATTGAGGATGCCCCAATTATTGATGTTGTAGATGTTGTAAGGATAAGAATGAGGACCTTGGATGACATGCAACACCATTTGCCTTTTTAAAAGTTGTAGGGATGGACCTTCTTGTTGAATGCTCCAGTCATTCTTTCTTGATAACATTGTGCATGATGTAGGTATCTTTTTTCCATTCCTCTATTGTGTTGAGACAATAGACTCGGTCTTGAACCCATTTTTCCTTAGGAATCTATAATTCTTGTAGTATACAATGAGATGACCACCTCCATCCCATATAGAAGAGAATGTGATTAGCTCCTTTAAAAGTTCATATCAAAGTTTTATATGCCCAAAGAGTCATTGGAAGATGTTCATGCCAGTTGGCATGGAAGCTAATAGTCTTCCTAAAAAAAATTGTCAGGTTTTTGTTGGTATCTTCTACAACTCTGTCCATCTTAGGTCAGTATGGTGGTGTTTGGTGGTTCTTGATCCCCAAAGAGTTCATATACTCTTTTATGATTTTGTCTACAAAGTTTATACCATTTTTGGATATTATCTCACACGGTATTCTATACCATCTTATGATGGTGTTCTTAAGGAACTTGATTATTATTGAGTTGAAGCATTGGTGATTGTCTCAGCCTCCACCCAAATTTTAAAGTAATCTATTGCAGTCAGGATGAAGTAGTTCCCATTAGAAGCTTTAATATTGATTTTCCTAATGTAGGTCCCCCAAGCAGATAATGATCAAGGCATGTCCATGTTGTATAGCAGATTAGTAGGCACGTCGATGTCGTCATTGTGAATTTTGCAAATTCAACATTGATGTACACAATAAGAGCAGTTTGTATTCATGGTGTGCATGTAATACCCCAAGAGTTGGATCTTATTTCCTAGAATGACCCTTTCATGTGTGTGTGCATAATCCTCCCATCTTCCTTCATGAAGGGCTTTTGAATATGTCTTTTCAACACATCAAAGCATGTAGAGACTGATTTTCAGATCTACAATATTGATGTCCATCCCCTAGGACATATTGTATGAATTGTTGCTTGAGTCCATGTTGTTCTCTTTATGAGATGCCTTTATAGATGACTTGACTTTCCGTATATTCTTTGATGTCATGAAACCAAGCCCTTTCTTTTCTATTTATTGTGTCGTTGAAGACCATACAATAGGTAGGTTGAGAGATTGGTTGTGCTTCAAAAGAGAAAATTTTATCCCCTTGAATGTCAAATAAGGAGACAAGAGTATCAAGATCATCAATGAATGAATTTTTCTCACTCAAGATGAAGTGGAAGAAATGTGCTTAAAATATGGGACTAGAAAACACATGTACTCTTGGCAAGTGACTAAGTTCTAATGTCGAGCCTTCCCATTATTTTGGAGTTTAGATATTGTGACACCCTGCACCACAAGCAATGAGATAACTCCAAATTAAATGTGGAAACAAAACTAAACAACGGATTACCAAAAAGCACTAAAAATTATAACCAATTACAACAAGAACCAACATCAAGAAACTTATTACATCAGGGTCCAAAAACTTTCCATCAGAATTATATATCATAAAGCATTATTATTTACAACATGTCCATAAAAAACTACATGTCACATGTGATATTTTTTCATTTACATAAACATGTTCAACATCCAAATATATACAACAATGGTGCATAAACCAAAAACCCATATTGATAACACCATTAAGGAACATATGTAACTCCTCCAAGACCTGAGTGTACAAAGATGACTCTATGACTGTAGCCATGAATTCTTGGACAAACTTAGAGACATGATCCAGAGACGGCAGGGTTCTAAGATTTCTATGGCTGGTCGTCTTGTTCTTATCAAGCATTGTGCTATGGGATTGATTGGCTATTGGCTACGTATGGGTGACATTCCTCCTGCTGTTTTACGTCGTATGGAGTTACTTCTCTCAGATTTTCTTTGGGGCAGCTCGGTCCATCCCTCTAGCTGGGCTTGGTTGGCTTATCCTTTATGTGAAGGCGGTCTTGGTCTTAAAAGACTTGATGAACTTTCTGATTTCTATACTTTACGTCGTATTAAAAGGTTCACTCAAGTCCAATGTTTGTGGATCTCATGGATTTCTTGTAGGTATGGAAATTCATCGAGTTCTATCTCTAAGAATAGATGTACTTTTCATAGACGCATGGTTGCATTGTGGACTTCCTTCTCTTTGTAGGAGGGCAAGGTTATTTGGGATAATACTAGATAAAAGCTTCCTATGGACAAAGCTTATGGTAATCTTTGGTTATCTATCCATTATCCTAGGTGGAGTCTCACCACCTTTAGGGCCCTCAATAATGTCCTCCCTACTTCGGAGAAGATCTCATCTTGGTCGGGGGTGCCTATCACTGCTTTCTTTCTTTGTGGTTTACATAATGATTCTGTTGCACATCTTTTTGGAAGATGCAAATATTGGAAATATATTTGGGGCTGAGCTCAGCTTAAGCTTAGCATCAGATCCTCATATTCTCTTTATGCTTGCCTCACAGATCTTGGTAGCAGGTCTATGAACTCCAGAATCATAGAGCTTTGGGCTATCACTGGTGCTGTCCACTTCATTTGGCTGGAGCGTAATAAAAGGATGCACAATGGTGGCATCACTGACTTTTTGGGCATCTTCAACCGCCTGGCGTTGGAGATTAAGAGATTGTACTTTACTTTTAAATTATGCATTGTAATCTCTCCTTTGATTGCTAGGAATTGGGATCTATTGTAACCAATTCTTAGTAGTTTGTAGTCACATGTAAGGGTGTGACATGTATCTTTGTTCCCCCTTACCCGGGGGGTTTTGGAATATACTTACCAATTTTCCAAAAAAAAAACTTAGTTGCTACTGTCCTCCTTGTTGCTGCTCTACCTCAGCTGCTCGATCTCTACCTCCTCATGAGTGTCCACCTAAAAGATGTGAGAAACCCATGGGGTGAGATTCCAAATCTCAGTGGGAGATATAACTCTCCACCAACACTATTATTAGCACAAATAAGGTAACTAAAAGATAGAAGTAAAGCTACAACTACAATAAGCTGATAACCATTCCTAATAAGCATAAGAAATTGCAATTGGATTTTGGGACATCTTATTATCATAAAAAGAATATGAACATCATGTATATTCACTACCAACTATATTGTATAAAAGTAAGCAAGGCCTCATCCAATGCTTTTGTATTTGATCCTAAGCAAGTACACTACAGGACTGATTACATATTTTATTATGTCCCAAGGATTGAGTCGTACCACCCAAATCCAACTGACCGCTACTAAGTCAAAATCAGTGCCATACAAGGTCTATGGAAGAACTAGAATCCACGACCTCACCAAACCTCATGGTCAGTACACGAGTACACTGTAGAGACATACCAGTCAATTGCAACCTATGACGTATAGTCAAACAGTAAGAGTCCTAGCCCACCTTGCTACATGGCACAACAGTAGTGAAACTGAGCTACGGCTCGTAGCTGCACTCCTACTAGGGTATGGCCCACATCCAATCATGTGAAACCACACAAGCAACATATCACTGAGTTACGGCCTACATCTGCACTCTTTCCATGGTATGGCCCACAACCAATCATGTGATTGCATATACTCAACAATATATGACTCCATGCTTCCTTTAAGGGAAAGTCTATTTCACCATCCAGCAAGTGTTGACACTAAGATGGATCTATGGAATAGGGTAGAACTACATGATTAAGTTCCACTTGATTAGTTAAGTCAATTAAGTGTCTTTTATCACCAATCAAGTTACAACGTATAAAGTCATAACAAACTCTAAAAATATAAGGGTATAGCATAACTCTAAAAGATATAAAGCGTATAGGATGTGAACCTGTCACACTATCACCACATGATTACTATATCATTTCCATACATCACATCAGCAATACCAAAGTCACATACTATGGGATATCAATCTCTCAACTCATCATTCATGTATCACAAGTGTGTCAGCATACCTCTTGAACACTCATATTCAACTTGTATCATGTTCAATCACCATAGCATACACTAGATATGATTAACAAGATCATAACACATGTACGATTAGAATTTGATAAGTAAGAGAGAGATAACCACATAATCATCATAATCTTTCATGATAGAGAAACAAGCATAGCATTGTTCATTATTAGGGTTAGGGTTTCCCCATAGACAATTAGAGTCTACAACACTAGGTTCAACATCAACCATATAACCATCACCCTCCATTATCTTGGAGGGTATAAGGATAAGGAAACATCATTAGAGTTGATTAGATATCATTCTGAATAGCATTATATATGGCTTATGTATCATTCATATATGAATATCATTAAGTGTTCACATGTGCTTCCCATGCACCTTCCATCACCCTATATTGACCACATAACCACATAGGTCGCAACCACCCTTCATGGTCTATGTCGCAATCATCACACTAATGCATCTCGACCATCCACCAACATGTTGCGACCTCCACCCTCTGGGTCATGTCGCACCCGCGACATTTAGGGTTAGGGTTTCATAAAGCATCTCGACCCAAGGTGTCCCTACCCCAACATGTCACGACCTCCACCCATGTCTTGACCCAAGACCATCATAGTCACAACCCTACACTCTAGGGTGAGTCTTAACTCAAGCAAGGCAGGAACACGACACCAACACCAGGGGTGACTAGGCCACTTAACAGCAAAAGCCTTGACCTAACGCCGCTAGGTCAAACTCAACCACAAGGGAGCATCTCAGACAAAGTCATCAAGGTCATGGCCACTAAGAGGGAAGTTTCACGACCACACCAAGATGCACCATATAGGTCTCAAAATAGAACTGAAACCAAGGGAAGAACCAAGGTGACCATGAAGGAAAACTCAAGAAACTGATTACCAAACCCTAAAGTATAGGTCAAGAGACCACCAAGGAAGAACCTCTTCCAAAGAAGGGAAAACCATGATTAAAGTAACTAAGACCGAATCTAACATATATCCAACTTCCAAGTATGTGAACACCATGCATGGGAGAAAAATCAAGGGAAAAACTTAGAGAGAAACCTCCCCAACTCATCATCTACTAAATCGGGTACACATAGATTAGGGTTTCAGATTTCTCCCAAACCAAGCAAGGTATCTCCATCAAACAAGCTCTAGAGATTACCACTAAGTATAAACATTATGAGGAAGCAATCTAGAGAGAGAGGATGGTAATAAAAATCATAAAGAAGAGCAATAATAGAGTAGGTTTAGCGTTATATAACTCGTCTTAAGATGATCACCACCAAGAGCTCCAAACTCTAAGGTCAAGAGATCCAAGAACACAATCCAAGGGTTGAATAAGCTTCACCAAAAGCTCCACACTTGGCCAAAAGAGTACCTCAAGAAGGAGAAGACACTAAGGTTAAAGCTAGCCCAAGGAAAGAAGCAAATAAGCTCTTGGTTGAATCAAAAGAGAAAGGGAGAAAGAGAGGAGAAATCCTCTTCACACTTGGGTCTACCTTATCAAAACATGGTCTATGACCATTTTGATGAGGAGTTTCTCTCCCAAAATGATCACCATGGAAGAAACATAGTCTAGGGCCAAGAAAAGAGAGGAACATGAAGGTGATCAAAAGAAACATCAACTTAGAAGACAAACACTAACCAAGCATGGAAGATGAGCTCGGATCACCACCACCACCACATGCAAGAGGAGATTGATCCCCCAAGCTCCAAGGACGCACCTCCTTGCTCCACCAATCTCCAAGAACAAGCAAAGAAGGAGGAAGAAATAGATGGTTGAAAAGGGTTGCAAGCAAGAAGAGATAAGGGGTTATATAGATAGAAGATGAGAGAGAGAGAGAGAGAGTAAGAGGTGAGGTGTCAACATACTAAGGGACCCAAGGGACACTTGTCCACTAAAATGACCAACATGCAACCACTTAAGCATGGCATGCAAGGCATGGTGACACTCTAGGTATTGTCTCCACCACCATGTCAACCCACATGGTCGTGGTCATGACCCATCCATGGGGCACCATATATGGTCATGACACCACCTATGGTCGTGACACCACCAATCAACACCACCTCCTGGTCGTGACAAAGCACCTCCACAGACCTAGGTCAAAACAAACTATACATGGACAACCATATCAACCCAAGACCACCCTAGAATACCTAGATCATGACCCCCAACACCTAGAGGAGGTGTATTGACCATGACACCCTCCAAAGCCAACCTTGGTCATGACCCAAGATCAAGACAACACAACCAACACACAAGGCCAAGGCACTCAACACTCACACGAACCCTAATCACCACTTGGGGTGATACTCCTCAACCAAGGCACAAACAAGGTGCCCTCCTCTTCATATTCCCTATAAATGATGTCAAGAAAGAGAGGTAACACTCTAGAGGTGGAAAATTACACATCAACCCCCTACATTGGGTAAATTACAATTTGCACCAAAACTAGCACAGAAAGCACAAACTTCATTGACACAACTTTACTATGTGTGCAAAATGCAAGTGTACGCGTCTTGTAATATAGGCCCTATGAGGCCCGAGTCAAACTCAGGGAAACGGTTGTCCAGAGACTAGTACTTAATGTAGTTTGATCAGCTAAACTGATGAAAATTGATTGGGTTGGTTGTTTTGAACAGAAGCAAGAAATTAAAAATAGAAAATAAAATTGATTTGGTTTTATGATGACGAATTCCTTAGAACAAAGTTTCATCATGGGTGACATTGTATCTGCCTTCTTATTACTGGTACAAATTCCCTCTTAAATTTGAATAAGGAGCCTATAGTTAGAAACTACCCACTTTCACAGTGTAATTCCCCTACCTAATCTAAAGCCAATTCCATTCTCATAGTAATTAATTCATTAGTTAGGTGCTTTTGGTTTAACTCTGGGTAATCTCCTCCTGTTTATGCCCCACCTTTCAGAAGGGGCACTGATAAATGGGTGAACCTATGTGTTTCTAACCCTTAATCCCCTTTTCCATAGTAATTAAGGATCTAATACGCTAATTGTGGTGATAAAGCACAACAAGGACATGTAATTCCATAGATTCATATTCAAATAGTAAGAGAAAATCTATATCAATAATGGAATTTAGATATAGTGCATCCCCGGGCTACTCTCGGGTCCTAAGGAATAAGGGGTTTATCCCCGCATGGTTTTTGTAGTTGAAAACATGATAGAGAAGGGGAAAAACATGGGAAACATCGAATGAACTATGTTAACCCCTAGAGAAAAGCAACTTTGGATAATCTCGTTAGGTGCACGGGTGTTCTATTGTCTCTCGACTGCAAAATGGTCCAATGAAAGTTCTAGAATCGCTCCTGGATGTAGCCTTCAGTCCCGATCTCTCCTCCTCCGTCTCTTCGGTCTTGAGAAATGGACTACATCGTGATACTTAGGTCTGGCTTTCCTCCCACGTAGTTATAATATGGCTATTTTTTGTGAAATAACACCAGCCGTCAAATTAGATCACTGTTGTTGATCTAGTCTGTCTGGACAGTATTGGTAGTACTGAGTCTTTAGGGTTCTTCAAATGTGCACTCGTTTGGTACTATCGAGTTGAGTTGATAGTACCGACGCATCAAAAGTGGTCGTGCTTCTGATGTAATCTCGGTTTACCAACTTTTGTGCCGGTGTATCGAGTTTTTGCAATTCTTTGAGGAGTCTACTGATGATGATTTGATACTACCGAGCTGGGTGTCGGTAGTACTGAGTCTGTGTGTTTCACTTGGCTATTTTACTACTGTGAAATTTGGTATTATCGAGTATGGACTTGGTAGTACCAAGTCTACACGCTTGATATGTACCTAAAATACAACCAAAAATGTGGCTTGGTCCTTGGATTTGTGAAATTTGATTAAAATTTGGTAAAAATACATAAATTGATGCATTTAAATGAATCAGGCTATTCATAAGAGTTTGTGCATAAAATCTCATGAAAATAACAAATGCATGCACAAAACTAAGGAAAAACAAGCCTGTAATTTAAATGACTAAATATCTGTGCATCAAACTCCCCTAAGATTAAATCTTTCTCATCCTCAAGCAACATACTCTTAGATCTGTCTGAGAGAAGTCAGAAAAAGGACATACTACATGAATTCTCATCCCAACCACCCCCACATAACGGTCTCAAACTGGCCCTACTGATCACTGAACTGGTAACTTCTCTAAAGCGACCACAAAATTTCCATAAAAGACATATGTCCCTTAGTTAATGAAACACTATTAGGAAAGCAATTAACATATTAAACTAATCAGGCCTACAATTGGTGCATTATGTGATTCCCTGTCTACATTGCTCTTTTACCTAACTACATCTACATGGAAGTTGTCCTCTTGGTAAACATAAAGTGAGGAGGAAAATCATATAAGTGGCCTACCAATAAGAGAAATGGGTGGTTCGGGATAGGTGGTTATGAAGATTCAAAAGGAACAATTGAATCATTTTGCAAACATAAAATGTGATGACCTATATGATGATGATAAGTGAGCAATGCATCCTAATGCGTAACATTGTGGGTGGAATGATGCATGTATTCAAAGTCTCATCAAGACAATGAGATTGAATCAAAGAAAGAGTTAATGACATCATATAGATGTTCTGAAATTGTTACCACATATACAAACATCCTTTCTCCCCTTTTAACAATGAGACAAACTCTTTTTTTTCTTCTTTTCTACTTTTTTCTCTCTCTTTTTCTCTTTCTTTTGCTTTTTTTTTGGCCCACTAAATGTTTTGGTCTTTACTTCATTAAATACATTCATGAAATTTATCATATATCTCTGAGGGTATAGATGTGTATCCCTTCATTATTATAACATATCATGATGCATTGATGAACAAATGAAAATGCATGCAATCTACATGTACAGATTGTTATTATGCAATTAATATGACATGCACACAAATTTTTTATGCATTTTTTTTATTGATGCAAGAGAAAACAAATTAACTATAATGTTCCCTACAATGCCATGTAATACAGTAAAAAAGAAATGATTTAGTGTACTTGATCATCTTAAGGTGGTGGCCATTATGAATATGAAGTGGATAAAATCACATAAATAAGAGATTAAGCCTTCAAAGATTAATATGTGTCCCTCTCTAAAGACTTGTGTACATGGTAACCGTAGGAGTTCCTTCTTAAATTTCCATTTAAGGTCACGTTACCGCTTTGATCAGTTCAGGCTCAAACTCCTTCGTCATTCACTTTTCATGGATGATTGAGAGATTATTCATATCCCATGTCCTAAAGCTGACTAACCCATACACTTCCTCAAGGTGTGACTCAAAAGATTTGCAATAAAGTTTAACTTCTCCACTTTTTTAAAACACATCATTTTTTTTCTTCAAAAATACCTAGAGGCAAATTTCTACAAAGAACCATGCATATACTAATCCACTTTTTACACTAGATAGATGCGGATTCTATAATAACATAAATCTAAGAAAAACAAAAAATAAAGATAAAAATGTACACTTAAAAAAACTAAGATAGTTGTTGTTCCAGCACCCCCCAAGCTTGAATTTGACTATGTCTGCATAGTCAGCATTCTAAGTTAAGAGGTGGAACAGGAGTACCCTGATCAATCCTGTGGTGGTGGCTGCTAGTAGTGTGGCATGGTAGGATCATGTGGAGGAAATGTTCCCTGAAAATTGGGGATCATATGAAGGCATCGGTGGTGCCTACTGGTACCCTCCAAAGTACCCTTGGCTCTAGTAGTGGTCGTAGAAAGTCTACTGGTACTGCTCAATGTGTTGCAGGCGAGTGTGAACATTCTCTTGGTTGGCCAAGAGAAGACGCTCATTCTCGTAGATCGCTTGTTGGTTCACATAGAGCCATCCTTGGATGTCTTGTATACCTGCCAGAGTTACATGCTGCTGTTGCTGACCTATATGGATGTCCTGAATCATCCCATACATGTCTGCCATGTCGAAAGTGTCATGATCCTCCTAGGATGGTGGCAAGGCTGAGGAACTCGAGGTAGCATTTCTCCGCGATCACTTACGCAGTGTAGGTCGGCGAGTGATAGGGATGGTATCCACCTCCACCACCTCGTCGTCGTTGTCAGCTTGCTGTTTGGGCTCCTCTACAGCTGCATCAATGTCGTCATCATCTAATGGCCACCGCGGATGCTTGACTCCTGGTTGACAGAAGACTGGGTCAGGGAGTGACCGCTTCCTCTATCAGCCATCCACTGTGTAACAAGCTTACACAGTATTGAAATGAACAGTGAGGAAACCTACCTTTCGAAAATGTGTGAGATCCAAATATCATGGTCCCTCTGGCTGTAAGGTAGAGAGGTCTAGCCGCAGATGAAGAGCAATGGGGGTAATGAGACCCCCAAATACAATTGGTGCCTTTCTGGACTCCAAACGTCGTACTGATAAAACATGGTGGAGAAAGAAAGAACCAAAATTTATTGACTCCCCCTTGAGAAGCTGGTGGAGAAGAATAGGTCAGTCTTTTGCACCTTCCCTTGGCCCTGACTAGAGTGGCCAAAAATAGTATTTGTGAGGATGCGGTGAAGGATGTGAGCAAAGGGATGCTCGATGTCGGTGATGGAGTTGATGTGCCAGCTGATACGGAAACCTTATGGTACCTCAGTAAAATGTTCCTAGGCCATCTCGTAGTTCTATCCCGGGGGAGGTGAGCAGTCTGGCACATGTGGCCAGTTGAAGATATGATTGAATTCACAGAGGGTGAAAGAATAGTTGGTTTTGTAGAGGCGGAAGTCAACCTTTCCTTCCCTCCATTCTCCACCCATCTACTGCTCTGGGGCGACGAGAACATCGAGATACGCCATGAACTTGCAGACGAGCTCCTGGTATGTGGGCCACCCGCTAAAGAAGGTGTCATCCACCTCCATCTCTTGACCATCACACACCCAACACATGTACTCGGTGAAGCCTAGGCTCTCAATGAGGTCACGATCACCATACCACGTGGGCACCATCTTCCTAGTCAGCAGCTCCTCATAAATCTTCCAGACCTCCAGAGTCGGGTGACGAAGGTGGTTTGGTCGAGGGACCATCTCTCCTTGCTCAGTCAATGTAGAAGCACATCTCCGTGGAGCCATGTGAACCTTGAAATAATGAGGAAAGGAGAAATAAGAGCTCGAAGAAGATCGTCGGTGCTCAGTGCAGTAGTGCTCACGGTTGCTCTGGAGAGGAGATTGAAGTTGTGAATATAATTGAAAGTCTCTTCTCCTTATATAAGCCTCGGATCGCCCAGCTATCCAAAGTTAGTACTACTGACTTAGAGTCGGTAGTACCGATATCTTGGGGAGGATCTGGAACTCGATGGTATCGACGGCTGACATTGTATGATGATTGAGGAATGGATCGCCCTGGAGTCGGTAGTACTGACACAAAGTACCGAGTTGTGGCACAGATCTGTAGTATCAACCGCTCGATGTGGCTCATCTGGACCATCGCTTTCTTTTCCCGCTTTTCTCAAAATTTTGAAAGTTGGTACTACCGAGTCGAGTCAGTAGTACCAAGTTGTAGATATTTCTTGGTCGTTTCGAGAAAGCGTCTCGATGCACCAAACGTGGGCCTTCTAAAAGTCAGTAGTACCGACAGGTAGGTCGGTAGTACCAAGTCCTCATCAGTAATGTGCTCGGAAATCTTCAGAAACTCAGTAATACTGAGATGGTTGATTTGTCTGCCCCTTGGCTCCTGATCTGAATTTGGTAGTACCAAGTGAGAACTCGGTAGTACTGAGATTTTCTCTGTTTTGCATCATATTTTTCTGAACCAAATTCGGTAGTATCGAGTATTAACTCAGTAAGACCGGCCCTTCCTGACATGTACACTTACACAAAACAGATCAAGGTACCTTTTTAACATAAAAATTGAAACTAAACCTTATGAAAATGAAAATGCAACCTAATGAAAGCAAAATAAAAGTTGGGTTGCCTCCCAACAAGCGCCCTTGTTTAACGTCCTAGGCTAGACTCAAAGAAAACCTCTAATCCTCCTCAAGCCTCAAGATCTTGAGTTCCTCAACTCCTTTTTCAACTTCTCCCCCAAAGTAATGCTTCAACCGCTGGCCATTAACAAGGAATGATATAGCTCCATCTCTGATTCTCACAGAACCATGGGAAAAAACCTCCAAAATTTCATAGGGTCCACTCCATCTAGACCTTAATTTTTCTGGATGCAACTTAAGTCTAGAATTAAAAAGTAATACCTTTTTCCCCGGAATAAATACCCTATGTAGGATGTGCCTATCATGAATCTTCTTCATCCTCTCTTTATAGATCTTGGTGTTTTCATAGGCATTCATCCTCAACTCATCCAACTCATTAAACTCCAACATTCTATGTTTCCCAGCTTCATCTATATTAAAGTTCAATCTTCTCAACGCCCATCTAGCCTTATGCTCCAATTCTACAGGTAAGTGACAAGCGCGCCCATTAACCAATCTAAAAGGTGTAGTTCCTATAGGTGATTTATAGGCTGTCCATTATGCCCATAGCACATCATTGAGGAGCATACTCCACTTTATCATATTTGTTGAGACTGTCCTTTCTAAAATATGCTTAATTTCCCTTTGGACACCTCAACCTGGCCATGTGTTTGTGGGTGATATGGAATACCCACTCGGTGTTTTACCCCATACTTACTCAATAAATCTCCAAACTTCCTATTGGTAAAATGGGTCCCCCTGTCACTTATGATCATCTGAGGGACACCAAACCTGTAGAAAATATTGTCTTTGACAAATTTGCATACAACATGTGCGTCATTAGTCCGGGTTGGAATTGCTTCTACCCATTTTGACACATAATCAACGGTGAGTAATATGTACAGGTTTGAGTTTGAAGACACAAATGGTCCCATGAAATCTATGCCCCATAAATCAAAAACTTCAACTTCTTGAAACACATTTAAGGGCATTTTGTGTCTTTTAGAAATGTTACATGCATGTTGACATGAGTCACAACAACAAACATAGTTATAAGCATATTTAAACAAAGTTGGCCAATAGAACCCACTCTCTAAGACATTATTTGTAGTCCTAGAACTAGCATGATGCCCTCCTGTGGGGAGTGAGTGATAATGCAACAAGATACTCTCATACTCACTCTCTGGCACACATTTCCGCAAAATACCATCCCTACATTGCCTCAGCAATATTGGGTCGTCCCACACATAACATCTCAAAGAATAGAAGATTTTCTTCTTCTCCTGGTATCCCCAATCCTCTGGAAGTATCCCACATGCCAGGTAATTCACAATCTCAACATACCAAGGGTCTGCTGCCTTGAGAGAAAAAAGTTGCTCATCCGGAAATTCTTCCACAATAGGGATGTATACATCCCTCTCATCCACTCTCTCTTATCTATATAGATGATCTGCTACTACATTCTCAATACATGCCTTATCCTTTACTTCAATGTCAAATTCCTATAAAAGTAGGATCCACCTAATTAATCTAGGATTAGCATCTTTCTTTTGTAAAAGGTATTTAATGGCGGCGTGATTAGTCCACACAATTACCTTCGCCCCCACTAAATATTGCCTAAATTTTTCAAAAGAAAAAATAAAAACCAATAGTTCTTTTTCAGTGGTGGTATAGTTTAATTGAGCCTCATTCAAAGTCTTCAACGCATATTATATCACGATAGGGACCTTGTCTTGGCACTGGCCTAAGACAGCACCCACCGCATAATCTGATGCATCACACATCAGCTCAAATGGCTTACTCCAATCTGGAGCTTGAACAACATGAGCTGAAATCAATTTTTCCTTAAGGACCTCAAAAGCTTTGATGCATTTATCATCAAAATAAAATTCAACGTCCTTTTCTAATAATTCATATAGGGGTTTTGCAATTTTTGAAAAATCGTTTATAAATCGGCGATAAAATCCGACGTAACCTAGAAAACTCCTCACTCCCTTCACCGATGTCGGTGGAGGTAGCCTAGAATTAACCTCTATTTTTTACCAGATCAACCTCCATTTCCCTATTGGACACCTTGTATCCCAAAACAATCCCCTCACTCACCATCATATAACATTTCTCCCAATTAAGAATTAGGTGAGTGTCTTCACACCACTGTAACACTTTATTGAGGTTATATAGACAGTCTTCAAAAGACTCTCCATAAACTAAAAATTCATCCATGAACACTTCCAAGCACCGTTCAACCATGTCAGAAAAATGGTGAGCATACAACGTTGGAAGGTAGCGGGTGCATTACACAATCCAAACGACATCTATCTATAGGCAAACGTGCCATAGGGATAGGTGAAGGTGGACTTCTCTTGATCCATAGGCTTGATAGAAATCTGATTATATCTAGAATATCCATTGAGAAAACAAAAATGGGAACGACCAGCCAGTCGTTCCAAAATCTGATCGATAAAGGGTAAAGGAAAGTGATCCTTCAACGTAGAGGTGTTCAAACAGTGATAATCTATACACACACACCACCCTGTGACGAACCTAGTCAGTATTAATTCATCAGTAGAGTTAGTTGTCACAGTTATCCCCCTTTCTTAGATACAACCTATGTTAAACTTACCCATGTGGAATCAGATATTGCATAAATTATATCTGCCGACAAGAGCTTCACAACTTCCTTCTTCACCACTTCCATCATAATTGGATTTAAGTGTCCTTGTGGTTGAACTAGTGCTTTAGCTCCTTCTTCTAATCATATTTTGTGCTGGCATAGGTTGGGGGAGATGCCTCTAACGTCAGCCATGGACCACCTGAATGTTGCTTGGTGGTTCTTCAGTACGCCTAGAAGCTAAGCCTCCTCATCCTGTCTCAATGTTGATGAGATGATGACCGGGAGCTTCTCTGTCGCCACCAAGAACACGTACTTCAGATGCGGGGGCAGCGGCTTCAGCTCTAAATTAGGAGGATTCACTAATGAAGAGACCAAAGGTGTAGGCGGTGGTCCTAGATCCTCAAAGTGTTTGGTATAGTAGCACGAGAGTGCTTTTAACATCAAAGCACATTCCTCCCAAGAGTTGCAATGGGGGTAGTCTCTCTCCAGATTCATCAAGCACACCTCCAGTGGCAACTGTGGATGAACCTGTACAATTGAGTTAGCTTTGATTTCTTCAACTACTGGTGGGCACTCTACCTCCTCTTCATTCTCTCGATACCACATAGCCTCTACTAAGGATACCACCTTAGTATTTTCCATAATGTCCACTTCTAGTGTACCCTTATCCACTTTTGTCATGACATGTGTCATATCTAAAAATGGTCTTCCCAGAAATAGGGACATTGTTCCCTCAATGTGCTTCAAACTATTGCATTGAGCTTCCTTCTCCTTTTACTTAGATACTTCAGGCATCTGAATTTCAAATCGGTCATCTTGGATACCCAGTGTCAATCTTCCTCTTCCCATCTCCAGGATCATGTCTATCGTATCTTGGAAAGGCATCCCCAGTAGTAGTTCATTGTCGTGATCATCTTGCATCTCCATGAATACAAACTCAACTGGAAACACAAACTTGTCTACTTTAACCAGAACATCTTCGCATATCCCATACGGTCTAACCACTGAATTATCTGCCACCTGTATTGTCATGCTGCTTTTTCTAGATTCTCTGAGGCCTGACTTCTTGAATGTTGTCAAGGGCATGAGATTAATGCTAGCCCCTGAGCCACACAATGCCTCACCGAACTTGGTCTTTCCTATGAAACATGAGATATTGAAATAGCTCGGGTCTTGTCATTTTGGTGGTAGCGTTCCCAGAATGAACTCACTCACTTACTCCTTCAGCACCACCACGTCAGTATCAGCTATCCGGCTCTTTTTGTTGATGATGTCCTTCAGAAATTTACCATAAGAAGGTATTTTCTCAATGGCATCAATTAATGGTATCTTGACTGACAATTTTCTGAAGCTGTCTAGAAATTTCCTAAATTGTTGATCTGCCTTTATGGACTTCACACTATTGGGGAAGGGAGTTGGTATTTCCTGTGACCTTTGATGAGGTGGGACATAAGGCTCTGGCCTTGCCCCTATCACTTCTGGCTGCTCTATAGCTGTTCTATCTTCTTCACCCTATTTTGGATCTGCTCTGGAATCCACCACAACCGACTCCCCATTTTTGCTTGAATCTTTTGTCTCTGTTGGTTTGGTTTGACCTTGCTTGTCTCCACTAAGCAATTCTGTACCGCTTCTCAACAGTATGGCCTTCACCTGTTGGTTTCCAGATGGATCATCTGTGTTACCTGGAAAACTCTATTTGCCATTGTTCTTCATTGTTGCAATCTGTGAAACTTGAGTCTCTAAACTGTGAAATTGAGTCGTGTGGTTCCATAGCTCTCTCTACTATCGGTTGATCACCATGTAATTTTGTTTCACCAGCTTCTTCAGAAGATCTTCATGTTTTCATTTTCAGATCCCTTGTTCAGTTGTTGTGCAATTCCTTACTACCTTGCCTGGCTGGGATCCTGTTGGAAGTTGTTCGGATCCTTCCAGGAGAACTTTGGGTCCTTTTGCCATGAGTACTCATTGTTCATGTACCCCCTTTGATGCATATATTTGACATGTACTTCCTCCTCATCTGAGCAGTTGATGTCCTTTTGACATAGCTTCTTAGCAATCAGGTCTAGCTTTTCATTAAGAGCATTTATTACCTTAGACTCTCCCACACTCTTGATTGTCTCTGGGCATTCTCTTTCTTCTCCCCATGATTGATTCTTGGACATATTCTGTAGTATATCATGACACTTGGATGGTTTATTGTTGAGAAAGAAACCCTTTCCTACATTGTCCAATGTGGTCCACTCACCTTGATGTAGGCCGTAATAAAAGATTTTTGCTTGATATTCTAGCTCAATCCCATGATGTGGGACCTTCCGCAACATATGTTGAAATCTCTCCCAGGCCTCCGAGTAAGACTCCTCAGCCTGTTGCTTGAAGTTATAGATTTTCCTAACCAGCTTGTTGGTCTTCTGCAGTGGGAAGTTTCACTCAAAGAAGGCTTCTATCATCTCGTCCCATGTCCCAATGGATTCTGGTTTCATATTATAGAACCAGGCTTTTGCTTTGTCCGCCAGAGATGAAGAAAACAGTTTTAAATAAAAAATTGTCATCGGGACCCTTAATTTTTAGCATGTCGTAGCTCTCCACAAAGTTGTTGATGTGAGCCATCAGGTCTTCAAAGCTAGGTCCATGGAATGCATGTGACTTGACCAGGGCTACCAGTCCTGGGTCAATCTTAAAACTACCCACATCAACTGCCTGCCTTTTTATGGGCCCAATTGTGCAGTTGATGATGATTCTTTGATCTTCTCCCAGATAGTCTTCTCCTCAACCATATATGATTGTTCAATTGGAATGAGTGTATCTACTGGAGGAGTGTCTGGCGTGTTTGGCATGCTAGGGTTCATCCCTTTTCTGAATTGTTGTACACTTGAGCCTTATCTCTTAATGCTGCAATTGTTGCACTATTCTGTGTGGAGTCTCTGTAGTCTGTATTACGCGTCTACACCATAAACTATCACCTAAAAGAGATAATATAGACATAAGCACAAGATATAGCACAAAATTAAAAATTGATATTTGAAATTTCAGCTCAAAAAGAGTAAAAATAAAATTAAAAAGAAAAAGTGGCCTAGAGTGGCTAACTACAACACTCGTAGTGTTGGACTATTGCTGCTTCCTCGGCAACGGTGCCAAAAACTTGACACGACTTTACTGTGCATACAAAACGCAAGTGTACATGTCTTGTAATATAGGTCTTATGAGGCCCTAGTCAAACTTAGGGAAACGGTTGTCTAGAGACTAGTACTAACTGTAGTTTGATCAGTTAGGCCGATGAAAATTGATTGGGTTGGTTGCTTTGAATAGAAGCAAGAAATTAAAAATGAAAAATAAAATTCATTTAGTTTTATGATGATGAATTCCTTAGAACATAGTTTCACCATGGGTGACACTGTATCTGCCTTCTTATTACTGGTACAAATTTCCTCTTAAATTTGAATAAGAAGCTTGTAGTTAGAAACTACCCTCTTTCGCAATGTAATTACCCTACCTAATCTAAAGCCAATTCCATTCTCATAGTAATTGATTCATTAGTTAGGTGCTTTTGGTTTAACTCTGGGTAATCTCCGTCCATTTATGCCCCACCTTTCAGAAGGGACGTTGATAAATGGGTGAACCTATGTGTTTTTAACCCTTAATTCCCTTTTCAGTAGTAATTAAGGATCTGATATGCTAATTGTAGTGATCAGGCACAACAAGGACATGTAATTTCCATATATTCATATTCAAATCGTAAGAGAAATTCTATATCAATAATGAAATTTAGATATAGTGCATCCCCGGGCTACTCCCGGGTCCTGAGGAATAAGGGGTTTAGCCCCGCATGGTTTCTGTAGTTGAAAACATGATAGAGAAGGTGAAAACATGGGAAACATCGAATGAAGTATGTTAACCCCTGGAGAAAAGAAACTCTGGAGAATCCCCTTCGGTGCACGGGTGTTCTGCTGTCTCTTTGCTACAAAATGGTCCACCAGAAGTGCTGGAATCGCTCCTAGATGTAGCTCTTGGTCCCAATCTCTCCTCCTTTGTCTCTCCGGTCTTGAGCAATGACTACAATGTGATACTTAGGTCTGGCCGTCCTCCTACGTAGTTATAGTATGGCTATTTTTCACAAAATAACACCAGCCATCGGATTAGATCACTATTTTTTATCTTGTCTGCATGGACAGTCTCGATAGTACTGAATCTTTAGGGTTCTTCAAATGCACGTTCATTCAGTACTATCTAGTTGAGTCGATAGTACCGATGCATCAAAAGTTGTCGTGCGTCTGATGTAATCTCGGTACTACTGACTATTGTGTCGGTGTATCGAGTTTTTGTGATTCTTTGAGGAGTCTACTGATGATGATTCGGTACTACCGAGTTGGGTGTCAGTAATACTGAGTCTGCGCGTTTCACTTGGTAGTTTTACTGATGTGAAATCGGTATTATCGAGTATGGACTCAGTAGTACCGAGTCTGCACGTTTGATATGTACCTGAAATACAACCAAAAACATGTATTAGTCCTTGGATTTTTGAAATTTGATTAAAACTTGATAAAAATACATAAATTGATGCATTTTAATGAAACAAGCTATGCATAAGATTTTGTGCATAAAATCTCATTAAAATAACAAACGCATGCACAAAACTAAGAAAAAACAAGCCTGTAAAATGACTAAATATCTGTGCATCATTCATCCAAACAAGCTCAGACTTGAAACTTAAGATCTTCACAAGCCCTAATTACATTTCAAAATAATTAGAGCAAGGTTCTAAGAACATGGTTAAGCCAAAGCAAACATGATTACCCCAAAACTCAGGTCAGGGGTCATACATATATCACAAGGAGGGAAGTCACCATAGATTTGGAGATGACATTTCCCTTATTATTTGGCGATCTGGAGTCCCATGATGCATGTTTCATACTTGGTCACATTATTGGTGGCTTTGAATTCTAGTCTTTTGGCTATAGGTAATTATTTGTGATGATGTTTTTAAAGGACCACTTCTGTCCCGGATCCTTTTTATTGACAACTTTGTCAAAGAATATCATCGACATATCATGATTTGGTGGGATAATGATCTTGTGGGCTTATCAATCCTATTTCATCATCTCAAATTCATACTCATGTTTTGGCTAGTCAAGGAGTGGAAAATCTGCTAATTGATTGACTAGATCATGCGCCCTGACTCCCTTCATTGATCAATATGTGATTTCATATTTTGATAACATTGCATGCCACTTAGTGTAGGAAAATATAGCTACAGAGTTGGTAGCAGGAAAAAAAAATTCCATATTGCCATTGATGAGTGGGTCACATCAAAAATTATGGATTAGGAAGCAAGGTTGCAAGGCATATACTTGATCTTGGAGCAAGTCTAACGACTTATCCTTACAATGACGTGCTTCTTGCACAACCAGGACTTGGACGGTTGTTGGTGGCAGCCTCTTGGTGTAGCATGATGTACATAGGTTGATGACATCCTCCTAGTGGGTGGAAAAGGCCTTCACTCCCATACATAGTCCACGTGGACCACCTAGAACTCCATGTTGTGCTACTATAGCCAACAAAAAGGAGTTATCCCTTCAAACATCAACCTACTAGGGTTGATTACCTCTCTTGTGTTGTCTCTCCCTTGTTGTCCCTCCCTTTTATGGGTAGGACTTGCTCGGGATCTCTAGTTACCACAACTAGAATGGATAACAATTGTGAGAATTTATTTTTGTGTCACTGAAAGCCTCGACTATCCCTCTATCTATAGGAGTGTCAGGGTCAGGATTTCCAGTTCAACTAGGAGTCAAAGAGATAGAATTTCATGAATTTTCTAGAAGTTGTAAACCTTTGAACGATCGATTCACATGTGAAACGATTAGTTCAACTCTTGAACCGATCGGTTCACTTGCTTTCCTATTTTCAATCACATTGGTATTCAATATTGAATTAATGCACAACATGATGTCAGCATGAATCCTTGATCCAATCATATTGATCGCTGAATTGGGTGATACATAAATTGAATTGTTCATTTTAGACCTTAAACCAGTTGGTTCACTAAATGAACCAGTCAATCCATGCCCCAGTTTAGGCTATGTTCAGACAATGTAGTTTAAATTGTCTTGAAACTTGAATCAATCAGTTCAACACTTGAACCGGTCAATTCACAATCCTATCAGTCAATTCTCAGCCATTGTTGTTTAAATTGTATACCTAAACACTTAAACAAGTTAAACCATATTCATGAGTAAATTCCTATTCCAGGTGTATCCTATGTGTGTGATCCTATAGGTCCCAAATTACATTGGCACTGAATGTCCATAACCAACTTATGGCATCATAAGCAATGAACGGTATCTAGCAACACATCATTGCTACTGAAGTAATTGGAAAGTTGGAGAACAACTTCACCTACAAGCTATGATCAGTATTACATTGATTGTATAGTTCCTTTGTCTCTGATATCTGGATTGAACTCAAGGCATGGAATTTTCATCCTCTTCAATATTCAATCCATGTTTCCTTAACTAGATCATACTATTGAGATACACGTGAGCTCAATGTCACATATTGAATCACATAATCATGCCCATACATTTCTTAGTCTCGCTTATCAAGTGGCTAAGATGTCATCTCTGGTAGGAGGGAATAATCCCATTTACAGCACTCACAATCATCCCCATGTGTTACAATGCACCCGGGCACCACCTTTATGGCAACCCTTATTCAAGGTCACGTTGGCTGGTATATAAATACATTGAATGACATGTAATGAGTGTAGTGACCTCAGGTCTAAGAACCACAATCACCACTATCACTATGAGAGTTGATTCTGACTACAATTCCATGGTCTCCATGTATCACTTTCAAGGTGGGTCTATCCGGTACACTATTATCTAACAAGTATCTATGTGTTTGGTTCAATATCACATATCATGTATGATGAGATTTTCTCATCAGCAAACACGCTCTAGTCTTACGTATTATTGTTGTCTATTTTGATTCCACAGTAATAACCAACTAGGGACATAATAAGAATGCATGTACTCTTATCATACATATGATCTCATTGTTTAGGTCCTCAACCTAAAGACATATTTCATCGATTATCATCATTATTTAGACATTTGTTATGTTACATCAATACATAATAATTTAATAAAATATAATAAACAAAATTATATTTTATTATTATCAAATCAATTACATCATACCACATTAAAATCATCATATGACTGACTCTCTAGGCATACATACTAATAGACTCCCACTTTTACTTAGATCTAATCACTTATGAATCTCATTCCAAGTGATCTAACATGTCCATTATGCTTTTGTTGTGGAATTGCTTTTGTCAGTGGGTCGGCAACATTGCCTTCGGTCGGTATTCTACAAATCTTCACATTTCCTCATTATACAATCTCTTGTATGAGATGGAACTTTCGTAGTATGTGCTTGGAATGATGATGTGTTTTGGGCTTCTTAGCTTGTGTAATATCTCCATTACTGTCACAATACAACTCTATTGCATCGCTAATTCTTGGAACCACCCCAAGTTGACTGATGAACTTCTTGATCCATACAACTTTCTTTTTTGCATTAGATGCAGCAATATAGTCAACCTCTATTGTAGAATCAACAATTGTCTCTTGATAGGAACTCTTCCAGCTCACACCTCTATTTTTTAGGCAATATAGAAATCCTAATTGTGACAGATAATCATCCCTGTTAGTTTGGAATCTTGCATCGGTGTAACCTCTTACACCCAACTCTTCCGCGCTGCCATAAACAAGAAATTGATCATTAATTATCCTCAAGTACTTAAGAATGTTCTTTATGACAATCCAGTGACTCTCACCAGAATCTGACTGATATCTTCTCATCATTCTCAAGGCTCACCATACATCAGTACGAGTGCATAACATTGCATACATGATAGATCTAATTGCAGATGCATATGGAATCTTACTCATGTGGTCTCGTTCTTCAGAAGAACTGGGACATTGGGCTTTAGAGAGGCTAATTTCATGAGACATGGGAAAATTCCCTATCTGAGTCTTGCATGTTGAAGCACTTTAGCACTTTGTCAATGTATGTACTCTGGCTTAGGCTAAGAAGCCTTCTAGATCTATCTCTATAGATTTTGATTCCTAAGATATAGAATGCTTCACGTAAATCCTTCATAGAGAAGGTACTTCCTAGCCATTTCTTTACCATCTATAAAGTAGGAATGGCGTTCCTCATCAATATTATGTCATTTACATATAATATGAGGAATATAATTATGCTCCCACTAACCTTTTTGTACACACAAGGCTCGTCTTTGTTTTGACCAAAGCTAGACTCTTTAATTGTCTTGTCAAATTGAAGATTCCAGCTCCAAGATACTTGCTTCTATCCATAGACTGACCTTTGTAGCTTACATACTTTATTGGCTTCCTTTGGATTTATGAAACCCTCAGGTTGTGTCATGTACACATCCTCAAGAAGATTCTTGTTAAGGAAATTTATTTTGACATCCATCTACCAAATCTCATGATCATAATAGAATGCAATGTCAAGCATGATCTTGATGGACTTAAGTGTGGCAACTGGTAAAAAAGTTTCATCATAGTCAACACCTTGAACTTGTTTGAAACCTTTTGCAACCAATCTTCCCTTATAGGTTTGTACATTACCATCCATGTCATTTTTCTTCTTAAAGACCCATTTGCACCCTATGGGTTTTACCCATTCAGGTGGATCCACCAAGGTCCATACCTTGTTGGTGTGCATGGATTCTATCTCAAATCACATGTCCTTAAGCCACTTCTTAGACTCTAGTTCCTTAGTAGACTCTAGGTAGGTTGTTGTCTCATCATCTATGGCTAACTCACATCCTTCTTGAGTCAAAAGATAACCAAATCTTTCAGGCTCAAGGTGTGTCCTACTAGATCTATGAGGTTCTTATGTTACATGAGGAACATGATATTCCACAAAAATTTGTGAGTCTCCTTGTTCCTCTTATACCTCTATAGGTTCAATGTTTTCTTATTGGTCTCTAACCTCTTTGAGTTCTACTTTCCTCCCACTGATTCCTTTGGATATAAATTCCTTGTTGAGGAATCTAGCATCCTTGGCAACAAACACTTTGTTTTCCGATGGGTTATACAAGTAGTGTCCCTTGGTTTATTTAGGATATCCAACAAAATAACATTTATCTGATCAAGGGTCAAAATTTTTAGGAAACATTTTCCACACATAATCTTCACACCCCCAATCTGTCATAAAAGACATTTGGAACGCTTCCCAGTCCATATCGCATATGGTGCCTTTTGAACCAATTTAGATAGTACTCAGTTAGTTGTAAATGTTGTGGTTTTAAGAGCATAACCCCAAAAGGAAGTCGCAAGATGAGCAAAACTCATTGTTGAACGCACCATATCTAGTAATTTGTGATGCCTTCTTTCTTATGCACCATTATGTTGTTGTGTTCCAGGTGAAGTCCATTGTGATACGATACCGCATTCTCACAGAATGTCTTCAAACTCTTGGCTTAAGTATTCTCCACCTCAATTAGAATGAAATGTCTTAATACTTTTACCGAGTTGCTTCTATATTTCATTCATGAAATCCTCGAACTTTTCAAGGGTTTTTTACTTATGTTTCATCAAGTAAACATAACCATACGTACTAAAGTCATCAATAAAGGTAATGAAGTACTGATAACCACCTCTAGCATTTGTTTGAAAAGGGTCGTACACATTAGTATGTATGAGTCCTAATAGATCACTTACCCTCTCATTATTATTAGTGAAGGGAGTCTTTGTCATCTTTCCCAACAAACAAGACTCACATGTCTCTATTGATTCAAAATCAAAAGAGTCTATATAACCATCTTTATGGAGTATGGGTATGTGTTTCTCATTTATGTTCCCTAGACAACAATGCCAAAGGTATGTTTGGTTTGATTTATCAAATTTTATTGTTTTGGTATTTATGTTATACACGCTTATGTCCAGATCTATCAAGTATAGTCCATAAGACATTGGGGCACTGCCATAAGAGAGATCTCATATTTACTAATAGAATATAGAGCATTCTTTTTAAGAAATTTGAATCCATTCTTATCCAAACTAGACGCATATATGACGTTCCTATTAATGTCAAGTACACAATAGTAGTTCTCTAACTCTATTACAAGCCCACTTGGAAGATATTACTCATAGGTTCCAACTACACTAGCATCAACTCTTACTTCATTAGCAATGCGTAGTTCAACCTCACCTTTCTTCAAAGGTCTACTTCTTCTTTCCAGATCCTTCACATGTGAGCTAACATGTGATCCACATCCGATATCTAGTACCCAAGATGAATAAGTAGAAAAGTTGATCTCAATTACGTATATACCTGAAGTAGAGACCTCAATCCCTTGCTTCATCTTGCTAGGTTTCCTCACCCCTTTCCTTATTTTGAGTGTAGAAGACTTGGAATTCAGCTTAGTCAGAACACTTCTTAGCCTTGCTTTTGTCCTTGGACTCTATTGCGTTGATCATCATGGCACATTTTTCCTTCTTCATTTGTGATTCGACATTTATAAAGATGCTTAGAAAGTCAAATAACAGTTTAGCCAAGTTAATCAAGTGATATCATTCAATAAACTAGTTATGTGATTCAAGCAGTGATTGAAGAATCGTATCCATTGCCAACTCTTGACGTAAAGAAAATCTGAGTCTCACTAGATATTCTACATGCCCAATCATATCGAGAACATGGGGCTCTACTAGGTCTCCCTCTGTTAGTTTGCACTCAAATAGTGCCTTCGAGACATTATGCCTTTCTTGATTGTCATTTTGTTTATACAACTCATGGTTCATACAACCCATCATAAGGTCCTTGATATCTATGACATCATCGGCATGCTTCAAGTAAGCATCCATTTCAGCCTTAGGTGCATATGGAGTGGGTTTCACTGGTACTGGTGTTTCATAGACATAGAGAACACTTCTCAAAGTCCTTAACTAGTTATGGAAGTTTATCCTATTTAGATTGTCTTTCTTAAGGATCGATCACAATAATTGTATGTTTTCCATTTATATCTACAAGAGAAAAATTTGCACTTTGTCAAGACACTTTTGATTTGATTTGATAATATTGACGATATTAATTAGGCCTTTAATTAATTATCTCTATCACTATTTTGTTGAAGTTGATATCCCTCACTACCATTTCATAATATTGCTACATACAATCTTCTAGTGAGCCAAGATCCAAATATCATCAAATCATGAGTCAGCTTTGGCTGATCGCTTACAATTTGACTATTTAGGTGGGCAACTTTTGCTAACGCATCCAAATGAAACTCTTGGATAGATAGTGCGCACAACTCCTTGTCACAATCCATCTTCATTCTTCTAGGCCCTTAATCTCATTAAGGTCACCTAGTTAAAACTGACTCAATATGTATCATGCTTTGGTAGATCTACATATCTACCATCACACTTCCATGAGATAGATGGTGCACCACCCTTTGGCGTAACCTACGCTTAGTCGATCAAGCTTTTTATGTATGTTTCTTATAAGAATCATCTTAGGCTTAATATCTACTGAGGGAATATATATATACATATCCAATCATCAAATATCCAAAAAAATCACCAGATACTTATAGTATGTATCATATACATGCTATATCCACAAACAAAACATGCAATTATAAAATATGAGTGATGGTTATGGCCATACTAATACAATTCCTTGGAGTTACAAGGAATTTCTACCACATAGTATCCACACCATATGCAGCAACCTATTTTTAAAGAAGATTTGTGTTGGAACCAGTCCAGTTCGATCGATCCATTTCGATCGATTCAACTCTTGAACCGATCGGTTTCCCTCCCGGTCGATCAGTTGGTCTCTTGTATTGGTTGACTAGTCTCTGGTACAAGCAATGTCTAGACTCCTCCATTCAATCGGTTAGGCCACCAACCAATCAGTCAGCTTCTCCTATCATTTGGCCTCCTCGATACTCTAGTCGATAAGTTTGACTTCTGAATCAATCGGTTTGTCAGGTGCAGAATGACTTCTTTTTCCATAACAAGAAATAAAACATCCTATTCCTATTTAAATTATTATATTGTAATAGATAAACCTCGAGTTGCATTTGAGGGGAGCATATGAAGAAAAGCATTAACACTTTTACATATGGAAAAAGAGAGATAGGCTCGATATGCAAACTGACCATCCAACCAAGCATAAGAATCTAGGGGTTTACTGGCCATAACCATGCTTATATCCACCATCAAAACAACTTTTAGGGAAACACATATAATTTTTTTTAGTGAAGTCAGGAGGCTATCTTATTCATCCCACCCTCCTCGTACGAGCTAAGTCAAAAATCAACGTACAATCACTAATTAAACTGTTATAAGGAAATATGGTAGTACTAATACCATTACAAATGTCTTTGTAAACTAAAACGCTAATCTCCTGAGGAGGTATGTGATAACTTTGAAACCTACTCAAGTTCTTTAGATGATGCTTGGCCAGGTTGTTCGTAACTTCATTTGTATCTCTGCTTGAATGGCATATCTGCCAACTCTCTCTCTTAAGTTTCTGAATTTTGTTAATAACTTTTCCATATCTAGGATTCATACACACGGGTTATGCAATCATATTCACTGCCATAAGGGAGTCTGATTCAATAGCAACCTCTACAAGGTTGTTTTGGTTCGCTACCTCCATAGCCAGGTAAATACTGAACAGCTCTTCTTAGACCACATCATCAGTCTTCACACTTTCTGCCACCCCGCCTATCCATTTTCCTTCTGAGTCGCACACAACAGTGGCACAAGATGCCTGTTTATTTTTTACCGCAGCATCGGTGTTGAACTTGATTATTTCAGAAGTAGGTTTTGACCATCATTCACAATGTTCAGGGCCGTTATCGATTCTGATGCTTTCAAAAGATTCTTTTTGTGCTGCTACTTCATTCCTAACTACGTTGGCTTGTTGAAACAGGTTGGTTTGAATGCCCTCGAAGATTTGTCTATTCCTATTCAACCAGATCGTACGACACACGACCAGGAAGGTATACTTGAAAGTGTCGTCTTGTTTGAGGTATTTGTAGCACCATGTTTTAAATCCCGCTCATCGAAGAAACTAGGTGTCGTTGATGTGCTTAAAAGCTTATCCCATACCTCCTTAGCTTGGTTGCATTCTCTCAAAGCGTGCATGGTAGTTTTCGACTCCTGATGGCACCTTGGACAAACTTCATTGTTGGTCATGCTCTGTTGTAGTCGTCTTTGGTTCGTCATGAGGGCCCCGTGGAGTAATAACTAGAAGAAAAGTTTGATGTTCTCTGAAACATGCAGCTGCCAGATTAGTATCCATTGACCATCAACTCCAATGCCCCTGCCTTCTCTTAACTTGTTGTATGTCGTCTTGGTTGTGAAATACCCATTCTTGGTCAGTGACCAAGCATGGATATCCTCGTTGTATGCCTCAGAAGTGGGCTCAAGAAGCATGATCTCCTTGACTATATTTTCTGGTAGCCATTCTTTTAGGAATTCCAGGTCCCATTTCCCTTCTAGATTAATAAGAGAACTAACCTTCAAATTTATCATCTCATCAGGTATAGGTTGTAGGGTGAGGTTCTTTAGCACATGCCCATTTTTTCACCATGTCATCCCAAAAATTTATATTGTGTCCATTCATAGGAATACAATAGGAATTCTCATAAATGAAGCTCTTTCCAGCGATGGCAGCATTTCCAAGCCAGGAGTAGTGACCTCATTTTTCATACCTTCTTTTATCATATTGTTGTTTTATTCCATTACACTAGGGAGTGTTTCATTTGCTGCTCAAGTCCCAAGTGTGTTTCAACAATAGAGCTTGGTTCCATTCTCTCATAGTTTTTATACCCAAACCACCATCTTCTTTACAGTTGACTACTTTGTCCCAAGCAACCAACGCCTGTGGGTGAGCCTCCTGCGCACCCACCCAAATGAATCTCCTTATGATGGAGTCAATTTTATCATAGATTTAAAAGGGAAGCACCGTAGATTGCATGATGTAAGTAGGTAAGGTAGATAAAGTAGCTTTGGCCAAACAAATATGTCCTACAAGAGATAAGCTTCTGGCAGCCCAGGCATTCACCCTACCATTGACCTTGTCAAGAATGCTCCCGTATGTGGCTTTCCCCACACAGTTGTGGATTACTGGGACCCCAAGGTACTTGCCTAAGTCCGTAATGGTTTGGAAGCCACTCCTTTTGGTGATGTGTGTCTTTAGTGAGCATTGGACTCTAGCTGAGAAGAACACCCTTGATTTCAAGAGGGAGACAGTCTGCCCAGATGCCTTTTCAAAGTCTTTCAAACATTTCTTGATGGTTGTCATCTGCTTAATATTGGCTTCGCTGAACAGGATGATATCATGTGCAAAGCAGACATGTGAGATTCGTGGTCCTTGGCTGCTGGCTTTCACAAGTTTCCAGTTGCCACAAGAAACATTTAGCTGGATGAGCTGACTTAGCCTCTCAAGACAAAGGATGAACAAATAAGAGGACAGAGGGTCGCCCTATCATAGCCCCTGCTGGCTCTGAAGGAGTGGGTGGTCTTTCCATTCTAGGCTATATAAGTTTCCACATTTGTGATTGAAGACATAATGTAGTTGGTAATGTTCTGTGCGAGCTTCAGTTTTTCAAGAGTGTCCTTTACAAACGTCCAAGACATGGTGTCATAAGCCTTTCTTAGATTGATTTTAACAACCATCGGTCTTGCCCCTTTCTTCCATTTCATGTTGTGGATGAGTTCCTGCACTAAAGCTATATTGTCAGTGATTCGACGCCCAAGTACGAAGCTACTTTGGGCCGTCGACACCCATCCGGCCATGAACGGTTTTAGCCTTTCTGAAACCAGCTTGGAGATGACCTTGAGGACAATATTATTTAGAGATATAGGTCTTACGTTCTTGCAACTTTGCGGTTCGGACACCTTAGGAATAAGGACAATCGTTGAGTTGCACAGCTCATCCTCAACCATGTCGGTGAGGATAGCATGCCTGACTGTAGTCATGATGCTTGGTCCGACTATCTCCTAGTTCTTCTGTATGAATGTCCTGTAAACTCCATCAGGTCCAGGCGCCTTCACAAGGTCCAGAGAGTCAACAACCTGCTTGATTTCGATATTAGTTGGACAAGCACTAATTTCCATCCTTTGCGTGCTACTGAGAGCGGCAAATTCACCAGGGAATCTATTAGGTTGAAGGGCAGGGGTCTTGTGGGGTCGGTGAGGATGTCTTTAAAATGTTCAACCACTAGATTCATCAAGTCAGTTTCTTCAGTGACCCAAATACCTTGTTGGTTTTTCAAGGTGGTGATGTTGTTTCTGTGCTTCCTTTGGTTAACAAAATTGTGGTAGAATCGTGAGTTCTTATCTCCTTCCCTGAGCCAGTTAATGTGACTTCTGTTTTTCAAATCCTCCTCCTCAGCTTTAAGGATGTTGTCTAGTTATCATTGGAGATCTTGGTAGAGGTTATGAATGTAACAACACATATAAATTGCATATATATAGGGATGGTATGTGGTATTTAATCGGTATGCACATTAATCATTTAGATATTCACATCACGTGTAACAAATAAATGATAAAGCCAAAATCTGATCATGTCAATTAAATCCCAAAACATAGTAAATTGATGTAGCTCTTACACCACTATAGGAAAATATGTCGACAATGATAGCGACAGAAACAAAATTTTCTAGCCATATTCCCCTTGACCAATGGATTGTGTCAACAAATATGGATTATGAAGGAAGGTTGAAAGGCATATACCTGGTCCTGGAGCAAGTCCAATAACTTATCCTTGAAGCGGAGTGCTTCTTTTGCAAAAAACACTTAGACAGTTGTTAGTGGTGGCCTCCTAGTGTAGCACCATAGGCAGTGGTTGACAACATTCTCCCAGTGGGTGGCAAAGGCATCCACACCTCTATGTAGTCTACAGGGACTATCGGGAACTCCGCATTGTGTAACCAGAACCAATGGGAAGGAGTTGTCCCTTCGAACATCAACCTGCTAGGGTTTATTGCTATCCCTTGTTGTCTCTCCCTTATTGTCCCCCTCTTTTATGAGTAGGACATTCTCGGGCTCTCTAGTTATGACAACTAGAGAGGACAACAATTGTCAAAGCTTATTATTGTGTCATTAAAAGTCTCGACTACCTCTCTATTTATAGGAGGACCAGGGTCAAGTTCCCAATTCAACTAGGAGTCGAAGAGACGGATTCTCATGAATTTTCTGGAAGTTGTGAACCTTGAAATGATCAATTGACACATGAACTGATTGGTTCACATGTGAACCAATTGGTTAAACTCTTAAATCGTTTGGTTCACTTGCTTCAATCACATTGGCTTTCAATGTTCGGTTAATGCACAAACATGACGTCAGCATCAATCCTTGATCTGATCGTATTGATCACTAAACTAGTCATTTTAGACCTTGAATCAGTCAGTTCACTAACTGAACCAGTTGATCCATGTCCCAGTTCAGGCTACATTCAGCCAATATAGTTTAAATTGACCTGACACTTGAATCGATTGGTTCAAAACTTGAACCGGTCAGTTGACAGTCCTATCAGTCAATCATTGTTGTTTATATTGAATGCCTAACACTTTATCAATCAAGTTAAACCATATTCATGAGTAAACTATGATTTCATGTCTATCCTATGTGTTTGACCATATAGGTCCTATATTACATTGGCAGTGAATGTCCATAACCAAGTTATGACATCACAAGCAATGAGTGGTATCTAGCAACACATCATTTCTACCTAAATAATTAGAAAGTTGGAGAACAACTTCAACCTACAATCTGTGATCAGTGATACCATGATCATATAGTTCCTCATTAGTGATAATACAATGAGAACCTTGGTTTGTTGCAAGTTTTGTTTTGACCTGATTTGAGGTGTAGAGGTGTTAATATAGGATACAATGTTTCTAGGGATTAAATGGAATTCAAGGAAAAGCTAGAGAGTGAATTTAGATTTTGATGGTGGGGAAAGAAGTCATTAGCAGATATCCATTCTATCTATAATTGTTGTTGACGATAATGGACGTTACATGGGATAGACGTGGATATTATTCCCATCTAAGTCTCATTTAAGTAGATCAAGATAACCCAACATTAACTATAATAAGACATATACCTCATTAATTTCATAATTTTATCTCTTCAAGTTTAACTCCAATTGTATGAGATTTTGACCATCAGTTGGCATCATATTCTAATAGTATATAAAAATATTGGTTCTTCACTTAATGTATCCAGTTTAGTCTATCAAATTTTATTTTATGAATCACTAAAACACTAATATATAATATTTTAAACAATATTTTTAATTAATTCCAAAGTCTTTACGATTCAAATCTAGAGTTCTTGATCCATGCAAGGTCCTTCCAAAATATTTGGGCTTAAGTATTTTTAATAGTAATAAGTGGTACCACAATTGTTCATGGTTATAAATTGAGGGAGTATATTATAAATATTATACAAGTTAGGGAAAGGAATTGATTTATACACAAGGAACTAAAAGAGACTGTTAAGTACTACATAACATGAAAATTTGTCAAATTAACTGAATGACACATGAAATGGATGGATATTTTGTGAATGAAATCAAGTTAGGGAAGATAATGAATTATCAATTAAAATAGATTCAGTACCTAGAATTTGGTATGTTATATAGTTCCTCATTGTCCTACTTGAGTTTGAAAAGGTACATCTTACTAACCTTGAATCCCATGAGATAGGAACAAGATCACAGTGACAAACTCAACCTTTGAACCTCACGAATGGATCCACAATATTACCCACTATTGGTACCACAAAACCCATGAGAAACATGTGCTCAAGAATTCCCTAGCATGTAGATCTCCAACATGTCCATGAGTAATGTGGATACCAAAGATCACGACAAATAAGTGCATGGTGAAAACCAATGCATAAACACATCACCATTATTCTTGAAGCATAAAACCAAAGTCAAAAGAGACTAGAATGGGACAAAAGTGATGTTGATATGGGGATCTTATCACAATCAGTCAACTATCTTAGAGGAGAAGAGGAAAAGTAGATTTTGGCATTCACCATACAAAAAAACAACATTCATCATACAATGAAACAAGTCAGCAATGGGCCATGCTCTAGGAGTCTCCTAAAACGTGATAGAGTCTTCTTCAAGTTGTGAGGATGTCTCGAGCTCCATGCCTAAGACCGACGAGTCTTTGAACCATAGGTTGGTGAGAAGGTTGGAAGGGAATACATAACCACCAAATATAGGGGATGATTGTGAGTGAGAGCATGGTGTAGGAGAGAGCAATCATATTTTCTAGTTGTGTGTACACAAAACTTAATTGGGGCAATAGCTGAGGGAAGTGGATTTTTTTAAGGATGTACAGGAAGGGTTCCTAAGAAAATTGGCAAGAGGGAGACGTTGCTTAGGATTCATATATGCCTATGATTGTGGCATACATATGTTTTTCTCATGCATGTGATTTCTAGTACTAGTGGCTAAGAGCACATGGTGTGGGGTTTTGGGTGTTCTTATCTCCATGGGGGATAGGGGACAAAAAAAAGATTAATGGTTCAAAATATAAAGAGGAAAGTGTGTGTTAAAGGATTGTGAGTACAATTTCAAAATGAAACAAAGTAGATTGATATTAAAGATGAGTTGATCACCAACAGATTCAATTGGAAAAGTCAAAAAATTAGGAAAGGCATGCGACCAATGGATCAATGGCCCAACATGGAAGAGGAGGAAAAAATGTGTGTGACATGGAAACATAGAAGAGTTAGTTTTTTAATTAAGTTAAGAGGTGCTTTGTTCATCCCACCCTCCTCATACAGTACAAATCAATCAAAAATATTCTATTTTCAATCATAACTTGTGGGTAATCATCAATTATAGACCAGATATCAAGAGAATTTAACCACCAAAATAGAAAGTATATTTTAGCCCCCACAAAAGAAGATCCTCATATACATCAAGAAAAACAACTATGTATCCATCCATGATATGACTATATAATGAGTTCCTATTATCTCTAAGACTATGAAACCTATAGGGCACATTTGTAAAAGAGTTGACTCTAAGATCACAATGCCCAATTCCAAGTGTGCACCCCATATGCCTATCTCTTGGGTTACCGTATTCAGGATTTTGTGACAATAGTACCCAACGAGGGAGAAATCCTAACAACTTCTTTAATTTCTTTGACCAGTGATTTAATCATCCATGGACAATATATATTTCCCCAAGTTTAGTTGTGCACCTTCTGGTCATCCATATCAAAAATAGTAATATTTAAGTTATGGTCATTTGCAAGTTTAAGAGCTATAATGCTTCCTTGTAGAAGCACTTCAGCTTGAGTATTTCCATTAACCCAAAACCAGTATGCCTTTTTATGTAGCCATGGAAAATTTTAACATGGCCTGCAGCCCATCTCATCTTTGATCCATTAGGCAACAAAGCTTTTCTCACAACAATATTCAGCTCTAGATTGGCCATGTCTAGTGGATTCCATCTCATCATGCCAATTTTGTGTATCTTCACTCTTGGTACTTCAAAAGTTCCTAGTTCATCAAGAAATAGTGGTTTTTGGGATGATTGGAGGAAATCCAACCCTCGAGATGGTGGCCAAGATAGAAAGAAGTTATGTCAACTTAACAAGAAGACCAACACAAAAGAATACATGAACTACTAGCTCAGATAATGGTGTATCTCTCCCAACAAGCAAGGAATGTGAGGGTTCACCCAGAAAGTTATCTAGAGAAGTAGTAGTAGTCAAAGGCAATGATCACATTGTGAGATGATATTGATGTCACCCCAGTGACAATGATACATGATGTATTGATAGTGGAACATGTCGAGGAACTGGAGCTAGAGGTCAACATGTACACTTGTATTCCATCATTCTCTACATTAGTGGATTTGAAACATCAATATCAGCAACATCAATGGGACAGTAACCATGGAATGACAATAGAACCTGAGACTCCACCATCCTTCCCTACATGCAAATCTATGCATTTACAGTGATCAACAACCTTGGTTGAGTCTATGGTGGAAGATCAACAACCAACTTCTATTTCATATCTGGATAATTTAGATGATGATGATGATGATGATGAATAACCCATGAGGTATACATATCACCACCTCTTTGTTTTTCTATCTCTTCTCATGCCATGATATGTGTTAAACCTTTGAATTATTTGGATGTGTTTCATGAGGAGGATTTAGATCCACATGTTGAGATTATGAAGGGCCTCACTACTGTTGATGTTGATGTTGATTTTATGGTAGACTAGAAGGATGCAGAGGTGCAGAACCATGATGATCATATAGATGAGATGGTTCCTCCTAAGCTAACACCACATCTTCTATATTCATATCTAGGTGATGAGAAGAAGCTAAAGCCATATTGTCCATCTGATTTAGCATGGTTGGAGCACCAATGATAAATTTAGTACATACTACCTTAGCCATAGAAGAAGGTAGTCCACCTCTAGTCTTTGTAGATGTCAAGACCCTTAAGACATCTGATGGGAATCATTCTAATATTGTGCTTATCCCTACAGGTCCACATACAACTAATATAGAACCTATACTTATGAAGGAGCATTGGTGGATACTACTACGTGGATTGTGGGGTGAAAGTCAATACCATTTTAGGCATATGGATATTACCTTTGATCTATGATGGCTATCTAATCATATATTTCACAATGGAGCTCTCATGTTCAAGGTACCAGTCTTTTTCCATATTCCTTTCAGTTGGACCTTGTTCAAGCTTCTAGGGCCACCTAGATAAGCATCAAGGATTTCTTCCCCTCCATCTTGGGTTTAGCATTTGCTCAGGGATAACAAATTTCTAAGCTCAGAGTGGAGCTTGGGCGGTATGCTCTCCCTTCCATCCATACTTATCTATTTTTATATTCTTTATTTTATTTAGCATATTATATTTGCATATATATATATATATATATATATATATATTACTTGCATTTTAGTACCTTAGAAGTGTTCAATTTTTTAGCTATTAGTTCGTGCAATGTTAGTTAAAGACATTATCTAATTGCCTTAGTTTATATTCATGTTTGCATTGTATATAGATTTTTCATACAATGACCCTTGTTTGAAGAAAATTTCCAATGTTAAATATCCTTCTAAAACATCTTAGTGGTCAAAAATCATCCTTTGTAGTCAATGAATATAAACATCATGGTCCCTAGAAAGGATGGAAGGTGTTAGAGGAACTAATAGGGATCAAACACAATGCTCCTGCTACTAATTAGTGTATCATATCTATAAAATTACCATACATCCCTTATCATGTAATAATTTTTTTGTAGTGAAGTAGAGGAACAACAAGATCTGTTTAATCATACAATAAGTTATTACATGATCCAAAACCAATTCTACACTGCTTTTTCCATCTTCGTACCTTCCATCCACCAAAAACAAATAAAAAATATCCATAAAGTGTGACAAATCCTAAGATTGGGGTGGAACACCACTCTTATATCCAAATTTTCTTTTTCCACACTCTATATATGATAAGGGTGTATCATCAGAAATAAAGAAACACTACCACTATGAACAAAAGAGAAAAAGAATTATTCAATGTGTGTATTTGCACAAATAAATACAATCTGAAGATGAATAGAGGAGATATGTGCATTCTTCTTTCCATAACTCCATTCACTCCATTTTCCACCTAGGGTTGTATTACATTCTCCATTTATATCCATTTGACATGTCCTAGTGTTGGATTGTGTGCATACTTGTGACTTTTTAGGATTCCTCTATTTTTCATGAAATCCTTACACGTGTAATATTGGAGATTGTGGTGAGGAAGTAGTGTTGTGAAGCATATTTGGGGATTATGATATGGCAAGTCATGCTCTATGATCTCATGAAGGTGGTAGGTTGGTCATAATAGTGGTAGGGATCCAATCATGATGTGAGTATGAGGCGTGTACATTGGTATAAGGTACTTATTTGGAGAGTGTTTTGAACTTTGTGTTACTCGAGGATGAGCAACGTTAAATCTTAGGGTCATTTAATGAATGTTTATTTGTTATATTTTTTATAGTGCTTTATATTCAGTTTCTCACATTTATACTATATTTCACTTGCTTTAGTTTTTACTAGTTTATGCAATTTATTTGGTATTTAATTAGTTTTTATGTTTAATTTGTAGGTTGAAGCAAGGAAAAGAGGAGAAGTCACAAACTATATATAAATTTTCCAATAAATATGTCAAAACATTGATGAAATTAAAAGAAGATAAGTCATAAAGTCTCTATGAAATTCACATTAAATAAGCCAAAAAAATTAAATCCTTACTATAGTGTACTCACTAATAAAATGGCTCCAAATTTTACATCTGATATTGGAATCGGGAGATTCAAAAGGCATTGGATGTATAATTAAATTATCCACAGAATGAGTAGATTCAGCAACCACTTCCAATCATATGAATGGTCCTTAAGTTGCTCATTTTTTTAGCTCTACAAATCAACAACAAACTGCTCACAATTGTAGGATTATGTCTAATTCATTTGAATGCCCAAGGCATCCAATTAAAACACCAAAGCAACATCCAGCGAAAGCATCTCATTCCATACAACCCCATACGAAAGCCTAGACACCACAGGAAGAGAGAGACAAACATTGACGGCTTGACATGTAGAAGAAGTTTGCCGAAGGATGTGACTAGAGAATGCAATTGTTGTTTTGAGGGTGGTTTTGCATGCCATGGATCTTCTTTTCTACATTGCTACCTTTTCCATGAGCTTTTTCTTCTTTATTTTATCATGTACCTTCAACATGTGTAGAGAGTATTTCATCTTGTACTAAGGCACATAGATTAGTTCCCCAAACACGTATATATGTGTGATTGTACAATGTGAACTGCTACTTATTTGAACTATTAGATTTTTTATTAACTATTTAATGTGTGTTTTATGAATTAGATATCCATCTTGCATGTCTATTGCAATCCTAGCTGTAGAGACCTTGAAACCTAGGATTTGAATACCAATTAGTTATAGTTGAATGTTCATGGAAGGGTGTTTTATTGGATGATTGATTTGGGAGTCGTAGGTAATTAAACCAGAAGCCTATGGGGAAATTTGTCTTTGTGAGATTTTATAATACAAAAAGATAAAGAATTTCCTTGGCCTTAATTTAATCATCATACAAATGAGTTACACAATGTGAGAGAGCAGATACATTCGTACTGATGGTGAAAACTGTCATCCTAATAATTTTATCATTATTACAGATAAATTAGTAAATAAATAAACCATCAACTTCATCTACTCTTCTTAGTCACTTTTTATTTATTAGATTAAAGATACAAATTATTCTTAAAAAGTTGTCCTTTGAGTTAATACTTAGATATATTGTGATAAAACCCGTCTGCATGTTAGATTGATAAAAACCTGGGCATTTATTCTTAAGTATATTTTCCTGCTATGTTAGATTACATTAAAACTTGGGCATTTATTCTGGAGTGAATTTTTTATGTTGTAATCTACTACATCATTTGGATACAACAAGTTCATCTACTTGTTCTAATTAGATAACACTCATAACCACTCGGTAGTAGTTGAGGTAGTTATCTCAGAACTACTTAGTGCATTCTTTGATAAGCCTAGATGACACTAAGGATCAAGGTAGGGTCTAGGTTTGACCTTTGGTCTCCCTAGTACAATTTAAACCCAATTGGATAAATATTTAGTTTACCGATATGTCTTCGGGATATAGTTTTTTATTTAAGTAATTCTTGCATATAATACATACCAATAATAATTTTTTTAGAAACATAAATGGAATATTAGATCATGGAATAAAATACATAAGATTCAAATTGTCTTGTAATGTAAATAATTAATTAAAGAATTATACAGTCTTTTGATGGAATTCAAGTTTGGAGTGTTTAACGTGTTACTTTTGATATGATATATTGACTAAAAGGGGATAAGATCAAAGTTAAGGCTTCGCCAAAATATGGGATAAGAAGGAGCTAGAACGTGGCTTACATAATTACTTTCTTATATGGGAGTTTTATCTAAAAGATTTAAAAAGAAAATAAATAAAAGAGAGACGGAGTCCCAGTCAGACCCAATGTCATATTGAGGATGCAAAGTTTATCCTCTCCATCCGGTCCATGGACATGTCCTTTTGAGATAGAGATCCCAAATTCCCTCTACCTCTCTTTACCTCTCTACACTACATCTTCTGGGAACCCTTCCAGTGTCTTCAAGAAAGCTAAAGGAACCTATCTAGCCCTGATTTTGTGCCATTGTTGTGGAGATTTGGGACTTTCCTAAACTCTAGTTTGGGCCAGATTCCTACTAAAAAGCCATCCAACATCCCCTTACAACCATGCCTACATAAGGCTTAGAAGTGTTTGTTCAAGACCACAACCCATGCCGCAAATCCACACAAAGCTTGAAGAATCCCTAGGACCTTGTCTTCCTCTTAATCCCTTATGAGCGATGGATGGCTCCGGTAAGCCTCTATCTTGTGAGTTAACCCTAAGAGGTATCTTGAGTCTTGGATGGCATGCAACTTCATGAGAGTGTGTGATTTCTCATCTAGTCACTTACCAAATTGACCAGGTAACATATTGATGTCTTTTTGAGCTAGCTTCAAACCCTAGTATACCACAGACAAACCCAGACTCAGTTCTTTCTATCCACACAACTTTTGTCTTGTCTGAGATCCTCTTTAGGTTCAGTGAGAGACCCTAAGGGCCTTATAACTTCACCTAGATCTTTGATACCTTGCAGTGTGATGTCAACACCCCAATTGACTCACCCATGTTCAAGGTCAGGCCTCGTTGCAAGGTAGATGAATGCCAGGACTTTTGTTGGTTCTGCCCTCGAGTGTGTGGATTCCCTATTCATAGTGCCAAGGGAAATTGAGTAATTGCAAGCTCTCTTAAAGGAATATCCATGATGGAGCGTAGTGCTTATGTGGCATCACATTTTTGGCCAGGACAGGCCTCGGTAGATTTAAAACAAATCTTCTTTTGCTAACATGGCACCATGTGATTGGTTCATTAATTTTAAACTTATAAATAATGTAGAAATTAACTTATAACTCAAAATATTAAAAAAAATACCCATCAAATTTATCACAATACGACGTAGAATATGAAAAAAATACTTTCAATGCCTATTTCTAATCCTAGTGAAAAATTAGGTTAATACATGAATATAAGACGACGGATACAAATAAACCCTAAAAATTAAGTTATTTTAATTATTAATGAATGTTGATTGATCTAACATGATAATTAGGGTTTCATAAATCGTAAAAACTAAGGTTTTTACAACTTAAGAAGAGCAACTAGGATCTTTATCCAATAAAGGAAAGTGGTCCATGCACTTTGAACATAAGTATTGGTTGATTATAAGTATGTATGTACAATGAATGTTATGAATGTATTATCTACTGTTTCAATTTTAAAAAGCCAATAAATTTATAGTGAATTGAATGTCATATTTATCAAAATAACCACCGAGGTGGTAGCATTATGGGTTGACTGGGGCTCCCCTACCTAGGAGATCCAGGTTCAAATCCCCTTCCGACTACTTGGGGAGAGTCGTGTGGCCGGTAAACTCTCCCCCAAGTTGGCTGACACAAGCCTTACAGGTGTCCTAGGTTACCAAAAAAACTATCAAAAATGTTTATTGCATCATTTTCCATGCACTTAAGAATACAATTGAGAATAATATCTAAGAGCGAGTTAAGTGTTTTCAAGAGAAAGAGAATAATAAAAGATAATTTACATAAGATCTTCACCTATAGGCTCCTTGGAGCAGCTTAAGGGGCACTTCGGTGCATAAGAGAAGAGGCACTACGGTGCAACACAAGAGGCACTTTACTGCATAAGAGAAGAAGAACTTATGTGGAAACCTAAGGATTCTTATATAGGTCAAGATAAAAGAAACGATTTAAAGGAAATTGTGTGTTTTATTAAATGTTTAACGTTTAAAGTTTATTTTCAGCATACATTTTTTCTTAAAGATATAATATGTTGAACTCCACTTACAAATTTTTTGATGCATGGTTGGGGGCACGATGTCCGTTGACAAGGAGCAAGTGTAAAGGAGTGGAGCAAGGTGATGTGCAAGGAGTAGATCAAGGATTTTCATAAGAAAGGACATGGTGCGGTGCCAACTATAATAGAATGATCCCTTTAGATTTCATTTCAAGCTATGAGAAACATGTATTAATTGAAAATATGAGTTGATGTTATGATTTTGTGAACTAGAATTATATCTTTTTCTTGTGATAATTATATAAACTATATTTGTATGCAATCAATATGATGATTTTGACATCCCCCTTGAAGTGAATGCAAATGTATGCTTATGCTTGTAGCACTTACATCCCCATTATGATTTATCATGATTTCCTTGGTAGCACTTACATCCCCATTATGATGGTAGAAAACATATCTACATGAGGATAGGAAGTCAATGTTAGAATGCATATCCTTTTTCTTGAAAGGTAGGAACCCTACAAGAAATATAAGTTTGGAGATATAATAATGGATATATGTGTTGAGGATAGTAGTTTATCTTGTTTATATTGTTTGTATTAACTCTATCGTAGCTAGTGGCATGTCCACTCTTCTTCTCAATGGTGATGGCTAACTATTTGAGAATTTTAGAGCAAATGCTAAGAGAAAAAGAACTATTATGCATATGCTCTTATTCTTTCTAGCATATGTGTTACGGGACATGTATTCTACTAAGATCTTGAACATTAGCATAATGATTTATCATAGATTTAGATTTGTGTCTGGACAGCATACATCCAGAGGTGCCACCAAGAGAGTTAATACATAAGACCTAAATTGGGTAACTCTAACATACCAGAATTAGAACCCTACCTTAGTAGTTTGACCCTTTTGACTTAGCCAAACAAGTATAATCTAATACATGTAATTAAGCCAATTATGAAATCTAAAATGTGCCACAAGAAGTGTAACATAATAAATCATGCTTAATAATCATATATGACACATATGGAGATGATAAGGATATAATTGGATGCATAATGAACTAATGGACAACTAATGGGCTATATGACATATCTCATCAAAATAAATCCCAAAAGTAAAATCTAAGTTTAAAATTGTGTTCCTTGGGTCCCAATTGCCTTGGGAGTCAAGTTTCACATTATTCACATAATAATTCATTTAATACAAATTGGAAAAGAAGATGTATGTTTTCCCCAAAATATCAAATAAAATAATAAATGAATCCAAAAGAGGAAAATAATCTTAGATTCATAATATACATAATAAATATAGCTTTTGGGTAAATTTTCATCTAATTTGGAGAAAGTTTGCTTAAAAGGTGAAACTAGGAGAGAGAAAGTGTATAGAACCTTCAAAATATTAAATAAATATACAAACAACTCCAATATGTAAAATTGATGGCAAATTTGTATCCAACACATTAAATATGACTTGTGGGTCAAGTTTCATCAAATTTGGATCATCCTAATGTCATTAATGAAGGAGGAAAGAGAAAATAGGTTTTGATTTATTTAACACATTAAACGTTCTCAAAAGGAACATCTAATTTTATATTCATATTCTACATGCTTTAATTAGCCTATATGCAAAATTCCAATTAATTTAGGGTTCGTTTGCACCCTCAAAAGAGGAGAGAGAGAAATAATAATGAATTTAATGCACCACTTTATACGAATTCATTTCCGACTATGATTTCCATATACGATGATGTCACACGGTTTATTTCATCAATTTTATAATGTTTCCAGTTATTTTCTATCACACCTCTGATTCGGTTTGGCTATTTTCATGTGCTTTGTGAGCCACACGATCATGATCTGACGGTGCGAAACTCATCTCCTACCTCAGGTAGGAGAGGGACATAATGTACAGTGCCATCAGGTTTGAGACTCTGAATTTCATGAATTTCTCACTCATCTCTCAACCATTCTTAGAAATATTTTGTTCTTTGTATTTGGGAGGACTTTCCACATATAATGAGCCTGAACATGTGATCTAAAATCATTTTATGTCATTTTGCCCAAATTTGGGGCAAGTTGCTTCTTGGTCGACTTGCTTATTTTAGAGTTCCTCCCAACCACACCTATATAAACCCCTACCCCCTTGATCTTTGGGCACTAAGCAATCTTTTGGTCATTCCAATTTCACTGTAACCTTCCTTTTTTGTGAACACTAGCTTGCGGAGTAGAGCTCGCCGACGGTGAGACTCCCTGCTCTGGTCTTCTTTCTTCCAATTCCCTTCCAGGTATCTCGTTCGGTCGACATCTTGTATTTTCCCTTCCAGGTATCTCGTTCGGTCTAATAATGCAAAATGACAATTTATGAGAGATAATTAGTAGATTATCGGCGAACATACAGTTGCAGATCCGGGTCATCCTCGTGGTTCACCCATGATAATGGACGGAGAGGTAGTTTCCTTCCACGAGTGGATCTGGGACGGGGTGTAAGGGCCTGCAGAATGATTGTAGTCTCGCCATGGGAGGTTGGAGGCTCAGACTATCCTTTTTATTAAATTAATAAAAAGGGGAATAGGTGGTGTGACATGACTCTTGAATGATTTTATAATATCCATCTCGAAATGCTCTAGGAAAACCTATTCCTGAAGAAGATCAGGTATCAAAGATCCTTCGTTCACTTCTTCCAAAATATAAGCCAAAGGTGACAGCCATTGAAGAAGCAAACGACCTCACTCGACTGAAAATGGAGCAACTTATTGGCAACTTAGAAGCTCATGAAGCAACTCTAGAAGAGGAAGAAAGAAGAGCACGTGAACTTCAGCAAGGAAAGAAGAAGGATGTGGCTCTAAAAGCTTCAAAAGCTGTCACACAAGAAAGTGAGGAGTCAAGTGAAGAAGAGGGAGAAGAAGCCTTGATAGTAAATGGTAAGAAATACAAAAGGTTTAAATCTAACAAAATTTCCAGCTCTTCTTCTACCCCTCCTAGGTGCTTGAATGTGGGAAGAAAGGGCATTTCAAGAATGAATGTCCTAAAGCAAAGAAAGGAAAGAAAAGCTCACACAAGAAGAAGGGAGAAAAAGCCTATAAAGCCGCATGGGACGAATCAAGTGACAATGAAAGCGGAGAAGAAACCGTGGATTGTCTAATGGCAAGAGAAGATGATGAAAACTCTCAAGAGGTAAGTCTACTTGATCTTTCTAAAGAAGAGTTAGTCACAAGTATACAAGAAATTCATGATAAGTATGTTGATGTCAAGAAGAAACTAAAGAAGGTTATAAAATCAAATGATGAGCAAATTGCTAAATTAGATAATCTTTCTTATGAAAAGAATAACATTTATCTTGAGAATTTATCTTTAAAAACATCTTTAGATGATTGCACTAGAAAGCTACTCACTCTAGAAACAAATGTTGATCTCCTTTCTAAAGAAAAGACTGACTTGTTAGCTAAACTAAAAGATTTTCAGACTCAACCTATTTTGTGTAACCATCTAGACTATGATAATTTTATAAAAGAAAGAGATTCATTGCTATCTGATTTAGATCAAGCAAGAAAAGATTTATACAAGAAAATGAATGATATTGCTCAGCTGCAAAGAGAACTTCATGAGTTAAGAAGAAAAGATATACTTGATAACATTCTAAGCATTGGTACTATTTTCAACGGAAGAAAAGGTTTAGGATATGCTCCAAAGAAAAATCAACCTAAAAGAACTCAAACTAGGTTTGTACCCAAGAACACAATGGCTAGAAAGAGAAATGAAGTTGACTTTATCACCTGCCATTTTTGTTTACGTCTTGGACACTATTCTTTTTCATGCCCTTATAAAACTAAGGATTCCGAATTAGTTTGGGTCCCAAAACCTCAAACTTAGTAGAGTCAAATAAAATTTAGTTGAGATTTGACCAAAAAGCTCCATCTTGCTATTTATATTGTCTTATCTCAACTAAACAAAAGATTTTATGCTCATTGGTAATTTTCTGCATTATTGTACTAAAACAAAAACTTGTTCGGTCGAAGTATTGTCGACCGAACCATTAATCGGTCGAAGTATTGTCGACCGACCGAATGTCTGTAACATATCAAAATTTACAGCAATTATTTCGGTCGAAAATTGTTCAACCGAGCTACATTTCTGTGTTTTCTGGTTTTGTATTACAGTAATCTTCTCGATCGACAAATTGTCGACCGAGACATATGTCGGTCGAACAATTGTCGACCGACTGGACTTCTGATTCAGAACTTTTATACAAATCTGTATTTAAATGATTCTAACCATATCGGACCATCACATGGGTACCAAAATCTACATTTTAATGCAGGAATGGGTGGTTGACAGTGGATGTTCCAAACATATGACCGGAAACAAGGATGCATTCCAAACTTTTGAAGAAAAGAAAAGTGGAACAGTCACTTTTGGAGACAATGGTAAGGGCAAAATCGTTGGAATAGGTAATGTTGGTACAAACCTCAAAATTAAGAATGTTCTACTTGTTGATGGTTTGCACCATAACTTGATAAGTGTTAGTCAATTATGTGATAGTGGTTATGATGTGTTATTTAACAAAACCTGCTGCAAGTTATTAATAGAAAATACTACAAATGTTGTTTATGAAGGAAATAGAGTTGGAAATCTTTATATTCTTAAACCTAACTCTATGAAATCAGTAGTGGGAAAATGCTTGCTTGCAAATGACAATACCTTACAAATATGGCATAAAAATCTAGGACATGCTAGTTCACATGTTATCAAAAAGTTAGTGAAATATGATCTTGTTCGTGGATTGCCTACTTTATCTTTTGATCAAGTTGAAAACTGTGAACCATGCACAATGGGAAAGCAAACCAAAACATCTTTTAAATCAAAACATGTACTTAGCACCAGTAGATCATTAGAATTAATTCATATGGATTTATTTGGACCAATGAGGACACAATCAATCGGTGGTAAGAGATACTGTTTTGTTATTGTTGATGATTATAGTAGATATACATGGGTACATTTTATTGCAACTAAAGATGATACTATTCATATTTTTATGCAATTTTGTTCCAAGATTGAAAATCTCTTACAAAATAAAATATGTACCATTAGAAGTGATCATGGTGGGGAATTTGCAAATCATACATTTGAAGAGTTTTGTACATCTCAAGGATACACTCATAATTTTTCTGCTCCACGCACCCCACAGCAAAATGGTATAGTTGAAAGGAAAAATCGATCACTACAAGAAATGGCTAGAACTATGATGCTTGAACATAACACACCCAAAACCTTTTGGGCTGAAGCTGTAAACACTGCATGCTATGTGCTAAATAGAGTAACTGTTCACTCTCATTTAAAGAAAACTCCATATGAACTAATACATTCTAAGAAACCTAGAGTTGACTATTTTCATACCTTTGGCTCCACATGCTATATCTTAAATACCAAAGATGATAGAGATAAGTTTGACTCAAAATCACACAAAGCATTCCTTTTGGGATATTCCACCTCTAGCAAAGCTTTTAGAGTATATAACACTATATCTAGAAAAGTTGAGGAATCTATTCATGTTTCTTTTCATGAAGAATTATCACATTCCCATGGGTGAATTTACACATGCTCACTATGGGTGGTTTTTACTCATGTACACTACATTAGTTAATTAGTCATTTACATCATCATGATCGAATAATTTAATGGCATATTTAAGAAATTGAAAACTTTGCAAGTGGGGTCCAAGACCCTAGAATAATTGAAGTGAAATAAACAAGAGTTGTAGAAACTAGTGCGTAGGCTCATGCCTCATTGGGAAGGTAGGGTTGGATAAAAATATGCCCAACTTAGGGTTTAGAATGCACATACCTCACTTGAGTTTTCCTAGAGAAGACTTTTCACCAATTGTGTATGTCTAGTGTCACTTTTGTCCTAGAGTCAAAGTTTCATTGCATAGATTAGGGTTTTGAAATAAGTTAAGTGTTGAAACCCCAATTTTTAGATCTTCTAGGTAAATCCTCAATTTTGGACTTGAAAACTAGGCCAAATGATTTGTTATATTTTTCTAATTAGGAAAACATATTTATTGAGTCAATTTGAAGTTAAAATGAATTATGTATACATTTTAGGGCTTTTTAATTAGACATTTCAGTTTCTTGAAAAAAATTCCTTGAAAACTTAGAAATTAGGTTCTATAAACATTTTTATTGGATAGAGTTTATATTTCTGAATCCATAACATATATTTTTATATTTTTTGATATTCGAGTAATTAGTTATCAATTTTCTAAAATCGACAAATCAAAAATTAGGAAAATGCCATGTGGGCTAAATGTTTTGCGAAAGAGACTGCAACGGAGGGTGGCCCATGCTGACCTGGGCCAATCATGCATGGCCAAGTCATGGGTCCATGCTCGTGTGGCTCAGTCAAATGCAACTAAGCAAGAGGGCGAAAAGAAAGATTTGCCCTTGGGCAAAAAACAAAGATAGAAGGGTGAGCGAGGGTGGAGTCAGGAAATCACCAAATGGTTTCATCCCCAAGCTCATGCCTCACCATGGTCACGAAGCAGGTCAGATGCATTTGGGTGTTTTTGTGAATCAGAATGGAATCATGAGGAATCGGTCTTGAAATGAAGGGAAGAAGGTGGCAAACTCACTTGTGTGGTCAATTCCTATGTTGGTCTCATCGTCAGCCTGAGAATAACGTTGCTAGGTCAGGGTGAAGGTTGAGGTGTTGGTGGATGGGGGAAGAAGCTTTGGCCAAAATTAGTACAGGGTTCGATTACTGGTGCTTTGGAGATGCTATTGGCATAAGTATTTATAGGTGGGGTGGCGACCCTTGGCCTAGACGAATCAGAGGTGAGAAAGCTTTGTGATCCAGCATTGGCATTTTGCACACAGTGCATTTCAGTGCAAGAGCAAGGGCTCATTCAAAACATCAGAATCTCGTGAAGTAGGAGTAAAAGAAATCATCATAAATGGCGGAGAGATGACTAAGAAATGGATCGGGGAAACTAAGCCAGCGAAACAATTCAGTCTTCACAAAATGGCTAGATCTAGGAGACGGCTTTCTGGCCGTTGGATCGAGTTGGATCCCGAATGATCAAATTCTAGCCATAGGATGGCTTGCGTGATAGATATGTAACGTGTGACGTTAAATAAATTCAAAACTTTGGTTTTAATGCATTGAATTAATGAAATCATATTAAATACTATAGTTACACTATGTTCCAACAAATTTAATTCATTTGAGGGGTCAAACAAGGGTCAATTAATCTCAAATTTGAACCATAAGTTAATATTAATGGCTAGATTAATTCTATGCAATTAGATTTCACTTTGAAAAAGCTTTGGCCCTTAATCACCATGTTGGCCATTAATGTATTAATGCATTTTAAAGGGTGAATTAATAAAAAGACATTTCTTAGCAATGTCTAGAGAAGATCCAAGGATAAAGGAGGGAAATTTTGGAGAGAAGAGCATGGTTACTTAAGAGAGAATGAGTTTCTCCTCAATTCTTCTTTAGCCATTACAGCAAGGATCTCCATTCTCTATTCTAGGCACTCGGGAGAGAAGGTCACCAGAGAAAGAGCTTCAAATAGGATGAAACTACCACTCCTAGTTGGGGTTCCATTTCATCCCACTTGTACCTTGAAGATTTTTGTTCTTTTCCTTCTTATACCATGTTCTAGTCTACATTTTACTACTTGCATTTGCCTTCTCTATCCATGGATGAGTAGAGCCTTTTTTCTTGGGCATGGGAGAGTAACTCCCATTTCATAAATTTCTTGAAATATGTTGAATGCTAGTTAATTTCACTATTATAAGGTTAATTGGTGCAACTTTCTTCTTAGATGCTTGGGTGGACACTTTTTATGTGTGATATATGATCATGGTTTGATCTGGGAAGATATGCATAGGAGTAAGGAGGTGTGCCTTAGCAACACTACGTGACCATGAGAGTGGTGGGATGTTGAGGAGAAAGGTTTGTAGTTTGAAATTTAGTATAAGAACAAGAGGGCTATGTAAAATTAGGATTGTTGTGTATTACTGAGAGGTATGTATCGGATGCAAACCTCCTTTGTCTTATGTCTAGCATAGCTAAATTTGTATTTCATATTGTTGTGATGTGGTTATGATATACTATAACTGAGAATCAACTGAAATCTTTTGAATCAAGTAAACTTTGTTTTAGTTAATTCTCTAATTTATTTAGTTTACTAGTATAAAACCAAATCATCCTTTGTAACTGATATAGATCATTAAAAATCAATAATCTTGTGTTTGATTTACCTTTCTCCTTGAATGACCTTGATAATACTACACACACCCGTATACCTATGGGGTAGTGTTTCTATTTATAAATTTAAGACATGTGCATGGTAGATAACAAGTTTTTGGTGTCATCTATGCAGAGCATCGATATATTTTTGTTAGAATAAGAAGTGTTGATTAGTAATCGAGACTACATCACACCCTCATTTGATCACTCCATCATCACCTTTACCATCTGCCATATCTTCCATTGTTTTGCTAGTATTTCTCACTCACTTGTGAATTTGCAAGACTATATGTGGTGTTCAAAATGGGGTCTTCGGCTATTTAGACCTGGAGATTGAACGTACCTTCAGCAATCATACAAGATCAAGGAGGAGTGAAAACTCTTCAAACCTAGAGGACTCACATCCATCATCACCTACATCTTCAGCACCATCGTCACCCGATCACCAAGAGACAATCATGGAAGAACTGTCCTCTTAAGGACTTTACCATTCATGTTACCATAAACATCAATGAGACTATCAATAGCCCAAAGATCGATGAAAGAAAATTTTCAATCAGCCCAGTGATCATGCAAATGACACATCAAAATCATTTTGGAGGGACTCTAATGGATGAATGAACCTTCACATTGTTGAATTCCTTTAGTACTTGAATACTTTCAAAATTAGTGGCATTACTCCTGATGGTATATGCCTACTTTTTTCACATTCTTCTTGAGGTATAGAGTTAAGGCGTGGCTCTCATCACTATCAAGGAATTCCATAAATACATGGGAAGAGTTGCTAAAAGCTTTTTTTTGTCCAAGTATTTTCCTCCAGGCAAGACTAGTTAGCTAAAAAGCCAACTTACTAATTTCTCTCAAAGGGATGGAGAGGCCCTTACGACACATGGAAGAGATTCAATACCTACAACATCTTTGTCCTTAGCATGGTCTCTGCAATTGGCTACTCTCCAAACCTTCTATAATTGGTTGTATTGCAACACTGTGATGTCCATAGATGTTGCATCCAATGGGGATTTGATGAACAAGTCCTAGAAAGAATCATATACAATCATTAAAAATACGGAAATTAACCATTGCCAATGGAGCATTGAAAGAAACAACCAGCCTTCCCCATCCTCTTTTGCTTCCCCGAAGCAAGTCAGCATACATGTTGTTGATGTCATTGATTTGGTTGTAGCCAAGCTAGACTCTCCTACACATAAGTTTGAGAGGTTGAACACTCAAACTTGGAAAAATACAGAACAATACAACATGATAGGAAACTATGAGAACAAACAATGTTATTACCCATACTCTAACTCCTACAATCTGGGCCAGAGGGACCATCCTAATTTTTCTTATTACAACAAAAATTCCCAAAATCCTCAACAACCATAAAGCAAACAAACACAACCCATGGGGAATAGACCCTCTCAAAGAAACAATCCCCTAGGATTCAAAAAAAATGGAAACCAGCATTTTAACCAGCTTTAGTCATATTTGAAACCCAGCTTTGAGTCACTTTTAGAAAATCTAGTTTCATGTCAAATTAAGAAAATGGGGAATTTCACCAACAAGGGAAGCAAATGAAGGACACCATCCAAAAAATTTTGAAAAGGAAGATGGGATCGCCACATACACAAAGATGTTGGAAAATTAGGTTTCTCAATAAGATCTCGCCAATCAACAAACTTCTCGAGGATCTCTTCCAATTCATCCAGAAATGAACCCAAAGGATAAAGGAAAAGTTGTAGCATCCAACTCATTCTCTGGAGCACACTAAAATGACAATAAAAAGTCTCACTCTAGACTCTAAATGTAGGATATTTGTGGGAGTTGACCCCACCAGCAGAATAGATTTGCTATTTATGTTATTTCCTTAAAGAACATTTACTTTTCAAATGAACTTTCCATGGATGAATGTAATAATATAAGCCCTCATAGTTAATATACATATATCATTGTAGGTGAAACTGAATACAAAGAAAAATCAACTTTCTATAGAAATTTTACTTCAACACAACGTGTTGATTAAGTAACAGGGTGTGCCAATCTTAGAAAAATGCACTTAGTGATTGAATTTCAAGTGATATTGCATGTTTCGATGACGACATGGCATGTGTTTGAGGTGTCACACATTCCATAGTTTCTGTAAAACAGAAACATGGTGTGCCACAGAAGCGACACAGAATGTCTAGTGTGAAGAAAAATTCCAAGTGCTCACCTAGAGTAAAACACGTCGTGCTCTAATTTACACATGGTGCATGAGCCAAGCTACAATTCTTTGAAAGTTTCTCTAACCATCAAGCACAATGCGTGCCTTGCTAGACATGATGTGTCCAGAAAGATCTTCATATTTGCATTTTCATCTGGATCTAGACATGTCGTGCATACATTTAGACACGACATATTCCTTAATGGTTTTCATTATAAAGATTTTTAGTAAAGAAAACATGACCTGTCTTTTTCTTGACACAATGTGTTACATTTGATCAGGGAAAAATAAAAAAGAGGCAGCTTTCATATGCAATAATGACACGATGTGTAGTTTGTTGAACACGTGTAAGCAACACTAAAATAGGGTTTACTAACCCTATTTTGACACTTGCCCTTTGGCAAATATCCAACGATCTACACCATGTTCCCCCCTGCCCACACTGTTTCAAGCACATGTGACTCCTTCGTCAACCAACCAACCATATGTGCCACTATCGTTGCTTAAGGAGATTCAACACTAGCCACTGGTCCTTTTCCACTGACAATTCCTTTTTCAAGTCCTCTCTGTTTGTGTATTTCTCCACACATCTCACTACAAAGCTTGCCTCTGATTTCGATGTCATGCAGGGTTCTCAGCCGCAAAACTTTCAATCTCTCTCAGTTGGTATTCCCCATCACAAATGAAATTGTTTGGTTGGTCACCATCTCTGAGCTGCCACTACAAAGCCAAGCAGAGAAGAAAGATCCTCGCCTCTACCAGCATTTCACCTCATAAATCAAAGCCAAGCACAACCAATGCTCAAGTTCCGTTAGAATCAAATTGACATGTTATGACCCCATTCAAACTACATCGTGATGCTACTCTTTCTTCTTCACATGCATCACAGCTACACGCTGTGTTTTTTCAAAAACACACCATGTTTTCTATTCCAACACCTTCTTAACTCAACATGGATCCTATCAAGAAAGCATGAAAGTGTCATAGAGGAGAGAGCTTTTATTTAGTCAATTCCTATGTCTCCTCACCTCAATTCAATGTCATGGCTGTAGAAGATGTTGCCTGTCATAAATTGATCACATGTAGGGTTATTCCTACACACTTTTCTTGTGTTGAGACAAGGGATGTATTAGGTTTTCATGAGGAGGTACACATATTTCTTTGTGAGATTGTCCTTCTACATGTCTATTGCAAGGTCAACTTCACATACTTGGGATTGACTTATGAAACTCTAACCACACTAAGAGTGAAAGAAGACCCAAGGAAGTCGGTTGAACCTTTTGGTATTTTACATTTTTGAATTCTTGGTCACGGTTACAAATTCACTTTCAAAAAAAATTGTGATGCATATCAGTGTACTTATCGAGGTAGTATAGTGATGTCTGATACTTTTAGTAATAAGGATTCTAGAGAGAAATAACTAAAGATACAATTCATGGAACCACTTCTACCAGGGCATCACATATCCACATTCCCATCTTCTGCTACATTCATAGACTCCTTAGCACTTGTGTTTTTTCCAGGAAGGAATCACAAGGTGTATGTGGGAAGCATGACTTATATTTCTAAAGGACATGTTACATGACTATAAAGTCAATGTTGGTTAGTACATCCTCCAACATTTCTTTAAAATAAAAAAAGAAAGATCATGTGATATTATGATTGGATGATTAATAATCCACATTGTCCACAAGTTGGATGTAGACTTGACAGGCTTACAAGACATCACTGCGAAGGATAAGGTTGACCTCCAATTTCTGATTTCATCAAGCTTAATTTTTAGGGACCCTAATGATGAAAGAAAGTTCAGACAATATTTCATGGGCATAAAGTGTACATTGAACTTCTAAATATAGAGGGAATCACTTTGACAAATCCTAACAATTAGAAATTCACTTTTGATGATGAGGATGATTTTGGAGGTGGGCCTAAGACTTCCGCTATAGTCGAGTCATTTGCACCTCCTCCTCCTTCTATTGCCACACAGATTGAGTACACTTGGGTGATGCCAGATGTGAGACATCTCTACGGGTATGTCCAACACCATTTCCACCAACAACACACCTGCTTGGACAAGCTCAGCTAGTTTTACACAAATATGCACTTCATGATTTAGAGGATGGATATATGGCACATCACCCAGGGCCACTACACCATGCCAACTCTGCATCCACCACCGTCACAGGAGCCTTCATTCCTTGAAATTTCAAATGACAACACTTTGGGGTAGCATTTTTTGGTGGTTGATGAGGGCACTGGTCCCTCATTCTTAATTTCTCCACGTTAGGTATTGGGTTGAAAACCACTTAAGTTTGAAATATGCAGTGCAGACACTGCAAATTTCAAACTTAGAGGGGAAGCAACATGTTGGTACTTTGGTTTTAGTTTTTTTTTGCATTTCTTTTCCTTATTTTTTTTGTTTTAGACATTGGTAAATCTAGTGTTTTCTAAGGCTTGTTCTCTTTATTGGATTGATTTCCCTATATGCCAAATTGTTCGTCCCATATTGTTTTTGAGAAATATTAGTTGAAGAAAAATTCCATAAGCCTTGCATCAATTAAATGAAATATGTTGTCAACCACATTCACTTCATTTTGATTACTTGTTGTTAGCATGCATGTCATCTTTCACACTCTTGATTATTTTTACATGTAATTGCTTAATCTTTTTGGATTAGCTAGCAATACCACAACATTTCTTAGCACTCTAGATGTCCTTGTCAAATTATTAGTGCATTTTCAACCACCGTATCAATAATAATTTATTTAAATGAGTGTGAAATCTAGTTGATCATGCAATCCAGTTAACTCTTTTATGCTTGGGAAATAAAACTTCTAGTTTAAGGCCATGTAGTTCTCAAGAGGAACCTTGTTCACTTTTGATCATTTTGTCTATTTCTTTAAAAGTTTCACATATGTTTCCCACATAAGATGGCTAAAAATCCCACATATCATGCTATCTTAGTGTAAATCCAATCTGGCTACTATGGTTAGGTGTCACATCATTAAGAGGGCAAATTAACCCCAACCAACATTCTAAGTGTGCATACGTCTATTTTAGTTGCCTAGTGTCAGAAATCATTCTTAATTGTCTTATTCTTATTTTTAAATCAAATAGAACATTGTTGGATTGTTTATGTTAACTCAGATTTCACCTTTTATATCTGTTATAATTGAGAGAGTTAAGTTGCATAATCACTGATTGCTTGACTTGGTTATATAAGTTCTACTTATGTGATTTGATTGACTCTTCCAATTAGATTTTTGCCACATTTTCTAAACTAGACATCCATCTTGGATGTTTGAGTTGAACTCATGGCTAATAGCACAAACATGTTAATTATGGTTGGATTGGCTTGATACACTTCTTTCATTTCATTTGATTGATACATGTGCTTGACACTTTCTTCAATTGTTTTCCATGTTCTTTTTGTTTGAGCACAATAAATGGCTTAAGATTAGGGGGATTTGATGTGCATGATTTATATAGTCTTTTTGCCTACTCTTGCATGCATTTTTAATCCATTTTCTGTCTCAAACTACCTCTAATCATGCTAGATTTCCCATTTTGTTGTTATCTTTACTTGTTCCATGGTTTTGATCGTAGGTACAATATTTTAACGACAAGATGGGGATAATTTAATCATAATTCAACCTTATTTATATTTCCTAAGATATTCCCCAACTTTGAAGATATTGTTGAAGATTCTACATACATCTCATGTGGTTTAACCAACATGGCGTGTCAATAGTAGGAAAAAGCACAGTTTCACTTAGTACACAAACATATCATATTGGTCAACCAATATTTTGTGTCCCCTCATTATAGAAAATGGTCGAGTTCCCTAGCTTGCAGCAACACAGCGTGTTGGCCAACTAACAAGGTGTGTCTCCTTAATCCAGAAGATGTCAAGGATCCTTGTAAAGCATTAACACATTGTCACAGTACGTATACACGTTGTGTTCACTCACTCCAAAACTACCCATATTTTCCTGACTTCTAGAAACACGGTGTGTTGGTCATCTAACACATCGTATCATCTTCAATCATACTAGTTATGCATCAGTTATCCCAACTAGCATGCCATGTTGGCCAGCCAACACGCCATGTTAACTGCAGTTTTAGTTCAAAATTTAAATAAAATTGTCCCTCGATTTTGAATACAAATACAACTCACTTTGGACGGTTATCACTAGTAATTTGAAGCAAGAGACATCTTGATTAGAGACAAAGATAAAGGAGGGTAATTTTGGAGAGAAGAGCTCGAATACTCGAGAGAGAAACACTCTCTCCCCATTTCTTCTTCAACCATTGCAATAGGGATCTCCATTCCCTGTTCCAACCACTCGGGAGAGAAGGTTTCCAAATAAAGAGCTTCAAAGAGGATGATGTTACCACTGTTAATCTGAATTCCACTTAGTCTCACTTGTACCCTGGAGGTTTTTGTTCTTTTCCTTCTTCTACCATGTTCTGCTCTACATTCTATTGCTTGTTTCTACCTTCTCCAACCATGGATGAGTAGAGTCTTTGTTCTTGGACATGGCAGAGTAACTTCCATATCATAACTTTGTTGAACTAGAATTTTACATTTAGTGATTGTTAATTTCACTATTCTAAGGCTCATCAGTGTAGCTTTCTTCTTAAATGCTTGGCTGGCTACTTTGTATGTTTGTTATATGCTCCTTGTCTGATCTATGAAGAAATGCATAGAAGTAAGGAGGTGTGCCATAGAAACACTACCTTGACCACGAGAGTGGCGGGATGTGTTGAGGAGAAAGGTTAGCAGTTTGAAACTTGGTATAAGCACGGGAGTGCTATATGGAGTTAGGATTGTTCTACACTACCGAGAGGTGTGTATAGCACACAAACCTTCTTTGTGTTGTTTCTAGCATAGCTTATTTTTATACTTCATATTATTGTGATGTGACTGTAAAATCGTGTTCTCAAGACTTCTTAATCAACTCAATTTTTTTGAATCAAGTGGTCTATGTTTTATTTTAATTCGCTATTTTATTTAGCTTACTAGTGTAAAACCAAATCATCCTTTGAAACCAATCTACATTGTTGGAACTCAATACTATTGCATTTAACTTAACTTTCTCATTGGACAACCTCGATAGTACTACATGCACCAATATGCTTGTGGGGTAGTGTTTGAGTTTATAAATTTAAGACTTGCACACACTAGATAGCAAAAATTAAGAGGCACTTCAATGCATAAGAGAAGATGCATTTTGGTGCAACCCAAGAGGCACTTTGGTGCATAAGAGAAGAAGAACTTATGTGCAAGCCTTAGGATACTTATATACATTAAGATAAAAGAAATTATTTAAAAGAAATTGTGAATTTTATTCAATGTTTAATATGTAAAGTTTATTTTTAGTTTACATGTTCTCTTTAAGATATAATAAGTTCAATCCCACTTACAAATTATCTAATGCATGGAAGGGGGTGCTCTGTAGGTAAGGAAAAAGCATTGAGGTGTGGATCTATCTGACATGCAAGGACTAGCTCAAAGACTTTTAGAAGAAAGGACCTGGTGGGGTACCAACTACAATAGAATGATCCCTTTAGATTTCCTTTCAATCTATGATAAACATGTATTGGTACAAAATGTGAGTTAATGTTATGATTTTGAGAATGAGAATTATTATCTTTATCCTATGATGGTTATATAAACTCTATTTCTATGAAATATCATGATTGTGACATCCCCCTTGAAGTGAACGCAAATGTATTTTTCCACTCTATGTTATGAATGCTTTGCAAGTGAGATGGTAAAGTATATATATACATACATATATGTATTATGTGTATATATATATATATATACATATGTGTGTGTGTTTCTATATGTATATATTGTTCTTCTCATCCATTTCTCCACATTCAAGTCTAATATTTAGGATTTTTCAAACGAGTCAAGTGATTCCTCTCTAAATGCTTTCCATATTACTTCATCCTTCCACATTTGGTGACTTGGTTCGTAAATCCATTGATAAAATCAAGAAACAATAATTTTGTACATATAATGTTATAATGTAGAGAACGTGATGTCTGGCGACCTAGCAAGTGACTCTTAAGTGATGGTGCGGCAGCCGCCGGTTTCCTCACAAATAAGAAAAGTTGCTGCTCAAACGGGGAGCTCGGGAGGTTCCACTCACCAACCCTTCGATGGTGGTGATGCTAGGTCATGGGTAGATATTTTCTCAGATAGTGCTATCAATAGAACAATGATGTTGCCTCAATGTGGGAAGGTTGACATTGTTGAAGGGAAGTTGAGATACTCTAAGGAGATTTCGATGAGAAATGTCAAGAAATGGAGTAGAACTTTGGCAGGGTATGTTGTTGGACTGAAGCCACATTAGCAAACTCTTGCTATCCATTTTAAGTCGATATGGAACATCAAAGGAGGATTTGAAATCAAATCTAGTGGAAATGGTATGTTCATTGTTAACTTTGAGCTGGAGGAGGATTTGGAAGGGGTGCTTAAAAGGGGGACCCTGGTTTGTTGTTGGGTGTCCTCTTATAATTGAGAGATGGAGTAGGGTGAACCTCTCCGCATGCTGGATTTTACTGAGTTGCCTGTCTGGGTTTAGATTCATGGTTTACCACTTGAACTTTGGGATGATGAAATATTTGGCATCGTTGGTTATTTTTTGGGAAAGGTGGTTAAAATTGATGATGCTACTTCTTCTATGGAGAGGCTGGAATATGTGATGCTTCAGGTCCTCATCACTCTTGCTCAAAAACTCCCTTCGACTATTCCATTAATGAGTGATGATGGAGTGGAGAATACTTTGTCTCTGGAATATGAGTGTATGCCTAGAAGCTACATACATTGCAAATTGTTTGGGCATGGTGAATAGTCTAGTTCATGGAAGGTACCTAGTTTGAAAAATCAATTGAAGAAGAAGGTGACGACTATCTGGGTAGAAAAATCTAAACTAAATCTACTGCCTCCTGTAGCATTGCATGTTGAAGTTGTTTTGGGTGTTCCTGTTATGGAGGAAGGGGAATGCTTGACTCCTTTTTAGTCTATAAATCAGTATGAAGTTTCAACTCATGTCTTAGTCAATTCGGGTGCTAGTACAAGAGGTGTTATACCACTTAAGCATGCTCCTAAAGAAGCTATAAAGCATGTTCATCTCTCACCAAATCAGTTTTTTGTTTTGAACTTCATAGAGGAAGGGGAAAGGATGGCATTTGAGCAGGTCTTGAATTATGAGAAAAATAAATAAAAAAATGTTGATCCTGTCTAGTCCTCTTTCAATTATGTCTTGGAATGTGAGAGGGACAAAAAAGAAAATCTCGCATGTGAGGGAAGAAATTACTCGATTGTCTCCTGATCTTTGCATTATTATAGAAATAAGATGTAAGGTTGAGAATTTGGATAACTTGGTTAATGCTATATGGAGGGGAGCTTCTTATGTTTCTAATTCAGAAGATTACTCTTAAGTTCATATTGTTATCATGTGGTCTAATCCTTTTATTTCTCTGAGGAAGTTTTTTGACAATGCTCAAGTGATCCACTGTGATGTTAGGGCCTTGAATTACAACTTTTATCTTACGGTTGTCTATTGTGATATTTTGATACTATTAGGACTGATCTGTGGGATTCTCTTCTTAGGATTAAAGGTTTTGTTAATGGAATTGGTGTGCTTTAGGGGACTTTAATGCTGTCAGTTTCTCTTATGAGAGACTGGGAAAAAATCCTCCTACCAATAAGAGTATGGATGAATTTAATAATTGTCTCATTGATATTGGTATGTTGGAAATGACAACACAAGGACCTTTCTTTACTTGGGATAGTAGAAAAGGTAAATGTGTTCCTACTTATTCAAAGATTGATAGGATCCTTTGTAATATGGACTTTCTTAATTGCTTTTCTAGCGATTGGGGTGTTGTTGTTACAAGTATCTTTAGTGATCACAGAATTTTAAAGTTGAATCTTGTTCCTGGTTCTAAAAGAAGATTTCCTTTTCCTTTTATTAATTCTTGGACTCATCATTCTAATTTTCTAAGAATTGTTAGGGAGAATTGGTCAATGGTGGTGGCTGGCCCCCCTATATTTCATGTTTATACTAAACTTAACAAGCTAAAGAACAATCTCATAAGTTGGAATAACAATGTTTATGGAGATGTTAGTAGTAATGTGAGGAGGCTTGAATATGAAGCTAGATGCTTGCAAGAAAATTCTGAAATGGATCCAACTGATATGAGTGTTATATATGACCTTGTTGTAGCTAGGACTAAAGTTTTGAGTGCTCTTGTGCAGGAAGAAGTCTTCTATAAACAAAAATCTAGGGTTCAGTGGCTAAAGGAAGGAGATGATAATACAAGTTTCTTTAATGCTTCTTTGAAGACCAGGCATATTTCTAATAGCATTAATTTTCTCCTTATTGATGATATTGAATGCACTGATCCTATCAATGATCATATTGTTTATCACTTTGAGAATCTCTTTAATTCTAATATGGGTAACCCAGCTTCGTGGAATGAGGCTTGGATTTTTCCTATTTTAAGTGAGGTGCAATCTCAAGAATTGACAAAATGGGTGACTCTTGATGAAATTTACAAGGTTGTTAAGGGTTTTAAAAAGGATAAAAGTCTTGGCCCAGATGGATTTAATGCTCTTTTCTTCTCTAAGACTTGGTATATTGTTGGGTAGGATGTTTGTAAGGTTATTCTCACTTTTTTTGATAACCCTATACTTTTGAAAGAATGTAATAGGACCTTTATTACTCTTGTACCAAAGACTAAGGATGCTATGAGCAGTAAGGACGGGAGGCCTATTTCATTATGCAATGTTGTTTACAAGATCATCTCTAAGGTCCTTACTAATAGATTGCAACTTATTCTTCCCAATGTCATTGATCTTAATCAAGTTGCTTTTGTCAAATGGAGGAAAATAGGGGATGCCATCTTGCTTGCTAATGAGATTCTCAGCACTTTTCCAAACTCCTATGGTATCCCTAAGATGTGCATTAAAGCTGACCTTGCTAAAGCGTATGATATTGTCAACAGAAATTATATTTTGATGGTTATGGGTAAGATGGGTTTCCCTAATTGATGGTTGGAATGGATAAGGGTTTGTTTTGAGACTTCCTCTTTTCAGATCCTTATTAATTTCACTCCTTCTAAACCTTTTGGCTCTTCTAATGGTCTTAAACAAGGAGAACCTTTGGCTCCTTATTTATTTGTGATATCTATGAAAGGTTTCTTGGCCATTATGAACCATGCTAGTTCTAGTAATTCAGTTTGTCCTCTGAGAGCTTCACCGTCTTTGATGTTTCCCATATTTTTTTACAGATAATCTGTTGGTTTTTTCCAAGGCTAATGAACATAATGTTTATGCTATTAAGAAGATCTTTTCTGATTTTGGTGATGTTTCGGGTTTGAACATTAGTAGTCATAAGAGTAGTGTGTTCCTAAGAAAGAGTTGTCATAATTGTAATGTTGTTGATATTTTGGGCATAGGTGTTGAAGATTTTCCTATTAAATATCTGGGAATGCCTCTATTCTCAGGTTGGTTGATGAAAGACATATGCTTCCCTATCATTGACAAAGTTAAGGGAAAACTTAATTCTTGGACGGGTAAACTATTGATGATGGTTGGTAGAGTTGAATTGGTAAATTCAACTCTTGCATCTTATAATCTTTTTTGGTTTTCTACATTCCTTATGTCGATGAGTGTGATCAAGGATCTTGAGAAACATTTTAGAAATTTCCTTTGGAGTCATAGGGATGATGTGAAACATATCCATCTTGTTTCTTGGAGTTAGATTTGCCTTCCTAAGAATGAGGGAGGTTTGGGTATTATACATATTATTGATTGGTCCAATGTTGGTCTTCTTAAAAACATATGGGATATTGCTTCTGAGAAAGAATCTATTTGAGTCAAGTGGATGAATGAAAATTATTTAATTAATAACTCTATTTGGTGTGCCTTTGTAAAAGCTAGCAGTTCTTGGTCATGGAGAAGGTTACTTTCTATGAGATCCTTGTTTTTTTTGTTAGCAAAACCCCTGTTACTTCTTTTTTCTTCTGAAAAACTGTACAAAGCATCTACTGAACAAATTGTTGGGTAGCAAAGAAAATTATAGAGCGAAAAGAAGGGACACTATACCCAAGCTCAGATAGAACATTAGAAAACAAAAAAAGGACTGAAAGAGAAGCAGTCCTCCTGAAAAAAATAAGAGCTACAAGGGTAAAATAGTCAAACAGGAAAGGTCACCCTTGATTCTACTCCAAACCCCTTCAGTAGTAATTGATCTATTATTATGCACATGTGAGTTTCTTTCTTTCCAAGTATTGAAATGTATCAAAAGAAAAACTCTAGCCCTGTCTTCATCAAACCTACTGACTTCAGACCAGCTCGAGCATGAGAGATCAAAATTGAGTTCTTTTAGAACAGCAGAATAGATAAATTAACAAAATTTCACTCGAATATGAGGTGATATGAATCTTCATAAACATTGAAACAAAGGAAACAAATGGAAGCAGTTTGGATACCCATTCTTCTCACATAATCTCATGTGGGTAGTTTATTATGAAACGCCTTCCATGTATGCAAGATACATCGGGGAGGTCCTTTGATTTTCCACAACCACCTAAGGAAAGGAATTTCTTCTACAAAGGAACGTATACTATCCCAAAAGTCTTTCAGTTTAGGCCTATCAGTACCCTTGAAAATAATAGAGTCAGAACCACTTTGAGGAGAAGATTGCACTGCAATAAGGTTTCTAAACTTCAAGTTAAACCTATTATCCACAATCGTCCATGTTGTATTGTTTATGATAGCTCTAGCAGCATAGTCATGGCCTAAGCCAGATTTAAGATAGGAATCCTTTCCAATCAGATCTTCAATGAAAACTTTCTCCTTGATCCAGGGATCCAACCACAACTTGGTATTACTTCCATCACTGATAATGAAGTTTATATCACAAAGAATAGTGGATCTATACTTAAGTACCTTCTGACTCAGCCATTACCAACTGAAGTTTGGAGAGACTGACCAAAAGGTTTGCTTTCTCAAGTATTTCTCGCTTATCCATTTTACCTAAAGAATGTATTTCTTTGAGGCAAGATTACATGCATTCAAGCAAGCTGAAGCAATTGACATATGCTTTGTTTTCCTAATACCCAGACCACCTTCGGCTTTAGGCAAAAAGATCTTATCCTAGGCAATAAGATGAAGATTAGATATATTCTCAGATTTACCCCAAAGGAAGTCACGACAAATCTTGTCAATCTAATTACAGATAGCATCTGGTAGAGGAAGAGATGAGGACCAGTAGATGTTCATTGTAGACAAAGTCGATTTGATTAGCTCACATCTACCTACAAAAGAAAGAGTTCTCATATTCCAACCGTCAAGCTTAGCTTTAACTTTATCAATAAGAGGGAAGCAATCCCGGCTTCTAAGCTTCCCAATGAAAAGTGGAATCCCTGAATACTTTATAGGCAGCATACATTCATTCATATTAAGCATATATAAGATCTGTGATTTTGGGGAACCTCTACTGAAAATGACTGAGCTTTTGTCAGAGTTCAGTTTGAGACCAGAAACTTCACCAAATGATTTGAGAATGGAATTAATAATATTTGCATTTTCAACATTTACTTCAGAGAACTCCATAAGGTCATCTTCGAAGATAATGTGGGACACAGAAAGATTTTCTAAAGCCTTAATAGGATTGAGCTTCTTGCATAAGACAGCTTCATTCAACATTTTAGACAAGCCTTGCATTATAATAACAAATAAATATGGAGCTATGGGATCCCCCTACCTGATCCCATTAGAAGGTTTAAACTTGACACCTGGATCTCCATTAATCAATACTTGATACAAGGTAGAGATGAAAAATTCATGAATCCAACTGATCCAAGTAAGAGGAAATCCCATTTTATAGAGGATAGAGAATAAGTAGCTCCATTGAACAGAATCATAAGATTTAGACAAGTCAATTTTAAGGAACGTATTGTTCTTAGAATTGATTTTGTTAAAGTCATGAATAAGCTCATTGGATAGCATGATAGCATCCTTGATACTTCGCCCTTTGCTGAATGCACACTGATTAGGACTGATGATATCAGGAAGAATTAGTTGTAATTTGTTAGCCATGATTTTTTAGATAACCTTGTATAAAAGATTGCAGAGAGAAATTGGCCCCCAGTTCTTAATATCACTACTATATCTTTCTTTAGGAATCAGAGTGATGAAGGTTTTGTTAGCCTCTTGTAGTAACCCACCATTTCTGAAGAACTCCAGGATAGCTTCACTAACATCATATCTAATAATAGACCACGTCTTCTTGAAAAAAAACTGCATTAAATCCATCGGACCCTAGGGCCTTGTCAGGGTTAAGGTTGTCAATAATTTCATCAATCTCAACTTGAGTGATAGGTTTCATGATTATATCCTTATGTTTATAAGAAATTTAGGGTCCTTTCCACTCGCCAATAACCACACCCCCTCTATGATTGTTATTAAAAACTTTTTGTAGAAATCTGAAATGTGGTTCTTTATAACATTTAAATCAATAGTAACTGAATCATCAATAATAAGAGATTGAATACAATTCCTTTGCCTTCTTGTACAAAGAGAAGAGTAGAAAAAATTGGTGTTAGAATCCCCTTATCTGATCCACTACACACAAGACTTTTGTCTCAACATATTTTCCTCTTTCAGGGTTGGTTCTTGAGCTATTTTCTTCAAACCAATCACTATTGAGTTCAAAGATTCATTAGTAGGGTCAGCATCAGCATTCTCCTGAGCAAGAAGAGCTTGACTCCTCTTGTTTCTAGCATCCGAGAAATAATTATGAACATTGGTTTGATTCTAGTGGATCAGTTTCTTTTTGACCAGTTGTAATTTCAATAGACTCTGAACATAGAAAAGCCTTCAATGTTGGTAGACCAAGCACTATTGACAATATCCAAAAAAACTTCTTCATTAGCCCAATTGTTGAGATCCTTGTTGTTAAGTAATGTTTCCTTCAAATTGGGCAATGGTAAGTTCTATTTGTGGAAAGACCCTTGGTGTCCAAATAAGAAGACTTTATATGAACTCTTAGGGCATCAAGTTATGATCAGGCATGGTGGTATGAATGTAAGGAAGGTTGTTGATATCATTCATAATAACCATTGGGTTTTTCCTGATATTCGAGGTGATAGTTTTGATATAAATCCTAAGGATTTGGCTCCTATTAGTGGAGGTGCATATAGTATTCTGTATAAAGGTAAGAACAATATGAAGTTAAGAGAATCTTGGGAACACTGTAAGAAGAGTCTGGAAGATGTTGATTGAGTTGTTTGGCTTTGGAAGGTCAAAATTCCTAAGAAATATCAAATTTTTATGTGGAAGTTTTTCCTTGGTAGAATCCCTACACATGATGTCCTGAAATCTTTTGGTTTTTACATTCCTTATATTTCTTATTTGTGTGGCTATGAGGAAGAGTCTATTGATCATGTATATTTTAAGTGTGACTTTGCAAGGGAGATATGGAGGCTGACTTCAGTAGACTTATTCTAGAACTTGGTGTCTTTTACTAGTGTCCAACATAGCAAAACTGATAAGGCTTTGTGTTGCTTTGTTCTTTATGGAATCTTGATGCAGAGGAATGACAGAAATTTTAATGATACAAGGGCCAGTAGCAAGGATGTCTGGAATATTATCAAAAAAACTTTTAATGATTTTGGTGGCTAGTTCCTTTTGCTTGGCAGTCTTTGTTGCTTCTGTTGGACAATTGTAGAGAGGCTTGTGATCTCGATCATATCTTTCTGGTTTGCTATAAGTTGGGAAGATTATTTTTCCCCTACGAGGAATATTGATTGAATCTCTACTAATGAGTTTTTGGTAACCAAAGCTCTTTCCTTGATGATCTAGCTCGTTGATCAGTTAGCTTTCTGTTGATCTAGCCTGGTGCTTGGTGATGGTTAGTTGGTTGTTTTGATGGAGTGGATGCTCTTCTTATGTTCTTGATGGATGCGCCTATGTTGATCATGATGGCTACTTATTTTGGGTTGTTGGGTTTCCTCTTTGATGGTAGTTTGATGGTTTGGTTCTGTCGAGGCCTGTTCTTGGACTCTCTGGTGGGTCTCTTCTTATGTTGATGGGTTTTATTCTAGTTTAGTTGGAGTTTGGGAAGATCCTTTCTGTTCTGTGATGTTTGGTTGATTCTCTGCTAGTGGGAGCTGATAGCCTAAGTCCTTTCCTTGCAGATGATTTGTTTATCAGTTAGTAGTTTGTTGTTCTAGCATGCAGCTTTCTGTTTGGAAGGTGGAAAGCTTTATTCAAAGCTTGGTATTTCTGTTGTTGTCCTTGTGAGGATGATAGTTCTTACTTTCTAGAGGATATATTTCAAGATGAGGGTTTTTATGGTTGATCTTGGATGCCTTTTCTATAATTTTTGTTGTGTTTCTTTCTCTGATCTGATGTAGGGTTTAGGATTCTTAACCCCTATTCCTTTATTTGGTGGCTCTGTATAGATGCATAGATCTCTTGTTTTCTTTTCTCTGTACAGATGTATAGTTTTAGACTTCTCAATACAAAAAAAATGGAGAGGAGGCACGCTTGCATTAGTAAAAAAAATGATATGATGTAAATAATTGTAACGACAAAAATCATTTGACACAAAACTAAAAATGGTGCCAAAATTGTTGGTGTGAGAACAAAGTCAACAACCTTCCATCATCATAACTCCTTTACTATCTTCATTACTACTACTTTATATGAATGAAGCTATTTATTTTCTTCACATCTAAAGTCATACCATAATGTCTCTAACTTTCAATCTATGAGAGAGGTAGGGCATCCATTACACTGACAACTCCTCCATGATGTTTATTGGGTACAACCACTTGTGTGGACTACTTAAGCCTAGTCATTACTTGCCCTAATAGGGATATAGCACCTCATCATGAAGCACTTGGGAGTCATCCAACCCTTATAGGAAAAGGTTAGGTTTCCTATTATGGAACTATTACTATAATGGTGTATTTGTAAGCCATGAAGGGATTTTTGGGATTTCCTTATCACCATCTAGTTCAACTAGGCAGTTTTATCTTCCTATGATATAGGGGATCAATTACAAACATGTACAAAACTGAAAAGTTCTTGTAAGATGTTGGTTTAGGTGCATTGTACCTTCAATTGATCCTTTATTATCTATGGTACATTCAATATTGATAGTAGAGATGCATCCCTCACACCTCTAAACTAGGGGTACCCATACTTGGTTGTCTCTATTGTTGGAAATGGTTTTGTTTTTGCAATAGTTGTTGTTGTTGCGGAAGATGTCCTTATGGAAAAACTGGGGATGGTCCTCACTGGAGCCATGACACTTAGGTCAAATGTTCCTGACATGGAAATGCTGGTGGAAGATGGGTTTCCACTAGCCTCTCTAATCCATGAGATTCTTCATAGAAAACTTTCTAAGGGATGGTGTTGATTATAGTAGTTTCATCTCAAAGGCCTTTCGTCATCAATATAATTATTTCTATTGTTGTAGTTGTTATTGTGAGTTAGAGCTCGGAAGCTAATGTATTTCTCCACTATAAGTTACTTGTCCACCATCTCCAATAATGTAAACAGATGTTGTGGAACCAAGGCACGCCTTACACTATATTTTAGACCCTCTAGGAAGATGGTATCCAAAAGATCCTCCTCAAGGTTGGTGGCATGACGCTCCAAAAGCATAAGTCTCTACATATAGTTGGAGACATACAAGGAAGTTTTGCCATAGGCTTTAGAACTTATCCTCTTCTTCCTTAGAGCTGTGAAGTGCATATACTTCTTACAAGAAAAAGCACGATAAACTACTCCCATGACATGGCAGATACTTCATTTGTATGGGCAATGTCATTCCACCATACATATGTTGAGCCTTCCAACATGTAGGTGAAAAAGCATACCTTCATATTAGGAGGCCATGCTATTCCCTAGAAGGTCCATTCCACCCAATCACAATGTTTATATACCATGTTCATCTCTTTCATACTCTTGAAATAGTTGCTTTCATCTTTGGTTAGTTTTCCATTATGAAATCCTTTAGCTTGTCAACAGTAAGAGCAGCAATTAGCTTACCCATGATTGTAGTGGTGAGGATCTAGAAAAGTAGAGTCATTTCCTACTCATGAGGGATTCCTAAAAAAGGACAAATTGTAGTGTTAAGGGGAATGTTAGTGATGATTTGGATCCCAGGCGTAACCTGAGAGGTTTGGGTAGCTAATAGAGGATCCAATGTTGATGCCTCATTATGCTAGGATAGAGGCATGGTAAAACATATATAGTACTCTGGCAACTAGGAGGACACGCTTTCCATACCCTTGAAAAGGTGGAGTTCAACTATAAGACAAGCAAACATGACATTTTAAGATAGTCACATTACCAAATGCTATCACTTTGATACCATTCATGTCATGAGTGAGATCTGAGAGGGGATCCACTAATAACTAGTTGAGGAATTAACTCACATTATAATCTAAACAGTCACATAGACATTTTCATAAAAGTGATATGATGCATTTTGAACACTATAATAGATGGTTATCAAGCATAATTTATATAGCATTCACTAAAATAAAATTTAACTGTTGTTGATTAAAAGATTCAACATCTTATCCCACATGGATGGCTTGATAAAAAAAACTACAACTACGCTAAAACTAGGACGAAATGCAAAGGGCAACCTGTCCACCTCAAAATCCTTTACTTCCCTAAACTATATAAGGTCTTTCCTAAAAATCTTCTACATGTTGCTCACTCATTGGTGGTTTTGGGAAACACCACATGTATGTTAGGGATAAACAAAATGCAATGCATCAATATAACTTGGTATTAGCACAATAATCGAGATATTTGGGCAATAGATAAAAAGCATAAGAAAGGTGTTCCCATGCAAAAGGAGAGTATACATAAGTAGAATAGAATAAAAGACCAAGTGATCATCAAGATAATGATTCAATTAGTAAAGGAGTGTAATCAATAATTAAGATATTTTGCCTTTAAAACATTTTATAGTAAAAAATAACAAATATTGAATGCATATTATAATTAAACCTAGAATTATTGAAAGCAAGTCTAGAACATCATCAACCTTGGGACATAGAAGAAAAAATAAAAATCTTAGTGTCCAATTGATAAGCACATTTTATATAGCATTTTCTCATATTTCATTGGTGCTTATTGTCTTATTTATCACCCTTTGACACCAAATTATGCCCATATATGCTATTTTGTTGATTTTTATTCTCCTAGTGGTTTTGATTGTAGGCACCAATACTTTTCCATATCTCCCACTTGGGAAGAATGGATATGTAAACCGGAGAAGAGACATTAGATTTGGTGAATATCGGAGGATATTTGTGTGAAACTGAATAGTGCATGACATCTTCCCATAAAACACAGTGTGTTCCTCATCATCTAAGCACGAGAAAGAGATACAAAAGTGTACGACATTAAAGTGAAATTTTTGGCAAGTAAAAAATTTCCTTTCATCTACTGACCTATAGAGTATGCAATGTAATTCCTAGTTGCACACCATGTAACTTATAATTTCCCCCAACCACGTTCCTGATCAATTAAGTGCACAACATAGAGTCAAGTACACGTCATTTAATTTTTTGTCAGTGACATTAAGAAAAAATGATGTATTGACATCCTATAGATCGAATTGACCCTTGTACAAGGGAGGGATTAAAGACATATAAGGTCAAGGAAGACAGTAGAAGTGTAACAAGAGAGAGAAGGAGGAATCGCACCCTAACAGAGAGTGGAAAGAGAAGCAAGGATGGATCTTCTCCACCATTGTCTTATTCTTTATGCCTTCCTCCAAAAATTGAATATCTTTATCATGTCCATATCACAGTAGGGGGATAGAAGACATCTAGCCAGTGCCCTTCTACCATTAAATCAGGTTTCCAATGGTTACCTAATCATATTTATTCTTTACCTAGCATATATTTCATCCTTCTTTTGGGATATATTTCATCCTTTATTAATCTTATAATATATTCCAGGGATGAACCTACATTATCGTTGCATTATCCTACCATGAGCAAATATACACATGTATTGGGCATATGGAGTAGTCCCCACATTATTACATGTTGAATGATTCATTTAAATGAATGAAGTATTATCTATAATTCTTATTCAACAATGTATATGATCTCAACTACATGTGTTATTCATTGATCACCTATAATACATGTCTTGTGCCTTTCTATGTATGTTGAGGGCATATGCGGATTGGTAGAAAATTTTACTTTGACTTGTTAGTGTAATCTACATGATTTCTTAGGTTAATAGGGGGACTACCAAGAGGTTTAGAACTTTCCTAACTACAAGAGTGTTAGGTGTATAATAGTCAAAGCCAAGTATGTATGAGAATGATGCATGGAGCACTTGCTTTGTTGTAAGAATAATAACACATGTTTATTATATGACCTTTTGACATGAGGTGCATTTTTATGTGAAACCCATTTCCCAAGATCTTTCTCTTGATTTGATAAAACCCATTATCCATATTTTGATTGTACTTTGATTAAATATTTTTCAAATCATGCAAACTACTAATCAGTCTTTAAAAAGACCTAACTTGCTGAAACATTAAAGTACTAGGACTAGTAATGTTCAGTTACTTGTGGAGATGTGCTCTGCTACTTTGATCATGTACACTTCTGTGGTACAATTTGAGTCTTGATTACAAACTTAAAACTCATGCAAAAAGAGAAACACATTTTTTGTGTAATTTCTAGGGAACCAATGGTATTGTTATAGTAGAAATTCTCATAAATAAATGAAACTAGGTCATTCCCATCACCATATTCAGTCATCCATTTTGCAACAAGTTCATTCATTTCTTTCATTCCATATTTATCATGTCCAAATTTATTACTTCATATTCCATCCATATTAATTCACTAGTCAAATTTGTTTGCTTTTGTAGTGGATTGTTCAATCAAGTATGCCACACATGAGGATAAGTATCCCCAAAAGTCCACTCTTTGACCTAAAAATCAATTGCACCTTAAGAAAACACTAAAGATTTGGAAAGTCTCTTCATCCATACAGCGGATTAATTCCATCCAAGAAGAATCAATCTCTAGAGCCGTCTCATAAAGGACTTTACCATCCTTACAACAATAAACATCAATGGGGCAATTACTTTCTCAAAAATTGAGAGAAACATATTTTCTATTAGCCTTCAGATCATGCAAATGTTGTAGAAAAAATGATATGGATGGTCATCCCTTGAAGATACAAACCTCCATATTACCTAATTTTGACAATTACTTGATACACTCAAGATGAATGGCATTCCTACTAATAGAGGGTGCCTAATTTTGTCTCCTTTCACTCTTGATAATAAAGACATGGCTTCATTATTGTCATTTCCTTCTGATTCCATTAGCCTTTAGGATGATTCACTCAAGATTTTTCTAGCAAAATACTACCACGACCAAGACTGATAATTTGAGGAATTAGTTGAACAACTTTGCCCAAAAAGATGGGAAGACCTTGTATTATTCATTGTAGAGAGTTCTTCACTATTTAGTTACAAGCCAATGGTATTTGTATTATATGCATATCATGTGTAGGAGTAGGGGGCATTCATATACTTCATTCCCATCACCAGATGCATCCATGGAGCAATGCAACTATGTTGCAAACAAGCAACTCCATGACATGTTCTCTAACACCTACAACCCAAATGGAAGGACCATATTAGTTTCTCCTACCGCAACAACATGCAAAATAAGAAACAACTCTTGTGTCAAGAACTCAATAATCAATAAAGGAGTGAGGGATATCGAAGTTCCAATAATGGTGGAAACCAAAACTTCAACCAGAAGCAACCACAACCATAACAACATAAATATTATCTAAAATCATTCATGGAAACCTTTGTCTCATCACAGTTAAAGAAAAATGAAGAGCTTGTTTAGCAAGGACTAGCCATGAAAGATGCACTACAACAACTCTACAATAAGGTGGATGGAATAGCTAATCACTCATAGATGTTGGAAGATAAAATTTCTTAGTAAGCACCCACGTCTGTATCAAAGTATATAGTGGGAGCACCAAGCCAACTATAACCAAATCTAATGGAGACACAACCCCCCTCCTAAAGAGCCTATAGATATTGAAGAGTCTAGTATGGACTATAAGTTGGAGGGCCTTTGTGGGATTCGTTTACACTATTTAGATTTTAGTACAACGTAAGGAGTGCGACCCACAAGGGGACCTCTCCCTAACTTTATTTTGAAAATACTCAAGAAATACTTGAAACATTCATTCAAAAAGATTAGATAGGAGTGGATGCTAAAATACTCTTAAAATAATATAGATAAACTAAATGATAAAGTTGTAGCAGTGGAAAAAATAAAATTAGTTAAAACAAGTTCCAAAAAGTTCTAGGTTCAAGTCCACACGGACATAAAAGGAAATGAAATGAAACTAAAACTAAACAAATTGGTTTCAAAGGGGAACCTAGAGATCTCATAAGCCTCCATGGTCTACTACAGAACATGTTCCTCGAACCCAAGATCCCTAAGGGCCAGTTCCTCTACTAAAGGTTCAATTATCTACTCAATACTTGGGGGAAGGGAACATCACCTCATAAAATAGGAAACAAGGGAAAGGTCATTAAATGCTAATTATGTACATATAATTCACAAATTGGTCACTATATTAGTTTATAAGTACAAAAGATATGTCCACAAGGAGGGGCTATATAATATAGGTAAGTTCAAAAGTACTACAACAATAGAAATGAGACATATTAGTTTCAGATAACAATCTTGGAGACTAAAGTGTCTTTCAATAACAATTATCCATAATTTAAAATTTTACAATAAGCTTTGCATGCATAAAAATGTATACTAAATATACCTAAAATAGGACCATAACACCTAGGATTGTGGCCTAAAAATAAGGGTGGAAACGCACACTCCCATGGAATATGCACTCACTTTATAAGTATGGTTGTACATAAGTACCACTATTCTAGATACTCAACTCAAAACATGTAGCATGCTTAAATAGAAAAACAAGAATAGCTTTTTAGTCAATATAGCCTAAAAAGGCAATCATGGTAGGAGGGGTCCAATGACCCAATATAAAAGAGTAATCGATATTCATAGGAATATATGACTTCAAATTAGGATACACGAATGTTCGAAAATTGATTATCAAGGAGAAAGAATAATCCAAGAGATGCCTAATTACAAGAATTTAGGTATTAGATAAATAATACCCACAATAAGAAAAAGAATGTACATACCTTAAGGGCAGACCTATTTATTCCACAATACTTATTAAGATTAGGGCCAAGGCCCTTCACAACCTAATATTAATATTTATGCATGAATTAATATTGATCTCATTTATTCATTAGTTAGAAAGTGACCCTAATATAATTTGAAAATCATGTTACCCCATGAAATGTGTCATATTTTTGTGATTCCAAGAATATACTTATATGTATTTTTTGGACAATCTAATAATTAATTGTGAATTTTACAATTAAAAACCATTTTATTAAATGAAAAATATATGGGGATAGGACCTAATTTCTCCCACATGACATTCAAATAACACCAGTGTTACATTGCCATTGTAATAGCACACTGCTATTGTAAATTCTGGTAAAATTTGGGTCAGCACGGGCTAAAAGAGAATAATAATCCTTGTTGGTATAACTGGCAAACACCATAGCCGCCCCAGCAAACTCAGTGTTGGGAGCAAGTTGTTGTGCCATGCCTCCTTGAGACTGGAAAATCTATCCACTGGCTCCACTACACAATATAGGACTCAAAGAGCACCGGCTCGAGTAGCATCATCGTGAAGGGTAGTACCAGCCTCATGGAAGTGACAGTCTTAGGACAAACTAGTGAAACTGTGGTAGGGGAGAGAGAGAATAACAAAGTGCAAGCAAGTTGGCCTGGAGGTACATAGTGGGGAGCCTTGATGAAGGAAAGCATAGAGAAATATAATCACTATGTAGACAAGTGATCAAGGATCATGGTTAAGCTGAGTGTGCCATCACATAAATCACATAATTGACATTTAAACTTACATCCTTTTTTTGTTACTTTTAGGGTTGTATTTGATAATGAATTAAGCCCAAAATTTTTAGATAGCCTACCTTGAGTATGAGGAACACAAATATGACCTTAGACTCACATTTCAAAATTGCGGTAACACATATATCCTATAATACATTAATAATTTAATTAGGGTATTTAGCTCAATCTGTTATCCAATTATAGTGAATCCTTTTATGTTCTCCACCAATATCTTTCTCTGAGATCCTAGGGGTATGTTAGAGTATACTACTAGAGTCAAACCCACTATTTTGTATTATTATCCACTATTCGCCAAAAGATTAAGTTATTAGGGATATGACATGCTAGTATTTCATGTACATTGGATGATAATGGCTTAATAGGGGCATTAGATCACAACCAATTCTAACCTATTCTAAAAGAGGGAAAATGATCCCAAAAAAGTATTTAGTTGAAAAAGGGAACAAGCAAAGAGAAAATAGAGATTGGTACCAAGATATGGATATGTTACAAAATACCACCCCTTAAAAAGGATTTCATCCCTAAAATCTCAAAAAAGAGGGGTGAGTCTGCAGCACACCCTCCTTCAGCTCCCAGGTAGTCTCCTTAAGACCATGATACATTCTAGAAAATCTTCACTAGTTCAATCTCTCAATTCTTTATTTGTTATATTCTATAGTCTTAGATCTTCACTGAGAACTTTGTTGGTTATTTTGACTAACGAGTTTCAATCCAAACAAGGATAGTTTACCCAACTTAACCAATCTCTGTAAGTATACGGAGGTAGTATAGTCGAGGTCGAACAAAAGGAGCTTAGGCAATTAATTGAGCACAACAACACTAAATTTCGACAATCTAGATCAGTTTAAAAGAGATGTTGAAGCTTATCTAATTGCAGAAAATTCAGATTAAAACAAACAACGAAAAGATTACTAGAAAAGGTTTAGATTCAGATATTAATGGATCTTGGACATTAGAATTTCTCTCACATATCATAGCATATCATAGGAACGTGATAATTCAAACACACATAAACCCTTGTTAAAGGAAAAGTTGTGTTACACTTCACCTCCCGATGCAAGTGCAACGATCGCAACTCAAAGATGCACTCTTGTGCATAAATTTCATTTTTTATCACAACCTATTCCTCAAATCATTTCTCTCCACTCCTGTGGTAGAGAAAGAGTTACCAATAAGGGTACCTCCATAAATTCCTACCTATCTTCTCAGATCAAGCAAGAATGCAGAAAACATGCATATAAAGTGGCAAGCAATACATGCAAGAGATAACTTGTTCCATACCTGATATGACATGAGAGCTACTCTCCCATGCCCAAGAAAAAGAGAATTACTCGTTCATAACCATGCCTTGCAGATTTGTTACAGAAAATTCAGTTCTAAACATGATCTAAAGGAGGAAAAACAAAGAGATCTGAAGTTGTAACCATAAGAAGGAGGAATTCCGACTTGGGGTGAAATTCTCCTTCTTTAGCTACTCCAAAACGGACTAGCTCATTTCCCAAAAAGTTGCACGGAGTTGGGGAAGCTCGGTTGCACCTTGGAGAAGACAATGGAGAAGAAGAGAAGAAGAAATGGCTTCTTTTTGCAAGAAACCACCTTATATCTATCCCAAAATTTCCCTCCTCTGTTTCCTCTGGCTTGGGACGAGAAAAACCTTCCAAAATGACCCAACATAATTGCCCCTTAAGTTCCCTCCTTCATTTAAACACAAACTCGTATTTTTTGAATTTCTAAAACTGCTAGGTGCACGTCGTGCATTCTGTGTGCACGCCGTGGACCAATACTGACGGGTTGCTCCAGGTTGAACTACGCACGGCATGCGCATAAGCAATGCATGCCGTGTGACTTTCCAGAAGTTTTCTTGGTTGCTTGACGCTCCAGGTGCACGCCGTGCACATGCTTTTCTATACATTTTTGGAAACTCGCACGCCGTGTTCGAGGCCCGAACACGCCGTGTTTGAGGCCCGAACACGCCGTGCATTCTACTGTCTGGGTGAAACAAAACTTCTTCTAAAGTGATGCATGTCGTGCATTTGTCCTGCACACCATGCATTCTGCTGTTTTAGCATAATTAAGCTCTAAAATCAGTTCTTTTGGGACATATCTGCAATGCAAGTTATGCGATAAGTAAAGTAACAAAAAGATGGCAAAATTAATATGAAAAGAGGCTAAATAAAATCATAATGAACCAAATTTGTGTGTGATAGCATGTGAAAAGATGATGTAGATATCACACAACAAACTCTTCATAAGACAAATCCTCTTGCAACTTGATAGGCTTGATAGAAAGCACATGAGAGGGATCTTTCACATACTTCTTCAGAATCAACACATGGAACACATTATGAATCTTGTCATAGGTGAGAGGAAGAGCTAGTATATAAGCTCACTTCCCAACCTTATACAATATCTCATTTAATCCCACATATCAAGGCTCAACTTGCCTTTTACCTTTGACTTTGCTATGGATCAGATCATTTTTATCTTCAAAAACACATAATCACCAACTAAGCAGTTCATATCTGATCTCTTCTTATCATCATGCACCTTCTATTGATCATGGACAACCTTAATCCGTTATTAATCAAATAAATCTTATTGGTCATCATCTCCATGTAATCACTATTCATTAGAGCACATTCTCCCACATCATCCTTGTAAGGACCCTGACCTTCATTTAGGGCTTACCATGTTTGCTTTGCTTAACCTTGGTGGTTTGATGCTTGCTAATCACCTTTAGTGGTGATTAGGGTTTGGTTGTGCTTTGTTGAGAGTTGGAGGGGCTACTTGCAAATAACCCAAGTCTAGGGTTTTGTGAGCAAGTTTGCCACCTTGTGAGGTGTTCCTCCCTCTCTTTGCTTCCTCTAGGGTTGAGAGGAAGGCTTGGGCTCGTTGCTTGAGTTCTTTGGGCCTTGGTTGAGCTTGTTTGGGCCTTGAGGTGCCTTGTTTTGGCTTGGTTGAGCCTTGTGTCGCCCAAGAGGTGAGTGTATCGGCCTAGGAGTGTTTGTGTCGACCAAGTTGAGTGTGTGTAGACCAAGAGGTGAGTGTATCGGCCTAGGAGTGTTTGTGTCGACCAAGTTGAGTGTGTGTAGCCCAAGGAGCAACATGTTGTGTCGCCCATGGTACATGTGCTTTGTGTCGCCCATGGTGCTTGATCCAACCTTGACCTTGTTTGGTGGACACTTGGAGCATACCTTGGACAAGTGTATAAGGCTTGCTAGAGTGGTGGCTTGAGCTCTAGGACAAGTGTCCTTTGGGTGGACGACACCTAGCTTGGATCTACCTTGTTTTCTCCTCCTTTTCCTTCTATATAGGTGGTTCTTTTCCTTGCTTTGAGTTCCTTTGATCCTTTAGTTTCCTTCTCCACCTTGAGTGCACCACACTCCCTCCTTTCCTTTCTTGTGTCGGCCGACACCCCCCTTGAAGGAGCAGAGGTGGTTGACATCCCTTGAAGCTTGGAGCTCTTCTTCTTCCTTGGAGCTTGGATCTTAAGGCGGGTTGCATAATTTCTAACCCTAACTCCATTATCTCTTGCTATGATCTTGTTTACATGTTAGTAGCTTAGTTTCTTTCTTAGCTTTCATGTTGGCCGATTCTTGTGATCTAGGGTTTTGAGCACCTTGTGTTTGAGGAAGAACATGACCTTGTTAGACGATATCTCTTGTCTTAGTGTGTTGGGTGGCATGTTTGCTCTTGTGTTGAGCGATAGACCTAGATGAGATGTGTGTTGGCCGACAGGCCTTGTTGGGCGATAGGTTGAGGTGTCGGGCGACACCCCTGGCTCTTGTGACGGGCGTCACAACCCCTTGCTTTGCTTGGTGTCAGCCGTTAAGGCCTTGACCATGTTGTGGCACATTTTGTGGATATGCTCTCTCTTTCTCTCTCCTGGTTGTTAGTGTTTGGTGGTGACCTGGTCGAGATAGGCTTTGTAGCAGGCGTTGTTGTGTGGTGTGTGACGGGCGTTACACCCCTTGTGTCAGCCGATAGGCTGATGGTAACGGGCGTTGCCCGATATGGGAGGGATGCCCGGCACCCCACTCCTGACGCGCGTTGCTCCCTCTCTTTGAGACGTGGTGTCATGCAACGCAGCGTTGCTGCTTATATACCTATCGTTATAAGTTGAGTATGGGTGAAGGCAGGTGGCCGTTATCCCCCCCCCCTCTTTTTGTGAGGGTTGTGGTGATCTATAGTGAGGGCTCTTGTTATCTTTTGTGACGAATCCTCGTATCATGAAAACAACTAGTTGTATATATGTCCATGCTTCCAAACAATGGTGACTCCTTTCTAATAGTAATGATAATGATGATACTAATAGTAATCATAATGATGATACTAATAGTAATGATAATGATGATGCTAATAGTAATGATAATGATGATGATAGTAGTAATGATAATGATAATGGTAGTGGTAATGATAACGTTTACTCTGTATATCCCACATGACTACATACGTGAAGTAATCCTCCTTGATTATTTATATAATACTGAGATGAGGATAAGCATAGATAGAGTTTGCTTAATGAGGTGCTTTATACACTTGATCACCAGATAATGTAAGATTGATAAGTATAGCATCTCAAATGTCGTCTCATAATAGTAAGCATAGTCCTTATGTTGAAACTATGATTATTGAGTATACTAACCATGCAGGTGATGATTAGCCATGAAAAGGCTATGAGAAATACGTGATGAGTAACATCACTTTGATAATTACTCTTGTTGAAGGGGTTACATGTATGATGTGTTTGTCCCATGATGATGATGTGAGCCTTGGAGAGACAGTGGCAATACATGATGAGGGATTGAGATTCCATGGTATGTGATGATCCTTGAGATGGATCTAGATTGATTGGCAAAAGGCCAAGTGATAGCATGTGATGTGGATCCTTGTAATGGATCAGTATGATGAGGATGGTAGTATAAGCATAATGTTGAGTTTATGTTATTTATTTCCTGTTATAGCTTGCATGAGTATACAACTTGGTTGAATCTTGCAATCCATCTAAAAGATACTAATTAATCACAGTGAATTATATCATGTAGTTTGCCCTGGCCATAGATCCATCATCGTCAGGACTTGGTGATGGTGAAACGGGTTCTCTTGTGGGTTAACCTGGAGCGCATATTTTTGAATATGCGAGGTTTCTCCTAGCCTAAAGTGAGGAGGTAAGAGTGCAACTGCAGTTGTAGACTCCAGGGTACGGTGTTCAGGCCCGTAGCCCAGTTGTGATAAGAGCATGGTGAATAGGCCCATGGCTCAGGATATGTGATATGAGGAGCATGAATGTGTTCATGGCTCAAAGCACGGTGAACAGGCCTGTGGCCCTATTTTACTAGTATCGTGACCTATACCGAGGCGGGCTAGGCAGAGGGTAGCCTAAGGAGCTGACCCTGTGGCTAAAGGCCACTTTAGCATGAGACTGCGGTCCTGCTTTGTTTCTCGTGTAATGACCACGAGGGGTGAGGTCGTGGATTCCGGCTCTTCCATTGACCTTGTATGGCACCGTTTATGGGCTTCGCAGCCAAAGGTTGGATTTGAGCGGTATGGCTCACTTCCTCAGGGCATAATAAAATGTAATCCAGCCATTTAGTAACTACTGCTTAGGACAAATATGAAACATTGGTTGAGGCCTTGTTTATGTAGACATCTTTGTTATATCTTGCAGTTACTACTATATATGTTTCTCAGGTTATGTGGAGATATATCTTAGCTTGATAATCATGTTATGTAGCAAGATATCTTATCTTGTCGATCATGTTCCATTGAGAGATACTTGGTTATATGCCTTTTTTTACAACTAGTAAGCTTGTCGGTAAGAATAGCTTTGCTTTATATAAACTGTTCTTGTTATACCTGTTATCAGATATCTACCGTTATAGCTTTATCTTCTTGAGGTTCTGTAGTTGTGGTGGGGAGTTATGTTTCCCGCTGGGACAATGTTCAATTGTCTCACTCCACTGGTTTACACCCTTTTTAAGTAGCCGAGCTAGATGTGGTGGTGGTCGTGGTGTTGCGGTTGAGCAGATAGATGAGAAGTAGGAGGCAAGCGATGGATATGTTGCTGTTTTGGGATGTTTTGTGATAGAGTCTAGAGTCATCCCTGTACTCTCAGGTCCTTGGCGGTGTTTTGATGTTGTTTCATGATATACATCCGTACATGTTTTTGCATATCCTGCTGTTGGCCGGATGTGGGCCTCTATATGTATGAACAGGTGATGAACTCATGATATGATAGGACAGTTGTTACTCTAAGTTGTGGACATGTATCCAGGCTTGAATGTATGTATATAACATGTTTTCTTACAGGATGAGGACTGGAGTGTAATAGTTTCTTAGTTTATCAGCTTTCCGCAAACGGTTTTAATTAACCCGTGTTTTTGGTAATCTGTGGTTATGGTGATTCTCACACGTTTTCGCATAACACCTCACTGTCTGTGTGATAGTGGGATGTGTTGCCACAAGCTTTGGTATCAGAGCTTTAGGTTCGCTGAGTCTACAGGGATTTAGGACTAGGTCGTCTGTTCTTATGTGTTGTCCAGATTTTCTTACAATCGTCTTCTGCCCTCAGCGGAAGAAAAGTCAAGATGTTTGGAAACCATGTAGAACACTCTGCTAAGTACAACGATGCTGCATCGGTTGATGGAGCAACTGGACAGGCACATGAAGATCGGGTGCCTGAGATCCCCCAACCTAACCCAGCCATTCTTGAACACCCTGCCTATCAACAGCTTATGGGGCAGCTAATGGCTACAATGAATCTCATGGTTGAGCGATTACCAGTGCCTCCTCCATGAGCACAGGTTCCCCATGGAGAAACATCGGGTATTGGGAAGACCTTCGAGCGGCTTCGCTGATTCGGAGCTTCGGATTATGCTGGAACGGTTGATCCAACAGATGCGGATCTGTGGCTGACAAGTCTTGAGAAGGCTTTCTGGATCCTCGACATCCCCGGAGCAGACAAAGTAAAGCATGTTTTCTACCTTTTGAAGGGTACTGTTGGTCACTGGTTGACCATCGAGGAAGAGAAGCGGCCCAGTGAGGTGATCTGTTGGGAGGTTTTCCGGTGCGAGTTCGTCACCAGATACTTTCCGAAGACGTATCTGGATGAAAAGATCAGTCAGTTTGAGAGTTTGCGGCAAGGAACGATGAACGTCACTTAGTACGAGGCCAAGTTCATGAATCTGTTGAGGTTTTGTCCTCACATGGCAGCAGCAGACGAGGAACGGATCAGACGTTTCGAGAAGGGTCTGAGTGCTGAGTTGACAACACCGGTTTCTGTGTTGGAGAACCGGGAGCGGTTTGCGACGTTTGTGGAATCCGTCTAAAGGATCGAATGATCTGTAAGGGAGAAGAGAGAGTCTATGGCTAAGAAAACACATGCTCAGTTCCAGGGTTAGAGGTTTGGTGGCTTTAAGAAGCCCATGTTTTCATCGCCGGCAGTGATGAGAGGTTCTGGTGGACCGTCTCAGTGGTCTCCGGGTAGAGGAAGAGGTTATGTTTCTTCACCATCTAAGGCACAAAGTTTGGCTTCCGTGGCAGTGACAGGGCTATCCAGGCCACAAGTGGATGTTAGGACGTGCTATGCCTGCGGTCAGATAGGGCATGTCAAGTCGAGTTGTCCCTACAGAGATGTTGAGGTGACACAGCAGCCGAGACAGAATCTTCAAGTATCAGATCGACAGCAGCCCAGTGGTAGCAGAGGATGAGGATGCGGTCAAGCGTCTCAAGCTGGATTGTCTATTCAAGAAAGCAGAGGTCGTGGACAGCAAGTAACGGCTCGATTCTATGCTATGAATCAGCCAGAGGCGATAGTCAACCTACGAGTAGTGACAGGTCAGATGGAGTTATGTCATTCTGATATGTCTTCTTCTTGCTTTATATCTGTTCTGGTTGACCCGGGTGCTACACACTCTTTTATCGCCTATAGTATGCTTGAGAACTGTCGTTTATCTGTTAGCTGTAAGAAGGATAGCTTGTTGTTAGAAACCCCTATTGATGGTTCCTCTTTGCTTCAAGAAGAGTGTCCATCTTGTGTCTTGTCTTTCTCGGGACACCGCATTCAAGTGGATCTTATACCACTTGATATGCATGGTTTCGATGTTATCCTTGGGATGGATACCTTAGAGAGGTATAAGGTTGTCTTGGACTGTGGTTCCAAATAGGCAGTGTTTGATGATGGTGGAGAGAAGTGGATCTTCCAGGGAGATAGGAAGATTCTTCCGACGTGTCTAGTATCAGCTCTGGTGGCAGATAGGTTGCTGCGACAAGGATGTGAGGCGTTCTTAGCTCACGTGGTGGATACCGTTGTGGTTGCCAAGGCGAAAGGTCCTAGCCTTGAGGAAGTGTCAGTTGTCCGAGAGTTCGTGGACGTGTTTCCTGAGGAGTTTCCTAGTGTTCCTCCACCCCGAGAGATTGACTTCGAGATCAATCTAGTTCCAGGAACGCAGCCAGTTGCGCAGACACCGTATAGAATGGCTCCAGTTGAGATGGCAGAGCTGAAGAAGCAGTTGCAAGAGTTGCTGGACAAAGGTTTTATCCGACCGAGTACATCGCCTTGGGGTGCTCCAGTATTGTTTGTTAAGAAAAAGGATGGTTCGGTGCGGTTGTGTATAGATTATCGGAAGTTGAACCAGGTCACGATCAAGAATAAGTACATGTTGCCGAGGATAGATGATCTATTTGATCAGTTGCGTGGTGCTATAGTGTTTTTGAAGATCGATCTACGGTCTGGATATCATCATTTGAGGATTAAGGTGGATGACATACCAAAGTCTACTTTCAGGACGAGGTATGGTCACTTTGAGTTCGTGGTTATGCCGTTTGGGCTAACCAATGCACCTGCTGCTTTCATGGACCTAATGAACAGAGTGTTCCGTCTGTTCTTAGATCAGTTTGTCGTAGTCTTCATAGATGACATTTTGATCTATAGTCGGGATAGGCTAGAGCATGAGCAACATCTTCGACGAGAGTTGACTCTTCTTCGTCAACATCAGCTATATGCCAAGTTCAGTAAGTGTGAGTTCTGGTTGGAAGAAGTGACTTTCTTGGGTCATGTGATATCTGCTGAAGGAGTCAAAGTAGATCCGAAGAAGGTGGAATCCATTACGGATTGGGAACAACCGAAGACGCCGACAGAAGTTTGTAGTTTCCTGGGTTTAGTAGGATACTATCGGGGGTTTATCAAGGACTTCATCCTGCCAGAGCCTGGGAAGAGCTACGTGGTTTTCTGTGATGCTTCCAAGAAAGGTTTAGGTTGTGTGCTTATGCAGGAGGATCATTTGGTTTCTTTTGCTTTGCGACAACTTAAGAAACACGAGGAGAACTATCCGACTCATGACTTGGATCTAGCAGCAGTGGTTCATGCGTTAAAGATTTGGAGACACTATCTTTATGGGGAAGTTTGTCAGATCTTTACAGACCATAAGAATCCGAAGTACATCTTTACACAGAAAGAGTTGAACATGCGACAGCGGCGATGGATGGAGTTGATCAACGACTATGACTGCACTATCGAGTATCATCCTGGTAAGGCAAACGTGGTAGTTGATGCGCTGAGCAGAAAGTCTTCTTCTCTTTCTTCAAAAAAGGCACGACTGAGTTCTTTGGTATGCCATAGGCGAGATATGTTTGTCTCCTTGCGGCGGATGAATGTGCATATGGAGGTTTCCTCGTTAGCTGGACTTCTAGCATAGATGCAAGTCAAGCCTACATTAATACATCAGATCAAGGATGCACAACAGACAAATGATGCAGTACAGTTGATCAAATCAGAGTTTGGCAGCAGAAAGTGTGATGGGTTTCATGAGTCTGAGGATGGGCTAGTCTGCTATCGTGGTAGGATGATGGTTCCTGATGTTGATGAGCTGAGGAAGTTGGTGCTTGAGGAAGCACACACATCGATGTACGCTATGCATCCAGGTGTCACCAAGATGTATCATAGTCTGAAGGACTTGTATTGGTGGCCCGGTTTGAAAAAAGATGTAGTTGAGTTCGTGGTGAGATGTGCGGTATGTCAGCAAGTGAAGGCTGAGCATCAGAAGCTGGCAGGTACGTTGCAACCCTTGCTGATACCGCAGTGGAAATGGGATCATATAACTATGGATTTCGTAGTTGGTCTACCCCGGACAACTAGGAATCATGATTCCATTTGGATGATAGTGGACAGATTGACGAAGTCTGCCCATTTTCTACCAGTAAAGATGACGTATACAGCCGAGAAACTCGCTCGAGTATATGTGGATGAGATAGTACGTTTGCATGGTGTGCCAGCAACGATAGTTTCGGACAGAGGTCCTCAATTTACGAGTCATTTTTGGGAACAGTTGCACAAAGCGTTGGGAACGCAGTTGAGATTCAGTACCGCTTTTCACCCACAGGCAGATGGACAGTCTAAAAGGACTATTCAGATTCTGGAAGATCTCCTTCGAGCTTGTGTTTTGCAGTTCCTAGGCAGCTAGGATGTACATCTGAGTTTGATAGAGTTTGCCTACAACAACAGTTATCAGCAGAGCATTAACATGGCTCCCTATGAGGCTTTGTATGGGAGGAAGTGAAGATCTCCTTTATGTTGGTATGAGTTGGGTGAGTATCAGTTGTTGGGTCCTTAGTTAGTACAGCAGATGACAGAAAAGATCAAGGTGATACAAAAACAGTTGAAAGTGGCACAGGACAGGCAGAAGTCTTATACAGACAATCGCCGCCGACCTTTGGAGTTCCAGGTAGGAGACAAAGTATACCTCAAGGTCTCGCCGTGGAAAGGTGTTCTTAGGTTTGGTCGGAAGGGAAAGTTGGCACCCAGGTATATGGGGCCTTACTCAGTCATAGCATGTGTTGGAAGGGTAGCTTATGAAATAGAGTTACCCCCAGAGTTGCACAGGTTACATCCAGTGTTCCATGTCAGTATGCCGAAGAAAAGTCATCCAGATTCAGGAACAGTGATACAGCTAGTTGAGGTTGAGCTGGATGAATATGTGACCTACGAGGAAGGTCCTGTGGCAATCCTTGACAGAAGGGTCAAGAAGCTGAAGAGGAAGGACCTGGTTCTTGTGAAGGTTCTTTGGCAGCGTCCTGGCGTTGAGGAAGCCACGTGGGAGCTTGAGGAAGAGATGAGGAGGAAGTATCCCTTGCTTTTCTCTTCGGATTTTGGGGACAAAATCCCTTAAAGGGGGTTAGATTGTAAGGACCCTGACCTTCATTTAGGGCTTACCCTGTTTGCTTTGCTTAACCTTGGTGGTTTGATGCTTGCTAATCACCTTTAGTGGTGATTAGGGTTTGGTTGTGTTTTGTTGAGAGTTGGAGGGGCTACTTGCAAATAATCCAAGTCTAGGGTTTTGTGAGCAAGTTTGCCACCTTGTGAGGTGTTCCTCCCTCTCTTTGCTTCCTCTAGGGTTGAGAGGAAGGCTTGGGCTTGTTGCTTGAGTTCTTTGGGCCTTGGTTGAGCTTGTTTGGGCCTTGAGGTGCCTTGTTTTGGCTTGGTTGAGCCTTGTATCACCCAAGAGGTGAGTGTATCGGCCTAGGAGTGTTTGTGTTGGCCAAGTTGAGTGTGTCTCGCCCAAGGAGAAACATGTTGTGTCGCCCATGGTGCATGTTCTTTGTGTCGCCCATGGTGCTTGATCTAACCTTGACCTTGTTTGGTGGACACTTGGATCATACCTTGGACAAGTGTATAAGGCTTGCTAGAGTGGTGGCTTGAGCTCTAGGACAAGTGTCCTTTGGGTGGATGACACCTAGCTTGGATCTACCTTGTTTTCTCCTCCCTTTCCTACTATATAGGTGGTTCTTTTCCTTGCTTTGAGTTCCTTTGATCCTTTAGTTTCCTTCTCCACCTTGAGTGCACCACACTCCCTCCTTTCCTTGCTTGTGTCGGCCGACACCCCCCTTGAAGGAGCAGAGGTGGTCGACATCCCTTGAAGCTTGGAGCTCTTCTTCTTCCTTGGAGCTTGGAGCTTAAGGCGGGTTGCATAATTTCTAACCCTAACTCCATTATCTCTTTCTATGATCTTGTTTACATGTTAGTAGCTTAGTTTCTTGCTTATCTTTCATGTTGGCCGATTCTTGTGATCTAGGGTTTTGAGCACCTTGTGTTTGAGGAAGAACATGACCTTGTTAGACGATATCTCTTGTCTTAGTGTGTTGGGAGACATGTTTTCTCTTGTGTTGAGCGATAGACCTAGATGAGGTGTGTGTTGGCCGACAGGCCTTTTTGGGCGATAGGTTGAGGTGTCAGGCGACACCCCTGGCTCTTGTGACGGGCGTCACAACCCCTTGCTTTGCTTGGTGTCGGCCGTTAAGGCCTTAACCATGTTGTGGCACATTTTATGGATATGCTCTTTCTTTCTCTCTCCTGGTTGTTAGTGTTTGGTGGTGACCTGGTCGAGATAGGCTTTGTAGCAGGCGTTGCTGTGTGGTGTGTGACGGGCGTTACACCCCTTGTGTCGGCTGATAGGCTGATGGTAACTGGCGTTGCCCGATATGGGAGGGATGCCCGACACCCCACTCCTGACGCGCATTGCTCCCTCTCTTTGAGACGCGGTGTCGCGCAACGCAGCGTTGCTGCTTATATACCTATCGTTATAAGTTGAGTATGGGTGAAGGCAGGTGGCCGTTATATCCCCCCCCCCTTTTTGTGAGGGTTGTGGTGATCTATAGTGAGGGCTCTTGTTATCTTTTGTGACGGATCCTCGTATCATGAAAACAACTAGTTGTATATATGTCCATGCTTCCAAACAATGATGTGTCCTTGCTAATAGTAATGATAATGATGATACTAATAGTAATCATAATGATGATGATGTGAGCCTTGGAGAGGCAGTGGCAATACATGATGAGGGCTTGAGATTCCATGGTATGTGATGATCCTTAAGATGGATCTAGATTGATTGGCAAAAGGCCAAGTGATAACATGTGATGTGGATCCTTGTAATGGATCAGTATGATGAGGATGGTAGTATAAGCATAATGTTGAGTTTATGTTATTTATTTCCTGTTATAGCTTGCATGATTATACAACTTGGTTGAATCTTGCAATCCATCTAAAAGATACTAATTAATCACAGTGAATTATATCATGTAGTTTTCCCTGGCCATAGATCCATCATCGTCAGGACTTGGTGATGGTGAAACGGGTTCTCTTGCGGGTTAACCCGGAGCGCATATTTTTGAATATGTGAGGTTTCTCCTAGCCTAAAGTGAGGAGGTAAGAGTGCAACTGCGGTTGTAGACTCCAGGGTACGGTGTTCAGGCCCGTAGCCCAGTTGTGATAAGAGCATGGTGAACAGGCCCATGGCTCAGGATATGTGATATGAGGAGCATGAATGTGTTCATGGCTCAGAGCACGGTGAATAGGCCTATGGCCCAGTTTTACTAGCGTCGTGACCTGTACCGAGGCGGGCTAGGCAGAGGGTAGCCTGAGGAGCTGACCCTGTGGCTAAAGGCCACTTTAGCATGAGACTGCGGTCCTGCTTTGTTTCTCGTATACTGACCACGAGGGGTGAGGTCGTGGATTCCGGCTCTTCCATTGACCTTGTATGGCACCGGTTATGGGCTTTGCAGCCGAAGGTTGGATTTGAGCGGTACGACTCACTTCCTCAGGGCATAATAAAACGTAATCCAGCCGTTTAGTAACTACTGCTTAAGACAAATACGAAACATTGGTTGAGGCCTTATTTATGTAGAAATCTCTATTATATCTTGCAGTTACTACTATATATGTTTCTCAGGTTATGTGGCGATATATCTTAGCTTGATAATCATGTTATGTAGCAAGATATCTTATCTTGTTGATCATGTTCTATTGAGAGATACTTGGTTATATGCCTTTTTTTACAACTAGTAAGCTTGTCGGTAAGAATAGCTTTGCTTTATATAAACTGTTCTTGTTATACCTGTTATCAGATATCTACCATTATAGCTTTATCTTCTTGAGGTTATGTAGTTGCGGTGGGGAGTTATGTTTCCCGCTGGGACAATGTTCAATTGTCTCACTCCACTGGTTTACACCCTTTTTAGGTAGCCGAGCTAGACGTGGTGGTGATCGTGGTGTTGCGGTCGAGCAGCTAGACGAGCAGTAGGAGGCAAGCGATGGATATGTTGCTGTTTTGGGATGTTTTTTTATAGAGTCTAGAGTCATCCCTGTACTCTCAGGTCCTTGGCGGTGTTTTGACATTGTTTCACGATATACATCCGTAGATGTTTTTGCATATCCTGCTGTTGGTCGGATGTGGGCCTCTATATGTATGAATAGGTGATGAACTCATGATATGACAGGACAACTGTTACTCTAAGTTGTGGACATGTATCCAGGCTTGAATGTATGTATATAACCTGTTTTCTTGCAGGATGAGGACTGGAATGTAATAGTTTCTCAGTTTATCAGCTTTCCACAAACAATTTTAATTAACCCGTGTTTTTGGTAATCTGTGGTTATGGTGATTCTCACACATTTTCGCGTAACACCTCGCTGTCTGTGTGATAGTGGGATGTGTTGCCACAATCCTAGTGTAGTGGAGAACGATAAGGACAACCATAGAGTGGTTCAAAAGGTAACATATCATTGTTGTCTTGGTATCCACTATTGTAAGCAAGCTCAGCCAATAGAAGATACTTATCCCAAGCACCTCATTAGTCTATCACACAAGCACATCCTCTAGAATCTATAATTTTGTTTTAACTATCATTCAATCTATCTGTGGTAAGTTATGTTGAAACATAGACCAAAACCATATCCTCTAGAATATACTTCCACGAACTTGATGTGACTTTGGATCACGATTGAAAATTACCCCCTTAGGAACTTAATACAGGTGAACAACCTAGTTTGCAGTACAACTTTACCATATCAGGGACTTTATATGTGCTCTTAAATAACAAAAAGTGAGCTGATTTGGTTGGGCGGTCAACAAAAACCAATACTACATTGTACCCATGCTTTGACTTAAGGAAACATGTTACAAATTCAAACAAGATTTTCTCCCGCATCCACTCTAGTATCTCAAGTAGATGAAGAAGACCACTAGGTCACTCATGTTCTATCTTCACCTATTGGCATGTCAAGCACTTTGCAACATATGTGGGGATATACCCCTTCATTTTCCTCTTCCAGGCACCCCATTGTGGGTCATTGTACATCTTTTTTGTACCAATATCCTTGGACCTATGTGCTTCATTTAGAACTCTCTAAATTAGATCAGCAACATGGGGTATCCACAACCTATGGAAAAAGCATACAGAACCATCCACTCTAATAGAAAACCTCTTCCCGGACAACAAGTTCATATCATCAAGCTTAGAACTGCCAACTCCACAACAACAACCTAAGAAATCTAGGTGGGAGTGACATATAGATTGGCCATTTGCACTCTCAACTTCTCTATAGAATAACTATCATCAACATCTGGAATGTTAGGTCTTCATCTCAAGACTTTCTCCAAACTCCTCCGTAATAAACAACAAATATAAGCACAAGAAACATCTTTCTTCATGCCCAGGGCATCAACAACAACATGGTCTTTTACAAGTCAAAATGTGACGGTAAATTCATAATCTTTGACGTGATCCATCCATTGCCTTTGGAATAGGTTCATATCATTTTGTCTCATAAGATAATGCAAGCTTTTATGACTATAAAAGACTTCAAATTATACCACATACAAGTTATGTCTCCATATCATTAGAGCATGAACTATGGCATCTATCTTCACATCATCTGTAGGAAAATTTCCTTTATTTGGATTTAAGTGGAATGGGGGCATAGGTGATCACTTTCCCTTTTTGTATGAGGATACATCTCAACCCTTTCTTAGAATCATCAATGAAGATGACATAGGGTTTATAGTTGACGGGTAGAGAAATCACATGAGAAGAAGTCAAAACTTCAACTCAAATAAGCTATTGTCACACTTAGGATTGCAGATGAACTTTGCATCCTTGTGTGTCGTGTTTGTCATCAAGAGACCCAATTTTGAGAAATTCTACATAAACCCCCAACATTATCCCACAGGGACTAGAAAACTACGTATCTTAGAAGGATTCTTTAAGGACTTTCACTTCATCACGGCCTCAATCTTGATAGGATCAATTGCAATGTGACCCACAGAGATAATATGGCCAAGAAACATCACTTAATTATTCTAGAATTCACACTTCAAGAATTATTCATAGATTTGTGTTCTCATAGAGTCTAGATAATGATCTGCAGAATCTCATAAGGCTAGTCGATAGACTCATAATATATGAGCATGTCATCAATGAACACCTCCATGAAGCTGTCAAGATAGGAGTAGAATACTCGGTTCATTAGGTTCATGAAGGCAGTTGGATCATTATTCATGCCAAAATGCATAACTAGAAACTTGTAATTCCTATATCGATTGCAAAAGGTCATCTTCAGTACATTTTTGTCCTTCACACGCAACTGGTAGTAGCCTCTACATAGATCCATTTTTGAGGAGATAATGGCAACTTCATCTAGTCGAACAAGTTGTCAATGTACATTACAGATAATGATCCTTGGTTGTCACTTGATTCAGTACACCACAGTCCATGCACATCTATAGTGAGTTGTATTTCTTCTTCATGAACAAAATTAGAGCTCCCTGGGAGAGAGACACTAGGGCATACAAACCTCATGTCTATGAGTTCCTATAGCTACTTCTAGAGCTTAGCAAGCTCCACAGGTGCCATACAATAAGGTGGCTTTAAGATGGGAACAATTCCTAGTATGAGTTTGAAAGGAAACTTGACTTCTTGAGTAAGAAGTCTAGGAATCTCATCAGGAAATACATCAAGAAAGTCCTGAACCACATTGATGCCATTCGTCTTTGGCAACATAGAGTTAAGAACAACTAATGCCAGGTAGGATCTACAACCATGTGAGATGAGTTTCTCTACTTTGACTGATGACGTAATAAATTGTAGATCATCATATTTTTAACCAATAATACTTAGATGCCCTCCATTAGGGTGCATCAATATGGCCTTCTTCTCTCCATAGAATAGAGCCACATAAAAATTCTTTATCCAGTCCATCCCCAGGATAATAATGAACATCGTCATGATGAGGATGATTAAGTTCAACTAAAACATGTTTCCAGATATACATAGGTCAATAAGAGGGGTTTTCATATATGTAGAAAGCACCTTATCATTAGGATTCTGGAACTCTAAGATATGGTCCATATATACAAATTCTATTTCTAACATTATATCAGTTCAGAAGCTATGAAGGTATTAGATGATCTAGAACTGATTAAGGTATTAATAGGTTTCTGAAGTAAATCCATGGTACCTTCAATAACCACATTATCATTAGTGTCCTCCACAACATCCATGACAATGACACATGATGCACACCTCTCAATAGGTGGGTAATGTACCTGTCGATTGTTATTGTTATTTCTTAGGGGGTTTTGTGGACATTGTGGTTGTGACTATTGATGAGCTCATGATTGATGTGGTCTTGTAGCCTTCTAAAGTTGGAGACACTAAGGAATGATATGCCCAGTCTGGCCACGCTCATGGAATGTCAAGTGCCAAACATCTGGTCGAGCTGCAAGTTGTATGGTAGGGAACCTACCAGGAGGATGGTGACACAGAAAAAAAGTTACACTCTTTGTGACAATAATCATTGAATATCCATTACATGTTGGGACTATGTGTTGATGGCTAAAAACTAGAACAAGCTTCCATAGTGAGTGCCTTATCCATCATCTACTGAAAGGGGAGGGTAGTTATAGGACTAACGCTCATATGACATGGTGGCTCATCCCCTCTAAGAAAAGTGTAGCATGATGATCATATCCCCATCCTATAACATAGGAGTCCAACAATAGAACTTTTGAACATATATAGAGACACTCAAAGACCCCTGCTTCAAGATATTCAATTTCCCCTCCTTCTTCATCGTAGCGGCGGAGCAAACATACTTATTGCAGAATAGTGTAAGAAACTATTTCCAAGTCATACAAGATGTGTCACAAGTGAGGCTAACACTATTCCACAAAACCCGTGTTGTCCCGTCCAAAATATATGTTGTATAGCGGACCTTCTAGTCAGGAGGGAACACCATGACCTTGAAGGTACACTCAACAGACAACACCCAGTGATCAACCTTGTCCACCATCTCAATCTCTCCTTTACCCTTGAATTAGGGAGGATGCATTTTGATTAACTTCGTCATAAAGTACTCCTTGGGCTTCTTAGCAACATGAATGGTATTGACTTACCCCATGATCATAGTAGTTGTAATTTGGAATAGGAAGCGTAACACTTTCTCCAATGTGAATCTAGGTGGAGGAGGAATCTCTATAATGGGAGTGACACATTGAGGACATGCTAGGCCCAAGAGGTGACTTGTAAGTCTAGGTCGTTAGCAGTGGATCCACAAGTGGCATCCTAAACTATGGATTAAGAAGTGTTCATCCAACTCATCTTAGGATTGGGACGTCTCACTGTTCATATCCCCAAAAAAAATGACCCTCCTAAAAATGATAGATAGATGTAAGAAGCCTAAAAGAAGGTTATGAGACACTAGACTACTAACTAAAATGCTTTGATGCTACTTTGTAAGGACTGGGATCCACAAGAGGACCACTCCCTAACTTTATTTTGAAAATACTAAAGAAAAACCCCAAACATTCATTCACAATTATTAAATAGGAGGGGATGCTAAAATACTCTCAAAATAATGTGGATGAACTAAGCGATAAATTCATATAAATGGAAAAAAGAAATTAACTAATTACAAGTTCCAAATAGTTCTAGGTACAATTCCACATAGACATCAAAGAAAATAAGTTGAATCTAAAACTAAATGGATTGGTTGTAGTCGGCAACCTAGACATCTAAGAAGCCTCCACTATCTAATGTAGAACAAGTTCCTCAAATCCTAGATCCTCAAGCATTGTTTCCTCTAATAAAGCATCAAATGTCTACTATACACTCGGGTGGAAGGAAACATCACCCAGAACATAGGAAACAAGTTAAATCTCAGCAAAGGTTGAATATGTACATATAATTAACAAGCTAAAAATTGTATTGGTCTATGAGTACAAAAGAGATGTTCCCACAGGTATGGGTCTATAGAAGATAGGCAAGTTCAAAAGAATTATGACAAGAGAAATGAGCCATATTAAGAGAACAAGCATGGAACAACATATCCACATCAAATATCTATTACCAATCAAAATTTACATTTTCATTATGACTTCCCAACCATTTTTACCCATTCTCAGGTATACCCTCTCTTAGGGTTTAGTCCTTCCAATGGATTTTAGGCTACCCTTCTCCATCCTGAGCTTGGTACCTCACGGGCCACCTCTCTAGGTGCCACATAGTCTTCCCATCCAGGGATTGACCACTTATGACCTCCCCTCCAGGGCTTGGTCCTCATAAATCATAAATTGTAAATCCAGAGATGGTATGCAGGTTCAGGAAAGTCATAAATAATTATATTGTGATAATCATAGTCACTTTATAGATTGCAAGAAATAAAGTCATCCAAACATTCCATTTCAAGCAATCGGTAAATCCTCAGAAATCAGTGTGAAACTAAAGAAAGTAATCATAAATATAACCACATACCTGATTTGAAGTCTCAAATATGAGCCAGATATCCAATCCAATCAAGATGTCCAATCAAGCAAGTCAATCAACCAATCAAGCAAATCTTTATCCTAAAAACATGTATAGTGCCTAGCTATTACCATAATATCCCAAACAACTCCTTATTGAATTGGGACACCTTTCTAATGTTTTTAAGTCTCATTAGGATTCATTAGGGTTTCTTAAATCAATTTCTCAAACTTTACCTTTTTTATGTCAACAAACCTAAAACAACTTTCGACATCATAAAACCCTAATTAAACAAGTTATCCACATTAATGACTTCTTATTCTCACTTAAACTTAAGATCATCTTATTTGGGTCATGTTTATGTATTTTCGAAATAAAACCCATTAAAAGTCCTATTTACCAAAATTAGGGTTTCTAAGCCCATTAATGCACTTTCATATACATGAAACCCTAAATTAAGTCAATTATGTACAAAGAACATTCTTTTAGATATAGATCTTATTTTTATTAACAAAAGGATAATATTGGCTTAAATTATCCAAAGAACATCATTAAATCCAATTATCATCAAATCTTAGGGTTTTTCATTAATAGAACCATTTACTGTGACAACTTTATATACTTTTCAAACTATAAATAGAATCAGGCTTCAATTATATTTTTTTGAATTCTACGTATTTTTCTGATCAACTTTCATATGTAACATGTCATCATTGGATTATCTTATGATTTTCTATCATTTTCACAAATTAAACTAATTTGAACCAATAGAAAAGTGCCATGTCAGCACAATGATACTTACCTCTTGATCCGATGTGGGCTGCCTCCATGAATCATCGTGCACCATGTACTCTGGGTCACTACATGAGCCGCACGCTCTGGACCAGGAGAGAATACTCTTTTACCCTCTCGGGTCTTCTTTGACGCCAAGGGCAGCATCACCTTTTCCCCCTTTCTCCCCTCATTTTTCCTACGCATAAACAGTGGTGGCACCACGACTAGACCTTGTCAGAGTGTGAGAAATCGAGCGAATAAGAGGGCAATCAAGGACAACTTTCCATTTGCATCCGCAGTGCTCGAATGAAGTTGAGGGGTGGCCTATTTATAGTTGTGGGGATCCAACCTTGGATCCCCAACCTCATCGCCAAAAGTAATCCCAATAGGAATTGGGCATTTTCCTTGGCATCCACAAAACTAGCAAACCTAGGTCACCTAGGTCCAGATTCTTTTCTGATTTTCCTCTCTGAGTCTCGTGAAAATTGGAGTCAAAGATCGGGATTTTCCTCTCCTTTTCTGATTCCGACTGGATCTAGACGATCTGTGTGCATTGTTGGATGCTAGATCCAACGACTCATGATGTACGCCCAACTCCTTGTGTAAATTGAATAATGAATCAATATTTAATGATATCATTTCACTTTAGGGATTCTTACGAAAATTCATAACTCTCAAATCGGATGTCCAATCAATCCCAAATTTTAAAGGAAAGTCCACTATGACTTAAGCTACAAGTGTGCAAAGTTTGAGACTCAAATTTGAAAGTACAAGAGACTTTTATTCATATGCAAGTTATCACTTAATAAGGCATATTTTATTCATATTTTCTCTCTCTTACTCTTTTATTCATATTCCTTTTACCATTATAAACCATGTGGATTTGAAATCTAATCCATGATTATCAATCACACAACTTTTCAGAGAATTCCACATATTTCTCATCATTATCTTAATTTCTTTTCTTTGTTATGCATTATTTTATTTCTTTCAACTTTTTTTCCCTCTTTATCATATGGACTCACTAACTTATTAGGATCCATGCACTCACATATCCAAAGGAAGCATTGCAAAAGAAACCCATTTATTCAACATAAATCATACAATTTTCATACATGTATATTTTATTTGAGAAATTGCATTTCAATCAATATAAACCCCAAATTTGGGGTTGTAACATCCTTCCCCTCTTATAGGAATTTTCCCCTCAAAACTCCATCAAACATACCAAAAAAACATGATAAGACTTTTCCATGACCATCTTCAGCTCTCATGTGGCTTCATCCTCTCCATGGTGCTTCCAAAAAACATTTACCATCTCTATCCTTTACTCCTGAGCTCTCTCTCACCTTGGTATCTTGTACCCTCATAGGTGAATCAGGGTAAGTTAGCCTCGCTTGGAGTTCAATAGATTCAATGAGCAGCATATGGCTCGGGTACCTCACATAGTGCTCTAGATTGGACACACTGAACACATCGAGCATCATACTATCCTGAGGGGTAAGGCTAAACAAATGTAGCTCCACCAATCCGTTCCAGAATCTTAAATGGGCCCATGTATCAGGGACTCAACTTTCCTCTATTCTTGGCTATAGCTCGAAGGGGTCAGATATTCAAAAACACACGCTCACCCACAGTGAACTACAAGTCAGTTTGCTTCGCATCATCACATAACTCCTGTCGATCCTGGGCTTTCTTGAGCCATCGCTCGATCAAAGCAACTTCATCAACATACACTGTGGTTTCTTTGACCTCCACAAGGTCCTTTCACTGACATCACCTTAGTGAATCAGTGGTCAACACGACCTCCCATAAAGAGCTTCATGCATCCTGATACTGGTTGTGGTAGTTGTTATAACAAACAAACTCCACTAGGGAAAGGTACTGCTCCCATGATCCACCCCAAACGAGCGCATATGCTCTCATTAGACCCTCCAAAGTCTGGATCATCCTTTCTTGACTATCCATCAGTCATGGGGTGCTATGTTGTGCCAAACATCAATCTAGTACCGAGTTCTTCATGCACCTGTTCAAGAATATTTGAACTCAGATCATCGTGTAGTTGAACTAACTCTCTCGCATAGTTCAACTAGATCTGTCCTACTGGTAATGGTCTCTTTGGTAAGGCAATCTACCATAACCCATATTGCACCATGACCTCTCTTAGTCCAGGGAGACCCACCGCAACGACCATGGTATCCTACTCCCATTCCACTCGAGAATATATGATCATCTATAGCAATCCACTGGGTCCCTAGTATTCAGCCTTCACCGACTAGCATGTATGGCAACTGGTCACATACACCTTCTTTCTTCCAGGCCTTCAAGGTACCACTGCAAACCTTAACCATCTTGGTAGTACCATGGTGTACTTAAATCATGAGCTTCTTGCATGACATGATTCCTCAAGGGTGAATCCTCAAAAACCCTAAAACACTCTAGTAGTGGGTTTTACCACCTACTCCTCTTGAGAGGTGCATTTGAGGTTCCCTTAACAAATCTTTCATCTCATCGAGCTCCCGACTAACCGACAACCACTAACTTGACCAACAGGTCTGGTTGTATTTTGATATTAGCCTTACAGGTCTAGTCTTCTAATAGTTGTAGGGTCCACCTAGAAATCTCTCCCAGCCTTCTCCATTGGCGAAATAAGACCGTTGTACATCTGAGTTGTGTTTCAGTTAAGAGCATATGTTACCACATTAACTTCCTTGTATGCTAGATGATGTTGAAGACATACTCTTCCATATACTCCACTCATCGTCCTTGTCTTGGGGTTTAGGTCTGTATGAGTCAGGTAAACTTCAAGCTCTTACATCCATCATCTCAGTTATCAAACCCAATCTTTAACTCATAAAATCTAGATTACTTTTGACAAGTATGTTCTAATATGATGATTAGCTTAGTTCATCTATGCTTTCTTACCATCTGTCCAATATACTTCTAAAAGGGTGTGGTACTTTTTCCATCCTCAATTATCATAGAAAGGTTTCAACTCATATCACCTTTATCCTTAGTATGGCATGTGTTTTGTCATGTTTCTTACACCCATAACAAGATGAAATAAGAATTTGCCTGCAGTCCAAATACAGAGTTCATCTTGTTCCAAGAGTAGAGATGGTGCACCATACATCGACATAACACTTTCCAGTCTAAGTTGAAAAATACTTCTCATGACTCCACACCATGAATATCTCAATTCTAGGTTTACACCCATGGGAAGACCTTTCTCCATAACTTTTGAGTCTTAACATTTCTCATATATACAATCATTAGTCATTACCTCAAGGTATCTAGGGTGTCGGTACTTTTGGGTTGATCTTACCCTCATGCATCTAGGGAGTGCCTTTCATATTTACCCCTTAGGCCCCATAAACTCATGAAGGTGGCCAACCTCCTAGCCCATGGGGCTCCCGCAAAGGTAGTTGTTACCTCCCAACCCTATGGTCTTGTGCATTCAGGGGACAGACAACTCCTACTTCCATCAGTCTTATCCCTACTTGACCTTAGTATTGACTTAGGATTCAACTGTAGCTCATGGTTACTTTGTTGATACTCAAACACATTTCATTCTTGAATCCTCACTCGAATCTCCATCATCTCTCTGGGCACTCATGGTTAACCTTACATCCCTTCATAGGAATCATGGCGACCTACCAATCTCGGTATGGCCCCATACAGGCTACCTACATGACACTTACACTTATGCCCCTTCGAGATGGCCATACATGGGTCTATAGATTCATACTCATACTATGTTCTCTTACACTTAGCCTCTCAAACTCTTATATGTGACCTCTTAATGTTACCTCGAACCTAGAAAAGAGTTGTGCTCACTCCTACAAGAAAGGTCCCTTCCCAGGACAGGAGAAAGATATTACTTGATAGTAACATAGTTCACAAAACGTTCTTGCATCCAAGGTTTATACCACCATGTATAAGCCTATCTCATGTCATGATACCTATGCATGTGGCTATCAAGCAGACACCTATTAAACCATTTTTAATTCCCTTGGCATATCATACATGTTCATCATTCGTCAAGGTTGGACCCATATCATACATACGTATGTCATTGACTTGTGTGAGTGGCTCATCAATCATATATCTCAATTCAAGTGGGGTTTCCTTTTATCCCAATATATGGGGGGTGCCACGCTTAATTCCTATGAACTCACTCACCCTCGCGAGCATTATGTGCAGCAAGTTCTACTACTTCCCCTCTTTGGTCTAGGAACTCTAGGTTCACATCTTATGCATCGGTTATATCTCAACAACATGCTCAACTACTCAAACATGAACCAAATATATACAAGATATGGCATATACTTCCTAACACTCTCCCACATGAACAACCCTTAAAGTCCTACACTAGGACAAGCAACTGGGTGTGGGGCCTCACAACTTGCTATCATACCATACCTCTTTAGGGTCTTTGGAACTCTCTTTCCTACACCTAAAAGGTAGGCACATATATCATCTATACGGTTGTTTAGGAAGCCTCTTTCTCTTTCCTAGAGTTTGGTTCCTCTAAAGGCATCCAAGGTACAACAAGCCTCTAAGGATCATGCATGAGGAAACCACATACATCTACTCAGGGTTGTCTATTCTAGGCCACATCCTACCAAATTTCTCATGATTCCTCATGTCTCGAGTCTAGGTCTCCAACCTTCTTCATCGGGGTCTCACTCTCTCTCTAGAGCTAACCCTATAACTGGTCCTACTACTGGAGGTTCTCTCTTTGAATATGGGTCAAGCTCTTAAGGATACACATCTATCCCTACCTAGATGAAACATACTATCAAACCTTATGTCCGACCAAGATCATCTCAAAGCTTTACATGCCTATCTCATAAACTCACATGCATCACTCTTCTGGCTTAGGTCTAAATCCTACTGCCAACCTTGCTATCACTCACTTCTATGTAGTTGCATGCCTCTTCCTACTCATATATGCCTGTTAAGGTTCCTATACGGTCACCACTAACCTACTGAATTAGGGTGTTATCCCTTTGTCCCTATCATGTACGACCCATCCCAAGGTCGGGTCACCAAAAGGCACTAGGGGTCATGCAACCACACATAGTCTATGCTTATCATGTGTACTCAAAACCTCTACATAAAGCATGCATGGTCAACTATGATATCCAACTCACTGTGTCTTCTCTTTCTCTTCCCACTACTTATGGTTTTGGGTTGAGCATCATCCTTAGAGGATGCTTCAGGTCTCTTCCTCTTCTTAGTGGCTTCTTCCTCCAAGGCTATCCCTCTCCTCATCTTCCTACAAGATGGTCTAAACTTAGTGTTCTCCTAAGGGGTGCCCAAGGGCACAACAACATGGCCCTGTAACCTAAGCATGTAACTAATCTCAATCTAAGTTTCATCATTAAAAACTTATGTCCATGACATCTTGCTTACATGCTTTTAATTATTTGGTGGAGGATTCCTTAATCCTTAATACTCTCAACCCTCAAACTCAGGAGGAGGTGGAGAGAGAAAATCCTAATTAAGCACTTACATTTTCTTTGTGAAAAGGGTAGAGAAGGGATGAAAATAGATGAAAATACCTAGAGGTGTCTTATTTTGAGTCAAATCCTCAAATTTTGACCAGACAGTCACATGGATTCTGGGAGTCCTCATAAATTGACTAGAGGGGCAGAGGAAAATCTTGCCAGCCCCCAGATCGCGATCCTTTTCTAGACACCTCCATATTTGAAAAATCCTCTAACAACTCCCTTGGGATCTAAAGAGTTTGTAAAATTTAATAATGATTAGAGATTAGATGGAAAACTAGGCTCGAATACCAAATGTAATGACCCCACCCCTCAGTAACCCCCAATTATGGAAGGCTAAGAATCTGGTGTTGTTATCCCAAAATAGGATCGACTGGTTTTGCAAATAATCAAAATAATTAATAAATTATACCACAACTAAGCTTAAATATGATACAAAAAATTCTTTTTACATACCTTTCAAAAATACGAGTTTGGAACTTTAACCAAAGTAGATTTCTATATAACTAAAACCTCCAATCTTTAGTTAGCTTTATTCTTCCAATGCCACTTTATATGTTCATCCACTTTCATATATTCCTAAAATGTCGACGAACAAAACGTCGATCAGTATAACAGATTCTACTGGTATGTGGGGGAAACCAAATCTTACACATATATTGTAACAACATATCCACATCAAATATTTGTTACCAATCAAATTACATTTTCATTATGACTTCCCAGCCGTTTTTACCTATTCTTTGGTATACCCTCTCTTAGGGTTTAGTCCTTACAATAGAATTTAGGCTACCTTCTCCATCCTGGTCTTGGTAATGTGTGGGCCACCTCTCTAGGTGCCACATAGTCTTCCCATCCAGGGCTTGACCACTTATGACCTCCCCTCCCAGGCTTGGTCCTCATAAATTATAAATCCAGAGATGGTATGCAGGTTCGAGAAAGTTATAAATAATTATATTGTGATAATCATAGTACTTTATAGATTACATGAAATAAAGTCATCCAAACATTTAATTTCAAGCAATTGGTAAATCCTCAAAAATCACTGTGAAACCAAAGTGAGTAATCATAAATACAACCACATACCTAATTTGAAGTCTCAAATATGAGCCAGATAACCAATCCAATCAAGCAAGTCAAGCAATCAATCAAGCAAATCTTTATCCTGAAAACATGTATAGTGCCTAACTAATACCATCATATCCCAAACAACTCCTTATTGACTTGGGACACCTTTCTAAGGTTTCTGAGTCTCATTAGGATTCATTAGGGTTTCTTGGATCAATTTCTCAAACTTTAACTTTTTAGGTCAACAAACCCTAAAACAACTTTTTACATCATAAAACCCTAATTAAAAAAGTTATCCACATTAATGACTTATTACTCTCACTTTGGCTTAAGATCATCTTAACTCTATCCTATTTATGCATTCTCAAGATAAAGGTCATTAAAGTCCTATTTACCAAAATTAGGGTTTCTAAGCCCATTAATGCACTTTCATATACATGAAACCCTAAATTAAGTCAATTATGTACAAAGATCATTCTTTTAGATCTAGATCTTCTTTTTATTAACAAAAGGATAATATTGGATTAAATTATCCAAAGAACATCATTAAATCCAATTATCATCAAATCTTAGGGTTTTTCATTAATAGAACCATTTAAGGTGAAAACTTTATATAATTTTTGAATTGCAAGTAGAATCAGGCTTCAATTACATTTTTACTGAATTCTACATATTTGTCTGATCAACTTTCATATATAACATGTCATCGTCGGATTATCCTATGATTTTCTATCATTTTCTCAAATTAAACTAATTTGAACCAATAGAAAAGTGCCACATCAGCGCAACAATACTTACCTCTCGATATGACATGGGTTGCCTCTGTGAATCTCCACACTCCACGTACTTTGGGTCACTACACGAGTCATGCGCTCTGGACCAGGTGAGAAAACTCTTTTACCCTCCCGAGTCTTCTTCAATGCCAAGGGTAGTGTTGTCTTTTCCCCCTTTCTTCCCTTGTCTTTCTTGTACACGAACAGTGGCAACACTACGAATGGACCTCATCGAAGCATGAGAAATTGAGCAAATAGGAGGGTGATCAAGGACAACAACTTGTCGTTTGCATCCGCAGTGCTCGAACGAAGTAGAGGGGTGGCCTATTTATAGGTGTGGGGATCCAACCCTGGCTCCCTAACCTGGCCGCCAAAAGTAATCTCGATCAGAATTGGGCATTTTCCTTGACATCCACAAAACCTAGCAAAACCTAGGTCACCTAGGTTTGGATTCTTCTCGTGAACTCACCTATGTGATTTCCTCGCATGCACAACCTCCGAGTCTCGTGAAAATTGGAGTCAAAGATTGGGCTTTTCCTCTCCTATTCTGATTCTGATTGGATCTAGACAATCTGTGTGTATCGTTGGATGCCAAATCCAATGGATCACGATGCACACCCAACTCCTTGTGTAAATCAAATAATGAATAAAATGTGCAACATTTAATGATATCCTTTCACTTTAGGGATTCTTACATAAAATCATAACTCTCAAACCACATGTCCAATTAACCCCAAATTTTAAAGGAGAGTCTAATATGACTTAAGCTACATGCATGCAAAGTTTGATACTCAAATTCGAAATTATGAGAGACTTTTCTTCATATGCGAGTTATCACTTAATAAGGTATATTTTATTCATATTTTCTCTCTCTTACTCTTTTATTTCCTTTATTTGGATTCCTTTTATCATTAGAAACCATTTGGATTCGAAATATACTCCATTATGATCAATCACACAACTTTTTAGAGAATTCCACATATTTCTTATCATTATCTTAATTTCTTTTCCTTGTTATGCATTATTTGATTTCTTTCAACTTTTCTTCCCTTTTTATCATATTGGACTCACTAACTTATTAGGATCCACAAACTCACATATCTAAAGGAAACATTGCAAAAGAAACCCATTTATTCCACATAAATCATACAATTTTCATACATGTATATTTTAGTTGAGAAATTGCATTTCAATCAATATAAACCCAAAAATTGGGGTTGTAACACTACGTGTATGGATTTTAGTAGTGATGACAAGCTAGGGTTGAGTTGGGATTTTTATGCCCAATGCACCACTCACCTAGAGTGAGGATTTGTTAGAACTAGAGGAGAGAGTGGATTGGATTGATGATGAAATTGTGATGAATGGGTGAGTGTGGTGAGTGGAAGGCATACAATAGCTTGTGACAGTGAACATGTCTTGCATATGTGCTAGGAAATCAAAGGTGGAAGATAGAGTTCACCTTCCTAATTTCCTGACTCGGTAAGTCCACACAACAAATAATTGACCTTATGACCTAGGCTTAATGTGCATGATGCTTAAATAACTGAGATCTTGGTCTAACTGAAAGTGGCATCAAATAAATCACATAAGTGACACGTAAACTTACATCCTAATTTTTCAAATTACTTTATGGGTGTATTTGATATCCAACTAAGCCCAAAACTGGTGGGTAGCCTAATTCGAGTATGAGGAACACCAATTTGGCCTTATATTTGCATTTTGAAATAATTTTTATCACATTTATCCTCTAATACTAATCACTTAATTAGGGTATTTATCTCAATTTAATATCCAATAATATTGAATCCTTTTATGTTCTCTCCCAATATATCCCTTTAAGATCCTAGAGTTATCCTAGAGTATATTCCTAAATTTGGACCTGTTGATTTGTATAATTATCCACTAATCCCCTTCATTCAATTTATTACGGTTATGACATGATAAGATTTCATGTGCATGGGATGACAATTAATTAATAAGGATATTAGGTCCCGACCAATTCTCAATTACTCTAAACCAAAAAATGGGCCCTAAAAAGTAATTTATTAAAATGGAACAAGAAAAGGGAAAAGAGAGATCAATACCTAGATATGGGGATGTTACATATAGTTAATTTTAATTCTTTGTTATTGTTATTAATTTTGAGTAAACAAGTACACTTTGGTCATTATGACAGAGGTTATTGAGAGGTTCTTTTATACTTTATTACTTGCATTTTAGGTGTATTATTCATATCACAAGGAGTATGAGCAAATTCATAAATTCAATGTTTTTTTGTCCCAAACTTAGATAACTTGTAATGTTCCACTGTCCTTCATCGGAATGTGCAAACTTTCAACTACATTGTGTGTTTTAGACTTATGTCATGTACATTCTAGAGAACTATGTGTTTTCAGACTTATGTCATGTACATTCTAGAGAATTTCAATAAATGTCCTTATTGAACAAATATTGTGATTGCACATTACACAAGCACTTTTTCATAGTAAATAACAACAAAACCATTTGATGTAATAATTTCATATCACATGACACACTTGGTATCACCGCCACTATTTGAAATCATCCCCATTGTAAGGGTCACAATGTTTGCCCAAGTCTGGCCGCCATACTTTGTTGCATATTTATTTTCACCTTCACGACGCCTACTCATCAAATTGTTCATTTTTCTTGACTCTCTATGAAAATCTTCAGCTCTGGCTCTTTCTTCTTATACAAAGTATAGTTTATCTTTCTTGTCATATGCTTTTGGGATAAATAAAAACTTTTCTATAAAAGAAAAAGATACAATTTATCTTCCATTTGTCTTCATTTGGTTTTGTTTCCTAATGTTGAGTATAAGTTCATATTTGAAAAATTATGTGAGCACCTAGGATTTGACAATAAATGGAGTGTTTGCATTCTATTTGAGTTCAAGCTGCATAAGTTCTAGTCTTAGTTCAGCGATGAAAGTGAGTACAATGCCCCATCTACTGGGGCATCCCATATCTACAACCCCATTCTCTAGTACACTCACCTCCAAATCAGCATTGCTTTGTTTGTCAATAAGGAGAACCAGGGTGTTGTGTGCCTCACTAATATATTTTTTTTGTGGGAAATGTTGCATGATTATAATTCAATGAGGGCTACTTTCTTGTACAAAAGCTCATCAAGGTGTAGGAGGCCACCAAAGGCAATAATGTGATTAGGGGAATTATCACTCATCTTGCTCTGAAGGTGAATATTTTCTTTATCACTCTAGAGATTCTTCTAGGATCGACTCTAGTTGATCTTAGGACACAAATTACTCTTGGATTTCTAATGTCAGACCCCCATGATTAGGGTAAATTCCACTATCACTTCCATGGTTCATGGTCAGGAGTTCTTGTAACTCCATGACAATGACAAGACCACTCTAGAGAAGAGGAATAATTGAAACTACACTTTTGAGGAGAATGTTGAGAGGCATATAGTTGAGTCCTCCACTACTACAAAGGGAGCTTCTTGAAGCTATCGACATATGCCTTGACCCCTGCACATTCCCACCACCTCAATATACCAAGATGCACATGGACTACACCTAGGCCTCCCCCATATGCAGTGTTCCTTGTCATAGAGATTTGCGGCCAACACTCCCAATTGCACAATTGCAATAACAATATTTTAAGTTGTCCACCATGGTCACCCATGTGGACGAATGGCACAACACCACCATGCTGCTCCATGACCTCCACCACTTAAGGGAACACCACCACCCCATGGTGCTTATAAGGACAACTAGGCCCACTACCACTTCTCTCATTTTAGGATAGGAGATGGGGATCTTCCTCATACCAATACCAATTAGAATCATAGTGAGGTACTTAGTTACTTCTTTTTTTGGATTTAGATTGAGGACCATAATTATCAAGCTTAGGAGGGAGAAACTATTCGATATTGCAAACCTTTTTATCTTCGGTTTCTTTTTTGACATTACATAATTTCTTACTTTTTAGGACTTTTTCTTTATTTATGACTAGACTGGGCATGCTTGCTATTCAGTTATTAGACATCACACTTTTCTAGACCTTGATTTGGTGTCACCATTTTGTGATATTTATTGAAATCATTTCAATTGTATCAATTTCCCAATTAATTTGAGAAATGATGAATATAGTATTTGTATAAACTTTTAGAATTCATTATATTTAATTGAAAGTCAACATTACCAACAAATGTTTTTTTGGTTAATCGTATGCACATAATTGAACTTATCTTTAAGAATTTATCAAGTGAAAAGCATGATTGATGTGAAGTTGTATTCATAAATTCTAATTGTGGATTTTTATTGAATTTTTTTTCCAATGATTAAGCAGATGAAATCTTGTTTATATACTTCAAATAATATGATTCATATACGCATGTTTAAGGTTTATAACTAGAATAGGCATGCATGGTTTCAATGTGGAACTTGAATCTAAAAATTGAGAATTTGGGCTAGGTCATTCATGAACAAATAAAAACCCCATCAAAAAGTCCAAACAACCAGCATAGTATGCCAATCTAGCTTGAATTCACCAATCTAGTCATAATGGTTAGGTGCTATATGATAAATACTGGTTGATCCTAAGCAACATTCCATGTAGACCATATTGAAAAATAGAAACTTTTGACTGAAACACGTGGTTTAATGTATAGATCATTTATGATGCATTGATGAAGTACATGGATTATCTTATGCTAAATTTTGTTTCTAGAAATTCAATTCATGCTTAGTACTTGGGATAATTGCACTTTCTTTCTATATTTTGGTGACACAAGCATTTATATATTCATTTAGATTATCTCTTCCATAGTTGACAATTTACTGTAAATCCTTGAGAAGTTGAGTTGGAATAGATGATACCTTGAACTTTGAGAACTTGAAATTGATTATATCCTGTTTGGGGCAACTGATCCTTGATATGTATCTTCACTACTTTTCTATTTGATTATCCATTTATGATTGCTTGAGGACAAGTAATTCTTTAAGGTTAGGGGGATTTGATAACCACATTTGCATTGCATTTTACTATCTTGATTTAGCACTTATCACATTATTTTATCGCCCTTAGACACCAAATTATGCCCAATTATGTTGTTTTGTTGATTTTTGGTTCTCCTCATTATTATGATTGCATGTACCATTACTTAGTCATATATCCCCCTTGTGAGGACCCAATATATAGAGAGAGAATGAAATTTTAGATTTCATGATTGAAGGATAATTTATGCTAAAATAGAAGATTACACGACATGTTTCTAAAAACACGGGTCGTTCCTCATCCGCAAACTGATACAAAGAGGTACAAAAGGTAAATGGTGCAAAAAAAACTTCTATAATGTGTCAAAAATTCCTTTCCATCTTTTGACATACAAATGACATGAAATAATTTATAGTTGCATGTCGTGTAACTTCTACAATTTTGTACAACATTGTTACTGATCATTCACGTACATGATATAAAAGTCAAGTACATGTCGTGTAATTGTCTGTTGATGGAATTAAAGAAAGTTAGTGTATTCCCATCCTTTAAATGCACTTCACCCTTGTGAAAGGGAATAATCCAAGACATATTAGGTCAAGAAAGATGGTAGACATGCAACATGAGAGTTGAGGATGAATTGCACCCTATTAGAGTATGGGAAGAAAAGTAGGAGCAAAACTTCTCCACCAATGACCCATTATTCAAGCATACCTCATTGTATTGGAGATCTCCATCATGTCCATATCATGGGACGAGGATGGAAGACATATATCTGACAGACTTATACCTATGACTTGGGTTTCCATTAGTTTCCAATCATTTGTCTTCCTCAACTTGCATCTCGATTATCCTTTTTAATCCTAAAATGTTTTCCATGGGTGAACTTTCTTTGTGCTTGCATGATCCCACTGTGAGCGAGTAATCACTTTACTTTGGCATGGGGGAGTAGATCCCACAATATTTTATGTTGAACACTTCATTTCAATTAATAAAGTATTATTTCTATAATTCTTATTCAACAATGTTTGTGATCTCAACTGCATGTGTTATTGATTGATCACCTATAATACATGTCTTATGTCTTTCTATGTGTGTTGGGAGGGTATGTGTATTGGTAAGGACATTCCACTACAACCTTTTGATCTAACCTATGAGAGTGGTTTCTAAGTGGGAGGAAAATCAGGAGGGTTAGAACTTGCCTAACTGCATGTGTTAGGGTAGACTAGGCTAATGCATGTATCTATGAGAGTGATGCATAGCATAGACCACTTAATTTCTTGTAAGAATGAATAGTGCTTGTTTATTTTATGTTCTTTTAACATGAGATATATGGTAAGGTGAAACCCATTGCCCATGACCTTTTTCTTAATTTGATAAAACCCATTACTCTTAATTTTAATTATGATATCATTAAATAGTTTTCAAATCATCCAAACCATTAATAAATCTTTAAAAAGACCTGAGATTATGTGCTTAGAAACATATTATTCCTCTTGCATATGATATCTACTACTTTTTGCAAATAGAGCAACATCAATATAGAATATAACATGTGAATGACGGGAGGAGTAGAACCTCAATGACTAATATAAAACATATAGGAGGAGAAGAAACTCAGTGTGTAAATGCATGGTGGTACTTGGACTAACCTTAGTATACACACTAGCCTAGTAAATATTACTAGTTAAGAATCTCAATTGCATAATAGTGAGAGTCAATATGCATTGTTTGGTGCATTTTACATTCAAGTATGAAAAGAAGGTATAAATGTCCAAGCATGTCAAGTAGGATCAAAGAACCCACAAATAATGATTCTATAAATTTGGTAGTCCAAAAAGAGAAATTAGATGATAGTAAGTGATGTTTAAACAATGTTTTTTAGAAACATTCAATAGAGTTTTTAATCAAGATTTGTGGCTTATTGTCACATAAAATGGTTTAGATCAATAAATGTCCATATAAAATAGAGAGGACATGCATACCTCTAGAGTTGAACCTACTTAATATCATATAGCCTTAATTGTAAAATACCAGGGTTAAAAAAACCTAGATTCATTTTGGTTAATATTCCATATATTTTCAAAACCGTATAAATTCATTCTTTGAAAACCTCAAAATTGGACTCTAAAAACCTACTAGATAAAAATTGTACTTTTTATGATTCTAGAAACAATTTAATTATGTTATTATGATATAACAATTATTACTTGTGAATTTTACAAGAAAAAATGACTTCTTGAGTTTTTTTAAAGAAAACATAGCTAAAGAACTAATACGTTGATGATTGCATACTCATTCTAGTTTTAGTTGCATTTTCAGCTTAGTTTTGCATCAAATGCCATCATTTGACTTTATAATTAGCTAAAATTTAGGTTTTATTAATTTTTATGTTAAATTATAAGGTTATGATCCAAATTATTTATTTTGATGGCAAGTTTGAGCTTCATGCATGGTAGGAATATAGGAGGCAATGGTCCCGCTAACTAACTAGTAGGCATAAGACTTTTGAATAAATGTACTATATTTTTGATGATCTATTCCTTAATCGGTTGTTGGAACCATCAGCTCACTTTACACATTCTAAGACATCAAAAATTTCATTGGCTTGCCCCTCCATTGGTCATCATTCCTTCGACATAAGTCCCATCAGTGCAAGCCATCGAACTTATGCTAATAGCAGCCACCCCACGTGGTAAGGGTTGCATCTGCCAAACCATCAGTTTCTATTATTCTGCCAATCCATTGAATTTTCTCATTCTACCATTCCTTTGGTTGACAACCAAAGGAAACCAGATGTGTCTACCAGTGGTCGCCTTCTGATGGTTGTTCTACGCTCATGCCTTCCAATGATCGCCCAACTTTTCACCTTCTGGTTGCTGACATGCATCAACAACCAAAGGAAACGATGCACCTACCTTTTGATGGTCATCTTTGGAAGGCCGCCCAGTGTCCTCTTTAGACGGAACTTCTATGTTCACCTACCAACGAGTCTCCTGCTTACAACCTTCTGAAGAGACTTCTTCCATTTTTGATGGTCCACCTGGCCATTCATATGTCGATGGAGTTACTGGAGATCAACGAGCGATCGTATTCCCCATGTCGCTTCTGCCTTTTCACCTTCATGGCGGCACCAAGACTTCACTTCATGGTGGTTGGTAGGGTTCCAAACCCTACCCTACACCTATAAAAGTAGGCATTCACCTCCAAGAAAGGGATCTACCACTGACACCACCTGGCTATTGCTTCCAATCCATACATCCAACTTCTAGAGCCTTTGACCTTCATCCATCATTTGAAGAACATCGACCAAGGAGTTGTCCACCTTCACCACCGCCAAGGTTATAAGGTTCAGAACTCAACCGAGGCTTGCTCTACTACATGTATTTCCATCGGTTGACAACCTTCACCTTTGTCAACATGATCCCCATCCTCATAGTGAAAATTTCCAACCTTGGAGAATAAGAACAACACTCTGTGTCCACCTCTGATGAACATCCAAGGGTGGACCTACAGTTGCATCACCCACCATTGGTTTCCAGCATGAAGATAGGGTTTTGTACACCACATATCTACTTTTATCTTCTTCTGTGACCATGCTTTTCTTTCTTTCTTCTCATCTTATTTTTGTTGCTGCTACCATGAGCAAGTAGTCCTCTTACTAGGATGTGGAGAGCAGCCCTGCTACTTGATTTTGTTCTCTAAACTGTATTCATATTTTTATCAATCGTTATATGTTTAAAGTCAAGCGTTTTATGCTTGTAAGCTTGTTTGATCAACAAATTTACATGTTTGTTATGGTCTTAGATGTAGAGAACTTTGAACTCGAGATTTAGGATATCGATTGATTCTAGTTGAACCCTTGATGAGAATTTCATATATGAGTTTCCTGAGGTGATAGTTGTATTATCTCTAAGTAACATGACAATGAGGTTAGAGTGATATATGTCTGGGTTTTAATCCTAACACTAAAGGGGGATTTTCCCGACCTTAACATATATATGTTCATGCTAAATATGATGTAGTGAGAGAGTAAATAAGAGATAGAGGATGAGAATCACATTCCACCTAGTGTTTCCATCATCTAATAATCTAGACTTTAATCTAACATTTTATTATTTGTAATCAGTGTAACCAACAACCATCAACCTTTTGTGATAAATACTAGTTCTTGTGTTGTTGACTTACTCATTAAATTCTTAAAAATGTTGTCTTTTTTATTTGATCATAAACTATATTACAATAAGAATTGTTTGCTTGTGGGTTGTGACTGTTGTACATTGGTTAATGTAAACTACTGGGATTTCACCTCTAGTGAATTTGCTAGAGCTATAAAACTCATGTCATATGCCCATGCCCTTATTCTCAATCATTGAAGCATGACAAGGCTTGATGGTCCTTCATCCAATTAAATAACCACATGAAGGATCAAGAAGCTTGGGGGAATATGAGGATACCCCTAAGGTGAACACCTAAAATAAAGACATGTTAGGGTTATATGAAGGAATCACAAGGAACAACATGACATGTTAGGGGTATATGAAGGAATCACATGAATCAACATTCTTTCTTTATAGAATATTGAACAAATCTCTACAATTTTAGCAAAGGAGAGATCATCTAGTGTGTCACCATTGGATGACACCATAATATGCCTTTTTGGATTTCTTAGGGCTTCAATAGTCTCAACGGACCCAATAATAACACCTAAAAGGCACCAGTGATCATACAACCTCCTACTTCATTGCTACATATGGCGAGAAACTCAAAAAATCTACAAGAAGAAAAATTACCAGTTGGAACCAAACAATAGTGTGTGCATTGTGTCAAAGTAAATGATAAGAAGATTGGACTAAAATGGAACTGAAAAGGTGAGATCAAACTCATATACAAAAAAGAAGGATTTTTCTATTAACGATTAAGTAGAATAATCGATGGTTAGAAGACCATTGTGCAGATACTATGAGCGGTTATGTACCAAATTTAATTTGTTGTGGAGGAAAACCTTCATCAGACTCGCAGTATCCACAATAGGTGCATGGAGTTTGGGGGATATGCTTGGGAATGAAAGAGACTAGTTAAGAACTTAGAAAAACATGTAAGAGGTATGACATAGTTGAGGGAATAATTGTGTGGGATTTTGAGGGCCTAGGGTCGAAATGGGGTTTAATGAATATGAAAACACAAAGAAAGAGGAAAAATAGGTTTGATGGTGAAGTAGGGATCTTAGGGGATTGGAAAAGTGAGGATGATTGGATGTGGAAGGATGAGAGGAATTTAAGAGGTAAAAATCTTGGTGCAAGAAAGATAATTGAGAGAGAAAATTTAAGTGGAAAGTCACGACACTTTTGTATCAAAACAAGAAAGGCATAGGGTAGGGAAGATGAAAGAGGGGTGTCACAAGAATCCAGGTTCATCAAAAAAACATGAAGAATAGAACTCAATTAGATCAATGTTCTAACATGAAAAGAGAAGAGAAAACCTAGTAAAAAGATAAATCCATGAAACTTACAAAAGGAATTAATATAAAACAATTGTTCAATATTCTAGGGTGTTATGTTTCTACAATTAATTGAGAGGTCAAACAAAGTTTAATTAAAGTAAAATTTCTTAGTTAATTAAGACATGTCAATTAAATACTGAAATTGGTTCCAACTATAATGTTATTTTTATTTGTTTAATAAGTTGGATCCCATGTCTATTTCAAATACAATAGTTATTCCTTTGAGTATTATGGAGTGGTATTGGATTTCATTATCTTTATGAATTATATAAGTCTAGAAAAATTCTAGAGAATTTATTTAATACTTCAACGTGTTTAGTATTGAATTTAAATTCCAGGCCTCTTTTAAACCCTAAGATAGTTAATTGATACTAAACCTCCTATTCATGAGAAACTAAATTAAATTTTATATTTCTAAGAACCCAATACTACTATTATAATTGATAAAAATACTATGATTATATCATAGTTAAAGTAAAGAAGGATTAAAAGTAACTATAAATAAAAAAGGATAAAAAATATGGGGTTTAGGTATATTCTGAGGTTATGGCACTACTACAGAAACAACCTTTGGCGTCGGTTGTTTAACCCCCTTTGGCGTCGGTTTCTGAGCGACGCCTATGTGGGCGCCGCTAAAGGTCGAACACATCGGCGTCGGTTTTTTAACCGACGCCAAAAGGGTTCACGCCACAGAAAATGGCGTCATCTAGGACACATTCTGCGTCAGTTATCTACTAAAAGACCGACGCCTATATGGACTATAGCGTCGGTGTTTACTTGGTAACCGACGCAGAAAGAGTCCTAGATGACGCTGTTTTCTGTGGCGCGAACCCTTTTGGTGTCGGTTTTCTATAAAAAACCGACGCCATACTTCAAGACGACATGGTCGTGCTTCCCTGCACGGCCGTGTTTAGTACTATAGGCGTCGTTTTTATATGAATAACCGATGCATTTTCCACCACGGTCGTGCTTTCCTACACGGTCGGGTTGTTTGTACTATTAGGCGTCAGTTTTTATCCAATAACCGACATTGTAGGTCTTTGCTGACGATTTTTTATAAATAACCGACGCCTATATCTGTTTTTTTTTTCATATCAGTTTGCAGGCCTGCTGTGGCTGGTCAGTAGGATGAGAACCTGTCGTTCAGTTTTCTGAACTGTAGGTTTACGACATCCATTGATATCAGCCTACAAACAGGCCACAAACCTGTAAAAGTCCCAAGGAAAATTTCACACAAGTAGATACATTCAGACATCAATTCAATTCTCACATTCACACATATAGAAACATTCAAATACATGTATTAACATTCAGAAATATTCATTTACAAAGTATCATTCATTATCGCTATCAACATCCCAATTATATCTTACAGTTGCCACTGCTTGTATGGCTTTTGCCCATTCTTCTCTTATTTCATTTAATGCTTCCATCGTATATGGAGCATGTATATTTTTTAAGTGTTTACCTATAGTGTTGTAAATTTTAAACACCTGCAAAGAGAATGATGTATATATATAAGTAATAATATAAAAATAAGATTGATATATTTCATACTAACTAATGAGACTATATATAATACCTCATGTATGGTATCGATGTCCAATGCGGCATGTTTAATAATCATCTGCATAAATCGCATCACATAGTATGCGCATGCCCATCCATTGTCTTGTGTAGCGCACTATAAATTGAAACATACAAAATAATACAACTAAGCACAATTCACATCAATAATATATACATTGGAGTCGGGAACTTACTTGTACGTTCTGCCAATTTATTGGCTGGTTCTTTTTCCTTGGGACCGTTCCTCCAGCCTTTTTTAATGCATTTAAACCCCCACATGTTAATATAACACAGTAAATTACATAAGTAAATAGTAATGTAATAACAGATGTTAACAAATACAAAAATGAAATATTTCTCACCAGAATAATGGCATTCTCATTACGTGTCCAATTTTAGTGTTTAATGTACTTCCCGCGAGATCTAGATAATAAACAGTGAACGTCCCGGGGACAATAACTAGTAACTCCCAATATTTACCGCTAGAGGTAAAAAGTTAACAATTAATAACTCAAAATGCACAATAAAAATGGAATTTTCTTAAGTCCAAATTATAAATAAAGTAAACTTACTTGACATTGAATGGAGCTATTATTATCGTCTTCTTTTGTTGACCAAAAATTGTAAAAGCATCTATACAGTATTGTTGAACATTATCAGGGTCTTTAGCTACCATACTAATCAATGATGGAATCAAAAATCCCACATGATCAAATGCAAATTGTTTGCAATGATCTTCAACTAAGTAGCTACAAAACATGTATTACGTATGCATTAATATATAAGAAACCAGATCACAAGATCTTACACAAGGTATATGGATGTATAAACAAGATCTCACCTTATCCATGTCTCTATCATTGATGTATTCAGCCAATCATACATAAACAGCTCAATAATATCTTGTATAAATAAAGAGCTATCGTATGATTGACCTGCATAATCTGCATCTAAAGAAACAATTATCGGGCAATGTATATTATGTGCCCGTAGCCAACATGCCATTCCCCTACAAGCAGGACCTAACGGGTATGTTAGGTCAGTTGGAACCCAAGTTGGTAATGCGGGAAGTGGAGGTGGAGGCTTAGGTGCTCCTGGTGTCTTTTTTTAACCTGTATATATAATTTCAGATCAGTTGACATCATATATACACATTAACAGTCTAAATCAATGTAAATTTATCTTACAATTTCAGTAGTGTAGACGACATCTGCTTTGGGCCACAATATGACCCCGCCTTCTGCCTCAGCAAGTGTATCAATATTCGGGTGGGGATATGGCAATGTAGCTTCCCTCCAATCAGGTAAAACACATAATGGGCCCACACGAACGTAGCCCTGTGGCATTGGAGTCCCGTGAAACCTTTCCCCAGGAAGGGACGGGTAAGCCTGCGCCTCTGCAACAACATAGTCTTGTATTCTTAAGCGGCATGACTTCAATGCCTACAAATTTACATAAAGAATGTTATACATATATACATATCATCTTGAAAACATATCATCTTGAAAAGACTAGCTACAATGTCATAAATAATACTTACAGCAGACGTGTTAGGTGATGGGTCTCCAGGATTACTCGCAGTCTGTGCATCAGGAGAAGAGTGGGTCGCCATAGGCTGATTGGAAGCCTGAGATGCCTGCCACCGCAGCAATTCTTCCTTGACCTTCTCAGCAACTACATCGTTGACCTTCTTAGCAACTATATCCTCGACTCTCTTATTCTCCTATACATGGATAAAAGAAACATTAGCTTCTTATTATTGAATTTCCTTTTGTAGTAACATTCTAAAAAAAGAATAGGTTACCTCTTCTTGAGAAAGTCCCACTCTGGGTTTGCGATGGGATGGCCCAAAGAATGCTTTGATGCCCACACCAGCGCCTGCACCCCTAACACGTCCAGGATGCTCTGGGTTACCCAGAGCAACTGTCAATTCATCCCTTGTGCCCTGAGGGATGAACGTGCCTTGTTTCCGCTGCTCGTGCAGCTCCCGCTAATCACCATCAACAGAAATTGGTAAGTTAACACCACAAATAATCAATATTCAAACGATTGCTCTAAGAGTTGTATTTTACCATTTTCGCAGCCGCCTCAACAGTTACGGGCTTCTTTATTTCACCCTTCTTGTTTTGCCTCCCAGCTATCCAGATATCATGGCGAGGCATGGGTGTGGCAGACTCCTGAGTAGGAGCAGACTCCTAAGTAGCCGCAGACTCCGCATGTAGTCTTTGGTGAACGCTTGCATAGCCTTTTGGACCCATAGTGTGGTCATGCACATTCAGTGCACGCCTTGCTTTTTGTGCGTCACTGAGGGCCTAGTTAATATGCACATTAATGATTTGGTTAGTATCACGAAATGTTAATCTTGAATAGGTGAATACAATGTATATTAATTAAATTGGGAGTGACACCTAATACCTTGAATTCTTCAGATTTTCTTGAAGCAACAAAATTGTCCAAATCTTCTTTGTCCAAGAAGTTCCATTGTTCAAGGGCTGACTTCTTTTTCTTATCACCCTCTTTTATGTATTCTCTGTTCAGATTTGTCCTATAATTCCTAAGCATCTTTCTAGCACGTTGCATCACACTTTTACGATGCAACTTCTCATCCAATGCAAACAGATTCTGTAAAATAGAAATGTTATTAACTAGTATCCAAAATAGAATTGCAAATAATAGAATTTGTAATCTACAAAATAGAATTGCAAATAATAATAACTCACGCATAAATCCTTCCATATCAAGTCTTTTTTCCCCTGAGGAACTTTATGCCAATTATCATACTTAACACCACAATGACTCCGAGTGGTACACCCAAGATAGTTTACAAAATTATTGCGGTTCACTCCAATTGCATTTCCTCCATTATCAATCCACAACTAATTTGGATCCACTGCCACTAAGCGCTATTAACTTCTTCAACAGAGTGATGCCCCTTTTCTTGTTAAGTGTTTGGTGATGCGCATCAAGTTGCTCCAGTTCTTCAGTGGGTACATGTGCACCATCAACCTAAAATTTGACAAAAATAAACACACTGAATTAGCCCAATATAGAAATATAAGATATATGACATAACTAGAAGATAATGAATTTTATAGAAATACAGGATATGTTTTTAGAACTTACATTGGTATCCTCTCCATGCTCGTCATGGACAGCATGCTCATCATGGACTTCATGCTCATCATGGTCAGCCATCTGAAAATGTCATTAAAAAGGCAAACATTTAGCATTTGTATTAACTAGAAAAAGGCAAACATTTAGCATTTGTATTAACTAGAAAAAGGCAAACATTTAGCATTTGTATAAACATACATGTCTCTAAAATTGTGATCTTTTATCAATTAACAATCCTTCATTGTGATCTTCGTACACATATAAGTCATCATTAGCTTCAATATTTTGTGGAGTTGGCAACCCAACTGAGAATGGACTGGAGTCATCATACTTATCATAGTACTCTTCTTCATCTATAGGATCTTCAATGAACTGTCTTTTACCATGAAGAACAACCGAACATTTATCATTTGCAGGATCATCGATATAGAATATTTATTTCGCCTGTGATGCCAATATGAATGGTTCACCCTTCTCGCCAATCTTTTCAAAGTTCACCAAAGTGAAACCCAATTCATCCACTATAACTCCTTTGGTGTTATCAACCCAATTACATTTAAAGAGCGGAAATTTGAAATCTATGTAGTCAAACTCCCAAATGTCTTCAATGACACCGTAATATGACATTTTAGCTTCACGTGGACTCTTATCCTTTGCACTTGCAAAGTACATAGTCGACGCTTGAAGAGTGACCCCACTATTTTGGACGACACTCTTATCATCTTGGCGCTTTGTGTAATATGTGAATCCATTAATGTCAAACCCTTCATAAGACATAACATTCGGTTTTTGTTTAAAGGTGAGGCATTTGATAGTTTCTGTAATATCATTTGGTGTTTGAGATAGTTGATGTAAGACTTTATCTTCAAACCACTTAGTAAAAGTCTTATTATGCTCTCTAGCAAGCCACATTGAACTTGCTCGAGGAAGTTGTCTCTTTATGAAATTGGTATGTTCCTCGATATAAACACTCACTTCGTCCATATTGTGTAAAATATACAAGTGAGCTTGTTCCAACTGCTCACGGCTGATTACTTTCACCCGTGATCCCAAAATTCCTTTGCCCTCCTCAATATTCTTTTCATTATCAGGAGTGTCATTACCACTGAGAAAGTCATTGCAAAAATCCATAACCTCTCTCGCCACATAACCTTCAATAATACTCCCTTCAGGCCGATAACGGTTTCGAACATCACCTTTAAAAACGCTCATGTATCATTCAAAGGGATACATCCAATGCAAGAAAACTAGTCCCAACATTTTCACTTCCCTAGTTAAGTGGACAACAAGATGTACCATGATATTAAAGAATGAAGGAGAGAAATACATCTCAAGCTGACATAGGGTAACAACCACTTCTCTTTGCAAATTATCGAGAGTATCAGGGTCAATAACTTTGCTGCATAGACTGTTGAAAAAGAAACAAAGTCTGGTAATTGCAAACCTTACATGCTTTAGCAATATAGATCAAATTGCCACGGGCAATATTTGTTGCATTAGATTGTGACAATCATGAGATTTAAGACCTATCAACTTCAGATCTTTCATTGATACCAATCTACAGATGTTGGATGAGTAACCATGTGGCACCTTAACATTTACCAAGCATTCACAAAAAGTTTTCTTCTCCTTTCTAGACAATGTGTAACAAGCGGGAGGTAAGTATGTTCTTTTATTACCAATTTCACGTAATTCTGTTAATTCTGACCTTATTCCCATTTCACGTAGGTCCAGTCTAGATTTTATCCCATCTTTAGTCTTACTTGGTATATTTAACAGAGTACCAATGATGCTATCACAGACATTTTTCTCAACGTGCATTACATCGATACAATGCCTGACTATCAAAGAACTCCAATAAGGAAGATCCCAAAATATTGACTTCTTCTTGAATGAAGAATTGTCACTCCGTGTGGCCATACTACATTGTGATTTCTTACCAAATTCATTGACAATGTCTTTTACTCTTGCATAAACAACATCCCCTGGTATAGGTTTAGGTGCACTTCGTTCATCATTCCATCCATTGAATGCTTTGCGCTTCCTACGATACAGATGGATTTTTGAAAGAAACCTTCGATGACCAAGATATACAGTCTTGCCGCCATGTTTTAGTCTTATTGAATCAGTGTTTTCTTCACATATAGGACACGTTTTAGCTCCTTTGACACTATATCCAGACAAATTCCCATATGCTGGAAAGTCATTAACAGTGCAAAACAACATAGCGTGCAAACGAAATGTCTCTCTTGCTTAAGCATCATAGGTCATCACACCTTCAGCCTAAAGTTTCTTTAAGTCATCAATCAAAGGTTCAAGATAAACATCGATATCATTTCCGTGTTGTTTAGGGCCCGATATCAACAACGAGAACATAACGTACTTATTTTTCATACACATCCAGGGAGGAAGATTGTATATAACAAGCATGACTGACCAAGTGCTATGTTGGCTGCTCAATGTCCTGTACGGATTCATCCCATCTGTACAAAGCCCAAGTCTTAGATTCCTATCTTCTTCACCAAATTTGGGGTACAATAGATCAATCTTCTTCCATTGTGGGGAATCAGACGCATGTCGTAGGATCCCATCATTATTTTTCTTAACATCTGCATGCCACCTCAAATTCTTCGCATCTTTCGGATTTGCAAACAAGCGTTGAAACCGTGATATTATAGGTAGATACCACAATACCTTGGCAGGAGAACCAGTTTTGGACTCCCCCGAAGTCGTCAATTTATACCTTGACGCACCACATTTTGGACAATCTTTCAAATCTACATAGTCCTTTTGAAATAATACACAATCATTCGGGCATGCGTGTATCTTCTTGGCCTCCATTCCCATTGGGAACAATATTTTCTTTACCTGGTATGTTGAGATTGGCAGCTCGTTTCCTTCAGGAAGCATTTCTTTCAACAAAGTCAACAATGAAGTGAAGCTTTTGTCGCTCCATCTATTGTTAGCTTTCAACTTATACAATCTCAACACAGCGCTAAGCTTCATAAACTTAGCACAGCCTGTGTATAACGGTATCTCAACATCATGCACAATGTTTCTAAAGATAGGAGGTGGATCGGTGTGCTCTACCCTACAACTATCCAGCATCGCATCAACGATGTCTGCTGGAACTGGTTCATTCACATTTACGTCATCGGAGGCAATTTCTTCTTCCACCCAAGCACTGCTATCGACATCTACTGGTTTCGGTTTTGAAATCTCTCCATGTCAGTGCCATTCTGTATAGCCTTGTACAATCCCGTTGCACATGACATGAGTTTTGATTTCCTCACCAGTGTTGACTTTCAAGTTGTTACCGCAATGCCTACATGGATAGTAGAACCTATCTGTAGGTTTTTTCCTATGTTCCTCGGCAAATATAATAAACTGATCAAGACCAGATATAAACTCTGGGGTGCAACGATTACGAATGGACATCCATGATCTATCCATTCTATGATCAGAGAAAACAAGTATATATTAGGAAAAGATTAGGGTATACACTTACATCCTAAGTGTATAATGTGATGTCATTCTTATATATAATAAATGTGTACCACCTATCCCATCCTTGAACACCTAATCTCACTACCGAAATTTTCTCAAAAACCCAATACACATTATATACTTACATCCTAAGTGAGATTAGGTGTTCAAGAACAGTCCCAAACCGGGGACTATCCAAGATTTACTCCTAATGAGTCAATCTTGGACGGGTTTCTAGGCCAACAAACACAATAATAGATATCTACAATGAAGCCGGACTCCATACAAACAATATATAATTTAGTGATTGTTCATTCTAATTTATACCAATATACAAGTAATATAAAGAACAATGATTGTTCACTTTCTAGGCCAACAAACACATGTGATGTCATTCTTATATATAATAAATGTGTACCACCTATCCCATCCTTGAACACCTAATCTCACTAGTAAGTGTATAATGTGTATTGGGTTTTCGAGAAAATTTCGGCAGCATTTCCCCGCTGTTCTCTAAGTACATATGTACTTAGAGAACAAACGGGGAAATGCTGCTGAAATTTTCTCGAAAACCCAATACACATTATACACTTACATCCTAAGTGAGATTAGGTGTTCAAGAATAGTCCCAAACCGGGGACTATCCAAGATTTACTCCTAATGAGTCAATCTTGGACGGGTTTCTAGGCCAACAAACACAATAATAGATATCTACAATGAAGCCGGACTCCATACAAACAGTATATAATTTAGTGATTGTTCATTCTAATTTATACCAATGTACAAGTAATATAAAGAACAATGATTGTTCACTTTCTAGGCCAACAAACACATGTGATGTCATTCTTATATATAATAAATGTGTACCACCTATCCCATCCTTGAACACCTAATCTCACTAGTAGGTGTATAATGTGTATTGGGTTTTCGAGAAAATTTCAGCAACATTTCCCCGTTTGTTCTCTAAGTACATATGTACTTAGAGAACAAACGGGGAAATGCTGCTGAAATTTTCTCGAAAACCCAATACACATTATACACTTACATCCTAAGTGAGATTAGGTGTTCAAGAACAGTCCCAAACCGGGGACTATCCAAGATTTACTCCTAATGAGTCAATCTTGGATGGGTTTCTAGGCCAACAAACACAATAATAGATATGTACATGTTAGGCTTTCATCACAATTGATGTTAGGGTTTCATCAATGTTAGTGTTTAATCAAATCAAATTAGGATGCTAGAATGGACAAGTTTAAATCAAATTAGGGTTTAAATCAAATCAAACACGGTCGTGGCTGTGTTGGCCTACCACGACCGTGCTGCCCAGCACGGCCGTGGTAGGCCATTCTTCTCAGTTCTCAGTGAAAGAAGTAGAACAGCAAGCAGAGCAGAGCAGAGCAGAGCAGCAAGCAGAGCAGAGCAGCGGGCGGCAAGGAAGAAGACAAGGAAGAAGGTGCTACGGCTAATACCTTATGAGCAGCGGAGGCAAGCAAGAAGACAACGCCGCAGTAGGGCGTGAGCAGGGAGGAAGGAGCAGGCGGCGGCAACGCAAGGAGGAAGGCGGCGGGCGGCGGCGGCGACGCAGAGCAGCAGCAAGGATCGTCGGCGGCGAGCGAGAAGCAGCAGGCACCAGGCACCAAGCGGCGATTTTGGGAGAGCGGCGACGAGCAGCGCACATGCAGGAGAATCGATGAAACAGGAAGAAAGGGGGAAGAGTCGGGTGATCGGGCCTCTATTAAGTTGGTCAACGACGTCGGTTATCTAGGAAAACCGACGCCTATTATCTTCAGTGTCGGTTGATCGTAATAACCGACGTCCAATTAGACAATCTTTACCCCAAATTAATTGGCGGGAACTATTATCAGCGTCGGTTATCCAAGGATAACCGACACCGAAAGTAGAACTTTTCACGCAAAATTTCATTTCACATAGGCGTCGGTGAATTGTTAAACAACCGACGCTGTATGTGACCCAGATTTTTTTCGCTCGAAAATTGGATTTCGCGGGCGCCTTTAGGAGTCGGTTGGTTACACTCGGCCGACGCTGAATACAAAGCGGTACCCGTGTCTGGCTGGTCTTCGAATATAGACGTCGATTTGTATAAATAACCGACGCCGAATATTATAGGCGTCGGTTGTCCGAAATAACCAACGCCCAGAAAAGCGACACTGAACGCTATTTCTGTAGTAGTGTGGTATGTTATGTCATGAATTCTCAATCAGGTGAAACTAATCATTCCACTTACTACTTAGTCATCTTACCCATCTTAGGGAAAATAGAACTCCTTATTCATCATATATATACTCACATTAATATCAAACCATATTTTAGGTTCTCACAAACAATTTTAATCTTACTCATGACATGAAGAATACATTAAACAATATATATCAAAAAATAGGTTTCTTTCCCATTGTGATATGTATTCATTGGTATAAATGTCATTCTAACTTCATACTCCACATTTATCATATTTTTACCCCATTTCAAAAATATGTGATCATATTATGCAACAAATATATCAAGAAAGGGATACTCTTCTATTGCTCATCATGCCCAATTAGGGATACTTTCTATTACCCATTTCCTTTTGTTTATTTTTCATCATTTTTTTCATTACTCATATACTTCCTTTATCTATTATTTAACATTATTCTTAATATCAATCTATAATAGGTGGAACCCGAAGCCTGGAATATCCCAATGGAAAACACCATGATAATTTTGTGTAAATGGATAATAATACAATATATCCATAACTATGTTTTAAAACATAAAAAATGTAGTAGTGGGAGAAAATAATCTAATCATAATAATTTCACATGATCATAACGCTCAACACTCACACAGGTGGATACATAAAGTAAAAAAAATTGTAGGAAAACACATTCTTGTGACTTCTCATCAATAACCTTGATTTCCTCTCTTCTAATTAAGTCACGATATATTAAATTACTTATGATCATTAATTCTTCATTAAAGAATGTTATTCATGACTCTTACTCTACCTATCATCATATTAGGATCAGGGTTAGGTTCTTAGTTAATCTAGTTAATTCCTTGGTTCTCCCTTCATTTTAGATGCATTACTCTTAACTTCTTTCATTATCTACTTCACAACTAATCTTGGGGTCAATCATTCTCGATCGAATTTCTAATCAATGTTTCTTTCTCATCAAATCCTTCTTAGTTTTATTTAATTGCATTTCATTCTATTTAGGTTGATCCTAATGTAAGTCATTCTTTCCAAAATATACACTTTCTCATTTTGGTTGACGTAAGTCATTCTTTACAAAATATACACTTTCTCATTTTGGTTTCGTCAATATTTATCATTACTTATCATCCAAGTAATTTTCAATTTTTTTTATTTCTGTTCTTGCATTTGGATACTCATATTCCAAGTTATATAACTTCAAGTGGTAAGCACACAAGTTCCATCTCCAACAAAACTATTCAATTTGAGAAGTAAAAAATATTACGGTTATATTTGCTCATTCCTTAAAAATTATCCACTTGCAATACTCATTACTATGTTATTTACGGAATATACTTACATTCATGTGAGATTTACTACTTATTTCTTAAAGAATACTATAATAGATGCATTAGGGTGATATAACTTTAGCAAGATATTATTTTCAAGGGCTACAATAATAATTAATTTGGATGATAAAAATATATTTACAGGATCATATTCAATTTAGGGATAAATCCCCCACTTTCATTCCAATACGGAAATATAGGATATTCAAGAATTCAATTTACTTCATCATATGTTTATACACTGTCATAAACAACATATTGATCACTAACCTCATCGGGGAGTACTAGGATTATAAAGGCTATTCACTACACATTAAAAACCAAATTTCCAACACCATGCAGCCCATCCATTGATTACAAGTATACACCATTTCATTGGATAATTTGAGTCAGTCCCTAAACATTGATCCTAAACATGGATATCTCCATTTAAATTGTTTTGACTAGCTCTCAAAAACAATCCCTATTTAATTTCACCAAGGATTTCTTAATAACCACTAAGGAATCATATTTAACCCATGATTGTCTAAATCAAAATACATTCAATACATGTTCATCAAATACCCAAGAATTTTATTCATTCAACTAATTTTACAAAAAATCTTAAAACAATGTGCTTCTTTACCCAATATCTTTCAATTTGACTTATAGAACATGAAACAAATATTATGAATAATCAAGAATGAATATGAGGTATTTAATTACCCAATTGATTATCTAACATCATAAAAATACAAGCAATAATCTTGTTGATCTTTAGTCATATCCGGTTAAGATTTCAACATGTTTATATATATATATATATATATATATATATATATATGACGACGACCTAGTGAGAAACATATCTTGGTGAGAGCATGAGAGGCATTTGAATAACTCTCCTCATAGATCAATTTTTGATAATCCAACCGTACAGATTACAAGTATACCTTAATATTTACATGTTGGATCCTAGATGGGTGATTAGAAGCTCTATAGGGGGGGTGAATAGAGCTGAATGCACTTAAATAAAATTCATTAGACCTTCAAGATATATCATAAGATAAGGTTGCTAAATAGGAAATTTGAGAGCAACTAAAACATGCATAGCAAGGATGAGAGAGATTGAGAAAACACAAGTAGACAAACTATTTAGAGTGGTTCCACACTTCAAAATAGAAGTATGTCAGTCCACTTACCTAGAGAGATCAACCTCTAGGATTTCCTAACCATTGCATTCTTATATTCATTCATAAGACTTACAATACATGACCACCAAAGGACTTACCTATCCAATACAAAGAGTCTTCAACCTTACCAAGGACTTACCCACTTTGCAAGGAGTCTTCCGCCTTCTTCCAAGGACTTACCTACTCTTGCACAAGTCTTCAGCCTTGTAGGAATTACCCACTCTTCTTGGATCTTCCGCCTTTGACTTCACCTTCACTCGGAGAAGCTTCCACCAAGGACTTACCCACTTGAGCAAGGAGTCTTCTGCCTTCACCAAGGGCTTATCCACTCTTGCTCCAAGTCTTCAGCCTTGATCTTCACCAAGGGACTCCTTCCCTTGTTCTTCTTCACCTCTCTTAGCCAAGAGAGATTGCCTTCATCTTCATGATTGAATTGAGAGAAAGGGAGGTGGTAGAAGTGAGAGCCTCACAAGATATACATGTAGGACTAGCTCTCTTACAGATTTCCTACTCACTCTAATGGATGTAGTAAGTGATTAAGCTTAGAGAGAGAGAGGAGGCCGTAGGAAGCACTCAACTATATAATAGGAACCTCACATAGAGTTTTGCAATGAATGCTCAACCTTGGAATGAAGCCCAATGGGTCCTATTTATAGTTGGGGATGCCTTTTAGCCTTTGGGAACACTTGAGAACAGAAACTAGCCGTTTTGTGGCTTGCAAAGGATATATTTTCACTTATTGCAACTCCACAACGGCTAGAAACACCTTTCTGCACTTTTCCGTACAGTGTAATCGGTCGAGTTTCTATAAGGGTAACTCGACTGATAGAGTAAAAGACAAAGCCGATATTCAGACCATCGGTCGAGGTTGTCATGGGGAAACTCGACCGTCTAATGAAAATCAAATTGGTCTGATACTCCATTGGTTGAGTTCTGTGTAGTGTAAACTCGACCGATCAAAAGTCATTTTCAAGATCCAATCAGGATCGGTCGAGTTTGCAAGTCACAGAACTCGACCGATGAACAACCTGATTTGAATTTTGGAAAATGGCTTTTGAGTGCTTAACCATTCAATCTAAGTGCTCCTGATTTTTTCTAAGCTTAATTACAAGTCGTACAATCATTACAAGTGATTTACAACATGATTCTAATGGATTTACATCATATTACAAAAACATGCACTTGTATTGACTTTGACTTGTCTTTTCTCCAATTTAATATGCACAAGTTAGGGCATTTGGAGTGTGTCTATGCCTAATCTGAAATCACTCAAGTAGAGACATTAGACACCAATATGTGGAATGGTTAGTCATCATCAAAACACGGGTTTAGTCAATTTAGACGTGAGTCAACATTGACCTAATTGACCTTGAGTCAACATTACCTTCTTATAAAATTTCATCACCATCCAATTTGTAGATCATTCACAACAACATAATACTTTTGAATGCTCTATATTGAATTTCAAGCTGACCGTTGGATGTAAAAAGTGTATATTTTACATATGGACATGTAAACAATGTTTGATTGTAATGGTTTTTTGTGAGAAGGTAAATGAAATGATGCCTTTTCCATCTATGCGGTTGGATTTGAAAAAATAAATCCAAATTTGTAGTTCCATCTATGCAGTTGGATATCTCCATTTAAATTGTTTTGACTAGCTCTCAAACACAATCCCTGTTTAATTTCACCAAGGATTTCTTAATAACCACTAAGGAATCATATTTAACCCATGATTGTCTAAATCAAAATACATTCAATACATGTTCATCAAATACCCAAGAATTTTATTCATTCAACTAATTTTACAAAAAAGCTTAAAACAATGTGCTTCTTTACCCAATATCTTTCAATTTGACTTATAGAACATGAAACAAATATTATGAATAATCAAGAATGAATATGAGGTATTTAATTACCCAATTGATTACCTAACATAAAAAAATACAAGCAATTATCTTGTTGATCTTTAGTCATATCCGGTTAAGATTTCAACATGTTTATATATATATATATGGCGACGATCTAGTGAGAAACATATATTGGCGAGAGCATGAGAGGCATTTGAATAACTCTCCACATAGATCAATTTTTGAGAATCCAACCGTACATGTTACAAGTATACCTTAATATTTACCTTCTTACAAAATTTCATCACCATCCAATTTGTAGATCATTCACAACAACATAATACTTTTGAATGCTCTATATTGAATTTCAAGCTGACCGTTGGATGTAAAAAGTGTATATTTTACATATGGACATGTAAACAATGTCTGATTGTAATGGTTTTTTGTGAGAAGGTAAATGAAATGATGCTTTTTCCATCTATGTTGTTGGATTTTAAAAAATAGATCCGAATTTGTAGTTATTCAAATGCCTCTCATGCTCTCACCGTAGGATGTTTCTCACAGGATAGCTACCCTATATATATATATATATATATATATATATATATATATATATATATATATATATATATATATATATATATATATATGAATAAAGACTAAATGACTCACCTCACTGCTTAATTTTGATGGGTTGAGATCCCTCTAAAGAGTAATCTCCAAACAATCTTTGTCAAACACCACAAAAGTTTCATCTCAATATCTCCTCAGTGCTTCAACTTCATCTTCAATAATTGATGAACAACAAATCATGACAAGCTTCTATTAGAAAAAAAGATACAAACCCTAATTTATCCCACTAGGATCTCTCCTTTTGGATGGTGGTAAATGTGACGCTTCTTTATGTTTTTGGGCTAATAAATGATTTATCTTTTTGGAAAATATCATAATTGACCGTTTTACATTTTTATTTCTATTTGGTCAACTAAATTTCTTCCCCTAAAAACACAACCATATGCATTAATTTGTTTATCCCTTAAACCAACTCTAAAAATTATTTACATTTAATATGTGGTTATAATAAATTTTTAAGCTAAAATTCAATTTCTAGTCAATTTGGACTTACCCATAAGTTACCAGAAATCAAATCACACATGTATACTCAAGTATGTATAATATGGTTTGCTGAAATTTTTCTACAGATCCTGGCCAACCCATGAGTCTAGAAAACATCCAAAACTCTAAAATTTTGAAGTTACATTTATACGGGAGTTATACAATCAACCTAAAAGATTCAAATAATTAGAGTTACATATAAAATACTAAAAATAATTTACTAAACTATTGTAGTTATCACTAAATTACCTTTTAGGATTTTTATTCACATGCTATCATTTTATTACAATACTTGAACTGAGATTCATTTGATTAAAACTTCTACGATCAGATTTCTTCTGAAAACCCTAAACGTATCTAAATCTCCACATTAATAAGGGAATTTATCTCCATACTGGACATTGAAATCATTCTATACGCCAAAAACCTAAACTTAGGGTTTTGTAACCCTTAATTACAATTACGTTTGGATGGGTTCAGAACATCTGAAAATGGCTCATTAATGTAAAACATCACCTTCATTGAAATACCTTCTACAAGCACATCAATCATTAAAGCCACTCTAAACACACCCATGTACCTTTCAAGGGGCCAACTTATGATCACACCTTTGGATGAAAATGGGCCTCGTTCATAATTTGAAACTAAAATAACTATTGACAAACCCACAAAGTACTTAAACATCACAAAGGTGTCACCCTTATTAGTTAAAAAACATATAACTTACCCAAGAAAACCCTTATTTCTCATAAATTTTCCTTGATTGAGATCTCAGATATCACACTACAACTAACACACACATCAAACCTAATTGTGATATGACACTTACATAGTTTCTAAGGCACCTAACCCATCATTTTGTTGAATATTGAAAGTCTGTATGGAAATAAAATCTGAAAAAGAAATTTCCTCGTAGAGTGCTCATCCACAAATGGTTAGTAGCATACAATACACTTCTTTTATGTACACACATGCACTCTAGAAAATTGGCAGGCCCATATCAACGTGTTTATGATATCAAGACAATGGAAACACATCTTACTCTCCTCACATGCAACTACACTAATCATATTGGATTATGTTACTATTAGTGATATTCCATATTACTAGACTCGACATCTACTTTTTCATGTCAAGCAATGACATAATAATACATGGTAAGAAAACTAGTTGACTTTGGATGCTTGTATCTTTCGAAACATTTGACGTGAAAGAAATAAACACGAATTTGACAACAAATCGTGTAACTCAGTCCACAAATTTCTATTATTACTCTTCTCCACCTAGTTCCTGCATCACATGTGATGTTGTCTCAATGCCTAAAGAGAAGGTGGTTGGTCCTCCTAGGGCCTTCATTGTTGAAGAGGACAAGGAAGATAGAGCCCCCAAAGGAGGTATCTCCTTTGAATACCTTTGGATGCATAAGATGACGAGGGGGCTTGACCTTAGGGCCAGGGGAAAGGTGCCAGATATCGAGGCGATAATGATGAATATTGTTACTACTCCTTTTCCCCCTTTATCTTTACATTTATTTTTCCAACATTTGGATGTCTAGGGGAACCCATCCCTTGTCTTTTGTCTCGTATATATCAATTATGCTTAGGCCTCATTTTAATAATATCACACCATTTCACTAGGGTCATATCCTCGGTGACGCTGTGGTTACTTCTCGTACCCACACACTTACTTTCTTGTCTATAAAGCAATTTTACCAATTGTGGTTACTATTCCACCATGTTATTCATGAGATTAATGCTTACAAAACACTGGGCACAATATTGTATTAAAAATACGCTAGGTATAGAAAATGCTCGTGCTTAGTGGACAAGTCCGATCATCAAATTGACATGATAAGATTAGGGTTGTGTAGCAAATAAGAAGTAATGTATATTGTAATATTAAGCCACACTAGACGTATGTAGTGGTGAAGAAACTGATTCATGATTAGACAAAACTTTAAAGTTCGTAACAAACCACTCACAATTGGAACTAAGAACTAACGCAGGCCCAACCAATTTAATTTTATATCTTGGAACTGATTATTACTATCAATTCCTTGGCATACTTTAACAATGTACATTGTTGAAACGTACAAACATAGAGCTATATTCCTTACAAGTACACAATTAAATATACAAACATAAAGCTAGATACTTGTAAAGGCCATTTCTAAGTAGTATGGCATTTAACATCATATATATTATTTTATTAGGTTAACTCAACTACAAACTCACGTACTTAGAACTTATTTTCCACTAGTTTTAAGAAAAATCCTTATGAAACAATATCAAAACATAACGGCCGATTGGGCTGAATTGGGTTTGCTTCGAGCCCACTCCGTCACATGACAATTCAACCGGCGAGCTCAATACTCCACCACGTCCGGTCACAGCGGCGGATCAGTTCTCTCACTAGGCCCTGACAAGCAGCAGGACTCCTCCGGTGCCCTTGGGAGTAAAGTCAGCAGCGCCAGAGCGGCCGAAGATGAACCTCTGCCGAGACATGCTGGGTTATTAACTGTGATCGCCTGATTTCCCACAAAAACGTCGCCAAGTAGGATTGGACTAGAAGAGCATATCTCAAATCTTGCCGACGATGTCCCCGAAGCCCATGTCTGATGGGCGTCCGACGGTTGATCGTTCTTATGCTCAAATAAGGTACGCAAATGGTACTCGAACGACCTGACATTTTGTTCTGAGTCATGACAATTATCTTTGGCGGAACAGTCGGCATTCTGTTTTACATTTCTAACGCGAGAACAAATTCTAAACCGCTAAGTGAATGGATGGGTAAGCGAGGACTGTAGATTTTCTGGAACTCCGAACTTCTTCTTTCCCGAGCTTACAATGCCAGCTGTAACTGAAAACGCTATCATTGAATAATTATACCAATATCGAAATTCACTACATGCCTAGTCGAGTACCTGACTGATCCGCGCAGTCTCAAGAGAAGCTGGCTAAATGGCCGAAAACATGAGGCGCTGCTCCAAGGATTAAGAAAAACCATCACAACATGTTTTCTAAGCTTCCTCCAGAAGCACATGGATTTCGAGCTGGACGTCATCGCTAGGTTCATCTTGCCGCTTATGGAATCTTAAACTGATATTATCAGAACTTGCCATCGTATCCGCAAACAACTTAAACTGAAGGTTCATAAGTACACACACATCAAATTCGGCACATTTAGCAATCAGTAAATTCAATATTGATAAGCTCAAACTAGCCAATAGCAAGAAGTCTGTTAAACAGGATATAGCACCATGCCACACTGCAATGGCTTTATTGGACGTGCTAGCTGTGCGCTAATACCACTTGTGGCCGAGTACCCAACATTGAACATTTGGCGTTCATGTGATTGAGAGAGTCAATCTAGAATGAAATTTATAATCCAAAAGCTTGATATTAACTAAAAGAGTTCGACCTAATTCAACATGGAGAGGATAGATTTTGCTAACTTACATCCTAGGACCTAGTGAGAATATAACAAAATCATATTTGAAGGGAAAAGACAAATCCTTGTATCCACCCCCAGCATGAGTGGGATTGAAGCATAAATGGTGCTAGATTCAGCTACATGGATCCTACTTCTTCGATCCTCTGTCTTTACGAGCATATTCTCTCCAAGATGTAACAAATACACATCTATGTGTTTTGACATATGTAACGTCCCACGATTTGAGGCCTTGGATATAATGATCTTAAAAGGAATGATTGGACTACCCATATCACCAAAGTGCACCTCCTTTTTCGAGAGCCCATCACTAAAGAACTCCATAGTTAAGGGTGCTCAGCTTGGAGTAGTACTAGGATGGGTGACCAGTCGGGAAGTTGACCCCGACTTGCGCGAGAGTGAGGATAAAGCGCGCAGTTAAGGCTAGTGGTGGTCTGTGGGGCCAGTCGTCATTCCTAAAACTCTACTAGAGCCTAGGGCAGTGGGCTCGAGCGTTACAAATGGTATCAGGGCCAATTTCCCTCCAGTAGGTGGGGCCCACATGGACATGTGGCATGCCAGTCTTGAGCCGTGCGGTCCAGGCATGTAGGAAAAGGCTGTCCATGGTGACGTAGCCACCCTTGCGCTGATATTCTGTGATCAGGAGTTGGGTGTCCATGGGCCATTGTGGGTCTACACTGAAATGGGGTCAGATTATGAGGCCATATAGTTAAGCCTTGACGAGGACGTCAAGAGTCTAAGTGGGGGAGATTGTAACGTCCCAGGATTTGAGGCCTTGGATATAATGATCTTAAAAGGAATGATTGGACTACCCATATCACCAAAGTGCACCTCTTTTTCCGGGAGCCCATCACTAAAGAACTCCATAGTTAAGCGTGCTCAGCTTGGAGTAGTACTAGGATGAGTGACCAGTCGGGAAGTTGACCCCGACTTGCGTGTGAGTGAGGATAAAGCACGTAGTTAAGGTTAGTGGTGGTCTGTGGGGCCAGTCGTCATTCCTAAAACTCTACTAGAGCCTAGGGCAGTGGGCCCGAGCGTTACAACATAACAGTAACTCAGTGACATAATGTGATTATAAGTCTATGAAATTGTTGTAAGTACTGATATTTACATATTTACTTTACTTACCCTAACCTGATGTAATAAATACCATTCCTATCCAATGTTTAGAAAAACGGTATGCAATACGCGTTCGGTCAAGTGCTGCATAGAGTATATGGCTATATGCGGAGTCCGGGCACATATGCAGGGCATATGCTATTTGGATTTTCTATTAGTAAACTAGTTATATGAGCATAAATTTATTTATTTAAATTCTTAAATATTTCACTACCTAGTTGTCTCTCGACCAGGATGTCTCAACATGTAATCTATTACCTTTTCTATGTCGATACAAATTGCAATTAGCAGATTGTTTTGTTGACCAAGACAAACCTCCCTTTCTAGTTCAAGGATAACTATTGCCTTCTTTACAGGATGTTGGAAGACCACCCACAATGAAGCTGGCAGGCAACCTTCTTGTAAAAAGTAGCTCAACCCAACCTTGTCTCAAGAAGTAGCTCCAAGGTTCTGAACCAAACAATGAAAAAAAAAGATGATTGGGAACTAAAACTCTTCCCACAAAGATTGTAATTGAAGCACTATAAAACACGTGATGCGAAACTCCATAAGGTTTAGGCAACGCTATATCTAGTGGAGTAGGATGCTAGAGCTAGACTTAGGCTTAGGCTAACTTGGAAGTTGGAAGTAGATGGGAATAGCAAGGTATAGTTGTAAGATCAATTTGATAGCAAGTAGTTGGATTGCTCAAGTGTATTTTGCGAGTCCTATCACATTCCTGTAAATAGTAAATACATAGTAATAGACGAATAGTCTAGATGACGGTTGAGAGTGTATACGACGAGTTTAGTCAAAAACTAGTCATTCTAGCAAAGTATGTGAGAAATTAAGAGCCAACTGCACACTAACAAAAATTGTTTACAAATTACAGTTGGTTGAATTACATTTGATCGAGAAGCTTCTCTTTTGAACTAAAATTCAACCTAGACAGTGTCTTGACCATCCATTGGTCAAACCGCTAAGTCTTGGCCGAACAAAAGTTTGACTGAAAACCCTCTGCTCGAATAATAGTTCGACTGAAATAAGTCTCTCCTATGAACTCTTAAATTTTGAACTCAAAAGATTTTTGCAGTAAAACCTAACTATCCTAATGGGGTATACATGTATAAAATTTGGTTTAGGATGGTTTTGGTCATTCATTACTTGTTCTTACACCATTCCTATTAAGTTGTACAAATGCACATGTACAAGTTGTAATTCTAGGTACCACTTGATTTACTAGCATCTGAACACATATACTATCACACATTCTTTGTTCTTACACGATTCCTATCAAGTTGTACAAATGCACATGTACAAGTTGTAATTCTCGGTACCACTTGATTTACAAGCATCTGAACACATATACTATCACACATTCTTTGTCAATGGATCTTGTCTGAGTTCCTTGCTAACCCGAAACACTTATTTCACATATTAGTAACACAGGATAAATATTTGCATCATAAAAATTAGAGTGTGGGGTATAAAAAAAGTCAACACCCACTTCACCATCTGCGGCGTCTAATGTCCACGAAGGGGACTAGTGCAACGACGGTTAACATGCTGTGTAATTGGATTAAGATGTTAACATCATCGTCCTTCATTACCTTCAATGAGGGAAAGAACCAAACATCATCAATGGTAAATGCCGGTTCATTGGGTAGATTAATGAAGATTAGGAAAATCATGGGCCACACAAGTATTAACGCACCAAATCAAGCCAATAAAAGATAGTGGAACGTAGTCAGATACAAGTTTTCTAGATATATACTGATAAGTGATGTACTCTATGATCTGTTGATCATTGAGGAAAACACCTTCCGATAATTAGAAAACAATGTGGGGACCACAGTTTTGAGGCGCCTGCCTAGTTGACCATGCACCCAAAGGGGGTCCGCCTAGGATGCCACCTAACTGAAATGGGAATGGGCACCTGAGTGAGCGCCTAGGACTGCCTAGTCATTCGCCTAGGACACTCGGGCTGCCTAGACAATTTTTTTTTCTTCTGGATTTTTCTTTGTAAATTTTCATTTTAACATCTATTTGATACATGTAAGTGTTTTTCATGTGTTTTTAGGCTACTACCTCACTCTTACATGACAATTTGGAATTTAGAACATTAAATATACACATAAAATACCTTTTATATGTATTATATATTATATATATAATCCAGAATATAAAAAATAAGGCAACGCCTAGGTGCCCAACCATGCCAAGCCGCTACCTAGATGCCTTTGACAACTATGGTGGTGACAAACGTTTTTATTTTATATTAAATGCCTTTAATTTTTTTTGTGTAAATGTAGTTTTTTTTTCATTTTTTTGTGTAAATGTAGCCGGTCCCAAGCCCGGGTAAAGGAGGAGGGTTGGTGGTAGGTTGACAGCCAACCTATAAAAACTTTGTCACTCTTTCTATGACATGGATCCTTATAAGAATATCGTTGGAGCGTCCTTTTGAGCCAAACACTATAAATAGAAGAAGAGGAAGGCCTAAATTAACATGGGATGAGCTTATAAAGAGAGATTTTGAATCTCTACATCTCAATCAGAATATGGCCCATGATAGAGCTGAATGGAAACGAAGGATCCATGTAGCCGACCCCAACATAGTTGGGATTGAGGCTTAGATGATGATGATGATGATTAAATTATTAAATGCCTTTAAATGACCTATGGGTTCATACTTCATAGTAGAGATTCTACTCATCAACACTTGATCCTGATGTGATCCTTGGTACACTCTACCCATATGATATGGAATTCAAAAGCCTCAATGAGATGGAGGCGGAACCAAAAAGTTGTCGTAAGCATGCAACATGATTTTGACTTCGAGTCGACTTCGACAAGTCTGGAAGTGGAAGTTTGTAGAAACATTGAGGAAACTTCGAGGATTTTTACAACCAAACTTCGACGGATCATTGGCAAAAAGTAAGCTAAAAATAGTGATTTCATTATGACAATTTATAAATTTCATCAGATCTAGCTGAAGAACAAAATATATGTTTATATATAACCATCCATATAGGTTTACGTATATAGAAAAACATAGTCACATGCAAATGTACAAGAGCATCGTCTTAGCGTCAGCTTCAAGAGGCATGGAAGTGGAAGTTTAGAAAATGTAAGGAAACTTTGAGGAAGTTGTGGACTAACACTTTGACACAAAATAAGCTAAAATATAGTGAGATTGTGAGGAATTTGGCTTAAAAGATCAAATTTTGGTAAACACATACTCCATCTATAATCTTTTATATGAAATATTTAGAATTGAATCTGTTCTATATATGTGGTGTTCCACATCTACAAAAATTCCGATTGGATCACATTTTAGAATTAAAAAATATGAGTTTATTTCCAAATACTTCAATTTTTATAGAGGGGGAAAAGTAGGAGAGGTGAAATGGTATTAGGTCCACGCCAAATTTTGCAAAACTTGTCGAAATCTAGTAGAGGAATAAACTTATCATTCCTTTCCAGTTAGAAACCAATGAAATGGTCATCTCAATTTCAAAAACGGTTTCCTACAAGTTTTTTTATGCCTGCACTATGTGTTCACCAATAATAACTACAAAGATCATCAAGAAGATGGAAGGTTTTGAGCTAGCTGGGTCGATTTCATCACCAACTAGGTTGAATTCATTGACACATGCCAACAAGTAGGCAACCAATGGGGCCTAGAAGTTTACCATGTTTCGACATCGACAAGCGTAGACATATGTAACATCGAGGATATATTGCCAGATGTCGAGGATGTTTAGTACCATGGTCGTAAGCCCTTGTATAATCTTTCTAAAACACTTGAGCTCATTCTTGGATGAATGCATGGCAAACCTCTGAGCTAAAAAGGAAGCTATCAAGAATATAACTATCAAGAAGAAAGTGCTTTGAGTCCATACATTTCGATATTGCATCTTTCATTCTACCATTTTCTTTGCAAAACATTTATCTTTTAATGATCTAATGAGAACAATTTTATAAGGCGAATTAGTGTTGAATTCCTCAAATCTTCTACACCACTCTTCTTAGGGTTAAGCAGTCAATATTCATGCTTCATTGAGTCATTTAATTCTGGGACTTATGGAGAATGCTTGTTCTAGCTTAGCCACATCATTTTTATTTGTTCCCAAAATATGACCAATACAAGGCCATAAGAAAGTAATGCTACTATCAACCCACCTAGGTCGTTACCACCTTCCTTTTTGAAGAGTGCCTCATTGAAATCATAGGCATGTATATTTATACCTCTTTCCCTTGTTATCTCGAAGGGGCCTTCCACTTTGATTTTATATTGAAAGTTCTTGTTAGAGTAGAATAAGTTAATTTTATGTTTTGGGTCTATTGGGCCTCACCTATATTAGGAGACCATAGTTGTCTAGGAGGTCGGGCGTTGCCCAGGGGCACCCATATAGCCTATGTTTCTAGGCATTTTTTCCATTTGTAGTTTTATATATATAATTAAATACGTATAATCATATATGCATAGATAATATATCAACCTATATGAATCAATGCCAAAAGGATAGGAAAAAAACAAAAAAAGAAGGATAGAAGTGCACAACAACCGAGAAAAAGGATAGAAGAGAAATGTTGATGTGTGAGCATGAAGAGGAGGGGGAGGAGGAAGAGGAGGAGGAAATGGAGGCAAGAGAGGATGACGACAACGTGAGCCCTGAGTGAAAAAGGAGAAAAAAAGTTGTGGTGATGTGGCAAGGAGCACGAAGAGGAGGGGAAGGAGGAAGAAGAGGCGGGGGAGGAAGATGACAATAAGAGTAGAAAAAGAAAAAAAGTTGATGTACTATGGGAAGGAGAACGAAGAGGAGGGAAGGGGGATGAGGAGGGGGAGGAGAGGAAGCATGAGAGGAGGAAGAGGAGGTGGAGTTGCCAATAAACAAAAACAAAGAAGAAACCAAAAAACGAACCTTCACCACCTCCTGACTGTGGTGAGGGTGCATGCAACTGCCACAATGTTCCTGTTTGTAAGAGAGGAAGAGGAGGAAGAGGAGGGAGAGGAAGAAGAGGAGGGGAAGGATGAAGAGGATTGGGGAAGAAGAGGTGGGGAGAGAGAGGGACATACCTACTGTGGTGTCTAAGAGTTTCGGTGGGTCCCTGAGGGAGAGGATAAGACTTAGGAACTTTTTCCTTTATGTTAAATAATTTATATATAAAGCCCAGTAGGTCAAGCACATTTAGCGCCCAGGCGGGCTGCCCATACTCCTAATGATGCTGGGTGCTTAGAGTTTGGAGTGTGGGGCAGTCCCAGGAGGACGCCCGTACAACTAGGAAGGAGACTCATGAAAACCTTCTTATAACTGATGATGATTAATGTAAATGCTTTGACATGGTATCATAGCAATAATCCTAACCTAAGCCATCACTTCTATGGGGTTGATGCTCCTTTTTTCTTTTCTTCCCTAGGTCTAACGCCCCTCTCTCCCCTCCACTTCTCCCCTGGCCCTCGTCATTGTCTGGTGAACTGACAATGACAATTGCCCTGTCTCCTTGCCGATGCCTTGACCAACAAGGTAGTAGAACCCTTAACCCTCCCCCATTGCTGCAACAGGCATCACATGGCTCAACAGTTGTCCCTAGGCCACTGGCTAGGAGGCCAACCACCAACAGCTGCCTCCGCGACACTTTGCAGTAGACCGACATGAAAAATTATAAATGCACGGTCTAGTGGTGGATTGACATCAATAGCCCCTTGGAGTATAACCCTTGTTTGCTGTTTCTCTATCCATAGTAGGGCTAGTACTGGATGCTTCCTTGTTGGTGCTTGGTCCTTAAGGAGTCATAGCCTCTCTTATTCCCATCGAAAACATTGTAGGTTTTCTCTTCTATCCCCTTCTTGAATTAGATCTTCATTGGGAGGCGTTTTTCTTCTCTAGATTCTTCCTCTCCATGCAATGGGTGAGTGCTTATATTTGTAGGGAATTTACTACTCTTGTCTTATTACAATACGTCATTCCTATGACAATGCTTTGCCCTCTTACTACCATGCTTCATTCTAGTAGCGTTCTTCAATTATACCATCATGTTTCATTTTGTTAGTGCTCTTCTGCTATACTATGATGCATAATTTTCGTAGCTCCTTTCCTTTTGTTACCACTCTTTCACTATAGTAAATGATATGTGTGAAATAGAATGGTATTCTATTATTGAGATACATAATACAAGCATAGACCCTCTCCTTGTATATGATAGGAGTCAATAAATTCAAAGTTCAACAATATTGGATAAAAGACATGATACTACTTAAGAGCACAAAATAAATAACATACAAATACATATGTTGACACCCCCTCAAGCTGGATCATGGATATCATGCATGCACAACTTGTTCACCATAGAGATGAATCTTGTCTTTGGTAGTAGTTTTGTGAAGATGTCAACAAGCTGATCTTCAGTAATGATGTATGGAGTAGATATGTGCTTGGATAGAATAGACTCCCTGACAAAGTGACAATCTAATTCAATATGCGTGGTGCTCTCATGGAATGTGGGATTACTAGCAATGAAGATAGATGCCTTATTATCACAATACATAGGCACGAGCTCAAAATCACATACCCCAAACTCCTTTAATAAGCCTTGAACCCACATGAACTCGCATGTCGTATGAACCATGGCTCAACACTCAGCTTCAACACTAGATCTAGCAACAATAGTTTGCTTCTTATTTCTCCAAGTGACAAGGCTACCACCTTCAAAGGTGCAGTAACCTGACGTAGATTTACGATCAATCTTGCTGTCAGCATAGTTAGAGTCAGAAAAACCATTAACCTTACAATGCTCATTTTTTAGTATAGAAGACCCTTTCCAGGAGAGCTTTTTAAGTATTCAATAATATGGCACACAACATCCCAATGACATTGTCGAGGTTTCTCAAGGTACCTACTGACAAATTTAACAACGAATGTAATCTCTGCTCGTGTAACAGTCAAGTAAATGAGCTTTCCTGCTAGTCTTCTATGTCTTGCTGTCAGGATAAGATGGAGAATAATCATCATCTTAGTTGGTATTGGGATCCAGAGGTGTCCTGACTGGCTTGGCACCCAACATGCCAATTTCTTGTTGTAGATCAAGAACATATTTTGCTGATACAAACAAACTCCAGAAGAGGAATGTGATACTTCAATTCCTAAGAAATAGCACACTTTTCCTAGATCTTTACTAATAAAGTGTTTTCTTAAGTATTCCTTGGTATCCTGAATGCCCTGATAATCACTCCCAGAAAGGATGATGCCATCCACATGCACAATTAGAATGACTATCCCACAATAATTTTTTTTCCACAAAAACATAATGTGATCAGAATGCAAGCGTTGAAAGTCAAATTTAGCAAGGATCTAACTTAATTTGTCAAACCATGATATTGGGCTTTGTTTTAGTCCATAAATTGCTTTCTTGAGACGACACACTTTAGGACAATTCCCATGAGCAACAAATATGGGAGGTTGCTCCATATACACCTCCTCATGCAGATCGCCATATAAGAAAATATTTTTAAAGTCAAGTTGAAATAGAGGCCAACTTTTATTGACGACAATAGAAATAAGAATACAGACATAGTTATGTCGAGCAACATGCAAAAAAGTCTCAAAATAATCCACGCCATAACTCTGGGTAGCCCTTTGCAATAAGACGAGCCTTAAGGCATTCAACCGTGCCATTAGGTTGATATTTCACAGTAAAGATCTAATTACAACCTACAAGAGAAACATGAGCAGGAGCATCCACTAAGTCCCATGTCTGTTCTGTATATAGAGCGTCCATTTCCACTTCCATGGCATGATGCCAGGCAGGATGTGTCAGGGCTTTAGTTGCAGTTTTAGGAACACAAATAGTGGAAAGAGCACTAGTAAAATTTGCAAAATTTGAACCAAGATTAGCATCAGAATAGAAATTGCTTATAAGGTGTATAGTACAAGAGCGCACCCATTTCCTTATGCTAATCAGATTATTGAAGTCAGAGTATACCTGATTAGTATCGTGATTTATCGACAAAATTGAGTGATTGGCAGAGGGAGAAGCCATAGAGGGAGCTGTAGTCTTGCGACATCTTTGGTAAACTTTAAGAAAGACATCACGAATGAAAGATGTTGGAGCGTCTGACTCGATAGGAACATGAGAGGAGAGGTGTCAACAAGCAGATCCGTAGACAAAGTCGAACCCATAGTTGAAAAATATGGTGTATCCTAAAAAAACGACATCCACACTAACAAACCATTTTTTATTACTCGAGTCATAACATCTATACCCCTTCTGAGTTCTTGAATACCCCAAGAAGATGCACTTTGTAGATCCTAGATCAAGTTTTTGCTTAAACCATTCTGAAGATTCTGTACAAAACACGTATTGCAAAAAATTCTAGGCGGCACTGAAAATAGGTAGCTCCAAGAAACAAAACACTATGTGACTTGGTTGTTGAAGACAGACGGGGACATTCTATTGATCAGAAAACATGCGGTGGAGGCAACATCAGCCCAAAAAGACTTAGGGACATGATAGTAAAACATCAGAGTTCTGGCAACTTCAAGAAGATGGCAATTCTTACGCTCGGCAACACCATTTTGCTGTGGAGTGTAAGAACAAGAGGTCTGACGAATGGTGCCAATGTTTTTACAAAAAAGGCTAACATACTGTTACATGAATTCATGTCTATCCCAATTTTTTGACGGGCTTACAAAATGGGGTCTTAATTTGAGCAAAGAATGCAGTAATAGTGTCAAGAACAAGTGCCCTCTCTCCAAGTAAAAACAACCAAGTGGCCTTAGAGAATTCATCGATAAAGGTTATAAAGTAAAGAAATCCAGTTACACTTGTGAGTTGTGACACAACACGATCCCCATATATCAACTTGATCAATATCAAAAACAAATTTCGAAGACAGTCATTTTTATAGGAAATACACATCGAGTTTGCTTTCCTAACTGGAAAGCTTCACATTTAAACAAAGTTTCAGATATAGAAGGAATCAAATACTGGAGCTTGGATGCTGATGGATGTCCCGATATGTAGTGTTACTGAAGTCCCAAAATAGCTGAAGAGAGAAGAGCAACAGTCTGTGGAGCATCTAGATAGTATAAGCCTGCTGGTCCCTCATGGACTGAACCAATCCTCATCCTCGTACGAAGATCCTAAAAGACACATCCATCAGGGTCTAACATAATAGAACACTGAAGTTCTTTGATAATTTTACTTACTAAAAGAAGATTCGCAGGAAAATGAGGTATACATAACACAAATTTGAGCAAGAAGTTGTTTATAGTTCAAATATTATTAGTTCCATGAACTGGGCTGAGTGCCATCAACAATCACAGGTTGAATAGTAGAAGTGGTCATACTAGAAAAAAATTTCGAACTGCCAGAAATATGAGTAGAAGCACTAGAGTCGATGACCCATTTGTTTTTATCATAAGGAGCCGAAGATGCTAAAAAGGCAGAACACCCTCTGAGCGTGGAGCAGATGTTTGAGCCGGGAATTGTTCTTGGAAAAGTTTTTCAAATTCATCTCGGACCCAATCCGCAGAAGCAATGAAGGTTTGAGCTGGTTTGTCCTATGTGTAGTCAGTAGACACACCTTTCTCCTTAGGAGGATAGATGGGGCGTTTAAGGTGAGATCTAATGTAGATCCAACTTTCTTGATTAGCCCATGCGTTGGGGTAGCCATGTTTTACTCAAAGACGATCTTCATTGTGATTATTGCGCCACAAAAGATACGCTGACGAGATCCACGAGGAGTGTTGCTCGGTCCAGTAGAGGGTGGACCATGTCCCAATCCAGAAGGGGGTTGGCCGCATCCAGGTCATGACGGGTCAAAACAACCACGCCCTTTACCACGACAATGGCCTGTGCCACGACCAAAATCACCAGAACGTCTTGCAAGAGCTGACGCCTCAGCGGAACTAGCATGAGAAGAAGAAACAAATGGTAGACATTGGAACCATTGTTGGACATCACACATTTTAGGTAGTGGATCACTGGACAAGAGGATCTGATCCCTGACTCATGCAAAGGAGGCAGGTAGTCCAACGAAGAATTGTACCAATTTTAGTTCTTTTTGCTGTCTTTGTATTTCAATGATGTTAAAAAAGTCAGTGGATGTACACTTCAAATTCATCCCAAAGAGCACAACATTAATTATAATAATCCTCAACAGATGTATCATTTGAGAATTCTTTTTTAGCTAGATTTTTAAAGATTTCAAACACCTTTTTAGGGTTTTGTTGATGTTAGTAAAAATGACATAATTGATCCCACATGGCCTTAGCCGTTTGAAGTTGTAAAAGAGATTGAATTATTTTTTGTTCTTCATTATTGACCATCCATGTCATCACCCCCGAGCAATGTTTTAAAGATTTTAAACACCTTTTTAGGGTTTTGTTGATCTTAGTAAACATGAGATAATTGATCCTACATGGCCTTAGCCATTCGAAGTTTCAAAAGAGATTTGACTTATTTTTTGTTCTGCATTGTTGACCACCCAGGTCATCACCCCCGAGCAGCGTTTTAAAAATCGTACTGAGTGGCCGCTTGATCGCCAACAAGTCCTGGCTGATTAATAATCCCCCTAAAGCGGCTGCGGAGCGGGTCGACGAAAATCAATTGCTTTTTTCCTACTTCACCCACTTTTGCCTGCTTTTTTCCCACTCTTTACCTGCTTTTTCCCCGATTTTTGTCCGCTTTTTAAAAAACAAAACCGCTGTAAGCATGTAACATTAAGTACATTATATAGTCTAATTAATATTGACTATAATATATTAAACTTACATACATTAAATGTTCTATGATATACCTAGTTCTAATTTAGAATGCATACTTTGTATGTAAGCTGTAATAATAGGGTAGCTGTAATGTATCCAAGTAAATTATATGGAACTCTTATCTAATTTAGAATGCATACTTTGATTAAATGTACTGTTGTAATGTATGACTAATTAATGATGTGCAAATGGAAAAATATGTTTGTAAGGTTTTAATGATAAGTCTATTGTTTACAGTTTAGCTATGTAAACACGTGATACCAAATTGTTGTTGTATCATGTATATACACTTATTATTTTATAGGTGTAGGGTGCTTTATGTATGACAAGTATATTGTTTACCATATTATATAGCTATAATAATTGTTTTGTAGTCATGTTATAAACTATTTGGGTGTTTTATATTGCTGTTTACAGTGTTTAGATATGTATAAAAGTTCCAAAAATATAGTATTTATTACATATGTATGCAATTTTGCATAAAAGTTTATAAGAATGAAAACCCATTTTTTTTAAAAGCACCCGCTTAATCGCCCGCCCGACGATTAATCGGCTACAAGGTCCTGTACACACGCTTCCTGCTTTGCGCTTTTTCAAACATTGCCCCCGAGTCATCTTTGACCCACAAGTCATAGGACCGTTTGGCTTTCTCATCAGTAGTCTCGACAATAGTCACATGTGCTTTACTAATCAGGTGAGATTACTGGCCTTGGGCCTTGATGTACAACTCAAAAGAAGTTGACCACATATGGTAATTAGAACCATCCAATTTTATTGTGGTCACACACAAAGTTCTTAAGTTATCATTAGAGGGGTGGAATCCAATTCTTGCTCAGACCACACAAGTTATAGAAAGATGTTATAGAGCAGTAGTTCAGTTTAGAGGAGCACGAAGCATCACCCCAAATAACAACAACATAGTTTAGAACCCAAATCATGGCAATAAGATTTTTAATAAAATTAATAACCAACGCCACATCGTCAATCTAGACCGACATGTGACGAAGGTTGATGGGAGGGAACAAGTGCCTCTAGAAGAACCGAGTTAAGGTTGTATTATACCAGGAGCAGCCTGGACTTAGTGAATCAAAGCGGGATCAAAGGAGTATGTGGGTGAGAGGGGGAACAATAGGTGTATGGGGTTGGAGGGGGGTTGCTAGTGAATCTGGCGGTGGGCGACGGCTTAAGGGATGGGGGGTGGAGTGGTTAGGCGGGGACTGGAGGATTGGCGACGGGGTGGCCGGGCGGGGCCCAGAAAAATCTTCGTAGTAGCGGGGACTTGGCGGCGGCGGGTGTTGGCAAGGCGGGAAAGGGGCGAGTGCAACGACAAGAGTTGGCTGGTGGTTCTGGGAGACGAGTTAGTGATGAAATGGAAGTGGCTGCAGGGAGGCGACTTGACGTCGGCCTAAGGAAGATCGGTGGTAGGCTAATGCAGGCGTGGGGGCGGGTTGAAGGTGAAGGGCAATTGACCGGGGGGGGCAGTAGGGGGGAGAGATGAAGGGCGGGTTGAGAGCGTGGAGCAGGAAGGGCGAAGCAACCAATAGGGAGGGGAAGAGGGTGGCGACTAGGATGGATGGAAGGAAGGCATCAAGATTAGAAGATTAGGGCGGATCAAAAAGCTTTGATACCATGTGAATCAGAATGGACAATGATAGACCCTCTCCTTATATAGGATAGGAGGAGTTAATAAATATAGAGTTCGCCAATATGGGATAAAAGACAAGATACTAAAGAGCACAAAATAAAAAACATAAAAATAAATACGTTAACAATATGTTTTTGGCATGACGAAAGAAAAATCATTCACCATCATTTACAATACCCGAATAACATCACAATGATCTACAAAGCATGAACATGGACATGGACAAGGACACATGACACAATGATTTCAAAAATTAGGACAAGGAAAAAACCAGACACTAAAATATTTATAACATATATATATGTGTATGTGTGTGTGTATACACGTATCTAATTTTATGATAATTTCTAAATGTAGAAATCATGGAAATAGTAGAAATAAGCAAGATGCATGAACCATGAGCCATACAAAGATAACATAAGACACTGTTTGCTACATCATTATAATTTATATCCATAATATAAAAACCATAATCAGAGGGGAACTATCAAATCCTACTTAACCAAAACATCATCGTCATCATCGACACCACCATTGAACACAATGGACTAGCTCATCAAATGATAACTCAGCCACCTCAAGAAGTCCCTCTCCTTCAAAGGAATCAAATGCATCATCATTGGCAATGTCCCACGTTGTTATTTCTCCTTCAGAATATTCCATTTTCCTCCTTGATAACTGACAAAGATTAGTGTCCACAAGAACTAGATCTTCTCTTTTAGGAGTGATATGTTCTCGTTAGTGAATTAATAAATGAGTACATGCTCTAATTCTTTTACTACAGTGGAAGAGTATAGTTGCTGGAGTTGTTTGGTTGCTAGTTGCTGAAGATATGGGGCACTATCCCAATGCATGAGGTACCAAATATGCGGCTCTAAGATCTCTCTATTAGTTAATGCATCACTATCCCCAAAATCTTCAATCAATGTAGAAAATGTAGCAAATTGAACACAAGGCAACACTCATCTTGAATAGGAATCTTTTTAAGCATTAATTTTTTCCAGCTCATATCTCCATATCCTTTTGCGGAGCAACCCTTCGCCATTCCACCAACTAAAACTTTAGTACCTATAAGAAAGTAGAAAACATAGGTGTAAGAATATGTGAAGGAAATCTTATGTAATTGATATAGATTTAGGTATGAGATGTTTACTTAGGGTTCAAAGATAGTGCCATGCAATGGAGAGGAGTGTTTCTCTTGTTCCATCTATCCACTAAGATCTTGTGAACAAGTGAATAATAGCTAGATTCTTGTTGAAGGCCTTCCTCTCATTCTTGTAGATGATAGTCTTCACCGTCTCAATCATGCTATCACACATATCATAAACCAAATGTCATTGTTCAGGAAAGCGGTATGCGGTGTACGGGCGGAGAGGGAACCGGAAAGAGTATATGCGGTATGCGGGAGCATATACGGGAGTATATGCGGTTTTGGATTTTTTTCTTTCATTAAATTAATTATATATAAAAATACTATATTGAAGCTACAAAGAAAAAATATAAGTACATAGATAAGGCACTTATATACATTTACATACTAACATATCAATATGCATGTATGATATACTTATATATGTATATATGTCTATATATCAAATGTGTTTATAATAGATGTAAAAATATTGAAATATATGTATATCAATGTAGAAATATGTGTAGACCGTGTATAAATGTGAATAATTAAAATGCATATATGCATGTACAAATGTGTTTGTATATGTAGGTATATTATAATGTATGTATACATATAAATATGTCAAAAGATATTCATATAATTGAACAAATGTTGTGGAATTTGTTCTATGTATTAAAATGTATACATATAAATCAATGATTGTGTATTTATATTTTAATATATAATAGAATGAGTGTATATGTATGCATGTATGCATGAAATGCATGGATATAAGTTGTGGGCTTTTAAAAAAAGCGGATTTTAATCGGTTGCTTAATCGGCCAAGCGGGAGTATATGCGGCCCACGACGACTTAGTGGACTGATTAACAATATGCGGTGCGGTACGGTGACTGAATAGGCATAAGCGGGAGTATATGCGGCCGTGCGGACCGATTTCCTGAACAATGCCAAATGTAGTGGCCCTCAACATAGCATGGATCGACTTAGTGAAAGATGGTATGTAGTTTACTTTCTCCCACCAAATGTCATCCAAAATTTTATCCCTGACAAGTGAGCCTTCACGACATCCTTCTCTCTAAATAAAGCCCATTAATCACCCACCACCATGTTTCCAAGATCAATTTTAATGGCCCTCAACCTCTTTAAAACCACAATTGTCGGGGCAAACCATGTCTCTGCAACTGGTATGCATCTTCAAATTCAAAATTTCATCTAAGATTGCAAGTCCATTGAAAGATTCATAATGAAATTGCGACTAAAAGACGCATCTACAACAACAATAATTCAAGAGCATTCTTCATATACAACATTATATTTCTTGCAACACAAATACTATTTATCGAAAGATTTCGAGTATGCACTACATACAAAGTCCAGAAAATTCAAGGATAATCACCTCCACAAGCAAGCATGTTCCCTTGCAAAACGGAGCATTATCTGTGATGATATGAACCACATTTTGTGGTCACTTTCTTGGATGCATTGCTTCATCATATTTGCTAATTAGTACTTATCTATGTACTCACCCTCACAATTTACAACCTTCAAGAACATAGGCCCACTCTCGACCACCATAAATTTTTACACGGCTTCCTCTAAGTGTCGGTCTAACCATCACAAACTAGACTGAGACCCAAGTGCATCCACTTTGCCTTTGTGGGCTCAAGCCACCTTTCAAGATAGGCCATCTCCCACTGCAACAAAGTGGGCCTCAACATTTTGTAACTAGGAGGGACGTAGGTAGAAAAAAATTGTATGCAACACAAGTATAAGAAGAAACATGACAAAGATTTCTAGCCAAGTGAAAAGGCAACCTTGCAGAATAAAACATACCAACAATTTCTAGATGAAGTTTTTTTACTCTTCTTTGTGTTGAATGCCCTCTCTAACGTTGTGTCCCTCTTTTTAAAATCTGCACCTTCTTGCCTGAATGATAACCCCATTCTGGAGCTGTGGAGGTTCTGCTCAGGTTGTGGATGCCATGGCAGGTAATGGTACTTGCTTAGGAGCACTCCTCTTAGCCTCATCTCGCCCTCATTACAAAGTCTTTGCATTTGCGACATGTTTGACATTCTCATCTTTTTGCATACTTTGATGCCTAGGGGTCCTCATCAAATGAGCCTTCACCCTAGAAGGACCCCTTTATGTTGCATTGCAAAAGTTGCGTAGGAACATACACTTTCCCACATTTGCAGCCTTCTCCAACTTTGTGACATATCAAAGGGGATTGGTGGTCGCTTATGGGTGGAGGGCCAAAGTCCATAATCTTGAGAAGCTTGTTTGGGTGAGGCATCAAAGAGGGAGGCAACAAACTAATATCAACATTCTTTTGGAAGCTTTGGGCATGAAACAATGGAATAGGGTGAGCTAATCCTAGATCAACAGACGTTGGAGCTCTTCTAGTCACTCCTGATTCATTTGTGGAAGCATTCACTGTCTAGTGGTGGTAGGTGACAGTAGGTTGGATACACGTGGGAAGTGATTACCGTCAGCTCGCTCTTTATAGGGTGGGTAAAGTAGTACTGGAACCAGTGGCGGCATTCAGGATGCTTTGAATAAGAGAAACTTTGGGCTGCACTTGGGGTGCTTGGAATATGTATAGGGAGTATACTCTGGAGGTGTATCATTATTGTGACTAGCTCTACAAAGAATTTGTCTGTCAGCAGCTATGAAGCACGAATACTCCAAAACCGGTGCCGTACCCGCATCCCATATGTATCCGATACCAATAATCCGTGGATACTCCTGGATACGTATCAGATACTCCTAATCCGTATCCATGCCGTATCCAATTGGTAAAAACTAGAAAAAAATCTGGGCATGACATTGCTTGATTAGCATTTGACACCATCTCCTGTCTCAACCCTCTCTACGTAGTAGTAGCTTGCAGCAAGGCTGTCACATTTGCTTCCTTGAAGTAGTTCAAGACTAGTCACCATTCCTCTTGCTAAATGCCAATTTCCTTCTTCTCTTTATTGTTTGTACCACCTTTGGTTTTTGGGATTTCACTTTTTAAAGAACTTCCATATGTAATATGGATTTTTGTTTGTTCTTTATTGCAAACCAATTCATTCACCTTTCAATGGTACTTGCGGATGTTTTCCCTGCTAAGGTGCAAGTTTTATGCACGTTGGTGTCCTCCATATTCTATGAAAGGCTTCAAATTAGTATTGTTGGTTAACATGCCTCTTGTTTTGGTGACTAAAATCCATTGTAATTTATTCAGGATTTCTATCCAAACAATAATTATTTCATCTCCTTTGAAGATAATCATTGCCCCATCCTTTTGTCTCCCCCTATGAAGCACCGATACTCCAAAATAGGTGTCCTACCGGTACTGAATACATATCTGATACTAATACTCCCTAGATACTCTCTAATACATATCAAATACTTCTTAAGCCATATTCCTTTTTTTATTAGTAGGATATGACCTCAATGCAACCAGGATACAACCAAACCATTTAGCAACCAAGGGAGCACCCCACTCATGTGATCCCTCAAAATCCCAAAACTATGTGACTTCCCAACTCTATGCTCCCCTATTATATTGTGATTTGAGAATGGAATCGGTATTTTCTGTTAAAATTTTAAAATAAACATTAAAAAACTGTTGTATCCACGTCGTACCTGTATCTTATATTTTCAAAAATCGTCGTATCCCCGTACCATATCCGTACCCGTGTCCATTTCTGTATCTGTATCCGTGCTTCATAGTAGCTAGGCATACATGAGAGAAGATAGTTTGGTATCACAGATGACACAACTCACTTTACAACACAACATTACATGATAAATGAAATGTGAAAGGTTTAGAATATGATATTATCATGTCTTTTTGTAACTTCCGTCTCACATTAACTCGAATGAAAGACCCCTTTTTATGTCATTGTTTGATATTATTGAATTGGTTTCCATTTTCTTTAGAAATATTGTGATTTTTGAATGAAATTTGACTGTCTTCATCTAATTTTTAATGCATATATTGGTTATTTTTAAAAATATTAAAAAATTGCCGTATAGATAACGTACCCGTATCCTATATTTTTGAAAATTGCCGTATCCCCGTATCCTTACCCGTGTCAGATACGTATCCGTATCCGTGCTTCCTAGGTCAGCAGGTACATATGCTTCGGTAGGTCTTGGGATCTCTCTTGATGCTGATGAGGAGGTGACGGTCTTTCATCAATTGCTTGAGAGCTGAGACGTGTTTGTCAAGGATGGATGACTACACTAACTAAGACAAACTTGTGAGACTTTCTTTGGAGCAATTTGAGAATTGCTTAGGATTCTGTCTACTTGTTTGTCATTTTCAGTTCTGCTTGAGGATGTTCATGGTTTTCTAGGGCCAGCTTCAAGGCTGATGTTTGGTCAATCCTTTTTTCCTTTGTCCATTCATTTTCTCTTAAAGAATTTAGATTAGTGCTTTATTCCATAAAACCTTCTTTGTTGAAGATTTGCTATTTCTTCTTGTCCTTGATCTGTTGTGATGAATTGATTGCATCACATGGTAAATGTCAACAAGTGATTACTTAGCCCTGCATATGACAGTATTGGTTGTACATTCTTTTATGTGGATGGTCTTGGAAGTATCGTAGCTGGGTCCAGTATGTTTGCTAGCAGTAGTTAGGTCTAACATAAAGACTACAATCAGTTGAGGGATCACTAGGTCATCATCATTATCATCATCTAAGCCTCAGTCCCAACTATGTTGGGGTCGGCTACATGGATCCTTTGTTTCCATTCAGCTCTATCATGGGCCATATTCTGATTGAGATGTAGAGATTCAAAATCTCTCTTTATAAGCTCATCACTAGGTAAAACTCTTTATTTGTACTCTGTTTTCTGCTATTAAGTGGAAAGAAATGTTAATGTTTTTACTTTGAGTTACAACTTAAAACTCTTTAATATTGAAGTTCTACAATGGTCAAATACGTAAATTGTCAGAACTGTTATTTATTGAAGTTGTTCTGCAATTGTCGAATTGTAGTTTGTTAGATCTTCATCTTATGTGTATCTTTTCTTTTCTGCAGTCAAACACCCTTGCAGATAGTTCATATTGCAGGAACGTTTATGAGAATATGGTCGATATATGCCTTGTATTTTCATTTGCTACAGGGCGAGTCTGTTGTTGTATATATTTTTGGCTGTCTGCTATCTGCATCAATCATCTTTCTGATACTACAAAAGCCTTGGAAAGGAAGACCTCTATCAAATTCACAGGTTTTGTGATATTGCTCACTCTTATTTACTGTATTTATTCCATCTTTTAGAAGATTTTGATTAGTGTTCCTTACCTTGGTTATATATCTAAAATGAGCTTTGTAAGGCTGGATGACCTCAATGACCATTTATTAAGATTTCTGATATGACCATGCCTCTCAATATCCAAGAAGAAATCGAGTGTGCCAAGATCCTCTGCGTAAAAAAGTCTCCCGTAATATTCTCTTGACGAGAGAGATTACTTACTGATCGCTACCAGTAATCACAATGCCCTCAATCAACGCTGAACCTTCGAAGATCAAACTCTGTAATCACATTACAGAACCTCCGTACTATGATTATGTGATTCAATCAAACCATGTAGTGACTTATGACTTTTTCACATCATACGCCCCTACCCCCAACCCCAACCCCACCTCAGCCCTTCAGGTTGGTCGATATAGATCTCATGGAAATCCCTGTGCAAAATATCATTTTTAATGTCAAACTAGTATAAGGAGTAGGGACCCAGCCAAAGTAACCCCCTTTCATAATTCAGACACTCAATTACGTAGAGAAACTTGGACTTGTATTTTGTGAATGTTGATTGTTGCTTCTAATTTATACTCAGCTCATGCATTATAATTTACTAATTTTGGCTAACTTATTTCCAGGTTATACCATCTGTTATTAATGGAGGAATATTAACGTTATACCTTGTTCTCTGGACAAAGGGCCTCAAGTCATATGGGCCTTTAATGTGAGTTCAACCTTTTACATATATGTTTAATATCACTTATTGATTGTCTCACTTTGTCTATATTATTCTCTTAAATTTGGTTTATGTGATAGAAAAACCTTACCCCTTTTTTGCCGTAAATATTTTAATTGCTTGCCATGTATCTAAAAACCTTACTTTTAGCAAGAAAAAGCTCTAGAAGACTCAGACATTTCTGGAGTTTACTCTCTACCAGTAAAATGTTACTGCATTCATGGAAATACAAAGGCCGTGTTTCAAATAAACTTCTGAAAATAGCAGATTAAAGTGTAAAATGTTACCACATTCATTGAAACACAAATGGTGTGTTTCAAATATAATTTTGAATAATACCAGATCGAGTTAATTTATTATACCTTTCTCACTTAGAAAAGATCCAATTTTCAAAGAAGGCAGTTGGCACTTACAATAGTTTTTCAGCCTGACTGGCACTTGAATTTGTTTTCCAGCCACGATTTCTGAAACTGGCTTGCGGAACCTTGAGAAAATTTCTTACATGTTCGTAAGAATTGCATGCTTCTTGACTAGTAATCTTTTCTTAAACAAGTTGGTTGACAAAATCATGTTCCCCTGTCTGATCTTTTCCTATACTGACTCCCCATACCTTTTCAGTCATTCCTTTAAAAGCCTCTCTTTGTTTTCTATACAACAGAGCTGTATTGGCAGAGTATGCTGGGGCTGTTCTTGGAGTTTTATCAGCAGTCGTGTATGGGCGGAGAGTCAATATATGGAAAAAGGTAAATTTGTGCATTTTGTTTAAGATCTCTTAGATTAACTGCATCTTTTCTTTACTTTGCAACTATGAACTTCTAATATCTAAGATGAAGCAGGACTAATATGGTCGTTGTATCAAGTAAATGGCACCTCCGGTTCCTTTATGTATTTCTAGTAGTTTCTGTTGCATCACTGTATTTCTGGCTTGGGTAATGTCTCAACCCCAAAACAAGCCGCAAACATACCTATTCTTCTTTTTGACACTACTCGAGCATGCAGGGAGGGCTAGACGTGTTTGAGAGAAGGTGCTAGGGATATACTTGTAACAAACAAAAAAATTTGATGGGATAATAAAGAGTAAAACATCCCTGTCTCTTGTCTCATGTTCTGATGTTCGGCAGTAGCCTCAACAAGATGTAGTACACCACTAGTGACAACTAATCCAATCCCCAATAGCATGATCACTATGAACAATCTCTACTACAACTTTTCATGATCAACCAGCAACTGCTAGGTCACGTATATATGAAATAGAGGCTCAGACATGACAAAGTCATCCATTTCCCAATGAACAACCACCATCCCACCTAGATCACCGATACTTGATCGGACACCTGAAGCTCGAGCAATAAGTGGATGTGCATGTCCACGTCTAAATTGTGGTAGTGGATGCCATTCACTCCCCATCCTGTCATTGAGTAAACTAACACAACTATTTGGGAGTCTGATAAGGCATGCCAGAGGTCTGGATGACAGTGTGATGCTGTTTTTGACAATTTTTTGGTAAGTAATATAAAATCTGATAAAAAACTTTTCCTCGCATGACTATTGTCATCTTCTGTTGCATGATCATGCATGGCCATCTACACTGATATGAAAAGATCATATAAGAGTAGAGAATGGTAGGTCTGATTCAAAATTGCTAGAACTTTTATTCTATCTTGGTTCAACTCATGTCTAGCAAATGATGGATGTTCGGATGTCCATAGGAATCCATAGATCGATCGACAATGGATACTTTCTGTAGTGGTTTGCATGGAGATGGATGTGGATTGATATCATCCATACCATCTGCTATTCTGTAATAGAGGTTTTTCTTGGAGCTTGGCCACTTGGAGAGTCAGTTTGGTGTAGCTAATTGTTGAAATATGTGAATGAATATGGTATAGATTTGGTAATAGAAAAAGATTCCACTAGGAATTTGGCCACTTAGGGTCTTCTCATATTTCTTGAACTGCAGTCTCATATTAGTTGGCTTTGCATTTTTGCATGGCAAACCCTTAGTTACTATTGCACACACCTTGGCTTGCCTTGGCATGCCTATGGGGTGTGAACACTGGATCGTTCTAGGGTGGATCCAATACTAGACAACTAGGCCCTTGGGTGGCTTGGCCGGGGTCTTAGGTCTTGTTCGGTTCAATGGATGTCAGTTTGAGGCTGATTTTGTTTAAATTCAGTCAATGTATTCCAATCCCGTTGGTCCATCAATCACCTTAATCCATCTCCTTATTGAAATCGTGTCAAAGAAGGGAGACTACAACGGTTCTCTCTAGGCTCACGATTACAATCCAAAATGACACCATCACCAGCTGGAAATTGAACGAAAAGAATTATAAGCAGTAGAGCCGAATCATCAAAGTCTTTTTCAAAGGCCAAGGGCGCATAAAACATCTCACTGCTAGGCCGCCAAAAGATCCTACTATGTTGGAGCAATGGGAATAACATGATGCAAAACTGCTATATACATTGCGAAATATCATGGAGCCTCAAACAACAGACACAACAAACTGCTTTGAGACATTGTAGAATCAATTCAATTTATGTATAACAACCATGGATTATAATTCCGATCAAAATTGCGGTCCCAATGGCTACCAAACATTAAAATTGACGTCTCAATTGCCAAAATTTCCAACATGTGATTTCATTAATAACTGAAAAAAATTGAAAGAATCTAAAACATGTGGGAGACCCCCCTTCACTTAATTGAATGAAAAATATAAGATATAACATGCTATTGCATAATATATATATATATATATATATATATATATATATATATATATATATATATATAGAGTCAGGCTAGAATACACTTGAGTGTACAGATCACAAGAATACACTCAAGTGTGTTTGCATATTAAGACTATTTTTTGCAAAATGTAAACCATTGATCTTCACTGTCTAGGCTACATACAAATTTTGAGCCCATTTGGATGAGTGTAAGTCACTCATCCAAGGCAACAAAATCGACGCGCGAAACTAATTTGAAATGCATAATTTTTGCGGTCTTTATAACATGACCTATAAATGTCCAAATGTGCTCAAATTTTGCATATGAGCTATTCACAAGATGTTTAAGAAGATCAACGGATTAGATTTTTGAAAAAAATATTGCATCATGAAAAACTACTTGAGTGTATTCTGCTCCAAATACACTCGAGTGTATTCTAGCCTGACTCATATATATATATATATATATATATATATATATAAATTGCATAATCAAAATCCCTATTGAAACCGTTTTGTATCTTCGCTCACATGTAGGAGCCCCCACCCATACCAACCTATGATATTATTGCATAATTAGGTGTATTTATGTATGTAGATCATCTTGGTCAAATTTCATGACTTAATTCCTTTACTTGGTCATCGAATTAGTGTCAAAATCTTGTGTTAATAGGAGCAAAAAATCATAATTTTGGTCGAAGTTCTTGTAAATTTTTATTTATGGACCATAAAAAATGGCGTCAAAATTGACATTTAAACAATGATCTGACCAATATCTCTAGCATGGAAGAATTGAAAGCAAAGCTATATGGGCTACAAATAGATAGATAAGCCACTTACACAATACTATGGTGAAGCAACGCACTTGACCGATAATTGCACCAATTGCTTCCCCTTTCCACAGTTCTTCACAAGATGCAGCAACAACATGATCAGATTACCATGGACAAGTTCCTAGAAAGACTTAGATCATGGCCGACTTTTCCGTGAGCTTAGTCACAAATTCGGTTTGGGGATACATTCAGTTGAGCTGAAAAGTTCGTAATTCAGAAATTATGTGGGAAATTCAGGTAAAAAAGGGTCAACATACGTTAAAAATATGGCCGATGATTCAGGAAGAAGTCGCGCAATAAATTTAAGTATATATACTATTGAGATATATTACTGCATTTACTGTTTAATTGTATTTTTGTTTAAGTTCTTTCTTTATTCTGTAATATGGGCCTTTGTATAAAGAGGCCCATTAGGGTTTTCAGTTCGCTTCCTTGTACAACCTCCTCCTATTTATAGGAGTGAGTTTTCTCTTTTGACAGTCTTTCCAAGGTTCTTATGCCCTGAAGAACTATTATTGGAGAAACCGTTCGGCAGATATGTGGTCATTCGTGACCACCTATTCTAGGTCTCTGTTCACTTTATTATTGGTATGATTGGGTATATCCAACATATCACCTTACTTCTTGGTGAATCATAGCATTTGCCACTTGATCTGGGTCAATTTTGACCTTATTAAGTTGGGTTCACTGTTTCTTCTCGTGATCTGCTACTACCCTGACCTTTCACACGCCCTGTCTCAAAGCGGCGAATCTTCTGCTCCTGATCCGCTGCTACCCCGACTGTTGACATGCCATATCTCAAACCGGCGAATCATCTAACACACCGTGTCTTATTTTTGACAAGTTGTGTCCTTTTCCAGGCGATTGTCTGCTGCCATCCTCTGACACGCCATGTCTTATTTTGACACGTCGTGTCCCCTACCTCTGAAGACGTCTGCCTCTCTCTTGACACACCGCGTTGTTTTCTAGACCCGACGTGTTACAGCTTCTGGAGACTTCTTGGATATTTTTTATTGTTCCATGGCTTCATCTTCCTCCGAGATCATGGAGACACATGCTAGATGTGTCACGTCTGTCAAGTTCAACGGATCTAATTACATATTGTGGACACAATTCTTTCAAATTTATGCTCACTCCTCGGGCAAGCTTGAGCATCTCACCGAACTACCTCCTCCTAAAGATGAAACAACTGACAAAAAGAAAGCCGAATATAAGAAATGGGTAGAATGTGATTCTTAAGTCATGTCTTGGATTCTAAATTGTTGTGAACCCCACATATCCACCAATCTCCTATTTACTGACACTGCTAAGGAAGCCTGGGATCATATTGCTCAGTTCTATTCCAGTAAGGGAAATGCCTCCCGAGTTTTTGAATTCTATAAACACCTGCATTCTCTAAGATTTGATGAAGCTACATCGTTTGCTTCACATTTTGATACCTTCAAAGGTATTTGGGGAGAGCTCAAAGTACACCATCCATTATCTACAGATCTCACTAAACTACAAAAACAAGATGAATTTTGTCAGAATTGACAAAATTTCGCTCAACATCTGATTTTGACACTATCAGATACGTTATTTTGCTAGCATAATGTTAGAATCGCAAATGTCGGTATACTGATGGGTATACTACCAAATACTACAAGATTCCACCAAATACTGCCAGATTTCGCCAAATGTTGCCAAATTTGGACGAAATTTACCGATATATACCGAAAGAAATATAAAATTTTGCACGTGTGAGCCTATTTTTGGTTTGAGAGGAGAAAGGGGGGTTTCGATACCGAGGGTTCAAATATCCCTAACCCAAGATATGATTATACATTTTTTTACCATTTCTCTCACTTACCCCTAATATATCTTAATTAAAAATACTACTTTATCCAAAAAAGCCTGAAACAGGCAAAGATCCCCCAATCTACTTCTTTATCTACCTTCCTTATTGTATGTGATCATAGTTTACAACTATATCTCATAATATACATTATAATCATAATAATATACCTAAATATTCTAAATATGAGTATAATTTGAAATCATTTCCAGTAGTACGCTTATTGCTATACATATGTTCATATGAGTAGTATTATTTAACATAGAAAGGAAGAAAATCTATCAGTTAGCAATAAAGAAACAAACAATTATTGAAAAAGCGTAGATTTTGTAACTTTCTAATCTTATATTTTTTATGTATGACACTTGCTACACATATCCCACAACATGGACATGGTCAACTTGGTAACTACACTTCTCATATTATCCTATCCCTACAATGTGCCTATAGTGCAGACATGGTAATTATGCCTTTTATATTTATCCCCACTATTGTGAATTAGCCATGGGCGAATTCACTACTGCATATCTAGATCATGTGGTAATACTGGCTGAGAAATAAGGTGTCACATTACTGATGTTGCTTACTTCCTTTCTAGTCGGGAAGTCAGCCAAAGCCACATATTGACTATGAAGAAGAGAAAGAGAAAGCCATGGTGAAGTTTCTTGAGAATCTTATATGTTGCATATACATACCTAGGCCTAGGTTTGTAGAAATTACGTGGGCTGAGACCATTATGGTTCACATCAAACAACTCATGTTGGCAACAACCTTTGAGAAAGGGAGGTCAACCATCATATCCACCTTGCAAATTGGACTTTCCTTCTATTTGAATTAACTAGCATCTAGTTAACTGATGTATATAATGTAGTCCTGTCTAGTAGACTCTAAATATCTAATAATATTTAAGTCTACACTCCGCCTTCCTTTAGACTTGATTTGACATTCTCTTTTTTCAATGATAATACATGAAGTCCCCTCTTCTATATTCAATGTTGTAATTGCGTAAGTATGTGTATCTAAGTTTATGGATTGTGTTAGTAAAATTTCAAAACATAATTCCGACATTTTGTCATCGAAATCATCAGGAAACATGCCAGATTCCGTACCTCCCCACATGAAGGACCCCTTGCCATATCCAACATAGAATTTTATTGCATAAATGCATTTAGATGTAAAGATTCCACCTGTAAATTTTTGTGATTTAACTCATTCATTTTGGTGTCGAGATGGCCTGGATTGCGTTTGTCAAAATTTTCTTCGTCAAAACGAAATATTGCATACCTCATTCCTTGGCTTAAAGTGCCCGCATGAAGGTTAAGAAATTACATGATGATGTCTCCATTCTCGGCTCATCATTAGGCTTGACATTCTGTGTGAGAGGCTGAATCAACTGATTAATAGTCGATTATTTACTTTAGGTTTTACTTAATTCTAAGGACTTATTAGGTATTCCATGGATGGAATTGTTGGTTCCAAAATTTATTAGGTTAAAATAAGTTTGTTATTTGATTAGCTCATTAGTTAGGCGGTCAACTGAAATTTTCACAGTCAATAGGGTGTCAGTTAGTTTATTATCAACTCATGTATGTCTGGACAAACTTGATTACCAAATTTGGTTATTTTGAGAATTGGTTTCCCACCAATTGGTATTAGATATCAAAGATTAAACCCTAGGTACTGGTTAGACATAGCACCCCCATCCATTTTAGGTTTCTAGGCCCTAGGTTTAGGAACATGAACCATCTCCACCACCCAAAGCAAAAAATAACATAGCATTCGTACAATAAAAACCACAATTCTACCTATTCTCCCCTTCCTCCATTATTTTATCCCTCTTAATCTAATATAACTATGTTACAATCATTCTTTCTTTTCTCCCCCTCTCCTTTCTGTTCAAAGATTGGGATGCTACATAGTGTAGCACCGCCAACACTAGAACCACCGCTTCCTCCATTTGGGTGACCAACATTCCCTCCCCTGTTGCCCCCCCCCCCCCCCCCCCCCCCAACCATATGACAAAGAGGAGAGTAGGGCCCAATCCCTCTATGTTAAGCCAACATGAGGCCAACTTTCTCAAGGGGAAGTTACTGGCCCCAAAGCAGAGCAAGGAGGGAGAACTAGCCATGACTTCAACACTTGGAGGTGTGACATGCATTCCTCAACCACTATATGGTACTTTTGTGGCCAATGGGGGAGGTGCCACAACCTTCTCTCGTATCTGCCACCACATGCCAGTGCATTCAGATGCTATTATATCACCATGGGAATTACCTAAAATGGATTCCAATCACCTTCATCTCTCTGTATCACATCTAGGGCACCTTTAGATAGTGGACAACTAACTCGATTGCTACCAACCCCACATCGGCTATTCCAAGGCCCCACTATAACCGTGAACCCCAAGTTAAGCAGTTCTTGAGTACCAATTTTTGTCCCATGGTGCATAGGGAGGATTTCAATGCCAAGCTGATCAAGCTTATGGATTCGAAATTACTCACCTTGAGGTTCTCAAGGCTTACACCTTTAGGGAAGGTATCCTATCTGAGCCTCGAGGTTTAATCGTTCACATCTTGTATTGAGGTTTATGCCTCAAAATGTCAGAGGCTTTGAGGCACAACTGCAAGTCTGCAACACAAACCTCGTTTTTGGATAATGTCTTATGATAGCTACCAAGTTTTATGCTTTTTAAGTTTTTTACATAAATTTCTCAAAAAATATAGTTTTGATGTTTCTAATTGATTGCGATTGTCATTAATGAACTTACATAATTTTATTTGTTCGAAGGCTGAAAACCTGGAACTCGAAGTTACTTTTGATTTAGATCTAACAATCTTCATCGCTAGATTTATCTTTCTTTACATTTTCATTTCTATATTACTGACTTTCAAATTTATTTTTTCCAATTTTGGTTCCTTGGTCCTTTGAGATTTTGTTGTTTTCCCTTATTTTCTTTGCCAAACTTCTAGATCTAGTAGTACAAAACATTGATATATTAGTATTTTCTACAAATTTATCATATTATATTGGCGTTTGTTATTAACTTTGCCCTTAATCTCTATTCTTTCTTGGTAAGTTTGGTGTTTTTCTAATATAGTTTTGAATTTGGCTTATATGTGCATCTTCATATTATACACACATATACATACATGTGAGACACATATACATATATCTTATACACACACACACAAACATTATACACAGATTCATATATATACGTGTTTGTATATATGTATATAATTTTTGTTTATGAATGCCTCATACATATTTCTAGGCTTACGCCTCAACACACACATTATACATGCATTCATATATATACGTGTTTGTATATATGCATATAATTTTTGTTTGCGAATGCCTTATACATATATCTAGCCTTACACCTCAAATGCCTCGTGCTTATTGCTAATACATCACCTCATTGAGACAAAAACACCTCGTCATACCTCGTGCACTTTTTAAACCTTAATTGGTTTGACAACCCTTTGGCTGTGCACGACTAACTATTGGCAAAAGTCTAGATGCTTTGCTAAGGGGATTGATCAACATCTACTGTAGTAGGATAATTGGAGGAAAATCGGTGCTGCCTCACCTTCGGGTAGTACTGTACATCGGCCCAAACCCGAATTGGATCAATTTGGACCTGACCTAACAAACAAAATTGAAGATAAACTCTTGGACCAAGGTCCATCACAAATAAGACCCAGTCTAGTCTGATACTGTTGCAAGTTACAACTTACGTCTATGCAAATAGCCGCTAGTATTTTTGCAAATTGCAACTTACAATCCTCTTGCACAACTCAGGTTGCGCCATAGCTATACGACCATAGGGAGTAACATATAGCAACACATAATGACACATACAATATCACAAAGTTGAATTATTTAATACATAGTTCTAAACCAGAGAAATCGTTTTTGTTTCTCGTTTACATAATGCACTAACCATTAACAACACAATCATGCCAGCCTTTCTGTTTCCGTCTTTCCCACTTCCAAATATTCTCAAAACCAAGCAGAGCAGGTAACCTGTCAGTGAGATTCCATCTTTCCTACTTCCAAATATTCTCAAAACCAAACATTGGTTTTGACAACAGAAAGATGTTCAACTCATATTGCCGAAGTGTCATAGTCGGAGGAGCCAATTACTCTGCTTGTGATTTTGATAGAGCCCATTTAGTTCTGGGCAAGGTTGTCTTGTCGTCGGGCGTGTGTGAGTGGTGTCTAAGCCGATTCATTAGACTACTTCACCACCTTTTTTGGGAGGGAATCCACCGCCATTTTGGAATTGTTGAAATCGCTTTCTAATTGTTGGAATAGAACGAACGCGAAGCGCGAGGAGAAAAAAGGACGGACGCTTGTGAAGAAGCAAGCTGAAACCCGCCCACTTTCCTGCCCATCCTGACTGGAAACAACTGGGTCTATTCCTATAACATTGTAATATAATAGTTATACGTTGACATCAACTACTTGGTAGCCAGTGTAACGCCACTAGCCTTAGTTTCGTATAATGGTGTATTGTGTTTGGTAGGCTAAGAGATTTATATATTCTTTGTCAAAGTTTTTGAATAATAGATAGTTTAATCTACTCCTCATAACCTTTCATGAGTATTAGATTCAATTAATACATACAAAAAGATTTTTTATGTTACCTGGTCTAGTCAGTCCAGATTGGGTTTTACCAGTTTTAGACTGGATGGGACTGAGGACAGATTTAGGGAAAATGGAGGACCGATGTCCATACCAAAATTCAAGTCGGTCCAAGACTGGTCCGTACAGTGTCTAGTTTGGTCCCGGTCCACCAACCTGAACTGGTATATGTACAACCCTACCTCCAGGAAGAGGCGAATGCCAATCTTAGCTCACAACAGGATTGATAGCTGAAGAATGATGTTAGACTTCCACGACACTTGCAATCCTGACCTCTTGTAAAATTTACTGCACAACATTGAGGCCTTCTTCAGTTGGCACGAGACTAAGGAGCTACACCTGCTCTTTGCTTCAAGAATGGTGGAAGCGACTATACAATCTTCCATGCATATACCTTGATCGACGGAATAAGACTTTTTGAGAGCATGAAGATGGTAAACAAGCATGGCTAATCGGGAAGAAGTCAAAGATGCATAGTTTTGAGAGGAGAAACAAAGAGAATTTGTAAAAAGTGTCAGATGCAATTTGTGAACGGAAGTGAAATTTGATCCCTTGTTTATTTATTTCTTGTCATATTATAATTACATAATGTAAGATGCAGAACATCAGCGATACAATGTTACTTTTTCGGCACCTCGGTTCTTCAATTATTGCTCACAAAATTTTCAATTCAAAACCCTCCGATAATTATGAATTAGGGCTGCTCTCTCTTCTAAGTTATGTAAATTTGCTTATATAAGATTTATGAAAACTAAATATCTTCCTTATAGTGTTAGTGGCTTAATTTACATCTGGTGTTTGACATCCACTTAGCACTTGTTTTTAGTTCTATATTTTATTAATTTTTATTGTATTGTTTCAAGTTATGCTTGATGATCACCACTTTCTTGCTAGAATTATTTTGATATCACGGATTTAATGCTAATATTCAAACTTGCAATATATACGTGATTTTAGATGGCACAAGATAAAAAAATTCTTTTTCCCAGATTGGTGGACTGATTGCAATGATAGCAGCTTTTTACTTTCTGTCACTTGGCTGGACGAGAGGAACCAAGTCACCTTTCTGTATCCTATTGAAATATATGGAAATTATCTTTCTGTTTCAATTATTTATTCTTCAATTACTTTCATCAATTGACTATATTTTTCAATAATTGGAAGGTGTTTTAACTTTGTTCATGACTGTACAGGCCGCGTCTCCACCATCAAGAGTTCATTATTTCTCATCTGATCTGTTCATATTTTGCATGAGGTCTTTTTATCTTTTGAAACACCTAAATAGTTTAGAATCTTACCTATTGGGTGGACACTATATGTCGTCTTTAGTATTCTGAAACAATACTCAGAGAGCCCCCCCTGCTAGGTTCAAGTGTCATCACAATTCAGAACTCCCTGTGGCTTTCTTGTTCGCATTATGAAGTTTTAAAAGAGGACTGTTATAGATGGGACCTATGACCAAAATATCAGATAACCAATCTGGATTTATGCCTAAGAGTTTGACTATGGAGGCTACTTTTTAATAAGAGCTTGAAGAGGAGTTCAAACAAATTACAAAGAAGTCTTTATTTGGTTACCATTGATTAGAAAAACACTAATACTGCAAGGTTCTTGGTCAGTCCAATATATTGATTTTACTAAAAATATGTATGAGAGTTCAATTTCTAGTCTCACAAATGAAGATGAGTTCTCTATAACCAATGCTGTACACTAAGGATAAAATGTGGTGCCCCCTTAGGTGTGGTGCAGTGGTGTTTTGACCATACTGTCAGGGCTCAACTTTACTTAATGCAGGTTTTGGATTCTAATGGTATCTTTTGGGTTAATAGTTTAGCTTGGGCCACTACTGTACCACTTTCATGGTAAATGACGTTGACTGTGTCGACTTTGATAGGTGTGGAAGTGGAAGTTTTTGTAGTCTTCAAGTAAGTTGCTGAGTAAAATTTTGAGTAATAAGCTATAAAGTAGTGATATTGTAAGGGATTCAGTTGTAAAATATCAAATTTTGCTGAAAATTAAAATCCATGCATGTTCATCAATACAAAATGCTATAAGCTCACATTGTTCTAGACTTCTAGTATGTGTAGGTCTTATATCTACATAAGTTCCAGTAGGAATAATGTTAGATTAACAAAAATACGAGATTATTTTAAAAAGCGAGTGAAATGGTATTAGACTATTAGGCCTACACCAAATATTGTGGTAGATCTTATAGAGGGATTGATCTACTGCTCTTTGGATAAAAAGTAAAACCCATGAAAACGGTTACCTCAAGGTAAAGACTGGTTTTGTAACAAGATTCTCTAAGCTTTCATTATGTGTGCAACAATGACAACTAGAAGTATCTTCAAGAAGATGGATTTTTTGAATTAGACTGAGCTGTTGTCTTCAACAACTAGGCTGACGCGGCGGTTTTAAGCTAAGGGGGCGCCTAGACTTTTCTGGGCGTTTTTTTTACTTTTTTTTTCCAGTTGCGTGTTTGAATGTTTGTACACATGATACTATATGTGATAATTTAGTTTTTATTCATTGATAACTATAGCAGAATCAGGGGCACGAGAATTAAAAGGAAGAAAAAAAAACAACAGTAAGAGGAAGATAAGCATGAATTGGAGAGAGAAAACGGGATAAAAAGAAACATGCAGATTGTAGTTGTGCATGAAAAAGTCGGAATAAGACAAACAAAAGGGCATAAAAGGAGATTGAAAGAGGAATAAAACAACAAAGCAAAATAAAAAGCAACACACACACACGTATGTATATATATATATATATATATATATATAGAGTCAGGCTAGAATACAATCGAGTGTACAGATCGCACGAATACACTCAAGTGTGTTTGCATATCAAGACTATTTTTGGCAAAATGTAAATCATTGATCTTCATCGTCATACTATAACTAGGCTACATACAAATTTTGAGCCCATTTGGATGAGTGTAAGTCACTCATCCAAGGGCAACAAAATCGACGCGCGAAACTAATTTGAAATGTATAATTTTTGCGGTCTTTATAACATGACCTATAAATGTCTAAATGAGCTCAAATTTTGCGTATGAGCTATTCACAACATGTTTAAGAAGATCAACGGATTAGATTTTTGAAAAAAATATTGCATCATGAAAAACTACTTGAGTGTATTCTACTCTGAATACACTCGAGTGTATTCTAGCCTGACTCTCTCTCTCTCTCTCTCTCTCTCTCTATATATATATATATATATATATATATATATATATATATATATATAGAGTCAGGCTAGTGTACACTCGAGTGTACCGGAGGCACCGTACACCTCAGTCATTTTTGTAGATGCAGTAAATTTTTGAAAAATCTAAACCGTTGATCTTCTTATACATATATATATATATGTCTGTGTGTGTGTATATATATATATATAGAGAGAGAGAGAGAGAGTCAGGCTAGTGTACACTCGAGTGTACTGGAGGCACCGTACATCTCAATCATTTTTAAAGATGCAGTAAAATTTTGAAAAATCTAAACCGTTGATCTTCTTAAATATCTTAAGAACATACTACATACTAAATTTCAGCTCATTTGGACACTTATCATAAGAACATTGGGGTATATATATATATATATATATATATATATATATATATATATATATATATATATATATATATATATATATATATATAGAGTCAGGCTAGAATACACTCGAGTGTACGGATTGCACAAATACACTCAAGTGTGTTTGCATATCAAGACTATTTTTTGCAAAATGTAAACCGTTGATCTTCACTGTAATACTATAACTAGGATACATACAAATTTTGAGCCTATTTGGATGAGTGTAAGTCACTCATCCAAGGGCAACAAAATCGACGCGCGAAACTAATTTGAAATGCATAAGTTTTGCGATCTTCATAACATGAGCAATACATATCTAAATGTACTCGAATTTTGCGTATGAGTTATTCACGAGATGTTTAAGAAGATCAACGGATTAGATTTTCAAAAAAAAATACTGCATCATGAAAAACTACTTGAGTGTATTCCGCTCCGGATACACTTGAGTGTATTCTAGCCTGACTCTCTCTCTCTCTATATATATAGCCGACAAGGAGTGGCTACATACACATACATACATACATACATACATACATACATATATATATATATATATATATATATATATATATATATATATATATATATATAGAGAGAGAGAGAGAGAGAGAGAGAGAGAGAGGCTAGAATACACTCGAGTGTACAGATCGCACGTATACACTCAAGTGTGTTTGCATATCAAGACTATTTTTTGCAAAATGTAAACCATTGATCTTCACCGTCATACTATAACTAGGCTACATACAAATTTTGAGCCCATTTGGATGAGTGTAAGTCACTCATCCAAGGGCAACAAAATCGACGCGCGAAACTAATTTGAAATGTATAATTTTTGCGGTCTTTATAACATGACCTATAAATGTCCAAATGTGCTCAAATTTTGCTTGTGAGCTATTCACAACATGTTTAAGAAGATCAACGGATTACATTTTCGAAAAAAAATATTGCATCATGAAAAACTACTTGAGTGTATTCTGCTTCGAATACACTCGAGTGTATTCTAGCCTGACTCTCTCTCTCTCTATATATATATGTATGTTGATGTGTGTCTATATATATATATATATATATATATATATATATATATATATATATATATATATATATATATATAGTCAGGTTAGAATACACTCGAGTGTACGGATCAGTAGCTGGTGAGGCAATGGCTTACCAAGGCAAAAGGAGGAATCCGCCCGAGGAGGGGCTTGCGTCTGATTAGCTAGTTGGTGAGGCAATGGCTTACCAAGGCGATGATCAGTAGCTGGTTTGAGAGGATGATCAACCACACTGGGACTGAGACACGGCCCAGACTCCTACGGGAGGCAGCAGTGGGGAATTTTCCGCAATGGGCGAAAGCCTGACGGAGCAATGCCACGTGGAGGTAGAAGGCCTACGGGTCCTGAACTTCTTTTCTCAGAGAAGAAACAATGACAATATCTGAGGAATAAGCATCGGCTAACTCTGTGCCAGTAGTTGGATAGGTTGGCCTTTACGTAAGGACCCGGGGAGTTATACATTTGTGTATTGATAAGACCATTCACTATTTCTTGAAGCTCGATCTCCCCCCCGGATAAACCATATAGCCAAGAGAAACCATAAACCAGAATAGAAGAGCTTGCCCCGCCCATGAGTAAATATTTCGTAGTAGCCTCATTAGACCGTGCATCTCTCTTGGTATATCCAGATATCATTTTCCCTTTCGCTTGTAGTATGGGGAAGGAGTGGACTTTAGGGGTATTATTAATTGATTAATTGAATTGTATCAATTGTTTAATATATATATATATATATATATATATATATATATATATGGCGTTCATTCATTGCCCACACGAGTAGCTACCCGCTCCAGTTTTAGTTACTTTTTTGGAGTTTTTTACTGTACACATTTATAGGGTACATTACCTTCCAAACTGTTACTTTACATGTAATAAATATAGAATTATATATTTGTTCCAGAAGTTTTACTGCGTATTTTGTCCAATTTTACTTTTCTAATCGAATAGTTACTTTTTGGTCCAGAGAATTACTTTCTTGACCAAATAGTCACTTTTCGGGCGACACTGGTAGCGAATTCCAGGTTACCCGCGCGGTTATTACAGATAATCCCTATATTATATATATATGTATATATATATTTGTATATATGTGTGTGTGTGTATATATATATATATATATATATATATTTATAGTGGCAGGTACTGAAATAGAAAATGTAGAGGAAGGAAGAATAGGTCAGTGAAAATACATGGAAACATGCAAACCACAGTAGATGTGAGAGGAGATTTAGGAGAAAGAAATAAGAAAAAGAAGGACGAATATATGCAAATATTGGTAGTAACTAGTAGATTTGGTAGCAGGAGAATAGGACAGATCTGAAATAAGCAATATGCACATAGAATAGGAAAATAAAGTACTTAAATAAAACACTATTTAACACTCCCCCTCAAGAGAGTTGAAATGTTTCTTGGCTAACATCTTTGTGAAGATATCAACAACTTGGTCCTCTGAGCGAGTGAAAGGAGTGCAAATACGACCAGTCAGAATAGATTCTCTGATAAAGTGACAGTCAACTTCAATGTGCTTGGTCCGCTCATGAAAGACATGATTATTTGCAATACAAATAGCTGCTTTATTATCACAGTACATAGTAATAGGATCATAAGATCCCTCATCAAGTTCTTTTAGAAGAGACTGCACCCACAAAAGTTTACAAGCAGTATGAGCCATAGCACGATACTCGGCCTCAACACTAGATCTAGCAACAACATTTTGCTTTTTGCTCCGCCAGGTAACCAGATTTCCACCATAAAAAGTATAGTAACCAGAGGTAGATTTTCTGTCATTCTTACTTCCAGCATAGTCACAATCAGAATAGCCTTCAAGAGAGCAATCACCATGTTTTCTATAAAAAAGGCCTTTACCAGGAGCTTTCTTTAGATATCTCAAGATATGACACAGTGCTTCCCAGTGACACTGTCTAGGCTTGTCAAGATACCTGCTAATAAGACCAACAACAGTAGAAGTATCAGCTCTAGTGACAGTCAAATAAATTAGTTTGCCAACTAGTCTTTTATATCTTTTACTGTCAGGATACAGGGGAGATTCATCATCATCCCAATTCACATTAGGATCTAGAGGTGTATTAGTAGGCCGAGCTCCAAGCATTCTAGTTTGAAGGTCAAGAACATACTTTCGTTGTGATAGAACAAGATCATTAGCAGTCCTGAAAACTTCGATCCCAAGAAAGTTTCTCAGTTTGCCCAGATCTTTAGTGACAAAATGCTTGCATTAGTAGGCTTTAGTAGCATTAATTTCAGAGAGATCACTGCCCGATAAAATAATATCATCAACATACACAATAAGAACCACAATACTAGAGGACGTCTTTTTAATAAAGACAAAATGATCAACATGAGATCTGAGAAAGTCATAGGTAGACAAAATCTTGCTCAGTTTATCAAACCAGGCACAGAGACTCTGCTTGAGTCCATAAATAGACTTTTTGAGGCATCAAACTTTGTGTGATTCCCCCTGAGCAACAAACCCAGGTGGTTGCTCCATATAGACTTCCTCTTGGAGATCACCATAAAGGAAGACATTCTTGACGTCCAGCTGGATAAGGGGCCAATCCAGATTGATTGCCACAGAGAGCAGAACCCGTACAGAATTTAGCTTTGCAACAGGAGAAAAAGTTTCAAAATAAGCAATACCATAAGTTTGAGTGTACCCTTCCGTCACGAGGCGGGCCTTCAGACGTTCAATAGTTCCATCAGGATGATACTTGACAGTGTAAACCCAACGACATCCAACAAGTTTGCAATCAGAAGGGGGATCAACCAGATCCCAAGTACCTCTGCTAGTCAGAGCAGTCATCTCCTCAAGCATGACATGTGTCCAAGTCGTACTCTGTAATGCGTCATGAGCATTTTTGGGCACATAGACAACAAAGAGAGCAATAACAAAATTACTAACATGAACACTCAGGGGTGCAGTAGAGACATAGTTAGCAATATTATGAGATGTACATGATCTAGTACCTTTCCTGAGAGCAATAGGTAAATCTAGATCAGAAGTTACCTCGGCAGGGGCATGACCTTCTGAAGGAGAAGATTGGTTGTCAGTGGGGGGGGTCTTGAGCAGGAGTAGACTGCGGCGTCCGATTCCTGCGTTGGTAAACAATGAGAGGAGGAGACGTAGTCTCATCAGGTTGCAACACAGATGTAGAATCACTAATCATGGGCAGAGACGCTGCAATGAGATCTGAACTCAACATGTTCAACTTAGTAGAGTAGTATGGGGTGTCCTCAACATAGTTGTCAAGGCGGCTAGGCAGTCAGCATGTCCCAAGGGGCGCCTAACCCGCCTAGGCTGTTCTGGGCGTTTTTGTTTTTGTATGTTAATCTGCTTCTTATTATACATATATACTACATATAATACCATATAGGAAACATAAAAAATAGAGGGCAGAATGAGGCTATGACAGCAGTAGCAGCAGATTGGAGTAGGAAGAAGAAAAAATGGAACTAATATCAACAAGCCTGCAATAACAATTGGAGCAGGAAATGTAGAAAAGAAGTAAAAGAAAACGAGAAAAGAAAGGTAGGAAGAGGTTGTAACTCAGTAGAGATAAAATGGAGGATGGGAAAGAAAAGAAACGATATCATAACAACAACAACATCACGAGGAACAGGTGATATAAAACAGGAAAATATAATTTACAACATCAACAATATTACACATCATAGGTGATTTAAAAGAGGATAAAATGTAAACAAATTTTTTCAAAAAAACGCAGCAGTAGGTTTTAGTAGTAGGAGGGGATATAGGAGGAATAACTCACAAAAAAATGCAGCAGCAGTAGGATTTAGGAATAAAAATACAGGAGAAAGGATAATAAAGAAAAGAAAAAGAAGCAAGAACCTCATACATATGAGGAAGTAGGAATTTTTAACAAACAAGCTATGATGACTTACCAATTTGGCTCAAATCAGACCTAATTTCCGCAGATCAGACCCTTTCCCCCCTAATTTTCCAAAATTTGACCTGATTTGGCCTAAATCAGACCTATTTCAGCCATAAATTGACTCAAGGTGATCTAATTTGACCAAATCCAAACTTAATTCATGCTTGTTTATCCTCTAAAGGGCTTAATTTGGGCCTAAAACGCCTTAGACGCCCATGTAATGCATGTAATAAGCTGGGCGCCTAGGCGGGCGCCTTGATAACTAAGGTTCTAAAAAAAAACTACATCACTGCTCGTGAACCACTTTTTAGTAATAGGACTATAGCAACGATATCCTTTCTGAGTCCGTGAGTATCCCAGAAAAATACATTTTTCAGCTCGAGGAGACAACTTGTCTTGAGTCGGTCCAAGCAAACGAACAAAACACGTCGACCCAAAAATCCTCAGAGGTACAGAAAACAGAGGAAGATGAGGTTGTAGTACTTGTACAGGAATTTTATTCCCAATAACAGAGGAAGGCATACGAATTATCAGAAAACAGGCAGTAAGAACTGCTTCTGGCCAAAAATGTTTTGGAACATTAGAATGCAGCATAAGAGTTCTAGTAACTTCAAGTAAATGCCTATTTTTCCTTTCAGCAACACCGTTCAGTTGGGGTGTATAAGCATAAGAAGTCTGATGAATTGTACCCACATAATGACCAGGTAGCACGGGAGTAATCATCGATGAACAAAATAAAATATTTATTGCCTTACAAACATGGAACATGACAAGGACCCCATACATCAGCATGAACCAAATCGAAAATATTTTTGCTACCAATCTGAGATTTTTTGGGAAATACAATTCTGGACTGTTTGCTTAATTGACATGCCTCACACTGAAAACTGTGCGTGCCTACACCAGAAATAACATGTTTTAATTTATCAGCTGACGGATGCCCAAGTCTAAAATGCCAATGTAATGCAGAAACAGAAGACGACAATGCTAAAGCTAGAGCTGTAGTGCCAATCCGTTTCAACTCATCCAAGTAGTAGAGTCCATCAGGTCCTTCATGCATCCCACCAATCTTCATTGTCGTGCGAAGGTCCTGAAAGACACAAGTACCCGGTACAAAGGTCAGACTGCAATTCAGATTACGTACAACTTTACTGACAGACAACAAGTTGAGCGGAAAATTTGACACATATAAAGCAGATCTCAGAAGGACTTGAGCACATATATCACCAATTCCAGATACAGTAGATTTTGAACCATCAACAAGCATAACAGCAGGCTTAGAACAAGGCTTAGACAATCTATAAAAAAGAGAACGATTGCCAGAGATATGAGAAGATGCTCCAGAGTCAATCACCCATTTGGTATTACCAACACTAGAAGGAGCACTCAAGAAGGCAGAATCACAACCAGTGTAAGTGGCGGCGTGAGCTCCTAATTCAGCAGTAGATGAGGAGGATGCACCAGTCCTCTCAAGTAGGAGACGTTCCACCTTGGAGCGGATGAACTCAGCAGTGGAGGAGCTCGAGGGAGCAGCAGAAGGTGTTTGAGAAGCGCCCTTCGACACAACATTGGCCCACGCAGGTGTGCCATGCTTCTTCTAACACCTGTCTTTAGTATGGTTGTTGTGGTCACAGAAGTCACAATAATGCTGAGCAGCGACACCTCTAGATACATCAGCAGAAGAGCCACGATCAAGCGACCCACATCCCCGTCCAGAAGCAGAAGAACGGTTGTCCAGAGGTCGACCGACCCCTACCACGACCATGGCCAGACATAGCAGCAAGGGCAGTAGTGTCACCAGTGTCAGAAGGCAGTTCTGTCGAGGAAGCCGACAGTCGTTGGAGACGCTGAAAAATACTCGCCAGCATGGGTAAAGGATCACTGGCGAGTATCTGGTCAACCACACCAGCATATGAGTCACGAGGCCCACAGAGGAACTGGACAACCTGGAGTTCCTGCTGTTGTCGTTGCATTGTGGCTAAGTCGGTAGATAAGGGATGAAGATTCTCAAGCTCAGCCCAGACGCCTTTGAAAGTTGAAAAGTAGTCAGTAATATCGGGCCCAGTGAAATGCAGGCGGGACATCTTTCTGTTCAGTTCAAACACCTTTTTCGGATTCTTACTATGTGAGTAGGTGCTAACCAGTTGATCCTACATCTCCTTAGCGCTCGGGAGAGGAAGTAGAGTAATGCTGATGCGAGTCTCACTACTGTTTAGAATCCATGTCATCATGGTTGAGTCATCCTTGACCTAGTCATCGTAGATCTTCTTCTCCTTGGACTCGGCAGTACTGGGCGGAGCAGGAGGCGGAGCCTCAGTCAGATGGGAAAGCTTGCCTTGGGATTTCACAAAGATCTCCATGGAGCAAACCCAATGTTGATAGTTGCGCCCATCTAGCTTCACAGTCGTCATTTGATGACGAAAGTCATCATGGGAGGAGTCCATGAGCGTGATCGAGTCCAAAAAACAGCACAGAACAACAGTAGAAGTCAGAACCGCCTACTTCCTTCGACTAGGCGGCAGCAGGCAGATAGAGCAACTGGAAGGACCGGTTTATATGAAAACTACGCCGAGGCGTAGCAGAGAACCCGACGACTCAAGGGCCGACACGGGCAGAGAGAAGGTATAGGGCTTCGAAGACCCTCAAGACGAACAGTCGGCGACGACAAGGAATGGTGCGGGCGACACTAGTAAGCCAGACCCATACGAGGAGGGTCGTTGGCGGAAGCGGCGGGGAGTAGCCGACCGCACGACGGCGTGCAAGTGCCGCAACAGCAGCAGCCGGCGGTGGCGGGCGGTGACGGTTGGGTGCGCCAGGCGGGTGGGGAGGTGGGCGATGAGGAAGAGAGAGAGAGAAAGAGAGAGAGAGGGGCGGCGGCTACGGGGAGGGTGGCGGTTAGAGCACCTGCACAATGTGTGTACCCCGTATATTTATAAAGAGAACAATTACATAGAGGTCCACATAGAATAGGAAAATAACAAGTGAATATAAAGAACTTAAATAAAATACTATTTAACACTCACAGAGTAACAAGAGGGGATATAGGAGGAATAACTCACAAAAAATGCAGCAACAGGAGAATTTAGGAAAAAAATGTAGGAGAAAGAATAACAATAGAAAAGACAAAGAAGTAAGAATAACATACTTATGAGGAAGTAGAATTTTTTTAACCAACAACACTATGAGGACTTACCAATTTGGCCCAAATCAGGCCTAATTTCCCCAAATCAGACCTAATTTGTCAAAATTTGACCTGATTTGACCTAAATCAGATCTATTTCAACCATAAAATGACTCAAGGTGATCTAATTTGATCGAATCTAGAGTCAATTCATGCTAATTTAGCATTTAAATGACTTAATTTGGGCCTAAAAGGCCTTAGACGCCCACCTAATGCACTAGGCTGGGCGCTTAGTTTTAGGCGCCTTGCCTAGCGCCTAGGGTGTATAGTCGGGCACCTTGTTAACTAAGGGATTAACCGCTAGATGTTGAGGATGTTGAGTACTATGATCACACTAGTACTTGATTTATCCACCCCTTCCTTTTGATTCTCCATGAGGTCTTGGGGTCCTAGTCAGAATTCTTTTTCCCTTAGGTGTCCAAAATGATCAATGATGGTTGCTATCTATTTTGCTTTTGTTATATATGAGCTAACGTCACATGTTAAAACTGATTTTCTTGTTGTATGATATCACACGAACAATTGTGCTAATTCATCAAACTATGGAGTGAACTTTTAATAGACTAGTCCATTGAAGAAATACATACAAACTTATAGTTGTAGGGACATGAAAGTTCTTTATGCATTATACCTCATTCTACCTATAGAAGTAGATGGAAGCATGACAACCTTATTACAATAGTGGTAAAAAAGCAAATAAAGAGTAACATAAAAGTCAATAATACTACACTAATTATACACCCACTCCTCACCGTGACTCCTGACTGAGATTTCTAGTGAGAGGTTTAGCAAAGGTTTAGGTATATTTGAGTCAAAACTGCACGGTTTTCAACAGAGGTGTAGATGTCTTCTTAGTCATGACTCTATCCCTCACATATTGGCAATCAAGCTCAATATGTCTAGTTCTCTTATGGAAGACCAAATTACTGGTAACGATAGTGCTATACGAGCATTTCTAAGCTCAACAAAATATAGCTTCAAGCCACAAGATTTTAAGTGTATCCACAACATTAATTTTTGCCAGTGCACTGGATTTTTCCACACAATTCTGTTTCTTATTCCTGATAACTTAATTTCCACCAAACAGTGTATAATATCCTGCAGAAAATCCTATTAAAGTGACTATCTACATAATCAACATCTGAATATCTAATCAAATTAACATGTTGCTTTCCTACTTATAAATAAGCCTTTACCTTAGAGATCTTTTGAGATGTTGAAGAATATGTCATATTGCATCCCAGTGAACATGCTTGGGTACGAAAATTTACTAAGCACTTTCCTATATCCTCCAGTTCTATAAAAGCTTCATCCTAGAGAATTACTGATTGATCTGTAGGAGAATTAGCTACCCTGCATTCCACTGTGATGGTTTCTTCAAGAAGATTTAACATATCTTTCCTTTTGAGATGGAGGCATCCCATCTTTGTTGTGGGATACATACTTGGAAAATACCCTAATTTCCTCATATCTTCTATTGGGAAATGTTAAATCAAGAACTCTTTTATCTACAATAAAATAAGAATCACTTTCAGATAGATTAATACATCTACTTATACATTATTATTGCGATGCATCAATCAATTGTCTTGAGGAAAAAAGGATAATCAGATCTCAGAAATCCAAAGGTCCATAGGGCCTAGAGCTACTTGTCAAATTAAGCAGGAGGACTTGCTTAATATCTTCAATCACTTTTTCTAATTTACAAACTTTGCGAACACTCTCATTCAGCAACAAACTTAAGGGGTTGTTCCACATAGATTGCCTTCTACAAGACCCTGTATAAAAATGCATTTTCATGTAAGTTAATAAGGGTCAACCTTTATTCACAACAAAAGATATCAAGACAAAAAATTATGACGAGCAACAAGAGAAAATGTCTCAAGGTAGAAGCCCTTTTTGTGCCTGTTAACAGCTAACTGAGCCTTTTGCTGCTCAACTGACTAATCAAAGAGATATTTAATTGTAAAAGACCCAAGGCAACTTGTTGTCTTGATGATTGGATCTAGAAGGGAGGTGAACAAACCCGATGTACATCATAAACATAAGATGCATATCTCATATATAGGCTTATATAGCCTATTTCCACCCTAGTTGATATAAAGCTTCAACAACAATCCGAAAAGAAGACAAAGCAATCAGAAATTGTGTCATCTGCGAAGGGCCTAAACAAGCAGTGGAGACGAAGCATGGAATGCAATTTCGATCGAAATTGTGAAATATCGCTCGAAATTTCACTTTATTTACAACCGGACATCAAAACACACAAATGCAGTGAATGAGACGTAATTTTGCAAAAATTTCGACGCCCAAGTGCGAAATTTCGCAGAACAAGGTGAAATTTTGCACCAAAAAGCCCAGTTTGGGCCGTAATGTCGCGAAATGGCACAAAAACACAGCTTGAATTTCAAGAAATTTGTTCCTAAGGCTGCTAATACCACATCTTGGGTATTTTTGCAATTTTTTTAATCTATTGCTTGTAGAGGCTATTTCTCTTAATTCTAAGGTATGTTTCCCCTATCCCTAGAGCATCTATACATTACCTTCTTCAAATTTTACATCTTCAATAGAGATCTAGAGAAATACTTTGAAAACAACAAAGTTCTTTCTTGGGTCTATGTATAAATGCCCCATGTAACCTAGTTATATGTTAACACTAGACTTATACAAGTTGTAGTTTGTATGTTTGTAGCTTGTAACTGCAAGTTTTAAATTCTAAGTTGCTCAGTCTAACTGTCTAGCAGACTCGACAATTCTGTTCATTTGTGCACTCACTCATCAAGACATGGATCCCACCTTGACCTCTAAACATATAAATTTATCATATAGTCTAGTGTGTATATGTCTAAACATTGTGTTTGCAAAATTTCATAACTCAATTCCTTCATTTTTCCATCAAAATTGCCATCGAAATTCTGTCAAAATTGTTTAGCTTCCTTCACTTACAGATGTGGGAGACCCCCCACATATCCAATATGAGATATTATTGCATATTTGAGTAGATCTTGGCGTTTGGACCATCCTGATAAATTTTCATGATTTAATTCACTTTTTTGGTCGTCGAATTCGTTAGGGCTGTAAATATCAAATTTTCAGCTGAAATTTTGAAAAATTTCTGTTTTAGATCGAAATCGGACCTTTAATTCTATGCGATGAAGTGAGTAATATAATGTTTACTGCACTATATATGCAGTAGCATGAGCATATGTGATTCTAATTTTATGAAATGCACGCCTGCGCACGTGCACACAGAGACGCTTGCACACAGACACACAACTCAGTAAAGTTTCTGAACAACCACTTTTTTTTAAGGCTGCTAAACAACCACTTAAATTGCTTGGAAGCATGGGCACTTCCGGAAGGCTGCCGTGTTTGTTTCCAACACGTGTCTAACATGGACACGCGATGGACAAATGGTGGACGTGTCCCAGACGTTTTCAAGTTCCATTTTTCTATTAGGAGTTGGACACGGCTGGACAGCTTGGACACAACCTTAAGATGACCCTACACTAGGAAGGGGAAATATCGACATCATTGTATTCACTCATTTTCTATAAATAGCAACATACCTCCCTTTTCTTATTTTGTTGTCTACCACCACCATTACTTTTTTGTTGTCCAGAACTTAATATGCAAATTATTTTATTGCGAGTTCATTCTTATTTATGATTAAATTGTCTATAAGGTTTATTGTTATTGTGATTACACTGTGGGTTTGTTTGATAGCATGTCTTTGTTGGATTGATTTCATGATGTATGCAATGTGTGTTTCAATGTAAATATGAAATTGGATATAGCGTGAAGCCGTGAATGAGATGATCTTTGTGTTTGAATATGCTTGTTCTTTTTTGTCTTTATACATAAAAATAATGTACATGTATATGTATTTTTTTGCCGTGTCTAGTGCCGTGTTTGTGTTCTATGTTTTTGAAAAATTGCACTATCTCGTGTTCGTGTTAGTATCCGTGTCCGTGTCCATACTTCCTGGATAAACTGTCTTCTGAATGGAAAAACATGAAAGTGTCAAAGTTGTTTACATAAACTTTTCCAAAAACACAACTCCATTTAATTATGCCCCAAGCATATAAAATAAATGACCACAAGTTGTTTGCATTAACTTCAAGCTATTATGATAATATTCAACAATTACTGGGATTCATTTTATATTATATAGTAATTTCCGATATAAGTAAAGGACAAATTTTAATGACAATATGTGCGTTTCTATTTGAAAAGTGGCTGCATATACGCTCACACTGGCTGCATCTGTACCTGGACATACTGCACTGGATTGCATCTGCATATGATGTGCTACTAGGCTAAACTACATAAGTACATATGCAGCACACAGGCCGATTTCCTAAACGTCGTTTTGAGATGCATGGCTATGCGTTGAGCAATAGCAAATTCTGAGGAAGGAGTTTAAAAGGAAATAACATTACTAGAATCTCCAGGCTGATCTGTAGAAAGAGTAAGAGCCATGATGGGGGATACCATGATGCTATTTGTTGCTTGCTTTGCTCATATAATTTTTTAAGTATCAGAGACAATTCTAGATGAATCTATAGTGAGTAGACATATTGGAATATGACGAGCTGAAAAAGTATACCTGAAGTAGGAGAGATACTAGTCTTGGCAATAGAAGAAATGCATGCCATTGGCAGTTTGTCACAAGTATTTTTAGAAACAAGATCAAAATTGCATACTCCATCTCAGTGAGGGAATAACCAAGAAAGCAAAGGCAACTGACAGAAGGCAAAAGCTTATCTTGGAAATGATGGAAGGGTGAACAAATCACGGTGCCCAAAAATATTAGGCAACAAGGTAAAAATAGGCTTATGTGACACAAAAGTTTAGCAGTAAGTGTCTCTGTCAAGCGCAAAGATCACACATAACTAATTAAATAATTAATGGTGAGGATGACGTCAAGCTAAAAGGTTCACAATATGTATATGAAATAATAAGAAGTTTGATAAATACTTTGGTAATGGTACAAGACAAATGAATTAAATGACCGAATTTTCTGCACAATAACATTATTTTGCTGAGGGCTATAGTCATAAGAAGTTAGGTGTATTATTTTGAAAGAGGTGCACAAGTTTTGAAAACCATGTTTCATGAACTCCAAAGTATTGTCATTACAAATTATTTTTGACATGGAAAACAATCTCTGGATTTTTCTCAGAAATGGTTTGACTTACATCAAATACTTCAAAGTTGTCTTTTAAACAAATATACCCAGGTGGCTTGAGACAAATCATCCAAAAAAGAAACAAAACTTCTAATAAAAATTTGGCAGGAGTGCGGCTTAAACCCTATACTTTTGGATTGTATTAAATAAAACAATCTAGGACTCTTTTCATTGACACACTCGGTTACATAAATAATATAACAAGCCTCACATTGAAATTACATAATATGAAAACTGAGAAATAAAACACAACTTTGATGGAGACATTTTCTTGAACAAAGATGCATTTAAACAAGGTAGAGGGTGATAAAGAAGCAAGAGTGACAACTGCAGCAACCTGCCTAGTAAGTAAATAATAAATACCATCTCCTCCTTCGTATCCCCAATCTTTTTCTTCGTCTTGAGATCTTGTAAGGCAACAAAGTAAGGAGAAGATGTCACACTATTATTTTGAAGACCTAGCAAAAACAAGATTCAAGCAAAATTTAGGTGCAAATACATAGAAGTTGATGGCTTAGGAGTACTAGTGACATCAGCTATGTCAGTGGTAGAAGGAAATATCAGCCAATTCAACAGGAGGATGTGTGATTCCTCAAGGGTAGAAAACAAGTGATTGTAGATATGGGTGATGCCCTTGGACCCAAGGAATGAGGTTTCAGCAAAGTCGTCAAAAGTTCTGAGAAAAATTTCTATTTCTCCAACATCTGCAACAAAATCATGCGATTGTATTGCTAATTCTAATTTTGAAAATTTTCTTGGAAAAAATATGAGCTTATTTCCAGTACTTCAATTTATAAAGAGAGGGAAAATTAAGAGAGGTGAAATGGTATTAGGTCTACACCAAATTTTGCAAAACTTGTGGAAATCTAGTAGAGGAATAAACTTATCATTCCTCTCTAGTTAGCAACCAAGGAAGTGGCCATTTCAATGTCAAAATTGGTTTCCTACAAGTTTCTTTATACCTTCACTATGTGTGCAACAATAATAACTACAAAGATCATCAAGAAGGGAGGTTTTGAGCTAGTTTGGTCGATTTCAACACCAACTAGGTTGAATACATTGACACGTGTCAACAAATAGGTAACCAATGGGGCATGGAAGTTTACCATGTTTCGACATCGACAAGTGTAGACATATGTAACAACGAGGATATATTGCCAGATGTCGAGGATGTTTAGTACTATGGGTACAACCATCCCAGAGGAAGTCGATGTTTAAGGGTTGAGGTAGAAGCTGAAGATGTAGACTCATAAGTACTTGAGTAGAAAGACTAGGTTAGCCCACTTGGGCTTACCGAGTTTTCCTAACCTTTCTTCTCAACCTGATTAGGCCAGCTAACTTTCACATAGCCAGGTCGGTAGTAGCATACAATCATATTGGAGAATAAGATGTTATTAGACCATCAAAGAAGCAGGTGGCAGGCAGAGGATACAGAACCCACCACCCCACCCACCTGTAAAAAACATACACAGAACTTAGAAGAACAGGGGGCAAGCTTTTAGCAAAAATAGGAGGGAATATATTGACTATGTGGTTAGGACACCGCGTCGATAGGACCAGCTGTGTATGCCTGTTGGAGCAGATATTGCTATATCTGGCCACAATTTTCCTAGTTGCAACTGTCAGAAAGTAAAGGAGGGCTAATTGATATATTGATAAGAGACAACCCTGCTCCTATATATAAGAAAACATGAAAGCGTATAGACTCAAACTAAACCCTAATGGGCCAAGACGTACTTAGGCCCATAATACAAAGACACTATATAGCATAAGTAAACAGATTCTCTAACAACAACTATCAACGATAGTCATGAAAGGCTTTATAGTTTGCCAGATTATTTCCGCTTTGCTTTTCTTTCCTTAATCCTCTTCTCCAATAAACACATTCATTATTGTGACATAGTCCTGATATGCTAGATAAGGGGCTTGTGGTGCCTATTTCTTGTGATAGCTGGCCCTCTAGGGTGGGAGTAGAAGCAAGGAGCCCTTCTAGGCAACAAAAAGTGGTTGTGGCGGTAGGAAAGGAGGAGAGGGGACAACAACATGCGGAAATAAGGGAGATGAGGCCAATGACATTGGAAGAGGGAGATGAGAGAGAATTAACTCGTCTTTTCTGTCTCCATTTTCTTTAGTGGTAGGATTCATTCCTATTCGCATACCATGTAGACACAAGAAATTGTCTATTTACTAAATCTTCACACTACTTATAGCAGCAGACGGAAGCATGAAAACCCCTAATATACTAGTATAAAAAGATAAAAAAATAGAATATAGTAATTAAAGCCTAATGTTGACAATGCATTTTTAGATTGGTTGAAACCATGGTACTAAACATCCTTGTTATCTGGCGATTAATCATTGATGTTACATATGTCTACGCCCATCGATGTTCAAATGCCGACGTCGAAACTTGGTAAACTTCCATACATGTCAAAGTTAACACGAAGATGACGTCTTGTACATTTGCTTGTGACTGTGTTTTTCTACACATGTAAACCTGTATGGATGGTTATATATGAACATATATTTTGTTTTTAAGCTAGATTTGATGAGATATATCAATTTTCATTATGAAATCACCATTTTAACTTACTTTATGTCAAAGATGCGCCGGAGTTTAATTGTAAAAATCCTCGAAGCTTCCTCGATGTTTCCACAAACTTCCACTTCCACACCTATCAAAGTCGGCTTGAAGTTGATGTCCTGTTCCATGGTTGAAACTTTAGAGAGTATATGCATTGCACTGACAGAAAGTCTAGAAGTAGAAAGGTGGAGTCAAGTTGGATGGAGTGGATAATTTGGTATCTTGGCTCCATTTTTTAGATGGAAGGTATGCACAACAGGATGCCCCTCAGGATCATAATAGGGTGTATGATGTGGCAAGAATGAAATATTATATAACTATAAAATTCCATTGGATGAAGTTTTATAGAACGATGTACTTCCAATCAGGTTTTATAAACTGGATGTCTAATGTTTGCAAATGTAGCTGAACTGAGAATGCTAAGATGACTTATGAGAGAAAAGACAAGGATTGTCTTATAATTTACTATGCAATAGAAAAAAATGATTTGTTTGCTAAACGGTTAGATGGTATTGGAATTTAAAACGCAAGTCGGAGTACACCTATTTGGAAGAACATAATTGAGTTAGATAGAGTTGGAGGAGAAGAGGTGGAGCATGGAGCCAAGATAACATGAAACTGTAATATAGGGGCCAGCTGGACTCATTGCAACTCAATCTAAATATAACACACGATAGAGTTGAATGGAAACAAATCCATGTCGCCCTCCCTAGATGAGTTGGGAGTACTTGGGAATGAGGCTTAGATGATGATAATTTTCACTTTGACATGCAATGGTCGCCTCCATATTCCATAACTAGCGAGCTTGGCATTAATTACTATAATGAGTCACATTGGTACCATTACAATTTAATGCTTGGGGTGTTTTTTATTTTATTTCAAGGAACCTCACGCGGACATGGCTTCATTGGACCTACCCTAGCAAAGTAAACCTCAAGACCAAACATGTGGTGGCAAGTTGCCCCAGTGCCACACCCAATACCATGAAATACCATCAGAAGGCTTGCCCCTGGCCGTTTTGCCTGTCATGAGGTGTTATATCTATGTTGGATGGATTTCATTAAAACACGTAACATTCCATGTCATGAATCGCTAGATCACCACATTTTAGATTTGAAATCATGATCTTTTAAAAACCTTTTCACCAAACCTAACATCATTAAACCTTATAGATGACATGTCTATTTTGGTTGAGTGTGATTTCTCTTTTATCACCTGGCCAACAGAACTGTCTCCTGCAAACATTAATGCTCCAATGATGCCTTTCATCCTATTGTCATTGCTGGCAAATGCAGTTGTTCACATGTTTGATAGTAATGAGGATGGTGGGGATTGTGATGTGCTTGTGTGGGTGTCCCCCATTATATTATCTGTGTCAACTAATTAAGACAGTATTGATTAAAGCAACCATGCCCTAAAAGCTTTTTTTTCCATCATGTTGAGATGACATTTGATGTCCGGATTTGTAACAAGTAAAATCCTGTAATATATATCTTCTAATTAGGAAACAGCTTGTATGTTATGAAATTTACCCTTTGGCTTCGCCAATAAGAGTTATGCCTGGTATGGTGCTCTGTATAATGAGTATGGTTCAACTCCACAATTTGACACGTTGTCTCTGTTCTCCACAAACTAGCCATGATATAATAGAATTTTTTTAATCCCTTACAGTAAGATAGTATTACATGTTTATTCGACTCAGAACTTGTCAACGACATTGTTTGAGCAGAATTAGAGGTCACTAGACAGGAGTTTCTGGGAATATAAAGGCTAGGTTGAATTAAAGCAACCATTTCCCCACAAAAAAGGCATTTTGTCATATATATGATATGAGTCGTATTTCATATCCCATTTTATAACATTTTAGGCATTGTGATATTTGTATATTCTGGAAATGTCATTTTTAATGAATATGACCCTTCTAATTTTGTAAATGAGAATATAGATGTTACTTGTGCTATGGTTTTTTGTACACAGAATGAGGTTGAATTCCAGAATTTGACATTTTGCCTCAGTTCATATATCAGTGAACATGCTGTTGTATGATAGAAACATTTTTGATCCATTATAGTAAGATTACATTGCATCTACTTAACTCAAAACATTCTCAAAGATAATGTTGGAGTAGAATTAGAGATCACGGGACAGGATGATTTTGGAATAAAAGGGTTGCTGGTTCCCATCCTTGCTGGAATATTTTCTGCATTAAGAAGGGTCATTGCACGCCGTGTATCCCTGAAGGTATCTGTATCTATCTTTTCGAAAATTTATTCAGCTGAAGTGATATATGAAAATGTCAGATATTATGGAAGAGTTTCTTTCTTATAGAACCAACTTAAAAGACGACTTCATGCTATAACAGTTGCTTCTGCGGCATGCTTTCTCTTCCCCCTTGCAATATGGGATTTGGTGACGGTAGGCCTGTTTTCAACTTTTTTGGTGGGATTCTGATGCTATTGGAGGTCGATATTACATCATTGGTGAAGATGGTTTTTACGCTTTCGTAGGGATCAACCATTGATGCTATGCGGTTTCAATTTTTTAGTTGGCCGTACTTGAGCACAGTTATTTTTGGATTTATCTTTATTTTCTACATCGACAATATGGCCGAGGAGAGGTAATTTCTTACCATCTCTTACAGCCTCATTTCTTATATGTAGAATCGCTTTACTGTGAAATTGATCTTTTGTGAGTTGTATTGTAATATTTAATAAATCTTAATGGTAGAAGTGAATATGATTCAGATTGATCTGTAAGGCTAAAACCGTAGATCGAATTTGATGGTAGGAGTATCCTAGATATTCTTGATCTGTAAGGCTAAAACTGTAGTTCTACAATATGCGAGATTCTTGCATCCGTGTGAAAGGAAAATATTCAAGAAATCATAAACTTCAACAACAATCTCCAGATCCGACTTTCTCTCCTTTGAGTTTGATTTGGATCTTCAATACCTCCATTTTCTAGAGTTTTTAACCCTGGCCACACTAGAATCTCTGAGATCATTTTTTTGCAGCTGAATCGGTGCTCCCTCCTATTGCTTAAATCCTAGATGCTCTAGAAAATTGCAATGAGAGATTATGAGAAGTGAAGTGATATTTATAGATGATGAAAAAGTAAATTTTTGCGTTGAAGTAAAGACTCCATGCTTCGTGCTACCTATGATAGCCACATCATTAGTAGTAGCAACAAAGATGAAAGATGGAACCCAAGGTTGTCAGACTCGAACCGGTCAGCGAACTGGTGAGGCCTCTCGTTCCCAGTTCATTGGTTCAACCAGTGGTCTGACTGGTTCAACCGTTGACGTCAGAATGACGTCACTAATAGTTTAATATTATATATAATTGTCTTTGATACTCATAGAAAATATCCCTACAAAATTTATATAACATGAATAATAGCAAAACTGCTCACAATAACTTGATAAACATACCAAATAACAAATATTATTCTATTCATGGACATTTATATACCAACATTTATATACTATAAAATATTAATTAACAAAAATAGCAGCAACAATGCATTTACTTGCTAAGTGAGAGAACCGGCCGGTTGGACTAAAACCGGACCGGTTCACCGGTTCAACCGGTCGGTTCACCGGTTCAACCGGTCGGTTCACCGGTTTGATGCCGGTCAGACTTCAATTCCAGCTTTGGGAGAGGATCGACCCGGTAGAGTGACCGGTTCCCGGTTCAACCGGCCGGTCCGGTTCGGTTCTGATAACCATGATGGAACCTAACCTAAATTAGAAAATACCCTTTTTCTTTTGTTTGTTGGATATTTATTGATCAATGAAAACATTCTTCCGCCTCTCTTTTTGGTAAGCCACCACTTGATTTTTAGGTATTTTGACCTCATACCAGCCAATCACAAGCGGGGTTATATCTAGTATTCTTGTCGCAACCATGCTACTCCAACTGCATTTTGGCTTCAACCATCCTTTACTAGACAAACTTAAAATTTTAGAGAGTTTTGTTTCCTGATGTTCTTTCATTTTATGTGATGCATGTCGGTTGGGAAAGCACCATCATGTGTCTTTCTTGGCTCGTACTGCAAAACAACTATTCCAAAGTTTTTGATTTAATATATAGTGATGTCTGCGGTCCATTCAGAACAATGAGTTATGACAGTTTCTGATATTTTCTTACCCTTTGTGGATGATTTACCTAGCATGACTTGGTTATATCTTCTTAAAACTCCGTGATGAGGTTTTCCCCTTATTCGCACATTTCAAAGCATGATGCCGGTTCAATTCTCATTTCCATTAGAATTCTCCGTGCTAACAATGCCCTTGAGTACACTAGATAGGTCGTTTCATCTTTTCGTGATGATATGTGATTGACAATTCTTAAACTCAACAAAATGATATTGATGAGTGTAAAAATTGTCGTCTTCTTGACATTACACTGCTCACCGATCATTCATGCCAATCTTTCTAAGAATCTTTGGTCAGATGTTGTCCTCACCACATGTTTCTTAATCAACCGTCAATCATTTTTTGTTCTCAAAAAGCAAGCTCCTGTTTGGGTTCTCAAAAAGCTTACTTCAATACGAAGGATCTGGGAAAATCTGTAGTACTTTCTTGGCATAGAGGTCCTTCACTCCACTACAGGGATTAGCTTGTCCCAATGACGTAATGTCTTGGAAATACCTCATGAGATTGGGATGACAGATGCCAAAACCAATCTCCATTGCGATGGACTTCATGGACTATGACACAAAGGTGCTGCAAATGAGGGGGGGCTCTTTCCTGAACCAAAAAAGTATTGTTGGGTAGTTGAAAAATTGATTTATCTGATGATCACTCCACCAAATATCATCTATATTGTTGTAGTAGTTAGTCAGCATATGAGTGTGCTACTTCAAGATCACTAATGCAACATCCAATGGTTTCTATGCTACCTCAAGAATGCTTCAATAAGAGGACAATTCTGCAGCCGCCCTTAGCAGAAAACTATTGCTATTTTTGAATATGCAGATGTAGATTGGGTAGGGGATGCTTAAGATTGTCGTTCCACATCTAGTTCTACATCATGTTAGGCAACCACTCTGTGGCTGGGAGAAGTAAGAAACAATCTATGGTTGCTCGTTCCAGTATTGAAGCTGAATATTTGAGCTATGGCTCATGTTGCTGTGATTTACAGTACATGCATTATATTCTTACCGAATTTGGAAGATTTTAGACTCATAACCACTAATACAATGACAACTAGATTGCAATCTACATTGCCAACAATTCAATATTTCATGAGCTTACAAAGCACATTGAGGTGGATTGCCATTTCGTACGAGACCTAGTCAAAGCTAAAAGGATTGACTCCTCACATACAGACCAATGATTATATCACTGACTACCTGACCAAACTGCTTCCTCCAACTCTTTTTCAATTTCAATATATGGGTGTTAAGCTGGGACTACACAATGTCTAGTCTCCTACTTGAGGGTAAGTGTCATTATAAGTGGTTATTTGGTTTATTGGGCTTACGCATGATGTCTTTATATTCTGTCTTTTATTAGTGCACTAAAGTGAGGATCCTTTTTCCACTTAAGTGTGCCTATGCATCACTAGAATCCTATATATAAGAGAGCATGTACCTCATTAGCAAGTAACAAAATTCATTTTTACTTACACATATAAGATATACAACATTCATACTAAGGGGAAAGGATCACACTAGGGGGCACACAAGGATTTGTACAATTATCCTCTCACTGTAGTCAATCTTGCTACTTACCAAGGTCGAAGGTTATTAAATTATATTTATCATGGTTTATGTTATTTTATATCTTTGCTCTTTTAGTTTAATCGCATATTGCTTATCCTGTGCATAAGATCTCTCTCTACTCCTAACATAGGTATTATATTTTTTTCTTATAATCTAATGATAAATGACACCTCTCAACATGGTATAGAGTCGAAATGACTCCCTCCATGGCCCCTCCAACATCCAATCTCTCTCTTCGCCAACATATCAAAATACAACTAAGGTTAATTTTGATACCTCTAACTTGGACCTTCCTATTGAATTATAGAACTTCTGTTCCACTGCTAACTTTGGCTCTAGCCTTGCTTACTTTACTTTTGCACCGTCTATTGATTTTTTTCCATAAAACTGAAGCCAAAGCCCTACAACATCCTGCGCGGGGGCAGGCAATGGAAGTTGAGATAAATGCCCTAACTGATCAACACACCTAGGACTAGGATTTGTTGATCCCCCCGCTCAATGCTCTCTAGTCAGTTGCCACTGGATTTTTAATGTTAAATATCAACCGAATAGTACCATTGAACGGATGAAGTCTCACCTTGTTGCCAAAGGGTAATACCCAAACCTATGGTATTGATTATATTGAAATATTCTTTCCAGATGAACACATAAATTATGTCTGTGTTCTAACATCTATGTTGTTAATCACGATCGGCCTTTGTTTCAACTGGATGTGAAAAATGCCTTGTATGAAGATCTACAAGAGAAAGTCTATACGGAGAAACCTCTTGGATTTGTTGCTCAGAGGGTATCCTAAAGTGTGCAGACTCAGGAAGGCAATTTATAGTTTGAAATAATGCCCATGAGTGTGGCTTGATATGTTGAGTCAAACTCTTGATCAATTCAACGTCAGGTGCTCTCATTCTGATCAACATGTCTTCATAAAAAAGACTGCTTCACGGCTTGCCATCTGATGGCGTATGTTGATGATGTTATAACTCTCCGGAGGCGACCGTGACAGGATTCAAGCCACCAAGGATTATCTGGGGAAGCACTTCTTTACCAAAGATTTAGGCAAGCTTCTTGTTTTTTGGGCATTGTCTCCGGCTCTTCTTCTGGGATCGGTTTATCTCAACAAAAGTATGTTCTTGATCTCTTACAAGAAACTAGCATGCTAGGTTGGGAGCTTAGCTAGTTACCATCCCTCTTGATCTTAAAAAAAGTTGGGATGACGACTCTATAACAAGAAAATATAGAAGTTTGATTGGAAAATTGATTACTTGACTGTGACTAGAGCTGATGTTACATATATTGTCAATATGTATCCAGAAAAACTTCAATAATGTCATTGTGAAGTCGTATGCCATATTCTTAAATATTTTAAATAATCTCTCTCATGGGAAATGACTTCTATATAAAAGACTTGGAACTGTAAAGTCATTGGATACTTTGATTCAGATTATGCAGGCCGCAAGACTGATAGGAAATCTACCTTCGGATATTACTCTTTTGTTGGAGGAAATCTGGTAAGAGGTAGACTGTTGTTGCACAATCCGGTGTAGAAGATGAGTACAGAGTCATGGCTCATACTACTTGTAAACTAATGTGGGTACATAGCCTTTTGAAAGAATTTCATATATTTCAACTGAGCCTATTCCTATGTTTCGTGACAATAAGTCATCTGTCTTCATTGAACAATCTTACCTTTCATGAGCTCACCAAATATATTAAGGTAGACTGCCACTTTCTGAGAGAGGCAATCATGTCTAGACCTATATCTACTCCCTACATCAGGACTGTAGACCAGCTTGCTGATATTTTCACAAAACTACTTCCTAAAACAAGATTTGCTACTATGGTGCACAAGCTGGGTTTGATAGACATCTATGCTCCAGCTTGAGGAGTTTTAAATTATGTCTAATGTGCTGTGTGACATTTTATTTATTTATTTTTAGTTTAATCCCATATTTCTCATCCTTGTACTTAACATCTCTCTTTACTCCTATATAAAGAGAGGTATTGTATCTTTTCTAATAATCCAATAATAAACAACTCTCAACAAAGTGGATGTGGTGCATTAAAAAGTTTTAGTTAGATAAGGAATAGGTCTAGTTGATGCAATTTCTGACAACTCAACATGCCCCTTCTGCTATTTCCTTGATCTGAAACCAAGTTGTGATCCATGAGACTTGATCATGAGTCACCACACATATATCTACTCCCCACATCAGGACTGTAGACCTGCTTGCTGATATTTTTACAAAACCACTTTCAAAGACAAGATTTGTTGTTGCTGCTGTGATGCACAAGCTGGGGATGATAGACATCTATGCTCCAGCTTGAGGAGTGCTAAATTTAGTGTATTGTGCTTTGTGAGATTTTATTTATTTTTTCTTATTTTACATAAACTTTAATCGCATCTTGCTCATCCCTATACCAAATATCTCTCTATACTCCTATATAAAGAGAGGCATTGTATCTTTTCCAAAGATCCAATAAAGTCCTCTCAACAAAGTGGATGGTGGTGCATTAAAAGTTTTAGTTAGATAAGGAATATGCTTAGTTGATGCAACTTCCGACTACTCAACATGCCCCTTTCTGCTATTTCCTTGATCTGAAACCTAGTTGTGATCCATGAGATTTGATCATGAGTCATTAGAGATACTAGTATCGATGGGTTATTTATTTCCAAGTCACAATAATACTCTAGGGATAATTAAGAATATTGCTCTTTTCACCCATAGGATCCTTGCTTTTGTCATCATACTTCATGGATTCATCTTTTGAGATACATAAATTTCTATTCCATTTATATGAACGCAGTGTTTTGAAAAGCGGTCCGTGCGGCCGCATACAAGGACGCATACAAGGTTTAGACCATCTACCGAACCGCTAATGTATTAAAAAACGGGAAGCCGGAGGCGTGCGGATGGGACTTTGTAGCCGCTCAAGCGGCAGGCGGGCGCTTAAGCGGGCGATTTTTGAAAAAGCGGATGCTTAAACTCTTATATATTTATATACAAAATTACATGTATGTGTATATAAAAAATATATTTCTAAGGAAATCACCAGTAGTATCAATTACTAATGAACGAAATCTGCAAGAATATCAGTAAAATCAGTAAAACCATTAGAAGTATAATAGAGTAATATGATATTTACTTGGATATATTACAGAAGTACCCTATTATATACAACTTACATACAAAGTTTGCATTCTAGAGTAGGACTAGGTATATCATAGAACATTTAATGTATACAAGCTTCATATATTATACTCAATACTACTTGGATTATATAATTAATTAACATTACATGCTTACAGCAGCATTTTTTTCAAAAAGCGGGAAAAAAGCCTGCAAAAAGCGGGTAAAGCGGGAAAAAAACGAGTTTTTTTGAAAACCCGGTCAAGCGGGCGCTTAAGGGCGATATTAGGCGGATGGGCTTTGCTGCCCGCTTAAGCGGCCGCTCAAGCGGCCGGGCGGCCATTTTTTAATTCACTGCGAACCGCATAGTGGAAATCCCCCCAAAAGCGGATCAGACCGCATAATTCGTCGCACAGTCGCATAAAGGTCAGCCACTACATTATAGGTGTTCTCATGCACCTCTGTAAGGGTAAGCATCCACAAGTACCTTGTAAAGGTGAATGGACTGGTCTGTAATAAAGAACCAGTAAAAACCCATGACTAAACAGGGAAAATCTTTTGAAAAGAGAAATCCCTGGAAAATGGAGGAGGTAAATCAAGTGAAGAAGGAAGATATCATTTAGCAAAGGGAATAGTGGCTGACCTCGTACTGACTTCCAGGGAGTAGCAGCAACAGCCTTGCTGCTAGCTACAACTCAATGATCAGCACAGAGGGCTGAGAGAGGCGCTGGTGTCCTTCATGCTTATTGAACCCGGTTGTATCCAGCAAGTATCTAGGCCATATGCATGCCGTATCTAGCTAATAAAAAAAGGAAAAAAATCTGGATATGGCTTGAGAAGTATCCGATATGTTCCCTTAAAAAGTATCTTCCACTAAGTATTGGTATCCAATATGTACCCGGTATGCGCACACCGCCTATTTTGAAGTATTCGTCTTCATAGGTAGCAACTAGAGATGCGTAGGACTAAGTGGGCTTTAACAGTAACCTTGCCAAATCAGATTTATTAGTGAAAGTCACGATTTCCCCAAATAAATGGGTTGCTACTTGCTGTAGCTCATAAGTGTGACCCTTTAGTTACTTATTCTTAAGAACCTTATGAATTTTCAACTATCTACTATTCTACACTGAACTACTTGATATCATAATTTAATTTCAAATGTTATGCTCACTTGAAAACTCTACTCTAGAATGTTATGTCCACTTGAAATGTTGTTGTTCATTCTGGAGACTATGGTATCTTGCTATCATTTGGTGGTTCTCTGGGAATATGTTGATATTGGATGAGCTTGTAAAACCAAACTAGTGGCAACACTGCGGAGGTATGTAACACCCCTCGAAGTATATAAGTTTTAGCAGAAGCGAACCCCATGTTGTCCATAACATGGGTCATTTGGCTTGGAGGAACGTCACAAAACTTGACAATCAAATAAATGAAACACCACACATTAATTGAAAAGAGATTCATACAATGTTCTGAAAGGGAAAACATAAGTTGTCTCATCATGATCTAAAACGTAATACATGTAGTCTAAAGCACTCTAAAGCTCAAAATGTAACTGAACTAGATAATCTCTTATTGAGTGGTAGGCGGCACCCCGCCAAGCTAAAGTCTTCTCTGGTCTCAGCTACGTTGAAGTGCTCGCTTCAGTCCTCCTTAGCCTCTTGATCTAGGGACATCTCGTCCCATGGTCATGCGAAAGAAAGCAACATCCTAAGTGGCATTGAGTATGTTATAACTTATAAAGTAAATATAGTACTTGCATTGAAAAGACTGAACATGACTTTTATTTAGTAACTTCTTGGTCATCTTTCATCATTGAATTACATGACTGAATTGAGATTAATGTTATATGGATCTTCCTATATGGTCACTCAGTTAAGGGCATATGATGCTAGGAAAGCCCTTGAATGGCTTAAGCGTGAAGCATATAACATTACTTCAACTCATTTAATTACACGATTATCTTAATTGCATCTCTTAACATGATGGGAAAAACTCTCTTTGAACTTAAACATGAATATGATTCTTGAATACGGATAATGGATGTTACATGAACATGATCTCTCAATGGGTTCTTGATGATAGTCTTAGATATCACATTTATATCAGGCAATCAACAAGCAATACATATATATAACTTGAACTGAAACATCATTATCCATGACCATTGATTATTAAAAGAAAGCATGAATTATAACATATACTTAGCAAGCAATCATCCAATTTACATATGCTCAACGACATGTCCCGCTTGCTTGGTACCAAGCGATCCTAAGTCAGCTTTTTGGTCCTAGTTCTTCCCTATTTCACTGTAAATAAGATTACTCTCATTAATTTTGATATTACCTATTATCTAAACCCTAATCTTCGATTATTATACAATGAGGGTTTGTTGAAATGGGATTCAGGGTTTGAAAACCATAAAATCGGGTTGTACTTGAAAAATCCTTTCCGAAAATATTTATAATGATATCTCTGACCAGTGGATAGTTAATTGTGAATTTTTCAACTAATGGCCAATAAAAAATAAGGGAAATTGAGTAATAAACCAAAAGGAAAAATCCTAGTAGGTGGGCGCCCTTTGCCTAGCTAGCCCAGTAACAGTTGGTCACTTGTTAAGGGCTCTCCTAAAGCAAGGTGCATACCATAGCTCCTTCAACAAGCTTGTAAAAATCTTATGTGCCCAAAGGACAAAAACACGACCAGGGGCATAACAATAATACAACGCCTGTGATTGATTGGGCCAAGTTGCCAACATCTCCAACACCCTAACAATGAAACAACATGAAGAGACCCCGGTCAACCTTGGATCATAACTCAACAGCCAAGCGACACCTCTGCCTGAGAAGATTCCCATCCTCAGTGATGGCGTCCGCCGAACCCAACGAGCCCAAACTTGGGTCTTGCAGTGGTTAGACGTCAGAAAATGACAAGCCGCCATGAAAGGGGGTGACCAAGTGAAGAAGGTTGAAATACGTCACTTAAAACCAACTTCAAACAAAATTGACCGCGAGGCAAAACTATCCATAAGAAAAATAGGGCAGAAGGCGATGCGATTATCTGACATTGCTGGGACATTGTCAATCAAGATCTAGGATCAAGGCACAACAAAAAGAGGATTCCATCGTCCCACATATTGAAGGACAAAGATCGATTTTTGAAGCAACGTGATGGTGTCCCGAATTACGTAGACCTGAGGATGAAAATCAAAACTTTTCCCCAAGTCGCAGAGGCTAGGCACCTCAGAAGGAGCCTTGGTTTGCAGGTACAGGCGGTGAGTGCTTGGGAAGGTAACTGCGGGATGAGACAGGGAATTTGGCGACTGTGAAAGATCTTTTGGAGTCATTGTGGTGGTCTATGGTGGGCTATATATTGGTGTGAAGGCCTAGGGCTGGTGGAGTTTGCTATGGAGGTTTGACTTCCGCTGGAACATGGATTCTGCGGTCGTCTTGAGTGTATAGCTCATGAACCATAGAGAGTTTGCGTTCGACACGCTCGGGAGGATATGGGGAAGGTGGAGGAGAGGTTAGAATTTTGTGGGATTCATTGTGGAGGGAGACAGGGCCTGAAGGGATTTTGTGCATGCGTTGGAGTTTGCTATGGAGGTTTGACTTCCGCTGGAACATGGATTCTGCGGTCGTCTTGAGTGTATAGCTCATGAACCATAGAGAGTTTGCGTTCGACACGCTCGGGAGGATATGGGGAAGGTGGAGGAGAGGTTAGAATTTTGTGGGATTCATTGTGGAGGGAGACAGGGCCTGAAGGGATTTTGTGCATGCGTTGGAGTTTGACTGAGACTCAGACAGGTGAGGGAGATGACTCACACACATGATCCAAAAGTCAGACTCGGAGATGGACTCCGTTAAAGGGCCGTGTGACACAGAAAGGCCATTAAAGCATGAGTTCCAATGTAATTAGGATTTAATTCACAATTTTAGGTTATTATCTTACTTACATAAATTAGACTCGGAGATGGACTCCGTTAAAGGGCCGTGTGACACATAAAGGCCATTAAAGCATGAGTTCCAATGTAATTAGGATTTAATTCACGATTTTAGGTTATTATCTTACTTACATAAATTAGAGGGGTCTAGTATTATCCAATTCAAACCAAATTTTTTAGGTTACACAAATTAACTACGAGAATCCAAAAAATCAGTTAGTTTTTAGTTTTGGGAAACCCATGAGTCTATATATCCTTTTTAAGATTTACCTATGTTTAATTATCCAAGATTATCTAATATCAATTAAGGCTGAAATTTGAGGAAAGAAATTTATTGTCCTAATAAACTCATATAGATTTTATTGGGATACAATATGAGCATGAATTAGGTCAATTGCACGCCAAACCCTTATGTATCACTTATTCATTAATTAGGGCCATAGTTTGTGCAATTAAATTGAAAGATGAGTAATAAAATGCAAACCATAGGGTTAAATGCATTAAGGTCCATAAACCTAAAGTATCTCCTGAAATTTATCTTTGGTACCAAATTTTATTCAATTTATGTTTATCAATTTTGAGGATGTTACAAGTATGTGTGTACACTCCAATTGTAAGGAAATCAGGGTAAGGTCCGGTGTTTTATTCATTACTATCGTGAAAATTAGTAGTTGGGTATTTGCATAGCTTATATACTATGTGATGCAGTTTATATAACAACATAAAAATACTGTATCAAAATTTTCTTCACAAACCATTGGATGGTGGATAACTAGTAGATAAGAACAAATATATGTTAATAGCATCATTATTCTAGTTGTTCTTGCAGAGTCTTTTTTTTAATTTTATTTAAGCTGGCCACATTGTTTGCCTTTTCGGTGTTTGAATCACCTTGCAGACTGAAGTTCTTTCCAAGATGCTAGAATCACTGATTAATTTTATTGATCATTTTCCTTGCAGACTGCATCTTGTGTTTTCTTCTCCTAGACATCTAGTGATCGCTAGTAGCTGTGTCATTATACTGGAAATCATGCACAAAATGGATTTTTCTCTAATAGGGTTTCTGATCTGCTCATCTATATTGGGATTTGGTATGAAATTGAAGTTTCCTTTTTTGTATTTATACATTCTACATTTATGTCTGATATTTAATTGGAGATGGTTGTGGTTGTCCCACTATATAATAATCTTAGAAAACACAGGACAACATGCACAAACAGGCACCTTTATGCCTCATATGTGAACAATGGAGTAGCATGCTTCAGTCTGGTTACCATTGATCCAGAGCTCACCTCAAAGTTACTTCTAAACAGTTAGCTCTCTATCTAGGACATGGTTATTTATATTTCCCCTTCTAGACCTGTCTTGAAAGAGGCTAAGAGTGCATTGGCATTGTTCGACATTGAAAACAAGTTATCACAGAAGCATGCTCTTCAACAGTGATGTAATTTAGTCATCGTGTCCTAACAAATAATGCGACAACACAACTAGAAATATGGCAAACATACAACTTATTAGAGGGAGAGGGGATGTGACAAAAACAACTTCTTAAGAGATGATTGATGGCGTTGACAATCCTATGCATTAGCTTAATCAACCTCTGCCTAAGCGCCCTAGGGACATCCTAAAAGAGGTCAATCTACCACAAACATTGTCGTGGCAAGCAACCCAAGTCGTGGGTCTTGCGGTTCAAACAGGGTAAGGCTATAATGCAGAACTTGAAGATATTGAAACTGAGGCAGATGACACTTCTATTTTGTATCCTTAGGAGAATTCCACTCCAAAGTCTTTTTGTATCCTTAGGAGAATCCGATTCCCAAGGCTTTAAGCCCATGTAATGCGTTTGTTGGATACATTAGTCTTAAAACAACACTTGCCCACCCAGGAGCAGTTATTGCAACGGGTGTGGAAGGGAAACCGTGGAAATACTGTGATGGTGACAGGAATGCCTATAGTTATTAAAGACTGGCTGGATTGAAGCATACACTAGACAACGACCCTTGACGTTAAACAGTACCAGTCATCCAAAAAAATTTGGAGCCAGGGGAGTCACTGGAGAAGTAAAGGTTCACCAACATTCTAGTTTAGCTGAAGATCTTGAATGTTTTGCTAGAACTCTAGGAGGAGAGGATATTCACATGAATTGGGAGAATCTTGAGTTGATCTCTGTCCCTGACCGATAACCGTATGAGGCTTGAGTATGCACAAATATATATGCAGATGGAAGCTTGTTCTCCCTTCAAAGCGTATGCATTTTTGAGAAGTGGCACAGGGATTGAGCACAAGCCAAACGTTCACTAGGAGTGCATATATGTTAAGGCACATGCCTTGGCACACTTAGGTGCCTGCCTAGGTGTCATGGTGCCAGACGTGTCTTGGCCTGCACACTGGGCGATTCTTATGGGTTTTCATGCATATTTAAGGTATGGACTATGGATATTTCTTATTGTGGTCTTTCTATGTCATAGATTATTGTCTATATTAGACATTTATCTCCATATATTCGAAAGATTGTACACAAAGATGTAACAAACAATCGACACGCTGCAGATATGAGAATTGAACACAGCAAATTTTGGACTGTTGATATTATTCGCATGTTGTTACTGCCTATTGGGCTGTTGTCTTGTAACAGATCTGTTTCACAGTACGCGTAGATACACACAACCAATGAACAAAAAATACAGCACAAACTTTTGCAGTTGGGACCTTTATTGACCCCCTGGCTTTGAAAAAATGTTATGTTCACAATACATACAGATAAAAATCAATAGTACACTTTATAGAAAAAAGTTGACGACAATTTTCGGGTCATTAAAACCATTATTGGGCGGTTGGATCTGTTTTACAAAATATCACATAAGTTTATGCACAAAATATAAAAAAATACATGATAGATTGGACTGTTGAAAATTTAAAATCATCGTCGGATCATTAATAGGGCCCAAAACCCGAGTTTGCACTGTGCCATGTGAACCATCTTTGTTATTTAATTAAAAATAAAAGAATTGCATTTTGGTTATGTTAATGTACACCTTTTCGGGCTAGTTTTTGGACTTTAAGCCTGATATATATGCCTATACATATAATATTACTATACAACATAGGTATGTTAGAGGGCAAAATGGGGAATGTTCATGAAAATTGAAAATATATGTCACTTAGCCAAGCTGAGGCACTTCATGACGCCTAGCCTTGGTGCCTCAGTGCCTTACAGTGAATGTGGGACCTTTACGACGAGGAAAAAATTTGTAAATCTTCAAAAATCATGATTTCATGAGAATTTCCCGATGAATTCTTGGCCTAATGTTGAAATAATGTTTAATACGATAGCTGTTTGAGGGACTAATGAGGATGGGAACTGTTAAAGAGTATATATTAGCCTATTTAGTTAATAGGTTAATTAGTTAGTGGGCCTTTTGTATCTCAGCCCGTTTAGATTACTTGCGTCTTAAGTCTTAGGGCGTCTCCCCTCTCCTATATAAAGGAGAGGGCGTCCAGTCTTGTATTCATCCCATTGCATTCAATCTAATCTTATTCTCAACATGGTATCAGAGCACGTTCGCTCCTGAGGAAAACCTAGCAACTATCCTCCTTTCTCCTTCCTAGTCGGCGCCCACAACAGACCAAGACGTAGCCGTCGCCTCTCTCCGAGAGAGCACAACCGGAGAGAACCAGCCTGTGGGCGGCCGCCGCCGTCGCCATGGCTTAGGCCGGCTGCCCGCCAGATATCTCCCGGCCTCTATGGCATATCTTTCTCTTTCTCAAACGATCTAGTTTTCTTTCCGTGCGCCGACACCATCACCTTCCCGGCGCCATCATCACCTCTGCCATCTGCGGCTAACAACAGTGCATCCACCAAAGGAGTGCTGCTCTGAGCCGTCAAGTACAGTAGCGCCGCTGCCGCCTATCGACGCCACAACCGCTGGTCACAAGCAATATTGGCGTCACTGACGACAACAACAAACAACCAACACAACCATCATCAACAACAGTAGCCGTCGTTGCCTACCAGAGCAGCAAATGTTGCTGTTGGTCCCTTGCCAGCCCATCCTAACAGGTTGTTGTTCCTTATCAATGCCGCCACCGACATCAAACAACGTCGCCACTGCCATCACAAGTCATTGATGCTACCTAGTAGCAAAACAACAGACAAAAGGCCAATCATCAACATCATCTCCGACGGCCATCATCAACAACCGCCAATCACTGCTGCCTCAACGCCAATCCCTGTTGTCCCTCCGCCAATTAACACTCTTGTCGGCCATCATCACTCCACAGTTTCCCCACCTATGTCTACTCCCAAGTTACTGATGCCCCCATATTCATTATGCCTATTCGGATCCTTAATCGGTCATATCTTTGCTAATCAAATTCCATTTTAAGCCTATTTTTCGGGTCGGGATTAGATCCATTTATTTTTCTATCCGGATCTTACATTGACCCATTTAGCATATTTTCTCCGGTTATCGGTTTCATTCTCCACATATTACACATCTCCATATACACTAAATTCTCTCAAATCCACCAATTCCTTTTCCACCCACCCATATCATGTGTGTATCCTTTTCCACAGTGCGGGGGGTCATATGTCCATTTCTCCACACTAAACACTCACTCTCGTCGTATTTGGTGTGCGGGGGGATAGAGAGGAGAGGAAGAGATGAGAAGAGAGAGAGAGTGAGAGTGAGAGAATATGTATGAGAGAGAGAGTATGAGAAGAGATGATATATGTATTCAGGCTATATATGTTCCAGGCTATTATCTTCATGGAGCTTCGCATTTTCAACACATCCGTTCTCTACTTCCAAACAGCAATGAAGGATCTTCATTCAACATCAACACCGAGCTATCCTCGTTCGTACCACGTTATGTACGTCAGGTGTTGATGGTGTACTTCAACTGCATTCACATGAGACAGAGGGTGCTTCTTCAGATTTTCAGAAGCTCAGCGAGCCTGCTTATCTACTTCTGCAAGGTTGATTCATCAGGTTTATCTTCACCGAGCTGCTTCATCACGTCTTCTCCGAGCCGCATCTGCTATTTTGACATCACATGTTGCTGATCTTCTTGGGACTTTCCTTGATGGATGATATCTCCTTTCCTGTCGAGCCCCCAAGGTTCATGCGACAGAGTTTTGGTGCCTGCATCGTATCACCTACATATCGTCCGTTCGTGTTCGTGCCACGTTATGCACGTCTTCTCAGACAATTCGAAGATTCCACTACTGCTACATCGACATTGGGCATCCACGTTCGTGTCACGTTAAGTACATATTCTAGTGAATATAGCGTAGTCGTGGTATTGATGATCGTCTGCTCTAAGTGGCGAATTACTGTTGCAGTCATGGTACAAAATTTCGATCGAAATTGCGAAATTTCGATCGAAGTTTCCGATTTTTTTCCAATCGGACATCGAAACACATGTACGCAGAGAATGGGACGTCATTTCGCAGAAATTTCGCTAAAATTTCGCACTTAGGTGCGAAATTTCGCAAAACAGTGCAAATTTCGCCCAGTTTGGGCCATAATTTCGCAAAATGGCACAAAATTTCGATAGAAATTTCGAAATATGTGTTCCTAAGACTGCTGCCACTACATGTTAGGTATTTTGGCGATTCTCTTTGTATCTTTTGCTTATAGAGGCTATTTTCTTTGATTCTAAGGTATGTTTCCCCTATCCCTAGCCCATGTATACCTCTTTCTATGTTTACACTCTTCTAAAAGATGTGAAGAGATACTATGAAAAATAACAAAGTTCTAAGTGCTGATACTAGTACTACCTACTACATGTTAGCTATTTTGGCGATTCTCATTCGAAAATCACATGAACTACAAACAAACTTGTGGATCTATGAAATAATAGTATTAAGTCTGCAATTCTACAATAAATTTGTTATTATTACACATATGTATACATAAAATGACTTTAAAATAATGCATTTTCTTTGATCTATGTATACATGACCCATGTAACCTAACTAAATTTGAACACTAGACTTATATAAGTTGTAACATGTAAGTTTGTAACTTGCAACTGTAAGTTTTAAGGTCTAAGTGGTAAATTGTGGGTTTATAAGTTGTTTACAGTCTAACAGACTTGACAATTCTGTTCATTTGTGCACTCACTCATTAAGATATGGATCCCACCCTAACCTCTAAACATATAACTTTAATATATAATCTAGTGTATCTTTGTCTAAACATTGTGTATGCAAAATTTCATAATCTAATTCCTTCATTTTGTCATCGAAATTGCCATCGAAATTCTGTCGAAATTGTTCAGCTTCCTTCACTTACAAATGTGGGAGACCCCCCACCCCACATATCCAATATGAAATATTATTGCATATTTGAGTAGATCTTGGTGTTTAGATCGTCCTGGTAAATTTTCATAATTTAATTCGCTTATTTGGTCGTCGAAATCGTTAGGGCCGTAAATATCGAAATTTCGTGCGAAATTTCGAAAAATTTCTGTTTCTGGGCCATCGGACACGGCATCGAAATCGGACATTTAATTCTATGGTTGCAGTATTCAGGTTCCATTTCAGATGTACTCCACAAGACCATCTCCAAAGCTCGAAAATCTCCAGCCTGCAGAATACAATTCCAAAGAAGAAGAGAGGCGTCGTCGTCATATGATTCAGGGGGAGTATCAATCTTTTATATGGGAGTGACATTTATCATTTTTATTTTTTTATCATTTCTATCTTTTCTTTTATCGAGTCATGTAACTCCAAGCTTGGACATGTGTTTCACCCATGATCCAGCTTGAGGGGGAGTGTTAAAGAGTATATATTAGCCTATTTAGTTAATACGATAATTAGTTAGTGGGCCTTTTGTATCTCAGCCCGTTTAGATTACTTGCGTCTTAAGTCTTAGGGCGTCTCCCCTCTCCTATATAAAGGAGAGGGCGTCCAGTCTTGTATTCATCCCATTGCATTCAATCTAATCTTATTCTCAACAGGAACCTTGAGGTTGTATTGATGGGCTCACTGCAATCAGAGCAAAAGGATGTGCTCAACATATTATCTACAAACAGAGGTAACCAACATGGACCGTTGAGACTTTGGTAATTACTAGTTCCCTCCCTCTCTCTAAATTGATCTCAATAGGTTTAGAGGAAGTAATTGGGTGGGTCATTTGGGGGGGGGGCAGAGAGACCTCTAGAAGCCAACTTCCTCTAGCCACTAATGGGTACAACACTTGGCGGAGCATGTCAAGTGCACGCCTGATGCTGGGGGCCATCAGTGGATCACCTCATCAATTTTACCTCTTTATAGAAAGTAGACCACTATGCATGGAGGAAATCCGAATTTGGTTGTTTTTTAAGATACCAGTGAAGACTAGATTAACAACCACACATGAAGAGGGTGATGAGAAGTAGCTCGACACGAAATGGTCTTCAAACTTAGGATCTAGCTCAAATGGTAGAATATTATGCTATGGGAACCTTTTTAGGTTCAAACAGGAGGTTTTGGAACTAGTCAAAGGCTCCTGTGTGTTGTAACAGCAAAAGGTGAAAGCAAGCATGAAGTATCAACATCCTATGAGATCAATGTAGATGTAGAATGTGGAATACTTTATTTGTCTTAAGTATATTCTATTGGTTTTGCTCTAAGTGGCAAGGTAGAACTCCTCCCTCTCGCAGGTCAATAACAGTTCAATGTAGTCGTGATGAATGACTCTCTCTTTAATCGCTCAAAAGTGGCTTTGTTTTACCTAGGATAACAATCAAAGTGGTGGCAAGAACACTTAAGCATAGATATTTCTGTGCCGACATATCAAAACATTAGCCTTGAAGTGTAATCTTCACAATTCAGAACGACCACTGATTCAGTTTTGTACACTTGGACCAAATAAGTATCTAGGTGGAAGGTTTATATGAGGCAGTTAATCAAACTTGAAATTTAGACATACAAGGATGCACTATTTTCCGACTAAGTCGAAGTTTAATATGTACCCAACAACGATTGCTTAAGTGGGACAAGAATAAGGTTGGTGCCTTCTTTGTTAATGCTCATAATTTAAGGAAAAACAAGACCTATTGCAACAATGAGCCAATCTAGATCCAAAATATGCAACGTTGGAGGTTGCGATGCTTTGCAAATGAGAAAAGATGGGAAGCATTTAAATATTTGTATTTGAGGAGAGTTTGTTAAGTCAAAGTCAAGAGTGGAAAGTAAGACGAAATTTGTATATATTACATAGGCAAACTCCTCTTAATGGCCTATAGTCTCCATGCCCATGTAGCATTATACCTATTTACTAATGAACTATTTTAAACTCTAACAAAGAGCTTTGTGGCTAACATGACGATGCGCCATCGGGAATGAGATGGTGTAAAACCACAATCCGAGCTTTCCAAATTGACAATGCGCGCACATGTCATATGAGAATTGATTAACAATTCAAGGAGCACCATACTAGATTCTTCAACAATCACTATTGACTAGGTTTGAACTAGAGAAAAGAGTGAGAATTCCCTTGCTTCGGTGATGAACAATTTGATGCCTTGTGCATATGAGCTACCAAGAAAGAGGTGTGTAGTGTCATTAGGTTTGCAATTGAGAACAATCCTCAGGTGTTGAGTCTAAACGAACACTTCTTTAATCCACTGGACATATTCTTGAAGAGAATGTTTGCAAAGCTATCCTTAGTATTTTCTCGCGTGTTAAGCTACTATGAAGAGTGAATAGAACACTAATTGCTTAAATTCTAAAACAGTGGCAGAAGTAAAAAGAGAAGATTGGAGATTGATTTATTGTGTAAGTATGCATATAAAATTATGTTATAGATCATAAGAAAGAGCAATGGGGATTCTCCCAATTTTGATCAATCAATAGTCAAGTGGCATTTGTGAAGGGAAAAACATTGTTGATGCTCTAATGCTAGCAAATGAACTATTCTGAAGGTGCAAGAAAACTATGCCTACACTTGACTTTACAAAGGCATATGATTTAATAATCAGGGACATGATTGTACTCATGATGTAGATAATAGAGTGTCCTATGTAGGAAATGGATGCATGAGTTGATATCTTCCTATTTTCTTTTAGGTTCATTGTAAATGGAGTATCCTCAAATGTATTGGATCAGGGTATCAAAAACAATCGGTCCAGCTTGTGTACCTCCTTCTTGGCTTACCCTCATTTTCGAAGTCTTGCCTTACCCTTTAACAACATTTTTTGCACTTTGCCAAATTCATATCTCCACCAATAATGAAGTTTTATACTCACCCAATTTTTTGCTACAGTGGTTGCAAATGACTTGTGTTTTACTAGGGATATACTGAAAATGGCTTCATGCAGAATCAAGATCTTTTTAGTAACTTAACTCTTGCCCCTAACCCTGCTGAGTTGAACCACATATGCACGGATCCGATCTCTTGCAAGTTTCAAATAGAACAACATTTGTCAGTCTAGAAGTGGTCAAATAGAACAAAATATTGGAAAAATCATTCAAAACATATGAACCAAGGAATGATGTATCCCATTTCGATGCCGTTTCGACATCATGGAAACTAAAATTTATTGAAATTTTGACAAAATTTTTTGTGAGAAGAGGAGAGGAGGAGAGGAGACGAACACCGAGAGATTTGTCGGCTGCAAGGAGCAGCTTCCCCCCTTTAGGGGCAGTAGCCGTCTCTCGTCTTTTTATATATTAGGGTGAAATACATTGTGGTACAAAGAAGAAAATAAGAGAGTAACAATAAATAAAACAAATAACATAATAAAGATAGGACCGGTTGACGGATTGCCGGTCGCCACTGATCAACTCTCGATGCCATCGACAGGACTGTCGATGGTATCGACATACACTCTTCTGTCGCTGTGATAACTTCGATACCATCGACCTCCTGTCAATAGTATCGACGGGGATGCAGGTTGCTTCTCACTCCCCCTCAAGCTGGAGAGTGCACATCATGTATGCCCAGCTTGCCACATAATTTCTGAAAAGCTGCTGGACCCAAAGGCTTTGTCAAGATATCCGCCAATTGATCTTCAGACTTGACATATGGCGTCACAATAGTGCCATCTTTGATTTGATCACGAATAAAATGGCAATCAACTTCTATATGCTTTGTACGCTCATGAAAGATAGGATTCTTGGCAATGTGTATAGCAGATTGGTTGTCACACTTGAGCTCCATAGAAGACATAATAGGGATCTTTAACTCAGAAAGAATAGATTTGACCCATTGTAGTTCACAACATGCATGGGCCATAGCACGTTATTCAACCTCAGTGCTGGATCTAGCTACCACATGCTGCTTTTTGCTTTTCCAAGTAATTAAATGATCCCCTAGGAAGGTACAGTAGCCTAATGTAGACCTTCTATCAGTATGATCACCGGCCCAGTCTGCATCTGAATACCCTGTAAGAGTCAAAGTAGATGGAGGCACCTTGGGTCTAGAATATGTGATCCCCTTACCAGGAGCACTCTTCAGATATCTCAGAATCCGACAAACTGCTGTCCAGTGTGACTGTCGTGGTGAGTGCATATGCTGACTCACAACGCCTACAGTAAAAGAAATGTCAGGCCGTGTAACAGTCAGATATATTAGCTTGCCAACTATTCTCCTGTAATATCCTAGATCTGAATACTCAACATCATCAACCGTCTCCTTGATGTGATAATCCATAGGGGTAGATACCGGTTTAGATTCAGTCATGCCTGTCTCCTGTAGTAAGTCAAGCACATATTTCCTTTGAGATAGATTGACACCTGCATGAGATCTAAGCACCTCAATGCCCAGAAAATATCTCAGTTTACCTAGATCCTTCATTTGGAAGTGTCTCTGCAAACCTTCCTTCACACGAGATATGTCTGTAGAATCACTGCTAGTAATCACTATGCCATCAACATATACAACAATAATGATAGAGCCACAAGAAGAGCTAGAGTAGAATAAAGAGTGATCAGTCATGGAGCGAGAAAAACCCATCTGGAGTACGTCACTGAACTTGTCAAACCAAGCCCGAGGAGACTGTTTCAGCCCATATATGGCTTTCTTCAATTTACACACCTTCTGACACTCCCCCTGAGCAACAAACCCAGGAGGTTGCTCCATATATACCTCTTCCTGTAGGTCACCATGTAGAAAGACATTCTTAACATCAAGCTGAAATAGGGGCCAATCAAAGATAGTAGCTAGAGAGCTAATAATCCACACAGAATTCAGATGAGCTACTGGAGAAAAGGTCTCAAAGAAATCCACACCATAAGTCTGTGTGTAGCCTTTTGCTACCAATTTGGCCTTCAACTGCTCAACTGATCCATCCAGATTATGTTTGATGGTGAAAACCCATCTGCAACCCACGATTTTCTTCCCTGCAGGTAAGTCAATAAGATCCCATGTGCCATTATGCAAAAGAGCTGACATCTCAAGCTGCATTGCCTGTTTCCAGCCACTGTCCTTCATAGCATCATAGTGATTCCTTGGTATATCCATAGAATCAATCCCAATAGCAAATGCGCAGGCCTGCTTAGATAAGTGGGACAAACAACACACATTTGTAATAGGATGTCTAATAGTACAAGAACGAGTACCTTTCCGGACAGCAATAGGAAGATCAAGATCTGATGCTTCTGCAGGAGTCTCGTGAGTAGAAGACGATGAAGAAGGCTCAGAGACTGGTGTCACTGCCTCTTCTGGATCTTGTCTGCCTCACCTACTATAAACATTTGGGTACTGCTGAATAACAGGCTTGTCAGCTGCTTGCTCGTCCTGAATAAAAGTATAATCAGAAATGATGGGTGGCGCTCCCTCACTTTGCACAGATGGTGCCACTCTCTCACTCTGAAAATCTAGTGGCACTCCCTCTCTCACTTGCTCCCCCTTACTCATAGCATCGGAGAAATATGGAGTGGTCTCATGGAAGGTAACATCCCTAGACACAAACATGCAACGAAGACTAGGACAGTAACACTTGTATCCTTTGCTAGTATTAGAATAACCCAGGAATAAGGTTTTAATAGACCTAGGAGAAAGTTTGTCAGCCTTAGGGTCAAAATTATGGACAAAAGAAGTGCAACCAAACATTCTAAGGGGAACATAGAAGGGCTGATCCGTGGGTCGTAACACAGAGAAAGGAGTTTGTCCTTTAAGAACAGAGGATGGTTGTCTATTAATTAAGAAGCAAGCGGTTAAAAGAGCTTCAGACCAGAATTTCTTAGGCACATTGGATTGAAACATGATCGAACGAGCAATATCAAGAAGATGGCGATTTTTCCTCTCAGCCACCCCATTTTGCTGAGGGGTGTGAGGACACGACGTGCGATGGATCATGCCCACAGAACTGCAAAAATCAGACATAGCCTTTTGAACATACTCTAAGGCATTATCAGATTGGAGAGTTTTTATATTGTAGTCAAACTGAACCTTTATTTCTTTATGAAAATGTTTCACAATAGATAGCACATACTCTCGACTTTTGAGAAGATAGATCCATGTCATGAGGGAAAAATCATCCACAAAGGAAATAAAATAACGAAAACCATTATAAATTTGGTCTTTAACAGGACCCCATACATCACTGTGGACTAACTCAAAAGGGCAAGATGCCCGCTTATTGACACGGCTGGGATAAGACAACCTATGATGCTTTCCCAGCTGACATGACTGACACTCTAAAGATGACACTTGGGACAACTCAGGTTCCAACTTCCGCAGGCTCTCTAACGACGGATGTCCATATTTGCAATGCCATATTAAAGGGGAACCACTCAACAAGATGGATGAAGCTGGAGCAGATACTGGGAGAGGCATACTATCACCATGGAAAAGGTAGAGATCACCTTTCCTAGGCCCCCCACCAATCGTCCTCATACTCTTGAGATCCTATAATACAAAACAAGAAGGCCCAAATGTTACAGTACATTTTACAGTGTCAATCAATTTTGCTACAGAAAGAAGATTAAAAGGAAACTCAGGCACAAAGTGTACAGATTTAAGATCAATCTTGGGTGTTAGAGAGACAGATCCACTAGCTAACACTCTCCTCACTGAACCATCTGCCAGTGTGATAGATTGATGAGGGATATACGAGTCAATAGAGTGGAGCAATCTCCTCATACCAGTCATGTGTTGCGACGCGCCAGAGTCAACCACCCAAGATGAAGTAGAGCTAGAAGTTATGAGATATGTGGCCTGATTACCTGCAGTAGATGTCAGATTTGCTGACGATGAAGATGACGATCCCATACTCATGTGCTGTGTGGCCTGAATGAACCGATCATACTCCTCCTGAGTGAGAGTGATGCCGGTCCCAGAATTGGTGCCCACAACTGAAGACGAAGAGGAATTTGTAGAGGTGGCATAATGCGCTGCCCCCACAGGAGGTGTAGCAGGTCTCCCATGTTTCTTCCAACACTTCTCCACTGTATGTCCCAGTTTGTCACAGAAAGTACACTTAGGACGTGTCCCACGTCCTCTGCCCATACCAGGTCGTCCTCCTCTCACCGCAGCAGCTACGGATGCATGAGACTCAAGAAGATATAGTAGAAATAGGATTTGCAGACTCAAAAATAGACTGCTGAATTCTCGAATAGGCTTCCACAAAACTTGGCAATTTATCAGAAGCCAGAATGACGCTCTGGGCAGAACCGCAAACAAGATTAAGCCCAAATAGAAATTTAGCAGTAACTAGGTCGTCTCTGTCTTTGACCTGTTCAACAACTGTCACAGGATGATAGTAGCTCATCTCTTGAGCAAGTGCCTGAATAGCTCCAAAGTATTCCTCAAGAGATCTGTCACCCTGACTCTCAGCAAACAGACGATCATAGATCATGAATTGCCGAAGGGCATTCTTCTCCTGAGAATAATGTTGTTTCACTGCGTCCCATATATCTTTAGCTGTAGTGTAGAACAAAAACCTAGCCGCAATTGCAGGTTCCATACTACCCCACAACCAAGTCTTCACAAGACTGCCATGACGTTTCCATTCAACATATCCTTTATCAGTAGAATCCAGGGATTCTGAGTCAACATGTCTCGCCTTGTCGCGAGATTCCAGGACAGTATGAACAACGTTCATCCATAGTAGATAGTTTTTCCCGTTGAGTTTGATGGAGGAGATAGGAAACGCCTCGTTGTAGGTCTTGCTATCCTCCATTATAGACGGGAGCCTTGTGACAGATTGATACACGTTACAGAGAGAGCTGAGGTGACAGAGAGATACACGTCACAGAGATAGATGAGGTGACAGAGAGATACACGTGACAACAAAAAAACACGGATAAATGCATTACTGATGCATTCACCAATCGATTTTCCTAGTCACACATGGAGGAGATGTGACTAGGAGTCCAGCCGTCGGGTGACGAGTCCTCCGATTTAGATTTTAGACGGTCGTCGGATCACCCGAAGATCCTCAAACAACTCTGTGGTGGAGTCTACGACAACGTTGGAGGCCTACCGAAAACCCAGCGTAGACGAAGATAGCCCTGCAAGCCCGGTGCCTCACGCCAAGACGGCGGATGGGGCTGCAGCCAGACGGAAAGAAGGGAAGAAGAAGGGGCGAATGGTGACAGAAGAAGTGAGAGACGCCCTAGATCGAACCCTGCTCTGATAACCATGTGAGAAGAGGAGAGGAGGAGAAGAGACAAACACCGACAGATTTGTCGGCTGCAAGGAGCAACTTCCCCCTTTAACGGCAATAGCCGTCTCTCTTCTTTTTATATATTAGGGTGAAATACATTGTGGTACAAAGAAGAAAAATAAGAGAGTAACAATAAATAAAACAAATAACATAATAAAGATAGGACCGGTTGACGGATTGCCGGTCGCCGTTGATCAACTCTCGATACCATCAACAGGACTGTCGAAGGTATCGACAAACACTCTTCTGTCGCTGTGATAACTTCGATACCATCGACCTCCTGTCGATAGTATCGACGGGGATGCAGGTTGCTTCTCATTTTTGATAAATGCAACAATGTCCATTTCAACGCCAAAATGAATGAATTAAGTCATGAAATTTCATAGGCACGAGCTCTACACCTATATGCATCATTTTATGCAATAGAATTATATATGGGGATAGGTGGGGGTCCTTCATGTGGGAGATAAGTAAACTCTACTGTATCCTGGGAAAATTTTGAAATTTGGGCAAAATATTTTGCTAATTTCGACACAACGGTACAACCACATGATTTCGTAGTAGATGTTGACGAAATCAAATTTTTTCTCAAAACTTCGACGATTTTGTGGAAACCTTATTCCTTGATATTAACATAAACAACGTTTGTAACTTCTAACAATATCCATAGTTTCCCCCAATATTCTCCCATTTTTATTTCTTTTCTTGAATTGGAAGTCTAAAATGACATATCTCAGAATTTTACAAAAATAAATGTATACATTTACGAGCGCTGAAGGTAAGTCGAAAATCATGTACTATACATGTTTTGTTAAATCTACATTGCTTTAGAATCACAAAGCAACACGAAGTTTGATGTTAACATAGCATACCAAAATTATAATGGTGTGAGCTTGGGATGATAACCTTAATTTTACGTGTCTTATTTTTAGTTTAGTTTAGTTTTCCTCTTCTTATATCTGTCTCAAAACCTCTCTCTTGCACTTGACACCCACTTTCTTCGATTGTAATCTGGACTAGGGGAATGATCCTTCTCTCCCTCCTTTGAACCTGCCACCTCCAACCTATGGCCTTTGCCGTTGCTGACCTCCTGACCTCGCTACCAAAGTTAGAGAGGAGCCCTATCTCTAGGAGCTCTCCACTAGCTTTGTCTACTACATTTCTAACCTTGAAGCTAGTTAAAAGGCTAGGAGATATCATTGTCTATTTATTGTCTATGTCACAATAAGCCGAATGCAAAATAGACACTAAATCATTAACTAATTACTCTTAACAACCCTCAAGCTGGATTACGATAATACCATGTACAACTTGCCAAAATAGTCATAAATAGTACATACAAGCAACAATAAAAGCAAATGGATAATACTCAACCATACAAAAGTGTCACCCCCTTGATTTTCTCAATGCAAACACTCCCTCTCAAGACGAGCTTATCGAACAAGCATATGTGCGCATCTGAAGCATCAACAAACAGTAACAAATAGGTACAACTGTCTTCATGGTTGACTAGTCCATAATCTCAGTCCATAGTAGAAATCGTCAATGTGCCAACAAGGAACGTGCAGAAAATCTAGTTTAGAGAGCATACTTGTCAAGGTGTGGGGCGCCAAGCTGTTGTGCCTTGGCTTGCGATTTAACTTGCGTGCACCTTCATTCATTTATATGGGTTTTCAACCCTGTATATGCGCATTGTAGTCCCTTTACGACATGTTCGGTTGATACGAAAGCATTTAGATGGATTACGATGAAATAAAGGAATGGATGGGACATGTTTATGATAGTACATTTATTCTCCTATCCTATGTTTGGATACACATGGGATGGCTTGTCTCTACCTAGTCTTCTCCGCTAAGGCACCATGGTCACCCTAATGCGCACGAGGAATTCCATTTGCTGTGATGTTGCATCTCAAGCTAGAAGCAGAAGCATGTGTTCTACTTTGCGGCCAGGGCCAATTGTTAATTAGTTTACCATGTTTTTGTAAACAACCATGCCAACAAATCTGGAAACTAGTAGTGACCATGCTTTCTTTGTTCAGATGCACGCTCTAGGAACACTGCTTGTTCTTTTGTTCATTGTGTGTTCTACAAATCTATGACACTACCGCCATGACATGCAATTCTGTCGGGCTGTCGTTGATACCAGATCTTGTTGTGGCGGCGAGGTGTCACGGTCTCTGGTAGGGTTTCTTCGGTAGAAGTGATAAGAATGGAAGCGGACGATAGGTCAACCGTCTCTGTGAGTCACGAATTAGGGGCGGCTTGAGGGCGAATACCTCACTAGTACCATGGGGGAGTGTGGTATGGTTGAGTCCCGCTTGGTTGGGGGATTTCTCTACTGCTGTAGTGCAGTCCCATGTGCGTAATATGTGCAAACAAACATGGGATTTAGGATATTAACGGTATTGAAATCCCATCCTACCCAATATCCCGTAAACCAAACAGGGCCTTAAGGTCATCGTATTCTAAATGAGTATTGTTAATCCAATTTTTAGATCTGCATTAGTTTGCACCTTGATGACATTTCTCTTCTTGGGATTTATCTTGGGCCTATTAATGAGTATCAACTACAAAATAAATCTATATACATATGTATATCACCTTTATGAAAGGAAAATATTTATATTAACAACATGATACAGTCATATAATTAAATGTTCGATTTCGATGTCGTGTCCGATGGCCCAAAAACAGATTTTTTTTTGAAATTTCGCTTGAAATTTCGATATTTACACCCGTAAACGATTTCGACGACCAAATAAGCGAATTGAATCCTGAAAATTTACAAGGACGATCTAAACACCAAGATCTACTCAAATACGCAATAATATTTCGTATGGGATATGGGGGGGTCTCCCACATTTGTAAGTGAAGGAAGCTGAACAATTTCGACAGAATTTTGATGGCAATTTCGATGGCAAAATGAAGGAATTAACTTATGAAATTTTGCAAACACAATGTTGAGACATAAACACACTAGATTATATAATTCATTTATATGTTAGGTTAGAGTGGGATACATGTCTTGATCAGTGAGTGCACAAATGAACATAAATGTCAAGTCTGCTAGACAGTTAGTCTGTTAAAAGCTTCAAGTTACAACTTAGAATTTAAAATTTACAGTTACAAGTTCCAAACTTACCAACTACAACTTCTATAAGTCTAGTGTTAGCATTTAACTAGGTTACATGGGACATTTACGCATAGATCCAAGAAAGAACTTTGTTATTTTCGGATTATTTCTCCATATCTCTATAGAAGAGTGTATAAATTGATGAAGGTAATCTATAAATGGACTAGGGATAGGGGAACATACCTTAGAATTAAGAAAGATAGCCTTTAGAAGCAAGAGATTCAAAAAAATTGCCAAAATACCCAAGATGTTTTATTATCAACTTTTGGAACAAATTTCTCAAAATTTAATTTGTGTTTCTGTACCATTTCACGAAATTATATCCCAAACTGCGCCTTTTACTGCGAAATTTCACCATTTTTGTCGAACTTTCGCTCCAAGGGTTGAAATTTTTGTGAAATTACGTCCCATTTCCTGTATTTGTGTGTTTCGCATGTCCGATTGTAGGTTTCGATGTCCGATTGCAAAAAAAAAAACGAAATTTCGAGCGAAATTTCACAATTTTGATCTAAATTTGGTTCCATGGATACAGTACATAATAGAAAAGCTGGTCCAAAATTTAAACAAATCTAAGCTGCCTAAGCATGCCTGACCAGAGCGCCTTGCCGCCTTAACAAGTATGCTGGAGAATGACGGTAAGCAGATGCATATATCAAATAGCAGAGATGATGGGCCTGGATGACACACTGCTCCAAATAAGAAAGACTCTAAAATTAAGTATCATAAGAAAGGCTCTAACTGCACATATAGATGCAAGTAGCCAAACTCCATGACGGACAACTAACAATGTCGTAGCTCCACAAAGAGAGTAGAACCTGCATGGGAAAGCTATCCACAATGTTTTACATCTTTATTCCCACTGCTCACATAATCTTTTCTCTACTTTTGTTGTCTAAATATCTCCTCTCAACTAAAGCGCCCACAGTATGGGCAGATTCAGGAGAGCAGTTGGGATGGACATGCACAAATCATCATATACAATTACAAGCAGAGAATGATCGACAGGCAGATTGAAATAATGTTTAAAAAAGGGCAGATGCAGAATAAGGCGAATGCACTAATAACCAATGTTTAACTGGAACAGTAGCAGGACGAGAGTGAACTGACGGAAGTAGATGGCGGGGCTACAGATTTGGGGAGGGACATCTGGGCTTTCATAAATAAATGGAAAGGTGAGCAGTGCTGCAAAATATAATAAGTAGCAGCTACGTGGAAGAATGGGTCTTTTGAAGTGATTAACCAGTCAGAAAAGTTTGACTCTGTTTGGCATGTTTTCCCATCATCACAGTAGTATACTAATAAGAAAAATGTATTGCATTGCAGTAGTATTGTGCTTGCCACAAAATAGTTGTACTCCACTTCTGGCAAAAAAACAACTATCATATTTGAAAAAAAGTGAGTTTAATATTTTTCTGAGTGGAGAGAGACCAAAAGATCTTCTTCCTCTCTTAAATCAAAATGTGTTATGTGTGACACCGATTGGCAATAAACGGTGACAGTGCGAGCCACGATGGCCTACCTTGGGGTGCAGATCTAGAGTGGCAATGGTAGAGAGAGAGGTCGGGGGCTCGATGCCTTCATAAGCTGTCGACCTGAAGGGGAAGGGACCTCTAGGTAGTAGAAATAGTGACAGTAGAATGGCGAGACCAGTGTTGATTGCAACAAGCAACTTGCAATAGATAGAAGGTGAACGCCAACGCTCTTGGGCACAACAGATCATGGTAGTAGTAGGAACACAAATGATAGGGAAGGGATGGTTTCATTAGAAGGCTGCAACAATCATAGGCGGAGACAATATCGACATCCAATGTGTTTGCCCCATCTAGCGGTACATCAGGCTGGTATAGCAGGGAAGAACGATAGCATGAGGTAGGGGAGCCACACAAGGCTCCTACAAGAGATTGCAACACTTTGAAAGGCAATGAGCAAGGGCAAACAAGGATTTTAAACCTTGGGTGGTGGTAAGGATGTTTCTCCCTAATATGGAGCCATGAAGGGCTCTACACAAGATGGTTGCGAAGTAGTGGTGGAGATAGAAGTAAAAGTCTTTCTTTTTGAGGGGCATAAATCTCGTGACCAAAATGGATGCCTTGAATCCTGCTAATGAATTTTCTTAGAGAAATACTTTTCAAGTAAGAAATCAAGAGGAGGGGCGAGAAGAGAAACTCCTTTTTTGCTCTTCTTCATTGGATAGGCGACTTGACATAGCGATCGACTATTGTGCTCCATAATCTACGATCTTTGGCTCTTCGCCAAATAGATTTGAAACCTTTGGTCTGGGTAAGGGGATGTCACCAATGAGGTTGCAAAGAATTACTAGAGCAAACAATAAGCACAATTTAGGGAATCGGCCCGCGTAGCCGCATATACCCCTACTTATGCCTATGTGGCCTTCCTACCATACTGCCTATTACTAATTCGGTCAACGAAGCAGTCATGGACCGCATATACTCTCACTCACTGTTTAAAAAAATCGGTTTGCATGGGCTCTATACTGTTGCATATGCCTAAGCGATAACCCTGTCGGACCGCATATTGGTAATCGGTACAACAAGATATGAGTTTGCTTGCCTGATTAATCTCCACTTTTTGAAAAGCACGTTGTGTATGCATGTACATACATACATTCATACGTATCTCCATATATACATACATACATACAACCACCCCCTCCGTCTCTTAGGGTTTCTCTGGCGATCAGCCACGCAACCGGAGAGTGACCTACAACTATGGCGGCCTCGACCGCAGGTTAAGCCACCATCACCCCTAACTCCACCACCCAACCCCCCCTACTGCCCAAACCCATCACTTATACCACTGAGGAGGAAGGACGCCATGCTGAAAATCCTAAAATATCCTGGATTCAAATCGTCAAGAGGTCCCTAGCGCATGAGAAAGAGAATGTGGAGATGATCTTTCCCAAGCCTACAAAGAAAGATGGCTACACCATTGTCAATCTTGACGTAGAGGAATATAGTCGCATGAAGGATTTATGGGAATTCTCGGTCTCTGTTACGTTATGGGAAAGAGATCGTTCTATTCTCACCTCATGGTCTGAATTAGACGAGCCTGGAGGCCGAAAGGAGATTTCGATATGGTCTCGAAGGAAGAAGGTTTCTTCATCATCCGTTTCACCAATGATCTGGACGAGAAGAACTCTCTCAACAGTGGCCTGCGTTGGTTTGATAGCCAACTGGTCATTGCCAAAGATTACAAATGTGGCGATCTGCTGAAGAAGGACGTGTTGTCCTCTGTGCATGTATGGATTACAATCCCATCTAACGACAAGACCTGATGAAGAAAGCTGCTGGAACAATTGCTATCGGAATTGGAAAGGTTCTTCATGTTGACACTAAACTAATGGAAGGACCTAGTACAAATGAGGCCAGGGTTCTAGTTGAACTAGAAGCGGAGGATGAAGCTCCAAATAATGGATGGATAAATGTACCGGGCAAGACGAAGATTCCATTCAAGATCAACTCTGAACACGTCCCCAAGAAATTTGGAACATGCAGAGTATTTGGTCATAATGACAGTGAATACCCTTCAAAAGCCAAAGAGAAAGCAAAGGAAACTCTGAAGGAGGAGTTTCAAATTCCCACAAAGGTCTGGCGAGAAAGAAAGTCTGATAGCAACAAACAAGAGGCGCAGTAGCAGCGGCCGACGCGAGCGAGGGAGGGGGGAAAGGGAGAAGGGAGGGAGGGAGAAAAGCGGCGGCTCCCGGATCTAGGCCTGCTCTGGTACCATGAGAAAGACAAAGTGAAATGGAGAGCTTAGGTTTACACAATGTGTGTACCCTTATATTTATATTAGTAGAACATTTACAATGAGGTCCATATATAAATGTAAAATAGCAGAACAGTAAATAAAGACATATATTAACACGGAGGAAGGCAAGATCCTTAACAAGGAGGAGGGTACGTCTGACCAAAATCCATTCAGTGCCCTAAGTGAGTCGGATAAGGAGGCAAAGGAGATCTTAGAACAAGAGAAGACTAAGCTACGAGAGAAACAGAAGAACCAAAATAAGGAGAATTGCAAGTAAATTGGACAGGGTGCTTGTTAACAATGTCTGGCTTAATCAACTACCCAATGTTCAGATAAAAGTTATTGGAGCAGACATCAACGACCATGCCCCTCTGGTGATGCAACTGCAAGAGAAAAAGAAGCCAAGCCCTTTCAGATTTGTCAACTTATGGACAAACTGGAAGGGCTATAGAGACTTACTCATTGAAACCTGGAGGGAGGAGGTGAAGGGAGGTGAAGGGCAATCCGTTGTATATCTTTGCTAAAAAACTTAAGAGAGTGAAGCATAAACTAAAAACATGGTTAAAGTAATATGTGAACATCCCTAAACTACTAGTTGAGACCAGGAAAGAGTTGATTGATATAAAGAGAGCTACTGAAGGATCCTCTAAATGGCGAACTGACTGAAGAAGAACTGGAAGCCAAGAACATTCTTGAAGACTTGAAGAAAGCGGAGGAAAACTTTGCATGGCAAAGAAGCAGACAAAACTGGATTGAAGATAGCGATCCGAACACGAGGCTCTATCACAATGCAATGAGGAAGAGAGAAGCTCAGAATACGATCTCTGAACTGGTAAATGCAAAAGGAGTGGTTATAAACAGCCAGGAAGATCTGGAGACTCAAGCTAATGAGTTCTACAGATCTCTCTACAACAAGCCTACGACTTCTGAGCTTCTCTAGGAAGAAAAATTTGAAGTGGAGGTAGAAGTAGAAGCTAACGAACTCTCATAAGAACATCCTTTGCAGATCTGTCAATGAAGTTGAAATTAAAGATGACTTATGGAGTATCTGAGTCAATAAATCTCCGGGCCCAGATGGATTTAACGCCCATTTCTATAGGGATGCCTGGGACATCATCAAAGAAAATCTATGTAAAGTAATCAAATGGTTCATGGAAGGAGGATGCATGCTTAGACAGGTGAACTGCGCCTTCTTGGTACTCATTCCGAAAAAGAACACCACTGCCTCTGCTTACTTCAGGTCGATGGCCTGCTGCAATGTGCAATTTAAGATAATCGCGAAAATCCTTGTTGAACGTCTGAAACTTATGCTACCTCTTCTTATCTTTGAAACGCTAGGCGCCTTTATAACATGTAGGAGTATATCAGATTGCACTTTTCTTGTTGGAGAGTTCATGCTCTACTTCAATGTGAAGAAAGGCCATAAGCAAATCTTTTTGAAGTTGGATGTCTCAAAAGCATTTGATAGTGTTCGTTGGGACAAGCTATGGTAGATGATGAGAGAAATGAACTTCCAAGAAAGTTGGATCTCACTTATAAAGCAATGCGTATGTATGATGAGTTTTTAGTCCTTGTAAACGACACCCCCAATGGGATTTTCCAAGGCTCAAATGGGTTAAGGCAGGGAGATCCATTCCCCCCCTACTGTTCACCATTATTATGAAATACTTCTCCCAACTCATGTTGAAAGCAGAGTAGGAGAAAGAGATAGCTACCTACACCGTTCATGGCACTAAGGTACTGAGGCACCTAATTTTTGCGGACGATGTGTTGGTGTTTGCTAAGGCCAAACCAAAATTTCTTCAGAATCTAAAGAAGTTACTTCATAAATTCGGTGATCAGACATGATTACATACCAACGAGCAGAAAACACAACTATTCATCTCATCAAATTTCAATCCGATCAGGGAGTCTATCGAGGAACACTTGGGTATCGAATTCAACACTCTACCTACTAGATACCCGGGATTTCCATTAGTGGGGGAAATCTCCAGGTGAAGGATTTCGTTGAATGTACAGATAAGGTAGAAGATATGATCAAGCGATGGCCACTTACAAAACTTCAATGGCAGGTAGAATAACACTGACGAGATCAGCTATTGCAGGCTTGATTATGTTGTGGGCTCAACAAGGGGAAATTCCCAATGCAGTACTAGAAAGAATGGAACTGTCGATGGCCAACTTCATCTGGGCTAGTAGTACCCATCCGATGAAATATACTAGATTAGTACCCATCTGGGCTAGTAGTACCCATCCAAGGAAGAGGGAAGGATAGGACTAAAAACTTCTATGGAGATTGCAAATTGGGCTAAGGTTTGAAGATTCATCTATTTCCAGCAGGCTGATTCAACCTGGTCGAGGTGGATGAGGAGGTATCCAAAAGGATTAGACTTCGAGCCTAACACAAGAGAAGGTTATTCCAGAGTGATAAATCAAATAACTAACTTATGGAAACTAGTTAAGCACTGCTTCTGCTCTCAAGGACCAGGTGGATGGAAAATGAAGTAACCGGAGATGAATATCTGGGACCTGATTCGCAATAGGGGTGAAAACAACAATTGCACCAAATACATTTGGTCTGAATATGAAGTCCTCAAGTGGAGCCTTTGCCTATACCGTGCAACCTTTGAATCCCTTGCTACATTGGACAAAGTTCCAAAATGGTACACATGTATCAACAACGCTTGTTACATGTGCAGAGAGGGAGCCGAATCTCATAAACATCTATTCCAGGAGTGCAACTACCCCAAGTTCTTTGGAAGTCAACCTACTTCAACTTAGGATTTAAACAACTCAGATTGAGAGAGCCGAGAGATATGATCACTTTTCTGGGAAGAGATACAGGTTATCTAAAGAAGAAAATGCTAATGGTGTACTCTGTTGTACTCTTCCACACTTGGAAGGAAAGAAATGATAGGAAGCACAACAACAAGCGAAGGAATGTGGATAGCCTTTCAAAGAAATTTTGTAAATTCTATAGTAGAAGAACCAACGTATAAATAACTTTGGTTTGTTTTGAGCCGTGTGGTGTAGTAAAGGACTACTCTGTAATTTATCCTAACTTTTTTAGGGATTTCGGAATAATATTTACCCGATTCCGATATGTCGATATATGCATTTCTTATATTTAAATATACTATATTAATATTCATACATTTAAAAATATATAATAATTTTTAACACAAATTTGTACATTTATAATATACCTTTTGATTTATTTGTGTGTATACATATACATAAAATATACCTACATATACACACATTCGCTTTGTGTGATATATATATATATATATATCTGTGTGTGTGTCGCACATCGCATATACTCTTATCCATGGTGCAGGACTTCAACTTCGTGTCGACTTCGCCAGGTGTGGAAGTGGAAGTTTGTGGAAACTTCGAGGAAGTTTAGACGCAAACTTCGATGTCGATTTTTGAAGAAAATGATATGAATTTGAAGGAAACTTCGATTGAAAACTACTTCTAATTATGTTATACCTTTATCTTATAATTGTTAAGTTAACACAAAAGCACAATTCATGACTCTCTAGCCCTAAGTAGGTTGATAATACAATGTGTTGCTTGCAATGGTCAAACGTGCAATACACATACAAATACAGTTCAAGTGTTGAACATATGTATTATCTACAATATACAACCAAATTGTAGTTAAAAGACCCTCTCTAGGGAAGAGTGGCAACAACAAACATAGGAGTTGATATTAGAAATTGTGAAGAGGGTTGGAGGTGACACTTATGCCTTATACGGCCGTTAGGGCACTAGTTAGGATTATTGTTCTGGGTCGTCTCAACTTCGCCCCTACTTTGCCAACTTCGTGGAAAAATTCGACAACTTTGGAGAAGTTGGGATGAAAATACATACAAAAAATTCAACTTTGACGAAACTTCGAAAAATTCACCCCGAAGTTTAGACGAGACCGAAGTATTGGGGATTCGACTTCGCCCATGGTCGAAGTTCGAAGTTTCGACGAAACTTCGCCCAACTTCGCCGAAGTTTAGTTCCATGCTCTTATCATATGTGGTATCCTCCAACCGTACACCACATTACTGCCTTTCAAAACAATGATCCGCTTGGCCAATTAGGGTGTGGATTAAACTCCACTTTTTGAAAAAGCCCACTACTTACATATGTACATCACATACACACATGAATATATATATATATATATATATATATATATATATATATATATATATATATATATATATATATATATATATATATATATATATATAGGGTGTTCATTCATTGCCCGCGCGGGTAGCATGGATTTTCGCTACCCTGCAGCCAAAAAAGTAACTCTCCTAGCTAAGAAAGTAACTCTGCTGTAAAAAAAAGTAACTATGGTGTCAAAAAAGTAACTCTGCTGTCCAAAAAAGTAACTCTGTACAAAATATACAACAGATATATATAAGGACGGGTTTTTTGATTTTGGAGGGGCAAATGATATTATTTTTGGCTCAAATTTTTTGGAGAGCTAGACAAAAGTCCTCTACAATTTTGAAATTTTTTTTTTGAAAAAAAGTGATCGGAAGGGTGAGCGGGTAGCTACCCGCGCGGGCAATAAAGATGGGCCCATATATATATATATATATGCATATGTTTTGATATATGAGGATCGGGAGCCTATACTGATAGGTATAGGAAACTCCCTATACCGGTGTCTATTTAGCATGGTTATCTCCGTGTCCATCCTTCTAGCATGTGATCCTAGAGAACAATGACCCTGACATGACACCTTGCATGCACTGGACAAAGGGTCGGCAAGGGTAAAAGGGAGGTCGTGGAAAAGTTGAAAGCAAAAAAATCTAAGGGTAAAAGTGAAATATGATCTTAACATTAACCTTGTCATGCTACAAACAATAGAACCAACATACTTCATGGTAGACTCTTTTGTTTCCTAAGGAACATGGTAGATTTAATTGAATTTGTGTATTGCATTTTCATAAATATGTTGGAAACATATCCAGAAATTTTATGAATATGAAATCCATGATATATTTGTTGCTTATAAGAAATGATTTATTTATTTTGTTACTTTGATTACCAATAAAATCTAAATATAGTTACCCCCCCCCCCCCAACCAACCAAAAAAAAATCCTCTTCAGTGTGAAGCTAGCAAAACTGTTAGCTTATCCCTCAAAATGGCTTATCTTAGCAACTTATTGGAGATTGTCTAGATCTGTAGCGTATATTTTTGTAAATCACATTTGGATCGAGAAAGTATATATCACTGTATAGTTTTACTGGTTTAAGTAGCAGACAGTAAAGTTTTGGGAAACTCTACCACTTAGAATTCACCTGTTTTTGGAGTTTATTTGTAGATCTTGATAGAAGAAGTTGGAATGAAAATGGTGGTAAAAATAAGCTAGGTTAGGTCAAACATACCATACATCTAAGTTAGAGGCCCTCTAGAAGCAACCATGATCTTCAGAAGAGCTCCAAGCTACAGACAACACATTTTGCGGAACAACGACCACTGTTTTGTTCAGTTTAATGAACTATGCCCCCAAATTAACTATCTGCATCAAATACCCCTGTTATGTACAATTCTACCATATCTACCCAAAATTCGAGAAACACATCAGTATTATACCACTTGTTTCGTGAAATTGTCATATCAGTACTCGATCATCACCAAAATTGAAATCTCATACCACAAGCACAAATCACACATTTCTGAAAGGAAAACTTCTTTGCTATATTACTGGGAACTTATGTCTGTATTAATATCTTACAGCCCAATTTCATCAAGTGTACCATGTAGCCTCATAACAAATAACCGGAATTGGACTATGTATGTATTGGGAAAGAGGTCCCTACATCTGATTGAACTAGCTGAAAGTAACGATATCTTTTTTGGTTGTATGCTTAGATTTTCTTTTAAATGACGACTCCCTGTTAATATTAGTCTCTAAAAGGACTGACTTTATAGTAGGGAGCAACTTGTGGGTGTCCAACTTAAGGTTACTGGTTTGCCAATAGTAAAGAGATTGAGAAGAAGATGAAAGAATAACAACTAGAGATGTCTGTGTAGTCTGAAGGTGCCAAAAGACCTTTTCACAACCGCGCCCACCACCAATCTACTCCTTCATCCTAAACCTATGTTCTCAACGCTAGATCAGTGGTTGGAGCTTGATTGACTTGAGCCAAAAGTGGCATCAGCATGGCATTAAATATAGACATGTTAAGTTTTATGTTACTCGAAATAGATGTATAACTAAGCCAATAGAAAGCCATGAAGTAATTCTGGGAAAGAAGCTAGATATAGAATTTAAGATTGTGTACTTGCATGTCAGCAATGAGCAATCTTGAGAAGTGTTTTTTTTTTGCCAATTATGAATGCAAAATAGCACACAAAGAAACTAGTCACCATTCAATTCTATCACCAAGTCTGGTGTAGCTTCATTATTTCAGGTTTACAATTACTTCAAAGGCGTAGACAGTTGTGACCCATTGGCTGATCAAGATCTGATTCTTTGGTTGATTCAGTTGGGATTAGGCAGCGTACTTCAATGTTGGTGGCACTAGTCAAACATCATCATCATCATCATCATCTAAGCCTCAGTCCCAACTATGTTGGGGTCGGCTACATGGATTCTTCGTTTCCATTCAGCTCTATCATGGGCCATATTCTGGTTGAGATGTAGAGATTCAAAATCTCTCTTTATAAGCTCATCCCATGTTAATTTAGGTCTTCCTCTTCTTCTATTTATTGCGCTTGACTCAATACATTGCTTCGTATATGCACATTTGCCGATCTGCGTTGCACATGTCCATACCATCTGAGTCGGCCCTCGCGCAACTTGTCCTCAATGCTCACCACCCCCACTTTATTCCTGATATAATCATTTCTCAAGCGATCTTTTCTTGTCTTCCCACACATCCATCTCAGCATACGCATTTCAGCCTCGTTCATCTTGTTGAGACCTTATTTTTTCACCGCCCAACATTCACTCCCATAGAGTATGACTGGCCATATAGTTGTTCTATAAGACTTACTTTTTAACTTGAGAGGGATCTTTCGATCACATAAAAGTCCGGTTTGCAGTGATCCTGTGACAAACGTCATTTTGGACATCCACATCTATTTGAATAATAGAACTCAAGTAACGGAATTTATCACATTTTGGTATATCTACACCGGCCAACTTGGCTCCATCATTCACACTGCGGGATTGGCTGAAATTGCAATGCATATACTCAGTTTTGCTCGTGCTAATCATCAATCCATGTGATTCCAATGCCTCTCTCCACTGTTCAACTTTATCATTTAATCCATCTTTAGTTTCGTCAATCAAAACAATTTCATCAGCAAATAACATACACCAAGGAATATCATCTTGAACATTCTTTGTCAGCTCATCCATAACAGATATGGGCTAAGTGTGGATCCTTGGTGAACCCCAACTGTGATAGGAAAAGTCGGTGTCTCTCCTCCATGAGTCTTCACACTTGCAGTAGAGCTATCATACATGTCTGTGATCCAGTCAATGTATTGGATTGGCACACCCTTTTTCTTTAAAACCATCCACAACACTTCTCTGGGTACTCGACCATATAAACACCATATGAAGATCTCTGTTGCTTTCTCTATATTTCTCCATAAGCCTTCTTATCAGAAACATAGCATCAGTTGTTGATCTTCCAGGCATGAAACCAAATTGGTTGTTTGATATCTGTGTTAATAGATCTTAGCCTCTGCTCAATAATCCTCTCCCAAAGCTTCATTGTGTGACTCATCAACTTGATACCTCTGTAGTTCGTGCAACTCTGAACATCACCTTTGTTCTTGTAGATGGGGACTATTGTACCATTTCTCCACTCATCCGACATCTTCTTGGACTTCATGATCTTGTTAAAGAGCTTTGTTAACCACATAACTCTTTCATCCCCCATGCTCTTCCATACATCAATGGGAATACCATCTGGTCCGCATGCCTTTCTCATTTTCATCATCTTCAAAGCATTCTTGACCTCAAATGGTGAAACTCGTCGTGTGTAAATGATATTTCTTGTATTCATGTCACGCGAGTCTCTAACATTATTTGCAGTATCTCCATTGAAAAGCTTATGGAAGTAATTTCTCCACTGGTTCTTGATATCGTCGTCCTTCACCAACACCTTGCCATCTTCATTCTTGATGCACTTCACTTGACTCGAGTCTCTTTCTTTCCTTTCTCTTATACGAGCCATTTTATATATATCTTTTCCCCCTTCTCTTGTGTCTAGCTTCTTATAAATATCATCAAAGTATCTAGACCTTGCCTTCTGAACAACCTTTTTAGCTTCTTTCTTTGCTTGCTTGTATCTTTGGAACATTGCATCATCTCAAGATTTGGGCAAGCTCCTATAAATCTCCCTTTTCAGTTTAGTAGCATTCTGTACTTCATCATTCCACCAAGTCTCTTTTTGTGGAGGCCCACAACCCTTGGACTCCCCCAAAACCTCTTTGGAAATTTTTGTTATGCAGGAGCTCATGTTATGCCACATAGTGTTAACATCAGACTCCAAGTTCCAAGTTCCCTCTTTGCTGAGTTTATCATGAAAAGTCAATTTTTTTTTCTCCTTTAAGATTCCACCACTTGATCCTGCTATCTTGGTTTCTGTTATGCTTTCCTTTATTGATCTTCATGTTAATATCCAAAACCACCAACCTATGTTGGGTCGTGAGTTCTTCGCTAGGAATCACTTTACAATCCTTGCATATATTACGATCTACCCGCCTCGTAAGGAGATAATCAATTTGACTACTATTGTGCCCACTCTTGAAAGTAATCTTATGAGTTTCTCTTTTCTTGAAATGAGTGTTTGCCAAAATCATATCATATGCAACTGCAAAATCTAAAATTCTCTGTCCTCCATTTCTGCTGCCATATCCAAAACCACCATGAACTCTCTCGTATCCAGCATTGCTACTCCCCACATGGCCATTTAAATCACTCCCAATAATAATTTTCTCCTCTGTCGATATTCCCTGCATCAGTTCTATCATGTCATCCCAAAAATTCTTCTTAGCCTCCTCGCTAAGGCCAACTTGGGGGGCATAAGCGCTAATAATGTTAAAAATATTTCTCCCAAGAACAACCTTGATAGCTATGATTCTATCGCCCATCCTTGTGATCTTTACAAAATCATCCTTCAACATCTTATCAACAATAATACCTACGTCATTCCTATAAACTTACGCACTAGTCAAACAAAAGAACAAAAAAGAGAAGCTTGTGCTGTAAGGATTTAGCAATATTTAGACATCTGTGGAACAAAAAGACCATTTTAAAATACACATGACCAGTATATAGGTCAGAACACGGATAGAGGTAAAACAATCAAAAGTCGTCGTTGGAGCATGAGAGGAAGAGCATACGAGAGAGGTAAAAAGCCTCACATCTCTAATTTACTTAACATATTTGTGAAGACCCTTGAATCTACAATCCAAAAAGACTTGTTTATATCAATTGGATTGAACTTGGGATGGTTAGCAATTGTAGTGTCTCTTCTGAAAACTAAGATGCTTGCCCCATAGGTGTACCTTATTGTGACTATTCCATCAATAGCTGGAACTAGTAGACATAATCTTAGTATTAGAGGAAATTTGGTAGGGCTTCACTAATGGAACTACCAATATGATAGGTGGGCGCACTAATTAATGCTTCGTATAAGCCAAATGGCACACATGCAAACAAGCAGGTAGGTAGACAGAAATCCAAGCAGGCAGCAGCAGGTAGCTCATCAAGCTAGCATCGTGCATGCACATGAAAGACACCATGCAACATCAGTAAAGATGATGTCATGTTGCACGGATCGGCTCCTGAAACCAACTAGATCTGATGCTTACTGGAGTCACAAGCAAACATTGAGGGTATTGGTTCCATCACACCAATATATTCGAAGAACTTCAGGGTGCACCAATGAGCCCCAAACAGGCAAGCTAGGGTCTCAATACCAATCCTGTCACTTCGGTGGGATATCATGACCATTTTTCCTAGATGACTCTTCTCAGCACATTGACCTACTGTTAGCATGCACCAGTCAGCCGCTTGCTAGGGGTTTGGGTTTCTTCTATCAAGCAGGTCGATATGAGTGGTCTGCTAGGAGGCCCTGGTGTTAGTTAGGAGAGGTTAATGATTATCCAGAAGGAGCCGCTGGGGTCAGTTCAAAGCGGGGAAGGGAATTTGTGAGGAGTGGCAATGCTCTCCCAAGTGTAGTCATGTGAGTGGTGAAACACAATACCTAGGTGTCATGATGCTTATTACCAGGACAGATGAGCAAAAGAGCATACATGTTGTCACTCAACCTTAGGTTAATTCTCAACTCCCTGTAGAGGAGTCTGATCAATAAGGACATAACACACGAGGATATTGCAATGAAACATCCCAGAACCAAATAACTTAAATCTATACATAGTTTTCTGCACAGAAACTAATTCTGGTTCTGTTGTAAAATATTTACCTTCTCAACTGGCCTTTGTATTTATCTATTCTGTATTAGAAAGAGCAATAGGCTTATTAATTACACTTGTGGCATTTCTTTTTACAGAAAAGTTCTACCCAATCATATTGTACGGTGCAAAAATTTATGTTTTCTCCTTTATCTCCCTCCTTCGACAATGTTTTCCCCTTTTTCTTTTTCCTACATCATCTCTCTTTCCAATTTAAAAACACGTTCTCGCTAAACTATCTTCCTTACTGTCCCAACAACTTGATAATAACTGTACACTTTCTCCTCAGTATCTTTTGCTCTATTTTATTCTGCCCGACAAACGGATGATAATATCTACATCCTACCTCAATAGATTACTTCAGAAATTTGTAAAAGAAGCCCTGACACATACATTTTAAATAATAAATCACATACATATATCATAAAGAAATAAATCTCGTTATGTTTTCTATGTGTTTAGGTATGTATGTTTTTACCAGTTTTGTGAAGAAAAAGAGGTAAAGGCTTAATGTTATATACCAACCACGAGTTATAGTAGTAAACAGTTTGGTGCTTTTCTCTCCTAGCTTTCAGGTTTTATTAGATCTTCTTATAAGGCTTATATTATACACACCCAGCTCAGGATCTTTCGAGCTGTAGAATCATGAACACATCTTCGATGATTTCCCCCCTTTTCTAATATTCTACAATATATGCTGAATGCACCGGATGTATCTTTGTCATTATTGTACTGTAGCTTGCTTTCTGTAAGTATATTACCCATGCAGTTGTTTATCGAGAATAAATGTGGTTTACGCATTTGGAAACTATTTGATTTGAGAAAATTGATTTGATCATTTAATACTTTTCAAATTGCTTTGCCTGTATTCATTAATGATTACCCTCCATTGTGAGTTGGAACATTAATGACATACATTTGTTATGATAGGCATCATGGAAGCAACCTCTTTGGAGCGTTTAAAAAGGGATCCTGTTCCTCAACATGTATCTGATGCAATGTTTCAAAACCAACTCGAAGGACCGTCTCTTCCTTTATAGTTCAAACTTTAGAGTATATGCTCACAAAGGTAATCTAAACTATGAAACAGCACAAAGGTTGTTTATAACATTATATATGTATTAAAGATTCTGAAAGCTCTACAACTATGAAAGTCTAGTAAATTATACATTAAATATGTATCGTGATATATTTGCTAAATATAAAATGGTCATTTTGTTGATAGTCATATGGTTTAATGATAGTTGAATTTTTTTGTGTAATTTTAACTGTTGCAGATGCATAGGTTTTATATCAATTTTTTTATATAATTATTGAGTAAAGGAGCTATATTTATTATTCATACCGGTTACTACATGCTAAACATGAGTTATAATTTTTCTCAACAAGTTGTCTTGTATGCACAGATCTTTCAATTTTCCTTCGCATCTCCTTACATTTGTGTTATCATGGTTTCTATGACATCAGTATAGGCACTGCTTTAAAATTGCAATTGTAGGATGAGATAGTCCTGACATCAACGATGTAGTTAATGCTTTGATCAACACCTTAAAATGACCTCAAATATCTCGCAAGTCCCATACAAAAGGCCCCAGACATTATAGAGCCAACACAGCCCACAAGGAAGAGTTCTTTATGCTGCTATGATGCTTAGTTGCTTAACCTTGTGCATTTACAACTATGATCAACATTTAAATCTTTGATGGTCGGGTGGTTGAAGTTTTAGTATCAATGGGCTGCACTCTAGATTCTATTTGAACCTTTTACAAACCAAGTTTGACTTATAAAGTGAAAAACTTCAATTGAAGAAGCATTACAGAGTCGGGGACACAAATCCCCAGATCTCCAGCATGGCATTGTCTTTAACTTGATGATTTTGTTGATCCAATATGTTTTGTATACCTGTTGATGTCCATATCCTTAGTAAGCCTATGTACCCAACTCATGTTGGTGCTGTGAATGACTCAATACCCCTTTTCTAATGATTGAACTTGCATTACATAACGTCTGCCAATTCGATTACTTCCATGACTCCCTTTAGACTACTGCCTATCATTATAACTCCCACCTCAATTAAGAGGTGCAACCTTGCCCTCAAGGGTCCAAGCAATGAAGCAAATGCCTGATTTTGTTGCTGTTTTGATGGTCCTGAAACAAAATCTTTGACAGATTTTGTTCCTCGTGTTTTATAACCAAATCAAGGCATTAGTTCATAGAATTTTAGAAGAGTGGTTTTCAAGTTTAAATACACTATTTTATGCACAAATGTCTCATATTGGATAGGGGGTGTTCCCTACATGCGTCAGTGACGGAAGCCTAATTGCTTGGATAGGGATTTTGATGCAAATTTCAATGGTAAAATGAGAAAATTAAGTTGTGAAAGTTTGCAAGCACAATATGTACACTTAAAAGACAACAAAATGTGCAAAACTACCTTATGTTTGGGTCTGGGGGTCTTATGACTCCATGAGTGTGCTAAGGAACTGAAGTTACAGTTTACAACTTATATCAATCTAGCAGTTGATGTAAAAATGCCAGCAATCGCATAAATGAAACACAAAGGTAGTGTATGTACATAGTTGAAGCTTGATCACCATGGTGGTTGTTATGTCCTTATTTTCCATGCACAACTTGGTCATTCTATCAATATTTTGGTTCCCGATTCATTCTATACAAGTTGTTTCTTAATGTGCTTTCAATATGCTTGACTAGTGACATATTGCATAATATTGGAAAAAAAAATTGTCAGTTTCTTGTAGCTGGAGGAGATTATGGTGTTGTTGGAGGAATAATTGCTAATTGAATAAAATACAAAATATAGTGGTAGTCATGCGACTCATGCCAATTTTGCCCACAATAATTAGAAAGCACATGACTGTTAGTATGGTTGGAACTTATGGTTCATTGTAGTCATAAATATAGCTCCTACATCCTCTATTTTGAGACATTTTCTTTGTAGATCTTGATAGAAGCAAAAGAAGTAGGAGAGAGATAGGTGTGGATATAGGCTAGGAAGAGAAGAAACATACCTTCAATCAACCCTATAAATCCCTAGGAGTCACACCGCATGTGCAATATAAATGTAGCCCTATTTCTCAAAACATGAGTTCGGTTTTGGTTGTGTTTTGTCAGAAAATGACCCATTTGTCGCCATTTTCTTCAGATAAATGTAGCTGACCATGTTTCAACAAAACATTGGAAATTCGTCAAACGCATTTGAAATTTGTTAAAAACCCTGCCCGTTCAGAGCTTTTTGTGTCTTTGTATTGAATGACCATCAATTTGAACTGGGCATGTTGGATTATATGCTACAACCTATTGTAGAGTGGGGAGGGGGGGGGGAGATAATAGTATATTTATTCCTTTTTGTATTTAATTATATGTATCATTAGTTGTTATTTTCTCCTTTTATACGGTTATTTGGTAGCATAATCAGTTATGCTGCAGCTCACATTGTTTGATATCTTTGCTCTTCCTCAAGCTTGAAGCAATCTTGCTGTAGAGAAGAGACGATTCAAAGTTTTTTTATCCTCTCCACTTTCTTCGTCAAATAGTTTGAGGATGTTATAAAGACACTTTGTTCTTCTTCAACCTTGAAGTAATCTTGCTGTAGAGGAAATGATTTAAAAATTTGTTCTCTTTTCTGCACCTTGTCAGGTAGTTTGAACAAGCTTTAGAGAGACTTTATGTTGGCTACATCCTTTAGAGTTTTTTTCCCACGGAAACAATTGCAGCCATGGTTACGAATTTGGGATTCATCCACCAACGTAAAAAAATTCGCCATTCGGGAAATATGGAAGAAAACATAAATTCTGGTAAATATTCAATAATATTGGTCAACTATTATAAAAAAAGTGGGTGCTAAACTTAGTTATCACGGCTCCCGCCTAGGCCCTAGGCAAGGTGCATCAAACTAGGCGCCCAACCTGTTAAGTGTATTAAGCGGGCGTCTAAGGCCTTTTAGGCCCAAATTAAGCCATGTAAAGGCTAAATTAGCATGAATTGGGTCTGGATTTTGTCAAATTAGATCACCTTCAGTCATTTTATGGTAGAAATAGGTCTAATTTAGGCTAAATCAGGTCAAATTTTGACAAATTAGGTAGGATTTAGGGGGTAATATGCTTGATTTGAGGAAATTAGGTCTGATTTGGCCAGATTGGGTCTCATTTAACTCAGTCAAGGAAGCACATACACGTTTCTAGACACGGACACTGACACGGATACGGACACGGGACATGGCAAATTTCAAAAATGTAGGACACGGACACGGCATTGGATGAGGGGAAAATGTTTTTTTAATATATCAATATGTGCGGATGTATGATGTATGAACTGGAATTTATTTTTAAGTTTGTCCAGATTAAGGTATCTATGTATATATAATCTTATATGCATGTAGAGGTGTGTCTTTGTGTGTGTAGTAGATATAATGTGAAGAACAAAACTAAACACGTAGTTTTTGTAAATATAGTATATTACAGAATATTTATATATATGAGGTTCATATTACTCATTTAACCAGCTTATTAGACCATAATTTAATTCATAGTATCTGATTCAGAGCTTAGACTTTACATATTGTTTTTTCTTTCAACAGATTTGCTTGTAATTGTGATCAGATCTTAGCTCTATGTGACATTTTCTCAGTGATAGGACATGAACAGCAGCTGTATATTCAATATTTGCATCGTCAAATATGGAATTACAGCAGCATCTGCTGTAGTGAAGTGTCCGGGCAGTGTCCAGCTGTGTCCAGTGTGCTGAAAAAAACTAAATTGAACTGGACACGTCCCAGCCGTGTCCAAAACGTTTTGGGCCGTGTCCGGGAAGTGTCCGTGTCCAAAATGTGTCCGACACGGACACGGGGGCTGTCTAGAAGTGTCCGTGCTTCCTTGAACTCAGTATAGGGTAAATTATGGAAAGCAAGGTCTGATTAGGTCATGTTATGCAATATTAGGACTGATTTAGCCTAAATCAGGTCAAATATGAGGAAATCAGGTCTGATTTGGGGAAATTAAGTAAAAAATGGCCAAATTTGGATCTCATTTAGCGCATTATAGGATAAATTAGGGAAAGTAAGGTCATTTTAGGTCATGTTATGCAAAATTAGGTCTGATATAGGCCAAATTAGGTCAAATTTATGTAAATCCGGTCTGATTTGGGGAAAACATGATTGGTCTAGGAAATTGGTCTGCTTTGGGGAAATTTGGTCTGATTTGGCACAATTAGGTCTCGTTTAGGTAAATATTGTGTAAATTAGGGAAAGTTCGGGTCTAAGAAGTTTATGCTAAGCAAAATTAGGTTAGATCTAGTTAGATTATGAGGAAAACTAGATATGATGGGGAAGAACCCCTTAGGTGTAGGTTTTCTTATTGCTTTATAGATAGGAGGCAGCCACCCTTTCCTATAAATAGGAGAAGGGGGAAGCATACAAACACTTAGACAAACCCTAATGGGTCAATGGACAATTGGGCCCATGTTACAAATAGACTAAATGACTTAAGTAAATAGATAAAACACTTAAGTAAATAGACACTCTAATAGATTATGTCCAGTTTAGATCAAGATAGGTCAAATTAGGCCCAATCAGGTCTAGTTTTGGTCAGTTTAGGTGTGAGTTCGGTCAAATATAATTGTTACAACTTACATATAACCATTAGAAATATACATAATAATGTATCTATTGGAATATAACTAAATCTATGTGTAAATGTTAATATATATGTAAAAGAATTAAAATAGCAAAAATGCCTAGGCTCCCCTTGGAAAAAAGGAACCACCTAGCCTCCTAGACAACTATGGTGCTAAAATATTGTATATATATGTATAGACAGAAGAACCTATATACAGACACAAAATGTATAGATTTTGATAATCCAACACTAAATATGATGTAATTTTTAGCTATATTCAAGTTAAATGACACCGTTATTACATACTTCCATCAATTTGGACCATAAGCTGAAGGAACTATGTTTGTTATTTATATAACATAGATCGTAAAAATAAGTCAAAAATTTTACGGAAGTTTTGTGGATATACATAAGAAGAATACTGAAAATTTATGAAATGTGGGTGAACTCCAAATGGGAGAACTTCAAGAATTGTACGAAATCTGGGAGTAAGGTATTTATGGGAAAAGTCAGATTTTCATCATGACTCTTTGAATCGCAAGGTAAAACACTCATCATGAACTGCTTCAGCATAGTAAAATGTTCCTCTACAATCAACATGTTGCAACCAATGGGCAACACCACTTTACTAGCGAATAGTGTCATGGCTCCCTTTGGATTTGTTGCTTTGACGCAAGGATGAAGATGTCCAAATTTTGTGTGTTTTCCAGTATAGCCCAAAAATAAAAAATTATAGAAAACTCAACATAGATTTACAAAAACTTGGTAGGTACATTCCTGAAAATTTCATGAATGGATTACATCATAAATTTTACAAAAACTATTTGCTGATATAAGAAGGCAAAATCCCTTGTGTGCTATTCATAGAAGAGTAAACCCTTCTCCTATATATAGGAGTGGAGGCAACTACAAGGAAGTGGATGTAACCCTAATGGGCCAAGACACAATTGGACCCATATTACAAATAGACCCAACAACTTAATTAACTAGACTCTAACACGATCTAAAGGCCAAAATGCATTTACTTATGCAATAACAATGCACATTGGTTATGTAGGTGGGGGGTCTCCTACATGTGTAAGTGAAGGAAAGTGAACTGTTTCTATAGGGATTTTGATGTCAATATCGATGGTGAAAACAAAGGAATTAAGTTATGAAATTTTGCAAACATGAAATATACACATTGCACATAAAAAGACTAGATTCTAAAATTAAATTATATGTTAATGTTGGGGTGGTTCTCCATGTCTTGATGTGTATACAAAGAGCTGAAGTCCCGGGTCTGTTACAAAGTTATAAGTTACAATATAGAAGTTACAAACTACAAGCAACAACTTAAAACTTACATGCAACAATATACAAATTATGACATTGTAATTCTTTTGGAGAGTAGGGGTTCAATAATGCTTTATGCTTAGCTGGAAGGGGGTAGAAATGAAAGAAAAGGTGTATATGTAGATGGGCTAGGAATAGGGGAATCATATCTTAGATTCAAGCAATAAAGCCTCTATACGTAATAGATTTTATCAAAATTGCCAAAAAGCACACATATTGAGCAACAATAACCCACTAAACTTGTTTCATGAAACAATGGGTTTTTCGAGCCTAGTTCACAAAAGGAAATCCCAAAATGCGCAATTTGCTACAAATTTCCCCATTTTTGCAAAATTGCATACCCTATTGTGAAAGTTTTGTGAAATTACCTCATGTCCCTATGTAAGTGTGTTTAGATGTTTGGTTGCCACAAAAAAAAACAAATATTTTACCAAAATTTCACAAATTCAATCAAAATTTTGTTCAACGATGATGTTGTCCTATGTGAGAGTATAACTTTGTGGATGAGTGGATCTTATGTTCTTGATCAATATGCATATTTACTCCAGTGAAGAATTTACCCACACATACTCTAGTAGAAAAATGATACTTTGATGCCCCATGCAATATAAATAATTGATTTACCCATGGAGAAGAAATATGGAAATAAAATCCTATGATGATGCACAATCCAAGGTACCCGATTTAAGATATACCAGTTATCTTGATTGTACCTCACAATGATTTCAAAAGCGGGAACCGGAGGTGGCCAGATAGGGCCTTGTAGCCTCTTGAGTGCCAGAAGAGCGCTTAAGTGAGTTCTTTTTTTAAGCAGATTAATTATTTTTTGTATATTTTTATACATATTTGCACATACATATGTAATTATATGTTGTTTGATCATTTTACACATCTAAATGCATGTAATCGTGTAAATTTTGATTTTTGTAGAATGTAATAGTATTTCTATGGTGCATAGTAATATACATGGACATTAGGTATTACAACAACATAAAGGTAGCTAAAGTAGTATTGTAATCATAGTTAACAAAATGTGTTGCATATTAGTAGTGAAATCACAATACTAGTGTAGAAAGTACAAATGCATGTGTTATTACAAACTTACAATACTAATGTAGATAATACATCGATGCTTAGTAATGTTACGTAATCACATAGATTGTACATTAATATAATAGTTTACAATCATCATCACCATCATCGTCATCTAAGCCTCAGTCCCAACTATGTTGAGGTCGACTACATGGATCCTTTGTTTACATTTAGCTGTATCATGGGTAATATTCTGGTCGAGATGTGGAGATTCAAAATCCCTCTTTATATGCTCTTCCCATGTTAATTTAGGCCTTCCTCTTCTATTTATTGTGCTTGTCTCAATAACATTGCTTTGTATAGGTGCATTCGTCGGTCTGCGTTGCACATGTCCATACCATCTGAGTCGGCCCTCGCACAACTTCTCAATACTCTCCACCCACACTTTATTCTTGATATAGTCATTTCCCAAGCGATCTTTTCTTATTTTCCCACACATCCATCTCAGCATACGCATTTCAGCCATGTTCATCTTGTTGAGACCTTGTTTCTTCACCGCCAAACGTTCACTTCCATAGAGCATGGTTGGTCGTATAGTTGTTCTATAAAACTTGCTTTTTAATGTGAGAGGGATCTTCCGATCACATAATACTCCAGTTGCACTCCATTTCAACCATCCTGCAATGATCCTGTGACAAACGTCATTTTGGACATCCCCTTCTATTTGAATAATAGAACCCAAGTAACGAAATTTATCACATTTTGGTATATCTACTCCGTCCAACTTGCCTCCACCATTCACACTACGAGATTGGATGAAATTGCAATGCATATACTCAGTTTTGCTCCTACGAATCATCAATCCATTTTATTCCAATGCCTTTCTCCAAAGTTCAACTTTATCATTCAATCCATCTTTAGTTTCATCAATCAATACAACATCATCAGCAAATAACATACACCAAGGAATATCATCCTGAACATTCTTTGTCAACTCATCCATAACAAGAACGAACAAATATGGGTTGAGTGTGTATCCTTGGTGTACCCCAACTGCGATAGGAAAGGTTGGTGTCACTCCTCCAGGAGTTTTCACTTTTCACACTTTCAGTAGAGCTATCATACGTGTCTTTAATCAAGTCAATGTATTAGATTGGCACACCCTTTTTCTTCAAAACCATCCACAACACTTCCCTGGGTACTCGATCATAAGGCTTTTCCAAATCAATAAAAACCATATGAAGATCTCTTTTGCTTTCTCTATACTTCTCCATAAGGCTCCTTATTAGAAAAATAGCATCTGTTGTTGATCTTCCAGGCATGAAACCAAATTGGTTGTTTGATATCTGCGTTATAGATCTTAGATTCTGCTCAATAATCATCTACCAAAGCTTCATTGTGTGACTCATCAACTTGATACCTCTGTAGTTTGTGCAACTCTGAACATCACCTTTATTCTTGTAGATGGGGACTATAGTATTATTTCCCCACTCATCCGACATCTTCTTGGTCTTCATGATATTGTTAAAGAACGGTAGTCGACGACCCCGTGTCCACCCACTCTGGGGTCATTTCGTGTAGGCCACAATCTATTTGGAGGGGAAGCCATAAGCTGTCCCCTTAGGGTTGCATCCATTGCTACTTGACGCGTGCAAACTGGTGTAGCAACCTCCATGGGAATCTGACTGGTATTCCTTCCCTTTTTTGTCACCCACCGAAAGGTAACGGTGGCTCGTTGATTGCGACACCACTGTGATCAGTTTCTAAAAATTGTAACAACCTCCAGGCTTTTTTTCTTTTCTTTTTCCTCATGTATCATCCCTAAATACATGGGTGAGCTCTCCTAACAGTTAGGGATCTTTTATATTTTCCTATCCTAGTGCCTCCTTCCTGTGATAGTCTCCAGCCATGCTTCTTTCCGACTATCTCTCTTATATCACTATGCATCTTACTAGTGATCATCTATCTCCACCCTTGTTCTACCGGTGTTGACAGAAAGGATTCACCTCAGACTATTGTCTACAATGACAATGCTCAAATCTCCATCATCAAATTGAATGGCGAGAAATGCTTACTCTGTATGAATTACATTCAAACCATTCTTGAATTAAGAGACAAGGTGAAGTTCATCGAAAAGCCTGCTGAGGATACCTCTAAATGGAAACACTTTGAATGGATTATATTCAAGCTATTTATGAATTAAGAGACAAGGTGAAGTTCATTGAGAAGCCTGCTAAGGATACCTCTAAATGGAAACAGGGTCATAGCCAAGTGAAAAGTTGGTCATGGAACAGTACGAAGCCATCTATTACCTCTAAATACATGTTTCACAAGATTGTCAATTAGAATTGTCAGACATTGCTTGACGTCATCAGACACTGGAAAAGGATGTGTGGTGGTTCGACAACATTTAGGGTAAGCTATTTGGTGAACACTAGGGAAACATGACTCTCAACGAATATAATGACTATTATCGACATGTCGCAACAGGTTGATTTGTTCTAGCCTGTCTCCTCCAAGGATCAAACCAAAGAGCTTGCCAACCTCCTCATCGCCACATTTCTCAACGACCTCAATTAGGCATATGCTCCAGTCGGCAGTCGCAGCATTGTCCAGGTAGGCGACAACTTCCCTACTCTAGATGATGTCTTCTCTCGTCTTCAACAATCTGATGTCCGTCTTCGTCCACATCCAGCCACTCCACTAGATTCTCGGCTCGCTATTGCAGTTGTTGCTTGTGAGCATGGTCGTGGACGCCCTCCGAAGCCAAATGCACTTTCTGCAATAAGTTGGGCCACCTTGAGGAAAAGTGTTACCGGAAGCATGATCTTCCCTACGTGCGCTCGTGGAACAGGTTCTGACCATGTTGCTCAAGGGGCGGTGACCCCATCCGCCACCATCTCGCCGATCAAGTATGAACAACTGCTGCAAGCATCTCAACAACCCACTGGATCCAAGGATTCCTGTAACCATGCAATGCATTGCAACATCTTTAGCACATCTGGCCTCTAACCAAGGTAATGTTGAGGCCTTCATGCTAGCATCTAGTTCTCCCTAAATAGTCGATTTCAAGGCCACACAACATATGACAGATATGAGAGATCTTTCATCTACTGAGTTTTATATTCCAACTTCATATGTCAAACTGTTCAACGAGATGGTCGTGCAAACACTTCACTTAAACTTACATTTGTGCATTTTATTCCCAACTTCCCATTTAACTTGATGTTTGTTGATAAACTGGTTGATGCCTTTACTTGTAACGTAATTGTTAAAGAGTATATATTAGCCTATTTAGTTAATAGGTTAATTAGTTAGTGGGCCTTTAGTGTCTCGGCCCGTTTAGATTACTTGGGACTGAAGTCTCAGGGTTTCTCCCTTGCTCCTATATATAGGACAGGGTTGTACCTCTTTTATTCATCTAATCTAAATCAAATCAGTTCAATACAATATTCTTAGACATGGTATCAGAGCAAGTTCGCTCCTGAGGGAGCCCTGACCGCCTCCGCTTCCCTCCTCTCCTAGCCGCCGAAGAACACAGCCCCAAGCCGGCCGCCGCCTCTCTCTGAGAGAGAACAACAGGGGGAGAGCCCGCCTGCGAGCGGCCGCCGCTGTTGCCATGGCTTAGGCCGGCTGCCCGCTAGGCACTTCCGACCTCCATGGCTCTTTTTCTCCCACTTTCACATAGATATGTACGTCGGCGCTAATTCCCGACATGCAATCTATGTTTTCCAAATCCAAAGCTGGCCGTCGGTGATCTCCTTTCTGGCCATCACGTATCCGATGCCATCGTCACCTCCGCCATCCGTCGGCCAACATCCATCAGTCTGTCGGCCAACATCACCTATCTTCTTTCTCGAAGAGTCGCTGCATCGCGTGCAAGTGTTTCCCATATCCAGCATCAACGTCACCGCTCCCTAGTGCCATCACTATCCATCCAGCCGACTCCGTCATAGCAATTTGTGCCGCCCATCAGCAATAGTCGTCGGACAACAGTAGATAACACCGCCGCAAATCACAGTGGTCGTCGCCTCTACCGCCGCATCGCGTCGACGTCCTCAGCATCAGCCTTCGTCGTCGCTCATGGAGAGGCTCTGCCCTTGGCTCCGCATGGGACCTCATGGTCTGCAATATCTTCGGAGCCGCGCAGAAGACCTTTATCATCTCCTCCAAGTGCTACATCAACTGAGCGATACAATCCAACCATCTACTGCTCGTCATCTTGCTGCTACAGCCACGGTTGGCACTAGCCATCAGCCAATCCGATCAGCCACTACTCTAAGCGAAACTGTTGTCGCCATCCATTATCTATGCCCATTAAGCTGTTGACTACCGCGGGTTATCACCCACTCTCCACCGCTACCAAACAACCCCCATATTTTACTCCCCCCTATACAATATGCCTGAAGCTATTCAGATCCTTAATCGGTCCTATTTTTGCTAATCAGATTCAATTTTAAGCCTAACGGGCCAAACAAATCCCTTTTCGGGTCGAGATTAGATCCATTTAAATTTCTACCCAGATCTTACATTGACTCATTTAGCATATTCTCTCTGGTTATCGGTTTCATTCTCCACATATTACCAATCTCCATATCACAAATTCCTCTCAAATCCACCAATTCCTTGCCCGCCCACCCATCATGTGTGTATCCTTTTTCCACTTGTGGGGGATCATATATCAATTTCTCCACACCAAACACTCACTCTCGTTGTATTTGGTGTGCGGGGGGGATATAGAGGAGAGGAAGAGATGAGAAGAGAGAGAGAATATGTATGAGAGAGAGTATGAGAAGAGATGATATATATATTCAGGCTACTTATTCCAGGTTATCTTCATGGAGCTTCGTTCAGCACACATGTTCTCCACTTTCAGACTGCATTATCACTGCTGCATTCTTGAGAGACAGATAGGTGCTTCTTCAGACTTCTCAGAAACTCAACAATTTCTAGCCTGCCAAGTCTACATCTGCAAGGTTGATTCATTCAGTTTTATCTTCACTGAGCTGCTTCATCACGTCTTCTCCAAGCTGCATCTGTTGTATTAGCATCGCCTTCCGCAGTTCTTCTTGAGACTTTCCTTGATGGATGATATCTCCTTTCCTGTCAAGCCCCCAAGGTTCATGCGACAGAGTTATGGTACCTACATCGTATCACTAGCATATCGTTCGTTCATGTTTGTGCCACGTTATGCACGTCTTCTCAGATGCTTTGAAGATACCACTACTGCTACATCATCATTGGAGATTCACGTTCGTGCCGCGTTAAGTACGTATTCCAGTGAAGATGACGTAGTCGTGGTATTGATGATTGTCTGCTCCAAGTGGCGAATTATTGTTGCAGTATTCATGTCCCATTTCCGATGTTCTTCATTCCAGATGCACTCGAGAAGACCTTCATCAGTGCTCGAGGATCTCCAGCCTGCAGAATACAATTTCAAAGAAAAGAGGCGCCATCATATGATTCAGGGGGAGTATCAATCTTTTGTATGGGGAGTGACATTTATCATTTCTATCTTTTCTTTTATCGAGTCCTGTAACTCCAAGCTTGGGCATGTGTTTCACCCATGATCCAACTTGAGGGGGGTGTTAAAGAGTATATATTAGCCTATTTAGTTAATAGGTTAATTAGTTAGTGGGACTTTAGTGTCTTGGCCCGTTTAGATTACTTGGGACTGAAGTCTCAGGGTTTCTCCCTTGATCCTATATATAGGACTGAGTTGTACCTTTTTTATTCATCTAATCTAATCAAATCAGTTCAATACAATATTCTTTCACAGTAATGTTTGGTAGCCACGATTGTGATGCAGGATCCTCATACTTTAAAGATGATTGGTTTGAGTTCTAGAGTTGAGATTTGTACTATTTTGGTAACGATGCCCCTTATTCTACTCTTCATGTGGACACATCTCTTCAACTACATCAGCAATATGGTCACCCCTCCCTTTGAGAAGCTCAAACGCCTAGAACCATCTTTATCTAGTTTACAAGGTCTTCCATTAGACTTTTGTTAATTGGGAAACCATCATAGGGTTTTTTTCCTCCCAAATTAGTTTATGTTCTAAATCCATTTTTGATGCGATACATAGTGACATTTGTGGTCTTTTTTGAACCACTAGCTTGAATGAATTTTGGTATTTTATTACCTTTATTGAGGATTTCTCTCGCATGACTTAATTATATTTATTGAAATCATGTGATGAAATGTTCGGTTTTTTAGTCTTTTCATAAAATGATAGCAACACAATTCATAAATTCATTAATTTTCCAAACCGACAATGCTTTAGAACATGGAACACAACATCGTCGAAGTTTGGCGAAGTTTCGCCGAAGTTTTGAAATTCGACCATAGGCGAAGTCGAATACCATATACTTCGACCTCGTCCAAACTTCGGGGTGAAGTTTCATGGATGTCGGCGAAGTTGACTTTTTTGTGTGTATTTTTCGTCTCAACTTCTCCAAAGTTGTTGAAGTTTCCTCGAAGTTGGCAAAGTTGGGGCGAAGTTAAGACCACCCAGAACCATAATCCCAACTAGTGCCCCAATGGCCATATAAGGCATAAATGTCACTCCAACCCTCTTCATAACTTCTAATATCAACTCCTATGTTTTTTGTTGCCACTCATTCCTAGAGAGGGTGTTGTAACTACTATTTGATTGTATATTGTATATAATACATATGGTGAACTGTATCTATATATGTGTATTGCACAATTGACCATTTCAAGCAACACATTGTATTATTAACCTACATAGGGCTAGAGGGTCATTAATCGTGTTCTTTTTTTAAATTCACATATATAAGATAGAGGTATAACATAATTAGAAGTTTTCCATCAAAGTTTTCTAAAAATTCACATCATTTCTTCAAAAAATGGCATCGAAGTTTGTCGAAGTTTGCGTCTAAACTTCCTCGAAACTTCCTCGAAGTTTCCACAAACTTCCACTTCCACACCTGGCGAAGTCGACACGAAGTCGAAGTCCTGCACCATGGTTGTATACAACACATTCTACGGCATCTAAAAAGTGCACCTAGTTGGGGTTTCCTGTACAAGAAACCACCACCAGACAACTCTTTAACTTGCTATGTTGATGCAGATTAGACCGAAGATGTAAATCATAGGGGATCCGTATATGGCTTCTGTATTTTATTAGGAGGTCATTCCATCAGTTGGCAGAGAAAGAAATAGTTTGTTGTTGTTCGTTCTATCTGAGGCAGAATACCTACTGAATTGAAGGGGTGACATCCATTCTTGAAAAACTTAGTCTCTCTCACATCTCCAACAATCCTCAAATGTGATCATTATACAGTGATCCATATATCTAATAACCCAGTACTTCATGAACATACCAAGCACATTGAGATTGACTGCCACTTCGTGAGAGATCTAATTTATGCAAAGATCATCACACCATATGTGGAGACTAGAGAACAGACTGTTAACGTCTTCACCAATGTATTAGAAAGCGGGAAGCGGGAGGCGTGCGGACAGCATCCTGTAACCGATTAAGCGGTAGGCGGGCGATTAAGCGGGCGATTTTTGAAAAAGCGGGTGCTTAAATTTTATATATTTTTATACAAAATTGCATGTATGTGTATATAAAAAGTATATTTCTAAGGAACTTTTATACATATCTAATCAGCAAATCAGTAATTAACTAAGTATTCATCAATACTTTACTACTAATCAGTATCTCTAATCACTAAAATCAGCAAGCAGACCAATAATTGTAAATAACAAACTATGAATTATTGAATTAAAGTAATCACTAAAGTAATACTAACCAATAGTATCAATCGTTAATCACTGAAAGCAGCAAGGAAATCCGTAAAACTAATCATGCATTAAAGTATAATAGAGCAATATGATATTTACCTAGATGAATTACAGCAGTACCCAATTATTACAGCTTACACACAAAGTATGCATTCTAAATTAGGACTAGCTATATCATAGAACATTTAATGTATACAAGTTTCATATATTATAGTCAACACTACTTGGACTATGTAATTAATTAATGTTACATGCTTACATTAGGATTTTTAAACAAAAGAGGGGAAAAAGCGGGAAAAAGCGGGTGAGGCGGGCAAAAAGCGGGCGATTTTGTTAAAAAAGATTAAGCGGGCGATTAGGGGCTAATTTAGGCGGCTGGGGGTCTTGGCCACTTAAGCGGCCGCTTGGGCCGATTTTTAATTCACTGGTCTTCACCAAGACACCTCCACATTCATCCTTCTCCTATATATGTAGCAAGCTAGGAATGCATGATGTGTACTTTCTCGCTTGAGGGGGAGTGTTAGTGTTATTTTGTGTTATCTACTATCTCGATGATAGTTAATGAGCTGACTCTACTTAAGCCCATTAGTGTTGATCTAGTTTATGCTATATTGTGTCTTCGATTTACAACGTACCATGAGAGTCATGAGACGACTCAATGCATATGACTCTATATACCTCTTCTATAATATATTAATATAATAAGATATTCACTTCACAAGTAGTAATACATATTAATGTAGCATTACACAATACTATATCTAACAGTAGATATTTTCTACGATTCAGTAGTAATACATAGTATTCATAGTAGTACTTTATATTATACAAGAGTTTACTTATTGTAATTGTAGATATATGTCGTATTGCATATTATATGCTAGTATAAATGTCAAAAAGTGCAAATGGAAGTGTGACTTACAGATTTAGAAGAAATAATTGGTGAAAACAAGAGTATTACTTTAGGTGGCCTAGGCGGGCGCCTAATTACTTCCTTTAGGCGGCCCGTTAAGCAGGAAAAGTGGGGGAAAAGTGGATGCCTAATGTAGGGGTGCTTAAGTGTCGCCTATAGGCCTAATTAAGCGGCCAAGACCTGTCAACGATTAAGTGGGTGAAACGCTTGAGGAGTCCAAAGTTCCTGGCGTAGTCTGCTACGGATCCACAATCATATCTACTTTGTGGAGACTCATGAACTATTTCTTTTTCTCTTTCCATGCGGAGATGGGGACGAACCTAGGAGTGAAGATGGCTCAGAAGTCCTCCCAGGCCATCGAGTTTTTGGTCAGTGTTCGGGTGGCGATGTAGTTTTCCCACCAGAGCTTTGCCACTGTCTCGAGAAGATGGGTGGTGAAGATCATTGGACTCCACTTCCAGATTCAATAAATTGTTCTCCATTGTCAGGAGCCATGCATCTACTTTGTCCATGACTTTGGACTTTTTTCTCCCCAAAATTGCTCTATGTTTAGCTTGACAAAGTCCAGGATGGTGGCTCTAAAGTGAGGGCAGACAGGGTGGGGCGCACCATTCTCGTCTTAGGCGATGTCCCTAAGGGCTAGGGCATTCATGGCCTCAGTAAGCATCTTGTGTTTCTCCAGTCGGATCCTCTCAGGTGTCTTAGCCGTCTTGTCCTTAACTTTGGCATCAGGGCTAGCAGCGGGGTCGAGGCCATCCTCTGGGTTAGGGTCAACATTGGGGTCTGGGACCTCATTTGGTTTAGAACCTCCCTTAGCGAAGGCCTCCTTTGGCCTCGTCCTCTTCTTGGAGGATTCGTCATTCATGGTCCTTTTCTTCTTCTCCGAAGAAACCTTCTTCCTACCAGGAGGGCTTCTTCTCATAGTCACCATGGGCCAACTTTGTATGTGATCACAATTGTCTTAATGCGAGCTATGCTATATAAGACAAATATATTTATCTTAGGTTTGCATTAGGCAAAATGCACAAGTAATCTTATGTCAATATTATGGATGTTACACGTATTATTATTTTTTGGCGGAGGATGCAATAACCCTAATTGTCAAAAACTCTAATTCAGGACAGAGGATTACCATTGAGTCCTTGGGGTGTATTGGGGAAGCATGGGGTGAAGAAAGGGATGAAATAGTTGATGAGAAAATCTTAAGGTTTTTTGTTTTGGCAAAAAACTTTAGGCTTTCGGCAAGTGGGATTCATGGTGGTTGGGGAGTCCTCGTAAATCGGTTGGCTATGCGGAGGCAAATCTTGCCAGCCCTCGGTTCGTTATCCACTCTAGACACCCTTTAGCTCTAAGCAATCTTTTAGAAAGTGCAAAGTGGGTGGCAAGCGGAAAGGACCGTCTAGCCTCTTAAGCACCAACGGGTGCTTTTTGAAAAATGGATGCTTGATTTATGTATATTTTTATACATAATTACACACATACATATATAATCACATATTTTTGAGCTTTTATACATATCTAAACCCATGTATAGTGTAAATTTGATTTCTACACATGAATAATGATAATGTGCTACAACTAGTAATATACATGCAATATGTTTTACAGTAACATAAAAGTAATATATTGCATACTATAGGTGTGCAATATATTGCAATATAACCATAGGTATGCAATATATTGCATACTATAACATTGAGAACACAATATTTGTGTAGGTAATACACAAATACTTGTATTTTATAAACTTACAGTAGTAATGTAGATGATACCATTATCCTTAGTAATGTTACAACAATAACATAGATATTACAAATATATAACCTAACACAAAACAATTATATGTTGTTGATTACATGATACAATAATGTTAAATATTGTAATGTGGAGGTGCATATATGCAACATTGCAACACTATATTATTCAAAAGCATATTGGTAATGCATGCTAATGTGGTAATATGCAATACCATATATAACATTATATGTTGCTTACTATCAATATAAATATACATATCACAACAGTAGTTCACTTACTGTAATTGACTAACAATAAATGTTGGGATATCTATGCTTAGTATTTTATATTGTATGCTGGTATAAAACTAGAACTAGAAGTCTAATTTGGAGATGTGGAAGAATTATATTGAGCCTAGATGCTCGCTTAATTTAAGCGGCCTCAGGCGGGCGCCTAAGAGCGACGGGGACCTTGCAATGCTTAAGCATGCGCTAATAATGCTTTTTGAGACACTGACTCTAAGGAAGACTTGAAATTACTAATTATTAACTGTTAATAAAAACATGGGCTATGATACCAAATGTAACAACCCCTCCCCATGTTATCCCCATTGATGTTGGATTGAGGAGGCAAGGATCATGATCTACGTTTCAGAATCCAGGTTTAGCAAATAACCAATAATAATCCATAATTTCATTAATCAAACCGGTCTGATAGCACGATCAAAGATGAGTCTCCTCAAAGGTATTACATAATGTCTCAAAGGGAAATGCTATGCGGAAAGGAAATAGCAACTGCCTAACTAATCCCCCGGAGTTCTTTAGCCATGTGTTCTTTTTACGTCATCTTTTGTATGTCCTTGTCTTGAGATAATTATTGCCAGTTAACCTATTACGTCAACAAACAAAATATGTGGTTAGTATAATGTTGTATTGTGTGTGGGTGCATACAAAATGTGCATCTATGTGTAACAACGTATAAAGCATATTCATCAATTATTAGCAATAAATAATCCTTTCGTTTTCTGTATAATTTCCTAACTTGTATTTGCCCTAACTCTATGAATACACTAATCCCCTGCTCCATTCATGGATTCTAAGGTTTGGTCCAACATTAATTTGAGGTAACTATCCATCATTGGACATGGTCACAGTTCATGATTAGTTCCACTCATTTGCTTGATGACTATCCTTAGTTTACTGGGAGTATTATTTGCTTCCAACTACCCTTTAGAGATTACATGTATGGTTTATAAACTTTTTCTATATACAGGTGATACACATAGGGCATTATCTTTAAACTGGAAGTAAATAAACATCCAAACAATTTAGGTAGCAAACATTGAGAAATCATCAAAAAAACCTCAAAAGTCAATATCGGACGACTAGTCATAACGTAACCACATACCTTTTTTAGAGATGCTTTTCAAATGAACGAAATACAATCCAAGCAATCCTTGTTGAGATCCACATGAACCAATCAATCTGAAAATTTAACATAATACTAAAATGTCACCTTTTTTTAATGATCGAGAGAACCCACCCCGGGTGATGCCGATATGGTAAACTCTCGAGGCATTAGAGAGTGTGGTCTGATCACCCCCTCCTGCGCCTAATCAGCGTGGATTGCCGTTCGCAAAGTGCCTTCGGTGAGCTTCGAACCCGGGTCAAATGTCACCTTTATGTTCACATAATGTTGATTAGGTCTAAACTTGGGTCCTCAGGTCAGATATTAGGGTCGGATTAGGGTTGTATTTGGGTCGGATATTACAAACCCTATAGTTTCCATATTGTGAGTCATACGGTTTAGAACCCTAAGTGGGACATTAAGTGTGGCCCTAATTCTTAGATTGAACATGATATTGCATCATCAACAAATTACATTAGACTAGGAAGCACAGATATGGATACGTATCGGATACGGGTACGGGGAATATTTATTTTAATATTTTTAAAAATAACCAATATATTTATTTTAAAAATAGATGAAGACAATCAAATTTCATTAAAAAATCATAATATTTCTAAAAAACCAATATATTTATTCAAATGTGAGACAGAAGCTACAAAAAAAAAACATGATAATATCATATTCTAAACCTTTCGCATTTCATGTATCATGTATTGTTGTGTTGTAAAGTGAGTTGTGTCATTTGTGATGCCAAACTATCTTCTCTCATGTATGGCTAGCTACTATGAAGCATGGATATAGACACGAAAATGGATACGTGTACGGGTACGTGTATGGTATGGGGATACGACAATTTTGAAAATATAAGATATGGGTACAACGTGGATACAACAACATTTTTAATGTTTATTTAAAAAATTTAACAGAAAATACCAATTTCATTCTCAAATCACAATACAATAGGGGAGTCTAGAGTTGGAAGTCACATGGTTTTGGGATTTTGAGGGATCACACGAGTGGGGTGCTCCCTTGGCTGCTAAATGGGTTGGTTGTATCCTGGTTGCATTGAGGTCATATCCTGCTAAGGAATATGACTTAAGAAGTATCTGGTATGTATTAGAGAGTACTATCTAGGGAGTATTAGTATCAGATATGTAGTTAGTACTGGTAGGACACCTATTTTGGAGTATCAATGCTTCATAGGGGGAGACAGAAGGATGGAGATGCAATAATTATCTTCAAAGGAGATGAAACAAATATTGTTTGGATAGAAATCCAGAATGAATCACAACGGATTTAGTCACCAAAACAAGAGGCATGTTAACCAACGATACTACATTGAAGCCTTTCATAGAATATGGAGGACATCAACGTGCATAAAACTTGCACCTTAGCTGGGGAAGCATCCATGTAAAGGTGAATGAATTGGTTTGCAATAAAGAACAAACAAAAATCCAGATTACATATGGAAGTTCTTTAAAAAGTAAAATCCCAAAAAATAGAGCAGGTACAAACAATAAAGAGAAGGAAGATTGGCATTTAGCAAGAGGAATGGTGACTAACCTTGAACTGCTTCAAGGAAGCAACTGTGACAGCCTTGCTGCAAGCTACTACTTAACAGAGAGGGTTGAGACAGGAGCTGGTGTCAAACGCTAATCAAGCAATGTCATGCCCAGATTTTTTTTTCTAGTTTTTACCGATTGGATACGGCATGGATACAGATTAGGAGTATCCGATACATATCCATGAGTATCCACGGAGTATTGGTATCCGATACATATCGGATACGGGTACAACACCTGTTTTGGAGTATCCGTGCTTCATAGACGTCAAATTATATACACTAAGATCAAATTGAACACGACATAAATATTAATTTCATGAAATTACGATTTACATATATTCTTTATTACTAAAACATGTATTGAAACTATACTTTTGGAATTGGAGACCAAACTAGGTCTTGAAACCAAATTGTTCAGATTCCTCACATTTTTTTATCATTTTCGTATACATATTGTCCATATTCCGATCTATGAATCCGAATTTTCACATATTAAAAATCTATGAACCAATCGCAGGTCGCATCACCCTGATAATGATTATCCAGGTGTTGTGAGGCTGAATTTAAATAAAGGGAAGATTACTGCCTTACTCGTGCGTTATGACATTATTGTCACACGATTTGGGAGAAAAGGGGTAAATCCCCAAGGAGGAATCTTCCTCCTCCAACCAGCCCACGACACAGGCAACCATGGAGTCAACTCTGTGGTTTACCTTGCGCTAAAGGCCTCGAAAACCTTGGTTGAAGGTTCCTTTGCCTTTGCCAGGTCCTGCCGAACTCGGCCAACATTGGCACGACGACTATGGTGATCGGGACATGTTTCTAGGGCCTAAGAAGGCTAGAAGAAAAACAGAGGAAGCAGAGGAAGTTTCACCTCAATTCACCATGCACAGAGGGTCGGAGAAGAATCCTTGGAGTTGCTTGAAGAAGCTTCTCCAAGTGTCACGATGTCTTGCACTGGTCTGGGGGTGTACCTACCACGAGCTCCTTCAAGCAACAAGGCTTGGTGATCAGAGATGGGACTGGGGACTTCCTCAGGCCTTACGAGCTATTTGGAAAGCTTTATAACTTCCATGTGATGCTCTAGGTCAATTGAATTGGTTAGAGTCGCCGCAAAGTGAAGGGGTAAGGTGGAGGTATTGGGAGATGGAGATGGTTCTAGGTGAGGGTGCATTGCTGCTCTCAAAGGAAATTGGCTAATGGTTTGCGGTGAGGGGATCTCGGGGAAACCTCTTGGGGCCTATTTATGGGCTAAGGGTGGCGAGTAGCGGCGACTAAACATATCCCTAGGTTCTTGGAGTTACCGGGAGATTGGTCGCAGTCCCAATTCGTGACGACAAGGATTGACCATTATCTCGTTGAGTTTGTTTCGCTCTCCCGAAGCCTCTCCGAGCGTGAGGTCAATGATAACGTGCGAGCCGTCTGATCATGGATCAGCGATCGGGGCTGGCTAAAGTCCTGGCTTTATGCAGACTTTGGGTTTGCCCATGTTATTTAAATCCGATAAAATCATGATTATCTTTTCTCACTTTAGCTAAATCTAGAAGCATCCAGTTGTTGCCAAATTTTAAGGAGATCTCTTTATTGTAACCTCATCTCGGCCTAAGCAATGATTGAGATCGAAATACGAAAGATAATTATCCTTTTCTTGCCATTCAACTAATTACTTATATTAATTCCTCAAGTCACAAATAGTCATATTATCTTTACAAACTTAACATTTATCTTCCTCTGGTTATTATCCTACGTCGGACCAAGGATGGGGTCCACCGAAGTCCGTTGGTTACCCTAAACTTGGTGTTCAAGTAAACAAGGGATAATTCCATAACTAATTATCCAATTATTTAACCAACTTGGAATCTTCTAGAATTATAATTTTTCCTCTGATTATTAAATCAACAAACGTCTTTAAACATTTTGATATTAATTTAGAGCACGAATTCTTTTTAAATTGGCAAATTTGCGCTCATGGAATAAATTGCAAACAAGTACATACAATCCAGGGATTTTCAAGGACACCTTGATTAATGCTTAATTAATGTTAAGTAATTCAAATGCTTGGAAATTCAGGTTATTACAGTATAGTAGTTGTTATTTGGTACCATAGCTAGACTACATTAAGCTGGCACAGCAACCCAAAACTATGGTATTACCTTGATGGTACTGATGTGTCTTTGCTTGGGGCTAGTTGGGTATGGTGTAGTCAGGCCGCAAACTATGAGTTTGATGTACAACGCTGCAAATTCACACTTTGTCATCTAACTACACCCAACCATACATGCCCTTGACATAGTTTGTACAGAATTCGTCCTGTGTGCTGAAGTATTACTCTCCTCCATTGGTTACAATAGCTCATTTCTAGTTTGTACTCTTGTTCAAACTTCAAAGGGAGCCATAGAGAGCCTCTCATATAGAAATTAAAAAGTCTTGCAGGGATTCTGGCAGGCTTTTTGAACTTGAGAAAGCACAGGTCTTACTTGGGACGGCTTAAATTGGTAATCAGTAGTAAACCATTATCAGGAGTTTGTGATGTCTTCAAAGTTGGAACATGATCCAGTGATTAACTCCATGCCTTTGCAATTTGAGATGGGCAGGGAAATGACTAAAACGGCAAGCTAGAAACTTTTTCTTTCTTTATCTATGACATCATGAAATTTTGGAAATGGGTTCATGTATATGATGAGTTTTGCTTTGCTTTCAAAATCAGGAAATCTGACATGAAGGGTTATTTATTTTAGCAGGGTCATCAAGTGGGCACTACTGATTGTGCGATTCGTACAGGAGGCCCCAAACGTGTGTATACCAAGCTGTTCTGCACTTGTCACGAAATTGGAATGGCGGCTAACTGCGTACCGCTCGTCAAAGTTGTATAGCCGGATTGGACCGTGCACCAAGTCTCTTTGAATGATTCAGATACCTTTTTTTAGAGCAAATGATTGAGATACCTCGTAACAATTGATGTAACTTTTTGCATTTTAGTTCACTGTTAACACTTATTTCCATATCCAATTTTATATCCATGTGGAAAGGCAATATGATTTATTTTAAAATTGCATTTGTCTTAATTTTTTAATTTATTTTTTAGTGGGTTATACAACTAGATTTTGAACAACTTGATGTTTCTATTGATCGGGTTATACTACCTGAAATCTTGGGTGGATTTGCTATTTTTAACCTAAAGATTGTGTATGTCGTATCAAGAATTTTTTCCCCCCCTTTTCGTTTTAACTTGCAAGGGCAGTAGGCTGGAGCTATCTGACATCTATTTAGATTTCAGATACTCCTAATCGTAAAAAGTACAATCTTGGTGCGTAATATTTAGTAGAAAAAGGCAAGGAACTGCAACCACTAGCACACTATATGATAAAACAATCGGCTGTAGACGTGATCTCTGTCTGGTTTGAGTTCATTGTCGACAGAAAAGCATGGAATTCATGTTAATTTACTCTTTTTTCATGAGATTTTATCTCATGGACGAAAGTACTCGGATAGAGTGATCTTTCCTCTCGGTTCTACTTTCTATCCTTACAGAAAACCATTTCACTTTGAGAGAGAAAAAAAAAGGTAATGTCTTCGATTTATGCTATTGTAGGTAAGCTACAGCTGATTACGTTTTGGACCTGCCCTTCGTAATTTGGCACTAAATTGTCTTGGTCTCAGTTTACCTTTTTTTCTTGATAAACAGTAATGTATTATTGGTCATATCAAGGAGTTTGGTTTGAAAATAGTTGGCCTTTTCGAAAGGGGTAAGTGGTTGGGATAAAGTTACTACATTTAAACTTTGCGATGGTATGTTCAATTTCGCAAAAGTAAAAAAATTCAAATTCTAGATAATTTGTTAGAGGAACAGTGCCAAGAATTTGATATAGAAATTTCTCTGTTACATGGACCCTTTTGCAAATAAGCAACAATTATGTCTTGCTATATGTGTGTATAGTGTGAACGTCTGCTTTTTAACGGGGTATCAGAAAGAAAAAAGGAGTTCGACTCACGTTTTCTCCAATGCTTGCTCTTGTAGATGCATTAGAGTTTACCCATTATTTATATGTTGTACTTATCACTCCCCTGATGTTCAAGAATGTACAGTATGATTCTGGTGAAAGTTACTAGTGAAATGTGGTGTATGAATTTTCGTTGACAATATCAACGCTATGATACAATGGCTGCTAGATCTGGATTGGTCCTTAGGTAATGCCAATTATAAAGAAAAATAACAACTAAAATAATATTCAGTGGCTGCCAAATCTTGTTCGGTTAATACCTATAATTGAAGAGTTGCATTACTCACGAAAAAAAAAGATTTCAGACCAAAGATCCCCCCTTATCCTATGATTTGCGTGAAACTGAAACAATGAAAAGAAACGAAAGGAATAGAACACGATGGGTAGAGCTAGCGTAAAACTGAAACAAAGAAAAGACATTGAAAGAATAGAAGAAAGCTATAGATTAGAGCGGGTGAGAAAATAGTCTAATTCTTTTTGGGATATTGTAGTATAAGACCAATCTGATAGTTTATTTCATAAAACAATCAATGTGAATGTAGCATTTCTATAATTGATGAGGGAGAAGACTCATCTCTTAAAATGAATAGAGGGTGAGACGTCATTATTATGTATCATAACAGAAGCCTATTGGTTCCTATCAAATTATTATAGTACCAATCCTATAGTAAGGATGTCCCTTTTTATGTATCGAACAACGAATAAAATTGACAAGACATGTTTATTCAAGGGAGAACACGGGCTATATTAAAGCGACTTCTCCAACCAATGGTGAGAAGACGGTGCGTGAAACACGACTCGAATAAGATGGCTTTGCATAGGTTATGAAAGAATAAGCTAATTTATGCCTGATAGTAAATTGTTATTCCAAGTAATATTTGGCTCTGGAAAGATAAGCATTAAAAACCTTATAGCTGTTATTAGAAACGGAAGGTGGTTGAATCTTCGTCGATACCAAAACTATATAATAGAAAGCTTTTGACAGGAGAAAAAGGTCCGACAGAAAGCCGTGAAAACTTTGTTTTCGTGGCACGTTTTGAGATGACAATGCACCTTTTGTCCTAGGTGGTATGATATTGATTTCTTATTCTCCCATAATCAAATTAGATCTCCCAATTTTGAGGTCTATCGTCCATAGTTAAGGAGTAGATAAACATTATATTGAGAGAAAACAAATAAAAATAGTCATAATAGAGAAAATATGAGAAGCGGGAAGTGGTTAAATCCCAGTCGATAGAAACACGATGTAGTTGAAAGCTTCTGAAAGTAGAGAAAAATCCAGCAGAACCGGCGAAAACTTGATTAAAAAATAGTTAAATTGGATCAAAACCATTCTACAACAGGAGAAAAGAGAGAGATTCCAGGGAGTGGGTGGTCTCGGCAAGTATGTCAACGTCTTGGAGAATCATACTGATGTTGAGGCTTTGCTGTGATTAATAAATTAACGGTAAGAAAGAGGTCACTTGATTCATGATTATCTTGTTATAGCCCAAGAAAGAGGTCACTTGATTCATGATTATCTTGTTATAGCCCAAAGGTGCGTGGATCTAGAAGGGACCAAGGAATACTGAATGCTTTAGTTATCGTCTGCATATGAGAGAGTCAAACACTGAGATCTATTAGAGAATCTATTAAATTACTTAATTAAGATGTTTGGTCTATTTGTAATGTGGGCCTGATTATGTCTTGGCCATTAGGGTTTGTCTTGAGTTTGTACGCTTCCCCTTATCATATTATTAGAAGGGGGTTGTCATTCTATCAATAAAAAAATATATACTAAGAGCATTTTCTCATCATATCTCTTTTCCATATAGTATTAAAGAACGCTTTTCTGTGTCACCTTCAACCTTGAGAGAAAGAGAGCGCAAAAGAGAGAAGCCTCCCCTTGCGGGTTGCCACCGCTGCTAGGCATTGCTTGGTTGTCAATAGGGATTTCCTACCCCTGCTTCTTCTTGGAGCTGTCTCCGTGGAGCTCTCCATCAAAACAATAAAAAGCATCCACTTTGAAGTTGTTGGCACTATATCTACAAGGGTCGTCATACCTCCGTTAATATTGTTTGCTTATGGAGCCGCCAATATTACCTTATTGGTCGCCATCATCTACATCTCTACAGACCTGTACCGTCATTATCTACATCTCTGCTAATCTACATCTCTACATATCTACAATGTCATCATCTACATCGTTGTTGATCTACACCTCTGTAGATCTAGACCGTCATCATCTACATCTTTGTAGATCCACACCGTCATCGTCTACTCCATTGTCGATCTACATCGTCTTCATCATACATGCAACATCTATTGAGATGTAATTTCAAATTTTAGATGAAGATCTTCATTTTCTGTCGATATTAGGGACATATCATCCTTTTATTGCTATGGCGGAGATCCGAAAGTATTTATATATTTTTATTGTTGACTCTGGGTTTTTCTATTGTTGTTCGACGCTAGCATGACGTGCCATTTTCAACACATCGTGTATGTTGTGTTCTTCTTTGTTCACGAATTGGTTCGCAAAATTTGTCAGACGACCCAGCATGTCACTATTTGACACAATGTTTTGGTTGCAGTTTGACACGATGTGTCGCATAAATGACATTGTGTGTCACTTGTTGTAATGAACCATTTTCAGATTAACCATCAAACTAGGTTTACTTGGATGATTGCATGCTTAAGTAGATTGATCATTGTTTAGAGCTTGATTAATGATGGTAGTATGATTTGTGATTCTTTAAAGCTAATTAGAAAATCTAAATATTTTTATTTCAAATAATTAGTGTTTGAGAATTGTAAACCCTGGTCACTAAAATTAGGGTTTTGGTAGTATATGAATACAAAATTTGATAAATATAGTGGTATAGTAAATAATTTTTAGTATTTTATATATAATTGTTATTTAGTTAAAATTTGGATATAGTTTGAGAAACTCAAATATTAGTGTTCTTATAACATATAAGAATTTTTGAAGAATTTTTGACATGTTTGTCGGCCGAGTTTCCCTAGGACAAACTCAGTCGACCATGCCTCCACGTTGAAATATAGCAGTCTGGTATTTTAATTTTAGCTTTTTGTTGGTGCATCCAATTGATTTGATATTTTAACTGTTGTTGGGAAACTCTATTTTAGACATCATGTTAATTTTTCATAATTTTAGGATGATGTTTGAATTCTACGAAGTGTTGTGTCAGTCGAATTTCTTATTAGTAACAACTCGACCGACCATGTTGTAGATTAGTGTATAGTAGTGTAGTATTTGATTTTTCATTTATTTATTTGTAACTATGAATGATCTGAAAATTTAAATTGATTTCTGAAATGCTCTCTTCCACAACATGCTAAATTTGCATAATTGTTGGAGGAAGATTGACCTATGAAGTAAACGGTCTTCAGTGACATTTCCATGACTAAAAATTTTGTTGAATAAAAGAAAATGTAAAGTTGGGTCAATTTGCAATTGACCCAAGCACCTTAAATGAACTATATGAGTAACCTAGCATCCAAGTATCTCTTATATTTTGTTAGTCCTATAAGAAAAATGAAATTGAGAGAGAGAGAGAGAGAGGAGAACAAGGGTTTTGAGAGGAGAAAGTGGTGGAGATGTTGACCTAGGGTTTCACCATCCAAGAAATGATGAAATCAAGTAAGTTTAGATTCTTTTCATGAGCTTTCAAGGTGATTCTTCTCTCACATGTCAATATTTTGTTCCTCCTATGATTTGATTTGAAATGATATCAAATCACCCACTTTTGTCGCTCTTTATTTCCTAATCTCCATTTCTAGGGTTTTTGAGTTGAGAGAAGGAAGAAATGGATTCAATTACTAGAGTTTGATTGGATTTCTAGAAATTTAGTATATGACATATGTTTTCAAGGTGTTTGTCACCTTAGGTGAGTGTTTATCTCCCTCTTAAGCTCTATATTCATGTTAAAATCCTAATTCTATCGACTAAATTAATCAGAAACCTTTGTTGTATCTATAATGATTGGGTATTGATTTAGAAATATGTTAGGGAATCAAATTTTACTGATTTTGATTATTTCTCATTGAATTGAACTTTCTTAGTTCTTGATATATTGATTGACGTTCCATGGAAAAATTCTATGGGTAGAGAACTATGCTATTTCATGTGAATATTGCCTAAAAGTCAGCCCAATGCCCGATATTCTTGGGAATTGAATTGTCATGTATAAAGTCATACTTGAATTGTATCAGAATGAATTATACGAGTGTATTGTTGAATCTTTTACTAAAATTGAATATGATATATACATGAGGATCAGTATGAGGTGGAAATATTCCTTATTTAGGGTTTGTGTAGTGGGATTGAATCAAATGAGTTAATTAATCAACTGTATACTTATGATTGATGAATGAATATATGAAAATGGAAAGTAGGGTTTCCATGTGTGTGAATATCCCTAATGAACCCTTGAGCACCATGATGGGATTACTAGATGATATCATTATTATGATGTGTTTAACTAAGGATGACTTCTTGAAAACTCTAGAAGCTTAGTATTAAGACAAGTATGAGTGATAAATCTAGAACTTGTATATAATGTTGTAAATGTGATGGCATGTTGAAGTATAGGTATTAATACTCCAATTGAAGATGATGAGGCTTACTAATATGATATAATACTAATGTATCTACTTTAGTATAATTTATGGAATAATGAGTAGCCCTTACATGAATGTGGGTCCCTTTATACAAGCTACATAATAATGAATTGGGAAGGATGATTAAAGATTATGATGTAAGATGTAACCTAATACATTCTTTTAAAGTAAAACGAGTAGTATTATAACGAACATAATGATTGTTAATTATAAGAATGTCATTGGAGGTCAATGACATGGTACACTCAACTAATTATAAGAAAGGAGAAGGATAATAATAATGGAATGATGATGACAAGTTACAAATGAAATTAATAAATGTGTATGATGAAGTATATAGTCTATATATTTTGATTACATGTGTGTTCACCTAAATTGTATGAAATATATTAAAATAGGATTATGAAGGATTTCAATGAGAAAGAAACTTTGTATATTATGTAAATTTAGAATGATCAATTTAAAAAAATGCGGTAAGCATCATATCAAAAAACTAATGAATATGAAATGAAAGGGAATTGATGAAAATTAGTGGATGGATCTAAGAACCTAACCCCAACCCTAAAATGATGAGATGTGTGATGCTAATGAATAATGATCTCAAATGAGGGATTAAGGAATGCATGAGTATGGTAAATTAAATTATAAGATGAGGTACAAGGATATGAATTGGTTTATAAGAATCTTCTCTTGGATTGTAGTTGCATGTTAGTATACTTGTATTCTGAGAATGGCCTTCTCTGATTAATTTATAATGAGATCACTTATGTGTTGAATATCATTCGTAACTGAGGAGTGGTATATAGAAAGTGAGGAATGTTAAGTATGTTATGCACATTCATGATTTGAGATTTATTTATATGTATAGGAATGAAATGGAATAAGTATATGTTGCATGATGAACCTATTCTAGATATGATGAATGACACAAGATGTTTATATGTCCATACTATTTCTAGTTTTAGTGTCTCTGTGAATATCAATTGAGAATTGTGACATTGAATGAACTAATTAGAAATATGTAGAAATTGAATTTAACATGCACCGATTACATTAGAAAACTTGATGAGGGTAAATTCTAGACAATGATATTATGTCTCAGGATGAATACCCACATGTCTTGGGATGAAAGCCCACTGATGATGATAAAACCATGATGGGGAAAATGTTGCACAATGAGATTATGTCTGGGGCTAAAAGCTCATTCATGATGACTGCTATGAGATGATGTAGAAAATGGAAAGAATCATATGTGTTGCAAACTATAGACTTGTTCTACTTCTTGCTTTAATCATTGTCTATTTTATAAGCCTAATTTGTTTCATGTTATTCTAGTTACACGAGAATACACACATATGATACATGATGTTTTGAATTCTTTTGAGATGAGTAAAAGAGATTAATAACAAGTGAAATGATGACACATCTAATTAGGTTCCCTGAACATCATGAGTTTCCCTTGAGGTCCACACTGGAGAAACAAAATGGATCTCCTTGTAGTAATTGATGAATCATTAGAAGGATTTCTAGAGTGTGGATTGAGACCTTAAAGGTTAGACCACCATGATTTAGGGGTGATTCATCTGAAGTGAATTTGGCCCTAAATCCTTGTTGTGAAAGTCTATGTCCATGAGGAATAGACTCTGATGATATAAAATATGTGAAATATGAAAATGTGAGAAATGTTGTGATGTGTAATATATTATTTTTGTTGGCTCCTATCTCATGTACATAAGATGAGGACGTGAGCCTCTTTAGGAAACCCTAAGGTGGCCATGGTTTTTTGTTGATACCTTAGGGTGGCCTACTAAACCCTAAGATAGTGACATTGATTCGTTGACATGAGAATCAGGTGTGGCAACTTCTACTTGATGAGGTACCAACCAATTAGTTTCAGGACAAATGTATAAAAGATAACAAGATGTGTAGACTATGATTTAAACGTTTGTTACATTTCGTGTGTTGTTAGTTGATAATTTTCCATTGTTGATTATGTTACTTGTTGTGGAAAATAATCATGTTTTTATAGAGATTATCTATTTCATATTCTGATGTGTCTTGTTGATAAGTAGTAAATGTTGTGATTTATACTTACTCTGAATATGATTTGGACTACTTGATATTCGATAATATTATTCACTAGACATGTCTTATGTGTACTTTAGCTTTAGGACTACATGGTGTGTTTCCTGGTCTGGCTGGTGGAGTGTCACAAAGATGATGTTACTATTAAGTATTGATTCAAAATGCTTAGATCTTGATATGTTACTCATGTAGAAGGATTGTTAACATGAACTAAGAAGTATCTATTGATTTGTTCATAGACATGCTCTAAAAGATGTTACAAAGTTATATTCAGTTTAAGTGATTCCCTTATCTGTCTTATTATATTACCTTTGTAAACTATATTTGACTTATGCTAGAACTATATGCTAGACCTTTCAATATCTACAAGTTTCTTTTGAGTTTGTTATACTTAATTTGATGATGATGTGTGTACCTATCTTGATTGGGAGGTGTCCACTCACTGGGACTCTATATGAGTCTCATGAGGTTGTTTCAAATATTTTTAGGTATGACATTATCCAACGGAGAGGTCGTGAAAAAGAAGATATATATAGAATAATCTAGATAGATTAGATTGTCCATGTACTCTCTCTTTCTTGGGATGGGTAGTGTATTAAATTTCTCAACAATGTATTTGTAGATGTTGTAAATTGAGTTGCATGTGAGCCGTGATATCCTTCAAGTGACATTGGTTTATGAAAATTGTGAAGAAAGAAGAAGAAAAATTTTATCTGTGATTTTGATATACTATTTTAATTGCCTTTCTTGAGAATTTATTGTTTTGTTTCATATCAAGATTAGGTTTAGGGATTATCTCTAATGGTTGACAGTTATGCTAATCAAAAGAGAGGTCTCAACAATGTGGTATCGGAGCCTAGGTTAGATGAATTTGTAGGGACAATAGGATCTAAGGCTACATGATAATATGTATGTTGAACATCACCTAAATGATATGCATACTAACTCAATTCAGTCTCTAGATACTCTGGTCAAGTATTTGGGTATTTAGATAAGCTGGGATGGAACAGTCGACTGTACTTCTTCTGGATGCCCTGACCAAGCATTCATATGAAGAAAGTTTGGGAGTATTAGAACATTTATGATTGTAATAAAAGGATAAAATGGTGAAAGAGAAAGGATTATATAATTCAATATGATGCCTAAGAAAAGCATGAGATTTCATATGAGAAAGATGAAAGTGTAATGGATTATGAAAATAATAACTAACAAATTTGAACATGAGTATGAATATGAAATTATAAGAAAAAGTTGATAAATAAGGATGAAGCCCATTAAATAATCTTCTTTATGAAGAAAACTAACGAATGTGGATAATAATGCATAATGAATTATAATCTTGATTCATGAAATACATAATCAAATTTTAAAACAATATGAAAGGTGATGTAAATCACACTCTTTATAAATGATTTACTACTAAGATATGTGAAGTAACTATTAGTAATGATCAAATATATATATGATGATGATGATGATAAGGGATGGAATTTCCATCTAATGGAAAAAAATGAAATGATGTCATATGAAAGAAAGATAAAATTAAAATTATTCTAACTTGATGCAGATAGAGATGAAAGATTAGATGATATGATATTCTTACAGATCTTTTTATGTAATTTGGGATGAAAACCTAAAAGGAGGGGATAATTTTTAATTGCCTATTTTTAGATTAACCATATAACTAGGGTTTACTTAGATGATTGCATGCTTAACTAGATTGATCATTGTTTAGAGCTTGATTACTAATGATAGTATAATTTATGATTCTTTCAATATAATTAGAAACTCTAGATATACTTTTATTTCAAATAATTAGGGTTTGAGAATTGTAAACCCTAGTCACTAAAATTAGGGTTTTGGTAGCATATGAATACATAATTTGATAAATACAATGGTGTAGTAAATGGGTTGTATTATTTTATATATAAATGTGATTTAGTTGAAATTTGGATATAGTTTGAAAAACTCAATTATTAGTGTTCTTGTAAAATATAAGAATTTTTGAAGATTTTTTTGACCTATTTGTCATCCGAGTTTCTCCAAGACAAACTCAGCCAACCATGCATTAAGGTTGAAATATAGCAGTCTGGTATTTGAACTTTATCTTTTTATTAATGCATCCAATTGATCTAAAATTTTAACTATTGTTCCATAAACTCCATTTTAGATATAATTTTCAATTTTATATTTTTTTATGATGTTTGAATTATACAGGGTGTTGTGTCGGATGAGTTTCTTATTAGTAACAACTCGACCGACCATGTTGTAGACTGCAATATAGCAGTGCAGTATTTGATTTTTATTTATTTATTTGTAACTCAAAATGATCTGAAATTTTACATGGATCTTTGAATTTCTCTATTGAACAACATGTTAAATTTTCATGATTGCTGAAGGAATATTGACCTATTAAGTATACGATCTTATGTGTATGATAGAAAATTTTGCTGAAATAAAAGAAAGTGTAAAGTTGGGTCGATTTGCAATTGACCCAAGAACCTTAAATGAACTATATGGGTAACCTAGCACCCACAGAGCTCTAATATTTTGTCATTATTGTAAGAGAAATTAAACTCTAGATATAGAGGAGAACTAGGGTTTTGAGAGAAGAAAGTGGTGGAGATGTTGACCTAGGGTTTCACCATCCGAAACATGATGAAATCAAGTTTGTTTAGATTATTTTCATAGTATTTCATGGTGATTCTTCTCTCACATGTCAAGATTCCATACATACTCTATTTGATTCTAAATGATATCAATTCACCCCCTTTTCTCACTCTTTATTGCCTAATATCCAATTTCCAGGGTTTCCGAGTTGAGAGGAGGAAGAAATGGATTCAATTTCTAGAGTTTGATTGGATTTCTAGAAATTCAATATATGACCTACGTTTTTAAGGTGATTGTCACCTTAGTTGATTGTTTATCTCCCTCTTAAGCTTTGTATTCATGTTGAAATTCTAATTATATTTGGCTAAAATAATCATAAACCTTGGTTGTATCTATAATGATTGGGTATTGATTTGAAAAGATGTTTCAGAATCAAATTATAATGATTTTGATTATTTCTAATTGAATTGAACTTACTTAGTTCCTGACATGTTGATTGACATTCCATGGGAAAATTCTATGGATACAAGACTATGCTATTTCATGTGAATATTGCCTAAAAATCAGCCCAATGCCCGATATGCTTGGGAATTGAATTGGCATGTGTAGAACCATACTTGAATTGTATTAGAATGAATTATACAAGTGTATTGTTGAATATTAATAGAATTGAATATGATATATACATAAGGATCAATATGAGATGGTGATATTCCCTATTTAGGGGTTGTGTAAAATGAGTTAATTAATTAATGTATACTTATGATTAATGGATGAAATATGCGAAAACGAGAACTAGGGTTTCCATGTGTGTGAATATAACTAATGAACCCCAGCCCACCATGATGAGATTATTGGATGATATGATTCTTATGATGTGTTGAACTAAGGTTGAATTATTTAAAACCCTTGAAGTTTATTATTAAGACAAGTATGAGTGATAAAGCTAGAACTTGTATATAATGTTGTAAATGTGATAAAATGTTGAATTATAGGTATTAATACTTCAATTAAAATTGATGAGTCTTACTAATATGATCTAATATTAATGCAGATACTTTAGTATAATTTATGTAATAATGAGTAGCCTTCACATGAATGTGGGTCCTTTTATACAAGCTACATAATAATTAATTGGGAAGGATGATTAGAGATTATGATGTAGGAAGATGTAACCTTATCCATTCTTTTAAGCTAAAGAGAGTAGTATTATAAGGGAAGGAATGATATTTGTTAATTATAAGAATGTCATTGAAAGTCAATGACATGGTACACTCAACTAATTACAAGAAAGGAGAAGGTTAAGATAATTGAATGGTGATGACAAGTTACAAATGAAATTAATGAAATATGTATGATGAAGTATAATGTGTATGATGAAGTATATAGTATATATATTTTGATTACATGTATGTTCACCTAAATTGCATGAAATATACTAAAATCATATTATGAAGGATTTCAATGAGAAAGAAACTTTATATATTAAGTAAATTTAGAATGATTGATTTTAAGAATAGTTGTAAGCATCACATGAAAGAAGTTAAAAACTAATACATATGAAATGAAAGGGAAATGATGAAAATTATTGGATGAATCTAATAACCTAACCCTAACCCTGAAATTATGAGCTATGTGATGCTAATGAATAATGATCTTAAATGAGGGATTAACAAAATCATATGAATATGGTAAATTAAATTATAAGATGAGGTACAAGGATATGAATTGGTTTATAAAAATATTCTCTTGGATTGTAATTGCATGTTAGGATACTCGTACTCTAATAATGGCCTTCTCTAATTATTTTATAATGATATCACTTGTGCGTTGAATATTAGCCCTAACTAAGGAGTGGTATATAGTAAGTGAGGAATATTAAGTGTGTTATGCACATTCTTACTTTGAGATTTATTTATATGCATAGGAATCAAATGGAATAATTATATGTTGCATGATGAACCTGTTCTAAGTATGAGGAATGACACAAGATGTTTATATGTCCATATTATTGCTGGTTTTAATGTCTATGTGAATATTTGTTAAGAATTTTGATATGGAATGAACTGATAAGAAATATGTAGAGATTAAATTTAATATGCACTGATTATAATTGAAAACCTTGGTGAGAGTAAATGCTAGACCATGAGATTATATCTTGGGATGAAAGCCCACTGATGATGATAAAAACTATAATGGGGTAAATGTTGGAAAGTGAGATTATGTCTCAGGCAGACAACCCACCGATGATGACAGCTATGAGATTATGTAGAAAATGGAAAGAATCATATATGTTGAATGCTACAAACTTGTTGTGCTTCTTACTTTAATCATTGTCTTTTTGATAAGAATAATTTGTTTCATGTTATTCTAGTTAAGTGAGAATACACACATATGACACATGATGTTTTTAATTCTTTTAATATGAGTAAAAGAGATTAATAATAAGTGAAATGATAACACATCTAGTTAGGTGCCTTGAACACCATGAGTTTCCCCTGAGGTCCACAATGCGAAACAAAACGTATCTCCTTGTAGTAATTCATGAATTATGAGAAGGATTTCCAGAGTTTGGATTGAGACCGTAAAGGTTAGACCACTAGGATTTAGGACTGGGTCATCTGGAGTGGCTCTGGCCCTAAATCCTTGATGTGAAAGTTTGTCCATGAGGAATAGACTTTGATGAAATGAATTATGTGAAATATGAAAATATGAGAAATGTTTTGATATCTAATATATTGTTTTATTGGATCCCATCTCACGTACCTGAGATGTGGATGTGAGCCTCTTTAGGCAACCCTGAGGTGGACATAGTCTGTTGTTGATATCTTACGATGGCTGACTAAACCCTAAGATAGAGACAATGAGTCATTGCAATGAGAATAAAGTGTGGAGACTTCTACTTGGTGTGGTACAATCCAAGTAGTTCCAGGGTAAATGTATAAAAGATGACAAACCATGTAGATATGATTTTAATGTTTGTTACATTCCTTGTATTGTCAGTTGATAATTTGCCATTGTTAATTATGTTACTTGTTGCGGAAAATAATCATGTTGCTATAGAGATTATTTATTTCATATTCTGATATGACTTGTAGATAAGTAGTAAATGTTGGGATTTATATTCACTCTAAATCTAATTTGGACTGCTTGCTGTTTGATAGTACTATCCGGTAGACATGTCTTGTGTGTACGTCAGTTTTGGGACTGCATGATATGTTTCCTGGTCCAGCTGGGGAGTGTCGCAAAGATGATGTTATTGTTAATTATTGATTCAAAATGCTTAGATCTTAACTTGTTACTCATGCATAAGGATTGTGAATCTGAACTAAGAAATATCTATTGAATTATTTGTAGACATGCTTTAAAATATGTTATAAAGTTATATTTGTTTTAAGTGATTACCTTATTGGTTTGATTAGATTAACATTTTAAACTAGATTTGAATTATGCTAGAACTATATGCTAAGCCTTTCAATGTCTTCAAGTTTCTTTTGAGTTTGTTATACTTAATCTGATGTTGATGTATGTACCTAGCTTGAGTGGGAGGTATCTACTCATTGGGGCTCTATATGAATCTTGTGAGGTTGTTTCAAATGTTTTAAGGTATAACACTATCTAATGGAGAGATCGTGAAAAATAAGAAATAAATAGAATAATCTAGATAGATGAGATTGTCCTTGTACTCTCTCTTTCTCAGGATGGGTAGTGTATCAAATTGTTCGCTAATGTACTTGTATATGTTGTAAACTGAGTTACATGTAAGAAGTAAGATTTGATGTTGATTTTAATGGAGTTGAATAATAATTGTGATATCTTAATGTGATGTCCTTGATGTGACATTGGTTTATGAAAATTGTGAAGAAAAAAAGGAAAAATTTATCTGTGATTTTTGGATATTGTTTTCATCTCCTTTATTGAGGATTTGTTGTTTTTTATAATTAGGATCAGGTTTAGGGTTTCTCTCTAATGGTTGGAATTTATGTTAATCAAAAGATAGGTCTAGACACTTACGCTCTACCCTGAGATTAATCAACTAGCATGGCATGTCTCCCTACAACATGACGTGTCACCTACTTTTTGTTAACAATGATCTGCTACATGATGCTATGTGTCTCTCCATTGACATGACATGTCACCTACTATTTTTTTTACATATTGGAATGCTACATCATTTATAATAATTGCATAACATGATGGGGACTTTTTTAACATGGTGTATCCATGTCTTTATCCTGATCAAAAACACTTATTTTTATTTTCCTATAATTTTAGATTTCTTTTGTTCTTTAACCTCCCCAACCTTTCCAGTCACACCAACATATTTCCTACCTCCTAAATATTTATACTAGCCCTCATATACATATTGTACCTAATGATAATTGTATCCTATGATTTTTGACCTAAAGGCTGGACAAATCTACTTTTGGTTCATAAAAAGATCCATTTATTTTTCCACCTAAATCTATGTAATCATGTCATGTTGTACATTGACTCGAGTTTTTGGTTACCTCCTCCACATATTTTCCTACATAAACACTACCTATACCATTGTTTTTTACTATCCACTCCAACCACTCTTGAATCTATTTTTGGTTCGTGTGAGGGGGACAATAGAGGAATATGAGTAGAGGGAAGAGATGAGATGGAAGAGAGAGGAAGAGGAATTTAGTTCTAATTTTATATGGATATTCACACTACTTTTGGTTGCTACTATATGGTGTTCCTTTTTCTGGTATGTGAAGCTTTCTGTTGCAATTGATTTGTTTACCTTATGAATAGATTGAGAAAGTTATTCATCATTATCTGACCACTTCTATGGAGTTGTATACTTCACTTATGCTATTTGTTCATTTATTTTCTATTTGGATATGTCATTCTTGCTACTTGTGATATGATTAGCACATTTTATGTTGCTTTATGCTTGTATACAATCTATTGTTCGTGCTCTATTTGCACATTGACTCTTTGTCCCTTCTCCCACACATCAACCACCGCTACTACTATGATCTAGAAGTATCTAGAATGTGATGTCTGCTACCATGATGGAAACTTTATATTGAGAGAAGATGATGAAGATTTCTATTGGCGATTTTACATATACATGATGGAGTTTCATCTCATTGGATCTTGGAATCCTTTATATGCTTGCTACTTCATGCACTAGTCTTTTATCTGGCTACATCATCTACTTTCTACTAGTGTGTGCCAACACTCTCTGGCTTGTTTGTGCCTTGCGCATGTTGAATCTTTTCTCATCCATGCTTTGTATGTACGTTGACTACTACTTCTTGTGTTCCAATACTCTCTGTTCTACTTCATGACGATAGAACCTGAGATAAATACCATGATGCCTATATATTGTTGTTTACTTCTGCTCCAGCTGTCACTTCACAATGATCAAGAATTTCCTTCTATCGACCTACCTATAATGAAAATAATAACTATATCTATTTTATTTAGAAAAGAAAAGGCGAGTTTTCTCTAAAATATGAAATAAAACATTTAATGACTCCAAAAGAGAAAACTAATCTTAGATTCAAAATATATATGCCAAAACAAGCCTATGTGTGAACTTTCTACTAAATTGGACAAACATTAATGTTCTAAATATTTAGGATAGAGAAAATGTAAACAAAATCTAAAATATTGAATAATGCATACCAAGGGGTAAAATCAATGCCAAATGTGTGTTCCATATGCTTAACTTGCTTGAGAGTAAAGTTTCACATTAATTGGGAAATTCTAAAAGTTTCTAATGCATTATGAAAGAGAAAATGCAATTTACTTTAAAAGAATGAAATAAAATACTTAGATCCTCCAAAACTGAAAACTAATACCAAAAATCAAAATTTACACGTCCTAATTAGGCTATGTATCAATTTTCATTTAATTTAGAGTTTGTTTGCACCCTCAAATAAAGATAGAGAAAAAGATAAATAAATTAATACATCGCTTTATTTGATTTCAATTTGGATGAGGTTTCTTTATTTTTCTGTCACGCAAGCCTTTCAATTTTTTTTTGGATACGTGGATCTTTCTTGATCGTCAGATCCAGATCTCACGGTCCTTTTCTCCTATCTCGAGTAATAGACTCCCTAGATTCTACACAGTAACAACGGTGAGCCTTTTCTCACTCTCTCTCATCTCTTCTCTCTCCCTCTCTCTCACATATATTTTATTGCTCACTTGGCCTTTTCAATTATTCTAATTGGTCAGACTTGTAAAAATCATATCTTTTGCTACGCTTGTCCAAAAATTTAAAATAAAGACGTTTTGGTATCGGAAAAATGATCCTATTTTCATGTTTTTGAAGGTTAATTTTTAGGAATCTAATAATTATATAAAAAGTCTTTAAATTGTAACTAATTCATATAAACTCCAAATAGGACAAATAAATATGTTTTCTTGATCAGAAAAACATAAGGAATGATTGGTTTAGGTTTTGTAACCAAAATAAGAGGTTTTACAAAACGGTCTAGAATTAGGGTTTCTTTACACATTATGCTTTATAAAACCCTAATACATGTGAATAACTTGTAATTAGGCAAAGGTGATCTTAGAATCTTTTAAGTTGGTGAAAAGTGTTAACTAGGACTCTGAGTTGAGGTATGTGCATCTTACCCCTTAAGTTGGGCATATTTGTTATCTAATTCCTAATTTCCCATTGAGGCATGGACTAAAACCTTTGCTCCTATTATTGCTTCTTTTGATATAATTGCCTCAATTCTTGCTAAAACTATTATTTCTTGGGTCTTGGACCCCACTTGCAATGTTACTATTATTTATTTCCTAAACTTTTCATATTAATTTTTTGATCATGATGATTTGTTAGCTAATGTTACTTATGTACAACCACCCATAGTTGGGCATGTGCTATTTCGCCCTGGGGAATGTTTTTACTCTCCCCCCATATATAAATATTTTGTAGGTGACTGAGAATGTGTTACTCTCCCCTCACTTATTGGTTGGGGTCTGGTAGGTGACTCAACCCTACTTAGTTAATGTAGTCACACCATTAATCATGTATTTTGCTTTAAAATTATCTTTTATGGCAAGATTCTATTTGATATGTGCCTCATACTTTTGACTCTCCTTGTTTCTTGGTTATTCTTTACCCTTTATTATCCTATGTTGATGTTATCTTGTTCTTTTTTCTTATTTGACACATACCTTATTTTCATCTCTTGTTGGGTGATCCCAACCACCCAGGCCTAGGGCAAGGAGTGGAATAAGATCAAGGAGGACTCGTCCAAGTTTAGGATAAGGAGTACATGGCTTCCAACCTGGACCTAACTCATGAAAATGTTACTTTGAGACAAACTTTCTATGGCTTAGATTTTCCTCTACTAGATCCTTATGTTGTAGTATCCGCACAAATCATATATGGGAGATGATGATGTACTTTTGTAAAATTGATTATAATCATGAAACTTTTATTTCACAACTTTACTTTGCTCTTGTATACCATTATTTAAGATTTAAAAAAATTACACCTATTCAACATATCTTTTGTGTGTGTTTGGAATGGATGTTATTCATATATAGTGGGATGACGGGTCTAGTGGGTTTGTATACAAGCATACCTATTAGTGGACCCATTTATGTATGGGTCCATGAGTATGTAGGTCCATGGGTATGCTGGATAAAAACATAGCCTGTGATGAAATTTTAAAGGGTATAGATTTATGAGTTTATGGGTCTACATGTACCCATTTATGGCTCTAAGCACAAATATAAATAGATATTTGGGAAAGAATGAAAATTTAGGTATTACCAACATATATATGACGTTGATTATATGGATGAAACTAACATTGCAACTGAAATGACACCCTTTTTTGTTATTATGTTGGTTCTGATAAAAATTGATGTAACTTTGAAGAATTACTACGTCAATTTCACGGAAGATGATGTCAAAAGTTTGTCAAAACTTAGATATATCATGTCAATTTCCTTTGCTAAATAGACGTAAAAGGTAATTTGGGGGTAATATTTTTTTCACATGGAACATCGTGGAAAGTTACAATGTCAGTTGCATTTAGATAAATTGGTGTTGTAGTTCATGCTAATTCTAATTTCAATTTTGAAGTGTTACTTTAGTTTTGTATAGAAAAATATACGATTGGTTTTTTGGAGGAATAGATTTATTTTGCGGGTAACATAGCTAGGAAGAATATTGCATTGGTTTACATGAAACCGACTATCCAAAAATTTACCCAAAAAATAATTTCTCCTAGCTATTTGTGACATCAATTTTAAGTTTTTGAAATTGACATAATATCAATACCTAAGGTTTTTCCTGATGGCCGTTGTAGATTTAGTGTGACACTTTTGTTTTAGAAATCGACATTGAAGATTTATTGTGTCAATTTTGTTCAAAACTGAAGTCACATCTATCAATTCTACATGACAAAATGTACTATTACAATATAATGGTATATAAATCTAGTCCCATACACAAATAAAGGTTGGTTATTTTTACCCTAGTGATCATGCACCTATAGTCATGGAGTTGAAAGAAAATAAGAAAAATAACATAACATTCTAATTCTAAAAATTTGTACAAAGTGGAAAGGGTACATAGAAATTGATGAGAGGATAGGGAAGAAAGAGGTTAAAGCATGTCAAATATACATATTTGCCAAGAGGCTCACAAACTAAAAGAATGAATTTAAAACATGGGTGAAAGAGTAGGTCAATCTACCTAAACAATTCAAGGAAATGAAGGAGGAATGCATACTAATACAAATGATATTACTCACTGACCATGTCAAGGTCAAGTTGATCTAGAATGAGTTGGAACTTACAAGGATGTTGGAGATTTGAAGAATGTAGATGAGATGTTTATGTTGTAAGGAGTAGGCAGAAATGTATTGATGGTGGGGATTGAAATAATAAGATGTTTCACACTATAATTAAATGAAGAGAAGCTCAAAACATCATATTTGAATTGGTGAAGAAGGCAAGATAGTTGACATATAAGAAGATCTTGAGGCTAAGGTAATTATTTCTACAATGATTCATGCAACATATAGTACCAACATTGTAACGAAATGGAATCTGGACATATTCTTAATCTAGCCCCTTTCCTAAGTTTTTCCTTTCCATGACCTTGATGTTGATTAATGGGAATTTAGTGGTCTGGAGTAAATTTTATATTTATTCATGCCAATATATGGGTTTGTGCACAAATACCTCAGTTAATGTTTTCAATCAGGGTCTAAAATGTAAAACTACCACTTAAGTGACATATTGTTAAAATAATTTCGTTCTAGAGCTTTCTATAGCCTTTTGGAAAAAGAAAGATATAAATAATAATCCCTAAATAAGATAATGTGACATTAAATTATTTAATATGAGAAATAGTGGTAATAATGGATAATGGGATAAAATTCATAAAAAGAATACTAATTGGATAAAAATAACTTCAGATTCATTTTCTTTAGGTTTGATTGGCTTGGAGGCCAAGTTTAAAAATTTTGGGAGAACAATAACTAAAGCTATTTTTTTTATAAAAGAAAAGGTGAGTTTTCTCCAAGATATGAAATAAAATATTTAATGACTCCAAAAGAGAAAACTAATCTTAGACTCAAAATTTATATGACAAAAAAAGCCTATGTGTGAATTTTCAACTAAATTGGACAATCTTTAATGTTCAAATATGTTTAGGAGAGAGAAAGTGTAAAGAAAATCCAAATATTGAATAATATATTAAATAATACCAAGTGGTAAAATTAATGCCAAAATTGTGTTACATATGCTTAAGTTTACTTGAGGGTGAAGTTTCACATTAATTGGGTAATTCTAGAAGTCTCTAATGCATTACGAAAGAGAAAATATGATTCACTATAAAAGAAATAAATAAAATACTTAGAGTCTCTAAAACTAATAACCAATACCAAAATCAGATTCTACACGTCCTAAATAGACTAGGTATCAATTTTCATTTAATTTGAAGTTTGTTTTCACCCTCAAATAAAGAGAAAGAGAAAGATAAATACATTAAGGGATCACTTTAATTGATTTCGATTTGGATAAGGTTTTCTTTATTTTTCTGTCACGCCGGTCTTTGATTTGTTTTGGATCTCAGATCTTTCTCGGTCATCGGATCTAGATCTCACAGCTCCTGTCTTTTCTCCTACCTCGAGTCCCAGACTCCCTGGACTCTGCATAGTAACAGTGGTGAGCCTTTTTCTCGCTCTCTCTCTCTCTCATCTCTTCTCTCTCCCTCTCTCTCTAGTAGATTTTATTGCTCACTTGGCTTTTCAATTATTTTGATTGGTCAAACTTGTAAAAATCATATCTTTTACTCTACTTGCCTAAAGATTCAAAATAAACATATTCTGAAATCAAAAAAATCTTTCTAATAAAAATAGTTTGAGAGTCTGATTTCCATATTTTCGAAGGTTGATTTTTGGAAATCTAATAAAGTATACAAAAAGCCCTAAAATTATAGCCAATTCATATAAAGTCCAAACTGGACAAATAAATATGTTTTCTTGATCAGAAAAACATGAGGAATCAATTGATTTAGGTTTTATGATCAAAATATGAGATTTTCCAAAAAGGTCTAGAATTAGAGTTTCTTTACACATTATGCTTTATAAACCCCTAATACATGTGAATAACTTATAATTAGGCAAAGGTGATCTTAGAATCTTCTAATTTGTGAAAAGGGTTAACTAGGACTCTGAGTTGAGATATGTGCATCTTACCCCTTAAGTTGGGCATATTTGTTATCCAAACCCTAATTTCCCAATGAGACATGAACTAAAACTATTGTTCCTATTATTTCTTCTTTTGATATAATTGCCTCAATTCTTACTAAAATTGTTATTGCTTGGGTCTTGGACCCCACTTGCCATGTTACTATTATTTGTTGTCTAAACTTGCCATATTAATTCTTTGAGCATGATGATTTGTTAGACATGTTATATAATGTAGTGGTGCTTAGTACAACCACCCATAGTTGGGCATGTGTTATTTCCCCTGGGGAATGTGTTTACTCTCCCCCCATACATAAATATTTTGTAGATGACTGGGAATGTGTTACTCTCCCCTCACCCATTATTTGGGGTCTGGTAGGTGCCCTACTTAGTTAATGTAATCACACTATTAACCATGCATGCTGCTTTAATATTATCTTTTATGGAAAGATTCTATTTGATATGTGCCTCATACTTTTGACTCTCATTATTTCTTGGTTATTCTTTACCCTTTCTTATCTTTTGTTGATATTATCTTGTTCTTGTTTCTTATTCGACACATACCTTGTTTTCTCCTCTTTCTGGGTGATCCTGACCACCAAGGCCTAGGGCAAGGAGTGGAATAAGATCAAGGAGAACCAGTCCAAGTTTGATATAAGGAGTACATGGCTTTCAACCTGGACCTAACTCATGAAGATGTTGCTTGGAGACAAACTTGATATGGTTTAGATTTCCCTCTACTAGATCATTATGTTGTAGTATCCATGCAAACCCTATATGGGAGATGATGATGTACTTTTGTAAAATTGATTATAGTCATGAAACTTTTATTCTGCTGCTTTACTTTGGTCTTTTGTATACCATTGTTTGATATTTGAAAATTTTACACCTACTTCAGCATACCTTTTGAGTGTGTCTGGAATGGATGTTTTATTCTTCAAATTTTAGTAGGGAGTGGATCCCCTCTGGGTACCACTCTTTACAACATGGTATTAGAGCCCATGGTAGTCAGAATCTGACCGTTTCAATTTTGTCTCCCTAATTAGAACCCATGCCTTACATAGTTCCCCTCTAGTTATGATGTTCACCCTAGAATTGATCTATGCTACTCTTGAGATGATGAAAGGTTGATTTAGGATCAAAAGAGTTTCACATTAGAAACACGTTTATTTGATTGTTATGTGATGATCTTGTTAGGTCAGCTATTAGGGCATAAGTTGAAAGCAAAGGTGTCTAGAAAGGATCAAGATTTGGGGGATGACAAGATTTTCCTCCGTGCCACTATCTTGGTTTACAAGGACTCCTGGATCCACATGATACGTGTGTGGCCTGAGCTTGATATTGAATATCCGAAATAGCATACCTATAGGCAAAAGTAGCCTTAGACATCTATGTTGGATATGGTGATTTTGAGGACAGGATCCTTTTTAAGGGGATGGAGTCCTGTAACATACCAAAATCTAGCTACTCTGACTTTAGAAACCTTAACTCCATGAATAGGAGGTTAGTGTGTTGGAATCCTTAGAATTGACCGAACAAGTTATAGTTGAAACCCCACATGCTTGTTTATATACGAATGAACATATAATAGTCATCTAATGAATAGTTTAGATGTTTGAACCTTGATGAATACCTAATGCACATTATACGAGTAACTCACATATTAATACTAATAGTGGATGCATGATGCTAACTGTGTCATCAACCAATAAACCCTAATGTTATGATGACCATGATAATTAGTTACTAACTCTAAACTTAATGCATGCTAAGAAGGTATAAGAAAAGTATAATGATCATATTGACCTAAACCCTAAGTTTTAATCATATAACGTTAACCTATACATTCTTAATGACATCCAAGATACATTAGTGACATAAGGTGTCATAATAATATAACATACATTGATACACATTAATGTTATATATTCACCTAATCATAGATTAATCAAGCCATCAATATGAAATGTATATCACCTTGTTATATAATACACACCTAGTTAATCACCTAATCATGACTTGGTATGTGAAACGATTCATTAATATGTAATATGTTCCACCTTGTTCACTGAAATCAAATAATGATTCAAATATGGTTAGTGAGTAATTTGATTCACATAAACATGCATGAATGCCTAATGTGGTGTTAAATGTGTATAATCAATAATAGGAAGTGAATAAATATGAGAAAATGATTAATGAGGACATTAATGTGAGTAAAAAAAGGTAATGTGACAATGTGTAGATGTTTAATATAGATAGTAATTAATGTGACATTATTTGGGTCAATTGTAGACTTAATAACAAATTGGATAAAATGACTTATTTCATAAAAATAATCTATTATAATTCAATATGGTGATAACATGGGGATAATGGAGATTAAATCTAAATTATTAAGGATAATGATCAATTATATTGAGATAGTTGAGTAAACCCTAATTGTGCTAAAACTCTTAATGAGATAAGTAAGAAATATATAGGGTTTCATGCATAATAATGAAATATAACTCTTTTGAAAACAAAGTGAATATAACATGACATGATTAAAAGAATAATAAGGATGATGTCATATCATAATAAATGTATTTATATTAAGCCTAAAATGTGAATTCTATTATATCACACAAAAGGAAATCTTAATAGTGGAGTCCTAGGTGATCCATGAGAACCTGACCTTTGAGGAGTTGCATGCGAAGACTCTGAACTCCCAAGTTAAGCAGTTGAAGAACAAGGAGTTTGAGCTAGTGAAAGTTTTGGTGGAGTTTTATGATTTGGAAGAAACAATTGGGAGCTTAGAGATGAGATGTTGCACACCTACCCTTCCCTCTTTGCTTGAGATTTGGAGGATAAAATCCATTTTAAGGGTGGTGTGTTGTAACGAACTAAAATTTGGACATATTCTTAATTTAGGCCTTTTCCTAAGATTTTTCTTTCCTTTGTATCCTTTATGGCCTTGATATTGATCAATGGGAATTTATGTGGTTTGGAGTATATTTGATCTCTGTTCATGCCCATATATGGGTTTGTGCACAAATACCTCAGTTAATGTTTTTGAGCAGGGTCTAAAATGTAAAATTACCACTTAAGTGGCATATTGTTAAAATAAAACCATTTTGGATATTTCTATAGCTTTTTTAAAAAGGAAGATATAAAGAGATAAATAATAATCCCTAAACAAGATAATGTGACATTGAATTAGTTAATATGAGAAATAGTGGTAATAATGGAAATGGGCTAAAATTCATAAAAGGGAGACTAATTGGGTAAAAATAACTTCATATTTGTTTTTGATTTGTCCTGGAGGCTAAGTTTCACAATTTTGGGACAATAATATATATATATATATATATATATATAGAAAAGAAAAGGTGAGTTTTCTCCAAAGTATGAAATAAAATATTTAATGACCCCAAAAGAGAAAAATAATCTTAGATTCGAAATTTGTATGCCAAAACAAGCCTAAGTGTGAATTTTCAAGTAAATTGGACAATCTTTAATGTTCTAATATGCTTAGGAGAGAGAAAGTGTAAACAAAATCCAAAATATTTAATAATGTATAAAATAATGCCAAAGGCTAAAAAGATTGACAAATTTGTGTTCCATATGTTTAACTTTGCTTGAGGGTGAAGTTTTGCATTAATTGGGTAATTTTAGAAGTCTCTAATGCATTAGAAAAGAAAAATGTCATTTAATTTACCAGAATTAAATAAAATATTTAGAGACTTCAAAACTGAAAACTAATGCCAAAATCAGATCCTACACATCCTAATTAGGCTAGATATCAATTTCCATTTAAATCAAAGTTTGTTTGCACCCTCAAATAAAGAGAGAAAAAACATAAATAAATTGATGCATCACTTTAATTGATTTCAATTTTGATAAGGTTTTCTTTATTTTTCTATCATGCATGCCTTCAATTTGTTTTTTGATACGCAGATCTATCTCAGTCGTCGAGTCTAGATCTCTCGGGTCCTATCTTTTCTCCTACCTCGAGTCTCATACTCCCTTGGACTCTGCACATTAACAGCGGCGAGCCTTTTTCTCACTCTCTCTCATCTCTTCTCTCTCCCTCTCTCTCACATATTTTATTGCTCATTGGGCTTTTTTTATTATTTTGATTAGTCATACTTGTAAAAATTATATCTTTTGCTTTGTTTGTCCAAAAATTTAAAATAAATATGCCTTAGAATTGGAAAAGGGAGATCTTTCTAATAAAAATAGTTTGAGAGTCTGAGTTCCATGTTTTCAAAGGTTGATTTTTGGGAATCTAATAAATTATATAAAAAGCCCTAAAAATTGTAACTAATTCACATAAAGTCCAAATTGGACAAATAAATATGTTTTCTTGATCATAAAAACATAAGCAATCGATTGGTTTAGGTTTTGTGACCAAAATATGAGGTTTTTCGAAAGGTATAGAATTAGGGTTTTGTTATACATTATGTTTTATAAAACCCTAATATATGTGAATAACTTGCATTAGGCAAAGGTGATCTTGGAATCTACTCAGCTGGTGAAAAGGGTTAACTAGGACTCTAAGTTGAGGTACGTGCATCTTACCTCTTAAGTCGGGCATATTTTTCATCCAATCCATAATTTCCCAACGAGGCATGGACTAAATCATTTGCTCCTATTATTGCTTCTTTTGATATAATTGCCTCAATTCTTGTTAAAACTATTATTGCTTGGGTCTTGGACCCCACTTGCCATGTTACAATTATTTTTTGTATAAACTTGCCATATTACTTCTTCGATTATGATGATTTGTTTGACTTGTTATCTAATGTAGTAGTACTTATGTACAACCACCTATAGTTGGGCATGTGTTATTTTGCCATGGGGAATGTGTTTACTCTCCCCCCTATATAAATATTTTGTAGGTGAATGGGAATGTGTTACTCTCCCCTCACCTATTGGTTGAGGTCTGGTAGGTGTCTCAATCCTACTTAGTTAATGTAGTCACACTATAAATCATGCATGTTGCTTCAATATTATCTTTTATGGCAAGATTCTATTTGATATATGCCTCATAATTTTGAGTCTCCTTATTTCTTAGTTATTCTTTACCCTTTATTATCCTTTGTTGATATTATCTTGTTCTTGTTTCTTATTTGACACATACCTCATTTTCTCCTCTTGTTGGGTGATCCCACCCACCGAGGCCTAGGGTAAGGAGTGGAATAAGATCAAGGAGGACCAACCCAAGTTTAGGATAAGGAGTACATGGGTTCCAACTTGGACCTAACTCATGAAGATGTTGCTTGGAGACAAACTTCATATAGTTTAGATTTCCCTCTACTAGATCCTTATGTTGTAGTATCCATGAAAATCCTATATGGAAGATGATGATGTCCTTTAATATAATTGATTATAGTCATGAAAAATTTATTTTGTTACTTTACTTTGGTCTTTTGTATACCATTATTTGAGATTTGAAAATTTTACACCTATTCCAGCATACCTTTTGAGTGTGTTTGGAATGGACGTTTTATTCTTCAAATTTTAGTAGGGAGTGGATCCCCTCTGGGTCCCACTTTTTGGATCAGATCCTATGGTAGTCAAAATCTGGCTATTTCAATTTTGTCTCCCTAATTAGAATCCATGCCTTACATAGTCCCCCTCTAGTTAAGATGTTCACCCTAGAATTGATCTATGCTACTCTTGAGATGATGAAAGGTTGATTTAGGATCTTAAGAGTTCCACATTAAAACATGTTTAGTTAACCATTATGTGATGAACCTCTTTGGTAGCTATTTGGGCATAAGTTGAAAATAAAGGTGTCTAGAAAGAATCAGGGTTCGGTGGCTGACACGATTTTCCTCCATGCCATTAGATTGGTTTATGATAACTCATGCATCCTCATGATACATGCCTGGATTGAGTTTGATAGTGACTGTCCAAAATAGCATACCTATAGGCAATAGTAGCCTTAGACATATATGTTGGATATGCTGATTTCGAGGATGAAATCCTTTTTAAGGGGATGGAATTTTGTAACATACCAAATTCTAGCTAGTCTGACTTTAGAAACCTTTAACTCCATGAATAGGAGGTTAGCATGTTGGAATCCTTAGAATTGACCAAACAAGTCATAGTTGAAACCCCACATGCTTGTTTATATACTAATAAACATATAATAGTTATCTAATGAATAGTTCATATGTTTGAACCTTGATGAATACCTAATGCACATAATATGAGTAACTCACATATTAATACTAAAAATGGAGGCATGATGCTAACCATGTCAACAACCAATAAATCCTAATGATATGATGAGCAAGATAATTTGAACTTAACTCTAGACTTAATGCATGCTAATAAGGTATAAGTAAAGTATAATTATCATATTGACCTAAACCCTAAGTTGTAATCATATAACCTTAACCTATACATCCTTAATGACATTCATAATACATTAGTGACATTAGGTGTCATAATCAGATAACATACTTTGATACACATCAATGTTATATAATCACCTAATCATAGATTAATCAAGTCAACAATATGAAATGTATATCACCTTGTTCTCTAATACACACCAAGTTAATCACTTAATCATGACTTGGTATGTGAATCAAGTCATTAATATGTAATATGTTCCACCTCATTCACTAAAATCATATAATGACTCAAATATGGTTAATGAGTAATTTGGTTCACATAAACATACATGAATGCCTAATGTGGTGTTAAATGTGTATAATCAATAATAGGAGGTGAACATATATGAGAAAATGATTAATGAGGACATTAATGTCAGTAAAAAAGGGTAATGAGTTGATGTTTAATATAGATATAAATAATTAATGTGACATTCTTTGGATTAATTGTAGACTTAATAAAAAATTGGATAAAATGTCTTATTTCATACAAAATAATATGTTATAATTTGATATGGTGATAACATGAGGATAATGGAGACTAAATCCATATTATTAAGGATAATTATCAAGTATATTGAGATAGTTGAGTAAACTCGAATTGTGCTAAAACTCTTAATGACATAAGCAAGAAATATATAGGGTTTCATGCATAATAATGAAACTCTTGTGGAAACAAAGTGAATATAACATGACACAACTAAAAGAATAATAAATATGATGTAATATCATAATAAATGTATTTATATTAATCCTAAAATGTTAATTGTGTAATATCAAACAAAAGGAAATCTTACTAGTGGAACCCTAGGCGATCTAGAGAACCTGGACTTTGGGAAGTTGCATGTGAAGATTCTAAACTCCCAAGTTAAGCAGTTGAAGAACAAGGAGTTTGAGGAAGTGAAAGTTTTGATGGAAGTTTTATAGTTTGGAAGAAACAAATTGGGATCTTAGATATGAGATGTTGAACACTCACCCTTCCCTCTTTTCTTGAGATTTTGGAGATGAAACCCTTTTTAAGGGGTGGAGTGCTACAATGAATAGAAATCTAGACATATTCTCAATCTAACCCTTTTCTTAAAATTTTCCTTTCCTTTGTATCCTTTTTGACCTTGATGTTGATTAATGGGAATTATTAGCAGTTTGGAGTATATGTGATCTCTATTCATGCCAATATATGGGTTTGTGCACAAATACCTCATTTAGTGTTTTCAATTAGGGTGTAAAATGTAAAATTACCCCTTAAGTGGCATATTGTTAAAATAAACTCATTCTAGAGCTTTCTATAGCCTTTTGGAAAGAGGATAAATAAAGAGATAAATAATAATTCCTAAACACAATAATGTGACATTGAATTATTTAATATGAGAAATAGTGGTAATACTATATAATGGGATAAATTCATAAAAGGGGGACTAATTGGATAAAGATAATTTAGATTCTTTTTTTTGGGATTTGATTTAAAATTGAGGCCAAGTTTCACAATTTTGGGACAATAATAACTATATCTATTTTATTTAGAAAAGAAAAGGTGAGTATTCTCCAAAATATGAAATAAAACATTTAATGACTCCAAAAGTGAAACTAATCTTAGATTCAAAATCTATATGCCAAAACAATTTTGGGACAATAATAAATATATCTATTTTATTTAGAAAAGAAAAGGTGAGTTTTCTCCAAAATATGAAATAAAACAATTAATGACTCCAAAAGTGAAACTAATCTTAGATTCAAATCTATATGTCAAAACAAGCCTATTTGTAAATTTTCAACTAAATTTGACAATCTTTAATGTTCTAATATGTTTAGGAGAGAAAAAGTGTAAACAAAATCCAAAATATTGAATAATTTATAAACTAATACCAAGGGGTAAAATTCACCCCAAATTCGTGTTCCATATGCTTAAGTTTTCTTGGGGGTGAAGTTTCACATTAATTGGGTAATTCTAGAAGTCTCTAATGCATTAGGATGGAGAAAATGCAATTTACTTGAAAAGAATTAAATAAAATAATTTGAGTCTCCAAAATCCAAAATATTGAATAATGTATTAAATAATACCAAGGGGTAAAATTAACCTCACATTCATGTTCCGTATGCTTAAGTTTGCTTGAGGGTAAAGTTTCACATTAATTGGGTGATTCTAGAAGTCTATAATGCATTAGAAAAGAGAAAATGCAATTTACTTGAAAAGAATTAAATAAATTACTTAGAGTCTCCAAAAGTTGAAAAATAATTCCAAAATCGGATTCTACACATCCTAATTAGGCTAGGTATCAATTTTCATTTACTTTGGTGTTAGTTTGCACCCTCAAGTAAAGAGAGAGAAAATGATAAATAAATTAATGCACCACTTTATTTGATTTTGGTTTGGATAATGTTTTATTTATTTTTCTGTCATGCATGCCTTCGATTTTTTTATATGTCGATCTTTCTCAGTCGTCAGATCTAGTTCTCACAACTCCTGTCTTTTCTCCTACCTCGAGTCCCAGACTCCCTGGATTCGGCACAGTAACTGCGACGAGCCTTTTTCTTGCTCTCTCTCATCTCTTCTCTCTCCCTCTCTCTCACAAATTTTATTGCTCACTTGGCTTTTTCAATTATTCTGATTGGTCAGACTTGTAAAAATCATATCTTTTTCTCTACTTGTCCAAAATTAAAAATAAGTATTTTTTTGGAATTGGAAAATTGAGATCTTTCTAATAAAAATAGTTTGAGAGTCTGATTTCTATGTTTTCAAAGGTTGATTCTTGGGAATCTAATAAATTATATAAAAATCCCTAAAAATTGCAACTAATTCATATAAACTCCAAATTGGACAAATAAATACGTTTTCTTGATAAAAAAAACACACAGAATCAATTGGTTTAGGTTTTGTGACAAAAATATGAGGTTTTCCAAAATAGTCTAGAATTAGGATTTCTTTACATGTTATACTTTATTAAACCCTAATACATGTGAATAACTTGTAATTAGGCAAAGGTGATCTTGGAATATTCTAAGATGGTGAAAAGTGTTAACTAAGGCTCTGAGTTGAGGTATGTGCATCTTACCACTTAAGTTGGGCATATTTGTTATCGAATCCCTAATTTCCCAATGAGGCGTGGACTAAAACTTTTGCTCCTATTATTTCTTCTTTTGATATAATTGCCTCAATTCTTGATAAAACTAGTATTGCTTGGGTCTTGGACCCCACTTTCCATGTTACAATTATTTGTTGCCTAAACTTGCCATATTACTTCTTTGAGCTTGATGATTTGTTTGACTTGTTGGCTAATGTAGGTGGTACTTATGTACAACCACCCATAGTTGGGCATGTGTTATTTCTCCATGGGGAATGTGTTTACTCTCCCTCATATATAAATATTTTGTAGGTGACTGGGAATGTGTTACTCTCCCCTCACCTATTGGTTGGGGTCCGGTAGGTGCCTCAACCCTACTTAGTTAATGTAGTCACACTATTAATCATGCATGTTGCTTTAATATTATCTTTTATGGCAAGATTCTATTTGATATGTGCCTTATACTTTTGACTTGCCTTATTTCTTGGTTATTCTTTACCCTTTTATTATACTTTGTTGATATTATCTTGTTCTTGTTTCTTATTTGACACATACCTTGTTTTCTCCTCTTTCCAGGTGATCCCAACCACCCAATCCAAGGGCAAGAAGTGGAATATGATCAAGGAGGACCAGCCCAAGTTTAGGATATGGAGTACATGGCTTCCAACCTGGACCTAACTCATGTAGATGTTTCTTGGAAAAAAACTTGATATATTTTAGATTTCCCTCTACTAGTTTCTTATGTTGTAGTATCCATAAAAACCCTATATGGGAGATGATGATGTACTTTTGTAAAATTGATTATAGTCATGAAAATTTTATTCCGTTGCTTTACTTTGATCTTTTGTATACTACTATTTGAGATTTGAAAATTTTATATCTATTTCACCATACCTTTTGAGTGTGTTTGTAATGGATGTTTTATTCTTCAAATTTTAGTAGGGAGTGGATCCCCTTTAGATCCCACTCTTGAAAAGCATGAACTAGAACATGAGTAACTTTATGGCATATTCTGGGACAATAAATGTGGTTTTAAGAAACGTGGATCAACTTTATGAGAAAGTGTGTAAGTATAATGAGATACTCAATACCAGATAACAGTACGTCTGATGTCAAATTATGGGGCATTAGTGGCTTGAGGCAGGCCCCCTGTATTCCCATGTTTGAAATAGTGAGGGATTATTAATTGAAAAAAAAGTGGTACTACCTATTTTTTCATGGTATCAAGGTGATGAGCCAGCTAATATTTGCAAATGCTTTCTAGTATTTGCATAAGAAAAACTCAAAGTCTTAGGAACCTGAGGGGGATCACTAATGACTTTGGAAAGAAAATATGCTTGTATCCAAAAGAGAAGAAGACCTAGGTTCTTACCTCCAAGAACTATGATAACTTGGTGGAAGAAATGAGACCAGTCATGGGAGTGGATATCAATAATATGTCCATTAAACACTTAGATTTCCTTTTAATGGGGGTTTTAATGTGTTAGATTTCACTAAGTGTGCACAAAGGATATAAGAAATTATTGGGAAGAGGCCTACAAATTAAAAACTCAATGGTAGATAAATCAACTCTCATCAAATCATTCATTGAGGGTATTATTATCTTTTGGGTTCAACAAAGGGAAATATCAAGGTGGTTCTTCTTATGATGAGATGATAATATCCAATTTTCTTTTGGCTAGAAAGCATCATCTAGTGAGATATGGGTGATTCATTATGTACAAGGAAGAGGGTGGGTTTGACCTGTAAATACCAACATAGACCACAGAAGAGGAACACCAAAAAGAAATAGTAAGATGTAAAGAATGGACATTATATGGTCAATATGAATGAGGACTAGATGCCCAAAGGGATTACACTTCAACTTTACAACAATAGAAGGCTTTCCCCTGGTGATTGATGTGATGAAAAAGCTATGGCTGCAGAAGGTCAAGCATGCTTTTCACTCAACCTATAATGCTTGGAAACCAATGTATCTATGGGAGCTAATCCAAATGAAGAGAGGAAGAAATGATATGTGCACATTCATATGTATCAATAAAGATGTACTAAAATGGAGTTTATATCACAACTCAATGATAATTGTAGACCATTTGAAAAAATGATTATATGTTTAAGAAAAACTTTCCTAATATGCAATTTTGAGGTTTGGTTTCAAAGACATTTGTTTGAATAATGTAGTTGTAGTGAAACTGTGTGGAAGAACCCGATTGAGGACCTGGATTTGAAATCAATTATATTCTTTGAATCTAGAGGAATGATTGAGGGATATGGAGAAGATACAGTAAAGAGAAATTCAAAAATCTTCTTGTCTACTTCTCACTATCCTTTCATGTATGAAAGTAAAAGAATGTGCATAATCATGAAGATAAATGTAAGGAGGTTGTGAAAATTTCTAAGAAAGTATGTAAGGTTGTTAAATGTATGATCCGTTCATAGGTTTTTATGGTTCAATTGTGTAACATATCGGATCTTGAACCCTATCCTAGAACTTTGACCTTTTGGGTTTGACCAAATAAGGTTAAGGTTAGAGTGATCCTAATAATCTAATGCGTGAATAATGTAATATAATATGTCAAATAATTCATTTGGTGATAATAAGATGATAAATAACTTAATTACATGCATAATATGGTTAATGGGCCTGTAATGGGCCTAATGGCATAATCCATGTAATAAAGTCTCAAAATAAATAATAGACTTCAAATTCGTAATCTACACATCAAAATAAGCCTACATGTCAATTTTCATTTAATTTGGACAATCTTGAAATAATATGGTAAGATACGAGAGAGAAATTGCCTAAAAAGTGTAATTAATATATAAATATAATAATTGACTCCAAAAGTTGGATATAATGCCAAATTCGTGTTCAACACACTTAAGTTAACTCGTGGTTGAAGTTTCACCTAATTTGGATAATCCATGTGTCATTAATGCATTAGGAAAGAGAAACAAAGAATACATTAAATAACATATCTAAAGTTGCCAAAAGTGAAATCTAATTGGATATTCGGAATCTGCATGTTTAACTTAACTTGTGTGCAAAGTTTGGTTTAATTTGGATAAGAATAGGACCCCTAAATGAGGAAAGAGAAAATACATGCATTATTGGTTTACACTTTGGATAATTCGAATTATTTTTCCTATTTTCGCAACTAAGTCGCTGTCACGCGCTCCTTATTGTTATTTGACGATTTTTTACCGTCAGATGCGCAATTTGATGGCTGTGGGTCGTCTCCTACCTTGGGTAGGAGTCCGCTCAACCTTGAACAGTAACTGTGAGTTTCCGTTTTCCGTTCTTTTTCGATTCTCAGCGAAATCTTCTGATTCTTCTTCTAAAAGTTTCCTTATGTGATTCAGATCCCATTGATCCATAACTTGACCCCTAAAAACCCAATAAATATGGAATCCCCAATTCCTTGTTCTCGAGCGTTCTGCAGCCGCCCTCTTGGTGCATATACTACCCGTGCAAGCGCCCAGAAAGAACCCCCTACCATCATTCTCTTCACCTATGACTTCAATTGGACCGCGAAGTGCAAGTTGTAGCTGGGCCTACTCGGTTTCTCCTCCGGCGACCTCGACGATACCTCGTCCAACTCTGCCACCCTTGATCCAATTTGTTCTTCGGTGAGCATCCCTGGACCTCTTTCGACCTTTTCCTTTTTGCACTTTGGTCTGTGGTTCACCCTACCTCTCTGTCGACAAGAGTGCCTGTAGCTTCACTTTTGTCATCTCCGGCGAGGTTCCCTATTCGCCCCCCTTCTGTTTTTGGGCGAGTTTTTGCTTTTATAACTTCGACCAAGTGAGTTATTCTTCTTCTTAGCCTTGTTTCACCGCTGTTGCTCCCATTTTTCTCCCGCTGTTTCTGAGCTTTCAGGCTATGGCGGAACCTGGGTTCTGCCTCCTTCGGATGACGTTTGTTCCTTGTCAGGTCTCGTTGGGATCGTCTTGGTCCCAAGAACTCAACGACACTGCTGTTTACTCGGATCGATCTTCAGTGTTCAGGTTTTGATCAGAGGCTTTGTGCTCTGTTTGCTGGCTTCAGGCTATTCAACGAAGAACAATGTCAGCTATGTTTTGTCTGGGTTACCCTCTGGTTTTCTCTTCTGCTTTGTTTCACGATAAAGGGTATTATCATCTTTTCACCTTTTGTCTGTTGTTTTGGATCGAGTCAAATGAGACCTTGACCTGCTGACTTGGACGACGTTCATTGGGCCAAGTCATGCGGGCCCGGCCTAATTTTGAGGATTTTTCTCACCTGCATAACATTAACTAATTATCTGATTGGTCAGTAATTAAAAATATATAACTAATTATTGGAACATCAGAAAATTATGGAAAAATACTCGTTGGAATCAGAAAAATAAGGGCTTTCATATGGTATAAGTTTTGATGGCTAAATCTAATGTTTTATAACAAGTGTTTTTAATGGATCTAATTAAATAAGATAATAACTTGTATAATTCATAACTAATAATTTATAAGTCAGAAAAATATAAAAAAATATGTTTTGAACTCAGGAAAAAAAAACCTAAAATATGGAATAGTTTTGATAACCTAATTCATATATTAATAAAAAGGTGTTTTTAGGATTTTGAATAATTAATGGAAACCTAACCCTAATACCACATATATGCTAAATAGATGTTTTGGAAGCCTAGGCTTGGACCTAGAAGTGGCTTTGGATCTGTTTGGCTCTGAAGTTGAGGTATGTTAGCATCTCCTATTTTTCTATATTGAGAAATTCTTGTCTCTTATGTATGATTGCATCCCACATTAATTCAGTATTGAGCAATTTCATATTCATCTCTCTTAATGTATGTTAGCATCTCCTATTTTTCTATATTGAGCAATTCTTGTCTCTTATGTATGACTGCATCCCACATTAATTCAGTATTGAGCAATTTCATATTCATCTCTCTTAATGTATGTTAGCATCTCCTATTTTTCTATATTGAGCAATTTCTATTTCCTCTCTTAATGTATGTTTGCATCCCCAATTATTCTTGTTGAGCAATTATCCTATTTTTATTCTTACTCTTGGTCCTATGGACAATAGCCTATACACATTGCTCTTTTCTTTTGATATCATGGTTCATGTGAACTATATTTTATTTGTTATTGATCTTGTGATCATGGATATTCTCTTGGAATCTTATCTTGTTGACTTGGTGCAAGTTGGACTTTTGATGATATATACCCACTGTGATGTGGATTTTACTTGTTGATATATGCCCACTTTGAAGTGGATTTGCTTATATGTTTGAGTTGTCCATTGTGTGATGGCAACCTTGATAATTCTGACTATAATTTTCTACTTGCCTCTACATTAAACATGCTATGTGATTCAGTAGCACTAGAGTAGTGTAAGTGCATTGGTTTTTTTTATATAGCAGATGTGATATTTCCTGCTCTATCTGGGACGGCAAGGAACCTCGTACCCAGGGCAAGATGTGTGATTCTTGGCCCATGTTTTTATATATATTTGGGAGATTGGCAGTATTCCTTTCTCTATCAGGCTTCAGCTTTATGGGGGTTGGCCGCCAATTGTGTTTATATTGTTCTAGGGCTATGTTTATCTCACATGCATGCAGGATATTGATTGTGGGGTGTGTGCCCTACTTGTTCTTGTTTTCCCACCATGGTAGTGGATTTATTTATGGCACAATCCTTTTATATGTTTTGTTTTATGGCAAGTATCCCTTTTTGTTATAATCTTTTCTCCTGATACCCGGTTGGGTGATACTTATCTCTTGCATGGGAAGCCTTTTATTTTGATGTCCTTTATATCCTTATATTGCTCAATTTACCTTTTTAGTATGCACATACCAGCCTTTGCTGATGTTTCCTTTTGTTTCTCTTTTGCTGGGGTATGCTTCCAACCCTATGTGGAGGACATGATGGCTTGACCTGGACTTAGTTTGTGATGATGAAGCTTGGAGACAATCTTGAGGTGGTTTATATTTCCTCTACATGGATCCTTATGATGTAAGTTTGTAACCCTTTGTTTTATAATTGAATAGTCAAATATTTTCTTCCGCTGCTATACTTTGGTTTTTTAATTACCATTAAATAAAGATTTGAAAATTTTACACCCACTCCATCATACCTTCTGAGTGTGTTTGGACTGGAGGTTTTATTGTTCAAATTTTTAGTAAGGAGGTGTTTTCACTTCTTTACAGCATGGTATCAGAGCCCATGGTAGTCGGAATCGACTATTTCAATTTTGTCTCCCATAAGAACACCCTTGACTTTTCTAGTTAGCTCTAAGTGAGATGTTGACCCTAGATCTGATATATGATGATCTTTTATGCAGTAAGGTTTGGTTTGAGGACAAGAATAGGGTATGAGGAAGTAATCATATGGAAATATTGTGACTTGGTTTTCGCTTTGATTTTGAGCTCACCATTGTTTCATATCGTATGATTCTTCGAAAGAAAATATATTTTCAATTATATTACTATATGTACAAAATTTCTTGGATTTATCGATGTTTTCTTGAACTAAGTCACAATGAAGTGAAACCCTAGTTTGAGTAGAATCTAACCCTAGTTTTGTGACTAGGATTGATATAATGGTGTAGTTGACCTACCCTATGACTTTTTGGTTGTTCATATAGGGTTGTTAGGTTAGAGACACAAGGACCTAAAACTCAACCCTAGCTGGTGACTTATAGTTGGATACATGAGAAACATAAATCTCTAAACCTTTCATAACTAAGAGGTGTGGGTAGCTAAAAAGTTGTTTAGTTTGACTTGTTAGGTTGAACCCTTTAAGGGGTGGAGAGTAATTAGTGATTGATGTTTGATCTATAGATTTCGAGGACGAAATCCTTTTTAAGGGGTGGAGTGTTGTAAATACCGGATCTTGAACCCTATCCTAGAACTTTGACCATTTGGGTTTGACCAAACAAGGTTAAGGTTAGATTGATCCTAATAATCTAATGCATGAATAATGTAATATAATATGTCAAATAATTCATTTGGTGATAATAAGATGATAAATAACTTAATTACATGCATAATATGGTTAATGGGCCTGTAATGGGCCTAATGGCATAATCCATGTAATAAAGTCTCAAAATAAATGATAGACTTCAAATTCGTAATCTACACATCAAAATTAGCCTACATGTCAATTTTCATTTAATTTGTACCATCTTGAAATAATATGGTAAGCTACGAGAGAGAAATTGCCTAAAAAGTGTAATTAATATATAAATATAACAATTGACTCCAAAAGTTGGATATAATGCCAAATTCGTGTTCAACACACTTAAGTTAACTCGTGGTTGAAGTTTCACCTAATTTGGATAATCCATGTGTCATTAATGCATCAGGAAAGAGAAACAAAGAATAACTTAAATAACATATCTAAAGTTGCCAAAAGTGAAATCTAATTGGATATTCGGAATCTACATGTTTAACTTAACTTGTGTGCAAAGTTTGGTTTAATTTGGATAAGAATAGGACCCCTAAATGAGGAAAGAGAAAATACATGCATTATTGGTTTACACTTTGGATAATTCAAATTATTTTTCCTATTTTCACAACTAAGTCACTGTCACACGCTCCTTATTGTTATTTGATGATTTTTGACCGTCAAATGCGCAATCTGATGGTTGTGGGTCGTCTCCTACCTTGGGTAGGAGTCCGCTCGACCTTGAACAGTAACTGTGAGTTTCCATTTTCCGTTCTTTTTCGATTCTCAGCGAAATCTTCTGATTCTTCTTCTAAAAGTTTCCTTATGTGATTCCGATCCCATTGATCCATAACTTGACCCCTAAAAACCCTATAAATATGGAATCCCCAATTCCTTGTTCTCGAGCATTTTCCGCAGCCTCCCTCTTGGTGCATATCCTACCCGTACAAGCACCCAGAAAGAACCCCCTACCGTCATTCTCTTCACCTCTGACTTCAATTGGACCGCGAAGCGAAAGTTGCAGTCGGGCCTACTCAGTTTCTCCTCCGGCGACCTCAACGATGCCTCGTCCAACTCTGCCACCCTTGATCCAATTTGTTCTTCGGTGAGCATCCCTGGACCTCCTTCGACCTTTTCCTTTTTGCACTTTGGTCTGTGGTTCACCCTACCTCTCTGTCGACAAGAGTGCATGTAGCTTCACTTTTGTCATCTCCGGCGAGGTTCCCTGTTCGCTCCCCTTCTATTTTTGGGCGAGTTTTTGCTTTTATAACTTCGACCAAGCGAGTTCTTCTTCTTCTTAGCCTTGTTTCACCGATGTTGCTCTCGTTTTCTCTCCCACTGTTTCTGAGCATTCAGGCTATGGCGGAACCTGGGTTCTGCCTCCTTCGGACGACGTTTGTTCCTTGTCAGGGCTCGTTGGGATCATCTTGGTCCCAAGAACTCAACGACACTACTGTTTACTCAGATCGATCTTCAGTGTTCAGGTTTTGATCGGAGGCTTTGTGCTATGTTTGCTGGCTTCAGGCTATTCAACGAAGAACAATGTCAGCTATGTTTTGTCTGGGTTACCCTCTGGTTTTCTCTTCTGCTTTGTTTCACGATAAAGGGTATTATCGTCTTTTCACCTTTTGTCTGTTGTTTTGGATCGAGTCAAATGAGACCTTGACCTGCTGACTTGGCCGACGTTTATTGGGCCAAGTCATGTGGGCCCGGCCTAATTTTGAGGATTTTTCTCGCCTGCAATAACATTAACTAATTATCTGATTGGTCAGTAATTAAAAATATATAACTAATTATTGGAACATCAGAAAATTATGAAAAAATACTCGTTGGAATCAGAAAAATAAGGGCTTTCATATGGTATAAGTTTTGATGGCTAAATCTAATGTTTTATAACATGTGTTTTTAATGGATCTAATTAAATAAGATAATAACTTGTATAATTCATAACTAATAATTTATAAGTCAGAAAAATATAATAAAATATGTTTTGAACTCAGGAAAAAAATAACCTAAAATATGGAATTGTTTTGATAACCTAATTCATATATTAATAAAAAGGTGTTTTTAGGATTTTGAATAATTAATGGAAACCTAACCCTAATTCCACATATATGCTAAATAGGTGTTTTGGAAGCCTAGGCTTGGACCTAGAAGTGGCTTTGGATCTATTTGGCTCTGAAGTTGAGGTATGTTAGCATATCCTATTTTTCTATATTGAGCAATTCTTATCTCTTATGTATGATTGCATCCCACATTAATTCAGTATTGAGCAATTTCATATTCATCTCTCTTAATGTATGTTAGCATCTCCTATTTTTCTATATTGAGCAATTCTTGTCTCTTATGTATGATTGCATCCCACATTAATTTAGTATTGAGAAATTTCATATTCATCTCTCTTAATGTATGTTAGCATCTCCTATTTTTCTATATTGAGCAATTTCTATTTCCTCTCTTAATGTATGTTTGCATCCCCAATTATTCTTGATGAGCAATTATTCTATTTTTATTCTTACTCTTGGTCCTATGGACAATAGCCTATACACATTGCTCTTTTCTTTTGATATCATGGTTCATGTGAATTATATTTTATTTGTTATTGATCTTGTGATCATGGATATTCTCTTGGAATCTTATCTTGTTGATTTGGTGCAAGTTGGACTTTTGATGATATATACCTATTGTGATGTGGATTTTACTTGTTGATATATGACCACTTTGAAGTGGATTTTCTTATATGTTTGAGTTGTCCATTGTGTGATGGCAACCTTGATAATTCTGACTATAATTTTCTACTTGCCTCTACATTAAACATGCTATGTGATTCAGTAGCACTAGAGTAGTGTAAGTGCATTGGTTTTTTTTTTTTATATAGCAGATGTGATATTTCCTGCTCTATCTGGGACGGCAAGGAACCGCGTACCCAGGGCAAGATGTGTGATTCTTGGCCCATGTTTTTATATATATTTGGGAGATTGGCAGTATTCCTTTCTCTATCAGGCTTCAGCTTTATGGGGGTTGGCCGCCAATTGTGTTTATATTATTCTAGGGCTATGTTTATCTCACATACATGCAGGATATTGATTCTGGGGTGTGTGCCCTACTTATACTTGTTTTCCCACCATGGTAGTGGATTTATTTATGGCACAATCCTTTTATATGTTTTGTTTTATGGAAAGTATCCCTTTTTGTTATAATCTTTTCTCCTGATACCCGGTTGGGTGATACTTATCTCTTGCATGGGAAGCCTTTTATTTTGATGTCCTTTATATCCTTATATTGCTCAATTTACCTTTTTAGTATGCACATACCAGCCTTTGCTGATGTTTCCTTTTGTTTCTCTTTTGCTGGGGTATGCTTCCAACCCTAGGTGGAGGACATGATGGCCTGACCTGGACTTAGTTTGTGATGATGAAGCTTGGAGACAATCTTGAGGTGGTTTAGATTTCCTCTACATGGATCCTTATGATGTAAGTTTGTAACCCTTTGTTTTATAATTGAACAGTCAAATATTTTCTTCCGCTGCTATACTTTGGTCTTTTGATTACCATTAAATAAAGATTTGAAAATTTTACACCCACTCCATCATACCTTCTGAGTGTGTTTGGACTGGAGGTTTTATTGTTCAAATTTTTAGTAAGGAGGTGTTTTCACTTCTTTACAATATGGTATCAGAGCCCATGGTAGTCGGAATCGACTATTTCAATTTTGTCTCCCATAAGAACACCCTTGACTTTGCTAATTAGCTCTAAGTGAGATGTTGACCCTAGATCTGATATATGATGATCTTTTATGCAGTAAGGTTTGGTTTGAGGACAAGAATAGGGTATGAGCAAGTAATCATATGGAAATATTGTGACTTGGTTTTCGCTTTGATTTTGAGCTCACCATTATTTCATATCATATGATTCTTCGAAAGAAAATATATTTTCAATTATATTACTATATGTACAAAATTTCTTGGATTTATCGATGTTTTCTTGAACTAAGTCACAATGAAGTGAAACCCTAGTTTGAGTAGAATCTAACCCTAGTTTTGTGACTAGGATTGATATAATGGTGTATTTGACCTACCCTATGACTTTTTGGTTGTTCATATAGGGTTGTTAGGTTAGAGACACAAGGACCTAAAACTCAACCCTAGCTGGTGATAGTTGGATACATAAGAAACATAAATCTCTAAACCTTTCATAACTAAGATATGTGGGTAGCTAAAAAGTTGTTTAGTTTGACTTGTTAGGTTGAACCCTTTAAGGGGTGGAGAGTAATTAGTGATTGATGTTTGATCTATAGATTTTGAGGACGAAATCCTTTTTAAGGGGTGGAGTGTTGTAACATACCGGATCTTGAACCCTATCCTAGAACATTGACCTTTTGGGTTTGACCAAACAAGGTTAAGGTTAGAGTGATCCTAATAATCTAATGCATGCATAATGTAATATAATATGTCAAATAATTCATTTGGTGATAATAAGATGATAAATAACTTAATTACATGCATAATATGGTTAATGGGCTTGTAATGGGCCTAATGGCATAATCCATGTAATAAAGTCTCAAAATAAATAATAGACTTCAAATTCGTAATCTACACATCAAAATAAGCCTACATGTCAATTTTCATTTAATTTGGACAATCTTGAAATAATATGGTAAGATACAAGAGAGAAATTGCCTAAAAAGTGTAATTAATATATAAATATAATAATTGACTCCAAAAGTTGGATATAATGCCAAATTCGTGTTCAACACACTTAAGTTAACTCGTGGTTGAAGTTTCACCTAATTTGGATAATCCATGTGTCATTAATGCATCAGGAAAGAGAAACAAAGAATACATTAAATAACATATCTAAAGTTGCCAAAAGTGAAATCTAATTGGATATTCGGAATCTACATGTTTAACTTAACTTGTGTGTAATGTTTGGTTTAATTTGGATAAGAATAGGACACATAAATGAGGAAAGAGAAAATACATGCATTATTGGTTTACACTTTGGATAATTCGAATTATTTTTCCTATTTTCGCAACTAAGTCGCTGTCATGCGCTCCTTATTGTTATTTGACGATTTTTGACCGTCAGATGCACAATCTGACGGCTTTGGGTCGTCTCCTACCTTGGGTAGGAGTCTGCTCGACCTTGAACAATAACTGTGAGTTTCCGTTTTCAGTTCTGTTTCGATTCTCAGTGAAATCTTTTGATTCTTCTTCTAAAAGTTTCCTTATGTGATTCTGATCCCTTTGATCCATAACTCGACCCCTAAAAACCCTATAAATATGGAATCCCCAATTCCTTGTTCTCGAGCGTTTTCCGCAGCCGCCCTCTTGGTGCATATCCTACCCGTGCAAGCGCCCAGAAAGAACCCCCTACCGTCATTCTCTTCACCTCTGACTTCAATTGGACCGCGAAGTGCAAGTTGCAGCCGGGCCTACTCGGTTTCTCCTCCGGCGACCTTGACGATGCCTCGTCCAACTCTGCCACCCTTGATCCAATTTGTTCTTCGGTGAGCATCCCTGGACCTCCTTCGACCTTTTCCTTTTTGCACTTTGGTTTGTGGTTCACCCTACCTCTCTGTCGACAAGAGTGCCTGTAGCTTCACTTTTGTCATCTCCGGCAAGGTTCCCTGTTCACTCCCCTTATGTTTTTGGGCAAGTTTTTGCTTTTATAACTTCGACCAAGCGAGTTCTTCTTGTTCTTAGTCTTGTTTCACCGATGTTGCTCCCGTTTTCTCTCCCGCTATTTCTGAGCTTTCAGGCTATGGCGGAACCTGGGTTCTGCCTCCTTCGGACGACGTTTGTTCCTTGTCAGGGCTCGTTGGGATCGTTTTGGTCCCAAGAACTCAACGACACTGCTGTTTACTCGGATGGATCTTCAGTGTTCAAGTTTTGATCAGAGGCTTTGTGCTCTGTTTGCTGGCTTCAGGCTATTCAACGAAGAACAATGTCAGCTATGTTTTGTCTGGGTTACCCTCTGGTTTTCTCTTCTGCTTTGTTTCATGATAAAGGGTATTATCGTCTTTTCACCTTTTGTCTGTTGTTTTGGATCGAGTCAAACGAGACCTTGACCTGCTGACTTGGCCGAAGTTCATTGGGCCAAGTCATGCGGGCCCGACCTTATTTTGAGGATTTTTCTCGCCTGCATAACATTAACTAATTATCTGATTGGTCAGTAATGAAAAATATATAACTAATTATTGGAGCATCAGAAAATTATGGAAAAATACTTGTTGGAATCAGAAAAATAAGGGCTTTCATATGGTATAAGTTTTGATGGCTAAATCTAATGTTTTATAACAGGTGTTTTTAATGGATCTAATTAAATAAGATAATAACTTGTATAATTCATAACTAATAATTTATAAGTCAGAAAAATATAATAAAATATGTTTTGAACTCAGGAAAACAATAACCTAAAATATGGAATAGTTTTGATAACCTAATTCATATATTAATAAAAAGCTGTTTTTAGGATTTTGAATAATTAATGGAAACCTAACCCTAATTCCACATATATGCTAAATAGGTGTTTTGGAAGCCTAGGCTTGGACCTAGAAGTCGCTTTGGATCTGTTTGGATATGAAGTTGAGGTATGTTAGCATCTCCTATTTTTCTATATTGAGCAATTCTTGTCTCTTATGTATGATTGCATCCCACATTAATTCAGTATTGAGCAATTTCATATTCATCTCTCTTAATGTATGTTAGCATCTCCTATTTTTCTATATTGAGCAATTCTTGTCTCTTATGTATGATTGCATCCCACATTAATTCAGTATTGAGAAATTTCATATTCATATCTCTTAATGTATGTTAGCATCTCCTATTTTTCTATATTGAGCAATTTCTATTTCCTCTCTTAATGTATGTTTGCATCCCCAATTATTCTTGTTGAGAAATTATCCTGTTTTTATTCTTACTCTTGGTCCTATGGACAATAGCCTATACACATTGCTCTTTTCTTTTGATATCATGGTTCATGTGAACTATATTTTATTTGTTATTGATCTTGTGATCATGGATATTCTCTTGGAATCTTATCTTGTTGACTTGGTGCAAGTTGGACTTTTGATGATATATACCCACTGTGATGTGGATTTTACTTGTTGATATATGCCCACTTTGAAGTGGATTTGCTTATATGTTTGAGTTGTCCATTGTGTGATGGCAACCTTGATAATTCTGACTATAATTTTCTACTTGCCTCTACATTAAACATGCTATGTGATTCAGTAGCACTAGAGTAGTGTAAGTGCAATGGTTTTTTTTATATAGCAGATGTGATATTTCCTGCTCTATCTGGGACGGCAAGGAACCTCGTACCCAGGGAAAGATGTGTGATTCTTGGCCCATGTTTTTATATATATTTGGGAGATTGGCAGTATTCCTTTCTCTATCAGGCTTCAGCTTTATGGGGGTTGGCCGCCAATTGTATTTATATTGTTCTAGGGCTATGTTTATCTCACATGCATGCATGATATTGATTTTGGGGTGTGTGCCCTACTTGTGCTTGTTTTCCCACCATGGTAGTGGATTTATTTATGACACAATCCTTTTATATGTTTTGTTTTATGGAAAGTATCCCTTTTTGTTATAATCTTTTCTCCTGATACCCGGTTGGGTGATACTTATCACTTGCATGGGAAGCCTTTTATTTTGATGTCCTTTATATCCTTATATTGCTCAATTTACCTTTTTAGTATGCACATACCAGCCTTTGCTGATGTTTCCTTTTGTTTCTCTTTTGCTGGGGTATGCTTCCAACCTTAGGTGGAGGACATGATGGCTTGACCTGGACTTAGTTTGTGATGATGAAGCTTGGAGACAATCTTGAGGTGGTTTAGATTTCCTCTACATGGATCCTTATGATGTAAGTTTGTAACCCTTTGTTTTATAATTGAATAGTCAAATATTTTCTGCCGCTGCTATACTTTGGTCTTTTGATTACCATTAAATAAAGATTTGAAAATTTTACACCCACTCCATCATACCTTCTGAGTGTGTTTGGACTGGAGGTTTTATTGTTCAAATTTTTAGTAAGGAGGTGTTTTCACTTCTTTACAAATTGTGTTGAGTTGTAAATAATAGTGTTGATTATGTGTGTTTTTGTCCCTCTTGTTGAGAGGTTTCGAAAAAATTAATCAAAATTTGATACATACATACATAGAACACCCTCACCTTCTACTTTAGGGTGTGTCTGGTGACAAAAAAGGCACCCCAATAGAGAATGATGGACTCACAAATTACATCCATTGCCATGGTTGGTCCCTCCAACCATTCCACCATCATCATTCCCATACCCAACCCCACCCATTTTTTTTGGTTTGGAATAGTTGCTTGGTATTGAGTAGGAATCAAGATGATAAAGAAAAATGAAGCAATTATACTTGAAGGACTTTGGAGTCAAATAATCAAGGAGAATCCTAGAAGCAAAAAACATATAGGATATGGAATTCCAAGATTTGATAAAAGGGTATGGGAATGTTTTTTTTAATCTAAAAAAGGATGAGTGTGATTTGATGAGACATATGGGAACATATGATAATTTTTTTGCATCCATGGTTTTGGTTATTTGATAACATTATGTATAGAAGTCAAGTTAGATTTACAGGTTATTCTCCACTGTTTTGCTTGAACAATGCATTATTTATGGGAACATATGACAATTCTATTGCATCCATGTTTTTGCTTATTTGGTAACATTATGTATAGAAGTCAGGTTAGAATTTACTAGTTATTTCCACTATATTGTTTGAACAATGCTTTATGTATGCTTGCATATTAATTTTTCTTAGTCAAAATATGTATTGCATCTAAATTGAAATTAAGCATAAAAGGAGGTAAAATGGTATAGAAAAGTTTGCACGTGCATGTTGAAAAAAAAATCCAATGTGATAGAAAACATAGGATCCATTCATGAATGGGTTGTATATAAATGGGTGACTGGAAATGCCTAGTAGGGATGGTGATAGTCGGATTTGACCTAAAGCATGCCTGCATCAACTGACCACATTTATTGTGCCACTTTGATTGAAGCATGGTGCTTTGATTGGACATGTTGATGGAAGAATGGCCATATGAAGAGTTGCTAGAGTGCTTTGACATCTCGCTATGAATACCTTTCAAAATGGATCGACCCACCACAATTGATTTATTCAAGGGCATGAATGTGATGTTTTGGGTCCTTCAAACACCATTTTATTCCAAAGCTTTGATAAGTGGACATGTTGTTATTTCAATGTCACCAACACATCCAATCATAAATAATGCAATATCTTGAAATTTACATAATACAAATGGGTGAAGTTTGAAAAATAAGTATGAAATAGTAGTAGCCACCTAATTAAATCAACAACACCAAGTGTTGCCCATCGATAGGATGACTTTGGGTGAAAATGGGGAAACTAATAAGTACAACTCAATATTTGAATGTTGTAGCTAGACCAATTGAGGTAAACTTGTTTTTAGTCATTTGTTTTTCCTTTTTATCCCTTTTGCATGGGCATGATCACATGTAGGGTTGATTAAAATATCTTTCTATTCCCTTCACATATTCCCTTTCCTCTAGTAGGTGAGTCACACTCACATTGAAACTGAGGATTTGCTAAATGAATTGGAATTGAAGAATTTCTACCAGCTTTGAGCTAAGTTAGAGTAGCTTCGAGCATAGTAGCTAGACTTTGACTAGAGGTGGGTGGAAGGAATACATTAACCATGATTTTACATAAATCAGGAGAAAATGGGAAGAATATAAACATTCCATGTCTTATCTTTTTACTATTTTGAACCCTTAGGCCTAAATTGTAGATTTTGTGTGTATACTTGCATGAAATAGGTATGTTGTGATGAATAATAGTTAGTTTTCATGGAATTTCTTGCATAAGAATTTCATAGTGATCTAAGACATTAAAATTTTTAATGCACTATTATACCCAATTTTCCCTAATTTGATAAAACTAGAATAAATGTATGAAAAATATGCATGGCTTGATTTCTTTGAGCTATAATCTCGAGATCATACATGCATAGACCTCTTAATAAATTTGTTTATGCAAAGATATTTACTCAAGAAGTATACTATATAATATAGAAAGTAGGTAACTCAAACTTAATACAAATTTCATAGTTTTGATTGAATTATTAAATATATAGTTAATCTAAGAAATATGTAGTAGATGATTATTCAATGAAACTAAAGAATAAACTAAAATTTGGATGTCTTGAACATCATATAATCATTCATGAAGGTATGTGATATGAATAATTAAATGTTCAAAAGGACAGATAGGGTTTGGGATGATGTAGTTGGAGGGTACCAGTAGGTTATGATGAACTACAATCGGGATAGTAACATTAATTGAAGATTATGGTGGTTCCTATTTCATTTCATATAATTCAGTTACAACTCAATTTGCAGTTCTTGTGGAACCATTGATGTACATTGTGAGCCTAGTGCTTTGATTCTCAGCCCAACTACTCAAGTTTGGAGTAACTATATGGCCTATTGATATAGCCATCGAGGTCAAATGTCATGAGCCCTTGTAGGTCAGGGAGCTAGATTAACATACTTAGTGTCTCATGTTTAGTCTAAGTTTTGTACAATGAGATAGTAGCTTTCCGTCATACTTTTGCATGTTGTGTTATACTTAATATGGATCATGGTCATCATTAAATGAATATGAGATTGATTAATATGATTCAATTATACACTACTTATAGTTATTTCGAGTTTCCTTCCATGTTGTGTGACTTTCCATGCACTAAGTTTGTAGCTTACACCCTAAACATTTTTATATACTAGTACTCAATGATAAGAGGATCCCAAAACTAGGTACTAGCAAGATTAGACATATAGAGGTGTTTAGAGAAGACTAGTAAGATAGATGGTCTCTTGTTCATATTATGGTCCTTGGAATGTTAGAGTGAATATGTAGTTTTGTTTAATCTTTTACATTATGCATATGAAATTTCAAAACTAGATTCATGTATGTCTAATTCATGTTGTAAAAGTCAAACTCGGTATTAAACATTTTACTTTCAAGTATTAACATGTTATCTAGTAAGACTGAAATATTTATTTAGTATTTTCATGTTTGTAACATAAGACACACTAAAGGATGATTTATAGTTATTAATAATTATTGAATGGTTAGTAAAGTTTAACCCTTGGTGGGCTAAAATCCTAGTTGGTGAATTTGAGCCATGTCATCTTTTGTACGTGTGACATTTTCAAAATTTATTTAAAGTAACATTAGGGTAATGACAACAATTCCTCACTAATTGAATTCAAATTTGTAAACTTCAAAACAAATGAGCCCTAATTGGCCTAACTTTGCCCATTAGACCCTACGTGACTATAAAAGAAAGGTTACATCAACTGGGGATAAATCATGTTTCATTAAATGTACATAAGTGATACTAAGTACATTTTCGAAATTACTCATATTTTGACTAGAAAATTGGGAAAGTAACTATCTTAAAATGCTCTAGACCCTAATATAGACCTATTGTCAAAATTTCATATCAGTTTGACTTTGTTTGGCCCCTCAAACAATTTAGAAAAGAAAATATATGATTTGAACCTTAGTAAAGCAATTTAATGATTATTTGGACATTGTTTTCTATGGTCCAGTGAATAATGGGTCACGCGGACCCTGTCACATGGACTAGAGTCCTGATCTGACTAGGACTCTTGAATGTTACATATGTTTCTCCTTTGTCTGAGTCCTAGCACCTATAAGACTCTACATGGCACCGGACTTCCGGACCCCAAGCAGTGCTATGATGAGACTGATATCAACATATGTTACCTTTGTATTTATCATGTTTTTCTAAGCCAACCCATCAATGATTCTCTAGGGTCTCTTCTCCTAGAGACTCATAGCTGGTTGTGACTTCCCCTTCCTATAATGTTCTGAACTTTAGTGACTCCACAACACTCTTCCAGTCACCAAGTATAAATAAACTCCTCGTCAAAGCTTCTAGCATCACCATAACTACAAGGGAACCCTACGGCAACCCTCATCCTTCTGGCAACCTTGGTCCTCTAGGATCCATCTTTGAATCACCTTCTGGAGCTTTGCCTCTGAGCTTGAGACCTTCACAACAGACTCTAAAGCTTCTACCTATTTTGGAATCTTCACACCAAAGTTTTTGAGCCATTGTTTTGGCAAGACAGAAAGAATTGGAATCGTTCTCTCCATAAGAGTATGTGAAGCTTTCCCTCGATCTTCAATTCTCGTAGATTATTGGTTGAGTTGTAGCCCATGTTTCCATGACTTTTTCCATTGGTTTGGTCAATAAAAGATATTGTTGTTCAACTTTGCGAAGGATATGATCTAGGATGTGAAATTTACGTTATGACCTTGTATTTTTTTTCTTAGTTATCATGTACCCATGGCTATTTTGAGGTTTTCAATGATCCTGGTTGCATTCTTTGGCTGGGCGGGCCCAATGTCGGTGGCCAGACCTGGTTGGTCCACCTCAGGCAGACTTGCACCACATATTACCTAGATAAACTTATTTGTCAATTTTTTAGGAGTATTCTGATTGGTCAGTTCAAAAAAATCATTGAAAATGCTACAAAGCTTGGATGAAAATGAACCTTGTATGAATTTGTTTCAACTTTTCAAGATATAGATGACAGACTAGTTTCGGGGTGTCTTTTGTTTTGGTTTTCATAAAGCATCAGACTTAATATTCATTAGGGTTTAAGGATGATGAATGAAATAAAAAATGATATGAAAAATGTTATTTACAAGAAAAGTAGGGTTTGAACAATTCAAGGAAGTAAGTTGTGTTTCATTAATATAAGAAAAACAACTAAGGTCTTCTCTAAGATTGAGGTAAGCGGGTCCATGCACTTTGAGTATTATGTATTGGTTTTAATCAATTTATAATTTATTATGATGAGCAAGATGAATTATATACATAGTTATACATACATATATAAATATATATATATCAATATATATATATATATATCAAATTGAATACTGATTGCATGAGTGGTCCTTTAAAGTTATTTATTGATCATTATACTTCAAGGTTACTTTAAGAATTTATGTCATTTCCACAGGAAATCAATTTAAGTTAATTATTCTAAGTTAATGATGAATCATGTAATCGGTTGTATTATTATGTGCTCATCATGTTAATGTTGAGCCCTCAGTTCTTATGAGTTCAAATATAACACAGAGGCACTTATGTGCAAATATGAGCTCAATTGGAGCATAACTAATGGCTCTCAGGTGCAAATCATGATTTCAAGTGGAACATCAGTTGAGCCTATGGGCCTTATGAGCAAAATTGGTGCATAAGAGAAGAGGATAGTGTAATAAACCACTAAGATCATAATATGTGAATGCAAGTTTATTCTTCAATTAATTTCATGTTTTTCCTTGTTTCCAAGTGATTATGTTGTCATAATAATACTCAATGTCGCTTACTCTAACGTGGTTTCTATTGCATGCATGGATGGGGGCACAACGCCCACAGGTACTGAGTAACTTTAAGGATTGATCCATAGGAAGATCAGCTTAAGGAACAAATCAAGGTTTCCAAAAGACCTGGTGGGGTTCCATCTACACAACAGAAGACCCTAATGTTTATAGATGATTTCATGTATGTTTTAAATAATATTTGATCATGTTTAGTTTACTGAGTTTCAATTCAAGAACAATGTATGAATTAATTTCAATAAATAATGCATGGTGATACATTTATTCTTAAAGGGGTTGTTTCAATAATGGTATCAGAGAAAATAAGTAGATGGACACCAGGAAAAAACCAGATTCACATGTTCTAATTCTAGGTATATAAGAAGTAAGTGAAAGATATTAGATTTCAAAGTAGAGGTCAAGTCAAGAGACATAAGTTTAGATAAGGACTAGGTTTATGTGCCTAGATTTTTAACTCTAGAATTGTATATAGCATGCTCTCTCTTTTTCCCACGTGTTTGTGGTATGGGACACATGCTTATGGGGTTTTGTATAGAGAATGTTGCATACATTATCATGTTTATCTTGTCCTTTTGAATACATGCAATATGGGACATGTTCACTAGGAAGGTGCTAAGATAAGTGTGATAATACATGTCACCTATGAGTATATGATTGGATGACATTTATCCAAAGGTGACAAAGAAAACAAGAGTTGTATTAAAAATTTGGGACATATAATCACCTAAACCTAATCAAACACATATGTTTAAGATAAAGAAATTGTGTTATGTCAATACAGTCCTCTCAATCATTATGTGAGCCTTAATCAGTCTTATGAACTCTGTGTGAGCAATATGTGAGCCTTAACCAGACTTATGAGCTTTGTGGGAGCATTATGTGAGCCTTAACCAGACTTATGTGAAACCTAACCGACCTTATGAGAACTATAGGTTTATTCAAGAGAGTGAGTATATCAACTAGTAAAAATACAGTCTAACAATAAATCATGCTAAGTTAATCAAGTTCTCGTGAAATTGTGTTATCTATGAGTAGGGTGTTTTAAGTGTGCTAATGAGACTTTAAGATGATATTAGAGAGTTAGAATACATAGAACATGTAAAACCCTAAGGTGGGTAGTCCCATGAGATTTCAAGAATAGAATTTATTTAACATGGATACAGATGTGACATCCTAAAATTTATTTAAAGTAGCGTTAGGGTGTTAACAACAATTTCTCACTAATTGAATTCAAATATGTGGACTTTAAGGAAAATGAATCCTAATTAGATCCTAAATGACCATGAAATAAAGGTTACATCAATTGGGGATCAATCATATTTCATTAAATGTACATAAGTGATACTAACTCATTATATTAATAACCCATATTTTGACCAGTCGTTGGGAAAGTAACTATATTAAATTTTCTAGATCCTAATATAGACTTATGGTCGAAATTTGATATCATTTTGACTTTGTTTGACCCCTCAAACAATTTAGGAAAGAAAATGTATGATTTGAACCTTAGACAAACAATTTAATGATTATTTTGACAATGTTTTCCACGGTCCAGTGAATTATGGTGTCACATGGACTAGAGTCCCGATCCAATTCAGAATCTCAAATCCTATGGATTTTTCTCCCTTGCCTAAGTCCTAGCACCTGTAGGACTCTACAGGGAGCTGGACTTTCGCCCCTCTCAAGCAATGCTATGATGAGTCCTGATATCAATAGAACTTGCCTTGGTCTTTAGTATGTTTTTCCAAGCCAATCCATCCCTCATTCGTCTATAGGGTTTCTTCTCCCAGAGACTCCCAGCTTGTTGTGACTTCCCATTTTGACATAGTTCCGAACTTTATTGAATCAACAACACTCTTGGTGGATGCCAAGTATGAATATATCCCTCCTTAGAGCTTCATGCATCACTAGAACCGCAAGGGAACCATGCAGTAGCCCTCATCGCTCTGGAAACTTTGTTCCTCTAGGATATGTCTTTGGATTGCCATATGGATCTTCACCTCTGAGCTTGAGACCTTCACAACAGACTCTGAAGCTTCTACTTGTTCTGGCATCTTCGCACAAACATTTTCAAGCCACTATTTTGGTAGGGAGACAATTGGGATTGTTCTCTTCACAAAGGTATAGGAATCTTGCCCTCGATCTTCAATTCTCATAGAATTGCATCTTGGCTGAGTTGTAGCCTAGGTTTCCAAGACTTTTTCTACTGGTTTGGTCAGCTGAATACACCATAGGTCACCTTTATGAACAAGATGATCTAGGATGTGAAAATTTACGTTATGCCCTTGTGTTGTTTTCTTAGTTATCATGTACCCATGGTATTCTACAGTTTTCAATTATCATGGCTGCGTACTTTGGCTGGGCGGGCCCAATGTAGGTGGCGTGACCCGGTTGGTCCACCTGAGGAAGGCTTGCACCACATATTACCTAGATAAATTGATTTGTCAATTTTCAAGGAGAATTTGGATTGGTCAGTTCTTCAAAAAATCATAGAAAATGATACAAAACTCGGATGAAGATGTACCTTATGAATTTTGTTTAGTTCTTTGAGATCTAGTTGATGGATTAGGTTTCAGGGCCTATTTTGTTTTGGTTTTTACAAAGCATCAGATTAGTACAATTAGGGTTTAAGGTGATGAATGAAATATAAAATGATATGGAAAATGTTATTTACAAGGAAATTAGGTTTCAATCAATCCAAGGAATTGATTAATGTTCCATCAATCTAAGAAGAACATCAAAGATCTTCTTTAAGAGAAAGGTAAGTGGGTCCATGCACTTGGAGTATTATGTATTGGTTTTAATTGTCTTATAATTTATTATGATGAACAAGATGATTTATATGCATAGTTATGTATTTCAAATTGAATCCTAATTGCATGAATGGTCCTATAAAGTTATCTATTGAACATTATGCTTCAAGAGTATTTTAATAATTCATGTCATGTCCGTGGGAGATCAATTTAAGTTAATTATTACATTTTAATGATAAATCATGTAATCGGTTGTATTATTACGTCCTCATCATGTTAATGTTGAGCCCTCATGCCTTATGAGTTCAAATAGAATATAGAGGCACTTATGTGCATATTATGAGCTCAACTCGAGCATAACTAATGGCACTCATGTGCAGATCATGAGTTCAAGTGCAACATTAGTTGAGCCTATGCACCTTATGAGCATAGTTGGTGTATTAGAGTAGAGTACACTATAATCAACCACTAAAATCGTAATATGTGAATCTAAGTTTATTGTTCTCAATTGGTTTCATGTTTTTCCTTACTGCCAAGTTATAGTCAATGTCGCTTACTCTAACATGGTTTTTATTGCATGCATGGTTGGGGGTGTGATGCTCACAGGTACTGAGTAGCTTTAAGGATAGAGCCACACAAAGATTTTCTTAAAGGTTTCCAAAAGACATGGTGGGCTGCCATATACACAATAGAAGATCCTAACCTTCTAGATAATTTCATGTATGTCTTATATAATATTGAATTATGTTTAGTTTACTAAGTTTTAATTCAAGAACAATGTATGTTCAATAGACTATGCATGGTGATTTTTCTTTTATTTGCAATGTTTCTTATTCTTGTGGCGTTCCTTTGAGATAAAGTCCCCCAAGTTATGGAAAACATGAGAGTTGCTTATGCTGATACATGTATGCTTAAAGGGGGTGTTACAGTACATAATGGAAAAGAGGCCATACCATATGGTCGATTTACATGAGTCAATTGGATGTGTCATTCAAAAGTATATCATCATATCATGTCGAATGAGAAATAAATCTTCCTTGTTTGATTCTAAAACACTGAACCTAAAATATTGTCTCTTCATGAGTGTTTAATAAACCTTGTTATTATCATATATTACAACTTTGGAGATGTATATAGAAGACAAGACAAGAGATCTATTGTCCTTGGTTTTAATGTGGATTAATTTACCACCTGTGGGAAGGAAGTGAACTAGGAAAGGAACATGCACAATCACATATATAGTCATGAAAGTGCTTCACATTGACCAAAAAGCCTTAGAGGTATTGGCTTATGAGTAGGCTAGGATCCTAGTTTAAAATGAGGTCAAAAATATTTTACCAATATTATTTGACTAACAATTACTAGTAGAGAAGAGCCCCCAATAAGCATTTTCTATGAAGATTTGTTGGTCAACTGTGAGCATTGTAAGGCCCCTGGGCATGATGGAAAGGGATGTATTGCAAATAAAATCGAAAAAATATATACAAATAAAGATGAATTTTCATATTTGAAAATAGGAAAATCTAGAATAAAAAGACTAACTCCCAACATACAAGTACATGAGAACATAAATGTTTGCTAGGAGTGTATATTTGTACATATGAATATATGTGTTTGCACATATTGTACACTTAGGCATATACAAGTATATGCATGCACACTTGTATGTTGATGTGTATATATGTATTATATATATGTATTATATATATATGTATTATATATATATATATATATATATATATATATATATATATATATATATATATATACACACACACAAGTATATGCATGTACACTTGTATGTTTATGAGTATATATGCATTCTATATATATATATATATATATATATATATATATATATATATATATATATATCTGTGTGTGTGTATGTGAGTTTGTGTGTGTGTAATTATGTTGAAGCATATATCATATATTCTTTTCGCATCTTTATATATATATATGTGTGTGTGTGTGTGTGTGTGTTTTTGTGTGTGTGAACTTGTATGCATATATGTGTTAGTATATTGATGTGCATGCATATATTTTATTCATGTGTGTATCAATACAGTACCATTCATTAATTTAATTAAACATGAACTTGAGACTTTGTCTATCAACCTCACATAAATTGCAAAACACAAAACTAAACTCACAACTATCTATTGAACTACTTAAACCACTCACATCCCACCAGAGGAGCTCGTACTCGTGATGGATATGGGGGTTTGGAAATGCAACTTTGATGGGGCATCTACTACAAAGTTTTGTTGCCTTTTAATGGAGGAAATCTTCATTGACCAATTGTTTTTTAATGGAGCACCCATTCTCTATTTCCAAGAAGCTAGTGTTAGTACTTAACCTACAATATTAGCAATGATTTATACAATTATGATGAATTTTGATATCAAAACGATCCCCCTCCACCCTTTGTCCCATGCATTGGTCAAATCCATGAGTATCTATGATATCTCTCCCTCATAAACTGAACTCTCATGTGTTCTTTTGCTCCATCTTGTCAACCAATCTCCATTGTGGTCCCTACGACCATTGCTATTACAACCTTCTTCCTTTTATAGTTGCACCACAATTCAACTTGTTCCATTTTTGGTGGTTTCATCCAATTTCTTTTTTGTTGGTTTGAAATAGTGACGGGAACTAGGTTGTCTGGGTCCCATGTCATGTTCATCTTCAACATTGTATGTTGAATCCAGCTGACATGTTGAGCTACAATATGTTTTTTATAGTTAAATGTTTCCTTATTTCAAGCTATCCATATCCTCAAGTAGATCATTATGAGTATCCTTTTGTGATACTCTCCTTTTCCCAAATTTCCTTTCAACCATGATGTTGATGGAACTATGAAATGTGTATAAGGCCTCATAGATTGCTTACTCTCTCCACTAAACCTAGTGAGAGGTGGTTTGTCCTGTTGCTCATAAATGAGACCTACATGTCTCTTGTTGGTTTAATAACCAAAAGAGTCTAGATAAACATCAATATGGATTCTAGTAATGCATTTCTCATATATGTGCTCTAGATGTCAATGCTATCGATTGTTTGAGTTATCAATTATAATCCCTTTTGGTATTTACTATATTAACATTCATCTTTAGATCCTCTCATATAAGGATCACTAGATGTTGGGGCATTGCCATACAAGATCACATTTTCAAAATAGAAGCATTAATAACTCTTTATTGATTTATAATCCTCATCATACAAGATGCATAATGTAAAATGTTTCTATTTTGGCATAATGAAATAGCACTTCAACTAATTCTACTACATGCCAATGGGTTAAGATAAATTCTATATGTATGCTAAAGTTGCAGCTACTCTTGCTCTACACAGTCCATCCATGCCCTTTCATAAAGGCTTTACTTCTTATCAGATCCTGCACATCAACACATGTCAGATCTACATCCGGTATCACATACCATGATGAAGAAGTAATTAATTTATCTTATAAAATTTATACCTAAAGTAGAGGTCTTTTCTCTTCTTCTTTAGTTCCTCCAGGCAGAGAGGGCAATTCCTTTTCCAATGTCCAGGCTGGTGCTAGTGGTGACAATTGCCTCCCTTCTTTACTCCTACCTTTGCCTTGAGGTCTTAAGATTTGGGCTTCTAGACATCTTTATAACTCTTCTAGCTTTGCCTTTTCCCTTTGACTTCCCCTTTGTCTTGTTGTTCATCACCACAAACTTGGGTTGTCTTTCTTCATTTGTGTCTCAGCTATTCTCAACATACCTAATAACTCTGTCGATAGCTTGTCAAAGTCATTCATGTTGTAGTTCATGATAAACTAACTATATGATTGTGGCAGATATTATAGAATCACATCAGTGGCCAACTCTTGACCCAAGGGGAATCCCAGTCTGGCTAGGTTCTCCACATACCTAATGAGCTTGAGCACATGAGGACCTATTGGATCTCCTTCTGTCATGTTACATTTGAACAACGCCTTGGAGACATGATATCTCTATTGTCTTGCCTGATCTTTGAACATGTTCTTGAGATGTGTGACCATCTCAATAACATCCATGTTCTCATACTGCCTTTGCAACTCATAGTTCATGGATCATAGAACCAGACACTTGACATCAACAAAATATTCAATATGCTTCTTGTAAGCATCATGTCAACCTTATGTGAATTGGGAAGGGGTTCATCTGGCTCTAGTATCTCCAGGACATAGAGATTTCTCTCATGTGGAGAACAATTCTCAACATCTTGAACCATTCAAAGAAGTTATTCCCATTTAACTTATCCTTCTCAAGGACCGACCATAGAGGAAAGTTTTTTTTATGTGTTGCCATTTGATTCTACAAAAGAATTTGCAGTTTTGTCAAAAACTCATTTTTGATTTGATTTTATTTGATGAAATTGATGATACTAATTAGGTCTTTAATTAGTTATCTCTCTCATTATTTTTTTCAAATTGACAAAAAATTGCAGCGAACAATCTTCTAATGAGCCAAGATCCAAAATAACTCAATTATTACCCAACCAATGCCATCGTCTACAATCAATCATTAAGGTAGGGAATGTTTGCCAGTTGCATCTTATGCAATTCTTGGGTAGATGATATGCATAACTTTTTTCCATAGTCAGCTGTATGCCTTGGTGCTTAATCTCATTGAGGTCACTCAGTTAAACCCGACCCAAAAGTGGACACGATAACAATGCACCTCTCTTGGTAGACCCACATTATTACCATCACACTTCCATGTGATAGACAGTGCACCACCCTTGGGGTTCCCACGATTAGTCGATCAAGTGTTTCATGGGTGTTGCTAATGGAAAACATCTTAGACTTAATATGTTTTATTGAGGGATTATAAATATATATATATATATATACATATCCAATCACCACATACTAGTATGTATCATATACATACTTCCCACAACATAAACATGCAATATAAAACATTAGAGATTGTCATGACCATATCTATTGTAACTCCTTAGAGCCACAAGGAATTACTACCACCTAGGTCAACATCACATGCATGAACCTATTGTTGGTGTAAATTTGTGCTTGCTAATCTAGGTTGATCGGTTCAACCCTTAAATAGGTCGTCTCTCCTCTTGGTCGGTCGGTTGGTCATATGAAATTATTGGTTGGCCTCATGCCTAACTGATGTCTGAGTGCCTCTAAATAGTCAATTGGGATCACCGGCCAGTCGGTTCGCTCCTCATGCGTCCTCCAGCCGATCGGCTCATCACGTGAAATGGTCAGCTTGCCTGACGTTGATTGTTATCTTCATCGTTGCAAGAAACAAAACTATCATATTTATATTAAACTTATTACATGGTAAAGAGAAACCTCGAGTTACATTTAAGGGGAGCAAAGGTAGGAAAGAATAATACTTTTACATTGGGAAGAAGAATGTAGAGGCTTGGTATGAAAACTGAGATGTAACATGAATAAAACCAAATCATTCGACCACCCACATATATTTGGGTTATTGGCCATAACCATGCTACACATCCACCATCAAATTAATTTTAGAGTGAGGCCTGTAAATTTTGTATATATATTATTTTGGGGTTGTAGTGGTCTTTAATTGGATATGTACATTAACCATTTTAAATATTTACATCGCATGCAATAAATAAAAGTGATAAACAAAAATCAGATCACATCTGTAAATCCCAAAACATAGTAAATTAATGTGGCTCTGATACCCCTGCAGGGAAATATTGAATCAGAGTAGGCAGCGGAAACGAAAAAATTTATGTCCATATTTCCCATGACAACAAGATCGTGTCAACAATCATGTAATGGGAAGGATGGATTAACGAGTTTGTACAAGGTCATAGAGCAAGTCCAACGACTATAACTCATTGCAGTAGTGCAACTACTAGTCCACACAGACACCTAGAACTCATGTCAGTCAACTAGAATAGACAAGAAGGAGATATCCCTCTCGTTGGTGTACTAGTCACCAACTTTCTCTCCCATAATTGTTCTCCCTTGGTGTCCCTCCCTTTATCAGCTAGGACTTCATCGGGCTCTCTATTAGTTACCACAACCAGAGAGGACGATAATTGTCAGAGGCAATTGAGTTGTGTCTGAGAAGCCCCAATACCCCTCTATTTATAGGAGAGGTTAGGGTCTGGGTTCCCAGTCTGTGTGGGAGTGGAAGGGACTGGAGATCATGAAATTAACAACATGCAAGCAACGATCTGTCGATTCACATGCAAGACGAGAGAACTAGTCATTTCACCATGTTTCCCAATCACATATGAATTGGCAATTTGAACTGAATTAATGATCAACATGACGTCAACACTAATTCTTGATGTAATCAAATTTCTCCATGAAGTGGGTGTCTCGCCCCTACGAGTCGGTCATCTCACAACCTCAATCAGTTGGTTGGTGATTTGAGTGATTGGTTCACTATGTGAACCGGTCGGTTCGCTCCCCAATTCAGGATGAACTCAACCAATTCAATTTTTAATCAACCTGACACTCCAACCAATTGGTTCAACACTTGAACTGGTCGGTTGGGAGTCCACTCAGTTGATCCATTTCTCAAATTGAATATCCAAACACTTTGGTAATCAATCAATTATCATTAATGATTAAACTCCTCTTCTAGGTTTATCCTATGTGTGTGACCCTATAGGTCCCATATCATGTTGGCAATGAATGCCCATAACTAGTTTATGACATCACAAGAAGTGGTGCCTAGTCACACATCAACGCTACCCAAGTGAATGGAAAGTTGGAAAACAACTTCAACCTACAATATGTGCAAGGTTTTGCAATGATTGTATAATTCCTTTGTCTCTAATATCTGGAATGAACTCGAGGCATGGAATAGCCATCCTCTCAATGTTCAATCCTTATTCCTTGAACCTAGAGCAGACTGTTTGAAATATATGTGACCTCAATATCTATATTGATCCACATGTGTATGTGCATGCTTTTATCAATATCTTTTATCAATTGGCCTGGATATCAAACTCCAGTAGGAGGGATAAATCCCATCTACATCACTCATAGTCAATCCCCATGGGTCACAACTCTTTAATCATCATAGTTATGGCAATCCTTATTCAGGGTTACATTGGATGATGTCAAAGCATACCGAAGGACATGTGATGAATGTAGTGATTTTAGGTCAAAGAACCACAATCACCATCTTCAATATGATAGATGACTATAACCACCATTTATGGTTTCCATGTTTCACTCTCAAGGTGGATATGTTTGATACACTGTTCCCTAATGTGTTCTTGGTTTGATATCACATAGCATGACTGATGAGATTATATCATCAACCAACACACACTCTAGTCTTAAGTGTTACTACTGTCTATCTGCCTTCCACAATAACAACCGGCTAGAGACATAACAAGAATTACATACTCTTAAAATCTGTATGATCTTAATTTTCAAGTCACGTACTTGAAGACATACTTCATTGAGTATTGTCATTCTTTAGACATTTCATTATGTTTTCTCATTATCTCATAACTGAGTGAAACAAAATGAATTGGACATTTGCCTTTATTATTATTAATAAATTCCTTTACGTAATATGTCATCACAATCATCATATGATTGGCTCTTTGGGCATACATACTAACATATTGTAATGACATATGTTGTAATTTATTTGATTATTAGTAAAGGTGATTCCAATTATTATGTTTGATTAAATATCAAATAATGATTAAATATAATAATGTCATAAGATTTTATGACTCAATGACATGTGATTTCAGGTTGAGGACGTGAATATGAATTCATGTGTATGTTAAGAGTCCTCATTCTTGTCCGAGTCCCTATTAATATATTATTGTAAAAATTAGGACAAAAATAATACATTAAGACCAACATGTGTATTGAGTAATGAATATGTCTCATTAATCATGATATTGGATATCAAATCAAACACATGGGTACTTGATATGAATAAGTGTACTGGACAAACCCACTTTGAGTATGATATATGGAAACCAATAATGGCATTCACAATCATACCTTATGTGACAATGATGATTATGATCCTTAGACCTAAAGTCATTATAGTGAGCACATGTTGTTCTGTTTTCTTTAACACTACATGTAAAGAAGTGAAACCACTTCCTTACTAAAAATTTGAATAACAAAACATCCAGTCCAAACACACTCAGAAGGTATGATGGAGTGGGTGTAAAATTTTCAAATCTTTATATAATGGCAATCAAAAGACCAAAGTATAGAAGCGGATTAAAAACATGACTATATTCAATTATAAAACACATGGTTACAAACTTACGTCATAAGGATCCATGTAGAAGAAATCTAAACCACCTCAAGATTGTCTCCAAGCTTTAACTTCTCAATCTAAGTCCAGGTCCACAAGTCAAGCCATCCATGTCCTCCACCTAGGGTTGGAAGCATACCCCAGCAAAAGAGAAACAACAGAAGACATCAACAAAGGCTGGTATGTGCATACTAAAAGAAAACTTTGAGCAATATAAGGAAATAGGGACATCAAAATATACAAGGCTTCCCATGTAAGAGATAAGTACCACCCAAACGGGTATCAAGAGAAAAGAATCATATCAAAAGGGATACTTGCCATAAAACAACATAATAAAGGATTGTGCCATAAATAAATCCACTACCATGGTGGGAAACAAGACACAAGTAGGGCACACACCCCACAATCAATATCCTACATGCATGTGAGATAAACATAGCCCTAGAACAATATAAATATAATTGGCGGCCAAGGCTTCACATCCTTGCAAACCTGATAGAGAATGACTCACTGCCAAACTCCCAAATATATATATAATGGGTCAAGACACACATCTTGCCCTGGGTACGAGGTTCCTTGCCGTCCCAAAAAGAGCAGGAAATATCACATCTGCTATAAACAAAACCAATGCACTTAGACTACTCTAGTGCTACTGAATCACATAGCATGTTTAATGTGGAGGCAAGTAGAAAGTATAGTCAGATTACAATGTTGCCATCACACAATGGACAACTCAAACATATAAACAAATCCACTTTAAAGTGGGCATACATCACCAAGTATACTTCCACATCACAGTGGGCATATAATATCAAAAGTCCAACTTGCACCAAGGCAATTAGATAAGATTCCAAGAGAATATCTATGATCACACGATCAATAACAAAATAAGATACTTCATATGAAGCATGATTTCAAGAGAACAAGATAATGTGTATGCTAATGTCCATAGGACCAAAAATAAGACAAAAATAGGATAATTGCTCAATAAGAATAATCGGGGATGCAACATACATAAGAGAGAAGAATTTCTCAGTATGAATAATCAGAGATACACCATACCTCAATATCACAGTCTATGTCCAAAGAACTTCTATATCCAAGTCTAGGTCATCCAAAAAGCCTATTAAACAGTATACAAAATTTATGTCAATTTCATACACATTAACCAAACCCTAAAAACCACCTTTTAATTAATGTGTGAATTAGGTTATTAAATCCAATTCATATTTTAATGTATTCTATTAGGAGTCCAAAACATATTTTATTATATTTTCTGACTTATAAATATTTAGTTATGAATTATACAAGTTATTATCTTATTTAATTAGATCCATTAAATCACCCCTTTAAAACATAAGATTCAGGCGAAAAACCAATACCATTAGAAAGATTGCATTTTTCTGAATCCAACGAATATTTATTTGTAATTTTTGTCTAAACAGATAATTAGCTATCAATTTTACAAAATTGACCAATCAAGAAATTTGATAAAGCCACATAGGAGAAGAAAATTCACTAAAAGAAAGGGAAGAGCAGGCCAGGCCCGTATGACTTGGCCCAATTAGGGTCGGACAAGTCACCGCGTCAACCCTCAGCCTTGACTCGCCCAAACCAAATAAAACGAAGGCAAAAGACTAAAGTGCCCTTGGTGAAAAAAACAGAGAAAGAAGAAACATGGAGGGCAGAAACGAGAATGTATAATAGGGAATCATCCCCTTCGCAAGCACATATGCCATGTCCATGAGGTAGGGAAGCAACAATTTCTTGATTTTGGGGGAAAACTCAATTGCGCAATCAAAAGCCCAACCAACACATCGAAAACATCTTCGTTGGTCTAAGAAATCTTACCCCAAAAATAATTGCACTCTGACAAAGGATTCCGGCACGGAGAGGGTCACACGTCTGGAACACAAATTCGACTGGTGGTGGTTGAAGCAAGGACGAGGGATGCAATTGAGAGTGTGGGAGAGTTTTTGGAGGTTCGACGACACTCTGGGATCAGGTTCTCATAGATAGCACCCAATGTTATGGGTTCCCCGCAACCGAAGTCAAGAGAGCATGGTGGCCAAAATAGGCATTTCCCTAATAGGACACGAGAGGGGTTCTTTTATGGCTTGGGGTGAGCGAAATCCTCCCCCGAAACTAACACAACAAAAACCATATAAATCAGTATAGAAACGAGTTAGGAAACCATGAAAATTTGAGCCTTATATTCGGTGCTACAGAGTTCACGCGACCCTCTCCTACCCGAGGTAGGAGATGGGTTCCGCACCATCTGATGCAAAGATCCAACGGCCCAAAATCAAAACGTAACCAATAAGTTTAGGAATATAAGCGTGACATGGAAATAAATCAGATTAAACCAAAGTGGAACATATTTAATGCACATATTTTCTCTTTCTTATTTTATGGGTTCTATTCTTATCCAAATTAAACCAAACTTTGCACACAAGTTAAGTTAAACATGTAAATTCTGATTCTCCAATTAGATTTCACTTTTGGCAACTTTAGATGCATTATTTTATATATTCTTTGTTTCTCTTTCTTGATGAATTTAATGACACATGGATTATCCAAATTAGGTAAAACTTCATCCACAAGTTAACTTAAGTGTGTTGATTATGAATCTAAGATTATTTTTCTCTTTTGGAGTCAATTATTATATTTGTTTATTAATTACACTTTTTAGGCAATTTCTCTCTCTTAACTTACCATATTATTTCAAGGTGGTCCAAATTAAATGAAAATTGACATGCAAACTTATTTTTATGTATAGATTACAAATTTGGAGTTTATTTCCACTTTTAAGAATTTCTTACATGGGTTTTGTCATCTGGCCCATTAGAGGCCCATTAACATCATTATGCATCCAGTTAAGTTATTTATCATTTTATTATCACCAAATGAATTATATGACATATTTGATTACATTATTCATGCATTATATTATTAGGATCATCCTAACCTCAACCTTGTTTGGTCAAACCCAAAAGGTTAAACTTCTAGGGTAGGGTCCAAGATCCAGTATGTTACAACACTCCACCCCTTAAAAAGGATTTCGTCCTCGAAATCTATTGATCCAAACATCAACAACTAACTACTCTCCACCCCTTAAAGGGTTCAACCTAACAAGTCAAACTAAACAACTTTTTAGATCTACCCACATCTCTTAGTTGTGAAAGTTTTAGAGATTTATGTTTCTCATGTATCCAACTAAAAGCCACCATCTAGGGTTGAGCTTTTAGGTCCTTGTGTCTCTAACCTATCAACCCAACATGATCATCCAAAAAGTCATAGGGTAGGTCAACTACACCATTATATCAATCCTAGTCACAAAGTAGGGTTATCTTCTACTCAAACTAGAGTTCTCTTCATTGTGACATAGTTCAAGAAAACTTCGATAAAATCCATAAAATTTTATACATATAGTGATATAATGAAAATAAATTTTTTGTCGATGAAAAACTTTGGCGATGTAAAACCAACATGCGCGCTAAAAAATCAATACGAGAACCAAGTCACAATATTTCCATATGAGTACTTCCTCATAACCTAATCTTGACCTCAAACCAAACCTTATTACACAAAAGATCATCATAGATCAAATCTAGGGTCAACATCTCACTTAAAGCTAACTAGAAAAGTCAAGGGTTCTTATGGGGAGACAAAATTGAAATAGTCAGATTCAGACTACCATGGGCTCTGATACCATGCTATAAAGAAGTGAAACCACTTCCTTACTAAAAATTTGAATAACAAAACATCCAGTCCAAACACACTCAGAAGGTATGATGGAGTGGGTGTAAAATTTTCAAATCTTTATATAATGGAAATCAAAAGACCAAAGTATAGCAGCAGATTAAAAACATGACTATATTCAATTATAAAACACAAGGTTACAAACTTACATCATAAGGATCCATGTATAAGAAATCTAAACCACCTCAAGATTGTCTCCAAGCTTTAACTTCTCAATCTAAGTCCAGGTCCACAAGTCAAGCCATCCATGTCCTCCACCTAGGGTTGGAAGCATAACCCAGCAAAAGAGAAGCAACAGAAGACATCAACAAACGCTGGTATGTGCATACTAAAAGAAAACTTTGAGCAATATAAGTAAATAGGGACATAAAAATATACAAGGCTTCCCATGCAAGAGATAAGTACTACCCAAATGGGTATCAAGAGAAAAGAATCATATCAAAAGGGATACTTGCCATAAAACAACATAATAAAGGATTGTGCCATAAATAAATCCACTACCATGGTGGGAAACAAGGCACAAGTAGGGCACACACCCCACAATCAATATCCTGCATGCATGTGAGATAAATATATCCCTAGAACAATATAAATACAATTGGCGGCCAAGGCTTCACATCCTTGCAAACCTGATAGAGAATGACTCACTGCCAAACTCCCAAATATATATAAAATGGGTTAAGACACACATCTTGTCCTGGGTACGAGGTTCCTTTCCATCCCAAAAAGAGCAGGAAATATCACATCTGCTATAAACAAAACCAATGCACTTACACTACTCTAGTGCTACTGAATCACATAGCATGTTTAATGTGGAGGCAAGTAGAAAGTATAGTCAGATTACAATGTTGCCATCACACAATGGACAACTCAAACATATAAACAAATCCACTTCAAAGTGGGCATACATCACCAAGTAAACTTCCACATCACAGTGGGCATATAATATCAAAAGTCCAACTTGCACCAAGGCAACAAGATAAGATTCCAAGAGAATATCTATGATCACAAGATCAATAACAAAATAAGATACTTCACATGAAGCATGATTTCAAGAGAACAAAATTATGTAGGATAATGTCCATAGGACCAAAAGTAAGACAAAAATAGGATAATTGCTCAAGAAGAATAATCAGGGATGCAACATACATAAGAGAGAAGAATTACTCAGTATGAATAATCGGAGATACAACATACCTCAATATTACAGTCTATGTCCAAAGAACTTCTAGATCCAAGTCTAGGTCATCCAAAAAGCCTATTAAACACATATAAAATTTTTATGTCAATTTCATACACATTAACCAAACCCTAAAAACCACCTTTTAATTAATGTGTGAATTAGGTTATTAAATCCATTTCATATTTTAGTTTATTCTATTAGGAGTCCAAAACATATTTTATAATATTTTTCTAACTTATAAATATTTAGTTATGAATTATACAAGTTATTATCTTATTTAATTAGATCCATTAAATCACCCCTTTAAAACATCAGATTCAGGCGACAAAACCAATACCATTAGAAAGATTGCATTTTTCTGAATCCAACGAATATTTATTTGTAATTTTTGGCTAAACAGAATTAGTTATCAATTTTACAAAATTGACCAATCAAGAAATTTGATAAAGCCACATAGGAGAAGAAAATTCACTAAAAGAAAGGGAAGAGCAGGCCGGGCCCGCATGACTTGGCCCAATCAGGGTCAGACAAGTCACTGCGTCAACCCTCATCCTTGACTCGCCCAAACCAAATAAAATGAAGGCAAAAGACTAAAGTGCCCTTGGTGAAAAAAATAGAGAAAGAAGAAACACGGAGGGTAGAAACGAGAATGTATAATGAGGAATCATCCCCTTCGCAAGCACAGATGCCATGTACGTGAGGTAGGGAAGCATCAGTTGCTTGATTTTGGGGAAAACTCAATTGTGCAATCAAAAGCCCAACTAACACATCGGAAACATCTTCGTTGGTCTAAGAAATCTTACCCCAAAAATAATTACACTCTGACAAAGGATTCTGACATGGAGAGGGTCACACGTCTGGAACACAAATTCAACTGGCGGTGGTTGAAGCGAGGACGAGGGATGCAATTGAGAGTGTGGGAGAGTTTTTGGAGGTTCGACGACACTCTGGGATCAGGTTCTCATAGATAGCACCCAAGGTTATGGGTTCCCCGCAACCGAAGTCAAGAGAGCATGGTGGCCAAAATAGGTGTTTCCCTAATAGGGCACGAGAGGGATTCTTTTATGGCTTGGGGTGAGTGGAATCCTCCCCCGAAACTAACGCAACAAAAATCATATAAATAAGTATAGAAACGAGTTAGGAAACCATGAAAATTTGAGCCTTATATTCGGTGCTACAGAGTTCACGCGGCCCTCTCCTACCCGAGGTAGGAGACGGGTTCCGCACCATCTGATACGAAGATCCAACGGCCCAAAATCAAAACTTAACCAATAAGTTTAGGAATATAAGCGTGGCATGGAAATAAATCAGATTAAACCAAAGTGGAACATATTTAATGCACATATTTTCTCTTTCTTCTTTTAAGGGTTCTATTCTTATCCAAATTAAACTAAACTTTGCACACAAGTTAAGTTAAACATGTAAATTTCGATTCTCCAATTAGATTTCACTTTTGGCAACTTTAGATGCATTATTTTATATATTCTTTGTTTCTCTTTATTGATGCATTTAATGACACATGGATTATCCAAATTAGGTAAAACTTCATCCACAAGTTAACTTAAGTGTGTTGATTACGAATCTAAGATTATTTTCCTCTTTTGGAGTCAATTATTATATTTGTTTATTAATTACACTTTTTAGGCAATTTCTCTCTCTTAACTTACCATATTATTTCAAGGTAGTCCAAATTAAATGAAAATTGACATGTAAACTTATTTTTATGTATAGATTATGAATTTGGAGTTTATTTCCACTTTTAAGAATTTCTTACATGGGTTTTGTCATCTGGCCCATTAGAGGCCCATTAACATCATTATGCATCCAATTAAGTTATTTATCATTTTATTATCACCAAATGAATTATATGACATATTTGATTGCATTTTTCATGCATTATATTATTAGGATCATCCTAACCTCAACCTTGTTTGGTCAAACCCAAAAGGTTAAGCTTCTAGGGTAGGGTCCAAGATCCGGTATGTTACACTACACAACGTGGAGTTGAATACGGATTCTATACAAGTATTGATTAGGTTCATTGTGACACATGTGGATTATTGTGAGTGACATGGATGAAATTTTACCCTCCCATTGGAGTGATATCCCAACCACTTGATGAGTGAGACTATGAAATGCATGGTCATGCCCATGTGAGTTAATAGATGATATTGACTTCATGTGTATCTCATATAGTTTACTCTAGCTATATCAAGGAACAAAGATTAAACATTAAGAGGATGGAATTTCATGCCTCATATTCAATCTAGATATAAGAGACAAAGGGATTATATGATCATTGTAACACATCATGATACTACGTAAAATTTCTCTCCAACTTCTCCAATTACTTAGGTGGAAATGAAGTCTTGCTATATACCAATCATTGCTTGTGAAGTCATAATTTGATTATGGACAACACTATTAATGCAATGTGGAGCCTATAGAGTCACACACATAGGACACATAGTAATAGTAGTACAATTGTGGACATGATCAGACATGTTCCAAGTCAAATTGATTACTAAATGTTGAGGTAATCAACTAGAACAATAATGGACTAAAATCCTAGATAGTTGTCTAAAAGGTCTAAGTCAATTAGTTCAACTGAAATTTATGATCTCATATGATAAGTAGACCACATTGTTGGATCAGATGATGGGCTCTAGAGTGGGGTGAATAGAGATAAAAACCACTTAAACAAAATTCATTACACCTTCAAGTTACTTCAGTAGATAATATGGAAAATATGAACTTTGAGTGCGACTAAACATACATAGCAAGGGAGAGAGAGATTGAGCATGCACAAGAACACAAGACATGTATAGTGGTTCCAAAATACAAACTAGGAGAGTGTACATCCACTACCTAGAGAGGCCAACCTCTAGAATGTTTCAACCTGTATCACTCCTTATATTCCATTATAAGAGTTACAACATTGACCCTTCCTTTTTCGGGACAAGGATACCCAACCTTCCCTTTGAGAATAAGGGAGCCAATAACCATATAAATGACTTACCTATCCATGACCAAGAGTCTTATACCTCACCAAGGACTTACCCACTTTTGCGTCGAGTCTTGCACCTTCACCAAGGACTTACCCACTCTTGTAATAAGTCTTCCTCCTTGAGGATTTACCCACTCTTGACTTGGATCTTCCGCCTCTAACTTCACCTTCACAAAGGAGAAGTGTTCACCAAGGGACACCTTCCCTTCTTCTTCACCTCTCTTAGCCAAGAGAGAGAACCTTCATCTTCATGGTAGAAATAGAGATTAGGAAATGGAGTAAGTGAGAGCATGACAAGATATACATATAGGACTAGCTCTCTTACAAATATCCTACTCACTCTAATGGATGTAGCAAGTGATTAAGCTTAAGAGAGGAAGGAGGCTCTTAGAGGAACTCAACTATAATATAGGGACCTTCATAATGCTTGGCTAACCATGGGATGATGCCCAAGGGGTCCTATTTATAGCCGAGGTTGCCTACTAGCCAATAAAGACACTTGAGGATGAATTCTAGCCATTTGGGGGTGTTGCAACAAATATATTTTTGAGTTTTATAGCACTCCAATGGTTAGAAACACTTTTTTTGCACATTCCATACAATGTGGTCGGTCGATTTTACTTTTGGGAAACTCGATCAATAACACTATGCGACAAATCAAATTAGAGTTATTTGTCGAGTTTATCCTAGATGAAACTCGATCGAAAACTTAAATTTGGTTTTCCCGTGTAGGATGTCAGTCGATTTTATCCTGGGGTAAACTTGACCGATCTTGGCAGTTCCCAAGATCCATCAAGGGTGTTGGTCGAGTTTATCCTAGATGAAACTCGGATGACAAAAGTCCCTGTGATGATTTTTAGAAAGTGCCATGAAAGTACTTAAATATTTGATTTAAGTTCTCTTGATTATTTAAGCTTAATTACAAGTCATACAATCATTACAAGTGATTTACAACATGATCCTAATAGATATAGAGCATATTCCACAAAAGTGCACTTGCATTGATTTCGACTTGTTTTTCTCCAAGTTAGGATGCACAAGTTTACGCATCTGGAGTGTGTCCATACCTAATATGAAATTACTCAAGTAGAAGCATTAGACACAAATAAGTGGAATGGTCAATAATCATCAAAACAAGGGTTTATTCAATTAGAATTGAATCCAAATTCTCCCCCTTTTTGAAGATGACAAACCATTCCATAAATGTATTGAAAGCATGTGAGTAAAATCATACCTTTGGAAAAACTTAGGGGTTTCAATAGAATTGAGTTCATATGATCCCCCCTCAATTGATTCTAATGGAGTTTACATACTCCCCTCAATTGTTGTTATTCCTCCTATTAGCTTTCATAAAATTTATAGAAACTATGTCTTCTACTCATATATGTTTTCTACATATATGTGTTCTCCCCTTTACATAAGATAGTTCTCCTCTTTACATAAAATATGTCTTCTCCCCTTTTTTCATTTCAAAAAGTGAGGGGGTTTAAGAGATAAAAACATAACTTGTTAGTAAAAAGGATATACCAAAAGTTCGGATGGAGAGTAGAAGAGCAAAAAATAGGGGCTTGCCCAAGAAATGTATATAAAGTAGATCGATACATGCATTTGAACAACCTTGGATGTAATTCTAGTAAATAATCAAGTTACGACTATGTAAGGAAGTAACTCAGATAGTAGACATGCAAGTCAAGAAACAAGGTTGAGTGTAACGACCCCACCTCCCGGTAACCCCCAATTAAGGGAGACCCGAAGGATAGAGCCGTTATTCAATTAACATGATCAAAGGTTTGACAAATAATCAATAACAATTAATAAACTTTAGCAACTAAACTGAAAACTGGTATAAAATAAAACTTTGTTTACCTTTTAAAATCTGGGATTTCTAATCTTCTATCCATGAAGATACTAATCTAACTAATCCTCCTGTACACATTACTTCTTTTTTAATTCCACATATGCCACTTTACTATTTGTTCTTTTCCTTTGTACCTAAAATGCCGACAAACAAAACGTCGGTCAGCCGAAGCTGGTATGTGGGGGAAGCAATAATTGTGCAACTATGTTAACAATGTAATCAACCAAATATCATTTAACAACCAAGATTATGTTTTAAGCAATACTACTCAATCCTTGCCTATCCCCTTTCTCTATAACGTCCCTACAGTGGACATGGATACCACCTCTCTCATATGGTAGATCCTTACCCCCATGGCCCTACCACACAGGTAGCCAATACCTAGGGTTATGGAGTCGCATGGTCCTACCCAAAGGTAGACCAATCCCTGACTCATGATGACTTGATGGACCTACCCCATTGGTAGCCATTTACTAAGCCATTTAATGACATGATGGGCCTACCCCATTGGTAGCCATTTACTAGGTCAACCCATTAAGCTACAGAGGGGACTAGGATCTTAGCTAGTAGGCATATCTCTTATGTGATAGTCATATTCACTTTAGAATTTGCATGAATTAAAACATCCAAAAGTTTAGTTCAAGTCACGATGAAAACATCGACAGAATCCCGGAAAACTAATTCGGGTAGTCATAAGCGTAACCACATACCTGTACATGTAGATTCAGGTGCAAGAATAATCAACAATGAGCAAGCAAGCATTCAATAAGATCCTAAAACAATTATACAATTTCCTTTTATTACTCATGTCATTAAGATTTATTAAATCTAGCTCGCTTCTCAGGGTTTCTAGTCCACTTTTAGGGTTTCCATTGCAATTAGGGTTTCCCTTCATCTTTTATTATTTTAAACCCTAATTACCACATTTAGGGTATTATCCACAAATTAGGAACTTTAATGCTCAAAATATCTTAGATTCAGCATATTCCAACTTTAATCATAATATTAATCAATTAAAGCCATTGATAGTCAAATTAATCAACATTAGGGTTTCAAGGCCCATTAAAGTATATTCATGCATATGAAACTCTAAATTAACTAATTATATACAAAGTCCATCCTTTTTCTTCCTAATGTTCCTTTTTATAATTAACAGGCTAATATCAACTTTAATCATCTACTAAACCCTACTAATCACTTTAATCATACCAAAATAGGGTTCTTTAAACATTACTACATTAAAGTTGATAACTTGCATTACTTTTCAAATTGCACAAGGAATCAGGCTTTAATTATATTTTTATTGGATTCTTCACGTTTTCCTGATCAACTTTCATGTATAGCATGTCTTTATTCGACCTACTAATAATTAACTACATATTTTGCAAGTTAATCGAATTTGGACCAATAACATGCTGACACATCAGCGCTTGCTATCGCCTAATATGCCACACGGGCGGGTCCTCAAAACATAACTAAAAGACCTAAATGCCCTTACCTCGGTAGATTGGCTTCCTTTGCGTGTTGGGGGTGGTTTCGTCTTTTCGATTTGTTTCTTCCCCTACCTTGCGCAGGAGCCGGGCTCCGCGTGCGTCCGCTGTGGCAGCAGTCCTGCTCCATGCCGCCCGACGAGGATGGGGGTTCCAAACCCCAACAAGGCCTCCGTAAGGGCCTTTCTTCCTCAGAGAAGATCCTCCTGCACACCAGGTTTGTGCCCGATGTCGTCGCGCCAGAGCCGATGCGCAAGCCGCTCGGTGCTCCTCGGTCACCCCGACTGAGTCCTTAGTTGCTGCCAGAGGCATCCTAATGGCGCCCCCCCTCATGCCACTCACACTTCTTATACCCTGGCCCCACAGATCCCTCCCGAGATAGCGCCGACGACGCTCGATGTCGGGACTGAAGTCAACTACGAGCGGACTTGGACAACCACTACCCTTCCCCTCGACGCTCAAGGTTGGTGAGCTCTCTGTCTCCTTCTTTCCTTACCAGCGGCATGACCCTACCAAGTCTGCTAATCACCACCTTGGCCACTACACCACCTGCTGGGCGTTATGGTGGGGATGGGCGAGATCTTAGATCTTCCTGCAGTTCTCAGGGTTGTCTGCCTAGACCAGGGCACAATGTGGGGGAGGGGCTCGGGATAGTTGCCATGCCTCCACGATCTGCAACCCTGCTGTCGATGTCCTTCAGTCCTTGATCTCTAAGACACGTCCAAAAGAAGGAGGGATGGCTCATCTTATATAGCATCGGGGTAGGGTTTGTAGAAGAGTGATGACAAGAGAAGGATATGATGGAAAACTTGGTAGGTCCCCTTTTATTGTGATATACAGGGTTGGTCCTCCAGGAAAGTCCCACTTTCCCCTTTTCTGTAAAGAGAGTTGTGGTCACGATATATTGATATGGGTAGGAGTTTCCCTATATCACAAACACTAACAGATAAACCACTTATTTTCTATATTTCATTACTCCTATATACCATCAAGGTACTCCCTTTTCTTGCCTTATTTTGGCCTCCTTCACAAATACGAAGTGTCTTCATGGAAAGTATTTTGTTGTTGTTGTAAAGAGAGTATTTCTAAAGGAAACATGTACAAAATAGATAGTTCCTTATTATCTCTCTTTGCTTTATCCTCTAAATGCAATATAAGAACTTATTAATATTACCTCAATAATATTCTATATTTGAGATTTATTGGGATGTCTTTTTATACAGACTCGATCTTTTAAGCATCTCATTAAAGCAAGTATTGTTGCTTCATGAATCCTCCTTTTTCCTTCCAAATTATAGAATTCTCTTATTTTCCATTATTATTTTCATGTGTACTAAATATAAATTGGAATATTATTGTTTGATGTCTCTAACATTGTGTTATCCAAAATGTCCAGATAATTACTCTTTTAATCATCTAAAACAATATATATTTTATTTCTTTTTTCTTGTTATTGGGCCTAATAGCCAACAAGGCCCACGAAACCCAAACACACAAGGATATTTATCAAAGGAATCTATTCAAACATTCAATATACATAGTCATACCTTTTATTGGAGAAATTGCATTTCCACCCAAAAGAATCCAAAATTGGGGTTATAACATCCTTCCCCTCTTATAAGAATTTTGCCCTCAAAATTCCATCAAGTAAGCAAACAAATAGGATAATCCTTTCATATGTCCATCATGGCTCCCATGTAGCTTCACCTTTCGATGGTGCTTCCCAAGAACCTTCATCATCTCATATTCTTCCATCTGAGTTCTTTCTTACCTTGGTATATCATACCCTTATAGGTGACTCAGGACATTTCAACCTCTCAAAAGCTGAATAGGTTCAAGGCTCATCACATGGCTTGGGTATCTCACATAGTGCTCTAGATCAGACTCATGGTACACATTATTCATCATGTTATCCTGAGGGGAAAGGCTAAACACAACCATCTCCACCAATCCATCTCAAATGGACCCATATATCGGGGACTCAGCTTTCTCAGCTGTAGCTTAGAGGGGTCGGATTTTTCTCATCACATATTCTCCCACAGTGAACTACATGTCAGTCTGCTTTGCATCATCTCGTGACTCATGCCACCCTTGGGCTCTCTCTCAGCCATTGCACGATCAAGTGACTTCATCTGCACACACTGTGGTTCTTTTCTGACCTTCGCGAGGCCTCTTTCACCAACATCATCATAATGAAGTGGTGACTGACACAACCTCCTTATAGAACTTCTTGCATCCCAATAAAGGCTATGGTGGTTAACATCACATCTTAAGAACTGTCTTTATGTATCACCCTAAATGAGCACACATGCCCTCATCAGACCCTCTAGTCCGAATCATACTGTCCATTATTATGGGGTGATAGACTGTACAAACACTGAGCTCCTCATGTATCTACTTCCACCTCATGGAAGTGAACCTTTAGGTCACATCAAGAACTTTTGAGTTCACATCATGGTGTAGTTGAATCGTCTCTTTTCATATGTAGTTCAACCAGATCTGTCCCTTGGCAGAACTCTTCTTTTCCCATGTCATCTAGGTAAGGCGATCTACCATAACCCATATTGTATCTTGACCTTCTTGGTCTAGGAGAGACTCACAACATGCATAGTGATGAACTCCCATTCCCTCTTGAGAACTCTTTATACTTTATATCCCTGTACTGGGTTAATGGTGTTCGTCCTTCACCTCCTGGCTTGCATGGCCACATGCTATATGCAAATTTGTTCTAAGCATCCAGAATGCTACCATCACTTAATATCTTTGTAGCAGCAAGGTATATCATGTCCTCATGTAATGTTATGATTCCTCAAGCTTGATACCTCGGAAACCCTAAACCACTCTCAAAAGGGTTTTATTATCTTTCTATCCAAAGAAGTGTATCTGAGGTTCTATCACCATCCTTTTACTACATCAATCCATTAAATTGTTCAACATATCTTGTTACCTCTGTGTGTTAGCCAAAACACACCCTCTTTCCAAACATAGGGTTAGTCGAACAACCTCAACTTCTTCTAGCTTCCACCTAAACTAGGCACTATATCTCAACTAGAGCATTCATTACCACTTCTTAGGTGTTAGGTAACATACACCTCCATGTATTATACTTATCATCTCATCTCAAACTCTAAGTCAATCAAGAAGCTCTGAGCTCATCCTCACTGTGATCGAACTCGACCTTGGTTAACTTGCAAATTCCACATAGTTCCTGATAAAACATCCTCATAAGCTGACTACACTACCTCTCTTAGTGTTTGCGAACCATCCATGTATCATTCACTTTACCAGGGTATGTTATCATCTCTATCATCATACCTTGTAGTTACGTTCCAACTTACATCATCTTTATCCTTAGTGTAAGGCATGCGTACTGTCCTATCTCTCACTCCCATAACAAGAAGAAATAAGCATTTGGCTGTAGTCCAAATACAGAGTTCTTCCTGTTCCAAGAGTAGAGATGGTGCAGCCCACCTTGCCCGTACACTTTCAAATCCAATTTGAAACATGTAGCTTATGTCTCTATATCACAAACATCATGATATCCACACTACTTCCAGGGAAAACTGGTCTCGGACTTACTTGGTTCAAGCATAATCCTAGGTCATCTCCTCTAGATCTATAGGGAGCCGACACTTTTGGGGTCATCCCTTTTCCCTTATGCATCAGAGAGTGCCCTACTCATCTGCCCTTTGGATCCCATGAGTTCATGAAGGTGATCAATCTCTTAACCCATGGCCCTCAGACAATGATAGTTGTTACCTCCCGACCCCATGGTCATGTGCAACTAGGGAATTAGGCGACTCCTTCTTCCATCGGTCTTATCCCTACCTGACCCTTGGATAGACTTAGGATTCTAACATAGTACATGTCCAACTTAGAACCTTACCCAAGCCTTCATCATCTCTCTCTGCATTCACGACTGACTTTCATCCTTTCATAGGGATCATGGCGACCTGCCTATCTTGGTCACGCCCCATACCGGTTACCTCCATGGCAACACATCCGCATGCACATAGAGATGGCTATCTATGGGTCTATAGGTTCATTCTCATGCCATGTACTCTTCACCTAGCTTCTCAAGATCCTATGAAACCTCTTTAGGTTATCTCAAAACCAACAAAACTTGTATACACCCTAATAAAGGGTCCCTCTCCCAGGATGGGAGGAAACTACAACTTCGACAACAAGGTCACAACTGTCCTTAGGGTTTACATTCACATGAGCATGCCTAACTCGACAACTACTAAGGCACAAGTAGACAACCTATTAAACCATGCTAGGTCATACTTGTTCTCATCCTCAACATCAGATCAACTTAGCGGTGAGGGGTTCATCAAACATACCCTTAACTTAAGGGATTTCCTTTACCTCTACACACAAGGAGTACCATGCTCGAAATTATAGAGACTCAAATCTCTTCAGGAGCATCGGATACACTACTTCCCCTCTTAGGCCTAGGAACCCTAGGTTCTCCTCTGGATATCCAACTGCATGCTCAAACTCTTAACCACGAATCAAACACGTACAAGGTATGCCATGTACTCCCATGATCCTTTTATATGAGTAAGACCTCAGAGTCGAGTCCTCTTCAAGGACAACCAACTAGGTATAAAGCCTCACAACCGTTTACTTAAACCTCCTTAGGGTCTAAAGTACTCTTTATCTCATCCAGTAGGTAATCACTTATACCATAGGTACTAGAAGCATCATCCTCTCTCTAGAGCTAACTCCACATCCAACCATACTACTGGAGGTCATCTCTCCATGAAGGATCAAGCTCATAGGTATACCTCTTCGAGGGTGAAGCCTATGCCCAACTCATGTTTGGCTCAAGATTATACCTAGCCTTTTATGCTCATCCCATGAGCCATCCATTATGCATACCAGACATAGTTTCAACCTACTGCAATCCACTGACGTACTCTGGGTGCAAGCTATACCCTACCTGCAATAGCCCATAAGGTTTCTATAGGTTCTTCTCTAACCTCATCCCCGAAGGATCTATCTTTCGCTCAAACATGCACGAACCTTCCCAGGGTTGGGTTGCCATATGTACTTGATCATCTAACCTCTCAGGGCTCATATGGCATCCAAGGCAGGTATATCCAAACACCTGGTCTACCATGACATCTAACTCATCATGTCATCTCTCTCTCTAACCCTCACTTAGGGTTAGGGTTACCATCATCCTCAAAGGATGTACTAGGTCTCTACTTTTAATGGAGGTCTCTACCTCCAGGACTAACTCTCTCTACTCATCTTCTCTCCTCAGGTCTCTTCTGAGGGCAATGACAACTTATGTCATACGACCTAAGCATGTATCTATTCATTAGTTTGCGCTTAATCTATTAAGATTATGTCCATGACATCTTATTTACATGCTTTTCATTAATTTGGTGGAGGATCCCTTAATCCTTATTAACCTTACCCATACCTCAAGAGGGTGAGGAGAAGAGAGGAAACCCTAATCCTTAAGGTCCTTAACAGAATTTGAGTTGAGAAGGGATGAACAAGATGAGAGAGTCCTAAAGGTATCTTATTTTGAGTCATATCCTAAGACTTTGGCCAGGCAGTCACAGGGATCCGGGAGTCCTCGTATTCCGACTAGCGGTGCGGAGGAAAATATTGCCAGCCCCCAGTCGTGATCCTTTTCTAGACACCTCTATCTTTCAGATAATCTTCTAATAACTCCCTTGGGTTCTACAGAATTTGTAAAATTTAATAATTATTAAAGATTACTTGAGGAACCTATGCTATGATACCAATTGTAACGACCCCACCTCCCGGTAACCCCCAATTAAGGGAGACCCAAAGGATAGAGCTGTTATTCAATTAACAAGATCAAAGGTTCGACAAATAATCAATAACAATTAATAAACTTTACCAACTAAACTGAAAACTGGTATAAAATAAAACTTTGTTTACCTTTTAAAATCTGGGATTTCTAATCTTCTATCCATGAAGATACTAATCTAACTAATCCTCCTGTGCACATTACTTCTCTTTTAATTCCACAGATTCCACTTTACTGTTTGTTCTTTTTCTTTGTACCTAAAATGCCGACAAACAAAACGTCGGTCAACCGAAGCTGGTATGTGGGGGAAGCAATAATTGTGCAACTATGTTAACAATGTAATCAACCAAATATCATTTAACAACCAATATTACGTTTTAAGCAATACTACTCAATCCTTGCCTATCCCCTTTCTCTGTAACGTCCCTGCAGTGGACATGGATACCACCTCTCTCATATGGTAGATCCTTACCCCCATGGCCCTACCACACAGGTAGCCAATACCTAGGGTTATGGAGTCGCATGGTCCTACCCAAAGGTAGACCAATCCCTGACTCATGATGACTTGATGGACCTACCCCATTGGTAGCCATTTACTAAGTCATTTAATGACCTGATGGGCCTACCCCATTGGTAGTCATTTACTAGGTCAACCCATTAAGCTACAGAGGGGACTAGGATCTGAGCTAGTAGGCATATCTCTTATGTGATAGTCATATTCACTTTAGAATTTTCATGAATTAAAACATCCAAAAGTTTAGTTCAAGTCGCGATGAAAACATCGACAGAATCCCGAAAAACTAATTCGGGTAGTCATAAGCATAACCACATACCTGTACATGTAGATTCAGGTGCAAGAATAATCAATAATGAGGAAGCAAGCATTCAATAAGATCCTAAAACAATTATACAATTTCCTTTTATTACTCATGTCATTAAGATCTATTAAATCTAGCTCGCTTCTTAGGGTTTCTAGTCCACTTTTAGGGTTTTCATTGCAATTAGGGTTTCCCTTCATCTTTTATTATTTTAAACCCTAATTACCACATTTAGGGTATTATCCACAAATTAGGAACTTTAATGCTCAAAATATCTTAGATTCAACATATTCCAACTTTAATCATAAAATTAATTAATTAAAGCCATTGATAGTCAAATTAATCAACATTAGGGTTTCAAGGCCCATTAAAGTATATTCATGCATATGAAACTCTAAATTAACTAATTATATACAAAGTCCATCCTTTTTCTTCCTAATGTTCCTTTTTATAATTAACAAGCTAATATCAACTTTAATCATCTACTAAACCCTACTAATCACTTTAATAATACCAAAATAGGGTTCTTTAAACATTACTACATTAAAGTTGATATCTTGCATTACTTTTCGAATTGCACAAGGAATCAAGCTTTAATTATATTTTTATTGGATTCTTCACGTTTTCTTGATCAACTTTCATGTATAGCATGTCTTTATTCGACCTACTAATAATTAACTACATATTTTGCAAGTTAATCGAATTTGGACCAATAACATGTTGACACATCAGCGCTTGCTATCGCCTAATATGCCACACGGGCGGGTCCTCAAAACATAACTAAAAGACCTAAATGCCCTTACCTCGGTAGATTGGCTTCCTTTGCGTGTTGGGGGTGGTTTCGTCTTTTCGATTTGTTTCTTCCCCTACCTTGCGCAGGAGCCGGGCTCCGCGTGCATCCGCCGTGGCAGCAGTCCTGCTCCATGCCGCCCGACGAGGATGGGGGTTCCAAACCCCAGCAAGGCCTCCGTAAGGGCCTTCCTTCCTCAGAGCAGATAAGCCTGCACACCAGTTTTGTGCCCGATGCCGTCGCGCCAGAGCCGATGCGCAAGCCGCTCGGTGCTCCTCGGTCACCCCGACTGAGTCCTCAGTTACTGCCGGAGGCATCCTAATGGCGCCCCCCCTCATGCCACTCACACTTCTTATACCCTGGCCCCGCAGATCCCTCCCGAGATAGCACCGACGACACTCGATGTCGGGACTGAAGTCAACTACGAGCGGACTTGGACAACCACTACCCTTCCCCTCGACGCTCAAGGTTGCTGAGCTCTCTGTCTCCTTCTTTCCTTACCAGCGGCATGACCCTGCCAAGTCTGCTACTCACCGCCTTGGCCACTACACCACCTGTTGGGTGTCATGGCGGGGATGGGCGAGATCTTAGATCTTCCTGCAGTTCTCAAGGTTGTATGCCTAGACCAGGGCACAACGTGGGGGAGGGGCTTGGGATAGTTGCCATGCCTCCACGATCTGCAACCCTGCTGTCGATGTCCTTTAGTCCTTGATCTCTAAGACACGTCCAAAAGAAGGAGGGATGGCTCATCTTATATAGCATCGGGGTAGGGTTTGTAGAAGAGTGATGACAAGAGAAGGATATGACGGCAAACTTGGTAGGTCCCCTTTTATCGTGATATACAGGGTTGGTCCTCCAGGAAAGTCCCTCTTTCCCCTTTTCTGTAAAGAGAGTTGTTGTCACAATATATTGATATGGGTAGGAGTTTCCCTATATCACAAACACTAACAGATAAACCACTTATTTTCTATATTTCATTACTCCTATATACCATCAAGGTACTCCCTTTTCTTGTCTTATTTTGGCCTCCTTCACAAATACGAAGTGCCTTCATGGAAAGTATTTTGTTGTTGTTGTAAAGAGAGTATTTCTAAAGGAAACATGTACAAAATAGATAGTTCCTTATTATATCTCTTTGCTTTATCCTCTAAATGCAATATAAGAACTTATTAATATTACCTCAATAATATTCTATAATTGAGATTTATTGGGATGCCTTTTTATACAGACTCGATCTTTTAAGCATCTCATTAAAGCAAGTATTGTTTCTTCATGAATCCTCCTTTTTCCTCCCAAATTATAGAATTCTCTTATTTTCCATTATTATTTTGATGTGTACTAAATATAAATTGGAATATTATTGTTTGATGTCTCTAACATTGTGTTATCCAAGATGTCCAGATAATTACTCTTTTAATCATCTAAAACAATATATATTTTATTTCTTTTTTCTTGTTATTGGGCCTAATAGCCAACAAGGCCCACGAAACCCAAACACACAAGGATATTTATCAAAGGAATCTATTCAAACATTCAATATACATAGTCATACCTTTTATTGGGGAAATTGCATTTCCACCCAAAAGAATCCAAAATTGGGGTTGTAACATTGAGTATGTATGAAACAAGATACTAGCATAGCATATAGTCGAATACAAATTGATGTTAGATATCAACATATGAACAAGGCTAGAAATACATGTATATGGACTACTAGTAGATGATATCACAAGTTAGGACTACTAGTAGGATCTATTTCATAGAAAAAGATTCAGAAGTTAAAGAACAAGCTATGAGTAGATATAGAGGAATATCCAAACAAAGAGATATGCAATTCTAGAAGCATGAAAGGATATAAGTCAATAGAATATATGCATCATTACCAAAAGATGATTACCTCTAAGAAACTCAAGTTTGTATTAAAAGATATACAACTATATAGATGTAGCAAGTTTGAGCGCAATGGAAGAAATTTTGGACACAACCAAGAGATCCAAAGAGATTTTTATCAAAACAAGCATAACAACTAAAGGTAGGTAATTGCAAAATATAGATATATAAATTTATAACAATTAAAAATATAGAGTTTTATGCAAGACGGGCAAATTAAAGCATGGTCGTATGCATATTATAAAAGTACCAAAGGGAGTGCCATAGAATAAGGCTAGTGGTTGAGAAAGTCTAGTTGAGAGGGAAATTCTCATCCTAAAACCTATATGTATATTCTATGCACAATGTTGTCGGTCGAGTTTTTAGGTTGAGCTTATCAATTGATAATAGTTGTTGGCAACACCCATTGGTGCTTGTCGGTCAAGTTTCCTTAGGACAAACTCGGTCGACAACAGTTGTTTTAAAAAACACATATATTTCAAAAAATCATATATAGGGGCATGATAATAAGCAAGATAATAATGCACTATGAAAGCATCATGAACAGTTTTTGAGCAAGAAAGTGATGAGAATCACAATATACCAATTTTGACTAAAAAACCATATGTATAATGCATATTAATCTTAGCAAAAGCACACTATGGTTGGATATGAGAAAGAATAAAATTACCTCTATTCTTACCATTTTTCCACTTGTTGCCACCCCATACACATCTCACCTTTATTCTTTTATGTGGACTGAGAAACCAATTTGCAAATCAATAGCCCATGCCAATCCAATAGAAAGTGATCTACAAGAATAAAGACGAAATGGTTCCCAATCATGTTTTTGGGTCTGGAGGGGTTAGCATAGCATAGCATAGCACACTATAGACAAAGGACCTTCAATTTTCAATGAAGAATACTCTAGTTCCAAGGCTAGCATAGATACTATCATGTCTACAACTATCTCTACCCATTTGTTTGGTAGTATGGTTTGGGATTTGATTTATATTCTTTTTGTCATCTAAAAATATTTGCATAGAGGATCTCAAACTTTGACTATCATGCATAAGAGAAGTAATAGTTGAAGGCAATTGATTCGTATCATCTCTAGCATGCAAAAGATTAGTTTCTAAGCTAAGAGTGTTGTCATATAAGTATCCTTTTCAATATGAAGAGCCACAACATTATTCTCTCTACTAGTAGAAATAGAACAAGATTCAAAGACATTGATTTTAGAAAGCAAGGAAGCATTTTCTTTTTCAACTAAAGCAATCTTAGAAAGATAGACACAATTTTAAGATTCTATTCCTTGCATAACAAAGTCTTTGTCCTCATTTTTAGTTCTAAGAACATCAATATCAAGCATGAGAGAATTCACAATTTTATTATGCTATTTATTAGAACTAGGCATAAGAGGTTGAACTTCTAGAAATCTAATATTATTAATAAAGTTAGCAAGCTTAAGAGAATCTTTTTGACTAAGATAAGCACTATTTTCAATCTCAACACTATTGAATTTCAATTCTAGTTCTAGAAAAGACTTCTTGAGATCATTAACATCATCTTGCAAGCAACTATTAGCATGATCAATATCATCCTTTTCTTCAAGCAAATTATCAACAATCTTAGCAAGAATTTTTTTTTCTTTTTACTAGAATTAAGAGAGGCATGAGTAGAATGAATAATTTCAATTAAATATATTTAATCTAAAGAGTTTAGGTTTACCTCATTTGAATCTTCATTTAAACTTGCCATTAGAGCAAAATGGTATTATCCATTTTCACTATAGCTTGAGCTAGATCCTCCACTTGAATCTTCACTTGAGCTTGAGTTGGAGGTTTCACTATTTCTTTTGTGCCATTTCTCCTTCTTTTTTTGCTTGTCTTCCCTTATCTTGTGATGATGGGTATTTTTGCCTTGTCCGCTATCTTCCTTGAAGTAACCCTTCTTTCCACATTTAAAGCATAGGGTGGAGGATGAAGGCTTGACTTTGTTAAGTCTACCTTTGGAGTACAAAGAACATTCTTCAACTTGAGAGGATGGAGATTCTTGAGAAACAATATCTTCAATTTGGCTTTGATTTTAGCCTTCTTCATTCTCTTGAGCTCTTTCTCTTCTTCTCTTTCTTCTTCCTCTTGCTTGTCAAGTATAACTTCATGGGCTTGAAGATTTCCTATGAGCTCTTCAATAGGAATATCACCAAGACACTTTTTTTCTTCAATTAAGGTCACCTTTGATTGCCACCTCTTAGGGAGAATTCTAAGGATCTTTGAATTTATCTCACTTGAATCCATAAGATGACCTAGAATGGCAAGACCATTTACAATGGTGTTGAGCCTTGAGTACATCTTGGCTACCGTCTCCTCCTTTCCCATATTGAAGTTTTCAAGAAGGCCTTTGAGCATATATAATTTGTTTTCCTTCACTTTATTAGTCTCCTCATAAGTGACACATAGATTTCTCCATACTTCATAGGTTGTCTCACAAAAACAAATCTGGTTGAACTCAGTGGGGGAAAGACATGCATAGAGAATGTTGATGGCTCTTGCATTCATGGTTGCTTTATTCAAAGTAGCCTCATCCCATTCTTCTATCTTTGTCTCCGGTATCTTGTATGAAAGGTCCACCATTCTCCATAGACCAATACTTGATCCTTGGATGTAGTATTGTAGCCATATATTCCAATAGAGGAAATTTCTCCCATTAAAAATTGAAATCTTGATGAGGTATCACCCACCTTGATAATCATCCATCTTCTCCTACTTATGGAAGTGTTGTTTGGAGAAGACTCGCTCCGATACCACTTGTTGGATTGTATGATGGGCTCTAGTGGTGGTGGTGGGGTGAATAGAGATAAAAACCACTTAAACCGAATTCATTAGACCTTCAAGTCACTTCAAGAGATAAGATGGGAAGTATGAACTTTGACTGCAACTAAACATACATAGTAAGGGAGAGAAAGATTGAACAAGCACAAGAACACAAGCTATGTATAGACTCCAAAATAGGAGTTTACATCCATTACCTAGATAGGTCAACCTCTAAGATTTTTCAACCATGTCTCACTCGTTATATTCCATTATAAAAGTAATATCATTGACCTTCCTTTTTTGGGACAAGGATACCCAACCTTCCCTTTGAGGATAAGGGAGACAATAACCTTATAAAGGACTTACCTATCCATGACCAAGAGTTTTTACCTCACCAATGACTTATCCACTTTTGCACTGAGTCTTCCGCCTTCACCAAGGACCTACCTATTCTTGTAACAAGTCTTCCACCTTGATGATTTACCACTATTGATCTAAATCTTCTTCTTTTGGCTTCACCTTCACCAATGAGAAGCTTTTACGAACGAACTCCTTCCCTTCTTCTTCACCTCTCTTATCTAAGAGAGAGAACCTTCATCTTCATGGTAGAAAGAGAGATTGGGAGGAGGAAGTGAGATCCTCACAAGATATAAATGCATGACTATCTCTCTTACAAATCTCCTACTCACTCTAATGGATGTAACATATGATTAAGATTAAGAGTGGAAGGAGGATCTTAGAGACACTCAACTATAACTTAGGGACCTTTATAGTGCTTGTATAACCATGAGATGAATCCAAATGGGTCCTATTTATAGTTGAGGTTGCCTACTAGCTAGTAGAGTCACTTAAGGATGAATTCTAGCCATTTGGGGTGTTCCAACATATATATTTTTTATTTTTGCAATATTACAATGGTTAGAAACACTTTTTTTACACATTTTGTACAATACAGTTGATCGAGTTTACTTTTGAGAAACTCGACTGATAGAACTACGTGAAAAATCAAATTTGAGTTGTCGGTCGAGTTTATCCTAGGTAAAACTCAGTCAATGGCTTAAATTTAGTTTTCCAGTGCAAGGTGTCGGTTAATTTTATCCTGGGATAAACTCGGCCGACCTTGGTAGTTCCCAAGATCCATCAAGGGTGCCAATCAAGTTTGTCCTAGATGAAACTCAACCGACAAAAGTTCATGTGATGAATATTCGATTTAACTTCTCTTAATTTTTTCTAAGCTTAATTACCGGTCATAAAATCATTACAAGTGATTTACAACATGATTCTAATTGATATAGAGTATATTCCACCAAAGTGCACCTACATTGATTTTGACTTGTTTTTCTCCAAGTTAGGATGCACAAGTTTAGGCATTTGGAGTGTGTCTATACCTAATCTGAAATCACTCAAGTAGAAGAAATTAGACACAAATAAGTGGAATGATTGGTCATCATCAAAATAAGGGTTTATTATTTTGACTTAGAGTCAACACAGATAACCCCAAGCGATTGGCTGGAGTTACCAATTGGGTGACTGGAAACTTAGTTGATCAATTAATGTGATTCATTAATCAATTAATTAATAGTATAATTATAGGATGTTATAACTTAGACAATTAACTGATTGGTTGCCTACAAGTAGGACACTTTAAATGCAACCACTGCCTTTTCCTCCAATGCATTAGAGATCCTTCTTCCCTACCTCTCCTATTTAAATTGGCATGACAACTGATTCATAATTAAATGTTCTTGTATGTGAGATCCTAGCCATCATTACCCAAAAGGGAGAGAGAAAAAGAAGGAAGGAAATCACAATGCTAGCACATTGCAAACAAATAGGCTGCTCTTTTCTACCGGCTCAAGTAGTATGACGAGGAGTTCTTGTTCATCCGCATGGACTACACAGGGAAATAGGCATTATGTGACTGGGTTGGGAGGACATCTATGAATACTATCCATGCACCATTTCAAGTGACACACACCACTACATGAAGATGTTAGTGGACTTTCTTAATGACAAGGTATACCTTGCACACCCTCTTTGTGGATACAACATCATTTACGAGATCTTCTTCTAGGAAACATGAAGCTATTTTTATTATTTCTAATGTGTATTTTTCCTACATGAATCGTAACATTGGTATTAGATCCAAATCAATATATGATCTTTTTGGATTGATTACAATATGATCATATTTTTATACCACTTTTTGTGGTTGCATATGATGTGAGCTTTAAAACTATTAATGTCCAACTAATTTCCACATATGTCGCATATTTGTATTTTTGACATGGACAATGTTGACTATTAAAAAGTTGATTTTTCCTAGTGCATGAAAGTAAAATTTTGTATACCTTTTTAGGAGTTCTTCCCCTGAGACTCTGTGAGGGGCAACCTCCCCTCGACCCCTGACTACTGACTCGGAAATGAGATCCCTATACAGGGATGATACCCCTACATATCCCACTTTATTTGTGTGAGAGTCAAAAAAATTTAATGGGGAATGTCCTTCATTAAAAAAGCTACAATCTTTAATATGTATATGATAGATAAACCTATAAAATCATACATGTCACCTTTGGAAATATCTATTATGTGCTGGATGTATGCATGGTTATGGCCTAGGCCCCCTTTGTGTATTTTGTGAATGGATGTAAATGGTTATGCATGGATCCTTTTATTTAAGTATTTGGCTTGTATGTTGAGCCTCATTCTTTCTTTAAAATATTCATTAATTCTTTTCCCTCTAAATTTCACACAAATGTAACTCAAGGTTCTCCTTTTTACATATCATGTAATATTAGATAGGATTAGATTTAGTTTTGGAGGATCTGGCATGATGCGGCAACTTGAAGATCCAACTCCAAGGAGCATCCATGGAGCGGTTCACTGTGATGATGATCAAATGCATGTCCACAAGGAAATTCATAGGTTGACATTGTATGATATGCAAATTACCATAGGTGGACACTAATCCTTTTTAGCTCTAACAAATTCCATTAGTATGTGCATAATCAATGCTTGCATGTTTGTGGATTGTGATTGTGGATATAATGTGTAAATATGATACATATTGTATGATTTTGTGGTATTGTATATATATGTATATAAATAGAACCCCCAGAATAAAGTATTAAGTATTAGATTCTTTTCAACGTGCCACACACATGGAAACCTCAATCAACTACATGTGGGCATGCCAAGGCAGGGTGTGCCATCTATGTTGGGGAAGTGTGAGAATAGATATGTGGGCCTGCCAAAGAAAAGTGCATATTCATTGTGTTGGCCTTTGAGTAGGGTTTAACTAGGTGATCATAATAGGATTAAGCACCTAGAAACATATAGATGGATTATGAAAAATTTTTGTGTGTCCATCTATCAAGAGTTGCATTCAATGTAACTGGAAAGTATTGCCTACCTAAATAATCATGTTGTGGGTGATCAACCAAAGCTGACTCATACATTGATGAAATATATATCTTGACCCACAAAAAGATTGTTTGTTGCAACCTTCCAAATAAAGTTGTGAGGGCTATTAATTTAAAATAAAATAGTGGGAGTGATATTTTATTTAAGGACCAAATAATATAGATAAACCTTTTCAAATCAATATATTGACTCATGCAAATATTTTTCTATAGATAAAATGGAAAACAACAACAACAACTTTTCATTATGATTGGTCTTTGAGAAGGAAAAACTTTATGTAAATAACTTCAATGATTGGTTCAGGACTCTGAGAATTGTTCTCACTCATGAGCGTAAGTTCTATGTCCTAGATATGCCAAGACCAAAGGAACCAACTCTGAATGCACTTATGGCGGAAAGGGATGCTTATCATAAGTAGGTTGATGACGCAATAAATATTCAATTCCACATGATGTGATCATTGAACCATGATCTTTATAAGCAGCATGAAAACATGGGAGTTATAGAGATGGTCACACATCTCAATAGCATGTATTAAGAACAAGCAAGGTAAGAGAGATATGATGTCTCCAAGGCATTGTTTATGTGTAATATGGCAAAATGCGATCTAGTTGAGCCCCATGTGCTCAAGTTTATTGGGTATGTGGAAATCCTAAAATGACTAGTATTTCCTTCCGTCCAAGAGCTGGCCATGGATGTGATCCTATAATCATTTTCGGAATCATATAGCCAATTTTTCATGAATGACAACATGACCAACTTTTCAAGTCATTGACAGAGTTGGTTGGCATCTTGAGACCTGTTGAGGCACAAATGAATAATGACAAGCTCAAATATGTGTTTATGGTCAACAAAGGAAAGGAAAAATCTAAGGGTAAAGGCAAATCTAAGAAGGATTCTAAGGATAGCCAAAAGTATAAATCTTTTACGAGTAAAGCAAAAGGAGGAGTGAGTAAAGAAGGATATTTCCACCAATGTCGCCATCCTTGGCACTGGGGAAGGAATTCCCTCTCTACTTAGAGGAGTTAAAGAACAAGAAGAAGGGGATAGAGAATTCCACTTTAGGTATACATGTTATAGAGATAAATTTATATACTTCATCATCATGGATATTGGATACTAGATGTGGAACTCACATATGTTTAGATATGCAGGATCTAAAAAGAATTAAACCCTTGAAGAAGGGAGAGGTGGATTTACACATTGCAAATGGATCAAGAGTTGCTTCCAGTATTATAGGTATCTAATGTTTCTATATTCCGAGTGAGATTTTAATAGAGTTAGAAAAATGTTATTTTGTACCTTATATAAATAGGAACAATAGTTTTATTTCTTGTTTGTACAAAGATGAATTTGAATTTCATATCAAGAATGGTCGATGTTCTCTTTATAAACATTAAATCTTTTCTAGAAGTACCCCTATGTCATATGGTCTTTAGTTATTAGATCTTAAGATAAATATCTATAAAAAATACTAAGATGCTTATACTTGATGACTCAAATAAAATATATGTAAGAACTGTTGTTTAGTCCATATAAATTAGAAGCACATATATTGACTCCATAAATATGTATATCTAGACTCATTTGATTTTCAATCAATTGAGACATCAATCTTATTTAATTACGCAAGATCACGAAACAACCTTTTATTGGTAAAATTGAAATTGCAAGTGATTATTAGGACTCATACATACTGATGTATGGATACCCTTTAGCAAAATTCCATAGGTAGTTATTAATACTTCATCACATGTACTAATGCCCTCAGTAGATATGTCTATGTGTATCTAATGAAACACAAGTTTGAATCCATTGAAAAGTTCAAGAAATTCATGAATAAGTACAAAAATAGATTTGAAAGAGTATTAAAGCATTTTGATCTGGTCAAGGTGGGGAATACTTTAGCCAAGAATTTGAGGCCCTTCTAAGAGATTGAGATATTGTATCACAATGGAGTCCACCTAGAACACCACAATATAATGTTGTATCAGAAAGAAAGAATCATATCATGTTGGACTTGGAACAATCAATGATGACTTTTGTTGATCTTTCCCCTTTCTTTAGGAGATATGTTTTAAAACCACAACTTTACACTTAACCACATACCTTCAAAATCAGTTCAAAAGACACCATATGAGTTATGGAGATGAAAACATATCATTGTGTCTTTTATGAAGAGTGGGGATGTGGAGCTTATGTCAGGAAATAGTTTTATGAAAATATTGGAGCCAAATATGATAAATGTTATTTGGTTGGATAACCTAAGGAAAATAAGATGTATTATATCTACGTTCCATCTAATAATAAAGTGTTTGCTACAAGAACTATTATATTCCTCAAAAAGGATTTTATTTCTAAATGAAACAATGGAAGGAATATAGAACTCATTGAAGTTTGAGACCAATAAGAAAACATTGAACCAATGGAGGTAGATAAGGAACAAGAAGAGACACAAGAAATTATGGAATCTCAAGTTCCTCATGTAACACAAGAACCTCAAAGGTCTTATAGGACACACCTTGAGCCATATATATTTAAGTTTCTTGTGACTCAACAAGGTGGTCATGAATGATGATGAGCCAATAACCTACACTGAGGGCATTGAGGGACCAAATTCTGAGAAATGTCTTGAAGCCATGAGATCTGAGATGAACTCCATGCATTCCAACAAGAAATGTACCTTGGTGGATCCACTTGATGGGGTAAAACCCATAGGGTTCAATTTGATCTTCAAAAATGAAGAGTGACATGGATGTTAATGTACGAACCTACAAAGGAAAAATGGTTACAAGGGATTTCAAGCAAGTTTAAAGTGTTGATTATGATGAAACTTTTTCACCATTCTCCATGGTTAAATCCATCAGGATCATGCTTTCCATTGCAACTTATCATAACTATGAAATTTGGAAGATGGATGCTAAAACCACATCCCTTAATGAAAATTTACCTTAGGATATGTAGATGACACAACATGAAGGTTTTACCCGTCCAAATGAAGCCAAAGGATATGTAAGCTAAATCCTCCATGGATTGAAGCAAGCATCTCAGACCTAGAATCTTCATTTTGACGAGACACTCAAATAATTTGGCTTTGTTCAAAATGAATATGAACGTTGTGTTTACAAGAAGGTTAGTGGGAGCATAATTGTATTCCTCATATTGTATGTATATGACATAATTTTGTTGGGAAATGCCATCCATACTCTACAATTTGTTAAAACATGGTTGGGAAACACCTTCTCTACTAAGGACTTAGGAGAAGCATCCTATATCATATGCATAGGGATCTATAGAGATAGATCTAAAAGGCTTCTTGGTTTAAGTCGAGGTACTTACATTGACAAAATGTTGAAAAGATTCATCATGCAAGAGTCTGAAGAGGAAACATATCCATGTCACACAGAATGAGTATCTCTAGAACTCAATGTCCCATCTCTTCTGAAGAGAGAGCACACAAGAGTAAGATTCCATATGCATCCACAATTGTGTCTACATGTATGTAATGTTATGTGCATGTTTGGACGTCTCATATGCTTTAAGCATGATGAGTAGTTACTAGTCAAATCTCAATGAAGGCCACTAGATTGTCCTAAAGAACATCCTCAAGTACTTAAGAAGAACCAAGGATCATTTTCTTATTTATGTTGGTGAGGAAGAGTTGGTGGTAAAAGGTTACAATGACACAAGCTTCCAATCGACAAGTACAATTATCAATCACAATCAGGTTTAGTGTTTTGCCTCAGTGGAAGAGTTGCAAGATGGAAAAGTTCCAAGCAAGAGACAATGGCTATTTCTACAAAAGAGACTGAGTACATTACCGCCTCCAACGCATCATAGGAAGCTATATGGATCAAGAAGTTCATTGGTGAGCTAGGAGTGGTTGCATTTATGGATGATGTAATGGAGCTATATTTTGACAACAATGAAGCTATAGAACATGCTAAGAAACCTATATTGCATCACTGTTCCAAGCACATAATATGGCACTACCATCTCATATGAGAGATTGTACAACAAGAAGATGTGAGGATTTGTAAAGTACCAACTGAAGCAATGTTTTTGACCCTCTGAGGAAAGCACTTTCACAATAGAAGCATGATAATGTTAGATCACTTAGAATGAGAATCATGAGTGATCAGATCCAGTGCAAGTGGGAGACTCTTATTTTTATACCCTGAGAGCCAATCATATAATGATTGTAATGTCACATCTTGTAATTGATTTGATTTTTAGTAAAGGAAATTCCAATTATCATGTTGATTCAATATGAGATAATGAATAAATATAATGATGTCCTAAGAATGTATGACTCAATGTCATGTGATTTTAGACTGAGCACCTATATATGAGATCATTTATATGTTAAGAGTGTCATTCTCGTCTGAGTTCCTGGTCATGTCTTAATATGGAAATTAGGATGAAAATAATACATAAAACCAATATGTGTGTTTATTGATCATTGCATATCATTAGTCATGACATAAAATATCAAATAAAACACATAGGTAATTGTTATGAACGAGAATTCTGGATAGAACCACTTTGAGTAAGATACATCAAAGCCAAAATGGCAGTCAAAATCATAACTCAATGTGATAGTGCTGATTGTGGTCCTTAGACATGAAGTCACTACATTGATCACATGTTGTTTAGTGTGCTTTAACACTACTCAACGTGACCTTGAATAAGGGTTGCTATATAAGTAACTCTTAGGTGCATTGTGACATATGTGGATTACTATGAGTGATGCAGATGGAATTTGTCCCTCCCATTGGAGTGACATCCTGGACACTTGAGGAGTGAGACTATGAAATGTATGGCCATGCTCATGTGAGTCAATATATTACATTGAGATCATGTGTATTTCAAATATTCTATTTTGGATCAAGGAACAAATATTTAACATTAACAGGATCACATTTCCATGCCTCAGATCCATTCTGGATATAAGAGACAAAGGGATGATATGATCATTGTAACACTACTCATGATACTAGGTCAAGGATTTTCTCTAACTTCTCCAATTACTTGAGTGGTAATGAAGTCTTTCTAGATACTAATCATTTCTTGCGAAGTCACAATTTATTTATGGACATCACTACCAATTTAGTGTGGAGCCCTAGGGTCACACACATAGGATGCATATGAATAGGAGTATAATTATGAACATGATTGGAAATGTTCCAAGTCAAATTGTACTAGGATGTTTAGCTAATCAACTAGAAAATAATGGATTGAAATCTTAGGCAGTTAGATAAAAGGTCTAATTCAATTTGTTGGATTTAAAATTATATTCTCATATGATAAGTAGGCCAACTAACTATTGGGAAATATGGCATCAAATAGGAAGCGGAAATAAAAAAGATTTATGCCATATTCCCCTTTACAAACGATCATGTCAACAACTATGTAATGGGAAGGGAGGGTTTACAAGGCCATACCTGGTCCTGGAGCAAGTTTAGGGAGTGTTCCTCATTGCCATATGTAGCTTTCTTCAAATCTCATTCAGACAACATCAACAACAGCTCCTCACAGACAACATCTTGGCATTGTCCTCCTTAAAGGAAAAGCTCTACATCTCTATGGCAGTCCACATCGACAACCATGAACTCTTGTTAATCTAGTAACACAACCAAGAAGGAGTTGTCCCTCTCTGTTGGTGTACTAGCACCAACTTGCTCTCCCAAAATTGTTCTCCCTTGCTATCCCTCTCTTTATCAGGTAGGATGTGCTCAGGTTCTCCCAGTCACCACAACCAGAGAAGACAAACAATTGTCAGAGGCAATTGAGTTGTGTCTGAGAATCCCCCAGTAACCCTCTATTTATAGGAGGGGTAGGTTCAGGGTTCCTAGTCTGAGCGGGAGCAGAAGAGACTAAAATTTCATGAATTTTTTGCAACCTGCGAGCTGTGGAACAATTGGCTCACAGATGAACCAACCGTTTAGCATGTGAGATGGTTGGTTTAACCCTTGAACCAGTCATTTTATCATGTTTCCCAATTGCAATTGTATTGGAAATTATAATCCAATTTATTCTCAACATGACGTCATCACAAATCCTTGAATCAATCGAATTGATCCATCAACCACTCGATTCACAATCTGAGATGGTCAGTTCATGTACTTGAGTGAACCAGCCGGTTCATGGTCTAGAACTGCCAAAGTTGGTTCAATCGACCTGACACACTAAAAAACCAGTTCAACACTTGAACCGGTTGGTTCACATCAGTCATATTCAACCAATGTTGTTTGAATTGAATACCTAAATTTTTAATAATCAAGTTTAAACCAAATTCTTGAATGAAATCCTATTCCAAGTATATCCTATGTGTGTGACCTTATATGTTCCAAGTTACATTGGAATAATGTCCATAACCAACTTATGACATCACAAGTAAAGAGCGGTGTCTATGAACACATAATTGCTACCCAAGAAAATGGAAATTTGGAGAACAACTTCGACCTATGATCTATGACCAGTGTTATAGTGATTGTATAATTCCTTTATCCTTGATATCTGAATTGAACTTGAGGCATGGAATCGTCATCCTCTCAATGTTCAATCCATGTTTCTTGATCTAGAGCAGACACCTAAGATATATGTAACCTCAATATCATATATTGATTCACATGTGCATGCACATGCCTTTCTCATCCTTGCTTATCAAGTGGATTGGATATCAAACTCCAGTAGGAGGGACAAATCCCATCTATATCACTCACAATGTTCCTCATCATAGTCACAATATACTCTGATTTTTTTAAAAAGTTGTGCTTAACCCTGGACGTATCAAATGTCAAATAATTCCCAATTTGAGCATAGTCACAATATATTACGTTTTATTCCTGTGTTATTTAGGAATGACTTGTGTTTGACATTTTATTCCCATTTTATACTTTTTCATGTAGCTTCTCATTTTATACTATTGAAGGCTCTAACTTAATTTGAGTTATATATATGCATTGTACATATGTAAATACACACACACACACACATATATATATATATATATGTGTGTGTGTGTGTGTGTGTGTATCATATATATGTATGTGTGTGTTATATATGTATACAATATATGTATAAATATGTGCTTATATATTGTGCAATATATGTACACACACACACACAAACACACACACACACACGCACACACACACACACACACACACACACACACACATATATATATATATATATATATATATATACATATATATATATATGAGAGAGAGAGTTAGGCTAGAATACACTCGAGTGTATAGATTGCACAGATACACTCCAGTGTGTTTGCATATCAAGACTTTTTTTTGCAAGATGTAAACCAGTGATCTTCATTTTCATACTATAATTAGGCTATATACAAATTTTGAGCCCATTTCGATGAGTGTAAGTCACTCATACGAGGGAAATAAAATTGACGCACGAAACAAATTTGAAATGCATAATTTTTGTAGTCTTTATAACATGACCTATAAATGTCCAAATGTGCTCAAATTTTTTATATGCGTTATTCACAAGATGATTAAGAAGATCAACATATTAGATTTTTGAAAAAAAAATATTACATCATGAAAAACTACTTGAGTGTATTATGCTCTGAATACACTCGAGTGTATTCTAGCCCGACTCTCTCTCTCTCTCTCTCTCTCTATATATATATATATATATATATAGCTTGACTCTCTCTCTCTCTCTCTCTCTCTCTCTCTCTCTCTCTATATATATATATATATATATATATATATATATATATAGTCAGGCTAGAATACACTCGAGTGTACAGATCGCACGAACACACTCAAGTGTGTTTGCATATCAAGACTATTTTTTGCAAAATGTAAACCATTGATCTTCACCGTCATACTATAACTAGGCTACATACAAATTTTGAGCCCATTTGTATGAGTGTAAGTCACTCATCCAAGGGCAAAAAAATTAACGCGTGAAACTAATTTGAAATGCACAATTTTTGCAGTCTTTATAACATGGCCTATAAATGTCCAAATGTGCTCAAATTTTGTGTATGAGCTATTCACAAGATGTTTAAGAAGATCAATGGATTATATTTTTGAAAGAACATTGCATCATGAAAAACTACTTGAGTGTATTCTAGCCTAACTATCTCTCTCTCTCTCTCTGTATATATATATATATATATATATATATATATATATATATATATATATATATATATATATATATATATATATATATATATATATATATATATATATATATATATATATATATATATATATGGGTATATCTTCGCTACCCGTGCATCAATTTTGTAATGGGATGACACATATATGTAATGAGACAACCAAATTTGTATTGAGACAACCAAAATTGTAATACAAAAACTCATTTTGTATTACAACGCTGTTACAGTAATAAATATATATTTATTACTGTAACAGCGCTGTAATACAAATCGAGTCTTTGTATTACAATTTCGGTCGTCTCATTACAAATTTTGATTGTCTCATTACAAATGCATATCTTCCCATTACAAAACTGATGCACGGGTAGCGAAGATATACCCTATATATATATATATATATATATATATATATATATATATATATATATATATATATATATATATATATCTGTGTGTGTGTGTGTGTGTGTGTGTGTGTGTGTGTGTGTGTTATATACATGTGCAATATACATATATGTTTGTGTAAGAATCCTTCAATCTTTTGCCAACTTTTTTCCGAATCATTAACTGTATTTTTACCGTATGTTGACCGCTTTTTACCCAAACTTCCCGCATAATTCTTGAATCCTGAACTTTTCAGCTGGACCGAACATATCCCCAATATCAAATTTGTGACTATGTTTCCCATGTGTCATAGTGCATGCGATCATCACCTTTATGAAAACCCTGATTCAAGGTCACGGTGGATGATGTCAAAGTACATTGAACGACATGTGATGAGTGTAGTGATTTCAGGTCTAAGAACCTAAATCACCACCTTCACTATGAGAGATGATTATGACCATCAATTATGGTTTCCATATGTCAATATCAAGGTGGGTCTGTCGGATACACTGTTCTCCAAAAAGTATCTATGTGTTTGGTTTGATATCACATATATAACAAATGATGAGATTATGTCATCAACCAACCCAAACTATAGTCCTAGGTGTCATTGTTATCTATCAACCTTCCACAATGACATTCGATTAGGCACATAACAAGAATGTACATACTCTTAGCATCCATATGATCTCACTGTTCAAGTCATCAACCTAAAGACATACTCATACGTCATTGAGTAATGTCATTCTTTAGAGATGTATTAAGTTTCATCATTATCTCGTAATTGATTGAAATAGAATATACTGGAAGCTTGCTTTTATTGTTAATAAAATCATTTATATTATGTGCCATCTCAATCATCATATGATTGTCTCTCTAGACATACATCCCAACATAACCCCACTTGCTCTTAGAGCCAATCACCCACGAAACTCATTCTTAGTGATTTAAACATGTCCATCATGTTTCTGCTATGCTAGTGCTAATCTAGCACGTTAGCAATATTTCATCATTATTTAATATATTGCATGTTTCTCATCTCTTCGCTGTTTGACATCTCGTATAAGATGGAACTACCATAGTATGCTATCAGATTTTTCTTGCCTAACCAATAGGTCCATTGTTGTCACAATATCTCTACTGTGTCATCAATGGTTGGAACATCTATAAGCTCATCCATATGAACTTCTAGATCCATACAATATCCACTCATGTGTTCACAACACCATGATACTTGACTTCTATTATAAAATTTAAATAATGGTTATTAGTTTGGAACCTTTCCAACTTCAACTCTTCTTTTAACATTTAACACAACTTTAATATTGCAATGACTTTCTATCATTCTGGAAGCTTGCATCAATGTAACCCCTTACACCCAACTCTTCCTTGTTTCCATAACCTAGAAAATTATCATTTAGTTCTTCTCAAGTACTAATGGATATTCTTAATGTATTCCTAATGACCTTCATTGGAATCTAACTAAAACATCTTGTCATGTCCAATACATACAAGACAATGGGGTGAGTGCATTATATAACATACATGATAGATCCAATGGCATCTTAGTCATGTATTTCTATTCTTCATAAGAATCAAAATATAGCATTCTTGAGAGACTAATCTCATATACCATGGATGGATTCTCTCTCATTGAATCCTTCATGTTAAACCATTTCAACATCTTCTAGTATATGTACTCATATATAGGTCATGAAACTTTCCAAAACTATCTCTATTGATATCAATTCCTATCACATAGGATGTTTCACCTAATCCTTCTTGCTGAAGATGTTTTCCCTGCCAATTTTTCAATACTTACAATATTGAGATGTTATTACTCATCAATGTGTGGAATATACATATATGATCCCACATAATCTTTTGTAATCACCAATTTCATCTTTTATCTTGGCTAAAGTCAAACTCTTTGACTACCTTGTAAAAATAAAGATCCCAGCTCTGAGATGCTTGTTTCAATATCAAGATTGAACATTGTATCTTATAGACTTTATTTGCATAAATGAAATTATAAACCTTTAGGGTGTCACATACAAATCCTCTCAATTATTCTTATTAAGGAATGCAATTTTAATATTCATATGCCAAATCTTATAGTATTGATAAGATGCAATAGTAAGCATGACGATTGGTGAAGGGATTTCATCATGTTCAACGCTTTGAACTAATTTGAAAACCTTTGCAAGCAATATGTCCTCTTAAGTTATCCACGTTGGTTTTCCTTTTGAAAACCCAACTGCACCCTATGGGTTTTACCCCTTTTAAGTGGTACTACCAAGGTCATATCCTGTTAGTGTACACGGACTCCATTGTTGGATGCAATGGTCTTAAGCCATTTCTCAGACTCTGGTATCTCAATAGTTTCTAGTTGATTGTTGGCTCATGAACCTATGACAAACTCACAACCCATATGATTTATAAGATTCACAATCTTTTAATCTTAGACGTGTTCTACTAGAACTATGAGTTTTGTGTTATATAATGAACTTGCGATTCCACAACTATTTGTGATTCTTTTGTCCCATTGTACCTCCTTGTTGGCCTCAAACCTTTCATGTTCTACTTTACTCCCATTGATTCTTTTGGAACTTACTATACTAGTAATTAACATTTTTTTATCCTATTGGGATTTAAAGGTAGTATTTAACATTTATATGGTCTTGCGGATAAATGTTTTCAAGAAACTCTTTTCTTAAAGTTCCAATCCTTATGAAAGAAATATTGGGACATTCCCCTACTATATCTTATATGATGTCTTTTAAACCATCTAGACGGTACATTGTGTTAGTGTAAATCATGTATCTATGAGGAAATTAGAAGATTAGATTAAATCATAATCACATCATGACTCATTAGGATGTGATTCCTTCTTTTTGATACATCATCATGTTTTAGATAGAGTTCATTGTGATACATTATCACAATCTCTCCAGAAGGTCCTCAAACTCTTAATGAAAGTACTTCAACATTGATCATATCAAAGTATCTATGATACTTTTACCAAGGTTATTTATGTGCTTCATTCTTAATCTTCTTGAACACTTCAACATATTCATGTTTGTATTTCACTAAATACAAATCACTGTATGTACTGAGATCATCACTAAATATAATGAAGTACAAATAACTACCTCTAGTATTTATTCTAGAAGTTTATGTACATCATTATGTACAAGTCTTAATAGAATGCTTATTCTCCCACTATATCTAGTGAGAGTTATTTGTCATTTTGCTCATAATAAGATTTGTATGTCTCTTATTGGTTTAATAACCAAAAGAGTCTAGATAAACATCATCATGGATTCTAGAAATGCATTTCTCATATATATTCTCTGGATGACAATGCTATAGATATTGTTTGTTTGAGTTATCCACTTTTAAGATTATTTTTATTTATGTTATAAACAGTTGTCTTTATATCCTTCAAGCAAGACCATTACCACATAAGATCATATCTTTGAAATATAACATTAACTACTCTTTACTCATAATCATCCTTGTCATACAAGATGCATAAAGTAAATTGTTTCTATTATTGACATAATGAAATAGTAGTTCATCTAACTCTATTACATGTCTTGTGGGCTAAGATAAATTCTAAATATTGACAGAAGTCCCAACAACTCTTGCTCTATTGTGATGCACAGTCCAAGCTTTCCCTTTCATAAAGGCTTACTTCTTATTAGATCCTGCATATTCAAACATATGCCAGATCTACATCTGGTATCACATACTCAAGATGAAGAATTAATTAGATTTATCTTATAACGTATATACCTGAGGTGGAGATCTCTATTCCCTCATTCTTCTTCTTTAGTTCCTCCAGGTAGAGAGGAAAATTCCTCTTCTAGTCTCTAGGCCGGTGATAGTGGTGAAAATTGCCTCCCTTATTCACTCCTCCCTTTGCCTTGAGTGTTGAAGATTTGGGCTTCTGGACAACTTTAGAACCCTTCTTAGCTTTGCCTTTTCCATTTCCTTTAGACATTCCCCTTTAGTTTGCTGATCATCATCACAGACTTAGGCTTGTATTTCTTCATTTGTGCCTCAACTATTCACAACATGCCAAGTCACTCTGTCAATAGCTTGTCAAAGTCATTCATGTTGTTGTTCATAAAAAACTAACTATATAACTCTAACAGAGATTGTAGAATCACATCAGTGGCCAATTCTTGACCCAAGGGGAATCCCAATCTAGAAAGGTTCTCCACATACCTAATGAGCTTGAGCACATGAGGACCTACTGGATATTCTTCTTCCATGTTACATTTGAATATAGCCTTAGAAACATCATATCTCTCCTACCTTTCCTGATCTTGGAACATATTCTTAATATGTGTGACCATCTCAATAACATCCATGTTCTCATGCTATCTCTGTAACTCATCATTCATGGAGCATAGCATTAGGCACTTGATATCAATGACGTATTCAATGTGCTTCTTATAAGCATCCCTTTTAGCCTTAGGTACATTGGGAAGAGGTTCATCTGGCTATGGTTCCTCGAGGACATATAGCTTGCACTCTTGTGTGAGAATGATCCTCAACATCTTAAACTGGTTGTGGAAGTTTTTCCCATTTACCTTGTCCTTCTGAAGGACTGATTGCAAAGAAAAATCATTTTGTGTGTTGCCATTTGATTCTACAATAGAAATTTATAATTTTTTCAAAAACCCAAATTTGATTTGATTGATTTGATTTGTGCAAATTTTGATGGTGTTCAATTAGACCTTTAAATAACTATTTCTATCATTATTTTGTTCAAACTGTTAACCCTCAATTATTAATTCGGAATATTACAATGCAAAAACTTATAATGAGCCAAGATCCAAAATAATTCAATTATTACCTGGCCAACGCCAGCGTCCAAAATCAATTATTAAGGTAAACAATTTTTGCCAATTTCATTTATGCAATTCTTGGATAGATGGTATGTGTAAGTCTTATCATAGTCATCTTCATGCCTCTAGTGCTTAATCCCATTAAGGACACCCAGTTAAGCCTGACCCAAAAGTCAACACGATAAAAATGTACCATGCTTGGCAGGCCCATATAACTACCATCACACTTCCACGAGATGGATAGTGCACCATGCTTGGCGTGCCCACGCATAATTGATCACGCTTTTAATGTGTGTTGCTAATGGAAATCATCTTAGACTTAATATGTTTGATTGAGGGATTATATATATATATATATATATATAGAGAGAGAGAGAGAGTCAGGCTAGAATACACTCGAGTGTATCTGAAGAAGAATACACTCAAGTAGTTTTTCATGATGCAATATTTTTTTTGAAAATCTAATCCATTGATCTTCTTAAAAATCTTGTGAACATCTCATATATAAAATTTGAGCCCATTTGGATATGTATAGCTCATGTTATGAAGACCAAAAAAATTATACATTTCAAATTAGTTGTGTGCATTGATTTTTCTACCCTTGGATGAGTGGCTTACACTCATTGAAATGAACTCAAAATTTGTATGTTGCCTAATTATAGTATGACAATGAAGATCAACAGTTTACATTTTACAAAAAAAAGTCTTCATATGCAAACACCACTTGAGTGTAGCGTGTGATCTGTACACTCAAGTGTATTCTAGCCTGACTCTCTCTCTATCTCTATCTCTCTCTCTCTATATATATATACATACATACATATATATATATATATATATATATATATATATCTACATACATACACATACATATACATATCCTATCACCACATACTATAGTACATATCATATACATGATATATCCCATAATGTGAACATGTCATATAAAACATTAGTGATGTTTATGGCCATTCTATTGTAATTCTTTGGAGCCATAATGAATTACTACCACCTATGTTTACATCACATACATGAACTTGTTGTTGGTGTAGATATGTGCTTGAACCAATCCGGTTTTATCGGTTCAACCCTTGAACTAGTTAGCTTGTCTCTTGGTTGGTTGGTTGGTCTATTAGAATGATCGTCTAGTCTTCAGTCCAATCAATGTCTAGACACCTCCAAACAGTCGGTTTGGCCACCAACTGATCGATTCATCTCCTACTATTGGTCCTCCTCGATCCTCCCGTCGGTCAACTCACCTTTGAGATGGTTAGTTTGTCTGGCACTGAGTGTCATCTTATTTGTAAAAATAAAAGAAACTATCCTATAGCTATTGAACTTGTTACATGGTTATGAGAAACCTTGAGTTACATTCAAGGGGAGCATAGGTAGGAAAGAATAATATTTTTACATTTGGGAATAAAAAGGTGGGGACTCAATATGCAATCTGAGATAAAATAGAAATAAACAAACCATTCAACCACACACAAATAATAGGGATATTGTCCATAACCATGCTACATATCCACCATTAAACCAATTTTAGGGTGAAGCTTGTGAATTGCATATATATCATATCATATATATTAGTTTTGGATAGTATGTGATCTTTAATCGAATATGCACATTAGTCATTTTAAATATTTGCATCGTATGCAATAAATAAAGGGCAAAAACCAAAATATGATCACATCGACTAAATCCCAAAACATCATAGATTGAAGTGGCTCTGATACTACTATTGGGAAATATGGCATCAGGTAGGCAGTGAAAACAAAAAATCTATCATATTTCCCCTTACAGATGACCATGTTAATAAGTATGTAATGGGAATGGATGGTTTACGAGGTCATACCTAGTCCTGGAGCAAATGTACTGAATATTCCTCATTGAAGTATGCTACTTTCTTCAAATCACACTTGGACGACGTCAACAGCATCTCCTCACGGATAATAGCTTGACATTGTCCTTCTACCAAGAAAAGATTCATGCCTCTATAGTAGTCCACACGGACAACCATGAACTACTTTTGTTCTAATATAATAATTAGGAAGGAGTTGCCCCTCTTCATTTGTGTACTAGCACCAACTTGCTCTCCCACAATTGTTCTCCCTTGCTATCCCTCCCTTTATCAGGTAGGATTTTCTCAGGTTCTCTCAGTTACCACAACTAGACAAGACAAACAATTATCAGAGGTAATTGAGTTGTATATGAGAAGTCCTAATACCCCTCTATTTATAGGAGTCTAAGTGGGAGCGGAAGGGACCACAATTTCATGAATCTTTACAATCCGCAAGCAACAAAATGATCGGTTCATAGGTGAACCAATTGGTTGGCATGTGAGCCGATCCATTCAAACCTTAAACTGGTCATTTCATCATGTTTCCCAATCACAATTGTATTGGAAATTATGATCCACTTTATGCTAAACATGACATCAGGACAAATTCTTAAATCAATCAAATTGATTTATCAACCGCTCAGTTCACAACTTGAGATACTCGATTAATGTACCTGATCCGATCAGTTCACTTCCTGAACCAGTCAGTTCATGGTCCATAACTGCCAAAGTTGGTTCAATCGACCTGACACACTAAAGCTGTCGGTTCAACACTTGAATCGGTGGGTTCATAGTCCAGTTAGTCAATATTCAACCAATGTTATTTAAATTGAAAACCTAACTTCTTAGTTATCAAATTTAAACCAAATTCATTAATGAACTCCTATTCTAAGTATATCTGATGTGTGTGACCCTATAGGTTCTAAGTTACATTGATAGTGAATATCCATAACCAACTTATGACATCACAAACAAAGAGCAACATTTAGCAACACATCAACCTACAATATGTAACTGGTGTTACAGTGATTGTATAATTCCTTTATCTTTGATATCTGAATAGAACTTGAGGTATGTAATCGTCATCTTCTCAATGTTCAATCCATGTTTCTTGATCTAGAGCAGACTGTCTGAGATATATGTGACCTCAATATCATATATTGATTCACATGTGCAATCACATGCCTTCTCAGTCTCATTTACAAGTGGCCTGGATATCAAACTCCAGTAGGAGGGACAAATCTCATCTACATCACTCACAATCATCACTATGTGTAGTAATGCATGCGATCATCACCTTTACAACAACTCTTATTCATAGTTATAGTGGATGATGTCAAAGTACATTGAACGACATGTGATGAATGTAGTGATTTCAGTTCTAATAATCACAATTACCACCTTCAATATGAGAGATGTTTATGGCCACCAATTATGGTTTCCATGTATCACTCTCAAGGTGGGTCTATTCAATACACTATTCTCCAACATGTATTTATGTGTTTGATTTGATATCACATATATCATGATGGATGAGATTCTGTCATCAACCAACCCACACTCTAGTCTTAAGTGTCATTGTTGTCTATTAGCCTTCCACGATGACATCTGACTAGGGACATAACAAGAATGTACATACTCTTAGCATCCATATGATATCATTATTCAGGTAATCAACCTGAAGACATACGTCATTGAGTAATGTCATTCTTTATACATCTATTAAGTTTCGTCATTATCTCTTGACTAACTGAAACACAATAAATGGGAAGCTTGCCTTTATTTTAATCAATATTATATACCATCTCAATCGTCATATGATTGGCTCTCTGGGCATACATTCCAATACTAACTCTGAGAGATTGGTTGGAGATGTCAGTCAGGTGACTAAAAAATAAGTTAATCAATTAATGTGATTAATCGATCAGTTAGTTAATAGTATAATTCCTTAATATTCTTTCTTAGCCACCTGACCGATTGGCTGTACATAAGAGGGCCACATTAAATGTTGTTTCTGCCTTTTTGTTTCTTAGAATTTTGGAAACCATGCTTCCCTTTCTCTCTTATTTAAAGGGACATGTCGATTGGGTCATCATTACACACTCTTGTACATGGGGAACCCTAGTCTTGATTATCCACAAGGGAGACAGAGGGGAGGAAATCACAATACTAGAAGGGTGCTTACGAAAAGGCTTCTCCTTCCTACCGACTCAAGTTGTGCAATGAGGAGTTCTTGTCCATCAATGTGGACTATGTTGAGATGTAGGCACTACACGATTGTGTTGGGTAGATGTCTCTAAAGAATGCATGTGCACTGCCGCAAGCGACACAAACCACTATGTGAGGATGTCGCTAAACTTTCTCTAAGACGAGGTATACCTCACACACCCTACTTTCACAAACAACATTTTGACAAGATCTATTTATAGGAAACATGGAGACAATATTTTTATTATTTTTGATGCATTTGTTGCCTCTACATTTCCTAAAAAAGTTCATCAAGAAACTGCAAATATCCCTTCCATGTTATGTATTTATCCCACTTCTACATGATAAATATTGGACTTTGTTGGTAGTAAACTCTAAATAAAAAAAACTATCATGTACAACAATTGGACATTGAGTTCAATATAAAGAAATACACAAATATGACCAAACTACAAATCATCACTGAAGAAAATGCCAAGACACACATAAAAGAAATAGTCAAGATGTTAAAAATGCATATCAAGAGATACTAATATGAACTAGGAAAAGACTTAAACAAGCCAAAGTTCTATCGTATAAGTAAACAATAGATCATACAATCTGACTTCTACAACTTCCATGTCCTCTTCTTGATGCGTAACTTGGTCTCTTTAGGATCAAGAATTGGAAGTTTGCAACATGAATATTATCATCCTCTTCATGGAATCTATGCTTTCCATTTCTTTCTCTCTTACTGAGAAAATGAAGGAATACATAAGGAGATGTGAACCTTACCAGTTCAACATTAATCTCATCCTTTGTCACTCTGGGAACAAAGTGAAGGATAAGTTTTAGGGGGTGTAAATGGGTGAGGTAGATACAAGACTGTCTCTTCTATCTTAATCTGCTTGTACTACTGCATTTACACTCACTCTACATGTATAAACAATTTTCTATACAAACAAATTTAAAATTTTAAAAATTTATGTACAGTTATAGACTGCACATGTTAGGTTACAATTAATTTCATAATTTCTAGTTAAGGAAAAATTTGATGAAAAAGGGTACAATTTTGACATTAGGAAAATTTTGATCACATTTTCTAGGTATTATCTTAAATTCTAATTAGGTTCAACTATCTCTGAACTATCCGTTAGAAATTTATTCTATAAAGTGACAAATTTGGGCAACAAATCCATATAAGTTTTTAAATGATTATGCTTTTACATTAACTCTATTTTAAGATGATGCATGATGGTAAGAAAAATGCTTGCACCCCTGGGATTTTTTTGTAAATAAGGTGGAACTTAGTCTAACTACAATTCTCAGTGATCATCTGAGACCTTGAGTATAGGTTGGAAATGCTCAAATCATATTAAGGAAAAATCTACCCCTTCTAGTTGTTAAATCTAAAAAGGAGAAAAAAGTCTTGTAAACCCACAAAACCATAAAAATACCATCATCCAAAAATCCAAAAGAGAGAGAATAAAAGCCTAAGTGAGAATAAAATAACAAGAGTTGTTCCATGTTATGGGAAAAGGGTGCTTCCTAACTAGTTTATAGCTGCAACGCAGATACATCATGACCGATAATCGAACCTAGAATCTCTAGAAAAATACATAACCCTTATTCTTCAAAGGTTTACATAGAAACCACTTGACCTCTACATTATACCTCTACCTACGAGACCCAGATAAGAATGTTTTACACCTCAGACTTAGCTAACCTTCACCCACTTTTCGATTATCCAAAAAGAAGTTAGTAGAGAAAGCTACCTTTCGTGAGAATGGTGCACAGTACGACTAGGAGACATGAATTAGAGACCCAACCCTAAGTAGGGGGAGTAACAGATGAAAGGTATAAGAACCCAAAGTTTTTAAGGGAGATTTCAGGGACACAATGGGTAGACAGGACAACCAAGCATAAATCTTAGCATAGAGCTAACATAAAGGCATGATCATAATACCATAATTCACCGAAGTAAAAGCCTTTATTTATAACCTATAGTATGAATCTATTTATTAGACTCAGGAAAAGCTAGAATCTAAGTTTAGGGGTTGATAATATATGACTTTGTGGATGTTATATGTCTATTTTACCCTTCATTTATTTTATTATTCTAGGCTTTGGTACAATAAATCTCATATTTACTTACACTAATCAACATTTCCTCTTGTTAGTAATAATTTTTCTTATTTTTGTAGGAAAACACCAAGTTTGAGAGCTAAAAACTATTTCGTAAATTAAGAGCATACAAAAATCAATGACCTCTTAGCAAATAAAACAATGATGATTTATCATGCCAAGAAAACTATTATTTAGTCAGCTGATGGAAAACCTCAAGATATTTCCATTACTAACAACCAACCAAAAGCAACTAGGAACAAAAACCAGGACCCAACAAATTGAATGCCTAGAAGTTTGTTGGTTAACCAGTCAATGATTTATATCCATAAACTGAGGACTAACATGCTCCGATAATTGATGATGTCAGAGACTATGTATTTTCCATCAGTGTCCATAGACCGACGAAAAGACTAGGCCCTCAACCAATGAGGGGATTGCTTGAGCCTACTAATGGAAGTCCATAGAAATGGCCTCTGATGGGATTGCAGACTTAGCTATTAGCTGATTCGTCCTCTACTGGAAAGACTGTATCTATTTCCAACTAGAAGAAGTGATACAAGCACTAACCAATGGACTTATTGACAAACATCCATCATGGCATTCTTGCCATCCACCAATCAAATTCCTACCATCGCCCATTTATGGAGATATAATGAGTCATTAGACACTGATGGAAGCCTTAAAAATCCTCTAAACACCGATGGAAGGCTTACTAATCCTCTAGTGACCTAACTAGTTCAATGTGTTCCTTGATACTTGGAGAGAAAGAAAAGGACCCTTGGGCTAATAAGCTTCAAGCACACACTAGTCCCTATATATATGGGCCCAAGCCTTTGAAAGATGACACTCTTCTTCTCAGGAAGTGTTGTCAAACTCCAATTTCACCATTGATCTTCATCACATTGACTAGGACGAGAGTCTAATTACATTAGTGTGTATTCCCTGGAGATGCCTACACTCTATCTTTGAGAGAAGGAGGATTGGAGAAGCCTTCACTGCCATCAGCAATTAGTCCACACTAAAGAGGAGGTCTACATCAAGATTTAGCACCCTCACAACTACTATTATGTTATGTTTATTTATTCTTGCCCACTCTTTCATATCCATCATTTTTTCATTTGGGTATCGGTGTGATGATCATCCCCCGATTATTCACCATTGAATGGATACCATAGGGACAAGGGCCATTGTCTCACTTTTATAGGATCCAAAATCAGAAATAACAAGCAATAATTAATAATTTCAAAAACATAACTCCATTTTATATCAAAAAAATATAAGTGCTTCTCGAAGGTGTTACATATATTTTAAAGGAAAAGAACTACATGATATGAAACATTGTTGATTGACATATATTTTACCCTCCTTTTGACTAACTTTATGATCTTCAATATATTCATCTAAATCATCATATGTTCAATTTCTAATGTATGCCAACTACTTAAAATACCGACAAACAAATTGTAGATCAATATATTGGTAGTGTTCATGGATTCATACAAATTTAAGTATATATATGTAACAACATATCAAGCATATCCAACAAATAGTAACAATTGTTGAACTTTTCATTTTCTATATAAACTATTAACCTAATTTTCTCAATCTCTTTGGGTGCATATGTTCCCCCTTTTGTTCTTACATTGATATCTTAGGGTTTACAAGTATATCCCTTTCATTCATGCATTGGAGCCTCAGGGACTCATAGCAGTTACTCTTGCATTTTAGTTAAACCCCATAGTTCTCAATGTATTCCAATCATGTTTCCATGACCTTACTACTATTCTTAAATATATGATAAGAGAGAATGCAAGATCAAAAAAATATTCTTAATATATGTGATACACATTGGGGATTATCTTGGACAAATAAATAAACACCCCCAACAATATATATGATATCAAGCATCATGAAACATTAACAATCCTCAGACTTCACTAATGTTTCCAATAATAAAATAACCCCGTACCTTCAATGAACTCATAATGCAGTGCTATCCTTATACTTAAAGTATGTCATCCAACCAATCCAATATATATATATATATATATATATCCAAACAATCAATTTGAAACATGAATAATACAAAAGAGTCACCATTATATTCATATAATTTACATCCAGGTCTAGTCTATGTCTAGATCGTGTTATCTTGGTTTAGGGTTGATGTTAGGTTAGGTGTTGGAACCCTAATTCTCATGTTTATGACTTAGAAACCCTAAAAGAGACATTGCTTTCATCCTTATAACAAAAACATTTTAAGATTCCATTATTATTTACCAACATCAGATTATATCACATGATAATCCTATCAGACATGTCCAATACATTATTTATCAAATCCATGGCTTACTTGTATCCATCACCTTATATTCATGTATTAACAATAATTTTAGAATTAGGATCAGAATAAGGCACCGAAAGTATTTTTTATTTGGATTCTACATTTTTTTCAAATCAGATTAGTATATAATTTTGCTATATTTTGATCTATGAACTACTTTCTACATTATTTACATGTAAAACATTATATGGGACAATCGTTGTGAGACATGTCATCATGCACATATTCCTATCCTTATTACCTACCTTTCTTTAGGCTTGTGAATCCTAGCTTGGTTCTCTTAGCTGATCACTCAAATATTTTCACCCATGCACTTCCTTTTTGTAGATGCCCCGTGCACGAGGGCTCATTTTTGCAGAGAAGAATAACACCTCTTGGGAAGAGCACTCTGGTGAGGCGATACCCAACCATGGACCTTGTAGTATCTGATTGAGTTTAGTACCATTTCTTGAACACAGATCTATCCTTAATGGATGCCAAGGAAGGCCCAAGACACAACCACCAGAAATAATACGATGGCAGATCCATTGCAACAACACAAACGTGTGAGGTGAGAAAGGTGTTTGGAGGCAAATATTGGGGCACAAAACGTGTGAAGAGATTTGTCCCATTCTACGGAGAGGTTGTGATACTTATATAGGCAATGGTTAGTGAAGGTATGTCTGGTTTTCAATGGAGTTGTGACTCAAGAGAAATCCCATACAAAATTAGGGAAATCTAGGACTTGATAGGCTCGGAGACGTCTACCAAATTTAATGGGATTAGTTCTAGGAATAACTATGATCTGGAGAAAGAGGGAGAATTCAGGTAGGGAATATGCAACTGTGTCTCAATTTTCCTATTAAGACTGGAGGTGGAAGATGATCTCAAGATCATCAATCTGGGATGAGAGAGCTACTTGGTTGCACAACATTAATAAAAGGGTTGGGTCTAAGATTTTGATCACATTAAACGTGACATAAATCATTATCAAAAAATAATATACATACTTTATGGAAACTTAGAAAATCAACATATTTCTCTCATTCACTCCAATTGGTCCCAAGTTTTAAATATTGTTTGCTTTACATAAAATATCAGATTTGGGAAATTTGATGCAAAAAGGAAACCAATTAATATATATTTTTTTGCACTTCATTAAATCTCATATGGTATTTGCCTAGATCACAGTTAATCAGTTTTCCTCTAAAATTTTGTATTTATCTTTCTTTTGTTGTGATCGTACTTTGGACCAAATATTGAGTCCAATTGGGATCATTGATTACTATAAACTTTGTTTGCAAGATACCAAAAAAACAAAACATTAATTTATTAATCAATTAAATTATTAACTTGGAATCTTCTAGAACTTTGGTCTTTTCTCTTCACATCACAAAACCAATATTTTAACATTGAACAAGAACATAAATTTCTTAAATTTGGAAATTTTCATTCAAAGCCACATTGCAAATCAAATTCATAAAATTCAAAGAATTTCAAAGACTTTTTATTAATTGTTCAAATCCATCAATTATATTATCATTATTTCCTTCATTGTTGCAATTTGATTCTTTCATTATTTTCTATATTTAGATCCAAAATTTCTAAAATTTTAAGGTATTACATTCAATCCACCTCAAAATGAAATTTGTCCCCAAAATTCACACCCACTTAAAATAAAGGTGAATGGCAACTCATTTTAGCCACATACATTAGGAATGTTTATCCAAGTAACTTTCATTGAGATGAATATTACCCAGGTGACTAGAGTTGCAAGCCCGACCCATTATAAGGGTAGTTCAACACCCTCATTACTTTGCATTACATTATTCCTTTGTGATCACATTTTCACTTGAAGATTACACTCCCTTAGGTGATTATAAGTTTCACCTAGGTCTCAAGCATAAGAATTAAATTGCATTGATATCCCTAAGGTGGTGAGGTAAAACCTCCATACCTTAAATCATAACATTCACTCTAACTCATGCTATTTATTATACTTAAAACATAACATCAACCCAAATCGTGCTATTCATTTATTCTTAACATTTAAGTGTATTAATGTGGCTACTCTATCTCTCGCACTTAACTAAGGTGAAATAAATATATGTTTGCATCTGGATAGAAACTTCACCTTGTCTTACCATAAAAAGATAGTGCAACCACAAAATGTCTCATAATTCAAAAAATTTAGGTTGAGTCATCCTCAAATTTGACTCCAAAACATGAATACATCTTAATTAAAATAACGTTCTTCAGTTTTATTAAACCAAGGGGGAAACCACTTTTCTTAAAACTTTTGAGTTTGTACACAACCTTCCTTAAGATTTTTGTTTCAACCATTATTATATAAGTTATGGTATTCTTTATATTTGCACCTCATGTGTAACTGAAATCAGTTATTCCCTCAAGGTCTCTAGGGTATAGGTATCTTTAGAGTGATCCCATATTGACCCTATGATCCTTTTGTATTTATGGAGTGCCTTCTCATGACCCCGAGGGACTTTTGTACTCCAGGCATGATCACCTCTAGACCTCTTCGGCCTTATGTGACATTAGCAATCCTACTAGACCCTAGGGTTGATTAGGCTCTTCCCTACATAGGGATAAATGAGATGTTACAGACTTTATATTATCTTTCTTATCATTCATACTTTTTGACGTATCAAACTTTATTAATTACTTATGTTGAGATGTTTCAAACCAAAGCATTCACATTATTCTGCATGTACCAAAACCATTAAGCCAAAAAAAATTGTTATCATTCATACATGGGAGCAGTATGGATTGAATGCTTTTGTTCGTATAGTATTAATTCATTTAGTTCCTTAAGTTGAAGTCCTTTTAGGACATCCATAGTTACCTTAATGTTTTCAAACCAAGCACATGACCATTCAACTCATTCTTGTAGGGAAGTCAAAAATAGGGTGTACCCTTGGTTTCTCATTGTGGGGAAATCACTCTAATCACAATCTGACCCCGTGGGTATAGGATTATCCATCCTCCATAGTTTTTTCCATACACTCTAGATGATCCACATGTTTGACAATCAAACCCTAGAAGTGAGATGAGGATCTTGTATTCGTTCTCATGCAACAACTTGATTTTGTATACCTTTATAGACTCATGTGATCATACATGTGTATCCCATGTGCATGCATGGCCATTAGTATCTTACATACTTGCATGGATGTATATACTACGACTACCTAGTTTTGGATAACTAAGTTGATTCACATAACTTATTTAGTGTTTCTCCTTCTATATTATCACTCAAGATCTTTTTGTGTATGCTTATCATTCTCCCTAGGATTAGGGTTTTGATCATGGTTAATGATTAACCATTACATGATAAGGTTTTATCTTTCATTTAGCCCAATTAAGTTTTCATAATTAACCGAAATATCCCAAACCAAGTCCTTAGTAATTTCTAGATTTTAACCCCCACATGAGGGACATATATGACACATCTTCCATACTTTTTCTTTATCTAACTTCTATGTATTGTGATTGGTAGAGGATGCCTTAATCCTACTTCTTAATGAATTCCTAACTCAAGAGTGAGGAGAGAAGTGAATTCTAGTATTAGGAAAGAATATAGATTAGAAGATGATGAAATTTAAGTTGAGAAGACCTAGAGGTATTTTACTTTGGGCAAAAACCTCAGACATTATTCGGGTGGAATTCACAGTGGTATGGGAGTCCTTGTTCTCCAACTAGTGGTGTGGATGAAAATTTTACCAACCTTCAGGTTGTGATACTTTCTAGACACCATTGTCCTTGGAAAATGTCTTAGTAATTTCCATTAGTTTCTAAGGATTTACTTGAAACTATTAATTATTATAAGTTATTTGATGATTCTGTGCTCGAATACCAATTGTGATTATCCCCTTACCTATTTCTTAAATAGTGAGGTCCTCTCTATACACCAGAGTCCCATCTCTCATTTCATTAATGTTATTGGTAACTTGTACAGTTCACACTCTTTGGCTCTACCCATGAATTATATAATAATGTATCCTTTTACAATCAGAGCTATTGAGGCAGACTATAGGGACATGGATCATCATCTCATTTTCTAAGATCTAGGCTAAAAAATAACAAATAATAGTCAATAATTATAAAAGCATAATTTTGTTTTATTTCAAAAAATAAACAAGCTCCTCAAAGAAGTTACATATAATATTCAAAGAGAAATAGCTACATAATATGAAACATTATTTTTGTACATTTATCTAATCCTCCTTGTGACATTAACTTTATGCTTATTAATGTATTAATCTGAATCTTAATATGTTCTATCTTTAATGTATGCCAACTATCTAGACTACCGGAAAACAAAATGCAAATCAATATATTGCTATACTATGTATGTGGATGCATACAAAATTTGCACATATATGTGTAACAAACATGAACAAAAAATGTAAAAAATAATCAAAGTTTTCATTTTTTGTATAATATTAACTCATTTTTCTCAACTTATTTGGGTGCACAAGTTCCCTCTCTCATTCCTGCATTATACTTTCATGGTTCACAAGTATTTTTGTTTCATTTTGCATTGGACTTTAGGGAATCATGGTGGCTATTCCTACATTGGACTTATGCCCCATGGTTCTCAATGTCTTCAAGTCATGTTTCCATGACCTTCCTAGTGTTCTCAAATTTCCAATAAGAGAAAGTATTGGGTTCAAAAATGTATTCTTTATATATGTGATACACATAGGGCATTATCTTATAATGGAAGTCAATCAACATCCAAGCAGTTTATCAAGATATCAAACATTCTAAAACATTAACAATCCTTAAAAGTCAGTATTGTATTTATCCATAAGATAACCATCTACCTTCAATGAAGAAATCATGCAATACTATCTGTGTACTTCATGTATGTCATCCTACTAATCAAATGTAGAACCAAACAATAAATCTTTAGCATGCATAATATTAAAGTGTCACCTTTGTAATTGTATAAGTTACATCAAGGTCTAATCTAGATCTAGATCTTATGACCTTGGTTTAGGATTGATGTTACAGTTAGGTCTAGGAACCCTAATTCTCATGTTTATGACTTCAAAACCCTAAAAAAGATATCATTAACATTGTTATCTTACAAATATATTATTATTCCATTATTATTCACCAATATCTGATTGCTTCACAAGTTAAGATTATTTGACTTGTCCAATTTATTATTAATCAAATCCAAGGTTTACGTGTATCCATAATTGTATGTTCATATATTAATCATGACTTTCAAACTAGGATTGGAATTAGGCACTAAATATATTTTGTTAGGATTGTACATTTTTTTAATCAAATTGGTATATAGTTTTACTATATTTTGATCAACCAATTAATCTGTACATTGTTTAAAAGTAAACTGTAACGACCCCATTCCTCGACAGCCCCCAAATAAGGAAGGCCAAGAAACTAGAGTTGTTATACCAAAAATAGGATCAAATGGTTTTGCACATAATAAAAAATAATTAATAAATTCTACTAAATAAACTTGGTACAAGATAATAAAAAATTATTTTCCAAAGTTTGCAAAATATGGGTTCTAGGATTTATCGAGAAATAGACCATCTATCTATATCCTCCGGGCCTTACTTCTATTATTTGCTTTCAATTCCTTCTTTCTTTGACTATCTGATTTCTAGCAAGATTATCCTAAAAAAGTCGACAATCAAAACGTCGCCCGGTATGACAAGTCATACCGGTAAGTGGGGGAAATAAAATATCATAGATAATGTTAACATAATTCAACAATTAATGTTTAACAAACCAAATTTAACATTTTCACCATGACTACTCAATCTAGGTTTCTCCACCCTCTGTCATAATCCCTCAGGGCCTCATATTGTAGTATTCACTATCTTTGCCTATCTAGGTGGATGACTTCATCATGTCTCCTCCATCCACATGGGTGACTTCTCATGTCTCCCCCTATCTAGGCGGGTGGCTCCTCATGTCTCTCCCTATCCAGGTGGGTGACTTCTCATGTACCCCCTATTCAAGGTGGTACCAAAGCATTCCTTCCCCTATCCAGGCATATGGCCTTTTATCAGATCTAGAGGTGGCCTAGATTTGGGCTAGTCATGTTCATATATAATGTGATAATCATAGTCACTTTAAAGTTTGCATGGGATGAAATAAAAAAGCAAGCATATAATTTCAACCATGCGAGGAGGACCTCCGAAAAACTACATGAAACTACAATAGATAATCTTAGGTGCAACCACATACCTATCTCAGGAGGATTTGTAGTCCAAACAGGAATAGCAGAATTGACCACACAATCAAGCAAGTCAACCTGAAATTCAATGAATGCACCCATGTGTCACTACATTACTGTAAATCCTATCAAAGGATTGACTTGATTCTCAAGTTAGGTTTTTATGTCCACTTTCTTATGTCTTTATCCATATTACTCTTTTTGTCCAATTATTGCTCCTTTCCAATGAATGGCAAACGACTATGGGGTGCGGTTCTTCCTAAATCCACAAACCCTAGTTTAGGTCCCATATATGCAATTGTGCTACAAAAAGGTATCTTTTATTCAAAAGTCCCAATTTTATCCTTTTTAAGTCAAATTAGGGTTAGAGAGGTGAAAAGATGAATACTTGACACATTTATGTTTATTGGGTTGACAAACCCTAATTCCATTATTTAATACACCTTTATGCATAAAGAAACCCTAACTCTACAAAACTTGGATTTTAATACCCATACGAGTCCAAGGTTTTCTTTTCATTCATAAAATATCAAACTTTGATTAATAGCATTGACTAAGTCTATTAGACTCATCAACATTCACAAATTAGGGTTTTGGATCCATTAAAGTATTAAAGTCGTAAAATTTAAACATCTTTCAAATTAGAAGCAAATAATGATCAATACTATACTTTTATCATGTAGCTTGCATTTTTCTGATCAAAATGCATATATTATGTGCTACTTTTGGAAAATCCTACAATTTATTAAGATTTTTGCAAAATAAAACCCTTTTGATCAATCACAGGCCGCCACATAGGCAGCTCGCTCGTGCGATACCTTTGCTGAAGTAGGTCGGGGGCATGAAGATCTTTTTGCGGTTGGTTATCTTCAACCTCTGCCTGGCCTTTCTCACGAGCAGTAGTCCTAGCGAGTCAACACCAAGGTTTACTCCGGACCTCAAGGCCTCTGAGCGGCAGATGAAGGTGCACAGAGCACCGTCGTGCCTGGACGAACTCACTTGCGGTGCCAATTGATTGCGGATAAGTCATAGCAGAGAGTTTGTCCAGGCACGGCGGTGCTCTATGCACCTTCATCTACCACTCAGAGGTCCCGAGGTCCAGATTCAACCTTGGTGTTGACTCGTTGGGACTTCTGCTCGCAAGAAAGGCCAAGCGGAGGTTGAAGACAACCAACCATGAAAAGACCTTCGTACCCCCAACCTGCTTCAGTGAAGATAAGACCCTACTGTTCATTTTGCATTTTCTCCTCATGAGATTAATCGATTTGCTGCGCGAGTGGGCTGCCTATGTGGTGGCTAGTGATTGGTAAAAAGGGTTTAATTTTGCAAAAATCTTAATAAATTGTAGGATTGTCCAAAAGTAGCAAATAATATATGCATTTTGATAAGAAAATGCAAACTACATGATAAAAATAAAATCTTGACCATTATCTGCTTACAATTCAAAATATGTTCAAAGTTGATGTCTTTAATACTTTAATGGATCTAAAACCCTAATTTGTGAATGTTAATGAGTCTAATAGACTTAGTCAATGTTGTTAATCAAAGTTTGATATTTTATGAATGAAAAGAAAACCTTGGACTTGTATGGATATTAAAATCCAAGTTTTGTAGATTTAGGGTTTCTTTATGCATAAAGGTATATTAAATGATGGAATTAGGGTTTGTCAGACCAATAAACATAAAAGTGTAAACTATTCATCTTTTCACCTCTCTAACCCTGATTTGACTTAAAAAGGATAAAATTGGGACTTTTCATAAAAGATACCTTTTTGCAGCACAATTGTGTATATGGGACCTAAAGTAGGGTTGTGGATTTTGGAAGTGGAAAGGAGCAATAATTGGACAAAAAAGGTAATATGGATAAAGACATAAGAAAGTGGACATAAAAACCTAACTTGAGAATCAAGTCAGTCCTTTGATAGGATTTAGAGTCATGTAGTGACACATGGGTGTATGCATTGAATCTCAGGTTGATTTGCTTGATTGTGTGGTTATTCTTCTATTCATGTTTGGACTGCAAATCCTCCTAAGACAAGTATGTGGTTACGCCTAAGATTATATGTTGTAGTTTCACGCAGTTTCTCAGAGGTTTACCTCGCATGTTTAAAATTATATGCTTGCTTGTTTATTTCATTCCATGTAAACTTCAAAGTGACTATGATTATCACATTATATATGAACATGACTAGCCCAAATCTAGGCCACCTCTGGATCTATGGAAAGGACATCCGCCTAGATAGGGGAAGGCATGTTTTGGTACCACCTTGAATAAGGGTACATGAGCAGTCACTCGCCTAGATAGGGGGATACATGAGGAGTCACCCGCCTGGATAGGGGGAGACATGAGAAGTCACCCGCCTAGATAGGGGCAGATATGATGAAGTCATCCGTCTAGATAGGGGAAGACAATGAATACTACAGTATGAGGTCCTGAGGGATTATGACAGAGGGTGGAGAAACCTAGATTGGGTAGTCATGGTGAAAATGTTAAATTTAGTTTGCTAAACATTAATTGTTAAATTATGTTGTTAACATTATCTGTGAGATTTTATTTCCCCCACATACCAGTATGACTTGTCATACTGACCGACTTTTTGATTGTCGACATTTTTAGGATAATCTTACTGGAAACTGGATAATCAAAGAAAGAAGGCATTGAAAGAAAATAAATGAAGTAAGGCCCAGAGGATATAGTTAGATGGTCTATTTCTCGATAAATTCTAGAACCCATATTTTGCAAACTTTAGAAAAAGATTTTTTTAATCCAGTACCAAGTTTAGTTAGTAGAATTTATTAATTATTTTTTATTATGTGCAAAACCATTTGATCCTATTTTTGGGATAATGACTCTATTTTTTTGGCCTTCCTTATTTGGGGGTTTTCGGAGAATGGGGCCGTTACATTTGATATCAGAGCTTGGTTTTCTGCATAATCCTTAATAATTATTAAATTTTGCAAAGTCTTTAGAGCCCAAAAGGAGTTATGAGAGGATTTTCCAAAGATGGAGGAGTCTAGAAAAGGATCACGATCTGGGGGCTGGCAAGATTTTTCTCTGCCCCGCTAGTCAGTTTATGAGGACTCCCAGAATTTGTGTGACTTCTTGACCAAAATCTGAGGCTTTGATTCAAATTAAGATACCTCTAGGAATTCTCATCTACTTTCATCACTTATTTGCCCCTTTTTGCTAACAAACTCTAAGTGCTTAGGGTTTCTCTCTCTCTCTCTCCACCTCCTCTTGAGTATTGGGGCTATGGATGATAAGGATTAATGTATCCTCCACCAAACCATAAAATGTATGTAAATAAGATGTCACATATATAAGATAATCATAAGGTATGAAACTATGGTTAATAGAGTTCTTTGTGTTACAACATGGCCCGTGTCAAAATAGTTGTTGTCCCTAATGACACCGCTAACGTGTACCTCGAGTTGAGGCCCGTACACACAAAGAGGCCCTTCTCCAGAAAGAGAAGGCACCCCGAAAGGTAAATCCATCAAGAAAAGGAAAAGGGAAGGTGAAGCCTCTGGAGAGAAAGGCCCTGAGCCTAAACCCATATGCTTCCACATCGATAACCCTGAAGAAATCCCTTGACCCAAGGAAGAACCCATGTCTGAAGATGAAGTGAAGGATTCTACTGATTCCGGGCCGACAATCAGACCGATGGTGACACTGGCTACTGAGATGCTTTGGTTAGAGCAGCAAAAGAAGTTGACTGAAGCCATAATCTCCCTTGCCCTCAGAGATGTTCCCCGTAATGAGAACAACAAACATGTGCCCATCCATCCCCACATCGGTGCCACCATCTTGGATTTTGTGAAGCTGAATATTGAGAAGTTCTGGGTGGGGGAACAAGATGGAAGTCGTAGACAAGACTGACGCTTGGCTTTTGGCTGTGGAAAATGGGTTCCACATTTTGGAGGTACAACCAAGCAAGAAGGTTTTCTTCGTCTCTCATCTTCTAGAGGGAGAAACAAAGATATGGTGGGAGAACCATATCATGGGATGAGACCTAAGTGAATAGTCCATAACCTGGCCAGATTCCATGCTCTTTTCACTGTAAGATTCATACATCCTGCAGCCAAGAAGGAAAAGGAAAAGAAGTTCACTTTCCTGGTATAAGGGAACCTGTTTGTGGCCGGCTACGCTCACCAGTTTTGCCTTTTGGAGCATTTTGGCTACATGATGATAGAATAAACGAGGGTGGAACATTTCGTGGATAGACTTCACCCTGCCATTAAGCCCCATGTTATGGCGAGTAAGCCCAAAACTCTCTCTGAAGCTCTCAACTTCTCCCTTGATAAGGAGAAGACAGTCATGCCCCAGCAAAACCAACATAAGGGATATCTCGGCTTCACCAAAAGAAGTTTTGGCCCGAGGAATGACAACCAAAAGAACCAGGGTCATCACCATAGCAAGGGAGGAAAGGGAAATCCTTGCAATGAGCAATGACAACAAGGGGCGTCATCCAGATGTCGCAAATGTGGGAGATACCATCCTGGGAAGTGTCACTTTAAAAGGAGGGTGTGTTACTGATGCCAGAAAGAATGACACTTCCAGGTTAACTGCCCCCTTCCTGATCCCAGAGGACAAGCCACGATGACAGCCCAGCTAGTGGCAGCAACACTGCCAGTGGCCCAGCCAATAGTAGCAGCCCCACTAGTCCCACCTGCAGGAGATCGTCAACAAGATCGAGTTTTCACCATCAACAATGAGGAAGCCCAGGATAATACCAATCATATGATATAGGGTAATAACCCTTAGAGTAGTTTTTCCATCTTTGATTATGTAATGTAATGAAGTTTGACTATCATTAAAACTATGTTGGCACACTTGAAATTATGGGACAAAGTGTGAAAGCTCTTTATGATTGTAGATCAATGAATACGTTTATTTTGAGAAATCTTGCAACTATGCTTTGTCTATATTTCAAGGATTTAGGATATGTGTTGGATGTCACTGCCCCAAGTGGTCGGATTCTTACGTCTCTTATGAAAATCCATGTTTTACCTGTTAAATATCTAAGTCATGATTTCCCTATGGATTTTATTTTGTTGGACATGAATGACTTTGATGTGATAATTGGCATGGATTGGCTTTATACGTATAGAGCTCATATTGACTCTAGGGAGAAAAAGATTTTGATAAAGAGACCTGGTCACCCACCTTTAACCATTAGAGGGAGGAAGGATGCGACCACTAGTATGTATGTGTCGGCCTTAAAAGTAGAACAAATGATAGCCAAGGGTTATCAAACATTCCTCGCAGCTGTCCCAGAACCTGAACCTAAGGTTAAACCCTTAGGAGAGATAGAGGTAGTTCATGACTATGCAAATTGTATTCCCAGATGATTTACCTGGCCTACCTCCAAAGAGAGAGGTGGATTTTACCATAGAGTTATCTCCTAAAATGAACCCTATCTCATGGGCACCTTATAGGATGACCCCTACTGAGCTGTTAGAGTTGAACAAGCAACTATAGGAATTGCTAGACAAGGGATTCATTGGGCCTAGTACCTCACCCTGGGGAGCTCCAGTCCTCTTTGTAAAGAAGAAGGATGGATCACTCCACATGTGCATTGACTGTCGCATGATAAACCAAGCTACCATTAAAAATAAGTACCCTCTACCCAAAATCGATGACCTGTTTGACCAGCTTAAGTCATCCCGAGTCTTTTCCAAAATTGACCTAAGATCCATATATTATCAGTTACGAGTTAAGAGAGAAGACATACTGAAAACCGCCCTCTGAACCTGTTATGGCCATTATGAGTTCTTAGTCATGCCGTTTAGATTGTCCAATCCCCAAGTGTTTTTATGAACCTCATGAACACTGTGTTCCAACCATTCCTTGAATCTTTTGTCATAGTGTTCATAGATGACATCTTAGTCTACTTGAATGACCTAAGTCAACACTGAGACCACCTGGTTAGAGTCCTTGAAATTCTGAGGAAGTAGAAGTTTTATGGGTTTTGGATTGATTGCGTCATGTTTCTCAGTCACATCATCTGCAGAGGGACGATCTCAATAGATCCTTCCAAGGTGTCTGATGTGTGTGATTGGCCTTCCTTAGTTGGGGGTTGCTAGGGAATGGGGTCGTTACATTAATGTTACATGGGCCAATCATTTCTTGGCATGCCATCATGCATATATTTCTATCTTTATTACCTTCCTTTCACCAGGATCACAAATCAGATATTGGTTCCACTTAGACAATTACCTGAATTCTAAAGCCTCTGCATTTACATTCTACATACATCTCACACATGGGGCTCATTTCTATGGAGAAGTTGGATGCCTCTTGGGTACAATGATCCAATGAGAGTGACACCCATCCCTGGACCTCATAGTAGATGACTGAGTTTGGCAAAGCTACTGCAGCTGTTCCATGGAAACAACATAAAGAAGTAAGGGAGAGAAGGTCTTTAGCGGGTGATCTTTGGGCATGAAAATGTGCAAGGAGGTTTTTTTTTCTTAAGAGAGTCTATGAGCCTTATATAGGAAATGGTTAGTGGATGATTATCAAGTTCCTTTCAATGGAGTTTTGACTCCAATTGGAAATGAGGGAAAATCCCAATCCTATATGAAAATAGGGAAGCTAGGGTTAGATAAGATCAAATTGGTTTTCCAAATTTAGCGAGATAGGATCTAGGGATATCTTGGTCCGGGGATAGATGGAGAAGTCAGAGAGGGAACAAACAACTATAGCCTGACTTTCCTATTAAGATTGAAGGTGGAAGGCAATCTTGAGATTGTTGATCTGGGACCAGAGGGCTATTGAGACATACAACATTAATAAATGGGTCAGGTTTAAGATTCTAATCACATTGAATATGAAATAAATCATTATCAAATAATAATATACACACTTTATGGAAACTTAGAAAATCCATATCTCCCTCTCCTTAACTCCGATTGGGTCCCAAATTTTAAACACTTCTCTATTTCCATAAAATCTATTTTTGTAAAGTTTTATGAAACAAGCAAATCAATCACTACCTTTTATTTCACCATAAGAAGTCTCATTATGTGTTTACCTAGATAAAAAATAATCATATTTTCCTCTCAAATATTGGAATTTTATCTCTTATATTATGATCATACATTGGTCTAAAGATTGATTCCAATTAGGATGGTTGGCCATTTTATATTTGTTGTACAAGAAATCAAAAGATTTTAATTATTCAATTAATTTTTTAACTTGGTATCTTCTGGAACTATGGTCTTTTCTCTTTTTATCACACAACCAATATTTTAATATTACATAAGTCATGACTTTATTTAATTTGGAAAATTATACTCAAAGCCACATAGCAAAAAAAAAACATAAAATCTAAAGAATTTCACAGAATCTTTATGTAATGCTGAAATTCATAAATTATAATCTTATTGTTTCCTTCATTATTCCAATTTGATTCTCTCATTATTTTCTTGAAATATCCAAAATCCCCAAAATTTGAGGTTGTTACAGTGGCCTTCATTTCATGTATATCAAATTTTCCCTTGTAATTATGAGTGATCAAAATCATTACTCTAGGATGAAGTAGTCACTAGGCCTCCCAGCATGTAACTATTCATACTCCATTGAATGCATATACTCTTATGAACACTTATCTACTTGTTCTTTTTCATGAATCAAACACTTGTATTATTAGCTACCATCTTGTGATGTTTGATTTCTATTGCCTTGAAAGAGTATTAGTAGATCGGGTTTGGAGTTAAGGAGTCTAACAAATGCATAAAGTGTTGGATAATTAGAGATAATATCACATGTTTTTATGTTTTTATTGTTTGTTTGTCATCTTGATAGAGAGAGAGACATGCTTATAATCTAGATATAAACCAATCTCTAGAGAGGAGGGTATAAATATTAATGGTGATTTCTCATAAAATATGCTCAGGGTATACAATGATTATGTGAGTTTGTATGTTGGTGATTACACTTGGTTGGTGAAACCTAATCCAAGTTCTATCCACAATATCAAAATCTACGAAAAAGATTTACTACTTATTTTGGCTTGTTCATTTAGTTTCACTTTAATTTGATCCCTATGTTCTTGTTTGTTACCCCATTTTGTTAGGAATAGAAAACCTACATTTGATTCAAATAACTATGCTAGTGTCTTAAGTCCTAAGTGAATCATCACTTTTTTCTCTATGTTTGACCCTACTTACTACTAGCACCCCATATTATAGTTGTGAGCATCTGAGGTATAGATTTATATATTTATAAGTATGATTCCTCACAATCTGTCTTCATTTTCCTCATGTTTTGGATGCATGAATCACGAACGATCACCTCCTTCTTTTGTTTCTCTAACTAGAGAGGGAAATTTTATTTCAAATGTCTAGGCTGGTGAAAATAGTGATAATTACCTTCTTTCCCCATTCATCCTTTTACTTTAAGTGAAGAGTATTTAGAATTTTGACTAGCCTTAGAACCTTTCCTAGATTTACCTTTTCCCTTAGATTTTCTTTTGTTGACAATTGCCACAAATTTAGGCTTGTCTTTCTTCATTCGAGTTTTAGTTGTTCTTTATTCCATCTTACTCTGACAATAGTCTTGCAAAGTTGTTCATGTCTTAGCTCATGACATATTGATTTTAAGATTCCAACAACTATTTTAGGATTACATCAATGGAAAACTTTGGACATAAGGGGAATCACGATCTTTCTTTGCTTTTCACATACCCAATCAACTTGAGTACACAGGGTTCAACTAGATCGCTCTTTGTCACATTTCACATAAACAAGTCCTTAGGACATCATACCTCTCTTTCATGGTTCATTCTTGATGTGTTTCCACCTCTAAACCCCCACGTTCTCATGTTTCTTCTAAAGCTCATGGTTAGCATAAGACATTTGGTGTCTCTAGCATCATGAATATTCTTACGATAAGCTTCCCTTTCTACTTTATGTGTATTTAGAGCCAAAGCTTTGACATTCCAATACCATGCGTGCAAAACCAAGTATTTGGTTGTCAAGTAATGAAGGGATTTTGAGTCTTGAGTTTTCAAACATCAAGGAGTTGGGCCACTAGAAACTATTACTAACTAGAACTCATTACCTAGGATAGAAACAAATCAAATTTGGGTTTTATAAACAAAGAAAACTATACAAATGACTAAATAGATGTGTTTAAAAATTAGGGAAAGATATTTTCTACAACACTGGTTTCATCACAACAATCATTATTGCAAACAGATTAAGTTAGTCATATATTATTATTGCATGTTTTATTAGGTATTGCATGAATATGCTAAGTCTGTCCATACCATCACTGCTACAGAATGGGGATACGACGTTAATTTTTTTAGACATTCAATGTTGGTTATAAATCGACAACCAAGTGGTTGATGCTAAAACTCAACCATTCTTTATCGGTTAGCAGAACCGCCGACAATACTTTTTGTCTTTGGTTCCTTGTTACAGTGGAACTGACGATGTATCATGCAGTGAGTGATATATTTGTGGTCTTCTTTGACCTTTGCTCATTGGATTCGAGAACAACAACCGACCCCATTAATATTTCCCTGTCGGTTGGGTAATGACACATAACCAACACTGAATAACTTGATGTCAATTTTATCAGTGATTGAATAGTGAAAATTTTAGGTATATCATGTCAATTTTTTGTAAATAACCTACGTAGAATGGATATGTAGTCGATTGTTTATAAATAACTGATAAGAAATTTCTACAATTTTTATATAATAGGTTGTAGACTTGTTGTCCGATTGCTAGCCTGTTTGCTACCTACAGTTCTTCAGAACTGAAAAGTTTTGAAGAACTATAGGCATCTACATGTATCACAACTTAACAATAGGCTGACAAACCTGTAAGAAAAAGATATATTATATAAAATATACACAAACATGCCACATTATATCATTGTTTCACTATAAATGCACACAAATCCATGAGCTCACAACTCAATTGTTTCATTTCTCAACCACACTTCAATTTCATACATATATACATATATACACATCATCCTCTTCCTCATGCCTTCACATTCAAATTCACACACACATATCCACTTAACATTCAATTCACACTCATAAATACATATCAACATCAGCTTCCATCTTAAGTTTTAAGTTACAATGTATAATAATTATATAACAGATACATATCAACATTCAATTCACACTCACATATACATAAAAAATCATCAAAGTTCAAACTACAAAAAATATCAACAAATCATCAAATTTTTCATTCAAATGAACATTTCTGATGAAGCAATATACCCACTGTTTGTGTAGGTCATTCAAATTCTCCAATGTATAGGGTTCAATATTCTCAAAACGTTGCAAAGAGAATGAGACTTCTAATTAGATTTGAGTGTTTGTATTATCAAATGAGACTACTTTATTATATGATTCAAGACTAATAACTTACGTTCTCTATACATTTGATTAGTTTTGTGTGAGTGACAATCGCTTTCATGTACAACATTACATAATATGCACATGCCCAACCATTGTCTTGTATAGGGCCATGTAGATTTACAATTACGTTAACACATGTAATTAAAAAAAGTTGGTCATATATTAAGCAATTGGAATTAGAAGACTATGTACATCAACACTCTTCCAAGTTACTATTTTTTTTTCTACTTTCCCTTCATCGGTATGGAATTCTTTCACACCCCTACAAGTTAAATTAACAAATATGTTGCATTACTAAACTGTCATATGATAAAAATATTAACAAATATGTTGGGCACTAAAAAACTATACTTATGCATGAATCGTTAATTTCATTGGGTGTCCCTCATTTGGTGTCATTTTTTCACCTGAAGGATAAAAAAATATATAGTCCAAGTCTCGAGAACAATCACTAATAACTGCTAATGCCTATTGCTTAGTATATAAAAGGCACATAACATAAAAATTAAACCCCACAACAAATTAGTCATAGGTTAGACATATAAAAAATAAGTCATAAACTTACCTAACGTTGAAGGGAGATAATATCACATTCTTGGAAGCACTAAAAATTGTATTGTAATAGTCACATAATCTTTATTGTCACTCGAATACCTAAGTGCATCACTAATCAATGATGGCATTAGAAGTCACGAGCTGCATAATACAAATGACTATATATATATGCAATACTAAGTTAATATATAGCGAACACATAAATTTTTTTCACATATGATGCAATATTCACACTCACTGTATCCAAAATTCTATCACCGATGTGTTCAACCAATCATATTGAAATAGCTCAGAAACATCTGTCAACATTGTACCTAGGACCTCCTCCCCACGGTTGATTACAATGGTATCCGTTTGGTCTATATTGTCTAACCATCTTGTCAACATCTTGTAGTTAGGGCCTAAGGAGTCGAACAATTCATGTGGAATAAAATGTGGGGGCGAAGGCTTCAGAATCCTAGGGGGCTTCTTAGCTGTTGTAGGTTGCATACATGTATTCTCCCGTGTTGCTTGGATGGAGATTTTTCTAGCTTTGTTTTTTCTTACATCTATCCACTCAATATAGTGAGCCAATCATCTAAAAGTACTAGAAGACTCAGCAGTAGAAAGAGTAGAAGTAGAAGGCCCTTGCTCTTGCTCTTGCTCTTGCTCTTGCTCTTACCCATACTCTTCTCCTTGCTCTTGCTCTCATTGTTACTTTCTCATCAGGTGGCTTTTCCAATAACCACCTAAACCCAATCAGAGGAGAGGGGAAAGAGAGATGGATAACTAAAGGAAGACAGAGGAGAAAGGAAGACAAGAAGAAGGAGGCCACCTGTGTTGGAGGTGGCTAGTGTAGGAGGAGCACAACTAGAGGAGGAGGAAGCAGTGGCGTCAGAGAAGGAGCACCGCTAGAGGAGGAAGTAGTGGCATCAATGAAGGAGCATGAACGAAAGCAATAGAGGTCATCGAGCAGTAGGGGAGCACAGCTGGCGAGCAATAGAGGCATCAATAAGAGCAAAAATCACTGATGGAGCAGTAGCGAGGCGGTGGACGCGCCGGATAGCAACAACAGTGGAGGCGGAAGAGGGGGAAATCATTAGAAAATTATTGGAGCCTAATAATCTAGAGGAACATGGGTAGCAGAAAGAAAGGGAAAATAGTTTCTTGTGGGTTAAGTAAGACCTAACCTGTCAATTGTTTACAAGACCATCAACATAGGATGTAGGTCGTCGGTTATAGATCAAAGGTTGCCTATGGAAAATGGATGCCTAATTCGGCATCCCAGATGCAACCCAATGACATCTACGTTGTCAGTTATGGTGAAGAAAACCAACAAGAAATATAAATTGGGGGTGGGAAAATTTTTACGGGATACATGATGCGTACACCTTTTTCTTCGATCATTGTAGGTACAACCGATGAGAAACACCCATAAGTTTTTGTATGACACATGATGCATACACCGCTTTATCATATTGGTTATTTTGACAAGAACTGATGATGTAGGTTTTTGGAGGCAAATGGAATACCTCACAAAAATTTTGCATGAAATTCTACTTTTGCGGGTGATATATAGTGTATGTTGCATGTAGAAGTGACTGATGACAAAAATGAAACACATCTCGTGCTTTCTCAGCTAGATAAACTATTACGGTTATCTATAAAGAACTAACATCAAACATAACACTATCATTTTTGCTTGAAAAAAAACTGACACAATATGTCATATCTATAGTAGTGCATAGAACCTATCTAATAGCAATGAATTTTACTTCTATAGTATCGATACACATCTAGATCCAATGTGCAATGATAAAAAACCCACACAAATAAAGTTACTTTCTTGTATTTATGAATGTGTATCATGGAGGAAATTTGACATAACTAGAATCTTGTAGCAATGAATTCTATATAATATATTGAACAAGGTATCTAATTATATAAATTGCAAAAAAAATTCCATCCACAAAATGAAAATCAAGAATAACATATATATTATTAAAGACACATTAGAGCAACTTTACATTGAGATATTTGAGATTTTTATATAAAAAATATTTCCCAACTATCACGGTATAACTCATATGACAGAGAGAAGAATGAAAACAACCATCATAACAAGAAGAAAATATAAAACTCATGGGTAAATGTCAAGTAGCAAGTATGTGGATGATCTCGGGAGGCTCCCTTCAGTTGATGTTACCTTTGGTTGCAATGTGGGCATTGATGGGGATTTCTCTCTCCTATTTTCTCTTCTATCATAAAAGCATGTGTAGAACAAGATGCCTGAGTCTCCCCACAAAGTTAGATCTTAAGGGGCCTATCTTTTCATATTATACCACAATCATTGCATCAAAACTTCAATTTTTGGCAAAGCTATTGCATAGGGTTTATGGATGGACATGTGAGTGGACACATCGACATGTTTGGCACCAATAACCTGAATATTTAGCAATATGGTCAAAGGTATTGTCTTGGGGTAAATTCTATTGAATTTTAGATTGATTCTATCAACATTTATTGGTAAATTGTTTATCTTTTGCAATCCAATGCACAAATATTAGTACCATGCATGAATGTATAGACATATATACAAATAATGATTTTATAAATGGCAAAAAACATTAAAATTGATGCATAGATGAGTAATTATCATTAGAAAGAAATTGACTTAGATATTGTACAATTATAATGACCTATCTATAAACTCAAAATAGTCCAATTTGGGCTTAATTGGATTCTGAAACCATGGTTCAAACACAGGCCCATCTAATAAATCCAAAAATCTTCATGATAATTTCAATTTCACAATAAAGGATTCAATTTACAATAAGTACCTCAAGTAAAGTCTTATCTTAGTATATTTACAAATTAAGATAAACATTTCTCTCTTTGTTTGAAATTAAAGACTCAATCAAAGTCTTAGGCTAAAAATTATTAATCAAAGTCATTCCATTTTCATTCATTACTCAAATTTTATTCTTAACATGATATTCTAGAATTCTTTTTTTTTAATCTACAAATTCCAAAGTTTGAGGTTGTCACAATCTTCTTTGCAAACATGACCTACTTGTGTGTGTGTCACAAGATTCTCCATGGACCTCCTTTACTAGGGATTCAACTTTCATATTTTCAAAACATATGAGGATAGTTTGATTATAAGATCTGTGGTGTAAATGTCCTTCCCCTAGGATGTATTGGATGGATTTTTTTATTTAAGTGCTTGATGATATCTTCAAGAGAGGTTTTCTAAGATGTCTTGATACTCCAAATATTCTTTGTTGTCATGGAACCATGCCTTTTCTTCACCATTGACTGCATTGTCTATGACCATGCAGTCTGTAGGCTAATAGACCATTCACATTTTTAAGGTGAATATTTGATCTCCTTGGATGTTATCCATAAAGTGAGGGTAGACAAAGCATCAATGAAGGGATTGTGCTCTTATTTCATGAATTTGAAGGATATTTTCTCAAAATATTGTCCAATAGAACACAAATATTCCTGGTAGCGAAGAATATTTATAGATGGTGATTCCTCCAATTGTCATGTACTTGAGAGATTACAAGGAGGGAATCAATGTAGACCTAGACATGATGCACCCCTTGATACTTGGCGAGATGGAGTCCTAGAATGCATGTTTCATTCTCACCCACATTGTTGGTGGTATTGAAGAGTCATCCTGCTACAGGAAGTTGCTAGTTGTGCGATTCTAGAAGGACCACTTATATCACAACTCCTTTACAATTGACGGTTCCGTCAAAGAAGATTTTCCACAATTTAGGGTTTGGAAGGATAATGACATCAAGTGATGTGATCATTTTGATGTCTTCATACAGGAACTCATACTCCTGTATTATTTCTTTAGGGAGAGGGAAATCCACTAGTTTATTAGCTAGATCTTGATCTTTGATGAATTTCCTTGGCAAGTAGGTGATGTTGAATTCTGATAGCATAACTTGCCACTTTGCAAATCATCTGGTGAGATCAAGTAATTCACACAAGTAGAAGAATGGGTCATGCATTGCAATAAGTTGAACTAAATATGCCATTAGATAGTGATGTATTTTCCTCATTGCATGTACTAGGGCTAAACAATACTTTTCAATTATAGTGTGTTAGGCTTCAATGTCATTAGCTTTCTTAAATAAATAAAAGATTACAAGCTATCCTTCAACTATTTACTGGCTCAAGACCCATCCCATTAATGCTTCATAGATTGAAATTCCAAGGGTGAGAGGATATCTTGGTACTACCAGTTTCAGAACTGGAAGCCTGGCAAGGTAGTTTTTGAGCTTCTATAGTGCTCCCTTATACTTATCTCTTTCCAACCCAAGTTAGACTTCTTCTTTAGACACATGAAGATGGGCTCACATATAGGTATGATCTTAGTGATGAAGCAGCTAATATACTGGATACTACTAGTAGGCTTCATTCTCCTATTATGTTTTTGTAGAAGGCATTTCTTAGATGACTCAAGCTTTTTCTGGGTCAACTTGAATCCCTCTTTGGTTGATGATGTACCCAAGTATATTACTAAATGTAACCCTAAAGGTGCACTTTTGGGTTGAAGCCCAGTGAGAATCGATGTAGTTGATGAAACAACTTATCTAGATTGGTATTGTGATCTTCTTCTCTTGGATTCAGTATCATGATCTCCACATATACCTCCACCTATTTATGCGTCATGTCATGGAATAGAGAGACTGTTGCTCTCTAATAAGTAGCTCCAACATTCTTGAGGACAAAATGCATGACTCAGTACCAAAACACTCATCATTATGTGATGAACGTGGTTTTATACTTGTCTTTCTTAGACATATTGATTTGATTGTATATAGAGAAACCATCCATAAAGTTCAGAAGTGGATGACAAATGGTGTTTTTGATGAGTATATCAATGTGTGGTGGTGGAAATTCATATTTAGGAGATGCCGTGTTGATATCAAAATTTTCCATGCACATGCATACATCTCCATCTTTCTTTTTCACATTTACAATGTTGGATATACTAGTGGGATATTTGACTACCTCTAAAAAACCAACATTGAATTGCTTTTTAACTTCTTATTTGATCTTGAGGTTCCATTCTGGTCACACTCTTCTGGCATTCTGCTTGACAGAGCAGATGTTGGGGGTCATGGGGATTCAATGAATCATGATCTTATCGTCCAACTTAGGAGTATTTGATTAGCTCCATGCAAACACATCAACATATTATGTATGAGCTATATCAATTGGTCATTGGCAACTGAGGTAGAAAAGTTCCAATTTTGACTTTGTGTGGCTTGGTTCTAAACTGAGATTAACTGTCATTGTCTCGTCTTCAATGTGAAAGAATTAGTGCTCTTTCACCATAAAGTACAAAATAGGGATGTCTCCAGACATTGTGTGTTCATCATTATAAATTTGTGCTACTTATGTGACATAATCAGCTAAATCTTAGAGAGCTAAAGTGTCTTCTCTTTTTGGGTTTTCTTGATTCTATTTTTTTTTATTTAGTGGTAGAAGGTGGGGGCATTGTAGAGCATGGCTAAATACACACTGGAGAATCTCTGTGAAGTCAAAAGTTCATTCCTCTAACAGGAGATTTTTAGGTAGGGAAGGGGATTTTTCCTTTAAGATGTTATGCTCCTCTACATGCCCATTTTGAACTTTGTTTGTGTTTCACATGATACATATGACTGTTTCTGATCATTATGTATTTCTTGCTTCCAAGGATGGCATTGATCCTCCATCCTTCAAACATTTCATATCATCATCATCGTTTCCATATGATACACCATAGTATTCTTACATGTCTTCATCACTCCACTTCTTAAAGTCTATCAGGCATGGCCAGTATGGGACCATCATTGGTATAATAAAGTTGGCCAAGTTGAATGGTTTCTTAATTTCTTCAAGTGTTGGATCTATAGCCTCCTCCATGTGATCATCCATGACTCATTATATTGATCACTATAAAGACTTCCATAATCTCCCTTCATGCTTTATTTGTCTAAGTGTTTTGAGCATGGTTGGTCGACCATATGATCTATTATAAATATATTGCCTCTTGTTTAGAAAGATGATCATGTCTTTGGATTACTTATTATCTAGGCAGTCTTTATGCCCTTGTGAACTTCCTTGATGAGGGTTATCTCCCCTATTCTAGCAGCTGTAAAGACCCCGCCTCCCAGTATCCCCCAATTAAGGGAGACCAAGAGGTCATATCCGTTATCCCAATTTATGGATCAAAGGGTCGATAAATAATCTATAATAATTGTCAAATTCTACTAAACTAAACTGAAAGGTTGTAATAAAAATTAACTCCACATACCTTTTTCAAAAACTTGGACATCTACTTCTATCCACATTCGTAGTCTATTCTAACTAATCCTCCTTTGCACTTTAATTCTCATTTAATTCCACATATGCCACTTTACTGTTTGTTCTTTTCACTTGTACCTAAAATATCGACAAACAAAACGTCAGTTATCATAAATGAATTATGTTGGTATGTGGGGGAAATAATAATCGTGCAATTAACTGTAACAACATATTGCAGTCAAATATGATTTAACAAACAACTTTACATATTCAACATAACTACTCAATCCTTACATACCCTAACCTCTATGTCGTCCATGCAGTGGACCTGGATGCTACCTTCCTTATGGTAGATCCCCATTTAACCCCTTATGATCCTACCTAATAGGTGAATTAGTTTCTAGGGTTGAGTCACATGGCACTACCCATAGGTAGCCCACTCCTTAACTCATGGTGTGCTAAAGAGTTGCATGGCACTACATGTAGTAGCCCAATCCCTAACTCTTGATAGCCTAGACCTTGCTCTAGGTTACCCTTTTTAGCATTTGCAAAGCCACAGAGGAGGACCAGGATCTGAGCCAGTCATGTATGCATACTTATGGTGATAGTCATAGTCACTTTATAGTTGCATGAAATAAAAGTCATCCAAGCAGTTATTTTTAGGCAACTGATAAAATGTTCGGGAATCGCCGTGAAACTAAAGTGATTATTCATAAGCGTAACCACATACCTGTCAAGCTAATTTGAGACAAAATAATCCAATCAATCAAGAATTCCAAATAGGCAAGCAAGCACATTATGAGATCCTGAAATATGCATATAATTTCCTATTATTAATCATACCATCAAGATCTATTAAACTTAGCTTGCTTCCTAGGGTTTCTAATCCACTTTTAGGGTTTCCATTGCAATTAGGGTTCCCTTCATCTCTTACTATTTTAAACCCTAATTTTATACAATTACTCACAAACCCTAATTATCTCATCTATTTATCATGAAAGATACTAAGGTTATCTTTTAACAACATATAACCCTGATATAAAAAAAAGCATAATTAACCATCAATTAAGTCCATTAAGCCTCTTTTACATTAAAGCTGCCATTTTTATCCTTTTAATCCATGACAAGATCATTATGCTCCTTTATCATCAATTCATAGTTCATTATGGTCTAATTCACATATGAACTCTATTTGTCATTAATTCTACCTTTATCCATTAGAAAACCATAATTACTACATTAAGGGTATTTATCTACAATTAGGAACTTTTATACTTGAAATAGCTTGGAATTATCATATCTCAACTTTATTCACAATTTTGAATAATTAAAACCATTATGAGTCACATTTACTAATAGTAGGGTTTCAAGGCCCATTAAAGCATATTTATGCACATGAATTTCTAAATTAAACCAATTATGTAAAAAGTTCATCCTTTTTGTTCTCAATATACCTTTTTACAATTAATAGGTTAATATCAACTTTAATCATCCATTAAACCCTACTAAATACATTAATCATCTCCAAATAGGGTTTCGTAATCTTTAATTCAATAAAGTTGATAACTTACACTACTTTTCGAATAGCAAGAGGAATTAGCCTATAAAACAATTTTTAATGAATTCTTCTCATTTTTCTGAGCAATTTTCATATTGTATGTGTATTCATCTGAGCTATCGATATTTAAATATGATTTTTGCAAGATATTACTTACCAGAGGCAATCAGAGGGCGCCATGTGTCCCTTCCATGCAATGTGACTCAGCTATCTTGAAAACATTTTGAAAAGACCCTTATGCCCCCTCGTAAGCTGCTAGTCCTTTAGCCTGCAGAGGGGCAAAACCGTCCCAAGCATGTTTGGTCATCTTCCTCCTCCCGACGGCATGATGCATCCTCCCTAACTGCATTTGGCGCGGATTCTCTTCCTCCTCCTAGACCCAAAAGCCATCAAAGATAGTTCCTCTCGTTCTGCCACCTCCTTCCGCACTTGGGGCACCGCCCAACTCTCGATCAGAGCGGCTAGGTTGGGTTGGGCAGACCTGCAACCTCAGCCAGTGTTGCAGCCATGCGGCTGCTACTGCACCTGTGCTAGGGCAGGACCACGATGGCAAAGCCTCTCCCTAGACTCGTGGGGCATCCACCCACCATCTTGACTACACAGGGTCCCTCGCTGCTCAAGAGATAGAGCTATTCATTTATCTTAGGGTTTTGAGCAAAAATAAGGAAGAAGAAGGGAGAAGGATGTATATAATCCTCTTGAATTCGGCCAAGGCTGCTACCCCTTATATAGGGGAGGGTATCCACACCCCATAATGCTTGCCCACGAAGCAACCAAGACTTTTCCTAATAGGAAAACAATTTTCCTTAATTAGGAAACAAGCTTTCTCTCTCCTAACTATCTCTTTGATATTTTTGATTTCTTAGATAATTAGAAATACGAAAATCCTCTCACTTATTCTCTTTTATGCTTGACTTTTATCCCATTGGCACAAATTCTATTTTCTTTTAGTAGAAAATACTTCCTTTTTATCAATACCACAAAATTCATTAATAATGTATCACATTATCCTCTTATTTTGCATTATTGGTATTTTCTCTTTATTTCTTCTCCATTGTGACTCATTGGACCCCAAGAAACTCTAAGATTTTGAAATTCCTTTTTAAGGATACTTATTATCCTTCTAGATGCATCTATATTCATTATTTCTCATTATCTTATTTATTTCTTATTAAAATATCTCTTTTTGAGAATTTCTCTTTATCTTTCTTTTTATTTTCCTCACTGGCATTCCATTTAACATTAGGAATCATTTGTATATGAAAATCCACCAAGGGTAACTCAATTATACCTCTTTTCACATATTTCCCGCATTTTATCATTGTTTCCAATTTCTTTCTTAATAAAGAAATATTTAATTTATCTTTTCTTTTCTTTTTGCATTATCTTTGCAACTTTGGACTCCTCGGAACCCAAGGAACCCAAGAGGCACGAAATCCACCTTTGGATTATATACTTTTGCCTTCTAGAGGTTTCTACATCTTTCTTTTCTCCATTTCTTATTAATAATGGAGTTCCTTTTGTCTTTTCCTTGTTATTGGGCCCAATAGAGAATAAAACCCACCAAACAACCAACAAGGCTATTGTAAATGAAACTCATTTATTCAAAACAAATTATATCATTATTTGTTCCAATATCTTTAATATGAGAAATTACATTTCTCACCAAATGAACCCAAAAGTTGGGGTTGTAACAACATCATTATTAGGGTACTCATATTGATAGTCTTCATCAACTTCTTAAATGAGGTATGGTATCTTCATGAGAACAATGGGTTGGAAGTTATAAGACATCTATAGTTGTGGTATAGGCAAAGTAGGGATGGGGACCCTTTCACCCGGGCCTAGGTATAATCTTTTCAACACCCTAATATGTCACTTTCCATTTAGGCATAATTTTCAATCTTCCCTACTCAGGTTTTGGGATAGCAAGGAACAATTGAGGTAACTTACTTTTATGTCAAATCACTTGCAGTAGTCCAGAACGAGGTTGACTTCTTATGGTGTTTACCCAGTGAACCATGGACGAGCATATGATAGGTCATAGAATTTCATGCCCAATTTTTTTTGTTTTTGTAGGATCAATATGATTTTTATATGACCCTATTATTTGAGCCCTAGGCCTTGGTTTGCGCAGATATGCATTTCTTGCAATCACTTAGCAAAAGACACATGGTCATATAGAAGATGGTGTGGTTGTCGTATTCATAGTAGTACATAGATGATAGAGGCAACGTGAAGCATCTCAGACCACAAATGGAGGTTTTCCTCCTCTATGTAGGCAATGGTAATTCTTGGGTTGTCAAAGTGGAATGTAACAATGTCATGCCCTAGTCAGTACTTGACTTTTTGATGCAATGATGATGAGACCATGGTTCTTGTGAATCCAAGGTCTATCTTGAGAACATTGAAGGAAGGACCCAACTCCATGACCACGAACAAGACGGAGAAATTTTGTGGCCCAATTTGTAGCTCATGTGGGATATCTCCTAATGCATCCTTCAGTACACCATCAAAGGATGTTTCTTTCTTGATTGTCAGATACATGTATAAGGGATCTCCCTTCCCAGACTGATAAGCATCTTGAAGGGACATACAGTGGGGCATGCCCCATCATCGATGAAATCAGAAGGGATGTTGAGACCTCTATATATGATAGTTTCCCTCCCTTATGTATTTCTTTCTTAAAGAAAGATATCAAATGCGGGGTTGTAATAACTTGAATAGTAGCAATGATTGGTTCCAGCTTCACCTCTTTATATATGTATGATCCTTTGAGGGTATTCATTATGTCCCCCTATGTGATGAAATTCTACACCATATCATCTAGTGATACCTTGCCTTTAGGCTCATTCCAGAATAGAATTATTTTTTACCCATCTAGATTGGTTTCTTCACAGAGTTTGAGGGTTGGGGTGATTTCTTTGTGTTTTTTGTAGGAATGAGAACCCCCACAACTTTCTCCTTCTATTGCTACCTTAGGGGCATTTTAGGGAATCCTTCATAGATAGTTACCTTTTCCTTCCCTTGTCTAGGGATGAGCGATTCTCTAATGATGTGGCCGTAGCCACAACCTGTATGATCACTAGTTTAGGAAGTTCTGGTTCTTTGTCCCATTGAATCATCCAGTGGGTGCACATATCATGACCATGGTTAGTGGAGGTATGATAGAAGGCCTAATGGTTGTTGAGAGAGGTTCTTTTGGGACCCAAACTAGGTGGATATTATGGTTTTATATGTGCCCCTATAATGATGACCGCCCTTTGAGTTCACATACAGAAGACATGTTTATCTTAGATAGTAGCAATGTCATGGGCACTTTGGGACCAATTCTTGATATTCTACTATAAGGGACAAATTGGTTCTTCTGCTCGATCTTCTGGTTAGAATTTGAATGATGACTACGTATCTTCTGGTACAACTGTGTTAACCTCCACTTATTCAATTAGGTCTTACAAGTCATACTTAAGAGCACAAGTCTATCTTTTCCCTTTGGCACAATGAAAATTGCACTAGGCATTGGTGTTATAACTCTTACATAAGGGATTTGACAGCTCCATTATAGAAGAAAACTTCAAAAGATGTTGTATGGTGGGTAGTATCATTCTGAGGGAAGCCCCTAAGGAGTGAACTTTCTCTTGGGTTTCGTGGATTGTTCTGTTGCTAGAGTTTTTATCTGTGATTCAACTTGTGGAACAGAGATACTTCTAGTAGTTTGTTGCATAGGAGTCTCGAATGACAATGGTGCATACCTATAGAAGTGGTTTGATTCAAATTGGTATTGTGCTAGTACGTATTAAGGTTGGAAGTATTGAGCATTAGTTTGCACCATTTGGGATTGTTGTTGTTGTGGTGCCCTAGTGATATTTGTTGACTTGTAATTGTTTTGTCCAAGCTAGATCCATTTGAGTGGTTGGTTGTTGTTGCTTATTGTAGCCAATTGTACAACTCCCATTGCCATGTCAACTCCCATAGTCTCTGCATTGATTTTTGTTTTGTTGTTGATGATGTAGATTGAGGCTGAAGGGTGAGGCCTATCTTCTGGTAGACCCCTCTCTTGATGGAATTATCAATCCAAAAAGAAAGTATTATACCTTTGCAATAATACATTAGTGTAAGTGCATGTGATTCTACCCTTATAACCATGTCAAGGGAATATTTATTAGTGGACTTGAATCTAGATGGGCTTTCGATTCCCACCATCGAACAACTAACTCGGAGAAGCTTTCCTCCATCTTATATCACGGTGCTTTGAGAGGTATTATTTGGTCAAGACCCAGTCCAGATTTTAGGCATATTGATCAATATATCTCTCATCCAATTGAGCCCAGATGGCGAGCATAGTTAAGTTTTACTTATTGTACCACGCCATGGATGGGCCCATCAGAATGCATGCAAAATATCAGGTCAATACATTGTTATCATCTTGCACTTCAACCATGTCAGCACAATATGACTTGCCATGGGCGAGATGCTCTCCCTTCCCTGAATATCTATGAAACTTTGGCATGTTGAAATCATCAAGTAACTTTGCATATTAAAAGTGATAAAAATAAATTGAAGGTCTTCCCCCCTTCCATCATCCCTTCCAACTATTTAATCTTGTGCAAGATCTTAATCATGAGGGGATCTTTGCAGTAGATTCTGGGATGGCCTCCACTTTGCTGGTTACTACCACAACCACTAATGAAAGTTGAATTGTCATTGTCGATGCCATGTACATCAGTGGTGGGAGCCCATATGGTCCTCTCATATACAAGTCATACAAGGAGGGTGACATTGGGTAAATAAGATAAGGCTAATGAAGGTTTCCCTAGCATTCACATGTTGTGCATGATGAATACTTGAAAAAGTGTTATCCTTATGTAGCTTTGGGGTTCTTTCTGGTGACCTTGACCTTTTCTTCCTTCTTATCCTCCTTGGCCTTGTATTTTGGTATTGGAACATATGCCATCAGCTCAAGTGATACCGGTAATAAATCACTATTCACATGCAATGGATATTGGTAGGGATCCATCCTAGACTAGAACCTATTGGTGTACAAAAGGGTTCCAAATGTTGTATGGAAAAGGATGTGTTGTTGGGAAAACACGATAAAACCCTATAAAACTTAAATTTGCAAATTCTTAGGGGTAGTGGAACCTTCCAGTGCCTTGGTTATCTCTTCAGGCTTCTCACCCCTATTGGTTTTGTTCTACTTTTCATTGTCAACATCTCCTTTATCTCACCCTTTAAGTTGTTCTTCATCTCTTCTTTCCCGATCATATCGATAAATCATTTGTACGATCGCATGATAACAAACTCATACTATCTCCCATGATATCTTGAAATTCAAGTAAGCAAGGTTCAAACACATGGTTTAGTACAGAATATATGATATATTGTGCCTCATGATATATTTCTCTGCGCACATCTTATCACTTGGAGAATAAAAGGACCTCTCCCTTCATCTAAGAGAGTCGAAAAGGATACTTTGTGGTATTATGCAATTCTTTTAAATGGAAAATACATGCAAATGGTCTTTATGATTGTACTTTTCATAAATCTTTCTTGCCCCTAGCTTGGATGAGACATAAGAGTTTTCTAATTATAACCTAAGATGTACCTACAAAACCCATATAGGGTGAATATAAGGGTTTGATAGTAATTGTAAAGGTGGAATGGTAGCCATCAACCAACTCAGGGACAATGATGGTGGCAGAGTAATCAATTGTTTTGCATGGTTGATGTGGTCAGACTCCCCTCTTGGGACGCTCTTGAGATAATTACTCCAGAAAATGGTGATTCTAGGGGTATAGTTATTTATCGGAGTTAAGGTAGCCTATTTAAGGCTAATGGTTCTAGTTATTTAACCACATACATCCCTAGGGTGTTTTCTTTTGAAGGGACTCCAAGTTATTTAGGTCCCTAGACCACATCCATGGCACCATATCACTTACTTGATTTGATAATTCCTTTCTTATAATGTCTCCCCTCTTAGACTGAGGTGGTAGAACAAAGGCATGAAACCTCTTCTAGTCTTATCCCTACATATATGGTTATCTGAAATGGGTGGTGGTCTAGTTTAGGTCATATTCTAACATAATATAGATATGAGCGTGAACATGATGCAATTGTACAGTTTAGGTTATAGTTTAAGGACATTATTGGTGGACATGGGCATGCCATGTGCTACTAGGTGACATCTCAATTGTATTTGAAGATCTATCAATCTTGATATATTAAACAAATGTTTCAAACATGATTTTGGTATATAATTATGTTTTGGAATCCAAGTTTGAGATTGATATTTGAGTAGCTTTACAATGAACTCAAGAAACTTTGTTTTGAAATGAGTTGAGTTGGGAGTTCGTTTAAGGATGTGGATGTCGTTCAAACATGCAAGCAACTCAAGGATGAAGAGAAAGATGTTTGTTATGTGTTCATGAAAGCATATAGTTTGTAAATAAGATTGGGTAGCCTTTTGGCGTAAGGTTGGAGACCAAGAAAAGGTTAAGGAATTTTGAAAGGTTTTTAAGATTTAGGCTACTATTTGGCCAAGATCAAATCAAAAGATCTCGGAAAGGTTTCCAAGTGTCTTGAGTGTTGGTTTGAGCAACCTTCTAGCATAAAGTAGGCTACCAAACAGATAAAAGTCAACCACTCCAAGAAAAATCAGGTGCATAGGTAAACTTTTGCAGCCTAACGATGAGGTATGGGCTATGAAAAATTTGGTAAGATGACCAAAGGGAATTAAAATAGCCTATCATTGCATGGTAGCTTGAGTTATTTCCCAATGGGTTCATTCAATATGGTGAAATGTTTCATCCTACCTTGAGAAGATTGTTTAATTTTGTTCATTTTCTGAGAAGATAATTCATGTTTGGAAAATATTTTTGAATTTATGAAAATATCAACAAATTTTGAAAAGATTTTTAAACTTTGACAAGATTGTTGATTTGTTTAATCTTTGACAAGATTAGTGAATTTTGAAATGATCTAGTTTCTAAAAATATTTTTGTTTTTAAAAGGTAGTCAATTTTGAAATGATTGTTGGTTTTTGAAAAAATTGTTGATTTTGGATTTTTTTTATTTTTAGAGAGATGAATATTTCATTAAAGCATTATAATCTATGCATGGGGGTCATAATATTAAAGCATGAATCATGTAACAATATTAGTAAGATCAAAATAAAAGAACAATGTCGGAAACCTACAACACAAGCCACATATTCAAAAAGTATTTTTGAGAAGATAAAACTCTCCCCTTTTATCCCATGAGTTAGATGTGATTTACATCCTAACCAAAAAGTACCTCTATATGAGGGGTTGGTCTCAGTTTATTTATGGTAAGATGTCACTCATTGCGGGGGAAACTTGGTTTCATTAGATATGGGTACTGCTCCCAATACACCTCTTGATTACGACAACCATGATCGTTCATGGATTCTAGGAAAGAGGTGTCCTAAAGGCATTTTAACATCCAACAATATGTTGTTTGGTTACCTTAACTAACACCCCCACATATCCTATAGGACTCCAACTTGAAGGTTGTAAATAGTTCCATAAATGCATAGATTTATATGCATGTAAAGTGCAAGTGTATGAATTTTACTTTTTCTAAAGAAAGCCCCTGACATATAAAAAAAGACAATTGAAAGTAAGAAGTAAACTCCCATGCGGACAAGTAATATTTAACCCTTTCCTAAAACACATCAATCATACAAGCAAGTACGTAATTAATATGAGACAATCTTACTCATAATGGAACTCTTATCCTTCTCACATTTTAGACTCACTTTTGTCTATTTTAGAAGGAAAAAAGGGGAAGAAAACAAGAAACCCTAAAAGGGAAGTAGATGAAAAATTCCAAAAGGGGGAATAGGAAGACTACCTTAAAAGGGGAAGCAAACACAAAACCAAGAAAACCAAGATATAAGGAAACAACCCTGAAACCCTAACATATGGTAGATAGGCATGAGGTAACAAAAAATAGAGAACTACCCTAAGGATCCAAGTTTTGGCAAAACACTAGATTTTATAGAAGGTACGGGGTTGAAAAAATCCCTAGTTTTGAAACCTCAACTCTTCTCTATACCCTTCACATACAGAAAAGAAAAATAAAAGAGAGAAAAAAACTTTTACTGAATTGAAACATCGTGAAAACAGAAAGGAAAGGTGAAATCAACCAAGAATGTCAAGGTGATCCCAGTGGAGTCACCATACTATTTTACCTACCCAAAAAAAACTTTCAAAGAATCTATCTCGATGTTCACATAAAACACAATAAAAGGATAAAATGATAAAATGTTGAGTCACCGCCTAGTTTATATCACATATGAGGAAAAATAAAGTAATGCCTCTTGAGGAGTAGGAAAACACAAATAGAGTAGGATTTGACTTCACCCGAGGAAGATAAGAAAAAGTTGAAAAGTGTGACCAAAGACTTATTTCTACAATCTTTTTACAAGTGGGGAAGGTGTTAGCACTCCCATGTTGCTCAATAATAGATATTGAAATCTTTTCATGATCTCAAGTTAAAGCAATTTTAGGTTCAATTAAAGCAAATAAAATGATTAAAAGGAATTTTTGGTTTTGTATCGTTGGGCCCGAACATGGTTGTGGCTTTGTTTTCATTGCCAGAAGGATCTTAATTTTATGTTTGGGGTCGTAACTATCTTAGGATTCCCCACAATGTAGATTCATCCCCTATAGTTAGAATAAAAGCATGAAGAAAAGAGGAAATGAAAGAGAAGAGCAATTCCAAATGATGATTTAATTTCTTGGATCAACTAATTGTGTAAAGTATCTAATTATATCACATAAGAGAAAATATGAATGATTCTATTGACATGAATAAGTAGTTTAAGTAAATATTTGGATTCATTATTAATAGAAATGAAGATTAGAGAAGTTCTGTGTAGAGTATTAATAGATCAACTTTCACTACAATAATGGAATCCAGAATACAAGTGTGCTAGAGAAAACACTCTCTAGTCACACTAATAACTGTAAAAGGTGAGGTAGTTGTTTTCTATATTCAAGAGAGTCAAAAGGGGTGAAATGACATGGTGAATATAGGGGGTATTTATGTGACATAATCATGGTATGGAGATCAAGTGGAGCATTCTAGAACTAGAACAAGACCATTTTTAGTTGTGGAGAAGACACATAGTAGATCACACGATCTTCTACATGGAACCTTAGCAGATCGTTGGATCTATCGAGTGTCCTTGTGTAAGAAAAAATTACTTTATTTGAGTTTTTATTTTTATTTTTCAAGAATCTTCCTGAGATATCGGATAAAATTGGTTGGGACTACGAGATGAAGTCATATCTAGAACAAAAATCAAATACAAAAGGGAGGTAGATAATAGGATGATTCTTGAGTATTATTCTTCCTTATTACAAAAAACATATGGATTTTCATGAAGTAAATGGTAACTAAATATAAGTAGAATTTTAAATGAAAATTTTATTTAGGATAGCCCAATTGGGCAATTTACATAAAAAGGCATATAAAAAGCTGAATGTAAGGGAAAATTTTGGTTAGATACATAGAAAAATATACAAAACCCCCAAACTTTGGCAAATAGGCCAAATGAGTGGATTAATAGGCAAAAAGTAAAAAACAAATGTGGGAGAAATGGAATGAATTCCATTATTAGACATGGAGGTCATTTAATCTTGATCGTTGAAAAAATGACCCAAAAATGGGGTGTCCATGAATAGAAGGAGAGGTAATAGGAGGAGGGGGACCTAAACTAATGATGAACAATAGTGTCATGCTATTTACCCATCATAGAAGGATTTCGCACACACCCTTAGAAGGGGTGAACCATCAATGATATCAAGTTGCATATATTATAAAAAATATTGAGAAATATAAAAATAAGTGACAAATGAAGATAAACTAGGTAAATGTAACCTATGATTGCCAATAATAGGGTTGGGTAAATCAGTCCTAATGAATTCACAATCAAGAAAATGAATTAGCGTCATCTAACAATCCACATTTTTTATGATGGAATGGGAGCTCACACATTAAAGCTTTAGTGTAACAAGTATATCGAAACATATATGAGAACAAGGAACAATGGAAATAAATAGTACATGAACATAATTATGAAGCAAACTAGATCAATAAATAGAAAAGAATTTTATTCACAAACAATATAAATCACCATATGTGGGTATAGGAAGATAAGATAATCCAAGGAGATCTCAAATAAATGTCATTAGTAGACATATAGATGGAAAGATTGAAGTGGAAAGTTAACAACTATATAATAGTTAGATAAATACAATAAGAAAAAGAGACTAGATTGAAATATATAATTTCGAATACCAAGAAGAGGGAATATGATTATTCCCATATGGGAGGAAAGGGAGAAGGAGGTAGAGTACTTGTTCCAAATGAGAAACCAAGAAATAACCATGGTTTACTATGAACCCTGAAGAGGATATAAATATCCAAATTCCACATAAATCCATGCATAGACATTTCCCAACATGTATTGGGAAGTGAAAACCAACCTCATGTTTTTGTAGTAACAGATATAAGAATCATGGTCAAGCACCATCATCCTATAGGAGAATGCTAATGGAACATGAATATGAGGCCCTAGTTAAATAGGTCACTCGTTCTCTAATGGTAAAAAACACAACATGAATAGGAGGGATGAATGGTCACCTTAATGAATACCAGTGATTACACATACACCTAGAATACAATGAAAAAGTATCATGTGCTCCATCATTTCATGGATCGTAAATCCATTAGTAGACATAGTTTATAATGTAGAAAACAAAAAATGGAACCATAAAATAGTGTCAATAAAACCCTAGATAATCTAAATTTGGGTGGTGGGTGACTAAACTGAGTCCTATTGTTTTCAAAGAACTATCAACAATAAGGATCTAGACTTGAAGACCAAATAAGTGACAGAAGGGGAAGAGTATCATGTAAGGGAAACAAAGATGTGATGGTTAAGAAATAAGCATTAACACCACAAACCTATGAATCCAATCTTTGTCGAGAAGGTGGCATTATTAGAATGAGTTGTTCAAAAGGGGGGTTGGAAGGGGAGTACCTTTCAATAAACACCTCATATGAAGGTAGTGTTAAAGGAGGAGTGGGTGTTGGGGATAGTCATTTTGGTATGGGAATAAGAAGTATGACATACACTATTTATGATAACACTTATAGTGGGACTGGATGACAAGAATGGAATACCAACCCTATTTTCAATACTTATATTTTCCTAATTGGAAACAAGGATATTGTTAAAAAAAAGTAACCCTCCTTCTTTTAGGAAATGTAAGACTAGAAAATAATGCACCATTGACAAGATCCATTTGACAACACAATTCATCATCACGGTGAGGCCTTCTTCCCTAATGGATTTAGAGTTGCAATTTGGGACTTGTTAGTCCTGACTTCTTTTGGTTCGCTTGGGTGTTCAACTATAAGATGGCATGTCCCTTCTACGAGATGGATAAGATGATGATGTACTCAACTTACACCATACATTATTCTTCCTATTCCACTACAACCACAAAACTCTTTAGTTTTAAGGTCCATGTTCCTCCTATACACTTAATAACTTACATTCCTCCTTATTTTATTTAGATTTACCTAGATTGTGGGCTCTTTGTTATTCTTTTATCTTCCCCTCCCCCACTGATGACCACTGCCCCACCATGCCCTCGCCGCAGCCAGTCACTTCCTACACGCAACACTTGGTTGCCTACGACATGTGTCGTACAGTCGATGCGTTGTTGCGACCCACGAGATGGTTGCCTGGGTCAACCATTGTTATGGCCCTCTAGTCGGTTGGTGATTTCTAGTGGCCTGTCTTTGTTTTCATTGTCACTGGGGGTATCTATTCCCATTTGAATGATCTTTGATATGGGAGTCGTAGGTTATCGACCCCTTTAGAGTTGCACATGTGACCCCTTGATTGGCTATTTTCTAGTATAGGAACTTTTGTGGGTATCCAACTGGTACTCATCCCCTTCTCTATCACCTACCGGATCAGACTAGTGGCATGTTGATCTTGGTATGGTATAGATTCATTTCTAAAAATAAGTTGTAAAACCTTGGGTTCTTCCTTTTATTTTTGTTTCTTCCCCATATATCCTACATACATGGGTGAGTACCAATAGTTGTTAGGGATCTATTATATTCTTCCTTTCATAGTGCTTCATTCATGTAATAGTTCTTATAGTCATACTTCTTTCAGGATACAACCATGCTTCTTTCTGGCCTTCTTCTCTCTCATTGTCCATCTACCACTGATTGTTCAAAACCCCCACTATTCTATGGGTGTGATACTATTATATTTTTCTCCACCATCATTCTAGTGGTGTGACTACTTTAATATCTATCTCCAAATGTTCTCCCATGTGACTTTCTCATCCCATATGAATGCATGACTAATAAAAAAGATTCACCTCAGACCATTGTCTATAATGACAATACTCCTCTCTCCATAATCAAGTTGAATGGAGATAATTACCTGCTCTGGATGAATTCTATCCAAAAATCCTGAAGTCTAGAGAGAAGGTAAAATTTATTGAAAAAAATTATTGAGAAAACTTCTGAATGGAAACGGGACAATCGCCAAGTCAAAAGTTGTATATGGAATAGTATGGAACCTCCAATTGACTCTAAGTACATGTCTTATATAACTACAAATGAAGTGTGGGATGATACCCATGGACACTACACATAGCAAAAGAATGCTTTGAGGCTTTATAAAATTTATGGATAAATTATTAGATAAAAATCAAAGTGATAGGACCCTTAATGTATATTTTGATTCTATTGTCATCTTGTCTTAGCAGCTTGACTATTTTTAGCACATCTCTTATGAGTATCAAACCAAAGAGCAGGAATCTTTTCACATACAAATTTTTGAATGGTCCTCATCCAACCTATGCTCTAGTCCACAACATTATCTTATTTATCCCATTCTAGAAGATGTTTTGTCTCATCTCTAAAAGTCTGATGTTTTCTAGTTGTCTTCTACTCCACCAGAATCAGAACTAGTGACTGCTTCCATTTCCTATGGGTGAGGAAGTGTTTGTGGATGCCCTCCTCGACCACAATGCACTTTCTGTAACAAGTTAAGCCATTTGGGTAAAAATTTCTATCATATGCACAACCAACCCTTTGGGTGCGATCATAACACTGGTCTGCCTATGTTGCCCAGGAATTAAAAAATCAATATGTTACCATATCCTTAGTGAGTATGAGAAACTCCCGTAGGCCTCCCAAAAGGCTCCTCCAAAATACACAAGATTTGGGGATTCTGTGACTATGCAATCCGCTGTGACATCTTTGACGCATCCAGCCTCCAACCAAGGTATTGTTGGGACCTCCATGCTGGCATGTGGTTGCATGTAGGTACTTTTAGTGGACAAGTGTTTCTTTGGAGATCTATCTTGTTGACACCTCATCCTTTGTCTTACCTCCCTCCTTCTTTGCTATATAAACCCACTTCTCTCCATGCAAGTGGCCCTTTCCGGTTATCTTCTTCCTCCCTTTCTCTTATGTTCGTCCTTGGAGCTTGATGGAGCAAGAAGGAGTGCTCTTGGTGCCTTGGAGGGGGTTTATCACTTGCATGTGGTGATAGTGGTGATCCTTGACCATCTCTATCCCTGGTGAGTGTTTTATCTTCTTTCTTTGGTAATCCTTCAGATCTTCTACCTTATCTTCTTCCTTCGTCTCAGCCTTAAGCCATGTTTTGACAAGGTGACGCTTAAGTGTGAGAAAAAGAGTTTCTTATCTCTTTTCTCCCTTCTTTCTTTGGTTTGGTTTTGGGGTTTTACTCTCTCTTTTTGAACTATCCTTTGACCTTGGTATTTCTCCCTTCTTGATGCTCTCTTGTGGCCGAGAGTGGAGCTTTTGGTGGAGCTTCTTCAACCCTTGGATTGTGTGTTTGGAGCTCTTGGGTGGTGATCTTCTTAAGGTGGGTTATATAACACTAAACCTTATTTATTATTGCACTTCTTTTTATGTCGTGTTGTTGTTTTCCCTCTTTAAGATGTTCCTGCATCATGCTAGCTTATGAAGATTAACTCTAGAATTTGTTTGGGAGAGTTATCATGCTTGGTTTGAAAGTAACACGAAACCCTATCTTTTGTATCAATTTTGCATAGAGATGATGATATGGAGTTTCTTCCCCAAGTTAGACCCTTGATCTAGTCTCCATACTTGATGTTTGTACACCTAGAATTAAGTGATAGGTTAATTTCTATTTTGTTCATCTAGGATATGTTTTTTCTTCCTTTAGTCAACTTTTGCCTTAGAGTTTGTGAAGATCAGCTTGCTTGAGTATCCTTTCATGATGATCATGGTTCTTGCTTAGTTTTTGCGTGGTCGTGACCTAGGAGGTTTGGTGGTCGAGATATGCGTAAGGGGCATCACGGTTGTGACATAACCCATTGAGATGGTCGCGACCTAGTTCGCTTTGGTCGAGATGTCCCTTCTTGTAGTGACATTTGACCTAGTGACGTTAGGTTGATACCTATGGAGCATAGCAGCCTTGAAGCTCTTAGTTTCTTGCCTTTTCTTGGTGGAGACAACCCTTGAGTGGAAGTCGCGACTAGGGGATGTTGCGTTCGTGACATGGTGGTGTTGAGATGTGGTGGTCGTTACATAGAGGTGGTTGAGGAGCTTGGTCATGACACATGGTTGAAGGGTGGAGAGAAACCCTAACCCTAATGTCGTGGGCACAACATGTAGGATGTGGTCATGACATGGTAAGGGAGTGAAGGTCAAGATACCCATGGTGTATGTCACAGTTGTGACATACTATGGAGGGTGTCTGTGACCTATGTGCCTAAGTGGTTAACATGTGGTGATGGTAGATGGTTATGAAAGCTATATAAACATCAAATGTTAATCATGTATACATATGTGTTATACTATTTTGTACGATATCCAATCTTCTCTAATGATGTTGCTTAAACCTAACACACTCCATGATGGTGGAGGGTGGTGATTTTAGGGTGGTTGGCTGACCCTAACCTTGTGGACCCTAATCGGAAAAAGTGGAAACCCTAAACCCTAAAAGTGAATAAGTCTTTCTTATATCCTTATCATGGATGGTTATGATGTTATGTGATTATCTCTCTTGATTATGACTTTCTAACCATGCATGTGTTATGAATTTGATAATCATAGCTAAGTGTATGCTACAGTGATGAGACATAATATAAGTTGAATAAGCCTTGAGAGGCATGTTGTGGCACTTGTGCTACAGAATGATGTTGTGAATGGCAACAATGCATGCATCTTGTAGTGATAGTGTGATAAGTTCACACCCTAAATGTTTTATCTGTTGGAAGAGTACTATGCCCTTATCTTTGTAGAATTTGTTATGATTTTATACGTTGTAACTTGATCAATGCTAAAAGACACTTAAATGGCCTAACTAATCAAGTGGAACTTAATTATGTAGTTTTGTCCTATGCCATAGATCCATTCAGGGACAACATTTGTTGAATGGTGAAATGAGTTTAACTTAGAGTGCATATTTTTGAATATGCATGGGTGATGATGAATATCCCCTTACCTATAGGATATATGAGACAACCATGCATGATCTGGCCTCCTGGTGATATGTGATACATGATTTGCTACGGGCCATACCCTGATAGAAGTGCAGTTTTGGGCCATAGCTCAGTGACATGTGATACAGGATTGGTTGCGGGCCATACCCTGATAGGAGTGTCGCTACGGGTCATAGTTCAATTTTGCTAGCACCGTGACATGTACCCAGGTGGGCTAGACTTTTTAGCTGGACTATATGTCATTGGTAGCCATTTGACTGATGATGTCACTACAAGTTCACTCGTACTGACTGAGGGGGTGAGGTCATGGATTATGGATCTTCCATGGACCTTGTATGGCAACGATTTTGACTTAGCAGTGGTCAATTGGATTTGGGTGGTACGACTCAAATCCTCAGGAAATAATAAAACACATAATCAGTCGTGTAGTATACTTGTATAGGATCAAATACAAAAACATTGGATGAGGCCTTGCTTACTTTTGTACAATATTGTTAATAGTGAATTTACATGTTCTTCGTATTTCTTTTATGATGATAAGATGTTTCATAATCCAGTTGTAGTTTCTTATTCTGTTAGTAATGATTACATGCTTATCATAGTTGTAACCGTTTTGTAGTTCATTAATCATCCTACCTATGCTAATAATAGTGTTGGTGGAGAGTTATATCTCTCGTTGAGATTTGGAATCTGACCCCGTGGGTTCCCCACATCTTTTTATAGCTGGATGTGCATGAGGAGGTAGAGATCATGCATCAAAGGTTGAGTAGTAGCAAGAAGGACAATATCTAACAAGGTTGGAAGTGATGTTGGTGGTCCTTTTGTCGATAGAGTCCTAGAGTCATCCCTGTATAATCAAGTCCTTGGGATGGTTTTTGGGTGTGTTTTGTAGACATGTTTTAATACATGGTTTGTCCTGTATGCCCTTTTCATGTATGGATATAGTGAATATGTATATATAACTGGGACATACTTTCTTGTAATAGGCTAATGGAATACATGGTAAGTACATTGTGACATGAAAGGACTCATGTGTAAAAGTTCTTGTTGTTTGGGAGCTTAATAAAAATGGTTTTAATTTCTAGTGTTTTCAGATAATCTATTTGTTCAAGTTTGTTTCCACGGTTAGTTTTGAGTTAACTTGTGGTTTGTGGCGTCAGGCATCACAACAAACATCTTAGATCCATGAGTAATGTCCCAAGGGATGTAAAAGTAAAAAAGGGATGACTCAAATGCAATCTTCAACATATCCAACTGATCACAAGAATCATGACTATATCCACAATCCAAAATCAAAATGTGAATAATCCATGTGAATGTCAAACTCACATGAAGAATTCATGAAATATGACTATATATCTTTCATGATTATAAGTCGTGTTCATATGATTCATATATCAATTCCCTCAACAAAAGGTAATTGACCAGGGTGAATGTTCAAATCATGAATGATTCATTAGGGAGTATCGTTTCTTGATGTTTTTTCAAGGTCCCAAATTGATGTTATCCAATAAACTTGATTCATCATCACCTAGGGATGCAAATGCATTCTAAACATACATATGGTTGTGATTTGTTACTGTATTTGGGTCCAAAACTCTATGAACCTAACCCACTTTTCCCCCATGGCAAGCAAACTAGGTGCGTACTAAGTGTGCACAGTGCTTTGGGGAAGCATAATCCTATTTCAAACCAGCCCTAAATCAACCAACTCAAGACATATCATGCCTTGGGATGCAGGGAGACAACTAGGCACATGCCCCGCCTTTTGTGCCTACTTCAAGTCCACCAAAGAACCTCATATTAACATCTAGAAGCCTCTAGAAGGGGGAATCATGGTAGGCATGCACCCTTCTTTCCGCACACCTTCCACCTTGATCAGTCAACCTCATGACCTTCAAACTCTCCCAAGAAACCTCGAGAAGGTGGTTGTTCCCATTGAAACATGCCTCACATTTCTTTCCTTCACCGGGTTGGTTGGACCTTGTCCAAAATCTATTTGCAAAACTCTACAAAGAGGGAGGCCACCTATCCTATGCCCCCTCTTCTTTGTAGCCTCCTTTTGGGTTGAGAAACACTCTAAACCAAACCCTAACCCTAGGTACCACCTACCCTCTAGAATTACAATACTTTAGCATTGTTTACAAAGAAATAGAGAGAGAGAGAGAGAGCTGAGTGGACTTTAAAAGGTGGGAGATCAAGATTCCCCCACGCTAAGGCTAAGTGTTCCAAGTTGTCATATTAAAAGAGTTTAGTCACCAAACACTTTTGGGCAACCCATTGAGAGATAAAAGAGAGTGAACCTTCCCCATTCACTTGATATAATAGGAGCATATTCCCATCCCATCGATAATAAAGAAAGGTATACACAATTTATTCCATTCTCTTCTCCCTCTCCCCTTTTTTGAATTTAGTGGTCCGAGGAAATGATCACTCGAGTGATGAGACTCATACATTACTATTACTTTTGATACATGTTTTGTTATTGCTTGTTATTTACTTCTACTCTGCACAAGCAAGCCCTATTGCAAAAAACAAAATAATATGACCTCATCATGATGTATGATACGGCAAGCGCATTATGTGGGTTCCTAACAACTTCTTCATGTGTAACTTAATGTCTTACCCTTTTTTCTCTTCGATTTTCCTACTTGTCTTTTACATCCAATGTTCAAAGCACATTTTCATGATATTCCACATTTTTCCACATAAAAATGGTATTAGGAATCATGGAGGGGATAGACACAACAAAACCAACAAACATTTTCTCCACTTTTTCAACAAGAATATTTCATCAACAACATGAACCTAGAAAGAGGGTGTGCAAATACCGTGTCGTGGAGAAAGTCTAGTGACACCCTTGATGATGGTGTGTGTCACCCATGGAAGTGCATGGAACGTCCCTAGAGACATCCTCCCAACACATTCATGTAGAGCATGAGTGTTACGACCCCACCTCCCGATAACCCCCAATTAAGGGAGACCGAGAGGTCGAAGCCGCACCCATGACTTCTGGATCAAAGGTTCGGCAATTAACCAAGAATAATTATCAAATTTTAACATACTAAACTGAAAAGCTGTAAGAAAATAAACTTTGCATACCTTTTGAAATTTTGGATTTCTAACTTCTATCCACTTAATGATTCTACGCTAACTAATCCTCCTTGTATTTTTCTTCATGTATTTCACAATGTGACGATTTACTGTTTGTCCTTTTGGCTTGTACCTAAAATGCCGAAAAACAAAATGTCGGTCAGCCGAAGCTGGTATGTGGGGGAAAACAATAAACTTGCAATTATGATAACCACGTAATCATTCAATTAATCATTTAACAATCAAGATTACATTTTAAATATAACATCCGCGATCCATGAGTACCTTATCCTCTGTATTATCCCTGCAGTGGACCTGGATCCTACCTTCCTTATGGTAGATCCCCATTAAACCCCTCATGGTCCCACCTATAGGTGAACCAGTTTCTAGGGTTGAGTCACATGGCACTACTCGTAAGTAGCCCACTCCTTAACTCATGGAAGTCTAATGAGTCTCATTGCACTACACGTATGTAGCCCAATTTCTAACTCTCGGTAACCTAGACCTTTCTCTAGGATTACCCCCTTTTCATCCTTTTCAAAGTAACAGAGGTGGACCCAGATCTAGCCAGTTATATATACTCATTTATAGTGATAATCATAGTCACTTTATAGTTGCATGAAATAAATAGACATCCAACAGTTAATTCATGCATTGAAGGAAACGTTGATAAAACCCTCGGGAAACTATTCGGTATAGTCATAAGCGTAACCACATACCTGATTTGATGAGTCATGCAGATTATTGAACATATACTTCATGTTTATACAATCAAGCCAACCAACAGATCCAAGAAAGTAATTCAATCATCACATAATTCCTGAAAAGAATATGTACTCTACTGTCACACACTTCATCAAGAATCTACTCTATTGACTTGAATTCACTTTCTATGGTTTCTAATCTGCATTAAGGTTTCATTAATATTCATTAGGGTTTCTTAGATCAATTTCTCAAATTTTATCCTTTTTAAGTTAACAAACCCTAAAATATCCTTTTCCATTTTTATGAACCTTAATTGCTCAACTATTCATTTTAATAGTCTTTTATACCCAAATTGACTTAGGATCATCACATCCCTCTTTATTCATGGATTTGAACAATTAAAAGACATATTCATCTAAATTAGGGTTTTCAAGCTTATTAATGCATAATCATGCATAAAACCCTAAATTAAGCCAAATATATAAAAAAATCATCTTTTAGATCCTATTTTCACTTTTATTAACAACATGTTAATATCAACTTGAATTATGTCATTAAGACCATTTACCATCAAATCTAAGGGTTTTCCCTTCATTAAAACACTAAAGATGATAACTTTATGTATTTTTCCAATTTCAAGCATATCAACTCTAAATTAGACTAATCATGTGCAAAGTTCTTCCTTTTCGAACATAATGTACCTTTTTACATTTAATAGGTTAACATCAACTCTAATGATCCATTAAACCCTATCAAATACTTTATTCATTCCAAAATAGGGTTTCTTTAATCTTTAATTCATTAAAGATGATAATTTACACTACTTTTCAAATAGTATGCAAAATTAGGTTTCAAAAATAATTTCTTTGTGTTCCTCTCGTTCTGAGGATCAATTTTCATATATTATGCATGCTAAACCGAGCTACGAATCATTAGTTATGAAATTTCCAAAGAAATTACCTGACGGACCAATGGTTGTGTGCCACGTCACCCATCTCATGCCAAGCGAATGCTTTAGGAAACATAACCAAATTATGGTTATGCCCTTGGATAATTGTTGAGTGCTGCAGCCCGCGGAGGGGCATTCTCGTCCAATGGAGCCTTGCCTTCTTCTTCCCTGCGGCACACCGCCTGCCCACCTACTGCAGCCCTAGCTGCGGCCTGCGCGGCTCTTCCAACCTTCCTCAGACCCCGACGGATGTCGCCCCACTTTTCCCTAGCCCCGCCACCTCCAGTCGCACCTGGGGTGCCGCCCAGAGTGTGGCCCATGTGGCTAAGATAGGAGAAGACGCCCTGTGATCTGCTGCTGATGTTGCAGCCATGCGGCCGCAGTTGCGCCGTCTCTAGGGCGTGGTCCCGATGGAAACGTAGCTCTCTGGCACCGTGGAGCACCACGCCATCATCGCAACCCACTCACCTCCATGACTGCCGGTGGTTCTGGGTGGCGGCTGCTCCCCTGTCATGGACCAGCTGAACAACGTGGTGTACCTAGCCTCCCCGCTCTCGCTATAGTTGTGGCAGAGCACTACCTCTTCGGGAAACCTCTTCATACTCTAAGGCAGAGGTTGTGAAAGGTTGTGGTAGAGGGTGTCTCCTTGGAGACGAGGCCCCCGGGTCCTTATATATATATATATATATATATATTTATATATATACTTTCTCTAGTAATAACCCTAAGTGTCCTGATGAAGGGAGGACGAGGGTAATTGGGGAGAGCCAAGATACTTCCTTATACACTCACGGATGAGAGAGAAAGACTCCAAGGTTTAGAAGGGGAAACCTTCCTCATATATTCCCGAAAGAAAACCAACGTGAGTCACCAACTATCCAAGATGGAAAGGTATTTCCATACGTGATTGCCAACGAATAAAAAGGCAAAGACTTAAATTATATCCATCCTCCCTTTTCTTAGGATAAAAGGTGTCGACCCAAAGGTCACAAGAAGGTACATCCATATCGTAATTCCTTAATATAATTCTTACGCCAATTATCATCATTCTATGGCAGGTCATCAAAATCTTTCTCAAGTCATATTCATTTAATTGAGATGCCCTTTACATATCAATCTTATTCCATTAATCATCTCATAAAAACAATTATATTATGGAATGTCCTTTAATTCTATCTTCTAGAATTATCTTTCATATTACTATTTTCAAACATTCGAAGGTTAAGTCAAGATAATGTTATTTAGAGTGTCAAACATTCTGTTTCCAAGAATAACTAGATAATTATCCTTTTAATTATTTAACATATCATATCAAAAGTCATTATTGTATATTTATGCATGAATTCCTTTTTATCTATTTTTTTCGTTATTTGAACTTTTCCTCTTTTCTTTTCTTTTATATCCATTAATGGATTATTCTAATAATAGGAATCACGAAATTCCTATCCAAAGGGATATTTACAAAGAAATCCATCCTTTGAAGCAAAACACATAACCTTTTCAATTAAGTCCAAATTCATAAAATCAATACATTTCAATTATGAAACATACGTAAAATTGAGGTTGTAACATCCTTCCCCTCTTACAAGAATTTTGTCCTCAAAATTCTATCAAGCAAACAAACAATTCCAGATAAGACCTTTCCATGTCCATCATTGGCCCCTATGTGGCTTTACCATACTCATGGCGTCTCCAAAGAACCTTTATCATCACATATTCTTTTCTCTGAGTTCTTTCATCCTGGCGTCTTTAAACTGCATAGGTGGACTCAGGCCATTTCAGCCTCCCCTGGGGCCCACTAGGTTCATTGCTCAGCACATGGTCGGGGTACCTCACATAGTGCTCTAAATTGGACACCTGGAACTCATCACACATTACTTTATCCTGAGGGGGTAAGGTCAATCTTAACCTTCTCCCCCAACCATATCAAGAGAACCCATGCATCGGGGACTTAGCTCTCTTAGCTATAACTTAGAGGGGTCGGTTTTTCATGTCACATATTCTCCCACAGTGAACTGCATGTTAGTCTACTTTGCATCTGCTCACGACCCTTATCGTCTCTAGGCTCCTTTCAGCCAATGCATGATCAAAGCGATTTTATCCACACACGGTGGCCCTTTTTTTTAACCATCATGTGGTCCTTTCACCAATATCACCTTACTGAAGTGGTGACCGACACAACCTCTCTTATAGAGCTTCTTTGAATCCCGATACTAGCTATGGTGGTTATCCTCACATCTTTCATAGGATAAGAACTGTCTCTAGCTGTCACCTTGAATGAGCACACATGCTCTCATCAGACCCTTTAGTCTGGATCATACTAACCATTAGTTAGGGGTGATAAACTGTACTATCATCGAGTTCTTCATGTTCCTACTTCTACCTCATGGAAGTGAACCTTTAAGTCATACTCATATACTTTTGAACTCGCATCATGGTGTAGTTTAACCATCTCTCTCATGAGTATTTCAACCAGATCTGTCTCTTGACAACACTCTTTCTTTCTCTAAGTCATCTAGGTAAGGCGAACTACCATAACCCATATTGCATCTCGACCTTCCTTGATTCATAGGATACTTACAACATCCATAGAGATGAACTGCCCTTCCCTTTCGGGGACTCTCTATCCTTTATATCAATGCACTGGGTTATCGGTGCTCATCCTTCACCTCCTATCATGCATTGCAACATCCCACGTGCAGCCTCATCTTAGGCATCTAAAGTACTACTGTCACTTATTATCTTGGTAATACCACAGTATAATGGTGATCTTCAATCATGATTTCCTATTTGTCATGTTTCCTCAAGTTCGATTCCTCAAAAACCCTAAACCACTCTAGTCGGGTTTTCATCACCTTCTTTTCCAAAGAAGTGCACTTGAGGTTCTACCACCATCCTTTCATCATATCAAGTACTAGACTGGCTAACCACACAACCCTTAACTTTTTAACGTATCTTGTTACATCTGAGTGTTATCCAAACACCTCTCCTTTCCAAACTTAGGGTTAGCCAAACAACCTCTTCTAGCTTCTAGTCAAACAAGTCTGATGTATCTCAGCCAGAGCATCCATTACCACTTCACATCCTTAGGTATTAGATGATATTGAAGACATACACTTCCATATATTTCACTTATCATCTCACCTCAAACTCTATGTCTATCTTCATTAAGAACACTTTCTGATTTCCTCATCATGGTGATCAAACTCAACCCGGCATAACTTGTAAGTTCTACATAGCTCATGATAAAAACATCCTCATAAGGTGACTACCTCATTCCTCTTAGTGTTTGCAAACCATCCATGTATCATTCACTTTACCAGGGTAGGTTATCTTCTCTATCCCTATTTCTCGTGGCAACCTTCCAACCTACATCATCTCTTATCCTTGTGTATGGCATGCGTAATGTCCTATCTCTCACTCCCATAACAAGAGGAAATAAGCATTTGGCTGCAGTCCAAATACATAGTTCTTCCTATTCCAAAAGTAGAGATGGTACATCCCACCTTGTCAGTACACCTTTAAATCTCAGTTGAAACGTGCCTCATATGTCACTTCATCACAATCATTTCAATATCAAAGTTACTTCCATGGAAAACTAGTCTCGAACCTACTGAGGTTTATATCCTTGGTCATCTCCTCTAGGGCTATAGGGTACCGACTCTTTTGGGGTCATCCCTCTTCCCTATGCATCAAGGGAGTGCCCTACTCATTTGCCCTTTGGGTCCCATGAGTTCCTGAAGGTGATCAATCTACGAACCCATGGCCCTCAGACAATGATAATTGTTACCTCCCGACCCTATGGTCATGTGCAACTAGGGAATTAGGCAACTCCTACTTTCATCAGTCTTATCCCTACTTGACCATAGGATAGACTTAGGATTCTCCATTATAGTACATGTTCACTTAGAACCTTACCCCCATCTTCATCATCTCTCTTTCTGCATTCATGGGCTGGCTTTCATCCTTTCATAGGGATCATGGCAACCTGCCTACCTTGGTCAAGCCCCATACCGGTTACCTCCATGGTAACACATTCATATGCAATTAGAGATGGATATCTATGGGTCTACAGGTTCTTTCTCATACCATGTACTTTTCACTTAGCTTCTCAAGATCTTGTGAGACCTCTTCAGGTTACCTTAAACCAACAAAACTGGTAAACACCCTACACAAGGGTCCCTCTCCTAGGATGGGAGGAAACTACAAATCTTCCCCTCAAGGTCACAAACATCCTTAGGTCTAGGGTTTACATCCTTATGCTTAACCCTCGTATGCTATTAAGGCACAAGCATACCACCTATGGAACCATGCTAGGTCATACTTGTCCTCTTTCCTCAATGTTGTATCAAGATCATACCTTTCTTTATCAACAAACTAACTGTGAGGGGTTCATTAAACATACTTTAAACTTAAGGGCTTCCCTTTTCCTTTATTCATGAGGTGTATCATGCTCGTAGCTATAGAAACTTAATTCTCATCATGAGCATTAGGTATACCACTTCCTCTCTTAGGTCAAGAACCCTAGGTTCACTTGTAGGTATCCAACTGCATGCTTTATCTCTTAACTACGAACCAACATGAAAAAGGCATGACATGCACTTCTTGTCATCCTTCAACTCGATCAACACTTAGGGTTGGGTCCTCCTTAAGGACAACCAACAAGGTACAAGGCCTCATAACCTGCTTACTATGCCTTTCTAGGCCTAAGGAACTCTTCTTCTCATCTATACCATAGGTACAAAGGTATAAGCAGAATCATCCTTTCTCTAAGGTTTGGTTCCTCTAAGACAACCAAGATATCATCAGCCTCCAGGAATTATGCATGAGGCAACTGTTATCATTCACTTAGGTCGCATCATCCTCAACTTCTGACTTCTCCTCATATCTCGGAGTCTAGGATTCCAACCTTCTTGCTGGGTTTCCTTCTCTCTCTCTAGAGCTCACCCTACAACCAACCTCACCATTAGAGGTCCTCTCTTCATGTAGGATCAACCTCGAAAGCATGCCCCTATCTGGATGAAGCCTATGTTCACTTATGTTTGCTCAATACCATCCATAACCCTTTATGCTCCATCATGATTCCTTATCCAGGGTTCATCCTACTGTCAGCATTATGACATGCCCTAGGTGCCATCTATACCCTACTTTCACAAGCCCATAGGGTTTCTAAGGTCCTTCACTAACATCATCATCTAAGGAGCTATCCTTTACCCTAACATGCACGACCCTTCCTAGGGTTGGGTTGCCAAAGGTGCTAGGTCACCCATGGATCATATGGAATCCCAAAGGCATGTCCTTTCAAACACCTGGTCTAACTCATCTCTCTCTAACCTTCACTTAGGGTTAGGGCTAGCATCGTCCTCAGAGGATGTGCCAGGTCTCTACTTGCAATGGAGATCTCTATCTCCAAGACTAACTTATCCTCCTGATAAGAAGGTCTAGCCTCAGGTCTCTTCTGAGGACATGACAACTTATGTCATACGACCTAAGCATGTATCTATTCTTTAATTTGCGCTTAATCTATTAAGCTTATGTCCATGACATCTTATTTACATGCTTTTCATTAATTTGGTGGAGGATTCCTTAAACCTTATTAACCATACCTCAAGAGGGTGAGGAGGAGAGAGAAAACCCTAATCCTTTAGTTCCTTATCAGAATTTTTGTGATGAGAAGGGATGAATAAGATGAGAAGTCCTAAAGGTATCTTATTTCGATTCATACCCTAAGACTTTGGCCAGGCAGTCACACGGATCTGGGAGTCCTCATATTCTGACTAGCGGTACGGAGGAAAATCTTGCTAGCCCCCGGTCGTGATCCTTTTCTAGACACCTCTTTCTTTCAGATAATCCTCTAATAACTCCCTTGGGTTCTATGGAGTTTGTAAAATTTAATAATTATTAATGGTTAAGTGGGGAACCTACGCTCTGATACCAAATGTTACGACCCCACCTCCCGATAACCCCCAACTAAGGGAGACCGAGAGGTCAAAGCCGCACCCATGACTTCCAGATCAAAGGTTCGACAATTAACCAAGAATAATTATCAAATTTTAACATACTAAACTGAAAAGCTATAAGAAAATAAACTTTGCATACCTTTTGAAATTTTGGATTTCTAACTTCTATCCACTTAATGATTCTACGCTAACTAATCCTCCTTGTACTTTTCTTCATGTATTTCACAATGTGACGATTTACTGTTTGTCCTTTTGGCTTCTACCTAAAACGCCGACAAACAAAACGTCGGTCAGCCGAAGCTGGTATGTGGGGGAAAACAATAAACTTTCAATTATGATAACCACGTAATCATTCAATTAATCATTTAACAATCAAGATTATGTTTTAAATATAACATCCGCGATCCATGAGTACCCTATCCTCTGTATTATCCCTGCAGTGGACCTGGATCCTACCTTCCTTATGGTAGATCCCCATTAAACCCCTCATGGTCCCACCTATAGGTGAACCAATTTCTAGGGTTGAGTCACATGGCACTACTCGTAAGTAGCCCACTCCTTAACTCATGGCAGGCTAATGAGTCTCATGGCACTACACGTATGTAGCCCAATTTCTAACTCTCGGTAACCTAGACCTTGCTCTAGGATTACCCCCTTTTCGTCCTTTTCAAAGTAACAGAGGTGGACCCAGATCTAGCCAGTTATATATACTCATTTATAGTGATAATCATAGTCACTTTATAGTTGCATGAAATAAATAGACATCCAACAGTTAATTCATGCATTGAAGGAAACGTCGATAAAACCCTCGGGAAACTATTCGGTATAGTCATAAGCGTAACCACATACCTGATTTGATGAGTCATGCAGATTATTGAACATATACTTCATGTTTATACAATCAAGCCAACCAACATATCCAAGAAAGTAATTCAATCATCACATAATTCCTGAAAAGAATATGTACTCTACTGTCACACACTTCATCAAGAATCTACTGTATTTACTTGAATTCACTTTCTATGGTTTCTAATCCGCATTAAGGTTTCATTAATATTCATTAGGGTTTCTTAGATCAATTTCTCAAATTTTATCCTTTTTAAGACAACAAACCCTAAAATATCCTTTTCCATTTTTATGAACCTTAATTGCTCAACTATTCATTTTAATAGTCTTTTATACCCAAATTGACTTAGGATCATCACATCCCTATTTATTCATGGATTTGAACAATTAAAAGACATATTCATCTAAATTAGGGTTTTCAAGCTTATTAATGCATAATCATGAATAAAACCCTAAATTAAGCCAAATATATAAAAAGATCATCTTTTAGATCATATTTTCACTTTTATTAACAACATGTTAATATCAACTTGAATTATGTCATTAAGACCATTTACCATCAAATCTAAGGGTTTTCCCTTAATTAAAACACTAAAGATGATAACTTTATGTATTTTTCCAATTTTAAGCATATCAACTCTAAATTAGACTAATCATGTGCAAAGTTCTTCCTTTTCGAACATAATGTACCTTTTTACATTTAATAGGTTAACATAAACTCTAATGATCCATTAAACCCTATCAAATACTTTATTCATTCCAAAATAGGGTTTCTTTAATCTTTAATTCATTAAAGATGATAATTTACACTACTTTTCGAATAGTATGCAAAATTAGGTTTCAAACATAATTTCTTTGTGTTCCTCTCGTTCTGAGGATCAATTTTCATATATTATGCATGCTAAACCGAGCTACGAATCATTAGTTATGAAATTTCCAAAGAAATTACCTGACGGACCAATGGCTGCGCGCCACGTCACCCATCTCATGCCAAGCGAATGCTTTAGGAAACATAACCGAATTACGGTTATGCCCTTGGTTAATTGTTGAGTGATGCAGCCCGCGGAGGGGCATTCTCGTCCAATGGACCCTTGCCTTCTTCTTCCCTGCGACACATCGCCTGCCCACCTACTACAGCCCTAGCTGCATCCTGCGCGGCTCTTCCAACCTTCCTCAGACCCCGACGGATGCCGCCCCGCTTTGCCCTAGCCCTGCCACCTCCAGTCGCACCTGGGGCGCCGCCAAGAGTGTGGCCCATGTGGCTAAGATAGGAGAAGACGCCCTGTGATCTGCTGCTGATGTTGCAGCCATGCGGCCGCAGCTGCATCGTCTCTAGGGCGTGGTCCCAATGGAAACGTAGGTCTCTAGCACCGTGGAGCACCACGCCATCATTGCAACCCACTCACCTCCATGACTGCCGATGGTTCTGGGTGGCGGCTGCTCCCCTGTCATGGACCAGCTGAGCAACGTGGTGTACCTAGCCTCCCCGCTCTCGCTATAGGTGTGGAAGAGCACTACCTCTTTGGGAAACCTCTTCATACTCTAAGGCAGAGGTTGTGAAAGGTTGTGGTAGAGGGTGTCGCCTTGGAGACGAGGCCCCCGGGTCCTTATATATATATATATATATATATATATATATATATATATATATATATATATATATATATATATATATATATATATATATATATATATATATATATATATATATATATATATATATATATATATATACTTGCTCTAGTAATAACCCTAAGTGTCCCGATGAAGGGAGGACGAGGGTAATTGGGGAGAGCCAAGATCCTTCCTTATACACTCACGGATGGGAGAGAGAAAGACTCCAAGGTTTAGAAGGGGAAACCTTCCTCATATATTCCCGAAAGAAAACCAACGTGAGTCACCAACTATCCAAGATGGAAAGGTATTTCCATACGTGATTGCCAACGAATAAAAAGGCAAAGACTTAAATTATATCCATCCTCCCTTTTCTTAGGATAAAAGGTGTCGACCCAAAGGTCACAAGAAGGTACATCCATATCGTAATTCCTTAATATAATTCTTATGCCAATTATCATCATTCTATGGCAGGTCATCAAAATCTTTCTCAAGTCATATTCATTTAATTGAGATGCCCTTTACATATCAATCTTATTCCATTAATCATCTCATAAAAACAATTATATTATGGAATGTCCTTTAATTCTATCTTCTAGAATTATCTTTCATATTACTATTTTCAAACATTCGAAGGTTAAGTCGAGATAATGTTATTTAGAGTGTCAAACATTCTATTTCCAAGAATAACTAGATAATTATCCTTTTAATTATTTAACATATCATATCAAAAGTCATTATTGTATATTTATGCATGAATTCCTTTTTATCTATTTTTTTCCTTATTTGAACTTTTCATCTTTTCTTTTCTTTTATATCCATTAATGGATTATTCTAATAATAGGAATCACGAAATTCCTATCCAAAGGGATATTTACAAAGAAATCCATCCTTTGAAGCAAAACACAGAACCTTTTCAATTAAGTCCAAATTCATAAAATCAATACATTTCAATTATGAACCATACGTAAAATTGAGGTTGTAACAATGAGTCTCTACATAGTCCACATGAATGGATAGGAATTCCTTGTCGTGCTGCTTGATCCGACAGGAAGGAGAAACTTATCATTAGCAACATGCTAGTGTTGTGCTCTCCTTCCCTCTCTTTCTATTAGTGGATAATGATGGATAGGGTACTTATGTGAATGAGCATGTAACCATGACCCGACCGTCATGCCCCTTTAAATAGGAGAGGAAAGGAAGAAAAATTTCTAAAACTCTGGGAAACAAAAAGGTAGCATATGTGTTTAAAATCAACCACTCATGGAAAGCTAATCGGTCAATTGGCTAAGTCAGATGATTAATTGATCAATTGATCACATTAATCTATTGATTATTTTCAATCACTCAATTGGAAACTCCAATCGATCATCCAAGATTACCTAGTTGACTTATCATATGAGTTGACAATCTTATATCCAACCAATTGTCTTAGAACTTTTAGCCAATTGTCTAGATTTTCAATCCAATATTTAGTTAATTACCTAAATATTTTAGTAATCAATTTGACTAGAAATATTTCCAATTAGGTCCACAATCATACTCCTATTCTAATGCATCCTATGTGTGTGAGCCTATAGGATCCAGTCTTTGTTAGTAGTGATGTCCATAATTTAAGTATGACTTCAGAATCAATGATTGGTATCTAGAAAGACTTCATTGCCACCCAAGTAATGGAAGAAGTTGGAGAACAACTTTGACCTAGTATTTTGACCAATGTTATAGTGATATATAATCCCTTTGTCTCTAATACCCAGAATGAATCCAAGGCATGGAAACGTCATCTTGTTAATGTTAAATCTTTGTCACTTGATTTAGTGTAGACTATTTGAGATACATATGAGCTCAATATCATACATTGACTCACATAGTTATGTCCATGTATTTCATAATTTTACTCATCAAGTGTTTGGGATATCACTTCAATGGGAGGGACAATTTCCATCTACGTCACTCACAGTAATCCAAATGCGTCATAATGCACCTAATCATTACTTGTATAGAAACCTTTATTCGAGGTCATGCTGATTAGTGTTAAATTACATTGAACAATATATGATAACTATAGTGACTTCCATGTATCACACTCAAAGTGTGTCTGTCCAGTACACTTGTTCATGATAAGTACCTATCTGTTGGACTTGTGTCCAATATCATGACTAATGAGACTTAGACATCAATCCAGACACATAATGGCCTTAATGTATTATTGTGTTCATTATCTCCACAATCATAGTTGAACATGGACTTAGACAAGAATAAATATTCTCAACATGCACATGATCTCATATTTTAGTCCTCAACCGAAAATCACATGTCATTGAGTCATATATGCTTAGAACATTGTTATATTGATTCATTGTCCCATATTGAAGCAAATATAGTAACTCGAATTGTCTTTATTAATAATCACCAATTACAAGATGTGCCATTACAAGCATCATGTGATTGGCTCTCAGGACATACAACCAACATATGGCAATAACTTTGTTTTCACAGATCATCCATTGGTTCCCACATCCTATTTTCATTAAACACATTAAAACCACAAGTGGAATAAAGTAAAAGGGAATTTTATGAATAGGGAGAATATAACATGATCAATTACATCTGAGGCTGTATTCCCAAGGATTTTTCTTAATAAGAAAAGATGAGAGGATGAAACCTCCATAGTTCATATAGTATTCCATGTACTTCTTGCATGGAATAGACAATTTTTTGTCATAACCAAATGGTTAATGAGTTATGTGTAATATCCCATAGACTCACTAACTATGAACATCCACTGACATCACTACTATTTACACTATTGCAAGCTCATAAAATGATCTAAATTAAGATTGACATGCTTCTAATTGAACTTGAGGTTAAAGCTTTAACACCAACTACCAAGACCCCAATCGGTATCCAAATACGTATATTATCACATTACCCGACGTGCAACCAGTCAAGTAAGACATTCAAATAGGACTAATTGTGAGAGTTTTGGCCCATCAATCATATAACCAAGTTGACTCAATTTACCACAAAAATTAATTCTAAGTAATCAACAAAACTTTATTCCAAAAAGAAGGTTCAAACAAGGCTTAGCATGGGCCAAAGACTAGTACTATAACCCAGAAATAGAAAAGATAGAGAGAATAGAGGAGAAAATCTCTAAGATAATTCCTAAATAAAGGAAATAGAAATTTATTATATAATTTCAATAGACCCAATCCCACATATTAATTTCTTTGATAACTTTCGTTGTTTACCTAAAAAATAGTTAAAAATTAAGTAACACCTCAATTTCAATGATACATGGGTTACAAAATTCATAATTATATATTATAATAGTAATATGTACTAACAAGATAGTTATCATCCACATTTAAACAAATTTTGGATTGCAATGATAAAACATTCTAACAAGGTAGTTATTATCCACTTTGAAACAAGGTAGAAGTTCTATCTATCATTTTATGTGATTTGAGAGAGCTAATTAAGATTGGTATAGTGATTATCCTACATAGACATGTGTGTTGATATAGTTTTCTTCTTTTTTCTAAATGAAAAACAAGTTGAGTCTTCAACTCTTTCAATGAAAAAGCATTGGAAGTCATGTTAAGTTGCCACGATCTCAGTAAATGATGATATCTAGCATAGTGTTGAAAATACATGAAGCTTTCAAATTTGGTTTGACAAAATTTCGATCTAGGCCTTTTTTATGTTAATAATCCATGATGGAGACACTTTTGTAATCCTCATACTTGAAATGATTTATAATCCAAATTTTGTTAAAAAGTGACTATATAATGTTTGAAGCAAAATAAATGACAAAATGTTTTATAAAATAATTGAATATTTGGTATGGGTCATGGGTATGGATATTTTTCCAAATAGGTCTTGGGCCTAGGATCAAAATTTCAATAATTCTAGAGTCACAGAAGAATTATAAATATCCAATATAAAAAGTAGATTAAAATCCCAAATTTCTTCAATGAAGCATATCTAAACTGACATGATCGCATGATATTTTATGTCTAGATGACATCCATGCAAATTTATACCACGTATCAAGAACTCTTGGTCATCTTCTTCCTCTCCAAAAGGGGACTTATATACCAACCACTATGCCTGATAAGTGTAGGGTTTGTCCGCCCCATATAAGATCATCACCCTTTTTCCTAGTCGTCATGGTCCCAAATTGTCCATGTTGTTGTTGTTGGTTTCTTGGGAAAGTAAAACCCTATTCATTTGTCCCTCTTGCCAATGTCACTTACGACTTGAAGTCGCAGGAAATCCATCACTCGCCATACTCCTTTGGTCGGGCTATAAATGGGTAAGGTAATACATGTTTATCTGTCACCCATACCATGTAGGCTAGGGTAAGAAAAGCATATTTTAAACCTACTAGATGTTTACCCTTGACCCATTTTACCCACACTTCAAAAGGGTATGGTAAGGGAGAAGTTTTACTCTACCTTCTTCACCCATTTACCCAATAGTACATGGCTAAATTAATAATATTGGATTCTAACACATTTACAAATTCCTATTAAAAACACCAACGAGATTCACCACTACTTGCTTAGTTTGTACTACTAGTTGATTCAAAAAAAATGTATATAAACAATTAGTAGCATGTAATTATTTTATAATCATATATTAGAGATAGAGAAAGAATCTCAATAAGAAATAATATATCACAAAATTAGTACATTTTTCATAAAAAGTATCAGGTGTATATAATGTATTACTATATAGGATTAATTCTAGTAGTGTCTTGTTGTTTAATGTCAGGAATATCACATGAAATGATTGATGAATATATTGAAATATATCTTTATGTTCCTTTACCGATTTCACCTACTACCATACCCATTTATCTTGTGGGTAAATGGGTGTAGGTAAGTGTAGAGTAAAGGTACAGGGAAATGGTAAGTACTTTGCCTATTACTGGAAGTATTGATTTTGGTAAGGCTATGGGTAAGCCTTTACCTTACCCTGTCCTACCCATGTATATCCCGGTATAAAACCTCACCTCAAGATTCACTACGGTTAGGGAGACCCTTAGTTATAGTGGTGAAAGCATGTCTCACCTCGTCCCTATTTCCCATGATCAACCCCTATAGTGTCATTGTGCACTTCACTACAATGGTAACCTGAGAATGCCAACAATATTTGTCTAAGTATCTAGTTACTACACTAGCTTCATCGAGCTTCCCCAACCCTCATTTGTGCATGAGGAGGATCTAGGGAGGCAAACTGCACTAGATGGCAGGGGTGAGCAGAATTTGGTTAATAACTGATTAACCGAACGGTTAATTCCGAATGGTTAATTTTATTGGGTCAATTTGGTTAATTCGGTTAATTTGGTTAATTTATTTCGGTTAAGCGGTTAAATGGTTAATTTGACGGTTAAAGATATTTTTTGTTTGGTTAACCGAATTAACCGAATAGTCAGAATTTATTCATAAATAATATCCTACACATGCATATTTACATATATAGTTGTACTTTTATTTCAAAATACCTCCCCATATATATAGTAATCAAGTTTTTACGAGCCATACATAATTAAATATACAACAATACTACTATAATATAACAATTGAACCAAATTCTATGAGTATTTCAAATAATATTATTACATGAGTGTTATTTGGTTAACCAAATTAACCGACCGAATTAACCATTAACCGATTGGAGAATAACTAAATTAACTGACTCAATTTGGTTAGGTTAATGGTTAAAATCTCAAACCATAAATTAACCGTTTAACCGAACCAAATTAACAGTTGCCGACCGAATTAACCGAATGCTCACCCCTACCAGATGGCATCACTGAATACATTGCATTTTTCTCAAGTTGTAGAGTTATACTGAGAAAAATGTAATGAATTTAGTGTTGTAATCATCTATAATGGTTTACTATTTTTCATCAAAATAATAATAGTTTTTATAACATTTAGGTTTGAAAAATAGTAATCATGTTATAAAATATGAGAACATTTCTACACCCTTGTTATAAAATCCATTTGGACTAGTCATATCTAGACTTCATCACATGGATATTTGATAAAGAAAATAAATAACTACTCAAGGGTTTATGTCCTTATATTAAATGAAGAAAAAAATCTATCTTGAAATAAATGTTGGTAATGATCATTGTTCAGGAAAGCGGTATGTGATGTACGGGCGGAGAGGGTATTGCATAGAGTATATATGGTATGCGGGAGTATGTATGGGAGTATATGCGGTATGCGGGAGTATATGTGGTTTTGGATTTTTTTTTAGTAAACTAATTATATATAAAATGACATATTAAGATTAGAAATAAATAATATAAAATATGGATTAGGAACTTATGTATATTTACATATGAACGTATTAATATGAATGTATGATATGCATATATGTATGTATATATGACTATATATGGAATGTGATTGTAATATATGTACAAATATTAGAATGTATTATCCATATATGAATACCAATGTCCAAATATGTGTAGAGTCATGTGAAAAAATGTCAATAAATCAAAATGTACATATACATGTGAAAATATTGTTTGTATGTGTGGGTATATTATATATGTATGTATACATTTGGATATGTCAAAAGGTATTCATATAAATGTGCAAATGTGCTGGAAATTGTTATATGTATTACAATGTATACATATAGATCAATGAATAAATATTTAAATTTTAATATATAATGAAATGTGTATATATATGCATGTATGTATGGAATGATGGACATAAGTTGTGGGCATTTGAAAAAGCGGAGTTCAATCGGCCAAGTGAGAGTAGATGCAGCCAAGGACCTCTTAGTGAGCCGATTGGCAATATGCGGTGCGGTAGGATCACTGAATAGGTATAAGCGGGAGTATATGCGACCATGCAGACTGATTTTTCGAACAATGATAATGATATAAAAAGTGATGAAACTCGAAATTCAGATTGTGACAAATCTAAATCTAGGATAATGATCGGACTCATTCTCACTCATGTATCCATCAGATTTGAAGAAACCCTAATTTCGGGACTTATTGCATGTTTATATAATTAGAAGGGAAAATGCTAGGTGACACATGATAAAACTAAGGCATCTCAGGTTTTTTTGGAGATGTTCTCAATTCATGATTTTAAGGGTCTAGAAAATGTCTGCTAAGTCCCTAAAATCCTTAAGCTACTCATATGATGGATATCCTCTCTTGTTTGATGCATGTGATAACCAACACATCCTAGAACTTAGAAACTAGAAGATTCATATCTAATATTATGTATAGGCAGGAGTGCATAAGAAATGAAGCAATGCATAAGAAATGAAGCAATATACTTCATTTTTAGAAGGCATCTACTATACGAGACTACAACTGGAAGAGGAAATATTTTCAAATGGGCACCATGAACCGAATCTTTAACAACCCTAGTTGATTCTTTTTGGAAATTATAATATGATTCTTTGGGTTTCCTTAATAAATGAGACAACTTTCCAGGCATTTTATTAATTATCGTGGGCCCTTAACTTAAATATGTTACCATTTTAACGATACATATTATATTATATAATATATTCAATCTCAAGTTGTAGGCTTGAAACGTTAATATAAGTGCATGGGTACCTTTCTCTCTCTCTCTCTCTCTCTCTCTCTCTCTCTCTCTATATATATATATATATATATATATATATATATATATATATATATATATAGGGGCCATCTTTATTGCCCGCGCTGGTAGCTACCCGCCCACCCTTCCGAACACTTTTTTTCAAAAAAAAATTCACAATTGTAGAGGACTATTTTGTCTAGCTCTCCAAAAAAATTTAGCCAAAAATAATATCATTTGCCCCTCCAAAATCCAAAAACCCGTCCTTATATATATCTGCTGTATATTTTGTACAGAGTTACTTTTTTGGCCAGCAGAGTTACTTTTTGGACACCATAGTTACTTTTTTACAGCAAAGTTACTTTCTTAGCTAGGAGAGTTACTTTTTTGGCTGCAGGGTAGTAAAAATTCATGCTACCCACGCGGGCAATGAATGAACACCCATATATATATATATATATATATATATATATATATATAGAGAGAGAGAGAGAGAGAGAGAGATATATATATATATATATATATATATATATATATATATAGAGAGAGAGAGAGAGAGAAAGAGAGAGAGAGAGTCAGGCTAGAATGCACTCGAGTGTACAGATCGCACGCTACACTCAAGTGGAGATTACATAAGCAGACTATTTTTTGACAAATCCAAACCATTGATATTCTTTGTTATAACAAATACATGCTACATGTAAAATTTGAGCTCATTTGGATTCTTCTAGGTCACTCTTTTATGGTCAACAAAATTGACGCACAAAATTAATTTGAATTGTATCATTTTTATCGCCTTTAGATGCATGACCTATAAGTGTCTAAATGAGCTCAAATTTTGTATGTAGTATGTTCGTAAGATACTTAAGAAGATCGACAGTTTAGATTTTCAAAATAAATGTTGCATGATGGAAAATGACTTGAGTGTATTTGATCTCCTCTACACTCGAGTGTATTCCAGCTTGACTCCACACACACACACACACACACACACACACACACACACACACACATATATATATATATATATATATATATATATATATATATATATATATATATATTCATGGCATTTTTATATGTCTTGTTTATGATTTTAAGTTCTTAACTTGATTGTGATTTTTCAACTAGTTATGTTCACCTCGAACATACTCTAATGTTATCCTTGGCCATAGTTGGGCTTGAGACTTGGACCCCTATATGTGAAATTCTAGCCCAGCTTTGCGTATCAGGTATTTGTGTGATGTCCTTTATGAATGTTGAAATGAGTGACGAGATCATGGCCCTTGTTGTAAAGTGCCTACAAATTAGTGTTTGTTTCATTTTTTTCTTTCATTTAATATCAATTTTTATGGACACGTCTAGTATGCATCGTCCACTTTATCACATTATACTCTTTTCGTTTGAAATTGCATGTCCTCCACATGTTTGAATGTAAGATGCCATATCAATTATTCTTGGAATAGAGGAATTGGAGGATCTACTCATCTCATCTAAATATATATTTGTCTTTAGTATTTCCTTTTATTGGAGATTCTAGTGTTGAGTCTGGTTTCAAAATTTTAAATTGATGAAAAATATTTCATTTTGGTTGATGGTACATTTAACCATACCAAAATCAACCAAATACATATACTTGTTTACCACATATATGAATAAGCGATTAATTAAACCTATAGTTAAATAGTTTTAATATTTGAGATAATGATAAAGAGATTGAGGATGGGATAACAATAAAACGGATCCTGATCTCAGATAATATATAAATAGGGGGATATGGTGTAATCATCAACGGTATGTATTGTGCTTGCATTAGCGTAGGCTATTTTTACCGTTTGTAGATACATAATATTGTACTGTTCCCTTTTTCACTAGCGTTCAAAGTTGTGTTTGACGGCTTGCATGATAGACTAATATCCTTTTTTTTTCTAGTGTGATTTAGGAATCACTTGTTGTTGCATTAGTCCCGGTTTAAAATAAGAGGTGTTCATGATTGACCTCGTTAGTTCATTAGCGTCAACCCTTTTAAATGACTAAATTATAAACTATGAATTTCAGCGACAGTTTTTCGCTATATTCAATGTGATGAAATCATTTGTTATTTACATTAGATTAGTTAAGAACATTATCATGAAATGGTTATGATGTTTGACTCATGGTTCCTTTTGTATATGAATTGTTGAAGCAAACGACAGTGGAATCTCTAAACTAGAGTACGCATTGGAAGGCATATGCTGTTTTATCCGAAAATGTTAACAAAATTCAAGACCCTTTTTCAAGTCATTAACATTACTTGGCGGGACTTAGTACAAAACCTATTAGTTTAGCTTTAAATGTTCTATTTGGGTTTTCGTGATGTTTTGCTCTATAAGACAGTTGGCTTGCATGTAATTAACATGTTTCCACTATGGACATGTTTGGTTACTTGAATTTTGCCGTATTGGATTGTATTTTTGACTCCAATTCTGCAAATTTTATGTTTGGTTTGCGGGATTGGAGAAATGGGACTAATCCCGGGATTTTCAAATAGAATAGAAACCCCGCATTGTGGTCTCCATCAAAATTCTCCCGGACACCAAAATTCATCATAGGCAAGACAGCAGACACGAAAAAAGATAAATCTCACACTTACAAAATCCAGCAAACCAAATATAAAATTTTACTTTTGGGGATTTTGGGAATGCAATATTTTCAACAATACAGGATGGACAAAATACAAAATTTCAGTAAATCCAGCTATGTGCCCTATATGGGGGCAATAAGGTTGTTACTTTTCTATTGATGCTGCGGAGTCACATGAAGAGGCTACAGAGCACCACTATCTGACAGGTACATCGCCTATTAAAAAATGTCACCAAATGATTTATTTATCATTGCTATCTGGATGCAATGGCCTGCAACAACAGTTTGAGTGCTCACTACCCTCAGATTAGGCATGGTCCTACCCCAATGACGTGATATTTGCAGGAACCAACAAACGTTAGATGGTGAGCTCCTCCCCGGTGTTTCTTTGCGCGAGGTGGGTCTTTTTTTAGTTGCATCTGACGTTTGGAGGCATTAACAAACGTTAGGTGGGCCCTCTCCTCGTGTTTCTCTGTTCACTGTTGCCTACATTGAAGCTGGGAACGCCCATCTTCTAGGGATGGATTTCTACAACTCTTGAGACTCCAAACAATTAGCTTGTTGCCATGACGGTAAAGGTGCTATTTAACAAACTACATTAGTTATTCATCAAACTCTGTTAAAAAAAAGGACTAACATACATGATTGGGAATGTCAGAAGCAATTTTTAATGGTGTACACGTAAGATACAAATATTTTATGAATGAATTGGAAACAATTGGCTTTGCTAATTCTTGAGAATATACATACATTTGATGATTGCCTGGTGTAAAACGGGTATATTTCTGTCCAAAAAAAATCAACGAAAATCAACCACGTCGAAATTGAGATTTGGATTTAAGTATACATCGGCACAATTTTCGTATATTGGACTCCCGTCAAGAGGTGGCTCATGGGAATGGAAGCCTCTACGTTGACATTTACGGATGATAGACATGCCACCCGGTGTTGTTAGCCGAAATATTCCATGGTTCCTGTGTCATGTAGTAGATATTATTAGAATCCGATAACTCTGTAAATGAATACTTAAGCATCAGACGACATAGCAGCCATAAAATTAGAATAATGATCTTTCTACTGATCTGAGTCACAAAAGAGTTTTGAGAGATTAATAAAAAAAATACACCAAGACTTTTTCAACGTGAGTTTTCCTAGTTCACACATTTTCATGGAGTAGCAAAACATTTTCTTAATATAAATAAATGTGTACCTTGAACGATCTTTGGGGGCCATAACAATTGCTATTGCTTCAGGCAACATTACCTGGTTATTTGGGAAACGAGAATGGCAATAATAAATCTCAGGTTTAAAAGCTAAGGCATGAACGAAAACTTATTCATATACAATATATCATATGAAGATGCAATGGGATTCAAAGGAGAACCATCTAACAACTGCACCTGATAAGAGTAGTGAGTATGGACGTCCACAGATGACATGAAGCATGACTGGGTAGGATGTGTCTAGAAAACAAAACACAAATCAGAAAGAAAGAGAAAACTGGAATTTTGAAAGTAAGATCACTAAAAGCAATAATACACCAGAACAGAAAATATATTCCACAAAAACAGAATGCTAATACAAGTTCTTCAATCACCATTAAGATCGTACATAAATTTCTTTTTGACTGTTTCTGAACCTGGTGGCCCCTATCCATCCTATAATAGTTGTCTTAAGATTTCAGTGGGGATCATAAAGGCAAATATCTCCAATGATTTATAGTGTGTCCAATGTGGAGTATAGGATGTGACACTAACAACATACTGCCTCGATGTAATCAGACGACCTAGTATGTTCCAAAGGTCTTCTCAATGAGCTAATAGTGGAGCTACCATTTCTACTGATTTTACTCAGAAACATAAGCAAAATATGGTGAGCGGTTTCTTGAGTGCCTTTAGTTGAAAGTATTAGTGTCTTCTTCAAGATCGATTCCCATGTGACATGGTAATTAGTTGACTACCGCCTTTGTGAATGAAGTGCACATTGAGTGAACTGGTTAACCTAAATGGTCCATCTGTAGTGCATAACATTTAGACATGTAAATTTTATTATGACTAGACCAGTATGCATATGTACTATGCTTGCAGTTTTGCACTATCAAACACTTTCTCTCCATGAAAATGGAGCATAAACCATAAGTGTAAATGCCAAAATCTTGATGTAAATATTATTGAAACCCTTATTCCAGAATCAAATGAAAAAAGGTTCACTGGCTAATGGTTAATCATAAGATGTTCAAATACCCCTAATATACACTAATGCATACCAATGTCCTGAAACTATACATATATAGTATATTTAGGTTCTAACCCTAGGTACATATGACCATAATCCTGCCTTGTCGTAGGTAATGATAATTTGACCAAGAAAGTGTAATATAAGTCATATGATACCTGAGTGGGTGTGATATGATGCCCAATGCTAAGTTAGACTAAATGCTAGTTCATAGTGGACTAACCCTAACCTAGAAACATAGTGAGCAACATATAGTACACTAATGAACTTAGGTAATGAAATGCATTAACTAAGGGAAATACATATTTGATAAGTCGAATATCAATGCATGATCTTAAATGTAGCCTTGATCCATATAGTATGTAATACATATCACGTGCCTAAATAATTATTATTAGTTGGTATAGGCCTAAAATAACTACATAGACATCAACTGGACATTTCATATAAGTAGGATAGCCCTAGTTGTCTTTATCTCATTAATGTGAGAATGAAATAGACTAAGAGATTCAATTAAGTTAGATAATAATTTGTACCAAATAATTTAGAAAACTAGTTTCATGAGGAGATAATACTAAGCAATACTAAAATACCGAATATTGAAAATAAATTTGATTATAAGACAATATATAAGATGATGAAAAGATCCTAGTATACTAAAACATGTAATATATGACCTCAAACCCTAAATCTAATATTGATTTTGGATCATACATGGTTTAATTAGTTAGGATATCCATTTGCACCTTATTCAGATAATGTTTGATAACCTAACTTAGATAAAGTAAATAATGCCAAATATTGACCATCCCAATCATTAAAAAAAGCTCCATCGGGATAATCCTTCCTATATATTGAATGACACGCTTTGCTTTTGTGATACTAGTTGCCTTATTTGATGTGGACCCTAATATGAGCCATCAAGTGTATAGATCAAAACGTCAAGCAATCGTCACCTACCTCTGGATAGGGAGGCCGAGACCGGCGTAAACTACCCCAATTTTCATGGGCCTCTTCCTCATTTTTCCCTATTTTTTAACTTGATTATTGTGTTGATCCTCCCCCCACATGATAGTTGTGTTAATACATGTAGAAATATTTGGATTGCCTTATAATGTCTCGTCTTATAATGTACTTGTGGAACATTGTATCTTACTAGCTACATTCTTAGAGAGAGAGAGAGAGTCAGGCTAGGATTCACTCAAGTCTATAAATTGTGTTTCAATCAGTTCATAACAATCGCTAACATTTTGATAAAATTTGTGTATGAAACATAAATTACACCCTAGTTGTAAGCAACAGCAGAATCACTTCCATTTCTCAAAAGACACATTGTATCATGGTTGTCAGAACTGAATCGAACCGGCTAGTTGAACCAAGAACCAGTGAATGGGACGGTTTGGTTCTCTTACAAACCCGGAGATCACTTCAAACTGGTCAACAGACCAGTTGAACCAGTGAACTGCTACCGGTTTCTCCCACCAGCCGGTTCTTGGTCATGTGTATACCTTGACCCCTGGACCCAATTTTATATTTGTTCCTACTTGCTCCCTTCATGTTATCATCCCCCTTTGCTTTTCCACTATAATTTGGCATGGGAAATGTAGTCTTCGGTTGAATTGTTGTCGTTTATATTCTATATTCTGATATTCTCCTTGATATGTCTACATTTCCTTGATCTTTCATATATTTTATACTCTGAACTAATTTAAGACGTCATGTTGATGTAATACAGTTGAATAGGTCCAACCACTAGTTGAACAAGAGAACCGAAAGCCTCACCAGTTCGATTGCGACAACCTAGTGTTTATACATGTATGGTCCGCAAGAGTATTCCTGTATTACGTTTTATTCCCGTTTAATAGAGTTTTCATTTTTCCCCTCGTTTTAGTGTGTTTAAGACTCTAACTTAGTTTAAGTGTATGTATATATGTTTACCTATATATGTGATGCACATATATGTATCTATATATAAGGGTGTAATACATGTATGTATGTGTGCAATATACATGTTTATATGTGAAAGATATATCATGTGTGCATGTATGTTGATGTGTGTGTGTGTGTGTGTGTGTGTGTGTGTGTGTGTGTGTGTGTATATATATATATATATATATATATATAGTCAGGCTAGAATAGACTCGAGTGTATTCGGAGCAGAATACACTCAAGTAGTTTTTCATGATGCATTTTTTTTTTCAAAAATCTAATCCGTTGATCTTAAAAATCTTGTGAATAGCTCATATGCAAAATTTGAGCACATTTGGACATTTATAGGTCATGTTATAAAGACTGCAAAAATTATACATTTCAAATTAGTTTCGTGTGTCGATTTTGTTGCCCTCGGATGAGTGACTTACACTCATCCAAATGGGCTCAAAATTTGTATGTAGCCTAATTATAGTATGACGGTGAAGATCAATGGTTTACATTTTTCAAAAAAATAGACTTGATATGCAAACACTTGAGTGTATTCGTGCGATCTGTATACTCGAGTGTATTCTAGCCTAACTATACATATATATATATATATATATTTATATATATATATATATATATATATATATATATATATATATATAGAGAGAGAGAGAGAGAGAGAGAGAGAGAGTCAGGCTAGAATACACTCGAGTGTATCCGGAGCGGAATACACTCAAGTAGTTTTTCATGATGCAATATTTTTTTTGAAAATCTAATCCGTTGATCTTCTTAAACATCTTGTGAACAATTCATACGCAAAATTTGATCACATTTGGATATGTATAGCTCATGTTATGAAGACCGCAAAAATTATGCATTTCAAATTAGTTACGCGCGTCGATTTTTTTGCCCTTGGATGAGTGACTTACACTCATCCAAATAGGCTCAAAATTTGTATGTAGTCTAGTTATAGTATGACGGTGAAGATCAACGGTTTACATTTTGCAAAAAATAGTCTTGATATGCAAACAAACTTGAGTGTATTCGTGCGATCCGTACACTCGAGTGTATTCTAACCTGACTATATATATATATATATATATATATATATATATATATATATATATATATATAGACACACATCAACATACATATATATATATAGAGAGAGAGAGTCAGGCTAGAATACACTCGAGTGTATTCGAAGCAGAATACACTCAAGTAGTTTTTCATGATGCAATATTTTTTTTCGAAAATGTAATCCGTTGATCTTCTTAAACATGTTGTGAATAGCTCACAAGCAAAATTTGAGCACATTTGGACATTTATAGGTCATGTTATAAAGACCGCAAAAATTATACATTTCAAATTAGTTTCGCGCGTCGATTTTGTTGCCCTTGGATGAGTGACTTACACTCATCCAAATGGGCTCAAAATTTGTATGTAGCCTAGTTATAGTATGACGGTGAAGATCAATGGTTTACATTTTGCAAAAAAATAGTCTTGATATGCAAACACACTTGAGTGTATTCGTGCAATCTGTATACTCGAGTGTATTCTAGCCTATATATATATATATATATATATATATATATATATATATATATATTGGTAGTAGTTTCACCTTTCTCGTTAAGTCTAATATGAAGCTTCAATTCATACCATCATAATCTTTTAAGAGGTCCATCTTGATCTCCATTAAATGGGCTCCCTTCCTCTTCCTCATATAATGTTGGAAGTTTTTGTATATAATTATGTTATCTGCAATCCACCTTCTAGGAACTGAACTTGTTTGAGTTGGAGAGATCCATTTCAGCATGTGACTCTTTAAGCATTACACAATGATCTTTACGCTAGTTTCAGACGAAACTTATTTAGTGAAATCAATCACAATTGGTCCCATCCGGTCAATTTTGGAACCTTTGGTATTGGTTGTGGCACAAAGACGGATTTTTTTACAATCTATGATCTAGTATGTGTGAAAATTAATGTTTTAAAGTATGTATTTAGAATTATAGCACCCAGTTCCTTAGAAACCAAAAAATTGGGAAAGAATCTTGATTTGCAACGTGATAAAAGAACCAATTCCCAATCAATACTAGGCCAAATAGTTTGCATCGAACCAAAAGTTGAACTGAATCGGAAATGGTTTTTTACATCCTAAGTTAGAGCATGTACTTAGATGTAATCTACATAACACATAAAGAGGAGGTCCAATACATAAGAATAAACAACCTAACTCAAGTCCGATAATCCTCATATTTGTATTTTACTTGAATACTTCAAACCGTTACACAACGATGTGGCTCACAAACTGATTTTTTTGACATTTCTAAGTTAGAGCTTTACATAGATGTAATATATCTAACACATACAAAGACAACTACTACATAAAAACAAACAACCTAAATAATATGCAATGGTCCTCTGATTTATATAATAAATAATAAACCTTTGCCAATAAATAGCGACATGCCTTTCCATACATTTCCAGTAGGGTTGGTATACAGTACTATTTATTAAAAAGGCAACGAGTAAATCAACCAAATTTATTAAAAAGGCATGAGAAGATGTATAAAGAGAAGATAAATCGAGCAAGATTCAGTAAAACCGGTGACGAATTAATGGGTAGTGATGGATGGGACGTATGTGATTATTATATTGGTTATGGTAGAAGCGCTTTTTCCATAAATGTAAACTCCTGAGCAGTGAAGGTTCTGGTCTATATGTCAATTGTAATCTACTAAAGGGACATCAGGTCACAGGAGCAATGTTTTAGAAAGCGGGAAGTGGGAGGTGTGCGGACAACACCTTGTGGCCGCTTGAGCGCCAGGCGGGTGTATTTTGAAAAAGCGGGCCCGGAAATTTTTAGGTAATTTTGTAGAAAATTATACATATTAGTATATAATAAACACATTTTCAAAAAATATATACTTATCTAAACACCCTACACATAAAAATAAAACACCTAAATGTTGATAGCACAACTAAAAAACAATGAATAAGCAAATAGAGTTCGATTACACAAGTTTAAGACATAAGAAATACACTTTTTAGTCTCTTTCTTTTACTCTTACTATAGTAAATTTATAGAATTACAACTTTATATACTAATATGCAGCAAACAGTAGAATATATGTAATGTACTAAGTTATATTATGCAATAAACAATAGAATATATAGAATGCATTAATATTCAAAGAACAGTAGAATACACCATGTCTATATAATGTACAAATGTGTTATTATTTAAAAGCAGCAAACAGTAGAAGATATATAATGTATTAGTTTACATTATGCAGTAAACTATAGAATATATAGAATGTATTAACAAAAACAGTAGAATATAATATGTACTAATGTATTATTATATATAAGGTAGAAAGTTACAGAAATATAATATGCAACAGATAATTGGATACATAGTGTATATATTAATATATTATAGTATAGAATGTATTATATAGTAATGTTACATATTATACTAACTTATTATAGTACTATAGACTTATATTTTTGTATTATTACAGCAGATGGGCTAAATCTAGCGCCCAAAAAATAGGCGGCCATAAGTGGGCGCCCGAAGCAGGGTTTCAGGCGGACGCATAGGCGGGCCAGGCGGGCGCTTAATGGCCTACCGCCTGCCAACCCGCTCAAAGCCTTGACCAGGCGGCTGGGCAGGTCATCCGCTCAGGCGGGCGCCTCACACGCTTTTTAAAAAATTGCACAGGAGTTGCATTGTAATATCAACTCATGAGCAGTATATCAGCCACTCGCGGTTTTCTGTACATTCATAAACGGAATGAATATTTATTCTATTATGCTATATTGAAACGAGCGGTTGACATCAGGTCCTCGCATACTCGCACCAACTAATGTCTCACATATGATCATTCCTCTCTCTCTCTCTCTCTCTCTCTCTCTCTCTCTCTCTCTATATATATATATATATATATATATATATATATATATATAATGGAGCCGATCCACTGCAGACTGCGGTCCATGCGAACGACTCTCCATCTCATGCCTTTCCGTTTCACGAGACTGATAAACCCACCTAACACCCGCTTTCCTGGTTTCACGGGATATGTTTATCCACTGCACATAACCGGCATTCTTGGTTACTGATCCTATTGTTTTCAGAAGATATAATCAGTACCTATCCAATCCCCACAATGACGTCTTTATCAACATATTAGAGAACTACAAGGACCTGGAATCGGCGTATGCTGTTAACCAACCCATGAATGTGTACCAGCTTCTGGAATGCCAACATATTGTGGGAAGGCGTGCGGACAGCACCTTGTGGCCGCTTGAGCGCCAGGCGGGTGTTTTTTGAAAAAGCGGGCCCGGAAATTTTTAGGTAATTTTGTAGAAAATTATACATATTAGTATATAATAAACACATTTTCAAAAAATATATACTTATCTAAACACCCTACACATAAAAATAAAACACCTAAATGTTGATAGCACAACTAAAAAACAATGAATAAGCAAATAGAGTTCGATTACACAAGTTTAAGACATAAGAAATACACTTTTTAGTCTCTTTCTTTTACTCTTACTATAGTAAATTTATAGAATTACAACTTTATATACTAATATGCAGCAAACAGTAGAATATATGTAATGTACTAAGTTATATTATGCAATAAACAATAGAATATATAGAATGTATTAATATTCAAAGAACAGTAGAATACACCATGTCTATATAATGTACAAATGTGTTATTATTTAAAAGCAGCAAACAGTAGAAGATATATAATGTATTAGTTTACATTATGCAGTAAACTATAGAATATATAGAATGTATTAACAAAAACAGTAGAATATAATATGTACTAATGTATTATTATATATAAGGTAGAAAGTTACAGAAATATAATATGCAACAGATAATTGGATACATAGTGTATATATTAATATATTATAGTATAGAATGTATTATATAGTAATGTTACATATTATACTAACTTATTATAGTACTATAGACTTATATTTTTGTATTATTACAGCAGATGGGCTAAATCTAGCGCCCAAAAAATAGGCGGCCATAAGTGGGCGCCCGAAGCAGGGTTTCAGGCGGACGCATAGGCGGGCCAGGCGGGTCTTAGGCTGGGCAGGTCATCCGCTCAGGCGGGCGCCTCACACGCTTTTTAAAAAACTGCACAGGATTTGCATTGTAATATCAACTCATGAGCAGTATATCAGCCACTCGCGGTTTTCTGTACATTCATAAACGGAATGAATATTTATTCTATTATGCTATATTGAAACGAGCGGTTGACATCAGGTCCTCGCATACTCGCACCAACTAATGTCTCACATATGATCATTCCTCTCTCTCTCTCTCTCTCTCTCTATATATATATATATATATATATATATATATATATATATATATATATATATATATATATATATATATATATATATAATGGAGCCGATCTATTGCAGACTGCGGTCCATGCGAACGACTCTCCATCTCATGCCTTTCCGTTTCACGAGACTGATAAACCCACCTAACACCCGCTTTCCTGGTTTCACGGGATATGTTGTTCCACTGCACATAACCGGCATTCTTGGTTACTGATCCTATTGTTTTCAGAAGATATAATCAGTACCTATCCAATCCCCACAATGACGTCTTTATCAACATATTAGAGAACTACAAGGACCTGGAATCGGCGTATGCTGTTAACCAGCCCATGAATGTGTACCAGCTTCTGGAATGCCAACGACAGGGCCATGAGTGCAGGTCTTGAGAAGCTCGACTTGTTCGTTGCCTCTTATACAAACTTCTACATCGATAAGTGTGGGTCCTCAGCGGAAGCTAAGTTTTGTACCACAAGTAGGAAGAGGTGGTGGGACAAGATTGAGTTCCAGGATTAGATAGGATGATTCAGTACAAGAGTCTACCGTGGATTAGGCAGAAGTGAATCATCAATAACTTTGTGCTAATACCAAGAGGTATCCAGCATGCCTACCAACACACCTGGGATAAGGATGTATGATAAAGAAGCATGAAGAAGAAGAGGGAGAGATCATGTTTTCTGCTGCAGTATACAGTCAATCAATCAGTGATATTACATGCACGTACGCGCTCACTGCTACTTGTGGATATTGAATGTTGTAACTGTTATCGACTTATCGCTGCCATGTTTTCAATTTATTTTATATACCACTACAAAGCTAGCCATTGCTGCATGCTACTAGTATATGCTAGTTGATTGCCTCGCTAAAACCTTTATCTATATAAATTCTCGCGTCTTGTTCCTTCCCACACTTATATGAATGCATACTTGTTAAGGCGGAAAAGCGACACGGCATTGGGGCCGGACGCCTTGCGCCTTGGCGCGACTAGGCGCGCCTAGGCGTCGCCTAGGCGACCTTTAAAAATAATAATTTATGTATATATTTTATGTATATATACATGTGTCATGGTTTTTCCCCACTCATATACACACATTGTGTAGTTATATATGTAGTTATCTACATATTTATAGTCGATCTCTCCATATATATATATTTTATTGTATGAAAAAATAACCAATTACATTTCTAATATATTATCATTTGACAATAATGTCAAGGACACGAAAAGAATTATTGTAAAGAATGTAAGAGTGATCAACATATAAATATATATTTATTGTCATACATAGCTACAAATATTAAGCAATGTAATCACTATCCTTCATAGCATAGCTACTTAGTACAATCTGAATTGAAGGTGCAAACTAAGAAAAATCAAATGTGTACTAAGAGTATTAGATCCAGTCAAAACAAAAAAGAGTATTAGATCCAGTCAAACCCAAAAAAGAGTATTAGATCCAATTAAAAAGTGATATTTGGCACATAAAATAGGCAACACTATTAATTTTGAGCATTAGTGTAGCCATATCAAACATTAAAATAAGTAAATATACAACTAGACCCACAAAACTAGGTCACTATAGCATTATAATAAAGCGTCCTCGCCTAGGCGCAGCCCTGGGGTGCCTTGACGCCTAGGCAGTTGCATGACAAGGCAAATTCTAACTCCTTCGATAGGGAAGAAGCGTGGAATTTTCCAAGGGTTGGTACAGGTTGAAATTCAGCTTGTAGCTTGCTTGAATTTGTTTGTCAGATCGGGGGTGTGCTTCAGGGATGCCAGCTTTAGACGGTAAGATATTTTGATGTGCCATGTCTTACATGATAAGTATGAACACCCAGGTTTATATACAACTCAGTGAAACATTTACCTATTGAGTACAGCACTCATGCTTGAAGAGAATGTACAAGAAAATTGTACATCTGGTTCACCATGATACAGAGAGCTGAGACAAAAATAGAAGAAAGGAACATTTAAAACTTTAATGGTCTATATTACATCCATTGACGAACAGCTTGCTGTACAACACATGCATAATGGTCATCAACTAACTCCTACTCAACCAAATTACAAAACGCAACCTTCACATTGCGCCAAACAATTAGCTTAACCCCCCCACACATTCATATCTCCACCAAAGCTACTGCACATGTTCCATAATGACTGAATCATAAGTGAATATAGCTATACTCACGTTTCAGCAGTTCAGCACCACGGCTCCCCGTTGTGTTGCACCACATGAAGCCCAATACAACGATGACTAGCATCATACCTGGTTTCCAGCCATCAAACATGGTCATCCACTTGGGTAGAACTTGAGCTAAACATGACACAGTGATAGATGGTCAGATAGAGAGGAAACATGTAAACATGGAGTTTTGCAGAAGTCATATTGATTGTTTATGAGATGCCAAGAGATCCATCGACTCACCAGGTAAAGATTAAAGGAAAGTAAAGAAAAGCAGGGGACTTAGACAACATAAGATGACAGGATGAGGCAGATATTTCACAAGTAAAGAAGGATTATGAGATATGGGAACTACACCGGCTAAGTGGAACAACATATCCTGTGAAATCAGGAAGGCGAGCGCTAGCTGGGTTTATCAGTTGCGTGAAACGGAAAGGCATGGGACGGAGAGTCATCCGCGCAGGGACCGCAGTCCCAAATGGATTGGCTCCCTGTATATATATAGTTTTAAGCAGTTCAACAGATTTATCCAACTCGAGTCTCATAGCACTTACTAATTGGTAGCCATGCAACTCCCAACAGATTAATTAGCAAATAATTATAGATTCTAATATAGTGATATCTTCGTCCTTCATAAACTCTAAAATTTTGAAGTTATTTGCATCATTTCGATGCCAAAATGCCCAAGAAATATAGTTTGGTCTTTCCAAGATTGACCCATGAAGGCCAACTCATATTTATGGCATTGTTGCATAAATATGTGCATTTATGTCTATCTATTGTTCCCACAAAATTTCACATGCTACTTCCTTTATTTCAATATCCTAATTGCTTAGAGAGCAATTTTCAAAGAATCATCATATATTCCTATATATTATGATATCGGCCCATTGAATGCCTCAAATCGAGCATTTTCTTCTATGATTATCAATGTTTTCATGAGCGGGAAGTGGGAGTTGTGCCGACAGCACCTTGTGACCTCTTTAGAGCCAAGCGGGTGCTTTTTGGAAAACCGGATGCTTAATTTGTTACATAATTTTATACAAAATTATACACAATTTCATATAAATCATTACTTAGAAACTATTTATACATATATGTTATTATGCAGGGGCCTATATGTTAATGACATGGACTTATATGTTAAGGGCAGGGATCTATTTGGAAATGTGATTTATTTTTCATATACATATGATACATAACGGGCCAAAAGATCATGTCATCTCTTTCCACATTATTAGCTACAAGGTATCAGAGCAAAGGGATGTCAAAACCTTAGGAAAAACCCTCCAAAACATAGGGGGGCTTATTGTCTTAATTTTACATACTGCTACAGTAACCTTCTGTAGCAGCAAGGGCATTAGGGGTCCTGCTCTTGTTTTCTAAAGGGGATTAAACCCTTGTCACATGTTCTCCCCTCCCCTAAACCGTAACTATCTCCTAGGGGGTTGAGAGAGATCGTTCTCCCTTGGGTTTTTCCAAGTCAACGCCTGGTTGGATCAGCCACCTTCTTCAACCGACAAACAGAGGCAATCAAGTTTACCCCCTCTTGGGATTTGGACTGTGAGGGGTGCCCGCATCTCTGCTACCTTGCCCTTCTACTGTAGTCGTGGAACACTGTAGCAGGCACAGTGCAGAAGAATCTTTTGGGGCATTTGAAGAAGAATAAATTTATCAAAAAGTTCTTCCTTCATACAAGGGCATCAAAATCATAATAGTGCTGCGATAAAGTATAATTTCAAGTCCACAAAGTCTGAATTTAAGTCTGCAGAGTCTGATTTTCAGTCTGTAAAGTCTGATCATATTGCAAAGTATGATCTCAAGATCCTTTATAATGATTTGGTCTAGTCTCAAGCCCCTTTGTGTTGAATTAATATCTACAAGTCAACGTAGCTGATAAGAAGAATACTTAGGAGGAGGTTTCATATCAGGTGTCATTGTCTGAAGAAGAAAATGTCCATTTGATGTGTCTCCGAGCTTCGCATTGAGCCATGTCTTTGGTTGTCTCCATTGCACAAAGGGCCAGTCCGTCGGCATGCATCTCTCAGGCTTCCAAGGCATCGATGTCCAAGTCAAATTGGGTTCTTGATTCAGGTGCAACTGATCATATCACAGGGGTACCTGAGATGTTCACCACCTACACTAGTAAGCCCGACCTACCCGGTGTTACCCTTGGAGATGGCTCTACTGTGTCAAGGGAACTAGGGTATTGTCACCGACTCCACATATATCCCTTCCATTCATCTCATGACACAATTCCCTATTTAATTTATTATCTATTAGCATGTTAACTCGTTGTCTTCAAGCCTCTATCACTTTCTTACCCGATGCTTGTGTTATCCTGGACTTGAAGACGAGGCAGGCGACTGCGAAGGGTATGAACTGGTTGGACTTTACTACTTGAGTTGGTCCCCCACAACTTGTGTCACAGCTTCCCCATTGGTCGTACACAGTCGTCTTGGCCATCCATCGTTAGATAAGCTCAAAATTTTGGTCCCAGGTTTATCCCACCTAGAAAGGTTGCAGTGTGAGTCGTATCAGTTAGGGAAACATAGAAGATATATTTTCAATGAACAGGATTTTTGTTTGAGTTAGTTCACTCAGATTCATGAGGCTCGAGTCTTTTAACCTCAAAGATTGATTTGAGTATCTTGCTCTTTTTGTTGATGATTACATACCTTTATTTGATGAAAGAAAGATCTAAACTTTTGTCTATCTTTTAATCTTTTGTGTGGAAGTGGAAACCCAATTTAAGAAGAAAGTATGTACGATCATTGAGATAATGCCAAAGAATAGTAGAATACTTCAGGCATGATTTCACCCATTTCACCTCCACTGATGGCATCATCCACCACTCCCTGCCAAGATACACCACAATAGAATGGAGTGGCTAAAAGAAAGATTTGATAGATTGTTGAAACTGCACGTACCCTTTTTCCCATGCATGTCCTAAGAGAATTTTAAGGCGATACAGTTCTCACCGCCGCTTGTCTCAAATTGTATGACATCATTTATAATCTAAAATTACATACCTATTCAGTTCTTCATCCTAAAAAGCCATTGTACCATGTTAACCAAAGGTGTATGAATGTGTCGATTTTGTCAATTGCATGGGTCCTGGTATGGACAAGTTGATTCCAAAGTTCGCCAAGTGTGTTTTTCTAGGCTATTGGAGAGTTCAACAAGGGTACAAGTGCATAGTCCTACCTTATGTTTCTTCTTTGTCTCAGTCGATGTCACCTTTTTTAAAGACACAAGAACGCCTATCACTCAAGTGTATACACTCCTACCAATTCAACTCCTCCATCTGCTCCCTTGTCTGAAAGTCAAGTAGATAAAGGTATTGATAACCATCAAATTGCTGAGGAAAGGAACTCAGTCTTGCTCTCTTCATCTCATTTCTAATTTTGTTTCATATAGCATCTCTCGCCCTCATTTCATGCCGCCTTTTTATCCTCCATGTCCTCTGTCTCTATCAAGGAATGAGGTATCGTCGGTATTGGCGGTATTTCGACCAAAATACCTATGCCGACGGGTACTGACACAGATACATGCATGCGTACCGATAGGATCGCAAATATCGATAAATACCGACATGTATACCGCCAATACCGCCATGTTTCGATGGTTTCAGTGCAAAATGCACTACTAACTTCACTGTACCGACCGAAACCGGCGATATACCGATGGGTATTACCGTTTTTTGCGAGAATGATTGATGTTACTTCTTGGGTGGATAAAAGGTGCATTTGGATGATTTTTGGCAATTGGAGCTAATACCAACCCAAATCAGGGTAATTTTGACTAATCTCTTTCATTTTCTACCATTAGCAACCTCTTCATCTCTTTTTCCTACTTTTTTCATCCACTTTCACCTAAAAGAAGGGTTTTTTTACCGCCAAAGCCTAGTATTACTCCAATTTTTATATGTTTATGCGAACTATACATACATCTATAAGTATATTATGTAGATCTACAATATTATCACAAGATCTACCAAATTACAACACTGTTAATTACTATTATCATGCAATTTATCTAAGCATATTACAATTAGTATTGATATAATTAGTTACTTGTTTATGTTGAGTAGAAGATGTTTTGCTAAAGAGTAATGTGAATATAATACAAATGAGTATTATACACTTATACAATATTGCACATGAATGAGCAACACGGAACTTCATAGAACCAACCTTACATAATGTAAATGTCACGGAAGCAATATGTCAACCATATCAACTCAATATTGTATGCAGAATCAATGTGTAACTCGACATATAACTGTGTTGTAAATTGGATATTATTGTATGTGTGTGTGTATTTATGTTTATGGATTGTGCTAGTAAAATTCCAAATCTTAATTCCTACATTTTGTCGTCGAATCCTTCACCGAAATCCCTAGAAAACATGACATGTTCCCTACCTCCCACATGATGGACACCCCACCCCCACATACCCATTATAGAATTTTATTGCATAAAACAATGCATGTAGGTGTAGAGATTACACCTGTAAAATTTCATGATTTAATTCGTTCATTTTGGCGTCGAAACGACCAAAATTGCATCTATTGATTTCCATCGGTATACCGGTAAATACCTATTTCCAGGCTATCGAAACGGCATCGGTATCGGATACCTCGTTCCTTGGTCTCTATACCTCATCTCTTTTAGTTGCCTCGGATCACCTAAGCTAGCGTCATACTATGGAAGAAGTGATGGCAGTCCTAGTCCAAAACCATACATGGTCTCTTGTTCATCGCCCGTTGAGAAGTGTGTGGTTGTATGTCGTTGGGTTTTCATTGTCAAAATTGGGGAAGAAAGATTATGAGGGGAAGTTGTATCATAATTCAGTGGAGTCGTCAAGAGAGGAAAGGACCAAGAAAACGTCTAAAGAGGCAACCCACACTCTAAGAGAGGCATAGAATTGTGGTTGTAGTCTCAGTCATTGTGACTGTAAGCATAAAAACTTCACCCTTGCTCATTGGTATTACAGGGAAAGGGGATCAAACCCCATTGCAGATGGATGCAGATACCCTTAGCCAAAGGGTGGTTTTGGGAATAATGAAAAAGTCACACAATGTCACCTAGAACAAAAATAGTGGCAATTCTATGCGATGGTCGAGTAACTACGCCTTTGCGAATTGTTTGTGTTTACATTTTTTTTAATTCTTTACATGTTCCACAATTCTCCCCATTCATTGTACTTATGTGTGTGTATGGGTGCATGCATATCAAATATATATATATATATATATATATAGAGAGAGAGAGAGAGAGAGAGAGAGTCAGGCTAGAATACACTCAAGTAGCTTTTCATAATGCAATGTTTTTTTCAAAAATCTAATCCATTGATCTTCTTAATCATCTTGTGAACAACTCATATACAAAATTTGAGCACATTTGGACATTTAAGCACATTTGGACATTTATAGGTCATGTTATAAAGACCGCAAAAATTATGTATTTCAAATTAGTTTTGTGCGTCGATTTTGTTGCCCTCGGATGAGTGACTTACACTCATCCAAATGGGCTCAAAATATGTATGTAGCCTAATTATAGTATGACAATGAAGATTAATGGTTTACATTTTGCAAAAAAATAGTCTTGATATGCAAACACACTTGAGTGTATCCGTGCGATCTGTACACTCGAGTGTATTCTAGCCTGACTATATATATATATATATATATATATATATATATATATGGGTAGCGATCTAGTGAGAAACATTCTACGGTGAGAGCATGAGAGGCATTTGCATAACCATAAAGTTATAGGTTTTTTTCAATATCCAACCTTATGGATGGGAAGAACATCATTTTATTTACCTTCACACACAAAATCATTGCAATCCAATATTTTTTACACATCCATATATAGAATATATGTATTTTACATCCAATGGTCAGCCTGAAATTCAATACTGAACGTTGAAAAGTATTTGCTTGTTATGAATGCAATATAAGTCCGATGATGATGAAATTTTGTAGGAAGGTAACTAATAAGGTATATTTTTAATCCATACGGTTGGACTATGAAAAATTAATCGCTATGTAAAGTTATTCAAATGCCTCTCAAGCTCTCTCCAAGATATGTTTCTCACTGGATCGTTGTCCTATATATATATATATATATATATATATATATATATATATATATATATATATATATATATATATATATATATATATATATATGGCTAAAAGAATTGTGTACCTGAGTACATGTAGCTTACATGTACCCATCTTCATTTGTGATGATTACATAAGTACAAAAAATAATCCAACCTTATGGATGTGATGCATACCCCTTAGATAACATGTGTATTAAAAATCACTTCAAACTGAGGTTCCTAGACCATTAAATGAAAGAATATACATATTTTCTAATCAACGGTAAGTTGCAGAAATTGCAGAAACCGTTGAATGATATATAGTTATATCTCATGATATACAATGAGAATGGTTGTGATTTTTAGAACACATATAATCTATTGAATTTTGATTCAATCTATATGGTTTGATTGAATAAATATATTCTACAAATATCATTTTCATGGCCGGTACACATAAGTTACATGTACCGGCCGGTACACACTTCCTAACCTATATATATATATATATATATATATATATATATATATATATATATATATATATATATATATATATTATCCCTTTACTATTTCCTTTTATTGTTGGGTCTATTATGTAAATAGCCTTCCTCTATATAATAAAGGAGAGCCTGCTCTAACCGGGTATCGCTTTGACCCAAATCCTTTCACATGGTATCAGAGTGTCCGACTACTGTAACCCTAGTTGTTGCCCTCTCCCTCTCCCTCTCTCTCTCTTCCTTCTCCTTCTCTTCTCCGTTAGCACCAGCCATCGTCGCCGCAGGGAACAACCGTCGTCGTCTTCACCGCCGGTGTCGGTCCTCACCGGGCGGGTCTTCCCTCCTCTCCGTCAGAAGCACGCTGGCTGCTTGAAGGAGAGAAAGAGAAGACCCTAGTTCTATCCAGCAGAGAGGAGCAACTTCCTTCCCATCTTCATTCCTCTCCATGTAGTCCTCGTGCGTGGATGAGTGCCTAAGTCTTTAGGGGTTGTTGATGCATCAGATTTGCATCCTCAATTGACAAGTGACAGCGCTAATTCCAATCACGCCCTTGGCGTGTCTTCCCGAGGTCATCCTTCTCTTCGATGCGTCTTCCCGGAGTTCTTTACCTTGTTGACAGAACTAATTCCCGTCAAGGTCTACATCTGTCGCCACTGCACACGCCATGTCTCATTAAAGATACGACATGTCCTAGCTACTGTTGTTTACGCCTCCGTCTCGGCACACGGCGTGTCCCATTAAAGTCACCTGTGTGAAAGGTTTTGTCAACACTTTTGTCTCTAGACACGACGTGTGAAAAGTTATGTCAACACTTTTGTCTCAAGATACGATGTGTCTAATATAAGACACGGCGTGTGCAAAGTTCTATCAGCACTTCTGCCTTCTATTTTCGCAACTAGACACGACGTGTCCAAAGTGTCATACGGCGTGTCACATACTCTGATTCAACTTCAATATGGGTGATGCAAAGCCAACTTCTTCCGCTACAGTGGTGTATAATGACCAATCTCAGATAACTTCTGTAAAGCGAACTCACAGAATTATCTCCTCTGGATGAATGCTATCTACATTGTCCTTGAATCTCGTGAGAAGATGGATATTATTGAGTCGGAACCTCCTGATTAAGGCAACAAAGACTACCCTACTTGGAGGAAAAACAATGGGCTAGTAAAGTCATGGCTATGGAATAGCATGGAGCCTGAGATTGCTTCTAGATTCATGTTCTATTCTACAACCAAACAAATCTGGGAAGCTGCAAAGAAACATTTTTCCCATGAGAAGAATGCTCTTCGTCTTTATTATGTTTATGATTGCCTCTTTACAGAGAAACAAAATAGTCGCTCTCTCGAAGATAATTTTAGTACTATCCATTCTATTTCTCAAGAACTCATTTTTTACCAGCCACTAAAGACTGATGACAAATGAAGGACCAAGATGATCTAGTGACAACAAGGTTTCTATCCGACTTAAATCCTTTGTATGCTTCAACTAGGAGTGTTATTCTGACTACAGACAAACTACAAAGCCTTGACGAAGCCTTTGTGCGAATTCAACAATCATCTTTTGAATCCTTTTCTGCTACTCCAGGAGAACACCACACTGAGAATCAAACTGTACTGGCCGAGGAGGAGGTGCTAGAAATCATCCTGAATGTACTTTTTGTGGGAAACTTGGACATGTAGAAGAAAAATGCTATTCTAAACATGGTCGGCCTCCAACTGGTGATGCACATGATGCTGCCAATTCATCCGGAGCATTTGCATCTAGAGGTTCTAAACAGGTGCAATCAGATGTTACGATCTCCAAGGAGGAGTATGGTCGTCTTCTGCAAGCTACCCAACAAGCTTCCCTTGTTGCCTCTCATCCATCCTCTACATGGGTAGTGGATTCTGGGGCCTCCCAGCATATGATAGGTATACGATCTATGCTCCTTTCCTCTGGCTCATATATCCCGCATTCTTCTGTGACACTGGCTGATGGTGTTGTCAGAAGAGTTCAGGCGTGTGGCATCGTACAAGCATCTTCTAATTTGGCTTTACAAACTGTCCATTATGTCCCAGACTTTCCTTTTAACTTAATGTTTGTTGCTAAGCTGGTTGATTCTTTGAAATGCTTGGTAATTTTTGGAGTCTCTTTCTTTGTGTTACAGGATCTCAGGAGCTGGAAGACGATTGGTGGGGGATCTAGGAAAGGTGATCTCTACTTCTTTGAAGGCGGTCGCGCAGCTCGCCAGATTCCATCCACCACATCCACCGTTTTCAGCTGCTCTCCCTTGCATTTAGGCATGGCAAAAAAGTCCAATCTGATCCGATCTGATCCGCTTCGATCCAGCCCGAACCGCAATCTGTGGATTTTGTAGGTTTTCCGGCTATCGCGGATCGGTCCTTGTGGATCATAACTTCATTGCGGACAGAGAACCCACAAATCAGCAGATTTCCTTTCGACCTGTTTGATCCGCTATCTGACGCAGCGGAGAGTTTCTTTCCTAGTGTGACCGCCTCCCCCCTACGCGACGCACTGCTCTGCCACCGGATCCGCCCCGCCCCTTTGTATGCTCCTTCCGATAGTCTTCCACGGCTTCCTCCGTCAGAACCGTACCCAGACCCGCCACCACCTCCTTCACTGCTCACAGTCTCCGACGACGTCGGCGTCGGAAATGTCCGTGACGAGCGGGTCGACGAGGTAAATGATCGGCGGCCCGGGTTTCTCCCTGAGCATCTTCACTGACCCTGGCTCGATCCCTTTGAAAGTGTTGACGAACACGCCGCCCGCCATAGGGTACTTAGAGCATAGGTGCACGAGCAACCTGCACGCACTGGCAGATCATCAGGGTGTTCCGTGTTTCCGTGAACATACGTTTCCTTTTCCTCTGTCTCACCATATTCCTGAAAATGCAGTATCTGTCATACCAAACTTCGTGTTTTTCTGCCTGACTCGCTAACTCTTGGGCTATTGAACCGCACGTCGTGGTACGACAGGTGCTTTGCGCCGGTACCTGCAGTGGCCTTGAGTTGTTGCCTCTGGCACTTGTAGATCTTGCTGTCATCAGGAGAACTACAAGCTCTGTCTTATGGCGCATTGGAGGCAGTATTTTTTGAAGTAGACAACAATGTAGAGGTGCTACATACACGAGGCTAGAGATGGTTTCCTGACACTAAACATGCCGGAGTTGATGTTTGTCGTGGTGGTGGCGGCTGAGCTGCATGGTAGCGTTTGGGGTGAGGAGCAATGAGAGGGAGATGTAGCCAGTTGTGAAGGAACACATTGATCGGGTAACGTCATGTGTGGATTCTGTAAAAGGAGAGGCGGCTGTGGTGTTGTTGCACGTATGCAACGTGAGCAACCCAATAGGGTTCTCTTCTCTATTTATAGTAAAGGGTAATTTACATGTAGGTACAGCAGTAATATGAAATAGGAAATAAATACAAAGTGAAGATATATTAACACTCCCCCTCAAGCTGGAGTGTACACATTGTGGATGCCCAGCTTGCCGCATAAATTCTGGAACACTGCTGGACCTAATGGCTTTGTCAAGATATCAGCAAGTTGATCTTCAGACTTAACATATGGCGTCACCACATTGCCATTCTTTATCTGATCTCGGATGAAATGACAGTCAACCTCTATATGCTTTGTGCGCTCATGAAAGACAGGATTCCTGGCAATATGTATAGCAGATTGATTGTCACACTTGAGAATCATGGGAGTTTGAATCAAAATCTTCAACTCAGATAAGACAGATTTGACCCATTGTAATTCACAACATGCATGTGCCATAGCACGATACTCAGCCTCAGTACTAGATCGTGCCACCACTTGTTGTTTCTTGCTCTTCCAAGTAATCAGATGATCACCAAGAAAGGTGCAGTAGCCAGATGTAGATCGTCTATCAACTTGATTACCAGCCCAATCTGCATCTGCATAACCTGTAAGAGTCAAGGAAGATAGAGGACTCTTGGGTTTATAATAAGTGATCCCCTTTCCAGGAGCACTTTTCAGATATCTCAGAATCCTGCATACAGCTGTCCAATGTGACTGTCGTGGTGTACACATGTGTTGACTTACTACTCCAACAGCAAAAGAAATATCAGGTCTTGTGACAGTTAGGTAAATCAGCTTCCCAACTATTCTCCTGTAGTGACCTGGATCTGAATATGCAATATCATCTTCCACCTCCTTGATGTGATAATCCATAGGAGTGGATACAGGCTTAGAATCAGTCATACCCGTTTCCTGTAGTAAGTCAAGCACATACTTTCTCTGGGAGAGATTGATACCTGCATGGGATCTAAGTACCTCAATCCCTAGAAAATATCTCAGTTTCCCAAGGTCCTTTGTGTGAAAATGATGTTGTAGTCCTTCTTTCACACGTGATATGCCTGTAGAATCACTGCCAGTAATCACAATATCATCAACATAGACAGCAATAATTATGGACCCACCAGAAGAATTTGAATAAAATAGAGAGTGATCAGTCATAGAACGAGAGAAGCCCATCTGTAAAACAACAGCACTGAACCTGTCAAACCAAGCCCGAGGAGATTGTTTTAACCCATAGATAGCCTTCTTCAATTTGCAGACCTGCTGACACTCCCCCTGAGCAACAAAACCGGGTGGTTGCTCCATATACACCTCTTCCTGAAGAACCCCGTGAAGAAAGGCGTTCTTGACATCCAGCTGGAAAAGAGGCCAATCAAAAGTAGTAGCCAAAGAGATAAGGATCCGTACAGAATTGAGACGAGCAACCGGAGAAAAAGTCTCAAAGAAGTCCACTCCATATGTCTGTGTGTAGCCCTTGGCTACCAATCTGGCCTTCAACCGCTCAATCGAACCGTCAGGATTGTGTTTCACTGTGAAGACCCATCTGCAGCCCACAACTTTCTTGCCCGCAGGTAAGGAAACCAGATCCCATGTGCCATTATCAACCAGAGCAGAAATTTCCACCTGCATGGCCTGCATCCAGCCACTGTCCTTCATAGCCTCTAAGTGGTTCCTTGGTATTTGAACAGAATCCATCCCAACAGCAAATGCACGAGCCTGTGGAGATAAGTGCGACAAACAACATACATTGGATATGGGATGTCGAATAGTACATGATCGTATACCTTTCCGGACAGCAATAGGAAGATCAAGATCAGAAGCCGCTGCAGGAATCTCTTGAGTAGAAGATGGGGAAGGAGGCTCATGGACTTGTGCCGCTACCTCATCTGGATCCGGTCTACCTCGCCTATGATAAACCTGGGTATAGGGTTGAATGGTAGGTGGATCAGGCGATATGTCTTCAACAATGATAGGTGGCACTCCCTCACTTGGAATTGCGGGTGGCACTCCCTCACTCAATTGCTCCCCCTTGCTCATAGCATGTGCAAAATACGGGCTGGTTTCATGAAAGGTGACATCCTTAGAGACAAACATACGACGCAAATTGGGGCAATAACACTTGTAACCTTTACTCGTACCAGAGTAACCAAGAAACAAGGTTTTCAAGGACCGAGGAGAGAGTTTGTCTTGTTTGGGATCAAAATTATGAACAAAGGATGTACAGCCAAAAACCCGAAGCGGCACATGAAACGGTGTGTCCATAGGGCGTAAAACAGAAAAAGGAGTGCGCCCATTCAAAACAGAAGAGGGCTGCCGATTAATCAAAAAACAGGCAGTGAGAAGAGCCTCAGACCAGAAACGTTTAGGCACATTGGATGCAAACATGATAGACCTAGTGATATCCAAAAGATGGCGATTTTTACGTTCAGCAACACCATTCTGCATAGGAGTATGAGGACAAGAAGTGTGGTGAATCATACCAACCAAACTGCAAAACTCATTCATTGCTTTCTAAACATACTCAAGGGCATTATCAGATTGAAAAATTTTGATATTGCAGTTAAATTGAACTTGAATTTGTTTATGAAAATGTTTGATAATGGAAAGCACAGACTCCCGACTTTTCAACAGATAAATCCATGTCATGCGAGAGTAATCATCAACAAAGGAAATGAAATAACTAAAACCATTATAACTTTGGTTTTTAACAGGACCCCATACATCACTGTGAACCAACTCAAACGGGCTAGAAGCCCGATTATTGACACGGACAGGATAGGACAACCGATGATGTTTGCCCAACTGACAAGACTGACACTCTAATGAAGACACATGAGCAAGATCGGGTTCCAATTTCTTCAGGCTGTCTAAGGATGGATGGCCATATCTGCAATGCCATAGCAAGGGGGAACCACTCAGCATGGCGGAGGAAACTGGAGCAGGAGGTGGAGGACGAGGTAGATAATCACCAGGAAAGAGGTAGAGGTCACCTTTCCTAGGCCCCCCACCAATCATCTTCAAACTCTTGAGATCCTGTAAGACAAAGCAGGAAGGCCCAAAAGTTACTGTGCAGTTCATAGTGTCAATCAACTTGGCAACAGAAAGTAAATTGAAAGGAAATTCAGGCACAAAATGAACAGATTTCAAATCAATATCTGGAGTAAGGGACACAGAACCACTAGCCACCACCCTCCTCACAGAACCATCTGCCAAGGTAACAGATGGGTGAGGAATATATGAGTCAAAAGTGCGAAGCAGTCGCCTCATACCAGTCATGTGCTGGGAGGCACCAGAGTCAACCACCCAGGGAGTTGCGGATCCAGTAGCCATAAAAGATGTAGCCTGATTACCCGCGGTAGAGGCAAGGTGCGCTGAAGAAGCAGAAGAGGCGCCCACACTCCAATGTTGAGTAGCCTGAATAAACCGGTCATACTCCTCCTGAGTAAGTGTAATGCCAGAGGAAGTTGAGCTCGCAGGTGTAGAGTCAGAAGTAGCACAATTAGCAGCTCCAGCAGGTGGGGCGGCAGGTCGCCCATGTTTCTTCCAGCATCTGTCAACAGTGTGCCCCGGTCTGTCACAGAAAGTGCATCGAGGACGAGTCCCACGTCCTCTGCCCAAGCCAGGCCTGTCAGCTGTAGTAGATGCAGGTCGTCCTCCGCGAACTGCTGCAGCAATGGAGGCATGAGAATCTCCAGAAGGAACAACCGGAGAAGGATCAACAGATTCAAAGGTGGACTGTTGAATCCTAGAGAAGGCCTCCGCAAGGCTCGGTAATCTGTCAGATGCAAGAATCACACTACGCGCTGAACCAAACGAGGAGCTAAGATCGGAGAGGAACTTGGCAGTGACAAGATCATCTCTGTCTTTAATCTGCTCAGCAACCTTCACGGGATGATAGTAGCTCAACTCCTGGGAAATAGACTGAATCACACCAAAATACTCTTCAAGGGATCGATCACCCTGTTTCTCTGCAAACAGACGATCATAGATCATAAACTGGCGAAGAGCATTTTTCTCCTGAGCATAGTGCTGCTTAACAGCATCCCAAATCTCCTTAGCAGTGGAGTAGAACATGAACCTCGAAGCAATAGACGGTTCCATGCTACCCCATAGCCAAGTCTTCACAAGGCTGTCAAGACGTTTCCACTCTGCATAGTCTTTGTCAGCGCTCGTGAGAGGCGCAGAATCAACAAACTTGGCGCGGTCCCTCGATTCCAAGACAGTATGAACCGCATTCATCCAAAGCAGAAAGTTCTTCCCATTGAGCTTGATAGGAATAGGCGAGACCTCATAATAGGTCTTGTTCTCCATGATGCAACAGGGATATGGGTGACGGAGTGATACACGTCACGCAGAAGGCTGAGTGGACGGATAGATACACGTCCCGTGACGGAGAGATACACGTCACGACAGAAACTGGAAAGAGGATGCGTTACTGACGCATCGACAGCCTTCAAACGAGAGGTTCCTAATCACACATGAAGGAGATGTGATTAGGAAGCCACACTGGAAAAGACGAGACCCCCGGGTAGGACTTTAGAAGGCCGTTGTATCAACCGGAGATCCCCGAGCAGCAAGATCGGCGCCCGAAAAAGAAACCGAAAAGGCTGAAAAAGAGCCCGGAGACGTAGACTGAGCCTGTAGAGTGGTGCGACGGGATCTACGGCAGCATGGGACGAGCCACCGAGGATCAGCGGCGCCGCACGGAAGGCCCTTGCCCCTGCCGCACGCCGGCGGCAAGGTGCAGCAGCCGCTGCTGCTGGCTGCGGCGGCGGCCGGCGGCGGGAGAGGCGGCCGGCGCCCGGCGGCTGAAGGAGAGGGGCGGCGGGAGGAAGAGAGAGGAGGGGGGGGGGCGGCGCTGGGTGGGAGGGCCGGCGGCTGCGGAAGCCTAACCTGCTCTTGATACCATGTAAAAGGAGAGGCGGCTGTGGTGTTGTTGCACGTATGCAACGTGAGCAACCCAATAGGGTTCTCTTCTCTATTTATAGTAAAGGGTAATTTACATGTAGGTACAGCAGTAATATGAAATAGGAAATAAATACAAAGTGAAGATATATTAACAGATTCCTCATGATAACTAAGCGAATTGAACTGATATGTAGATGGATATGAAGAAAGTAACGGTTGATCACTAGACGCTCAAAGGGAGGAGCTTGGAACATAGCTCTAAAGTCTAAATTAAAGAAAAAAGAAGTTTCGCGGATCGGGTCGGACTTTTGCTAATCGGATCGGATTCTTACAGATCGGATTGACGCGGGTTTTTTTTACTGCGGATTTTTTTGGCTCGGATCGGGTTTGGTTTTTTGTGATTGCGGGTCGGATCGAGTTTGGATTGGATCCACAAAAATCCGACCCATTGCCATGCTTACTTGCATTGGCATTGTCGCTATGGACATCCATCCCTACAGAGTCTTTAGAAGCTTGTCCCAGGCTTAGCCTCAATAAAGTTGTTAAGAGTGTCAATCGTGTCAATTAGACAAGCATCATTGCATTTCTTTTCCGAGTCGCACTGTGAAACACTCTAAGCGTCCTTTTGATCTTATTCATAGTGATGTTTGGGGTCTTGTTAAAGAGCCAAGTTATAATGGCTTTCGATATTTTGTCTTTCATTGATGATTTCTCCTGCATGACTTGGGTTTATTTACTTAAGTCTCGCGATGAAGTCTTGTCTGTTATTCAAACGTTTTATCAATTAATAAAAACTCAATTTGATGTTCATATTAAGATTCTTCATATTGCTAATGCCCTCGAATATGTTCAAAAGGTTGTTTCTACATTCTGTAATTTTGTTGGCATGATTCACTAGACAACTTGTCCTCATAAACCCCAACAAAATGGGGTAGTTGAACGCAAAAATTGTCACTTAATTAGCATATGCACTGTTGTTTCAAATGTCTGTGCCCAAGGAATATTGGTCTAAAGCTCTTCTCACTGCGTGTTTTTTGATTAACCGTCAGCCATCTTCCGTCTTACAAGGGGCTACCCCCTTCTCTGTTTTACGACCTGACGAGCAACCTTTTCATGCTCCTCTTTGTGTGTTTGGATGCACTGCGTTTGTTCACGTGTTTGATCCACGCGCTGATAAGTTGTCTCCTCGCGCAATTCGCACCGTCCTTTTGGGATATTCTCCCACACAAAAGGGATACGTGTTATTGTCCTCGTCTTCGTCGTCTTTTTGTGTCAGTTGACCTAACGTTTCATGAGTCTACCCCGTTCTTTAGTGACTTTGTTCAGAGCGAGGGGGAGCACAATCCTGAGAGTGACTACTGTTGACTAGAGAGTTATACGTTGCCCATATTTTGATAATGACTTAACAATTCCATTCATATGTATCCAATATGTTTGTTTAAGATTGATTTCAGGCCTTAGGTACATGAAAAGGATCAAATTACACAAGCCCTAGCTTGTCCAAGTTCAAGTCAAAAGCAATGCAAGTGTGCATTTGGGGAAATCACTCCAAACCACCTTAGAATATTTTTGTAATCACTTGTATTGATGATATGACTTGTAACTAAGATGAGAAAAAATCAGGGACACTAAATTCCAACGTTTGGTCAGTCAAAATCATTGAAAAATTTGTCACAGCAACTTTGTCGGTCGAGTTTGGATGTCGACCGACTAGTGATGGATTTTTGGAAATGGATCAATCGGTCGAGTTGCACACTCACAGAACTCGACTAACCAACGCACTAGCCAAAACTGATTTTGACTCATCGGTCGAGTTTCCCTAGGACAAACTCGGCCGATAGTTTGAAAATTGGCTTTGTCGGTTAGTGGATCGGTCGAGTTATCTTCATTGAAACTCGACTGAATGTACTGTACGAAAAACGCAGAAAAAGTGATTCCAACCATTGGAGAGTTGTTAGAAACGAAAATAGATCTGTTGCAAGTTGTAAAACGGCTATTTTTCGTTCTTAAATGATCCCACACTCAAAAGAACACCCCCAGCTATAAATAGGAATTCTTGGAGTTCATTCCAAGGTTGCTCATTTATGCTATCCTTGGTCCTAGCTATAGTTGAGTGTGTTACAACCCTTTGAGCCCCTTTCTCTCTCTCTTTTACAAAGCATTTCATGATTATGAGTGAGTTAGGCATGTTGTAAGAGAGCTACCTCCATGTTATCTTGTAAAGCTCTCATTCGTTCCTTCTGCCCAATCTCCTTTCTCAAAGAGCAAAGGTTGAAGGGATCTTCTCCAAGTGCAGGAGTTGTTGTTCTTCTTCTTCAAGGTTGAAGAAGGTGTGAAGATCTTCTCAAGGTGAAGGAGAAGGACAAGGCGGAAGATTCAAGAAGAATGGGTAATTCCTTCAAAGCCAAAGACTTGATACAAGTGTGGTAAGTCCTTGGTGAAGGCTGAAGACATCTTGATCAAGTGGGTAAGTCCTTGTGTAGGTGAAAGACTCTTGTCTTGAATAAGTAAGTCTTTGGATGTATGGCGGTCTTCTTGTATCTCTTATAATGGAATATAAGTATACATGGGTCGCAAAGTCCTAGAGGTTGACCTCTCGAGGTAGTGGACTGACGGTCTCCTAGTTTGGAGATTGGAACCACTCTAACCACCTTGTCTAAGTGTTTGTTTCAATCTCTTCCATCCTTGCTATGTTTGCTGAGATAGGACTTCAAATTGTTCTTAAGCATTTGGTTTCAATTGATATAATTTGAAGGTCTAACTATTCTTGTGAGAATTTTTGAAGCTCTATTCACCCCCCTCTACAGCCCTAGATCCAACAACTACATCTTTGAGCGTGTCGAGAGTGTTATAGATACCACCCCACCATTGCCACTACCACCACCACCTCCACCGCTGTCTCCATCTTTTTCACTAGTTTACACCAGGCGAGCAAGGCGTCACCAAGAGGATGTAGCGTTACCAGTCCAACAACATCCTTCCTCATCGTCCAACACTCCTGAGGTACCTGTTTCGACTGAGAGTTCTCTTGATGATTCGGTTTCCGATTTACACCTTTCAGTTGCAGCTCGAAAAGGTGTTCGATCCTACACTATCTGTCATCCTTTGGCGAATGTTTGTTGCTTGTCTCATTTGTCAACCGCAGCCCGCATGTTTGCTCTTCAACTGGACTCTACAATTGTTCCTCGTTCTTATACAGGAGTAGCCCGACAAGATGGTTGGATCCAAGCTATGAATTGTGAGATGGTAGCACTTCATGAGAACTCTACCTAGGACTTGGTGGATCTTCCTCCTGGCAAGTTGTAGGTTGTCGTGGGGTTTATACTGTGAAACAGAAATCCGATGGGTCTATTGATCGCTTGAAGGCGTGTCTGGTGGCAAAAGGGTACACTCAAACACATGGTGTTGACTTCTTTGAGACCTTTTCTCCAGTGGCTCAACTTAAGTCTTTACGGATTCTTATTTTTGTTGCTACTCCTTTTCATTGGCCTCTTCTTCAGCTGGATATCAAGAATGCTTTTCTTCATGGTGATCTACTTGAGGAGGTGTACATGGAGCAACCTCCTGGGTATGTTGCTCAGGGGGAGTGTCAGAAGGTGTGCAAGTTTGTATGGTCTCAAGCAGTCACCTCGGGCATGGTTTGATAAATTCAATGTTGCACTTATACAGTTTGGGTTCACCCGGTCTTCTACTGATCATTCACTATTTGTGCATAAGTCTTCAAGTGGCACTATTATTCTAGTTGTTTATGTAGATGATATTGTCATCACCGATGATAACTCTACTGGCATTTTACAACTCAAGAAATGGCTGCAAACACAATTTCAGACAAAAGATCTGAGCAATCTTTGCTATTTCCTTGGCATAGAAGTTCTACGCTCCAAGAAGGGCACAAACCTCTCTCAGCAAGTATGTCCTTGACCTCCTTGCAGAGACAGGCATGGCACAATGCAAACCTGTCTCCACGCCTATGGATTATCATACCAAAACTTCTATTTCTGATGACAGCGAGTTTTCTGATCCATCAAAGTATAGAAGGATTGTAGGGAAACTGATTTGCTTGACAGTTACTCATCCTGATATTTTTTATGATGTTGGAGTTGTGGTCAGCAAGCCGTTGATTGAACGCAATGTTGTGTTCACCGTCGTCTAGCCAATTAATTCACGCCTTCTCCCTCCACAGAGCTTCTTGGCACAGAATGTGGTCCATCGCTGCCTCCGTGGCGAGGAGTGTGTCCTCGTTCGCTTGAGATGGATTCTCATTGAATTCTATCTGCATTATATGTATCATGTCCTCTAAACCCTTTTTTTATTGGATATTTATGAAGACATCCTTGTTCCAAACCTTGGGGGAATTCCTCAGGTTCTTGAGCTTGGAGAAAAAAATGAGAGGATCACGCTGAGAATGCGAGGCGCAGCCATTCTCAATGATGTCATGACATCTAGGGTGATCGAGTCAAATATGGAGAAAAGAGAAAGTTGAGCGCCTCTTGTGTGTTGGGGAGGTTCGGTAACTAGGAATGAGTAATGACCAGAGACACAATCTGGTGAGGTGTAAAGATCTCACTGTGGGAGCACTTCAACCATGTGTTATTCACAAAGGCTCGATCTAGCCTTTCCTAAGTAGTAGGGGTGTGGAGTTGCTTGTCGACCCAAGTGTAGCGGCTGCCTTCGAACAAAGTCTCTATAAGGTTAGTGTCAAGAACAAATCTATTGAAGTCCAGCATGGCCTGAAAATCTGGCAAAGAGCCTCCGCTCTTTTCTTTTGGTCTTCGAATGGACTTGAAATCCCCTGCCACTTCCCATCCTTTATCGCCAATGTTGTTTGCAAGTTCAGTCAGGGACTCCCATAGTTCTCTTCTCTCTAGAGCATGACGTCTCACATTTACAACCGTAATGAAGGACACCTTGTCGGAGCCGCTGAAGATCTTAACCATGATGTGTTGTATGTTTACCCTAAAAACCACGAGGTTGAAAGTAGAGTTGGCGTAGAACCAGACCTTACCGTGAAGCTCTTCATTGTCAGCGGCTCTGTCAAGGCCGACTATGCCGAGGAGCTCCTCTGCACGGATTGCGTGAAGGAAGGTTTGAACAAGCATACTACATGTTGATATTGTATGGCATAGTTTTCCAGAATTTTGTGTGTGAGGTTGTTTGTCGCTCCCCTGCTGTTCTAAAAAGGTTGTTGAGAGAATTCATAATTGTGTTGTGGACGTTGCATCGCTAGTCACCGAATTCTCATCAGAGAATGTCCCTCCACTCTTAACTTTCTTGCTCTTCGTCGTTGGGGTCATTTCCTTTTGAGAATCCCTTTTTGTAGCTACTCAGATTGTCTGGGGAGGCGATCATGGGGTTTGTGCTGGAAATTGGCTCTCCTGGGACTGTCGCTGCAATCTCGGGACCGGTGTGTACTTCTGGTTCTAGTGCGACTTCAGTGATGAGGAGATACCTGGGCCCGATGGTCAAAATCGAGGAAGTCCTCCAATCTCCTGTGAGAGAAGAGTGCATGTGCCATCTTGGTCCACAACTAGCTTCTTGAGGAGATATTGCAGTGAGCATGTTGGGGCTGCATTGTATTAGGACGAGGGTCTTCTGGGTCCCGTTGAAGGTCATGTGCCAAGTCAATGATGATGGATTTCAACGAGGTAGCCCGACCTCCCTCTCACAGAGTGCGGGCCTCCAGAAGAATTAACTCGGGTTGTTTGTCGCTCCCCTGGTGTTCCAAAAAAAGGTGGTTGAGAGAATTCATAATTGTGTTGTGGACACTACATCGCTAGTCACCGGATTCACATCAGAGATTGTCCCTCCACTCTTGTCTTTCTTGCTCTTCGTCGTTGGGTCATTTCCTTCTGAGACTCCCTTTTTGTAGCTACTCAGATTGCCTGGGGAGGCGATCATGGGGTTCATGCTAGAAATTGGCTTTCCTGGGATTGCCGCTGCAATCTCGGGACCGGTGTGTACTTCTGGTTCTAGTGCAACTTTGGTGACGAGGAGATACCTGGGCCCGATTGTCAAAATCGAGGAAGTCCTCCAATATCCTGTGAGAGAGTAGAGTGCATGTGCCATCTTGGTCCACAACGAGCTTCTTCGGGAAATATTGCAGTGAGCATGTTGGGGTTGCGTTGTATTAGGATGAGGGTCTTCTGGGTCCCGTCGAAGGTCATGTGCCAAGTCAATGATGATTGATTTCGACGAGGAAGCCCGACCTCCCTGTCACACAGTGAGGGCCTTCGGAGGAATCGTTAGTTCCTTACCAACTTCAAAGAGAAAGAAGTTGTTGCCGTCGATGGCTCCCTTGTCAATAATGTGAAGTTTTGTCGAGCTGGAGAACGGGCGATGGTAATGGAAGCAAATTGAGGGATATCCTCATTGAATGCTTCGATAAGAACCAGGATACAAGAGACGTCATCTATACTTCTCTGCCATTTGGAGATAGAAATCAGCTCGTCGGAGGAAGCAACAATATCTCGGATGGAGTCTTTGTCCCTCTAAAAGATAGGTAACTCCATGATCCAGAACCAAATAGCCTTCTTATGAGTTCCCATTGTCCCATTTTCCATGGATCTGAGAAGTAGGGAGAGGTGTTGGAATCACGTCTTTTCTGTTGGCTAAATTGGACATTAATAAACCAATTGTTTTGATGGTGACAAACATTTCACACTTGTGGATTTAACGTGCTACTTGAGTATTTCAGGGTTCAAGGAAATAAGGAGATCACACTAAGTGGATAAACACAAATTGAGGATCAAATACGCTCAATTGCTTATGTTTTCATGATTGTACTCAAATGTAAATACTTGTGCAAAGATATAATGTACAAGTACTTAGATATCATGTAAATCAAGTGTTAGATCTTCCCTACCCACTTATAACCCTTGAATAGGTTTCCCCCAAAGTTAGTCACCAATACACATTGAAACACACACTTAGTAGGTGATTCAAAAGTCTAAAACAGGGACACCCTCGATTGAAGAACTTGTCGACCGAGACACACTCGGTCGAAGTTTTAGTCGACCAAGAACCACTTCGGTCGAAATTATGAGCATTGTCCAACAACTTAACAATTGTGCTCTAAAATAGTCTTCGGTCGAAAATAATCTCGACCGAGTAAGCTTCGGTCTAAAGCATGTGACCATTAGACTGAGTGGTTAGTAGTTGGGAGTTGGAAATAGACGTTGCAACACTTTTTCCTTAAACCCAAGCTCGGTCAAAGAAAATCTCGACCGAGACATAGTACGGTCGACCAAATTGTCGACCGAGCAGGGTTCTGGGTTGTTCTTTTCAAGCACGAACAAATTAGCAATTGCTAGCCAACTAATTTACACCTAACGGCTAGTTAAGCATTAAGAACACTCTAGACACTCCCTACAACGTCCCTAATCACTTGTAAACCATTCCTATAAATAGGAGAGGCCTTAGGACACCCACATCATAACTTGCATACACAATACACAAGCTACACTTGAGCATCCACTATTGAGAGCAACAAAGCTAGAATTCACTTGTCATCTTCATCCTTGTGCTCTAGAACTGTATCTTATAGTTACAATCTCCTAGCCACCACATATAGCCACGTCCATCCTAAGTGGATAGAAGATCTAAACGCTTGATATAGGATCAAAGCGTTGTACTTCATTAGATAAGTATTTTCTTTCTTCCAATCTATATCTTCTATATTGTATTTTGTTCTCCTTGACTACTCCTAGGGTTGGAGGCTGTTGAAAGGAGGTTGCTTGGTGCTACTTCAACAAAGTGAAGGATGCTCCAAGGTGTGCTTGAGATTACTTCAAGAAGGTTGCTTCAAAGGAGGTTGGAGCTACTTCTAGGTGAAGGCTATCTCAAGGTGGTGGAGCTACTTCAAGGTGGTGAAGGCTACTCCAAGGATTGCTCGTGGTTACTTCAAGAAGGCTGCTTCAAGGGGGTTGAGGCTACTTTAAGTGGAAGGTGATTGTATTTTATGTAACATCCTTACGAGGTAATAAAATAAATCACTTTCGAAATCTCAATTGGAAACAATTGGGTAGAGGACTGACTACCTTTGATTTCAAAGGTAGGAACCACTCTACATCCAAGTGTCTTCCTTGTTTCCCCCTCCTTTGGTTGAGTGTTTTAATTGTTTCAATTAACTTTAAAGTTCGAAAAAGCTTCATTCACCCCCCCCTCTAGATCTTTCATTTTCTTCGAGCACCTTGCGTACATCTGTAATTGTGGGAAAGAAGGCAACTACTTTGCGATCTGAATATCGGTATATGTCAACCGCATGAGGCCAAGAGCATTAGAGGAATGAGCCCAAATCATCCCATCTAGTTTTCGGTGGTCGTTAGATCTCAACTTCAAGATTCAAGGAATCTAATTTCTTGCGCCTCGTTTTGTCATGTGGATCAAGCACTACACTGACCCTCTTTAGGATGTGTTGTGCCGCCCTCTAGTAGTTATCTCTTGTGGTAATGGTGGGAACGATCACAGTGAGGCAAGATTTGGTTGTGGTATGTCTGGTGGTGCACAACACCTTCGAGCAAGGTGGTCGTGTCAGTGACAAATATAACAGACCTTCTGATAACACATTGTGATTGCCAATGTCCTCTGTCGAGACACCGAAAGAAGGCGGTATGTGGAACATCATATAGTGGTTTCTTCTTTGTTAAGTTCTCAAGTCTATACGCTGGGGTGGATGCAAGGTCCCTACCTGGGATCCCGTCATACTGCATGCGCTTGATTGAGGCATCGTGGCATGTAGCTCCTCGGTGATGAACAATTGGTGGATGTCTTGGGTGATTACGTCGGCTGGTGTAACGGATGATGAAGTGTCTTGTCTTCTAGAAGCAACGATCCTCTGTGCTTGCAGGGAATGGATGTGCGCCCGTCAAGATTTCTCCAGTGCGGTGGCAAACTGCTGAAGGTACAAGACCATCCTCCGGGGAAACGGAGCAGGGACTTTCTCGACTAGAGGCCGAGCCACATCAGTACGTCCCAAGGGAAGAAATTGCCACACTCATGTAGAAAAGGTTGACTGCATCTCAGAGCTTTTGGAGATGACCGAGGTGTTTGGGATGTCTAGCATAAGTTGAATGTCAAAACCCAAAATATTGGTCACCGCGAAGGCGGTTGTCGTGATGTTAGAGAACCTACTTTGTTCATAATCCTCTGAAGTATCGATGCCCTGAATCCCTGTTATTGCCTTCTAAAATCTAACGTCGATGAGAAGGGTTTGTTGTAGGCATTGTGGGAGTGGAGGGGGTAGCCCCTGCCTGGCAGATTGTCAGAACGAAGAATGGAGGGGTCGACCCTACTTGACGGAGTGTCGGGCAGGGTGGGGAGGACGGTCACCCCTAGGGAAAGTGAACGAAGGCGACACCTACTGCAGAGGAAGATCGCCCACCGGTTTGCCCTGCCGATCGCCACTTCTCTCAGTTTGATATATTGATCCCTTCCATTGAATCTTAAAAGTAAATATAAAACAAGAGTTCTGGAGTTCCTTAAAATTGAACAAATTTTTTTTCCAGGCCAACGAACATCTCCCATGCTATTCTATTCTATTTCCAAGATTTTGAGATTGATTTCGTAGTTGGATGCAGTTGCAAACCACTAAACTACACCTAAAGGCATTATACCAAACAACCATAGAAAGTAAAAAATGGACATTTAAACATTTTCCATTCATATTACACCCTACAAACAGGCCCTAGATAACATTTAGGTTGTAGTTGTAATGATAATTTCATTAGTAAGAGTTGTGTTCTAACATACTTTTTATTTGTGGACAAATTATAGAAATGTAAGGGCTCATAACGTACAATTTTTTAATATATGATTTTGTATATATTCACATATATCTATTATTATGTTGTATATTTTCTAGTTACTCACTCGTAATCAAAATTCGATATATATATATAGAGAGAGAGAGTCAGGCTAGAATACACTCGAGTGTATAGATCACGTCGTACACCCCAATGGTGTTTGCCTATCTAGACCATGTTTTTCCAAAATCAAATCCATTGATCTTCATGGTTACAATAATAATAGGTCACATACCAAATTTGAACTCATTTGGATGAGTGTAAGTCACTCATCCAAGGACAACAAAATCGACGCACAAAACTAATTTGAAATACATGATTCTTGCCTCCTTTAGATGCATGACCTATAAGTGTCCAAATGAGCTCAAATTTATTATATAGTATGTTCTTATGATAATTAAGAAGATCAACGGTTTAGATTTTTAAAAAAAATTATTGCATCTTCAAAAATGACTGAGGTGTACGATGCCTCCGGTACACTCGAGTGTACACTAGCCTGACTCAATATATATATATATGAAAGGATTTGGGTCAAAGTGATACCCGGTTAGAGCGGGCTCTCCTATATTATATAGGGGAAGACTATTTACATAATAGACCCAACAGTAAAAGGAAATAGTAAAGAGATACATAAGTAGGAAAACTATTTTCTAAGACTCCCCCTCAAGCTGGAGCATACACATCATGCATGCCCAGCTTGGAAGTCATATGCTTGAAAGCTGAAGATGGAAGTGGCTTGGTGAAGATATCTGCCACTTGCTAACCAGTCCGAACATGACGAGTCTGAATCTTCTTGGAGAGCACTAAATCACGAACAAAGTGGCAGTCCAATTCTATATGTTTGGTCCTCTCATGAAACACCAGATTGCTAGCAATATGAATGGCTACCCGGTTATTACACATGAGGGAAATAAGTGTCTCAACAGACACTCCCATTCCTGACAAAACAGACACAACCCACTGTAGCTCACAACAAGCATGTACCATGGCTCGATATTCGGCTTCCACTCTGGATCGTGCTACCACATTCTGTTTTTTGCTCCTCCAAGTCACCAAATGTGACCCAAGAAACACACAATAGCTAGAAGTAGAGCGTCTATCTCCAACATCACCTGCCCAATCAGCATCAGTGAACCGGTGATTTTCAGGGATGTATGTGCAAGATGCTACCCTATAAAGTAAGGTCCTTCCCTGGAGATCCTTTGATATAACGAAGAATCCGGGTGACTTCCATCCAATGTGACATCTTAGGCGCACTCATGAACTGACTAACAACTCCAACATCATAAAAAATATCAGGACGAGTAACTGTCAAGTAAATCAGTTTCCCTATAATCCTTCTATACTTTGTTGGATCAAAAAACTCACTGTCATCAGAAATATAAGTTTTGGTATGATAAGTAGGAAAACTATTTTCTAACACCCCCTCAAGCTGGAGCATACACATCATGCATGCCCAGCTAGGAAGTCATATGCTTGAAAGCTGAAGGTGGAAGTGGCATGGTGAAGATATCTTCCACTTGTTGACCAGTCCGAACATGAGTCTGAATCTTCTTAGAGAGCACTAAATCACGAACGAAGTGGCAGTCCACTTCTATATGCTTGGTCCTCCCATGAAACACTGATTGCTAGCAATATGAATGGCTACCCGGTTATCACACATGAGGGAAATAGGTGTCTCAATAGACACTCCCATTTTTGACAAAACAGACACAACCCATTGTAGCTCACAACAAGCATGTGCCACGGCTTGATATTTGGCATCTGTGTTGGATCGTGCTACCACTGGTCTCTCACATGAGATTGAACGCAATGTTGTGTTCATCGTCATCTAGCCAATTAATTCACGTCCTCCCTCCACAGAGCTTCTTGGCACAGAATGGGGTCCATCTCTACCTCCGTGGTGAGGAGTGTGTCCTCGTTCGCTTGAGATGGATTCTTGTTGAATTCTATCTGCATTATATGTATCATGTCCTCTAGATCCTTTTTCTTTTGTTGGATATTTCCGAAGACATCCTTGTTCCATATCTTGAGGGAATTCCTCAGGTTCTTGAGCTTGGAGAAAAATGAAGAGAGGATCACGCTGAGAATGCGAGGTGCAACCTCAACGATGTCATGACATCCAGGGTGATCGAGTCAAATAGGGACAAAAGAGAAAGTTGAGTACCTCTTATGCCACATGATATAGGGATGTCGAGATATGTGAACGAATTCGCGGTGGAGGCCACCTCGATTTGGAGAAGATGAGATCGAGATTGCATCGTGGAAAACAAAACATCTTTCTTTCGCAGGAAGGAGACTCCTTTTTGCCCACTTGTTGTCGTCGACTTCTCTCTACACCATTGCAACCACCAACATACCCGGAGGTATTTGCAAGAGATTAGACTTCATGATGTCTAAGTTCCTCTGGGCCGATAGAGCAAACAATAGTAGGAAGGCATGTGTCGTAAGAAAATATGGAAGAGCTTCCCATCATTCATTCCCCTTTGCATATAGATCATAGGGAGGGGAGACACCTCTATATGGGACAACAGGTGGTGTCAATTTCCTCTGAAGGACTTGCTATTAACAATGTCGACAAGGACTTTAATTTTAAGATAAAAGATTTCTGGGATGTTGATTATGGTTGGGACTGGACAACTTTATAACATATCTTGGACGAGAAAGGCACTCATCTTATCATCGCATCTCAAGCAGCAGTCTCAAACTGTGGTGATCTGTTAATTTGGACGCCAAACAACAACAGAGCCTTTTCCATCAAAATAGCTAAACGGACCTTCATCGGCCAATGGCCTTTGCATGGTCTCTCATCCGAATACTCCTGGATCTGGAGATGTTCATTGCCGAAAGTCAGCGACATTGAAGGGAAGATGGCTAACAGGGCCCGCCCTACAGACGAAAACATTAGACGATGTCATATCCCCATCGTTTCACGATGTTCCCGCTGTAACAATCTCGTATCAAAATCCATGGAACACTTATTTTTTGAGAGCTTTGTTGCATCCTTTTGGCAGATGTTCTAATTGGTGTTGGACGACGACACGACAACCCCCATTCCATATTCCTCCCTTTTACGGGTTTGCGCTCAACAACAACCAGGATCCCTTAAAGGATGGCTTCACAATGAGATGAATTCGCTCATCTCCTGGTCAATTTGAAGATTCAAGTGCTCATGCGGGTTTGAGGTAGCAAGCTCCGCCTACAACATCTATGAGACTCCATCCTATTCATCAACTGTGGACTTACCAAAAGAATCTTCAACTGGTCAGAAACCCCACGGTTTTACCAAACCCTCAAGAACAGCAGATCGTGGAACCACAATTGAAGATTAGACTAATCAGGCTCGTCAGATGGATCCCGCCAAGCATTACCAACTTAGTTGAACCTCACGATCGGTAGAGGTAGACACCCACATGGCTCCAATAGACGATGGTTTGCAGATATTGTCAGGAAAAGCCACGGCTATGTAAGAGCGATCAAGTACTGGCTGAACGAATCGGATTTCATTCAGGCATACATTCAAGGATGCATAGTGGCACAGAAAATCACGGATGAAAAGAACATCAATCCTTATCATCGAAGTGGATGACAAAGGTATACAAGATCTTATGGGGGGGCTCGGTGGGACCATAGAGAGCGATCAGTTTCATTCGAGAGATCTAGCAGATTCTGGAAGAATTTGCCATTATAGACCTCCACAGTCCCAAAGTTTCCAACTCCACCCCAAAGGGAGTTGGGCAAATGGGGCTATCACTTAAATGACAATTGATATCCATTGAACCAACACTTCTACCCATGTGACTCAGAGGTATCATCAACTTGAACAAGAAAGGAACCCCATATATTTATATAAGTTGGACAGATACATAGATGAGTATACGAGATGGGCATACGTGTGTATAGCCGTTTTTTGTGGTTTGCTTTTGGGCTTTCCTCGGGATCATACCGCGGACAGATAAGCAGAGATGTATTCTTTTAATGACTTTGCCTACAAGAGGTGGGTAGGATGAATAAGATGACCTCCTGGCTTATTAAAAAAAAAAAGATTCAATGGAAATCGGCAGAACTCGAGTTCATGATTTACATTAAACCAATCAAGGTAAAAAGGAACTTGAGTTTTAAATTTTCCAAGATAGTTTCCACAACCCACTCGGACCCTTAACATGCAATGATTGATATTAATGTAAAACTGATTGACAAAATAATTAAACGACGAATTGCTAATCAATTTAATTAACCAATTAGTCCTGAAAAAAATATTGGACACTTATTTTATAATAAGATATTCAGCAATCAGTTTCACCCAATCAAACTAATATCCAATATAAATTTTGATAATTTGTTATCTACTTAAAAGTACTGTCTCTTTGTAAATCTACAAGCTTACTCATAGTTTTGAATCTTTATGTTTACTAATACAGACAGTTTGATCACCATAGCACTCTATATTTAATCAGTAGCTATCTTGCTCATAAATAACCGCAATGTGTATCTTACTTGAAAAATCCATAAACAGTATTTGGTTCTGATATGCAGACAGTGTGCTCATGCCTAGTAGGCTACTAGTTTAAACTAAGTTGAAGCTCTGGATTCTAACCAACTGGTTGCTAAAAGGAAGCCAATACAGTATAATAACACTGAAGGCAAAGAATCCTACATGTTCTGATTCTTCTAAATGTTAAGCAGAAAAAACAGAAGAGGGTTATATGCTCTCAATATCCATACTGAAGAATAAGTGTCAGTAAGAAACGGGAGGTAAAATGGGCACACTAAAAAAAATAAAGGGTACATTTAGCGGTAGGACTTACGTGGATCCACCCAAGCGGAAAAAGAGATTTTTTGTCCTGGTACTCAAATATCTCCTCTTCATTTGTTGTTTGACACTAAATAAACAATCAATGTCAGAAAGCACTAATACAGATTGCTCACAACTTAAAATGGTTTAATGTGGCAGCATCTCACAGTATCAGAAGTAGACTCCTGCTTTGGGACAACAAGTGCTGTTACGTAGAACTTACGATTTTTCTGCATCAAAAACAAGATATGAGTGTAGTATTTCATGATCATGAATCCTCACAGTCTTCTGTGTTTGACAGGATACAGTGGTATCTAAACGTTTCATCAAATATCTGACAGGATACAGTACTTACGGTTCTTTCCTTATGGTTACCTATTTATTTGAGATGTGTTTTCCTTGTACCAAAAAGTAACCCTATTATGTAAAGGGAAAATCGCTTGTTTTGAGGTTGAGAAGAAAACATGCAGTACCATTTTTGCGAAATTTATGGCACGGGTATGTAACACAACTAGAGCAGATTCAATTCTCACAACATGGCTAGCAGGACCAATAATCCCAGAATATCCTAAATAAACAACCAACTACTTATTACTGACTCTAATTAATGTCATGAAGATCTAATTTTGAAAAAGATGTAGAGTCAATTCTAGATGAAGATAACGAGATCCATTGTTAGAAGATAATGCATACATCTCCAAAACGCCTCAGCCTATTCAAGAGACTCTTTTTGTTAGATTTCGTGCCATTTAACACAGGAGTATATGATATTATAATCCACATGCATTTTTCTTTCTAAGCAACCAGGTGTGAAGGCTGACTCAGTAATGCGGTGTAGCTCTTTGGCCAATGCTTAACTTTACTTGGATCGGTAGTATTCTCACTTTAGAAACTATAGTTCCTAAATCTTGAATGATATATTGGTCATGCTACTTTTCACATTTTTCAATGGTGAATGGTCCCAAGCCCGGGTAAAGGAGGGTTGGTGATAGGTTGATAACCAACAATAAGACTTTGTCACTCTTTTTATGACATGGATTCTAAGAACTTTGTGGAAGTGTCCCTACTTAACGACATGCTACATCGGCACCTAAATGCAAAGACAAATATGCAAGGGATTTTGATACCAGGACGAGGCATTGTGTTGAAGGGTAGGCAAGAGTTTTAACACCTCGGATGAGTGTGAGTAAAGAAGCTAGCCCCCGCTGCATCATTGCTAGGATGTTGTACCAAATGTGAAAGGACACTACACTTTTGACGGAGGCAGATAAAGAAGCAAATTCAAGACAAAAGGATTAGAGTGGGATATTGGAATATTGCCTCTTTGATAGCAAAGTCTTTAGAGATGGTGGGAATCATGATAGAAGAAAACTCAACATTTTATTGCAAGAAATCAAGCGGACAGTGAAACAGTGCAAGAGATTGGATGTATAGGGTACAAAATCTGACATACATAAATTGACAAATATAGAAATGGCGTGTGAAATTATCGTTGATAAGATGTTGAAGAATGATGTTGTCAAAATCTTAAAGATGGGTACAGAACCACAGCTACTAAGATTGTTCTTCGGGGGGGGGGGGGGGGGGGGGGGGGGGGGGGGGGGGGGGGGGTTAATATTGTCCGTGCTTCTGCCCGCCAAGTTGACCTTAGTGGGGAAGCTAAGAAGGCTTTTGGGATAACATACATGGACTTGATGCAAGGAAAACTGATAGAGACGATAATTCTGGGAGTGATTTAAATAGTCGTGTGGGGAGTAGCAATGTTGGTTATGAGAAGTTCATGGTTGTTTTTAATATGGCTATAGAAACAAAGAATGAGAGAGGATAGTAGATTTCTCAGCATCATATGATATAATTTTGGCAAACACCCAATTCAAGAAAAGAGATTCTCACTTGATTACTTTCACGAGCGAAGACAATTGTAATAAAATCAATTATTTCCTTACAAGGAAAGTGGATCGAAAGTATGGAAGGATTTTAAAATGATCCCTAGCAAAGAACATCGATAGTTTCGGATATTAACATGAATATCAATAAAGGTAAACAAAACAAAAACAAAGATAGAAGGATGAAGTGGGGGAATCCTATAGGAGAAAAGATATTGACATTTTATGATACACTTATCAAGGAGGGCACTTGGACTTGGAATCTAATGTTAACACTGTGGCATAATATGAGTTATACATATCAAGAATTGCCAAAGAGGTTTTAGGGGAGTCCAAAGGGTGTGGGCCTTCATAGAAAGAGACTTGGTGGTGGAACGAAGTACATAAAAGCTATTACATTCAAAATGGAGAAATATAGGAGCTTGCCTAAACCTCCAGATGATGCAACTTCTCACAGATACATACTAGCAAAAAAAGAAACAAAAAAATAATTCAAGAGGCCAAATCTAAATACTTTGAAGAGATTTATAAAAGTTGAAGATTAGAGAAGGGGAAACACACTCACACACACACATATATATTGGCTAGCGTTAGAGAAGGAGAAACACACACACATATAACGGCTAGTGTTAGAGAAGAGAAAAGAAAAGACTTGATTCAAGTAAAAACTAAAATGCATCAAGAATAAATATGATAGTGCCAATAAAGGATGATGATATCAAGAACCAATGGAAAAACTACTTCCAAAAGCTTTTCAATTGAGATACAATGTAAAAGGCTCATATGGGATAAATACAAGAGATATCACTTATACACAATATCTAAGGTTAAGAATGCTTTGAAACAATGAAAATGAAAAGGTGTATGGGCCATAGGTATTCCCATTAAATGTGTGCAACTGTATGGAGGATGAAAGATCTATGTGGTTAATGTATTTCTTCAAAAAGATTGTGAAGACCAATAAAATGTCAAATGAGTGTAGTAGTAGTACCATAGTCCCCATTTATAAGACTAAAGAGATGTTCAAAGCTTTACAAACTATAGAGGTATCAAGTTGACGAGTCGCATTATGAAGCTTTGAGAGAAGATTATTGAGAAAGGACTAAGACCTATATCATAGATATCGGACATTGGTTTCATGCCTGGAAGGTCCACAATGGTGTTATGTTTCTGATAAGGAGGCTTATGGAGAGGTACAGAGAAAACAAAAGAGATGTTCACATGGTTTTGATTGATTTAGAAAAGGAATATGATCGAGTATCTAGGGAAGTGTTGTGGTAGGTTTTTAGAGAAAAAGGGTGTCAATCCAATACATTGCCTTGATTTAGGACGTGTAAGAGAGCTCAAAGGCAAGTGTTGAGACCCCTAGGGAGAGACACCAAGGTACATTGAGGATCGGCACTGAGCCCATATCTATTCATTTTTGTTATAGATGATTTGACAAAGCATGTTCAAGATGATATTCCTTGTTGCATGTTATTTGCTTATGATATTGAGTTGATTGATTAATCTAAAAATAGGTTAAATTATAAATTGAATTTTAGAGAATGCATTAAAATCTACTGGATATAAGATCATTAGAAGCAAAACATAGCACATATATTGCACATTTATCCAGTCTAGAATTTTAAATGGTGGGATCAAACCGAAGGGAGTGGATGTACAAAAATGTAATAAGTTTGTTACTTTGATATTGTTATTCAAAAAGTTGGTGTTGTTCAAGATGATGTCACTCAGAAGATCACAAAAGGGTTCGTTTATCCAATCACAACAAGGTTTAGATGATAGATGATGAAGTAAATTTATAAAGTTTATATACAAGGGTTCCTCCTTAAGGCACCCACTGGATGCATATGTTCTTCACATAGCTTGCATGCACAGGAAAGGTTCATGCAAGGATACTGGCCTACATCCGTGCAAGGATGCATGACATGGGTTGATCAATGATTAGTTGCTTCCTCATTTTTCCAAACACTCATGAAATATCTTATTGTCAAGGAATGAAATATCGACGATATCGCTGGTATACCGGTCGAAATATCGATACCGACGCCATCGGGTATCGGTTTGAGAAAGTCTACCGCTGGTACCGCAAATATCGGTATACCGGTGACTTACCGCCACTTACCGCTGCAAAAAGCCCAACTTGCGGGCGATATAGGTGGTATGCCGCCCGGCATGTCGATATTTACGAACCTGTTGCTTGCTGCTGCTGTTTGAGTGGAGTTTCTTGGAGATTAGAGGCGATTTCCTTCCTTGGAGCCCGAATCAGCCCCGATCAAGGTATGTTTTCTTAATTTATTTCATTTCTCATCTTCTATAACCCCTCCCCTCTCTATTTTCTTCTATTTTCACCATAGAACTTCTCCAAATTCTCTAAATACACCCAAAATCTAGATCTACTCCTAAAAACTTAGGATTAATGTTATTTAACAATAGATCTATGATTAATTTATGTAGATATACTGATGTATCACTAGATCTACTACTATTAATTAATATTATCACATAATTTCACTAATTAATATAAAATTCGTAATAATACAATAAGTACTATTAATAATAGGTATCTAACTTAGGTTTAGTAGAAAAAGTTGTACCAAATACTAATATGAACAAATACAAACAAAAATATACTACAAATAAATATATTTTTCGTTTTTTCATTTATTAAAAACGTTGAAAATTAAAAAAAATGCATTTTTTTTCTACAGATTTATGTGTGTTAGTGTAATATAAGATGGAATGAGTAATTTGTAACACATCACTTGCCTTAATACTAGATAAATGACAGATTTTTTATTTTTAAAAATAATTTCAGACGTTTTTTAATTTATTTAACCCTTTTTTCTTGTTAATAAAAATCTTAAAAAATATTGTGTTTGCTTCTATAGATACATGTAACATTTATATAGTTAAAGTATTGTTTTTTGTTCTATAATACATAAAATAGAATAATTCCTTCATTTCTTGCAACTTAATGGGTTATTAATTTCATACACCTAATTTCCTATTGTCGGTTATCCATTGCAACCTCAAGCTCCTCAAACATGGGCTCCTCCTGCTTCTAAAGCTACTCAACCTCAAGCTCCTCGAGCAAGGGCACATCCACCTGCTTCTACTCAACCTCCCTCCATTTCAGCAACAAAGGAAAAATATCTAAAAGATTTGGAAGAACATTTTCCGAAGTTTGGGATGATGCAGTTTGCCAATCCTGAAGTGTATGAGGAACATGTTGTTTCATACAACAAGTCTTACAGAAGTTACATGACATGGGAGCAATATGTGGAGCATATGAAAAACATATTGTATCGAGAACCAGCGCGCCACTCAACATACAACTGATGTGAGTTAGTAATTTACTACGTTGTTATATGTTTGTTCAAAATTGAATATTATTGCATAAGTGTGTTAACATGAGTTTATAGATTGTGCTAGTAAAATTTTAGATCTTAATTCTTGCATTTTGTCATCGATATCTTTCATCGAAATCTCCAAAAAACAGGACATATTCCTTAACTCACACATGATTGACCCCCCCCCACATACCCAATATAGAATTTTATTGCATAAAACGTTGCATCTAGGTGTTGAGACCACGCCTGTAAAATTTCATGATTTAATTCGTTCATTTTGGCGTCGGTATGGCCAGGATTGCATCTGTCGATATTTCCGTCGGTATACCTGTAAATATCTATACCCAAGCTGTCGAAACGGCGTCGGTATCGGTCATTTAATTCCTTGCTTATTGTCATTCTCAATGAGGAAGATGAATAGAAGGTGAGCGCAAACAAAGGAAGAGATGGCATCCTACTAGCATATGCCGCAACTACAGACAAGCCTTTTGGATAAGACCCATTGTTATTGTTGAAGATGCCAGATTTGTGAGGAAGAATCATCTTTCCTCACACAATAATACTAGAGATCCATCGAGCAACATGGTAATGAAGTATAGTGTTGTACGAGAATAGAGAATTAGGGTGTTGGAATGTGCAGCGTGTGAGAGGAGCAATGTGCTACCTCTCCTTTGATTAATAACACAATGGGAAAATTACATAAGAATCCAGCAGTAAAAATAAATAAAATAATGAAATACTAGGAATATAAAACAATCATATTAACACTCCCCCTCAAGCTGGAGCGTACACATCATGTATGCCCAGCTTGTGACTAAGACTCTGAAACATTGTTAGACCCAGTGGCTTTGTAAGAACATCAGTAAGTTGATCTTCAGATCTAACATGAGGAGTCACCATTTTCCCATTCTTGATTTGATCTCTGATAAAATGACAATCAACTTCTATATGTTTAGTGCGCTCATGGAAAACTGGATTTTTGGCAAAATAGATGGCAGTTTGATTATCATATCTGAGCTCTACAGGAGTCATAACAAAAATTTGCAATTCAGAGAGCACGGATTGGACCCACTCTAACTCGCAACAAGCATGAGTCATGTGTCATCTTAAAGGACCCCCCATTCAATGTAGCTCAAATTTCTAGTGGTGGTGGATGGACGGGAACCTGCTGCTGCAAGCAGCGGCGGCAGGGGGGGGTGGGGGGCGGCAGCTGCTGTGGTGGAGGGTGGAGGTTGGGGAGGGTGGGGGGGTTGCGGCGGCGGCTGAAGAGGTGAGGGAAGGAGGAGGAGATGGCTGTGGCGCCGGCGGGGGAAGAGGAGAGGGTGGTCGGCGGGGGGGGGGGGGGGGGGGGGGCGGCGGCAGCAGCGGCTGGGGGGGGGGGGGGGGGGGGGGCGGGGGCTGGGATGATTAGGTCATGGGTGGGAAAAACAAAATAGGGCCTGCTCTTGATACCATGTAAAATGGAGAAGTGTTGTTTATTGGATGATTCAAACAGTGTACATTGTAGTCTCTTATATAACAACTCGAGACAGAGACTGGTTAAGAAGCAGCCCATATGGGACTAAACAACATAAGAAACAACATAAGTAAAGCACATGCTAAGCACATGACGCTCAAGACAACACATATCTCTATAAATACAAATGTGAATCTAAAGTGGGTATCATGGTTTTTTATGCTTGTTGAGAATTATGGAGCTTTTTGTGTTTACAAATAAATTATATACATATACATCTGTTTAACTCAAGGAATGAAGTTTCGTCGAAATTGGCGAAATTTTGCCAAAAATTTTGATTTTGGTGGCATCTGCTACCGAAACATGCAACTATATCGATTTCAATCAAAACTGCCAACAGATTGCATTTATCAAAATTTCGATAAAAAATTCGACTGTTTTGATGAATTTTGCCAATTTTGAGGTTTTTTGTACACACTCAAAAATGTCGATGGAAATTTGGATAATTGGAATCCTTGGTGTTATTGTTGTTTTTTGAAGAGTAAAGGGGGATTGGGGCTATTTCACCATTTAGTACTCATACATAGCATATACGTATAGTATATCATAATTGCATTGCATTTCCTAATATTTGTTATTCAAATTACTAAATACTAATACAAAGCATGCTTTATGCTGTTTTTTATTTTCGTCAATGTGGACGACATGCATCCTAGTAGTAGTTTATTAGACAATGAGGGTCCTAGGAAGTCACATACACCAATAAATAATGATTTTACTTGGAAACTGTGAAACAACATGCATCCCCGTCGATACTATCGACAGGGGGTCGATGGTATCGAGATTATCACAGCAACAGAAGAGCATTCTGTCGATGGTATCGAGAGTAAGCGGCGGAAATCGACAACCCGTCAACAGGTTCTATCTTTATTATATTATTTGTTTTATTGTTTCTCTCTTATTTTCTTCTTTGTACCACAATGTATTTTACCCTAATATATAAAAAGAAGAGAGACGGCTATTGCCCTCTCAAGGAAGCTGCTCCTTGCAGCTGACAAATCTTTTGGTGTTCGTCTCCTCTCATCCTTTTTCACATGGTATCAGAGTGTCTTTGATCCGCCGCCCCACTTCCTCAACAAGTCACCGCCACAGCCTCCCCGCCTCCTTTCTCCTTCTCCAGGCACCGCGGCCACCTCGGTCGTCGGGACGGCAGGAACAGCAGCCCGCCGCCGGCGCGGGTGCTGCTGGGCTAGCAACCGCTAGTCGTCTTCATCGCTGGATCGATAGCAGCTTTTCCCTCGCTGTTGTAGATCTAGCCACCAAGGACCGGAGCCGCTAGCAAGCTTCCGGTTGATTTACAGCAGTTTTCAGCCAGTTCTTAGGAGCCGGAACTACTGTTTGGGAGTCTCCGGACCCCGGTTGATCCAACGGCTATCTAAAGCCCAATCTAAGGGACTCGTCTCTTCCAAAGTGCTCTCCTAATCACATATCCTCCATGTGTGAATAGGAAAATCGATTGGAGGTTGTGAATGCGTTAGTAACGCATTTATCCGTGTTTTTTTGTGTTGTGACGTGTATCTCTCCGTCACCTCATCTATCTCCGTGACGTGTATCTCTCCGTCACCTCAGCTTTCTCTGTGACGTGTATCAATCCGTCACTAAGTTCCCGTCTACAATGGAGGACACCAAGACTCCCTACAGCGAGGCGTCTCCTATCCCCTCCATCAAGCTCAATGGGAAAAACTATCTACTATGGATGAGCGTTGTTCACACTGTCTTGGAATCTCGCGACAAGGCGAGACATGTTGACTCAGGTCCCCTGGACTCTACTGATAAAGGATACGCTGAATGGAAGCGCCATGACAGTCTTGTGAAGACTTGGTTATGGAATAGTATGGAACCTGCAATTGCGTCTAGGTTTATGTTCTATACTACAGCTAAAGAGATATGGGATGCAGTGAAGCAGCACTATTCTCAGGAGAAGAATGCTCTTCGGCAATTCATGATATATGATCGTCTGTTTGTTGAGAAGCAGGGTGATAGATCTCTTGAGGAATACTTTGGAGCTATTTAGGCACTTGCTCAAGAGCTGAGCTACTATCATCTTGTGACAGTTGTTGTACAGATCAAAGACAGAGACGACCTGGTTACTGCTAAATTTCTATCTGGGCTTAATCCCAATTGCGGTTCTGCCAAGAGTGTCAATCTGGCTTCTGATAAATTGCCAAGTCTTGTAGAAGCCTATTCGAGAATTCAACTGTCTATTTTTTAGTTTGTAAATCCTGTCTCTACTACATCTTCTGGGGAGTCTCATGCATCCGTAGCTGCTGCGGTGAGAGGAGGATGACTTGGTATGGGCAGAGGACGTGGGACACGTCCTAAGTGTACTTTCTGTGACAAACCGGGACATACAGTGCAGAAGTGTTGGAAGAAACATGGGAGACATGTTGCACCTCCTGTGGGGGCAGCACATTGTGCCACCTCTACAGATTCCTCTCCGTCTTCAGCTGTGGGCACCAATTATGGGATCGACATCACTCTTACTCAGGAGGAGTATGATCGATTCATTCAGGTTACACAGCACATGAGTGTGGGATCTTCATCTTCGTCATAAGCAAACCTGGCATCTACTGCGGGTAATCAGGCTACATCTCTCATAACTTCTGGCTCTACTTCATCTTGGGTGGTTGACTCTGGCGCGTCACAGCACATGACTGGTATGAAGAGATTGCTCCAATCAATTGACTCGTATATCCCTCACCAATCTGTCACACTGGCAGATGGTTCAGTGAGGAGAGTGCTAGCTAGTGGATCTGTCCCTCTAACACCCAAGATTGATCTTAAATCTGTACACTTTGTGCCTGAGTTTCCTTTTAATCTTCTTTCTGTTGCAAAATTGATTGACACTGTAAAATGTACGGTAACATTTGGGCCTTCTTGTTTTGTTTTACAGGATCACAAGAGTATGAGGACGATTGGTGGGGGGCCTAAGAAAGGTGATCTCTACCTTTTCCATGGTGACAGTCTGCCTCGCCCAGTATCTGCTCCAGCTCCATCCATTCTGTTGAATGGTTCCCCCTTACTATGACATTGCAGATATGGACATTCGTCGTTAGAGAGCCTACGGAAGTTGGAACCTGAGTTGTCCCAAGTGTCATCTTTAGAGACATCACAGGTTGTCTTATCCCAATCGTGTCAATAAGCGGGCATCTTGTCCTTTTGAGTTAGTCCACAGTGATGTATGGGGTCCTGTTAAATACCAGAGTTATAATGGTTTTCGTTATTTTATTTCCTTTGTGGATGATTTTTCCCGCATGACATGGATCTACCTTCTCAAAAGTCGAGAGTCTGTGCTATCTATTGTGAAACATTTTCATAAAGAAATAAAGGTTCAGTTTGACTGCAATATAAAAACTCTCCAATCTGATAATGCTTTAGAGTATGTTCAAAAGGATATGTCTGATTTTTGCAGTTCTGTGGGCAAGATCCATCGCACGTCTTGTCCTCACACCCCTCAGCAAAATGGGGTGGCTGAGAGGAAAAATCGCCATCTTCTTGATATTGCTCGTTCGATCATGTTTCAATCCAATGTGCCTAAGAAATTCTGGTCTGAAGCTCTTTTAACCGCTTGCTTTTTAATTAATAGACAACCATCCTCTGTTCATAAAGGACAAACTCCTTTCTCTGTGTTACGACCCACAGATCAGCCCTTCTCTGTTCCCCTTAGAGTGTTTGGTTGCACTTCTTTTGTCCATAATTTTGACCCAAAGGCTGACAAACTTTCTCCTAGGTCTATTAAAACCTTGTTCCTTGGTTATTCTAGTACTAGCAAAGGATACAAGTGTTACTGTCCTAGTCTTCGTCTCATGTTTGTGTCTAGGGATGTTACCTTCCATGAGACCACTCCATATTTCTCCGATGCTATGAGTAAGGGGGAGCAATTGAGAGAGGGAGTGCTACCAGATTTTTAGAGTGAGAGAGTGGCACCATCTGTGCAGAGTGAGGGATCGTCACCCATTATTCCTGATTATACTTTTATTCAGGACGAGCAAGCAGCTGACAGGCCTGTTATTCAGCAGTACCCATATGTTTATAGTAGGCAAGGCAGACAAGATCCAGAAGAGGTAGCGACACCAGTCCCTGAGCCTTCCTCATCGTCTTCTACTCACGAGATTCCTGCAGAAGCATCAGATCTTGATCTTCCTATTGCTGTTCGGAAAGGTACTCGTTCTTGTACTATTAGACATCCTATTACAAATGTGTGTTGTCTGTCCCACTTATCTAAGCAGGCTCGCGCATTTGCTATTAGGATTGATTATGTAGATATACCAAGGAATCACTATGATGCTCTGAAGGACAGTGGCGGGAAACAGACAATGCAGCTTGAGATGTCAGCTCTTTTGCATAATGGCACACGGGATCTTGTTGACTTACCTACAGGGAAGAAAGCAGTGGGTTGCATATGGGTTTTCACCATCAAACATAATCTGGATGGATCAATTGAGAGGTTGAAGGCCAGATTGGTAGCAAAAGGCTACACACAGACCTATGGAGTTGATTTCTTTGAGATCTTTTCTCCAGTAGCTCGTCTAAATTCTGTGTGGATTATTATTTCTTTGGCTACTACCTTTGATTGGCCCCTATTTCAGCTTGATGTTAAGAATGCCTTTCTACATGGTGACCTACAGGAAGAGGTATATATGGAGCAACCTCCTGGGTTTGTTGCTCAGGGGGAGTGTCAGAAGGTGTGTAAATTGAACAAAGCCATATATGGGCTGAAACAGTCTTCTCGAGCTTGGTTTGACAAGTTCAGTGAGGTTGTACTCCAGATGGGTTTTTCTCGCTCCATGACTGATCACTCTTTATTCTACTCTAGCTCTTCTTGTGGCTCTGTCATTATTGTTGTATATGTTGATGACATAGTGAATACTGGCAGTGATTCTACAGGCATATCTCGTGTGAAGGAAGGGTTGTAGAGACTCTTCCAAACGAAGGATCTGAGTAAACTGAGATATTTTCTGGCATTGAGGTGCTTAGATCTCATGCAGGTGTCAACCTATCTCAGAGGAAATATGTGTTTGACTTACTACAGGAGACAGGCATGACTGAATCTAAACTGGTATCTACTCCTATGGATTATCACATCAAGGAGACGGTTGATGATGTTGAATACTCAGATCTAGGATATTACAGGAGAATAGTTGGCAAGCTAATATATCTGACTGTTACACGACCTGGCATTTCTTTTGTTGTATGCGTCGTGAGTCAGCATATGCACTCACCACGACAGTCACACTGGACAGCAGTTTGCCGGATTTTGAGATATTTGAAGAGTGCTCCTGGTAAGGGGATCACATATTCTAAACCCAAGGTGCCTCCATCTACTTTGACTCTCACAGGGTATTTAGATCAAGGAATAAGGTATCCGATTTCGATACCGTTTCGACAGCACGGAAACGAAAATTTATGGTAATTTCGACAAAAATTTCGATAAATGCAATTGCGCCCGTTTCGACGCCAAAATGAACGAATTAATTTATGAAATTTTACAGGCGTGATCTCTACACCTAAATGCATTGTTTTATGCAATAAAATTTTATGTGGGGGTAGGTTAGGGAGGGGTCCTTCATGTGGGAGGTAAGGGAACTGTCCTGTTTATTGAGGATTTCGATGAAGGATTTCGATGACAAAATGTAGGAATTAAGTTATGTAATTTTGCAGTTATGAGCTATATACATGCATGTACTTATTTGTGCTATAACATCACATATTCGATATGTAGGGCGTCCCCCACACATTTTACTTGGGTTGATAGTTTGTTGTTGATATTGACTCGACAGTCAACCATTTCATTGGCCATAAGAACATTAATGCAATGTTTCCAAGTAAAATCATTATTTTTTGGTGTATTTGGCTTCCTAGGACCCTCATTGTCTAATAAACCACTACTAGGATACATGTTGTCCGCATTGAAGAAAATAAAATATAGCATAAAGCATGCATCGTATTAGTATTTGATAATTTGAGTAGCAAATATTAGGGAATGCAATGTAATTATGATATATTATAGGTATATGCTATGCATGAGTAATAAATGGTGAAATAACCCCAATCCCCCTTTAGTCCTATTCAAAAAACAACAATAACATAAAGGATTGCAATTATCGAAACTTCCATCGAAATTTCCATCGAAAATTTTCAATTTGTGTACAAAAAACCTCGAAATTGGCGAAATTCATCGAAACCGTCGAAATTTTGATAAATGCAATCTTGTTGCCAGTTTCGATTGAAATCGGTATAGTCGCATGTTTCGGTACCATATGCTACCGAAATCGGTATTTTGGGGCGAAATTTCGGTGATTTCGCCGAAACCTCATTCCTTGATTCAGATGCAGATTGGGCTGGTGATCATACTGATAGAAGGCCTACATCAGGCTATTGTACTTTCCTAGGTGATCATTTGATTACTTGAAAAAGCAAAAAGTAGCATGTGGTAGCTAGATCCAGCACTGAGGCTGAATACCGTGCTATGGGCCATGCATGTTGTGAACTACAATGGGTCAAATATGTTCTTTCTGAGTTAAAAATCACTAGTATGTCTTCTATGGAGCTCAAGTGTGACAACCAGTCTGCTATACACATTGCTAGGAATCCTATCTTTCATGAACGTACAAAGCATATAGAAGTTGATTGCCATTTTATTCGTGATCAAATCAAAGATGGCACTATTGTGATGCCATACGTCAAGTCTGAAGATCAACTGGCAGATATCTTGACAAAGCCTTTGGGTCCAGCAGCTTTTCAGAGATTATGTGGCAAGCTGGGCATACACAATGTGTACTCTCCAGCTTGAGGGGGGGTGTGAAACAACTTGCATCCCCGTCGATACCATCGACAGGAGGTCGATGGTATCGAGATTATCACAGCAACATAAGAGCATTCTGTCGATACCATCGAAAGTCCTGTCGATGGTATCGAGAGTAGAACAGCGGCGGAAATCGACGACCTGTCAACTGGTTCTATCTTTATTATATTATTTGTTTTATTGTTTCTCTCTTATTTTCTTCTTTGTACCACAATGTATTTTACCCAAATATATAAAAAGAAGAGAGACAGCTATTGCCCTCTCAAGGAAGCTGTTCCTTGCAGCCGACAAATCTCTCGGTGTTCGTCTCCTCTCCTCCTCATCTCTTTTCACATAAACATTGCATTAATGTTCTTGGGGCCAATGAAATGGTTGACTATTGAGTCAATATCAACAACAAACTATTGACCCAAGTAAAATATGAGGGGGACGCCCTACATATTCAATATGTGATATTATAGCACAAATAAGTGCATGCATGTATATAGCTCATAAATGAAAATTACATAAATTAATTCCAAAAAAATTTCATCGAAATGCTTCGTCAAAATCCCTAGCAAACAGAAAAGTTTCCTTACCTCCCACATGAAGGACCCCCCCCAACCTACCCCCACATAAACTTTTATTGCATAAAATGATGCATTTAGGTGTATAGATCACGCCTGTAAAATTTCATAAATTAATTCGTTCATTTTGGCGTCGAAAAGGGCATAGTTGCATTTATCGAAATTTCAAAAAAAAACGGTTTCCATGTTGTCGAAATGGCATCGAAATCGGATACCTCGTTCCTTGGTTTAACTATATATATTTATGTAAATATATGTATGTATATATGTATATGTATCGATGTGTCCAACGTCGTGTCCGTGTCCTATATTTCTGAAAATTGATGTGTCACGTGTCCGTGTCCATATTCGTGTTTGTGTCCGTGTCTGTGCTTCTTAGACTAGCAGGGGCTTCTATCTTAGAAGACTTTTCCATTAAGATTTTGTCTATCATAATCAGAGGATACATAGGAGGTGTTCAAGATTTCTGTCATTATGCATGGAGTATTGGATGCTCAGATGAAACATAGCCTCACTTATTCCTAAGGAAGCTCAAGTTGAGTCCATACCTGTTAATCATCATGTTGGTCTTACAAAAATGCAGGTTGGCAAGCAACATGAAAAGGTTCTGAACAACTTGATTGATAAAGTGTGAAGCGCTCTCTTGAAAGAAAGACTCATCTTAGATATGAATTGAACAGCTCACAAGTCTGATGATCTGAAAACCCAAGATTCGGAGAGGATAATCCAAAACTATTTGGTGAGGCACATGAAAAGCCATTTTGGTATGTGTTCTGCAAATGATGAAATGAATGACTTCCCCTTCAAATGAAGTAATGGAACAAATGTGTATGTCTACCGCCAGCCTTGCCATTCTTACAAACAGAGCTTCTGTTGGAAAGCTTAATGCATCTACAGGGTCGGAGTCCGAGACAGACCAGGAGATGAAATCTCAGTTTCCGTTTTTCTCCGATTACGGGCCAATTACTAACCTCCAACGGCTCATGATTACAAATGTCAAGGGGATCGTGCAGTGATGTAAACAAATAGGTGACTTGGAGTTGAATGGCTTCAATCTGCACACAATGTCTTCCTTGTTTATTGGGTAACTAGGCTCTATATCTACATCCTTAATAATCTTCACAACATCGCATAGGCCCAGCAAAATCAAGTCTTTACCTCAGTAAAATTACCTTGAGCAGTCTAAATATGGAATTTGTCAAAATACTAAAGGTAAAAACAGCTGCATAAGCATTTTCGGTGTTGCATTCCTTGAATAAAGAGAAAAAATAGAATGCAAAATACAATCCTTATTAATTGTTACGTTCGGCAAGGAAAGAAAGTAAACTGAAACCAATTTTAACCACAACTTCAAGAATCTAATATACATGATGCTGCAGTTACCAAAATATATATATATATATATATATATATATATATATACATGATGCTGCCAGAATGGTATATTGTTTTGTACTTCCTGTTGAGCATCAATAAAGTCTACTATTTAAACTCTGAGCTACCAGGAATGTAGAAGCTTACTAGTGATCCTGCAAGTACACCACAAGTCTCCAGATTTCTTTCAGTATTTGATTTTGCAAGTCTCATAAATTCGTCCATCAGTTTACTGGACTGTAGAAAAAATCGTGAAGTATTAAAAACAATTGCAAACATGCACAAATACGCAAACACCATATCTCAATCCTAAGAAATTAAGTCATACAATGTGAACTTGCAATGGTTCAGAACGAATTATCTCATCTTCCAGGGTTGTACATTTTTCAGCAACTGATGATGATAAAGTGGCCAAATCTTGGACTTCCGCCAGAACAGGTGGAGGTTGAGGGTCTCTGGGAATATCCAGGTTAACGAATACTTCAACAGGATCTTTACTAGATTCAATGGAGGGAACAGCTGGCAATTCATCATGCAAGGAGATGACAGAATCAAACAGAGCTTTCTCGGCATCATTAGTTGCAGTATCCTTCATAGGCAAGGAATCATCTGCCTTGAGATCTTTTTCAGGTACGGAATCATCTGGCTTTGATTGCTGCAAGCTGAAAAGAATAGCCACACATTACCAATCAGATGATAATTGAGGAGTAGATAGACATCCAACTGGCGTTTGGGACAATGAAGAAAGGATCCAGAAGCATTACCCAGGGTACTCAATCGGCGCAACATCTAAATTACTTGGATATTCAACCTGCATAAACATATAAAACATGTTAAATTTTGGGAAATAGAAATGAATTCGCATAGTTATGACATTGTCTAAAGAAAGTGCAATCGGTTAAGCATGGTAAACATCTGTAGGACAACTGTACAAAGCATAAGAAGAAGTAAATAGCAAGCAAAGCACTAGGTCCAAGTTCTTAAAATTAGAATGTGCTTAACGATCAAAAGGAGGAATATGCATGGTATACTTCGCTAATTTAGAAGTTTCGTTTATGTAACAAAACCAACAAATCAATTTGTGGAAATGTTATTACAGCCAGTAAGGTTCGGATTAGTATATACAGGAAGAGAAAGGAATCAAAATAGGAAAGAACTCCTCTTTAAAGTGATCGAAAGGAGATAAAGGATGGAGAATCGTTTGTCTTTCGGTGGAACAGGTTTGAGTAAAAACCTTAAAATAAAAGAGGTTCACATCCCAAGTTCAAAGAAGTGCATCAATTTATTATTGCTCATCCTGCTGATATTGTCATTACACGTCGTGAGACTGATGGTCCATCTAATCAATTGTGACTTATGAGAGTAGATGAAATGAAACTAGTGCCTACTGGTACAGCACGTTTTGATAATGAATAAGACATGCAACTCCTGTTTGTATCAAACAAAGAAGTTTGATAAATGTGCACATGGCAATTCCCACTCACAAACGAAGGGAAACAACTCATGAAACTTTGTTAGAATGATTTCCACACGAAAATATATTAGTTATTCAGCAAGATTATACATTGAATGTTTTTATTTTGTGTGTGTGTGTGTGGGGGGGGGGGGGGGGGGGGTGGGGGGGTGTTGTGGGGAAAGTAAATGATTGTTTCATCATCATCCTCAGCCTTGATCCCGATTCCCAGCCATATTCAGTCAGCTACATGGATCCTTCTTTTCCATTCAGTTATGCTATATAGGTCATATCCTCAATAAGATTTTGAAGTTTATAAATATCTACTTATAAGCTTTACCCAAGGTAGTTTAGGCCTACCTATTCTAAGTATACCCGACTTAATAGCCTTATGATTTTTTGTCTGTATTGCACATGTTCATACCTATCTAAGGCGGCCCTCACATAGCCTTTCCTCAATAACACCACCCCCACTCTATTCATCATATAGTTAATAATCAATCAATCTTTCCTTGTCTTTTCAAACATCCATCTTGGCATATGCATTTATGTCACATTCATCTTGCCGACAGGCCCGACACCTTGTCTCTTCATTGCCCAACATTCATTCCCACATAACATGGTTGGCCATATAGTTGTTCAATAAAACTTACTTTCAATCTGAGTGGTCTTCTGGCGGAAAACTATTCTAGTCGCAATCCTCCATTTCATGATCCATTCTGCTGTGATCTTATGGCATGCATAATCTTGAACATAGCCATCCATAAGAATAATAGAACCGAAGTAAAGAAATATATCACATTTTGGTATATCAACTCCAACCAACTTAACAGCACCACTCACACCGACTGGCTGAAATTTTAATGCATATCACTGATTTGATTCTGCTGGTCCTATGTATTTGATTCTGATGCATTCCTCCAAAGTTTTATAATGCGAGTTGTTTATAATTTCATCACATAACACACAATCATCAGCAAATAATGCACACCAATGGTTACCATATGAACATGCATTGTCAACTCAGCCATAACAAGAGTGAATAAATATGGGCTCAGAGCTAATCGTTGATGTACCCCAGTTGTAATCAGAAATTTTAGAATCTCTCCTCCAGGAGTCCTGACACTCGCAATTGAGATATCACACATCTTTAATTAAATCAACGTATAGGATTGGTACATCATAAGCCTTTTCTAAATCAATGATATGCAATTGTTTCTTGTGTCATCTTTAGTTCTTCATAAGCCTCCTTAACAGATAATGGAATTTGTTGCAGATATTTCAGGCATGAAACCAAATTGTTGCCTGGTATTCATGTTATAGATCTTAGTCTTTGCTTAATTAATCTTCTCCCAAAGCTTGAGAGTGACAAATCAGCTTGATGCCTCTTCAATTTGTGCAGCTCTAAACATCTTCGTTGTTCTTGTTGATTGGGACTATGGCATTATTTCTTCATTCATCTGGAATTTTCTTTGTCCTCATCAATGTATTGAAGATGGTCCTTAACCGCATAACTCCTTTAACCGCATAACTCTTTTCTCGCCCACACTCCCATACATTGATAGGGATAGCGTCTGGCCTACATGCCTTTCCCTTTTTCGTCTTTCTCTAAGCATTTTTTACCTCTGATTGTGATACACATCGAGTGCAGGTGATATATCTTGTATCGATGGTGCAATAAGTGTTTGACATCATTTGAAGTATCTCCTTTATAAAACTTGTAGTAATTTTCCATTAATCCTTGATATTTTCGTCCTTATCTAACACTCTACCATATTCATTCTTGATGCATTTCACTTGGCCAAATCTCTCCCTTACCCCTTATAAGATCCATTGATATACATCCTTCTCTATTGTTCAACTTCTTAATATCTCTTTAATATATCTCGATTTGGTCTCTTGGATTGCTTTCTTGATTTTCCTCTTTGCTAACTTGTATCCTTGGAATGTCGCCTTGCCTTGAGATTTGAGTAAGTTATAAATTATTGTTTCAATAATTTGAGTTAATCTAAGATAAGACATCAAATTTGAAACAAATTTCTCTATAAAATCTATGACCAAAGTGTAAAACATTTTTTGAATTTGTAAAACTTCTTAAATTTTGTTGAAATTTCTCAAATTGAGTATATGCAAATATGAAACTGCATTTTGATCTCTAACCCGCAAACAAATTTTTCAAATGAAATTTTGAACCATGGTGCAGGACTTCGACTTCGTGTCGACTTCGCCAAGTGTGGAAGTGGAAGTTTGTGGAAACTTCGAGGAAGTTTCGAGGAAGTTTAGACGCAAACTTCAACAAATTTCGATGCCGGTTTTTGAAGAAAATGATGTGAATTTGAAGGAAACTTCGATTGAAAACTTCTAATTATGTTATACCTCTATCTTATAATTGCTAATTTAACAAGAATACACGATTCATGAGTCTCTAGCCCTAAGTAGGTTGATAATATGATGTGTGCCTGCAATGGTCAAGCATGCAATACACATACAAATACAGTTCAAGTGTTGAACATATGTATTATATACAAATATACAACCAAATAGTAGTTACAAGACCCTCTCTATGAAAGAGTGGCAGCAACAAACATAGGAGTTGATATTAGAAGTTGTGAAGAGGGTTGGAGGCGACACTTATGTATTATATGGCCGTTAGTGCACTAGTTAGAATTAATGTTCTGGGTCGTCTCAATTTCGCCCCAACTTCGCTAACTTCGAGGAAACTTCGACAACTTCGGAGAAGTTGAGACAAAAATACATATAAAAACCCAACTTCGACGAAATCATGGAAACTTCGCCCCGAAGTTTAGACGAAGCCGAAGTATTGAAGATTCGACTTCGCCTAGGCTCGAAGTTCGAAGTTTCGGCGAAACTTCGCCCAACTTCGCCGAAGTTTAGTTCTATGGTTTCAACTTTTAAAAGTGTGAAATATAAGATTAGATTGAATGCAATGGGATGAATACAAGACTGGATGCCTCTCCTTTATATAGGAGAGGGGAGACGCCCTAAGACTTAAGACGCAAGTAATCTAAACGGGCTGAGATACAAAAGTCCACTAACTAATTAACCTATTAACTAAATAGGCTTAATATAGACTCTCTAACACTCCCCCTCAAGCAGGAGCATGGGTGAAACACATGTCCAAAACTTGGAGGTTACAAGACTCGATAAAACGATAAAAGGAATGATAAATGAAAGATAAAAGATAAATATCACTCCCCATACAAAATTTGATACTCCCCCTTAATTAATACTCCCCCTGAACCATGTGGTGACAATGCCTCTCTTCTTTGAAATTGTATTCTGCAGGCTGGAGATCCTCGAGCTTTGATGAAGGTCTTTTAGAGTGCATCTGGAATGAAGAACATCTGAAATGGGACCTGAATACTGCAGCAGTAATTCGCCACTTAGAGCAGACGATCCTCAACACCATCACTACGTCATCTTCATTGGATTACGTACTTAAAGCGGCACGAACGCGGATACCCAATGTCGATGTAGCAGTAGCGGAATCTTCGAATTGTCTGAGAAGACATACATAACGTGGCACGAACACGAACGGACGATATGTTGGTGATACGATGCAGGTACCATAACTTTGTCGCATGAACCTTGGGGGCTTGACAGGAAAGGAGATATCATCCATCAAGAAAAGTCCCAAGTAAATCAGCAACAGGTGATGTCGAAATAGCAGATGCGGCTCGGAGAAGACGTGATGAAGCAGCTCGGTGAAGATAAACCGGATGAATCAACCTTGCAGAAGTAGATTGGCAGGCTTGCTGAGTTTCTAAAAATTTGAAGAAGCACCCTCTGTCTCATGTGAATGCAGTTGAAGTACTCCATCAACACTTAACATACATAACGCGGTACGAACGTGGATATCTCGGTGTTGATGTTGAATGAAGATCCTTCATTGCTGTCTAGAAGTAGACAATGTGAAGCTCCATGAAGATAATAGCTTGAATGCATATATCATCTATTCTCATACTCTCTCTCTCATACATATTCTCTCGCTCTCTCTCTTCTCATCTCTTCCTCTCCTCTCTATCCCCCCCACACACCAAATACGACGAGAGTGAGTGTTTGGTGTGGAGAAATGGATATATGACCCCCCCTAGTACTGTGGAAAGGGATACACACATGATATGGGTGGGTGGGAAAGGAATCAGCGGATTTGAGAGGATTTTGTGATATGGAGATGTGTAATATGTGGAGAATGAAACCGATAACCGGAGAGAATATGCTAAATGGGTCGATGTAAGATCTTAGAAACATTAAATGGATCTAGTCCCGACCCGAAAAGCGAAAAATCCGATTAGGCTCAAAACTGGATCCGATTAGCCAAGGGCAGATCCGATTAAGGATCTGAATATCAACAGGCATCTGGTATATGGGGTAGTAATAGGGTTGTTTGGTAGCGGTGGAGAGTGATGGGTGACCGTGGTTCAGCCAAGGATAGGCGAAAACGTTGGGGCAGCAACGACGAGATGAAGCGCAGCAGTGGAGCAGTGACCAGGGGCATGGATGACGGCGTCGGCTGAATGGTGTGATCGGCGGCTGGGGATATGGTTGCTGGATGATATGGCAGCCACACAGCAGCAGGACAGATGATGATGATTGTGTCGCTCAGCTGATGTAGCACTTGGTCGCAACGAAAGAGATGATACTGGTCTCTGCACGGCTCCGGAGATATTGCATGTCATGAGGCTGCATGCAGAGTCAAGTACGGAGCCTCTCCTTATGAGATGACAAAGGCTGGAGCTGAGGACATCAAGGCGATGCAGCGGTAGATGGTTGTTGAATAATGTGAGTGTGATGGCGTCGACGGATGTGGATGGTGGTTTCTTCTGGGAGGCGCGGCGACGGCGATGGTTACCCCTACTTTTGTGGTCGGCCGCAACACTCTTGCTAGTCGTCGTCGGCTTGCTGGATGGATTCAGCGGCGGATAGAGATCTTTGTTGGGCGTTGCTTGCTGCTGGCCGCAATAGTTGCTGCTATTGTTGGCCGATTAATGTCCTGGCAGGCTGTGGTTGCGGCTACGGTTAGTAACCGATAACGGCTTGACGATGGTTGTTGATTGCACCGGGACGGAGATGGCCGGCGTACGGAAAGAAAAATTAAATCTTTAAGATAGAGAAGTAGAAGCCATGGAGGCCGGGATGTGCCTGGCGGGCGGCCGGTCTAAGCCATGGCTACAGCGGCCGCCCGCAGGCGGGGGTTCTTCCCCTCGGTTGTTCTCTGGAAAAGACGAGCGGCGGCTAGGGCTGCTTGCGCGCCGGAAAGGAGAGGAAGAAGGGGTGGCGGCTAAGTTTCCCTTAGGGGCGAACGTGCTCTGTTCACGCAGGAATTACTGTTTATTTTGTCGTACTGTTCACGTCGGAGTCATTATTCACCGCTGGAGTTACTGTTCACGCTGTCGTTACTATTCACCGCTCTGATACTATGTGAAAGATAAGATTAGATTGAATGCAATGGGATGATATACAAGACTGGACACCCTCTCCTTTATATAGGAGAGGGGAGACGCCCTAAGACTTAAGACGCAAGTAATCTAAACGGGCTGAGATACAAAAGCCCACTAACTAATTAACTTATTAACTAAATAGGCTTAATATAGACTCTCTAACAAAAAGCATGTGGTACATGGGAATGAAGTTTTTTTTAAATCGCAACCATCGAAGCACGCCAATAGCAATTACCCATATTAATAAAATTATAAAGATGAACACAGACACTAAAAGTGATTAGAGGATTTTCTCGGTTGTAGTAGAAGAGCAAGTTGTCCACTTCTTAAGTTTAAGAAAAATTATATTGATGACGATGAGTTGGTGACAGTAATAAGGACAAATGGGGTGGTCTAAAAGGGGACCATTCTTTTGGATTGGAAGTAACAATGATGGTGATTCTCAGGTAAAAAATTGCACCTAAACCAACATACATACATGTATACCTCCAAGGTATAGTATAGAAATGAGTTTGTCATCATCATTAACATGTCCCAAGAGTGAACCTTGTAATTGAAAATATTTTGTGTGTGATTTACATGTGCATAGTTCATTCCCTCTAATACTCGGGTGTTTGTGTCAGTCATATATGACTATCATTAAGTGACCTTCTTCAACTACATTGGCTCTCCACGTTTATGGGGTCCTAGGGGAGATTTCCTCTTTCAAACTTCACGCACATGTATATATAAAGAGATAAACAAAGACAAAAACATAGGTACAAGTGCACGCAAACGCATACATTGCAAGCAGGTTTAGTATCAAGCCCACAAAAAAAGCATTATCTACGATATTTCATAGGCACAATGCTTCATCTCCCAAATTATCCAACGACACTTGTGTGTTGGCTATCGGAGCTTGCTCTTAATTTATGTACCTTGCCATTGTGCATCGGCATTCGTGGGGCCCTAGGGGAAATTCTCTCCTAATTCACATAGAGAAATAGAAGAGAGATGAGTCATTCACATAGATGAAGGCAGGGACAATCTACAAAAGACAGAGATGCACGACACACACAACCACCTACACACATTCAATCAAAACAAAATCAAAGATACGTTGCATGCACACATACAAGTAGATGGGCATGCAACGTACACACATCCATGAAGGACCAATATTTGTTCAAGGATGTACTAACATTAATACAAGAAGTCCTAGGATTAAGCCCCCTTTGCAACCAAAAGTGTTTCGACGTCACCGAATTCTCCTGATGGTGTTTGCATAGGCTAATCGTGACTTCCCTTGATTCACCTACCTCGCCCACATTAGGCCTTCATAGCTTGTGGTGTCGTAGAGGGAGAATATTTTTCTTTGAACCATACATAGTTACTAGCACAAATACATACATGTATGTATGCATACACACAAACATGCAGGCATGCATACATGCCCACAAGCATGCAAGTGTATGGCATATTGATGATCAAATCACCGTGTTAACCAAGATGCCTCTAGTTCAAATGCTCAAGTTATTTGAACTTTCTAGAAAGGTTCAGGGTTTATACCACTAGTGCATTGTCTTGGCTCTTAATATACCTTTCCCCTTGTGTTGATCGTCCACAATGTTGTGGAGGTCGTAAAGGGGAAGGGGATTCTTCCTCCCTTGGAATTCCAAACATACGAGCCCTTATCATGTAAAGGTGTGATCTACTAGTGATCAGACCGTGATGGTCTTAGGTTCTTAGCAATGTTTTAAAAAGCATGAAGCGGGAGGCGTGCGGACGGGACCTTGTAGCCGATTAAGCAGCAGGCGGGCGATTAAGCGGGCGATTTTTGAAAAAGTGGATGCTTAAAATCTTATATATTTATATACAAAATTACATGTATGTGTATATAAAAAATATATTTCTAAGGAAATCAGTAATACTAACCAGTAGTATCAATTAGTAATGAACGAAATCTGAAAGAAAATCAGTAAAATCAGTAAAACCATTAGAAGTATAATAGAGTAATACAATATTTACTTGGATATATTACAGCAGTACCCTATTATATACAGCTTACATACAAAGTTTGCATTCTAAAGGAGGACTAGGTATATCATAGAACATTTAATGTATACAAACTTCATATATTATACTCAATACTACTTGGATTATATGTTTAATTAACATTACATGCTTACAGCAGCATTTTTTTCAAAAAGCGGAAAAAGCGGGAAAAAAGCGGGAAAAAGCGGGTAAAGCAGGCGCTTTTCTTCAAACCGAGTAAGCGGGCACTTAAGGGAAAAATTAAGCGGATGGGGGTCTTGGCCGATTAAGCGACCACTTAAGCGGCCGTCTGGGCCGTTTTTTAATACATTGGTTCTTAGATTAAAATTCCGTTGGTTTTGAGTTACTACTAGCACCATTTTTGTAATGTTATCCAGGTAGGACACATGTGGTCGCACACATGGCAAATCGGCTCTTTGTATGATCTTAGGTGACTTTGCATCAACCTATAAACAACTGCATTTGCCTCTTATTTTTAATCTCTTATTGTCCTTCTCTTTCTCCTTTGTCCTTTCTCTTAGTGCTTTTCCTCGTCTTGTTTGTTACATGGTATACCGTGTTTCTTATCTTTTTGTTTTTGGAAGTGGTAGAGTTGAACTTCAATATTTTCATTTTTGATACATTTGAAATTATTCTTAGTTCATGCAAAGACATTCGAAATGAATGTCTAGTTTCTGTTCTTCACTTCGGTCTTGGGTTATACAACTATAATCTATGATGTTATAAGATTACATTTTAATTATACCGATATAATTCCTTATATGAAAAAATATTCAAAAAACCCTACATTATGCATTTGCTATGTGGTACCCTCGGCCCACATACGGCTTTTTGCGAATTCAGGTTTCTGTTACTGGTATGTTGTGCGAGCTCTTGATTTACTTGCCCCCATCATCAACCCTCTGTGGGGGTCAAGATGTCCTAGTGGGAACGATTCCCCCTTTAGGCTTCCATATATGTACAAGTGTGATACAATGGTGATCAAAAGGTGTTGCTAACTAGGCATTGGTTCAACTCCTACTAGAGTTGAATGAATATTTAATTTTCAAGATAACGGTGTGGTCCATGCCTCCAGTCCATTTTGCCAACCTCTAATTCAGGTACCCCTCCACACTGTGCAACCACTAGGTCATGAGATCTTAAGGCGCGTTCCTCCCCCCTTTTAGACTTCCTTACATATATGCTAGCCCATGTGTAGTGGTGATCAAACCACAATGCTCGTTAGGAAATCCCAACTCAACTTAAATTGGATTTGAATATCATGGACTTTTCTAGTAGCGTAGTGGCTTTTGCTAGCAATTCATTGCACTAGCCCCTAGTTCACCCACCACCCACCCTCAGACCTCTATCAGGTTATAGGGTCATAGATGGAGTTAGCCTATAAGAACCCACCCTCAGACCTCTATCAGGTTATAGGGTCATAGATGGAGTTAGCCTATAAGAGTGTAGTAAATTGTGATCTAACCCTCATGTGAGACCTCCACAGCTAGGATTGACTTCTTCATGAGTTGGCCCTATCTACTCGGTTCCTTTAGCATAAGGTCTCTAACAAAGTATGCAAGTGCACAATGAGGTATCCATTCTAAGACAAAAAAAGGTAACATTACGCATGCATCATAACAAACCAAAGTTGATGGATCCATGCTATTATTGATGTTAGCACTAGTGTCATAATTTTTTTATTGTATCCAACACACTAATTTAAGTTACTTCCTCATTCATCTTTGCTTTTTTGCATACTCCACTACAAGTGTCTAAATTAATTCAAATTTTACATAACAAATTAATGATTAAAACCAAAATTGAAGATAAGAAATGCCAAAATACACATCACAATGTTTTCATAGAAATAAATGGACAGATGCCAACTAGGTCAAAATGAACTAACTTAACGGTTACATACTTAAGTATGTGAAGTCATTGAAAATCATCAATTACAGTAGAATAAGATTTTGATACATACATCAACCATTGCCATCCACCTTACATGTCACTAGCCAATTAGCAACAAGGCTAAGTCTACACAATGCCTCTTCCTATTTACATGGAAAGTAGGCTTTGTATGGATACAATGCTCAGTTCCTTCACTTTCATTCCCCTATGGGTTAAAAAACTCACTCTTGCATGGTGTGGGGCACGGATACACCTATGAGAGGAAAAAAGGAAAATGAAACTTGAGCCATACATGACTTAGCAAAACATTGAAGAGTAGAAGAGTACCATGAGAGGGGTAAATGACTTAAATGTACCCTAGAAAGAAAAGGGAAGACCTAGGTGAAATGTAAAGTACATAAATGAACCACATCTCTAGATAACTTCTGAACTTAAAAGGAGGGACTGAAAAAGTCTGCATAAAATTGACTGACTGAAGTCAGCCAAATATTGGCTTGTAAAGTACACAAATCATAGGAATGCAACTCTTTGTTCCCTTCAATCAAAAGAGAATACCCTTCTTAAGTTTGCATGAAAACCAAACTATAAACAGAACAGTGCCACTCATCATCCTTATGTTGAGCACGTCTTGGCAATCAAAGAGCCATAGGAAGTCTAAGCAATTGTTTCTCGTCTCTCGAGCGGATAGAAAAAGTGTTATATGATAAAGTGGTAGCTACATGATGTTAAGGCTGCCGCGGCGCCGCCACCTTTCTCCCTCCCATGTTAACAGAGAAAGTGAGGTGTGACGGGTAAAAGCGTACTTGTAGTTGCTATATGTATATGTGAATGTGACAGAGGAAATACTCTAGAAGTTGGTCTACATATTCAGTTCAGCCTACTATCCAGTCCACATCACATATGTAGATGTGGAATGTGGATCAATATGTGGCCACAAATTGCATATACAAACTATGTGGCTGTATATGCGAATATGTTGGGTAGGGCTGATGCTTTTGCACTTGGCTTAGAAGGTATTTTGAGTTAAAAATATCAATATTTTTGTTTATTATATTAAGGATTTCTTAATAATAATGAGTTAATATCAGCAATTCTCATTAGATACTACCATGGCAATTTCTAATCGTCTCAAATTACTTCTAAGTTCTTACTTCTTAGTTTAGTTGTTTATGTGATACTACTTTAACTTTTAGCTCGTACCACTTGTCTTAGATATGTATGCAAGTATATGCATATAATTCATAGAATATCTAAAGCCTCATATGGTCTGCCTTAATGTCGTATCCGCTTCATATGCATGCCACTTCTCATTAGTCGGTGGAAAATTGATCAACCTCGTTCCCTTTTTGGAAGAAAGACTACCATGAGGAGAAGATGGGTGCTTGACAACGGCGATTGATGTAAACAAAGTATAGTAATCTCTAAGAATGTGGTATTCATGGCCTACAGATGATGGTGTGAAGATTACTACCCTTTTAGACAACAGCAATTACGCGGAGATGGATTGCCCCTCTGATCTTCTCCCCCCTAACTATATGATGTAATGTAGGAGATCCTTAGGATGCAGGCAGATGTGACAAGGCAAAACGTAAAGAACTTGATCTTCACTGTGGCTAGGTCAGAGCTTGCAGGGGAATTTCTCATTCCTACCTTCTCACGCTCTATTAAGAGCGCTGTGAGTTGTGAGCATCAACCATTAAGCTAGAAGATGATGTTTACTACATGAGAAAGATGTTGATCACGAGTTGGCGATGACCAAGAGGGTTGTTCTAGATAGGCCAATAGATGTTGCTGGGATTGAAAACACAATGCCCATGGGTGTTCATGAGGACAAAATGAAGTCGTTAACTGGAAGGGGAAACTCGAAAGGCAAGACACTACCTAGGCTCTGTAAGCGGAAGAGACGAATGGAGCGTTGTTGCACACTGGCAACATGAGAGACCCAATAGGGTTCTCCTCTCTATTTATAGTAAAGGGAAAATTACATGTAGGTACAGCAGTAATATGAAATATGAAATAAACACAAAGTAAAGATATATTAACACTCCCCCTCAAGCTGGAGTGTACACATTGTGGATGCCCAGCTTGCCGCATAAATTCTGGAACACTGCTGGACCTAATGGCTTTGTCAAGATATCAGCTAGTTGATCTTCAGACTTGACATATGGCGTCACAACATTGCCATTCTTTATCTGATCTCTGATGAAATGACAGTCAACTTCTATATGCTTTGTGCGCTCATGGAAGACAGGATTCCTGGCAATATGTATAGCAGATTGATTGTCACACTTGAGAATCATGGGAGTTTGAATCAAAATCTTCAGCTCAGATAATACAGATTTGATCCATTGTAGTTCACAGCATGCATGTGCCATAGCACGGTACTCAGCCTCAGTACTAGACCGTGCTACCACTTGTTGTTTCTTGCTTTTCCAAGTAATCAGATGATCACCAAGAAAGGTGCAGTAGCCAGATGTGGATCTTCTATCAACTTGATTACCAGCCCAATCTGCATCTGCATAACCTGTGAGAGTCAAAGAAGATAGAGGACTCTTTGGTTTATAATAAGTGATCCCCTTTCCAGGAGCACTTTTCAGATATCTCAGAATCCTGCATACAGCTGTCCAATGTGACTGTCGTGGTGTGCACATATGTTGACTTACTACTCCAACAGCAAAAGAAATATCAGGTCTTGTGACAGTTAGGTAAATCAACTTCCCAACTATTCTCCTGTAATGACCTGGATCTGAATATGCAGTATCATCGTCCACCTCCTTGATGTGATAATCCATAGGAGTGGATACGGGCTTAGAATCAGTCATACCCGTTTCCAGTAGCAAGTCAAGCACATACTTCCTCTGGGAGAGATTTATACCTGCATGGGATCTAAGAACCTCAATCCCTAGAAAGTATCTCAGCTTCCCCAGGTCCTTCGTGTGAAAGTGTTGTTGTAGTCCTTCCTTCACACGTGATATGCCTGTAGAATCGCTGCCAGTAATCACAATATCATCAACATAGACAGCAATAATGATGGACCCACCAGAAGAATTTGAATAAAATAGAGAGTGATCAATCATGGAACGAGAGAAGCCCATCTGTAAAACAACAGCACTGAACTTGTCAAACCAAGCTCGAGGAGATTGCTTTAACCCATAGATAGCCTTCTTCAATTTGCAGACTTTTTGACACTCCCCCTGAGCAACAAAACCTGGTGGTTGCTCCATGTACACCTCTTCTTGAAGATCTCCATGAAGAAAGGCGTTCTTGACATCCAGCTGGAAAAGAGGCCAATCAAAGGTAGTAGCTAGAGATATAAGGATCCGCACAGAATTGAGACGAGCAACTGGAGAAAAGGTCTCAAAGAAGTCCACTCCATATGTCTGTGTGTAGCCTTTTGCTACCAATCTGGCCTTCAACCGCTCAATCGATCCATCAGGGTTGTGTTTGACTGTAAAGACCCATCTACAGCCCACAACTTTCTTTCCCGCAGGTAAAGTAACAAGATCCCATGTGCCATTGTCAATCAGAGCAGAGATTTCCACCTGCATTGCCTGCTGCCACCCACTGTCCTTCAGAGCCTCTAAGTGGTTTCTTGGTATCTTAATGGAGTCCATCCCAACAGCAAATGCACGAGCCTGTGTAGATAAGTGCGACAAACAACATACATTTGATATGGGATGTCTAATAGTACATGAACGTATACCTTTCCGGATAGCAATAGGAAGATCAAGGTCAGAAGCCTCTGCAGGAATCTCTTGAGTAGAAGATGGCGAAGGAGGCTCATGGACTTGTGCCGCTACCTCATCTGGATCCTGTCTACCTCGCCTGTGATAAACCTGGTTATAGGGTTGAATGGTAGGTGGATCATGCGGTATGTCCTCAACAATGTTAGGTGGCACTCCCTCACTTGGAATTGCGGGTGGCACTCCCTCACTCAATTGCTCCCCCTTGCTCATAGAATTTGCAAAATATGGACTGGTTTCATGAAAGGTGACATCCTTAGAAACAAACATACGACGCAAACTCGGGCAATAACACTTGTAACCTTTACTCATACCAGAGTAACCAAGAAACAAGGTTTTCAAAGACCTAGGAGAGAGTTTGTCTTGTTTGGGATCAAAGTTATGAACGAAGGATGTACAACCAAAAACCCGAAGCGGAACATGAAACGGTTTATCCATAGGGCGTAAGACAGAGAAGGGAGTGCGTCCATGCAAAACAGAAGAGGGCTGCCGATTAATCAAAAAACAGGCAGTGAGAAGAGCTTCAGACCAGAAACGTTTAGGCACATTGGATTCAAACATGATAGACCTAGTGATATCCAAAAGATGGCGATTCTTTCTCTCAGCAACGCCATTCTGCATAGGAGTGTGAGGGCAAGAGGTGTGATGAATCATACCAACCGAACTGCAAAACTCATTCATCGCTTTCTGAACATACTCAAGGGCATTATCAGATTGAAAAATTTTGATATTGCAGTTAAATTGAACCTGAATTTGTTTATGAAAATGTTTGATAATGGAAAGCACAGATTCACGACTTTTTAAAAGATAAATCCATGTCATGCGAGAGTAATCGTCCACAAAAGAAATGAAATAGCTAAAACCATTATAACTCTGGTTTTTAACAGGACCCCATACATCACTATGGACTAACTCAAACAGACTAGAAGCCCGATTATTGACACGAACAGGATATGATAACCGATGATGTTTGCCCAACTGACAGGACTGACACTCTAGAGAGGACACATGAGCTAGATCTGGTTCCAACTTCTTCAAGCTTTCTAAGGAAGGATGGCCATATCTGCAATGCCACAGCAAGGGGGAACCACTCAGCATGGCGGAGGAAACTGGAGCAGGAGGTGGATGGCGAGGTAGATAATCACCAGGAAAGAGGTAGAGATCACCTTTCCTAGGCCCCCCACCAATCATCTTCAAACTCTTGAGATCCTGTAAAACAAAGCAAGAGGGCCCGAATGTTACTGTGCATTTTACAGTGTCAATCAACTTGGCAACAGAAAGCAAATTGAATGGAAATTCAGGTACAAAATGAACAGATTTCAAATCAATATCTGGTGTAAGGGACACAGAACCACTAGCTACCACCTTCCTCATAGAACCATCTGCCAAAGTAACAGATGGGTGAGGAATATATGAGTCAAGTGTGCGGAGCAATCGCCTCATACCAGTCATGTGCTGGGAGGCACCAGAGTCAACCACCCAGGGAGTTGCGGATCCAGAAGCCATAAAAGATGTAGCCTGATTACCCGTTGTAGATGCGAGGTTTGTTGTAGAAGCAGATGAGGCGCCCATACTCCAAGGTTGAGTTGCCTGAATAAACCTGTCATACTCCTCCTGAGTAAGTGTGATGCCAGAGGAACTCGAGCTCGCAGTAGTAGAGTCTGAAGTAGCACAATTGGCAGCTCCAACAGGTGGGGCGGCAGGTCGCCCATGTTTCTTCCAGCATTTCTCGACAGTATGTCCAGGTTTGTCACAGAAAGTGCACCGAGGACGAGTCCCACGTCCTCTGCCCAAGCCAGGTCTGTCAGCTGGTGTAGGTGCAGGTCGTCCTCCGCGAACTGCTGCAACAATGGAGGCATGAGAATCTCCAGAAGGAACAACAGGAGTAGGATCAACTGACTCAAAGGTGGACTGCTGAATCCTAGAGAAAGCTTCTGCAAGGCTCGGCAATTTATCGGACGCAAGTATCACACTTCTTGCTGAACCAAATGAGGAGCTAAGGCCAGATAGAAATTTAGCAGTGACAAGATCATCTCTATCTTTAATCTGCTCAGCAACTTTCACTGGATGATAGTAGCTCAACTCCTGGGAGATAGCTTGAATCACACCGAAATACTCTTCAAGTGATCTATCACCTTGTTTCTCTGCAAACAGACGATCATAGATCATAAACTGGCGAAGAGCATTCTTCTCTTGAGCATAGTGCTGCTTAACGGCATCCCAAATCTCCTTAGCAGTGGAGTAGAACATGAACCTAGAAGCAATAGAAGGTTCCATGCTACCCCAAAGCCAAGTCTTCACTAGGCTGTCAAGACGTTTCCACTCGGCATAGTCTTTGTCAGTGCTAGTGAGAGGTGCAGAATCAACAAACTTTGCCCGATCGCGCGATTCCAAGACAGTATGAACCGCATTCATCCATAGCAAAAAGTTCTTCCCATTGAGCTTGATAGGAATAGGCGAGACCTCATAATAGGTCTTGTTCTCCATGATGTAACTGGGATATGTGTGACGGAGTGATACATGTCACAAAGAAGGCTGAGTGGACGGACAGATACGCGTCCCGTGACGGAGAGATACACGTCACAACAGAAACTGGAAAGAGGATGCGTTACTGACGCATCGACAGCCTTCAAACGAGAGGTTCCTAATCACACATGAAGGAGATGTGATTAGGAAAGCACTGTGGAAGAGACGAGACCTCCGGGTAGGGCTTTAGAAGGCTGTTGGATCAACCGGAGATCCCCAAGCAGCAGGGTCGGCGTCCGAAAGGGGACCGAAAGGTGCTGAAAAAGTTCCCGGAGACGTAGACGGAGCCTTTAGATCTTTGCGGCTGGACCTACGGCAGCATGAGATGGACTACCGAAGTCCAGCGGCGATGGACGGGCGGTGGGAACCCTCCCTTAGGCGGCTAGCAGCAGCGCCGCAGGGAGGCTCCTGCGCTCCTGCTGCGCGCCGGCGGCAAGGAGCAGCCGCTGCTGCGGGCGGCGGCGGCCGGCGGCTAGAAGGGACCGGCGGCGGCCGGCTAGGAGGGAGTAAGAGAGGGGCGGGAGGGTGGGGCGGCGCCGAAGGAGAACGGGCGGGAGGGAGGGGCGGCGCTGGGCGGAGCGCTAACCTGCTCTTGATACCATGTAAGCGGAAGAGACGAATGGAGCGTTGTTGCACACTGGCAACATGAGAGACCCAATAGGGTTCTCCTCTCTATTTATAGTAAAGGGAAAATTACATGTAGGTACAGCAGTAATATGAAATATGAAATAAACACAAAGTAAAGATATATTAACAGGCTCAAACTAGAGATTTGAATGACTGCCCATTTATAAATTCTACATGGTGTTGTATGCGGATGACCTTATGATGGGAGTTTGCCATCATCCGCAAACATGTTTGCTATAAACCCTAGAACAAATTGGTCTATAGCTACGTGAAATTTCAGGGAGAACAAATCATTATTTCATTAAATTGATATATACCCTAAATCCCATATGTATGGGGTATGGGATATGTACATGACCCCTGTATGGCCTTTGAATCTAGAACTACATGAGTTGCGCCTTGACCAATGGGCTTCCAGCCCCAGCCTACAACACTAATATGGTAGTATTAATTGGCTTTCTAACACCAAGTATATTTTCAGTTGTGGTGCGGACGAAAAAAGTACTAACCGAAAGAATTGAATGAGCAAAGAAAGAGGATGGTTTCAAAAAAACTCTAATGACGCATTTGGCAACATGGCGGCTTCTATTGCCAATGCTCTGTCACTAGCTGACTCACCGTGCCTTTTGACGCGAAGGAATTTGGGGAAATTGGTCACTTGCAACAGCTTAAAAACAATAGAAAACCAGAGTGGTTGTTCATCTTTGTTTTAGTAAGACTGATTGCAATGCTGCCCATGATTGCTGATGTTGGGCTATCGCTGCCTAGCCACTACTAAACGTGTTGTCGAACGCAGTATAAAAAGGAGGTTAGAAGTAATCAGAATTCTATGTAGAAACCAAGAAAAGAAGGAATGGGAGCAGCTTAAAGAGCCAAGCATTTGAGAGAGAGTGATTAAAAGCATGGTTTGAAACCCTACCCGACCCGGCTAGTTGAATCAGTGGACCCACCACCCACTAGATATATCCCAGTCCGGTGGGGCTGAAACCCATTTTCGACCAAAACTTTGGCCAATGACCCGAGCCTCGGGTCAAGGACCTGACAGGTTGCTTTGGTTTTAGATTTCCTCCCTAAATGGTCAGATGACTTATTTGCTTCCCCTTCCATTCAACCAAAACATTCCAAATATTGAAATATTCACTAAATAAGCCATTTATAACTTGTTTTAAACACTTGGGTAGGTTATTCACTAGTGGATAGTTGATGTTGTATATTTGTTCTTGCATAATTCATTATCATGCTTTAATATAGTGGATCACATACTATACATATGTGTATATGAACACGTATGTAAATATAAATATATACTCACATACATATACCGTATGTACATTTATACAAAGACAATGTGCATATATAGTTATATTATATATAAGGTGTCAAGTTAACTGACATCACTGGGTCAACCGGGTTGACTGGCGGTTGAACCGATGACCCGTGCTCCAAAAGCTTTGCCAGGTTGACCTCTGGGTCAGGTCTGAAAACCCTTGATTAAAAGGAAATCAGTTTGATTTCCAGTTTTCTACACTAGGGGTAAGAACATGAAAGAGATCAATGTCCTAAAGGGCAGTTGAACCTTTAACACCTAGGTGTCATATCTTTGTGTTATTTTTCTTGTCTAATTTGATTATCTCCATTATAAAATTTTAAGGTAAAAAAATAGACATCATATTCCACCTATCAAAACAGAGGCTGTGGTAAATCTCCATTTTCATTAGCAATTAGTGTCATATATTAATTAAGCTCGAAGAAGCTTTCAATTATAGGGTGGAAAAATGAAATGGGGAATAAAAACCATGGTCAATAATTTGGTAGCATTGCCAAAATTAATTTCCATCATTATCATAAAACAGCTTGTCTATAGTGCTATTAATCAATCTAACAAGAACCAAAACTGGCACAAGGCGAGAAAAAGTAGCTATGGTAAGGTGTTATTAGTCAATATAAGAGGAACAAAAGTAGTACAACGCAGGGAAAGTTAAACAACAACAAAAACTGGTACGATACCAACTAATACAACCTTGTATTGCCAGTACTAGACATTTCTCTCATACCAGACAACACAATATGTTATTCATATTGGTCAACAAATATACTACAACTAGTCATAGCACAAAGTTTTAGTGTTTTACAGTTCTACTCTGAGTAATGTATATCAGCAAGCATATTTGATAGTATAAGTGATGCCAATGCATACTTGGCAGCATAAAGGATATCCGGTATACTGGCATATACAGACACATTGTCAGAGTGCCTTTGGAACTGAGTCATATAAGTGATGCCAACTTGATATCCTCCCTTAAAACTCTGATATGATGCTGATATATGCTCTGATCGCTAATGTTCCCCATAATAGATATGACAGATTTGTTAGGCAGTTAAACTTTGCTCTTATATTAGAGATGCTCTTTTGCACACTCAAATAGGACTCAACATACATAGCTTATACTTGTTGCATTCGCCTATATCAATGAAGAAAATGTCCGATTTCGATACTGTTTCTGTGGCCACGGAAACAAAAATTTCGACGGAAATTTCGATAAATGTGTCTCTGGCGTTTCAATAACAAAAGTAACGAATTAATTTATGAAACCAGAATGATCTACTAATGTAGATCTACTCAAATATGTAATAATATTTTCATATTGGATATGTAGGGGGTGGGGTCTCGTCATTTGTGAGTGAATGACCCTGAACTGTTTCAATGGGCATTTCGATGGGGAATTTTGATGTTAATTTTCAATGGAGAAATCAATGAATTAAGTCATTATAGTTTGCAAACACAATATATAGACATAAAGACACAAAACTATGCAAAAAAAATCCTCTAGGTAGTACATAGTATATGAAAAAGTAAAAAAAAAAAATCTATGATCTGGGTGTTTCGAGAGTTTCGACAGTCCATTTTGATGTCCGATTGCCAGCGACAGAGATAAAATTGGTGAAATTTTGACAATTTCGTCGACATTTTGAACATTGGCCTACATGACTATTAGATGAACAATATCACATCAGTATCACAAGACTAAGCATTAACGTATCACTGTTGGAGTACAGAGCTCACGACCATTGACAATCTGTGTCATGGCGTACGAAAGTTATCTTACCTTCCTATCAATCTTCACAACAGGCCATTGCCCATAAAGCCCATTTGGACCCAATATTGAATGGCGTGATAGCGTCTCCTCCTTTGCACGAGGAATAGTCAGGGATCTACAAGGCATTGTTGGTGACATCATGAGAAAGATCAAAGTTCACCAAATTTAATTAATCCAGTAAGTTGCGGCAGAAAATAGACAAGGCTGAAAATGGCTACCATATTAAACTTAAATATTTATAGATAGGTCAATATAGCCACCTAAAGGAAGAGAAATTTACATATAAAACAACATACAAATCTCGTGCCAAACTCCCAATCATGTCGGATTCAGATATAAGGATCCTCTTTTCTTTCTAATTTATCGATTGTTTCACAAATTCGTTGAACAAAATATGAAAGCGTGTGTACATAATAATAGATGAATAATAGTAACCTAGAAAACATAAAAACAAAACAGCTCGTATAGTCCCATATGAGCATGTACGAATGGAATAGAAATGGAAAACCTTTAGAAAATGGAATGTGTAACAATAGACGATAAACATTTGCCGTGAAATACATTCAATAAAAAGCTAGAGAGCTCAATATAAAAGAGCAGAAAGTTATGACAGCCTGTAACATATAGAAATGGATTTTAGAAATTGAATTTGAAAAGCAATCATTTCTACTTGCTCAAAAAACTAAAGTGCAATTGTGTAGAAATTTAAACACGTATTATATAGACAGATCCTATAGGCAAATTGGTGCTGCAAGACAAATTTACCAATCGCAACTTTTTATCATATAAAAATGGTAATAATACAGAGCTAAATGTGGGATCCAGTTGGTTTCTAGTGTGAGTCAAGAGCAGGGGAGTGTCAAGTCATTTATATCCCTAAACTACAGTAAGTCTATGACAGCAGAAGAAAGAAACACTAATAGAGTTGACAGAATATATGTGACGCAAGAAATAATATAGATAAGTATTTATGGGGAAAAAAAAACCAAGGTAGACAACAAACTGTAAAGTATTAACAGATTGTTACAGAACCACTAATGAGCACCTAACCATCAAACAAATACTACAACATAAATAAAACTATTTGGAAGTCTTTCCACACAATTGAAGTCTACAACATCGGTCCTCCTAGGCTGAGGGCAAGGTGGGCTCAATCAACTAGATAGATCAGAACAAACTACAGTTGAGCCAAATGCCAATATAATCAACAGTTCAACGGAATTTCCAGAATTTTGAGATAAGGCTTTTAGAGTAATTTCAGTGCTCGAGATTACCATCTAGGATATAGAATCATTGATAAATAGTAAATTAGGAATTCTTCTAGCTTATTTTTCCTTAATTAGCCCTAGAAAGTTGGACTTATAATCAAATAAAAAGAAAACATAGTATTTTCGCCTGCCGAAGCAGCATGAGCAGGCTTCGGAGGAAAGGCAACCACTGGCAATTTTCGCCCACATCTTGGAATGGTTGTGTCAAGAGCGAGCTTTTCCTTTGGGATCTGACACATCCAACAGAGCAAAGCAGCCTTCCATCTATTCAGCGGCATCCTTCCGCATTGGCGGTGATTGCGACATTGTTATCTATGACAAGAATGAGATTTCATGTGTGCATGTTGATGTTGCTTATCAACCCAGGTAAGCTGGTCACCACGAGTGCCCTCTCAATGTGTCCAAACAAAATCATACACACTGATCTCCATTCTACCAATCGTACCTTCGTGCATCTTATCAATGCACACATTGTCACCATGCCACCAATCCAAACAAAGGGTTGTTCGGACATCCCTCATTTCCATAGGTATAGAAAAGGCTACGTAAACTCCTTAATTCTCACCAAAGCTAAACCAAGCTCCATAAGCAACATAATCCCTAGGAGTCTTTACTCATTAATGTCACACCCACCTCATTGTGACCCCCTCACAAAACTCAACAACACCCAACTGATCACCAATGCCTTCAGTCGGACCTTTTTTGGCACCCGAACAATTCTGGCTTTCGGCTAGAGGTTCTTGAAAACCTCACTCCACAAGGACAAAGCCAGCTAGGTAATGGATTATCTTTTTATCAACCCAATGAATGCTCTAATTGGGTTAAGTAAGTCTTGGCCTAGCAATATCAAATCGTTGGACCCATTAAAGAAATGCAGGATATACATTTCCTATGTGTACTTACGTAGCACCGTGTCCAAGTGCACATTAGTTCCATCGTATTACGGAGTCATGTGGTTTAGTCCCACTTTGACGACCACCCGAGTCGCTTAGTGTGTGCCCATATATAGGCTATGTACACTCTTACAGTTCAACTCAAATGCAATATTATTTATGCAAAATAAATTTTGTTATTCAAATTAGTCATTTAGAGTCTACATTGGTTGGTTTTTCGGCATAAACCCTAACTCTTCCCAGGTTTGAGATGTATTCCTAGTTTACAGTTCCTCTTGCCTTCTCACAATGTTGATGAAATTGTATCATCGCCACTGTCCTCTCTTCCATTTCCCTTCTTGTTTCCTTTCCCCGCAACAGGGACAGAACAAGGAATGCTAGTTGTTTTGGGAGCACAAGGAGTCGTCAGTGGGTCTCCCTCCATCGTTAGCCCTTAGCTATCAAGGCGCCCGCCTAGGCGTGCCTAGGCGCCCTTGGCCACCTCAAACTGGGCGCCCAGTCCCTTGGATGACCTAAGTGTCCACCTAAGGCCTTTTAGGCCCAACCCAAAATTAAGCCACTAAAAGGTTAGTTTAGCATAAGTTAGGTCTGGATTTGATCAAGTTGAGTCATTTCAAGGTTGAAATGGGTCTGATTAAGTACAAAGAGGGTCAAATTTGGGTAAATGAGGACTAATTTGAGGGAAACATACATGGTTTTGGGAAAACAAGTCTGATTTGGGGAATCAGGTCTGATTTGGCCATGTTAGGCCTCATTTAGATCAATATAGGGCAATTTATGGGTACTTAGTTTTGATTGGGTCATTTTATGCAAAATTAGATTTGATTTGGGCCAAATTATATCAAATATGGAATATAAGGTCTGATTTTTGGGAAAACATGTTTGACTTGGGGGAAATAGGTATGATTTGGTGAGATTAGGTATGATTTGGCCAAATTAGTTCTTGTTTAGGTCAAAATAAGGAAATTTGGGAAAGTTAGGTCTAATTGGGTCATATTATGCAAAAATAGGTTTGATTTAGGCCAAATCATGTCAAGTTTGGGCACATTAGGTCTAATTTGGGGAATACAAGTATGATTTGAGGGAAATATTTCTAACTTGGGAAGATAAAGGAATATAGAATTAAGTGTACCTATTCATTTTTCTATACGACTATGTATGATAATTCACTTTAATCCTGATTGACAAATTTGGTCTCATTTAGGTCATTTATAGGAAAAATTTAGGGAAATTAGGTCTGATTAGGTCATGTTATACAAAATGAGGTCTGATTAGGCCAAATTAGGGCTAACTAGGTCAAATTAGATCAAATGAGTTCAAATTAGAGCCAATTAGTTCCAGTTTAGGTTGTGTTAGGTGTGATTTAGCATAAATTATGTGTAACATATGTAATAGTTTCATTATTTAATATTTACATATCCGAAATTATGAATATATATACTAAAAAAATCAGCATTATATATAAAAAAAGTAAAATTACTAGAAATGCATGGGCGCCCGCCTAAGCGCCACCTAAGAAACGCCTAGTGCCTAGCCACCTTAACAACTATGTGGTAGCCACATCAGTAGGTGTCATCCAGACTTGGAATGGCCATGCCATGAGAGTCATCTCTCACTCATTGGTCAACATAGCAGTAGGGTTCATCTAGGCCACAAACAACATCAGTTAGCCAACCAACCTCCGGTCATTAGCAACCAGGACGCACCCCCAACCCCCTCTATTACCACTACACCTGCAAAGTGTCATCTTCATCCCCTAATAAGGCCGAATTTTCCACCCACTTCCTCCCTTTCTAGTTTGGTACTCCACCTCTATCTCCTCCCTCCCTGACTCCCTATCTAGTCCTCCGATCCCGTCCACCCATATTATTATTTCAGTCCAAGCGTCAAATTTCTATACTGTGCAGACTATCCCACCTCATCAAGCACCAAGCTAGCATCATAAGCTACTACCCACTCTAAGCAATAACAATCGTTGTCACTACCATCTAAGGCAGTCACTACAGACACCACTGCAAGGGTAGCAAGGAAGCACTGTCATGGCACGCTTTCTCCATTGTTGCGGTTGTTTCTCTACATCGACTATGGGGGAACTTGAAGCTCCAAAGATAGCTTTACAAAGAGATCACACCACAGAGCGGACTCGGATATTTACCGTGGTTTGAGAGACTTTACTTATACTACATACACAATGCTAATCTGACTATAGCTCTTGTATTTTCTCAAAGTGTCTAGTAGTTACAGATACAACTGCCTTTAGTGTAAATCATATTACTAAGTGTTCACGTTTTCTACATGTATTGTTGTAAATATGCTTAAATGTAGTTTCTTCTTCATATCACGCAATTAAATTTAAGAAACTTGTGTTTTCATTTATATGCATACTTTCTCGCTAATTAATTACATGCATACATCATAATGTCTTGTCAAAACACTAGCCCTGTTTTGGAACCTAACCCTGACGCTATCCCAAACTCATCTTATCCTCGATATACCTTGGAAGCCCAATGACAATAGGTCAGGACAATGACCCAACATTCTAATGATGTTCTTAGTGAATTGCAGACTGCGCGTCAGTTTAGTACCATGTAAGCAGATTAGTAGTCTGCCCCATATCTTGGTTATGAGCAATGTCTTAGAAACGGTGAAGCGGTATGCGAGTAAACAAGACCTTCTAGTCACTTAAGCGCCACGTGGGCACTTATTGAAAAAGTGTGATTAAGTTTCTAAAGTTTATATGCATATTGATATACAAATATACGAATAATCACACATTTTTTAGTTTTTATACATATGTAAACCCTTGTAATAGTGTAATATACAGCCTACACATTAAAGAATAGTCACATAGTAGTATATATGTATTATGCAGTATTATGCAATAGTATTGTAGTATGGGTAGTAGAATACTTTTAATACACAAGTAGAAGATTATTTATATACTAGTATACTTATATTGTTTTGAGGGCATAAAGACTGTAAATACTACAATATTACTATGGAGTAAGTATTATGAAACATTGTTTCAAATAATCGGTCTCTGCGGCAGCATACAAGGTCCAGACTCCATGCCGCTCTGCATACAGCAAATCCCCCACAAAGTGGACCGGGCCGCATACAAGGTCACACAGCCGCATAAAAGGCCGATTAATCCCTGCTTTTTAGATGAACATATTTCCATTTCTTATTTTTATATTTACATTCATCTATGTTTGTTTAGATTTAGATCATAGATGCATGTTTGCATTTATTTAGTCTGTGATGATTGCATATTTGCATGATTGCATCCATTATTCTTGTAATTGTACTAATTAGACACGCAATTGTACAAATTAAATATGTAAATGCATGATCAACATATATTTATACAGATAAAAAATCAATTAAAAAAAAACCAAAACCACATATACTCCCGCAGACCGCATATTCTCTATCTGGTGACCGCTTCGAATGCATACAGCTTTTTAAAACATTGTTATGAAATAGTATAGTATTACATAGCAGCTACATAATATTAATAATATATTAGTACATAGTTAACAAAATATATTGGTATCATACTAATTGCTTGGTCTTATAGATAGTATAATGTTACAAAGTATTCCATAGTTACGCTCTAAGTTTTGGAAAGCCCGAATCGACCGGCCAACCTTCTCTAAATGTTTAAGAGTGAAGCATAGTTGTCTAGGTGGCTAGGCAGTCCCTTTTTTTCCGAGGGCGACTAGGAGGGAGCCTAGCTGGTTTTGCTGTGTTTTCATGTTTTTACACATATATAGTAAAGTTTACATATATATATAGCCAAATTCAAATAGATACATTATTATGTATATATCTAATAGTTATATATAAGTCGTAACAACTATAACTTGACCTAAATCACACCTAACGTAACCTAAACTAGACCTGATGACCCTGATTTAACCTATCTTGATCTAAATTGGACCTAATGTGACCTAAATCGAACCTATTTTTGCATCGCATAAACTTCTCAGACCTTAACTTTTCCTAATTTACCCTATATTTACCTAAAGGAGGCCTAATTTGGCCAAATCAGACCTAATCACTATTTCAAAACCCCATGCGAGGCATGTGCGGCCACATATGCGGTTAGGCCCACTAGTTGTACCGCGTAAGTGTAATCGGCTCAATATGCGACCATGGACGCATATGCAGCCCTATGCAGGGCATATGCGCCCGCCTTTTGAATGAAATTTTTGCAAACATGTTTTTATAAATATAATCTTGTTTAATTTTATTTTAATGACTTACCCACACACCCACATGTACATATGTATATATATGTCTATCTAATATCTATTAATAAATTTTGATATATTTAAATATATAAATATGTGTTATATATTATAAAAATACAACAAGGTATGCATACAAATAATACACACAAACATCTTCAAACATGTATAAACATCTTCAAACACGTATAGTCTATTAATATATATGGGACGTGCATGTATGATATATATCAACATCTACATACACACATTTCCACATGTATGCTCGTACAGTTATACATTTACATGTCAATAGGTATATATTTGCATATAATACACATATAAATTTCAAATATGCTACATATGTGTACACATATAAATATCTCAATATATCCTCAATCCATATTTGTATGGACACTTGTAAATAGAAAAAACTTTGTGTTCTACAAATTCTATTTATGTCATTGACGTGGCTTGACCTGAGACCTCTTGGTAACAACCAACGATCTAACCATTTGGGTGCCCCATCTTGGACTATATTCTACAAATCAATTATGTAATTTGTATGCTTAATATAAATGTTTATCCTATACAAAAATAATTCAATAAAAAATCAAAAATTGCATATACTCCCGCATACCGCATGTACTTTATTCAGTATCGTCTTCATTCTTACAGCGCATTCCGCTTTTTGAAACCATGGGCCTGATTTCCCAAAGAAGACCTATACCCCCAAAGCATACCTATTTTGCTCAAACTTCAACTGATTTGGCCTAACTCAGACCTAATGTTGCATAATATGACCTAAACAAAGCATGCTTCCTCTAATTTACCCTATATTGACCTAAATGAGACCCATTTTGGCCAAATAAAACCTAATTTCCCCAAATCAGACCTAATTTGCCCATTATTCACCTGATTTGCCTAAATAAGACCTTACTTTGCATAACCTAACAATGATTATAAAATACAAAACATCTTTCAATGGATGGTCCATAAATGTCAGATTGAGGAAATTTCTCAAGCAAAATTATTCAAAACAGTATACATCAGAATTGTAGAATTAGATATTGAGTAGACTATTGCAACCATTTTAATTGCATATTAGGTATGGCTAAGTTATAGTACCCTAGTACACTTTCTTATAACCATGCATATATACAGTCACCATTTACCTGAATGTAATGCATATGATGGTTATTATGAATATTTCCCACTCACTCTAATATACATATTTTATGATTACACATACATTTATGTGTTAATACTCCCTAAATAGGCCTTATACCATATGTTACAACCAAAAATACTTCTTTGAATTGGTCAAAATGGATAATTGATGCCCTGACAGTATGTAACACAAACTCTACTATAGGTAGTATCATTGAGATAATTTATATCTTTGTCTTTTCCTATATTCACCTTTATGTGCTTCTTAATGTCTTTCTTTTCTCGTTTCTAAGTTCTTTAGTTTCTTGTAATACGGGCCTAACATTACGAAGCCCATTAGGGTTGTCTGTTTCCCTATATTTCCTCTCATGTATATAGGAGAAGGGTCTTCTCTTTTATCAATAATACGAAATACGGCTACAACTTTTTCTGACATGGTATCAAAGCAAGACATGTAATTGTTGTCCCTCGCTACTCAATCGTTGTCGCCCCGCTCCTCTCTGTCGACACCACCGCACTTCTATTAACACTACACTTCACCTGTCCAATTGCCTTTAGAAGGGTTTCCCTCCCGTCTAAACTAGTCCTCCCAACAAGAGGATCCAGTAGCATAGTCGACGGCCTTTTCGACATTCTTTTACCCTGAAGACTGATATTTTGTATAAAATAAAGAGTGTTTACTATTTGATGATTAAACAAGATACAGAGGACTCTTTTTTATAGGACAAGAGAGTAGACCATTTGTCAGAGATAGGCAATATGGGATAAAACAAATGACTAAAGAAAAGTCAAATCTAAAGCCCATAGTACTGAAAACACTAATAAACATAAAGCAATAAAGCACATATACTAATACTCCCCCTCAAGCTGGAGCGTAGATATCAATCATGCCCAGCTTGTCAACCATGCTATGAATTCTGGCCTTTGGAAGACATTTGGTGAAGATATGAGCCACTTGATCAGTAGTATGAGTGTAAGGAGTGGAGATAGCACCAGACAAAACAACCTCTTTGACAAAATGAAAATCCACCTCAATGTGTTTAGTGTGCTCATGAAAGGTTGGATTGCAAGCAATAAGGGCTAGTTTGGTTGGAAGGAAAACCAAGCCCAACGTTTAGTTCCAAAACGGGAAAACAAAAGTAATGAATTTAAACGATAACTGTTTTGTTTGGTTTTATGTAACTCCGGTGTGTCTAGTTGGTTTGTTTTTATTTGGTTTGAAGCAGTTACCAGGTGACTTTGATCACTGCTACAAAGGCCTAAAACTGTTGTATAAGAATTTGCACCTATTGCCAGCAGTTCAAGCAATACGGAAAGTGAACATGAGTTGCTTTTCCCACCGTGGGTTGGAGTTACACCCAACCAAACATACGGATTTGCAAAGAACGAGTAGTTGGAACTATGTGAACTGAAACACGGCCCAACCAAACGGGCCCTAAAAATAGTAGCCTTGTTGCCACGATGCGTAGAGATAGGAGCAGAGTCAGAAATACCAAATTCCTTCAGAAGACCGCGGACCCATAAGAGTTCACATGCAGTATGAGCCATAGCTCTATACTCATCTTCAGCATTAGAGCGGGCAACAACAGTTTGGTTTTTACTGCGTCAGGTAACTAGGTTACCACCTACAAAGGTGCAGTAACCAGAGGTAGACTTGCGGTCTAAACGGTTGCCTGCATAGTTAGAATCAGAATACCCTGTGATTGTACAGTGCTCATGCTTTTTATACAATAAGCCTTTGCCTGGAGAATTTTTGAGATACTTCAAGATGTGACACACAGCATCCCAGTGACACTATCGAGGTATATCCAGATATCGACTCACCAAGCCAAACACAGAAGTAATATCAGCTTGTGTCAATGTCAGATATATAAGTTTACTCACCAGTCAATGATATTGATGGTGATCAGGATATGGAGAAGTATCATCATCCCAGTTCGTATTAGGATCTAAAGGAGTACCAGTGGTTTTGCAACAAGAAGTTGTGTCATATAACAGATCCAAGACACATTTTCTCTAAGATAAACACACACCTGAGGAAGACCGGGAAACTTCAATACCCAAAAAATATCGCAATTTACCCATATCTTTAGCGACAAAATGTTTCGCCAGATATTCCTTAGTTGCCTGAATGCCTTCTTGATCACTCCCAGATAAAATAATATCATCAACATACACAATTAAGACAACCAGGCCAAAAACAGTTTTCTTAATGAACACAGAGTGATCAGAATGAGAATGCCAAAAACTGAACTACTGAAGGATATTACTGAGCTTATCAAACCAGGCACGAGGACTCTGTTTCAGTCCATAGATGGCTTTACACAGCCAGCACACTTCAGAAGTATCCCCCTGAATGACAAAACCAGTTGGTTGTTCCGTGTATACCTCCTCATGTAAATCATCATCATCATCATCATCTAAGCCTCAGTCCCAACTATGTTGGGGTGGGCTACATGGATCCTACGTTTCCATTCAGCTCTATCATTAACCATATTCTGGTTAAGATGTCGAGATTCAAAATCTCTCTTTATAAGCTCATCCCATGTTAATTAAGGCCTTCCTCTTCTTCTATTTATTGTGCTTGACTCAATAGCATTGTTTCGTATAGGTGCATTAGTCGGTCTGCGTTGCACATGTCTGTACCATCCGAGTCGACCCTCGCGCAACTTGTCCTCAATGCTCGCCACCCCCACTTTATTCCTGACATAGTCATTTCTCAAGCAATATTTTCTTGTCTTCCCACACATCCATCTCAGCATACGCATTTCAACCACGTTCATCTTGTCGAGACCTTGTTTCTTTACCGCCCAACATTCACTCCCGTAGAGCATGGCTGGTCGTATCGCTGTTCTATAAAACTTACTTTTTAACCTGAGAGGGATCTTCCGATCACATAAAACTCCAGTTGCACTCCTCCATTTCAACCATCCTGCAGTGATCCTATAACAAACGTCATTTTGAACATCCCCATCTATTTGAATAATAGAAGCCAAGTAACGGAATTTATCACATTTTGGTATATCTACTCCGTCCAACTTGGCTCCATCATTCACACAACGAGATTGGTTGAAATTGCAAATGTAAATCACCATACAAAAAAGCAAAAAAAAACAATTTTAACATCTAGCTGAAACAAAGGCCAGTCACAATTCACTGCTACAGATATAAGAACACGAACAGAATTAAGACGTGCTACAGGAGAAAACGTCTCAAAGTAGTCAATGCCATAAGTTTGGGTATATCCTTTAGCAACAAGACAAGCTTTCAGCCGTTCAACAGTGCCATCGAGCTGGTGTTTGACTGGTAAAAACCCAACGATAGCCAACAGGAGAGCAGGAGGCAGGTGCGTCAACTAAGTCCCATGTAGGACGATCAGTATGTGCCAGCATTTCATCCTCCATAGCTTGGCGCCAAGTAGGATGCTTTAAAGCCTGAGCAGCAGTTTTAGGAACAGACATAGTAAAAAGCAGTAGTAAAATTCGAAAAATTCATTTCCAGATTAACAGTAGAACAAACATTGCCAATAGGATGTTGAGTACATGACCTAGTTCCTTTTCGCAGGCTAATAGGAACATCTAGATCAAAAAATACCTGAGGTAAGGGTTGATTTGCGAATGAGGATTGAGGAACTGGCGATGGAGGGGCCATAGAGGGAGTTGAATTTCTCGAGCGTCGTTGGTACACCTTCAAAGGTTTGGACGGGGCCACATTTGGAGAAGATAAGCCATCTTCAATCGGCACAGGTAGTGGTGTATCAAGCAACAGATCAACTGAAAGTTGTGAATCTCCTAGAGAATAGTAAAGAGAGTCCTCAAAAAATACCACATTAGCACTGACAAACCATTTCTTCGTAGCAGGATCATAGCATTTATATCCTTTCTGGGTCCGAGAATAGCCCAAGAACACACATTTGACAGATCGAGGGTCTAATTTAGTCAAACCAGGACGAAGGGTTTTGACAAAACAAGTACTGTCAAAAAATGCGAGGCAAAGGAAAAAGAGATGCATCTGGACATATAATTTGATAAGGAATTTGATTTCCAAGAACAGACGAGGGCATGCGATTAATCAGATAGCATGCAGTAGAAATAGCTTCAGGCCAAAAAGTTTAGGGTACATGATGATGAAAAAGAAGAGTATGGGCAACTTTTAAAAGATTTCGATTTTTGCGCTCAACAACCCCATTTTGCTGAGTATAGGAATATGAGATTTGATGAATAGTACCCAATTTACAACAAAATTGGCTTACAGACACTTGCACAAACTCTAACGCATTATTAGTACGGAAAATTTTGATGGTTTTATTAAACTGGGTACGAATCTCGGCAAAGAATGTCATAATAGTATCAAGAATGGTGGATCGATCTTTCAACAAAAACAACTAGGTGGTTATAGAGAAATCATCAATAAAGCTAAGAAAATAGCAAAAACTAGAAGTACTTGGCACAGAACATGGACCCCACACATCAGCATGTATAATACCAAAAGGTGCTTTGGACCCAATACAATTTTTCTTAGAAAAAGCTGCACAAGTTTGTTTACCCAAAGTACAAGTTTCACATTTAAAGGCGGAAATATGAAATAGCAGGAAATAACTGCTTCATCTTCGCAGTAGAAGGATGGCCTAGTCTGTAATGTCATTGGAGCCCAGTAGCAAAAGTAGTCAATAGAACAGTCGGCTTCAGCAGATCCAAATAATATAGCTCGTCTGGTCCCGACCAATCTTCATCCTCGTACGCATATCCTGAAATAGAATACCATCTAGGTCAAAAGTAATAGAGCAGTGAAGGCTCTTCACAGTCTTACTAAGAGAGTAAATTCAAAGGGAATTTTGGAACATAACGAGCAGAACGCAATAATAATTTTCCAAGAGTGCATATAGTGCCAATGCCAGCAACCGGTGATTGAGAACTGTCAACAAGAGTAACAGGCAAGATAGATGTTTTCCTTAAATTAGCGAATAAATAAGGTAGAATTGCCAAATATATGAGAGGTGGCGCCAGAATAAATCACCCAATCTATTTTACCAGAAGTTGCAGAAGATGCTAGCAGAACAGAACTTCCATTAGTTAGGCTTCAAGAGAAAGGCAAGCCTAAAGAAGCTTGTCAACTCAGCACAAATCCAATCCACAGAAGGTTGAGTCGAGGCAGACCGACCAAGATCAGACTGATTAGTATTAACCTGATTTGCCCAAGAAGGCTTTCCATGTTTGATCCAGCAGAGGTCCTCATTATGATTGGTCCTTTTACAGAAGTTACAGTAACGTGACTCGGAAGAGTCAGGGCAGGAAGAAGTTGCACCTCGACCAGGTCCAGTAGAACGGCCACGGCCATGCCCACGGCCGTGAAAAGAGTCGCCAAAGCAAGCAGCAAGAGCAGCCTCAGAATGATCTGGGGGCACCAGGGAGACAGAAGGTAGGCGTTGAACTCATTTGAGGCCATCGTGCAGAGTAGGTAAAGGATTACTAGATAATATCTTATCAACAACCCCAGAAAAAGAGTGGGGCAAGCCGGCAAGAAATTGCACCAGTTGTAATTCTCTGTGTTGTCGTTGTATCTCGGTAATATCAAAGGAGAGGGGGTGATACACCTCAAACTCATCCCACAGTGCAGAACACTGATTATAATAATTTTCCACAGAGTCGGTCGCAGAGTACTCCTTCTTGGCCAGTTGTTTGAAGATTTCAAACGCCTTCTTTGGATTTTGCTGATGTGAATAGACATGCGAGAGCTAATCCCACATTGCTTTAGCAGTCTTCAGGCGAAGAAGAGACTAGCTAACTTTTCGGTTCAGAACTATTGACGAGCCAAGTCATGACACCAGAGTCATCATTTGACCAAAGAGCATATGTTTGCTTGGTTTTAGCGTCCGCACCTTCAGCAGGTAGACTCTGCCCTTCAGAGACAAGATGCGAATAACGGCCTTGAGCTTTGACATAGAGCTCAAAGGTCGCAGACCATGTGTGAAAGTTGAAACCATCCAACTTATAAGTGGTGACACAAAGTGTCCTAAGTGGATCGGCGGATGCCATCAGTCGAAGAGGGCGAAGGAGCAGCGCGGCTAGGGGAGGGGGGAGGACAGGGTGATAGGAGCAGGGGAGAAGGTGGGCGGCGGCGGCGGCAGCAAGGGGAAGGGAGATGGGCAGCGGCTAGGTTGAAGAGGGCAGGTGGTGGCTAGGGTTAGAAGGGTACGGCGGGGGGGTTGCGTTCACCCTATGTCCACAACCTCCCAGCCAAATTCTAGTGGTAGATCGCACTAGCCTGGCAATCGGGATGGCTAGGGTTAGAGAGGCTAGGGTGGATCATGCTCTGATACCATATAAAATAAAGAGAGTGTTTACTATTTGATGATTAAACAAGATATAGAGGACTCTCTTTTATAGGACAAGAGAGTAGGCCTATTGTCAGAGATAGGCAATATGGGATAAAACAAACGACTAAAGACAAGTCAAGTCTAAAGCCATAGTACAGAAAACACTAATAAACATAAAGCACATATACTAACATTTTGAAAAGTCGAACAACATCTTCTTTGTGGTTCTCTATGACCACTTGCTATTGGACTATGCTTATGTTTTCAAATGTGATCGTGCTCTTCCGGCACATCCATAATGATTTCCATGTCGTTTGCTCTTATATAGATCGTTTATCAACCTTTTATGCTTTTGGGCCCTGAGCACGGTCCGTCCAAGAGAGACAATGTGTGTCGCACCACCACTGCTTCGACTCGAGTTCCTGCTGAGGAACATGACGTGTTCCTGCCCTGACACGGCGTGCTTCCACCAAGCACGGCGTTTCAGCTAAAGATACAACATGTCTGCTTTCGTCTACATCACTCTGCATTACTGTTGAGGAACACGTTGTGTCCCCTATAAAAATAAGAAGAGTCAGATATCAACACAACATGTCATCTGAAGACACGACGTGCCCCCCAGACTCTCTTCCATCCCAACATCATTGTTGACTCACACGTGTCTGACACAAGGCATATCGTGCTACCCCATGATGTGATGTGACAACACGATGTTGTTGCTAGAAAACTATTGTCATTCTTTTGTTGAATGAGCTTCTAAATCAAATACTATGGCTTCATATATTGCAGAGGCACCTAACGTTTCAGGTGTGCCACATTTGCTAAGTTCAATGGCTCAAATTATATTCTTTGGACGGGGTCGTTTTAGATCTACGTGCATTCTTTTGGGAAACATGATTAACTCATCGATTCTCCTCCAGCTAGAGATGAGACTACTGACAAGAAGATAGGGTACAAGAAATGGGTTGGACATGTGAGTGTATTTGGGTCAAAGTGATTCCCAGCTAGAGCGGATTCTCCTTTATTATATAAGGTGAGAACATTTACAAAGTAGACCCAACAAGAAACGAAAATAGGTAAGTGGTACATAAATAAGAAAACTATTTTCGAACACCCCCTCAAGCTGGAGCATACACATCATGCATGCCCAGCTTTGAATTCATATATTTGAAAGTTGAAGATGGAAATGGCTTGGTGAAGATATCAGCCACTTGTGATCCAGTCCGAACATGAGGAGTTTGAATCTTCTTAGAGAGCACTAAATCACGAACGAAGTGGTCGTCCACTTCAATATGATTGGTCCACTCATAACACCGGATTGCTAGCAATATGGATGGTTGCGTGGTTATCATACATGAGAGATTGGTGTCTCAACAGACACTCCCATTTCAGACAATATAGACATAACCCATTGTAGCTCCAACAGGCATGTGCCATAGCTCGATATTCGGTCTCTGTGTTGGATCGTGCTACCACATTTTGTTTCTTGCTCCTCCAAGTCACCAAGTATGACCCAAGAAACACACAATAGCCAGAAGTAGACCATTTATCTCCAACATTAGTTGCCCAATTAGCATAAGTGAATCCAGTGAGCTTCAAAGACGTGTGTGAGATTTTTCCCTGTAAAGTAAGGCCCTTCCCTCGGAATCCTTTAACATAACGTAGATTCCGAGTGACGCTCATTCAGTGTGACATCTTAGGCGCACTCATGAACTTGCTAACAACTCCAACGACATAAGAAATATCATGATGAGTAATTGTCAAGTAAATCAGTTTCCCCACAATTCTTCTATACTTTGTTGGATCAGAAAAGTCATTGTCATCAGAAATAGACGTCTTGGTATGATAATCCATAGGCGTGGAGACTGGTCTGCATTGTGTCATGTCCGTCTCTACAAGGAGGTCTCGAACATATTTCTGCTAAGAGGGGTTTGTGCCCTTCTTGGAACGTAGAACTTCGATTCTAGGGAAATAGCAGAGATTACCCAGATCTTTTGCCTGAAATTGTGTTTGCAGTCATTTCTTGAGCTGTAAAATGCCAGTAGAGTCATCACATGTGATGACAATATCATCTACATAAACAGCTAAAATAACAGTGCCACCTGAAGACTTATACACAAATAAAGAATGGTCAGTAGAGGACCGGGTGAACCCAAACTGTGTAAGTGCAGCACTAAATTATCAAACCATGCCCCCAATGACTGCTTCAGACCATACAAGGATTTCTTCAACTCGCATACCTTCTGACACTCCCCCTGAGCAACATACTCAACAGGTTGCTCCATTTATACTTCCTCAAGTAGATCACCATGAAGAAAATCATTTTTAACGTCCAGCTGAAGAAGAGGCCAGTCAAAATGAGTAGCAACAGAGATAAGAAATTGAGTCGAGCAACTAGAGAGAAAGTCTCAAAGAAGTCTACGCCATGTGTCTGAGTGTACCCCTTTGCCCCAAACGAGCCTTCAAACGATCAATAGACCAATCTGGTTTCTGTTTCACAGTATAAACCCAACGGCAGCCTACAATAGACTTGTCAGGAGGAAGATCCACCAAGTCCCAGGTGGAGTTTTCATGAAGGGTTGCCATCTCATTGTCCATAGCCTGGATCCATCTCTCATGTCAGATTGCTTCTGTATAGGAGTGAGGAAAAGAATCAAGTTGAAGAGCAAAATGTGGGTTGTGGGTGACAGATGAGACAAGCAACAAACATTCGTCAATGGATGACGTATAGTACAAGAGTGGACACCTTTACGAGTTGCAACTGAAAGGTGTAAGTCTGAAATTGAAGCATCAAGAGAACTCTCAGTAGGAACAGAGTGTCTAACGATGAGAAGGCAATCTGTTGGATTGGTGACGCTACATCCTCTTGGTGATGCCCTGCTCACCTGGTGTAAACCAGTGGAAAAAGTTGAGAATCGGTGGAGGTGTAGGTGGTGGTGGTGGTGGTGAAGTGTGGGTGGTATCTAGAACAGTCTCATCACATGCCACAGGAAGTGGTGGCTCTCTCTCATGCTCAAAGATGCAGTCACTCTTAGGATTGTGCTCTTCCTCACTCTGAACAGAGTCACTAAAGAACAGAGTAGACTCATGGAAAGTAGCGCCAGCTAACATAAAAGACGATGAAGACTAGGGCAATAACATTTGTATCCCTTCTGTGGGAGAGTATCTAAAAGGGCAGTGCGAACTACGCAAGGAAACATCTTGTCAGCACGTGGATCAAACACATGAACAAACGCAGTGCAACGAGACACGCGAAGAGGAACAGGAAAAGGTTTTTCGTCAAGTTGTAAAACAAATAAAGGGGTAGCCCCACGTAAGATGGAAGATGCCTGACAGTTAATCAAAAAGCATGCAGTGAGAAGAGCATTAGACCAATACATCTGAAAAAGCAATGTACGTGCTACATCAAGTACATGGCGGTTTTTGCGCTCAGCAACCCCATTTTGTTGAGGTGTATGAGGACAAGTCGTTTGATGAATCATGTCAACAAAATTACAAAAAATAGAAACAACCTTTTGAACGTATTCTAGGGCATTATCAGTAGGAAGAATCTTTATATTAGCATCAAATTGAATTTTTATTAGATGACAAAATGTTTGAATAACAGACAAAACTTCATCCCGAAACTTAACTACTTAAGTATACCCAAGTCATGCAGGAGAAATCATCAATGAAAGACAAAAAATATTGAAAACCATTATAACTTGGCTCTTTAACAGGACCCCAAACATAATTATAAATAAGATCAAAAGGACGCTTAGAGCATTTCATAGTGCGACTCGGAAAAGAAATGTGATGATGCTTGCCCAGTTGACATGACTGACACTAACAACTTTATTGATGTTGAGCCTGGAACAAGCTTTTGAAGACTTTGCAAGGACGGATGCACATAGTGACAATGGCATTGTAAGGGAGAGCAACTGAAAACGGTAGATGCGGTAGACGGAATCTGGCAAGCAGGGTGACCACCTTCAAAGAAGTAGAGATCACCTTTTCTAGATCCCCCACCAATCGTCTACCAGCTCTGGGGATCCTGTAACACAAAGAAAGAGTCTCTAAATATTACCAAGTGTTTCAAAGAATCAACCAGCTTAGCAAGAGACTTTAAGTTAAATGGAAAGTCCGATACATAATGTACATACTATAAAGTCAAATCAGATGATGCTTGTAGAGTACCACATGCCTAGACTCGCCTAATAGAACCATTAGCAATTGTCAAAGAAGAATGTGGGATATACGAGTCAGAAGAGAGAAGCATAGATCGTGTACTCGTCATATGCTGGGAGGCCCCGGAATCCACCACCGATGTAGAAGATGGATTAGAGGCAACAAGTGAAGTCCCCTAGTTACCTATATCAGAAACCAAATTGACAGAGGAGCCAAGGGAAGCTTGTTGGGTAGCTCGAAGAAGTGGAGATCATAACATCTGATTGCAGCTATTTAGAAGCTCCAGATGCAGATGCTCCCGACAAAGTAGTCGCGTAATGTGCAACACCAACAAGGGGATGACCATGCTTAGAGTAGTGTTTTTCTTCTGTATGTCCAATTTTCCACAGAATGTACATTTGTCTCTGGGATGATTGCCTCATCCCCGAACAGTACCTCGTCTAGTTCCTTTGGCAGCACCAGCAAGAGAGGCACGATTCTCAGTGTTGTTCTCCTAGAGTAGTAGACACAGACTCAAATGAAGACTGTTAAATTCTGACAAAGGCTTCTTCAAGGCTTGGTAGTTTGTCTGTGGCAAGAATAACACTCCTAGTTGAAGCATAGAAAGGATTTAAGCCGGATAGAGACCTTGTCATTACTAGATCATCTCGATCTTTCATCTGATCATCAGTCTTCCGTGGCGGGTAGAAACTAAGTTCCTAAGAAATGGATTTTATAGTACCAAAATATTCCTCTAGAGAGCGACTATTTTGTCTTTCTGGAAAGAGGTAGTCATAAATAGTATAAAGACGGAGAGCATTCTTCTCGTGAGAGAAGTGTTTCTTTGCAGCTCCCATATTTACTTGGTTGTAGAGTAGAACATAAACCTGGAAGCAATCTGGGGCTCCATGTTGTTCCATAACCAGGACTTCATCGGCCCATTGTTTTTCCTCCAAGTAGGACAGTCATTGCTACTTTCATCAAGAGGTCCTGACTCAATAATATCCACCTTCTCTCGAGATTCAAGAATAGTGTAGATAGCATTCATCCAGAGGAGATAATTCTGTGAGTTAAGCTTCACAGAATTTATCTGAGATTGATCGTTATAGAGGATTGTAGCGGAGGCAACTCGCTTTTTTCCACCCACATTCAGATTGGATCAAGATAACGGCGCAAACAAAACAAGTAACACACTGTGTAGAAGACTTGACTCGACGAGTATGGCAACAGCACATTGTGTTTAACAAGGGGCACGTCGTGTCAGCTGGCAAAGATGAAAGACAGACTTTTTGACTATCTTTGACACGTCGTGTCAGTTGCTGATGATAGAAGACGGAACTTCTAAATCTCCTTCAAATGTCGTGTAGGCAGAAGCAAGGTTGAAAAATGTGTGAGGCGTAATGAGGCGTTTTTGTCTCAGTGAGGCGAGGCGTAAGCTTTGAGGCGTTTGAGGCATAAGCCTCAAAATATGTATGAGGCGGTAACAAAAATAAATTTATACATGTAATTACATATATGTGTGTGTTATGTATGTGCATGTGTATAACAGAAATAGGTATATACAAACATAACCAAATGAAATAGAAATTAATTGTGAAACTTAATAGTGATAATATAGACTAAGGACCCACCACAATACCAAAATAAATATGTAAAAATAACGAGATATCAATTTTTTATACTATTAGAATAAAAGATGTCAATGGCAGAAAAACTAAAGGAGATAGAATTTTGAATTAGTAGGAACAAGAAACCAAAGTTAATTAACAATGATACGAAATTCAACAAGATACTGAATAAGAAGGGAAGCAAACAATGATAAATTTGACAAAGAAGATTGAAAACTGTAACTTAGAGATTGATGATTAAATGTTCATTAATAAGAAATAACAATTAACTATAAGATCTAAAATAATTTTTTAATGAAAGTGTTTGTAATAATCTTAAAAGTACACAATTTGATGGTTAACATCAGACTTTATCATCTAGAATTGGGGCGTACGCCTCAACTAAGCCTCAGAGCCTCAGTGCTTTGAGGCAGGCCTCAGACAATGCGAGGCGTAAGCCTCAGTCTAGCACACCGAGGCGTAAGCCTCGAGGCGCATTTGGGATAGCCTCACCAAGAGGCGTAAGCCTCGAGAGCCTCAAGGCGAGTTTTTTATTACCATGGGCAGAAGACATGTTGTGTACTTTGTCGAAGACGTAAACTCATGTGGTCGTCAACACGTCGTGTCACGGATAGGAGAAGACGTGTACTCCATTGGAGGCGTAACTTTAGTAGTTGTGACACATCGTGTCACACAGGGACATGCCATATAACTTGCGATCAGAGTGGAGATCTACGCCGTCAAAATGAACCCTGGGCAGCAACAAACCGTGTTGCTTGGAGAAGACGTCGTGTGTCATCGGCTGATGTAGATCTTCACAGGAATTGGCTCCGTCAAAGAGATATAGGGCTCTGGGAAGACGCACCGGAGAGTAAAGATGGCCCTGGGAAGACGTGTCGGGGTTGGCGAGAATTAGCACTGTCACTTGTCAATTGAGGAAGCGAATGTGACGCATCAATAGCCCCTAAAGACTTAGGCACTCATCCACGTACGGGAACTGCGTGGAGAGGAAAGAAGATGAGAAGGGAGTTGCTCCTCCTCTCTTTGGGATAGAATAAGGGTTTTCTCCTCCTCTACTTCAAGCAGACATCGTGCTTTGATGGAGACGAAGGAAGACCGGCCCAGTGAGAACTGACACTGTCATCGACGGCGGCGACGGGCGGTGCTATAGGAGAGGGAGGAGAAGAGGGAGAGGGTGGCGGCCAGGGTTATGGTAGTCGGATGTGCTTTAATACCATGTGAGTGTATTTAGGTCAAAGTGATTCCCGACTAGAGCGGGTTCCCCTTTATTATATAAGGTGAGAACATTTACATAGTAGACCCAACAAGAAACGGATATAGCAAAGAGTAAATAAAGAAAAAAAACTATTTCCTAATAGGACGTGACTGCTTAGTTCTATCCTAGATCTTACAAGGGTGTGAATTTCATGTTACTAATCTCATATTATCTGACACGGCCAAGGAACATGGAATCATCTTGCTTAGGTATACTCTACCAAAGGGAACACATCCTACGTTATTGACTTACATCACCGGTTACATTCTTTGAAACTAGAAGATACGTCCACTTTTGCATTACTTTGATCACTTAAAGGTATTTGGGGAGAACTCAAAATATTATCGTCATTTATGTTGACCTCTTCAAACTTTAAAAGTAGCAAGATGAAATAAAGTTGTGTCAGTTTCTTGCATCGCTACAATCCAATTGTGAAGATGTTTGCTAGCATATTCTTGCTAATGCTCCGTTGCCATAATTGGATGTTGTCTATATTTGTTTGGCGAGGTCCACGACTACTACTACTACTCATAAACTTAATGCTACTATAGGTCATGAATGTGGATGTAGCTCCAACTCCATTGATAGAGAATCTACATCCTATGCTCCATGGTACTAAACTTCTATAGGAGATCCAGTCATAATAAAGATAGTGTCGAATAAACATGGTAAACCCGAGTCGACCAATTGGGTTTTCCACCACCGTAACTGATGGAGAAATGACATCTACCCAAGGAAGAAAATGTCCAATTTCGATGCCGTTTCGGTGGCCACAGAAATAGAAATTTTGACAAATTTCGACAGAAATTTCGATGAATGTGTTCATGGCGTTTCGACGGCAAAATAAACAAATTAATTTATGAAATTTTACCAAAATGATCTACCAGTGTAGATCTACTCAAATATGTAATAATATTTCATATTGGGTATGTTGGGGTGGGGTCGCATCATTTTTTAGTGAATGACCCTGAACTGTTTTGATGGGCATTTCGATGGGGATTTTTGATGTTAATTTTCAATGGTGAAATCAATGAATTAAGTCATTATAGTTTGCAAACACAATATATAGACTTAAAAACACAAAACTGTGCAAAAAAATATGCTCTAGGTAGTACATAGTATATGAAAACGTAGAAAAAAAATCGAGGATCTGCCTATTTTGAGAGTTTCGTCAGTCAATTTCGATGTCTGATTGCCACAAAAATAGAAATTTCGACCGGAATTACGACAATTTCGTCAAAATTTTGAACATTGCATCTACCTCAAGTGCCAACAATAATCAAATGGTGACCCTTAGCTCTGTTGATTCGGAGAAATTGATCAAGGATGCCTCGTTATCCTCATCATCCCTTCAGGCAACATCACCCCGTAATTTTGCCATCTCTTTGCTTTTTCTTCTGCAAAGAATGATTGGATTGTTGATTCTAGTGACATTGCACATATCTTAAGTAATAAGAAACTTTTCTCCGCAGTAAAGAAGTCTACACACCATCCTCTTGTGTTGTGAGGAAATGTCAGAGACCCATGTGTAAAGTGTGTAAAATCCCTTGTATATGAATATACAAGCACCCTGACCGTGAATGAATTCGAGGGTTTTCTCCCACTTTGCTCAAGATTCTTCATGGTACCAGAGCTACAGGGAAACCTAGGAGAGTCGTTAATCTCTCCACGGTGGCCTTTGGAGCCGTGAGTACCAAGAGTTATCAAAGAAAGTCATTTTCTGGCCGCTACTACAGTAGCCGCACTGTAGCATGACGGGAGCAGTGGTTGTTGCTGCTCCCTCTCTAGTCAGATTTTGGAGTAGTCCTCCTTGATCCACCTTCCCCTTGGTCCTAGCGACCCCACATTGTTGGTAGTCAGCCGCTATGCCCCTTGGTTGGTTCCAAATCTTCCTTAAGAGAGCCTTGCATTTGTGGGCTGTTTTCTTCCTCAAACCTTGTCCGTAGGGGACTCCAGTACCCTTGCTACATTGCCCCAGAAGGTCAAGGGCATCAGAGTTACAAAGAGGGAGCAGTAATCCTTTCTGTCTCTCCTATACCAGCCGGAGTACTGTGGCAGTACTGTTTTATCACTGCTGCAACTTGCTGATTGATGTTTACTATTTGGAATTAGTGTGGGATTCTTTCACTATCTTTTGCTATTATTACTCAGGAGTTTACCGAGCAGCACCATTGGTCTAATAGTCCACGTTGATCACTCCATTACCTGTTCATTGGAATCAAGTTAGAGAAGAAAGAGGCCGCAACCTGGAAAAGAAGAAATCTCTTTTGGTGAAGGAAAAGTCTCAAACTTTGCAATTAAGGCTGATTTGTGATCCTTGATCTGTTCTTTTGCCAATCTAATAAATCGTTTTCGGTTGGGTGCATTTGTGGTCAACATGATTCATAAGGAGTTTACGATTCACCAATCCGCTATGACAGTCCAAAATGAATTATATGGATCCCCTGTGAAGTCTACTAATATGGTAGGTATTGATGATACTCAGGAGGCTACATATCATATGTATTTGTCTAAAGAATAATATGGTCAGTTGATGCGTCTTCGAGTTTTAAAGCATGCAATGACTTCAGTCTCCATTGCACAGAATTTTAATTTGCCAGCATGCATTTCACAAGCATCCAAGGCATCGACGTCCACGTCAGACTGGGTCCTTGATTCTGCTGCAATTGATCACATCACAGGGGTATCAGAGAAGCTCACCACCTACAGCCATAAGCCCAACCTACCTGGTGTCACCTTGAAGACGGCTTTGTTGCTTCTGTTAAGGGAATTGGGATGGTGTCACCAACTCCACATATATCCCTTCCAACTACCAAGTTCATTCCCAGTTTCCTTTTAATTTGTTACATTTTAGCAAATTAACTCGTTCTCTTCAAGCCTTTGTTACTTTCTTACCAGATACTTGTCTTATACAGGACTTGAAGATAGAAAAGATGATTGGTGAAGGATATGAACTGGCTAGACTCTACTACTTGCAACAACTTTCCACGGCATGTGTCATTTAATCTCCTTTAGTGGTGCACAATCGTCTTGGTCATGTCATGCATCTGTAAACAAGCTCAAGTGTTTGGTTCCGGGTTTGTCCAACCTGGAAAGTTTGCAGTGTGAATCATGTCAATGGGAAAACACACAAGGTCTGTCTTTAGGTCTAGGGAGAGTCAAACAAACAAGTCTATCATTGAGCTAGTACTTCTGATATATGGGGTCTGAGTCATGTTACATCTAAACTCGGATTTAGATATTTTGTTATTTTTAATGATGATTATTCTCGTGCTACATAGCTTTCTTTGATGAAGGAATGATCTGAACTTTTGCCCATATTTAAATCCTTTTGTGCAGAAGTGGAAACCCAATTTAAGAAGAAAATGTGTACACTTCGTTCTAATAATGCCAGAGAGTACTTCAGTTGTGAGTTCATTCATTTCACCTCCACACATGGCATCATCCATCAATCATCTTGCCCACGTACTCTACAACAGAACGGAGTGGCTGAGAGGAAAATTTGTCATATTGTTGAGACCGGTCGCACTCTTCTCCTTCATATGCATGTTCCTAGAGATTTTTGGGGGGTGCAGTTTTCACTTCCACCTATCTCATCAACCGTATGCCATCATCATTTCTCCAAAACCGCATACCTGTTCAGATCCTTCATCCTATGAAGCTGTTGTACAATGTTCCACTAGAGTGTTGGGATGTGCTTGCTTTGTCCATTGTCTTAGGCTATGTATGGATAAATTAAGTCCAAAGTCTGTAAAATGTGTTTTCTTAGTTTACTCTCAGGTTCAGAAGGGGTACAAGTGTTACGGTACTACTTTATAGTGCTTCTTTGTATTTGCACATGTCGCCTTCTTTGAAGAGACATCCTATTTTGATAACAGTTCTTTAGTGACACCCAATAGTTGTGGAGGAGCTCTTGCCCCTTCTTATCATCGTTGAGTCTCCTATTATTGAGTCCCTTAGCAGTGATGGTTCTTGAGATGTTATTCCACCCAGCTCTGCTAGACCACCAATCACTCAAGTTTACACTCGCCGATATAGGTGCAGGTGGACAGTCCGGTTCAGGTACCAATGTAGGTCGAACAGAGGCCCCTACCAGTTCAACTCCTCTAGATGCCTCCTCCAAAGGTCAGGTGGAAAGTGGAAACAGCTCCACCTACGTGCGAGATCTTCCCATTCTTTATAACAAGGGTGTTCGATCTTGCATCCTCAGAATGTTAACCATCCTATTGCTAATTTTATCTCGTATAGCCATCTTTCACCTTCATATTATGCCTTTATTTCTTCTATATGTCTCTATACCTTCGTCGTTTCAGTTGCGCTTGATCACCCAGGTTGGCATCATGCTATGGATGAGATGTCAGCTCTTTACCAGAACAAGACATGGTCTCTTATTCCACGCCCGCATAGCAAGTCAGTTGATGGATGTCGCTAGGTTTACACTGTCAAATTGGGTGCAAATGGTTGTGTTGATCGGCTCAAGGCGCATTTGGTAACCAAAAGCTACAATCAAGTTTGTGGCGAGAATTATTCAAAGACTTTCTCTCTGGTGGCAAAGATGGCATCTATTTGCATTTTCTTGTCTCTAGCTGCTAGTCACTCTTGGCTTCTACACCCTGATATTAAAAATGCATTCCTACATGGTGACCTAGACGAGGGAGATATATATGGAGCAACCACCTGGGTTTGTTGCTCAGGGGGAGTAAGATCTAGTATATCGTCTTCACAAATCTCTTTATGGATTGAAGTTGTCACCTGGTGCCTGGTTTGGTAGATTTAGTAGTGCCCTTTCTGAGTTCGGACTCCAGAGATGTACCATGGATCATTCAATCTTAATCAGACGATAGAGTTTTGGGAGCATTTTCTTGGCGGTATATATTGATGATATTGTGATTATTGGTGATGACATGCATGGAATTGCAAAGTTGAAGACCTTCGTACAGGGCCAGTTTCAGACAAAGGACTTGGGCAGTCTTAAATATTTTCTACGAATTGAAGTTGTCAAGCCCAAGTCTGGAATAGTTATCTCACAGAGGAAGTATTTCATAGATCTTCTTACTGAGACAGGGATGCTTGGCACCAAACTTGTTGATACTCCAATGGATCCTAAAGTCGAATCGTCCATGGAACGGGGGGAGTTACTTGATGATCCATGGAGATATAGACGACTTATTGGGTAGATGATTTATTTGTTTATCACTTGGCCCGACATTGCTTTTGCTACTAGTGTTGTTGGTATGTTCATGGATAAGTCGTACACATGTCATATGGAGGTGGTGATGTGCATTATGAGGTATCTCAAGAAGTCTCTTGGCAAGGGACTTCTATATCAAAATCACGAATATCTACATTTGTAGGGTTTCTCAGATGTTGATTGGGTTGGATCTATTATTGACAGAAGGTCTATTTCTGGTTATTGAATATTTTTAGGAGGAAACTGGATTTCCTGGAAAAGCAAAAAGCAAACAACAGTAGCAAGATCAGTGCAGAGCAATGGCCTTAGCAACATGTGAGTTGCTATGGGTTCGTCACTTATTAGGAGTTTGGCTTTGTGCTAGACGCTCCCATGAACTTGAAGTGTGACAACCAAGTTGTTGTCCACATTGCCTAGAATCTCATCTTTCATGAGAGAACCAAATATATTGAAGTCGATTGTCATTTTCTACGAGAAAAGATTCAGGAGAAGTTGATTCAATTGTCACCAGTTAGATCAGAAGATCAGTTAGCTGATTCGTTTACAAATTGTCGAACCAATACTTATGTAACAAGCTGGACACGTGTGATATATATGCTCCTACTTGAGGGTGAGTGTTAATATGTACATATTTGTGAGAAAATGTCAGGGACCTATGTGTAAAGTGTGTAAAGTCCCTTGCATATGGATATACAAGTACCCTAACTGTGAGTGAAGTCGAGGGTTTCCTCCCACTTTGCTCAAGCTTCTTCAAAAATAAAAGTACTATAAACGAACAGACACCAAAGAGATAAAACGAAGCAAGAATGTGATAAAAAATGTATGGGAATGTGAAAACTCTCCAGAAAAGAAATTAATAATTATTGAAAAGATGTGCTCAAACTTAAGACTTGTTGTGAATATACAAAATGTATAGACCGGTAGCAATGCAAATATTCAAGTAGAAAGATTGTAACCAAATCGAGGTGGAGTCAATCTCTATAGTGGTGTTTTGATTCATCCAACAAGTCCCACATGGATTTGGTTAGCATCGACTCAAAAAGCAAAGTTGCTTGCAAGGTGGGGAAGAGGAGACAATGTTGCATGGGGTGGCAGAACAAGAGCTACAGTAGACACCATAGGGGTGGGTGGAGTTTAGTGGCATGAAAGGAACATTAGGATGGGGATGATGACAAAACAAGGGAGATGGTTGGTTGGCAATGGTACAAGGTAAGATGGGTGAAGGGGGAAAAGGTCAAGGAGGAAGTTAAAGTTGATGAAGGGGGAAGGAGACGATAGAGAAAGTGCTGAGTTCGATGGTGGAGGGTGGGTCAGTTGTCGTTATTTGGTCGTAAGGAGGAAGGGGAAAGGTAAGAAAGGAGGCAAGAAGGGATCGGGAAGTCATTGGTGATTGTCATGGCATCAAGAGGCGTCGTTGATGTAGCATGAGTATAGAAATAAAGAACAAGACCCAAGCTATAATGTGGATTAGGGGTTTAGGCTCTAATACACCACTTGATGCAAACCTATTGATTAGAACCTAATAAACGTGTAAGTTTCAGTCATCAGAGTTTTTCCTCGTAAGAGATGTACTAAGCCTATACATAAGTGGCCCCAACTAAACAACACTAGTAGTAACTAACGTAGGACTAAGCCACATAACTTATTACGCCCAAAGAAAAATAACCTGTTTAGAAAGTCTTATAATTTGTGAAATTTTAGGCTACAAATAATATGAATCTCATTGTTTGTGCACATTAGTACAAGTGTCCTACATCACTAATACTAAGAATGACTCGACCTTTACAACATTTATGACAGCAAAAACAAGATTGTCTCTCACCAACGACGTTAAGGGCGCCTACATAGATGAGCACTATGAAAGTAAAATCATAATTCTACTTAGTGTTAGGTGAGGCATGAAATCCAAGAAGTGCAAATTGAATTGCTACTTCAACTAAGACTTACAGGAATACAACGAAGTATTGATAGCATTTGCCACAGTCAAGGGGTACAAGAATTTTATTTCTCAATGCCTCCACATCAAGTACTTCACATCCTTTTTCTACAATTGCACTGTCCATAGCATTAGAGCTTCTCATTATATCATAGCTCGGTCCTCTCCCAAGGAGAGTACAGCTTAGATGTCCCTCTAGCTCATCTCTTAATGCCATGCCAATATTAACATGAAATACATATCTTGTTGAGACACAAAGTATCTTGTTATGACTCGCTCTTGTAACTCTCTTATAGAATTGTAGTAGGATGGGCAAGCCAAAATATAGACAAAATTCAGCAAGCCCATTGGAGTGTCAATTACAGGATTCTGTAATAGCCAGACGGATAATTTTTGGCCGATGTCTTGCTTTTGATAGTTTATATGCATCGTGATAAAACATCCACTTTACTTTCAAAGATAATGTTTCCACGAAACGCACAAAACATCCTAATAAGGAGATTATGACTTTGGTGGTTGATATCATAAGAAGAGCAATTCCTTAAGAAACTTTTCCTACAGCAATAAGTATATACCCTGAATAAGAATGCCCTATAGAACGCGTCATTACAAAACAATTATCAAGGAGACAGTTTCTCAGATCTTACAGAGAAAACAACTAGTAGGGTTTCCAAAAAAGAAATTGCCGAAAGCTACATCCTTCCATTCAATATATGCAAAGATTATAATTTTTAACAAATTCTATTTCCTCGGTATGATAGATGGTCTAAATCTGGTGTATAAGAAAATTAACAAAAATAGTAATAGAATGCCAAAAATTGCCAGGGAAGGGATATGAAGATCCAAGCATGCAATTTGGATTTTCATATATATATATAGATAAGAAATAAATATAGAAAGCATGAAATATACAGTTTACGAAGTTGATCCTTGGTTTGATCTTGATGTGAAACTTTGCTTCTATGTAGAGTGGAACCCTGGTGGTTGAGTTCAAATGATTTCTGACCAAATGACGGAGCCTCCTACATGAGATGTCTTGGAATTAGGTTACAGTGAATGAGTGACCAGACACATTACAACCAAATATAAACTCCTAAACAAAACAATTTTCCTGATGAAAACATAGGAAGTCCCAATAATATTAATCAATAAGAGTTCATGATACATATGTTGTGAGGATGTTTTAAATCGGCCAAAGGAAAGAAAATACCTAGATATGTACATCGTGAAAATTTAAATGGTTCATTGCATGTTGTAAAGCTTTCACTAAGTAGAAATGGTAGGCCTATCACGATTGTTAGAGGGATGAATATTTCATAATCAACAAACACATAACTGGGAGTATAGGAAACTAGCAAGAGTTTAAGAGAGAGCCTCGAGAACAATTAGGAACTCTATATTTTATTCTCCCCTACATATTCCCTTCTGTGTACTCTCTTCCAAAAAGATCTATCTATACAGACATCATGGTTGGTATTCAAACAAAAACTTGATCGTCTTTTAAGCATTTGTGGCACCAAATCCCTAGAGAAGCCTGCCCCGGGATTCTTTGCTATAGGGTAACATGCTTTCCGGAGCAAGAGAAGCCTTCCCTAATCTATTGTGAGTATGATGTGCCTGATTAAGAATGCCAAGTGTTTAGTAGAAAGCTAGATTGATGGGCTACTTTCCATATTCTTGGTTTCTTTTTTGTAGGTTTTCACACTGACTATAAGATCCCAGCTGATAATATCCCCCACATCCAATGATCCCAGCAAACGGGACAACTATCAATTTGAGGTTTGCCGCATTCCTTACATCCACAAATTTCAGCTACCACAGTGACCATCAGATCATGGCCGAACATGTTCATGCTAGCTACCTTACGAGCAGTGCATGTAGCTCCAAACTTGTGCTAGTAGAGCTCTGTTGTTCGCCGATTGGCATTCTAAACATCTCCCTTAGTTATACATCCCTGTCCCTAGTGAAGGTACAACAAAAGCCAAGGCCTCTCGCAATTCTGTAGGGACAGCTCACCTAGGCCTAGAAAAAGGAACTTATTACAGAAAATCAACAAGCCCGTCTGATCAGCGAAGAGACCTGGAACAAGCCCAAGTGACATAACTGACCTTGGCAGTGACAATATTGAAGTAACACATCAGCAAACCAATATTGAGGCTATTAAGACCCAAAAAAACTAGATGATTCAACAAAATCCGGAGAAAAAAACTAGAAACTTCTGAAATTATGACAAAAAGATTTCAAAAGCATCCTTACTGGCAGAGTCTCGGTGATAATGAACCCTGGATGTCAATGAACTAAAGGTGTAGGATACTGTTGACGATCTATTCCTCTATTTTTCTAAGATGTGATGACATTCAAATGGTGTTGAGTCTTCTACAAATACAATTGCAAATTTGCAATAAAACCATGGTTTGTGTTTGGCTATTACATTTTGCTGCTACAGGCATAATCCACAACACCAGCTTCGCATGATGATCCTGTGACGGGATTGCACATAATAGAAGGGAATTGGCGTGCTTAAAATTTTGGTTTCATTGGATTAGTTACTTAGTGCTCTTATTTCAAATTATCTTAAGAAAAATATATTTTCAAATAATTTGGTTTCTTAGAATTAAGTCTACAGCTTCAAGACTTCTTTGGGATATCTAGGTTATTATTATTGGATTTGGGACTTGTAGCAAACTCAAACGCCGATTGATGTATCTCTCTTGTTCTCCTCATTCCCCATACGCACCATTTCAGCTTCATTTAACCAGAAGTTAGCTCTTGTTATGCATAGTTAACATAGGACAAAAGCCTCAACAACACCTGATCAGGGCTTGATTACAGTGAAGTAGGTGTTTTGTGGCTAATTAATTACAGGGAGTTATTATTAATTCCAGAAACTTAGTTGTTATTTCAGGGGCTTATTTCTAAGTTTCAAGTTTTATTAGTTGATTATTTAATCTGGTTGTTTATTAGGTGTTTAGTCGCAAATATCATGACAGTTAGGGTTTTCAGTCATTTTTATATATATGTACTTTGGGGTGTGTCCTAGCAGACCATTAATTGTTGAAATTATCTTTTAGGGAATCAGTTCTGCATCAGTTAGTATCAGAGCATTTATGAACTCCATGCACACATGCGAACACAGATTTTGATATTCTTTTTACCACAAACTTCATTGACACACCACGGGGCTTGACAAAGCTTACGACACCAAAGATAGAATCTCAATTTTGGATGAGCATGAGACCAAATTATGGTCTACATTTTGGGAGACTCGTGGCCTACTTCACAACAACTTGGCAAACGAAACATGTTGTGCACATAGTCACAAATTCGGTATTCGGGATACGTTCGGTCGAGCTGAAAAATACGGGATTCGGGAATTATGCGGGAAATTCGGGTAAAAAGCGGTCAACGTACGGTAAAAATACGGTCAACGATTCGGGAAAAATTCGACAAAAGATCGGAGGATTCATATATCTATATATATATATATATTTGTGTGTATGTGTGTATTGCATATATATATAACACAATACATATGGTGCACAATATATAAGTACATATCTATACATCTATTGCAATATATAACACATACATACATATATATGTGTGTGTATTTACATATACAAACACGCATATATATACACACACTCAAATCAAGTTAGTCTTAAATAGTATAAAATGAGAAAGTACATAAAAAATAGAAAACGGGAAGAAAACGTCAAATTCGTGAATAAAACGTAATATATTGTGACTATACTCAAATTGGGAATTATTCGTTTGTTTGATACGTCTAGGGAAAAAATCGTGTTTTAAACGCGACTTTTTAAAAAAGTCGGAGTATATTGCGACTATGGTTGTGCAACATGCCACATGCGGATCTCTCTCCACTTGCAACACATCATGCTCCACAAATTTAGGTCAATTCCATGTTGTCGACATTGTGCCTGACATGTTACATCAACCAAGATATGTTGCATCCAGTCTCTTCTTCGACCACACCGACAAGCACAATCAAATCTAAGCATGGTGAAGAACTCCAATGAGGTATGACCATTGTCATTGATGTGAACGATGATGACGTGAATTATGAGGTTTTCTCCCACCAATAGCTGAGCACGATGATTATGTTGACACATCACAGTTTTGGGTCAAAACCAAATGATGAATTAACCAACCATCGAAGCTCCCATTCTATGTGTAAAGTATCTGCAATCTACTATAGTAACATGGACTCAGGTCTCAGATCGCCCACCAGACATGTCAAAGCTCATCTTTTGGAGACCGCGGGAGTTGATGTACGACAGAAGGCCCCGCACGAGCCTAATTAGGGCATTGATGCTACTCAACCATGTTTTCTTATATATCGGTTCCCATATTTTAAAATTATCTCCCATCTATTTTTTATTATTGTTAGGCTTGCAAGTTGTAGCAGCTTCTTTGCAGCACTTTACCATTCGTTATTAGCTAATAGTTGCCTTTACTAATTTATTCACCTGAGATCCATATAGAACAAAGGAAATGTGGTGAGTATGATTTAATATGTTATGGTTAATACAACGGATACGCAGTCCTACAGCGACCTTCTTTATCTTGTCCTTTTTTTCAACATCTGAGATTGAATATAAGTGGCACGGTGTTGGAAAGGAATGATGGTGCATAGGTATTAGGTACATGTATTTTTTAATTATATTTTTTTGACGTGTTTGATTCCATGTTCATGTCCTACATACATTTTACATCATCAGTCTCGCGTCCAGAATGAATCACAAATAAGAATTATTGGGAAATGGTTTGGAATCTAAAGCTTTTAAGATCAGTAGAATACAATATATACATCCCAAATTAAACCAATCCATACGTCAAGAAGGAAGTGGAGCCAAGTTGGATACCCAAATGATGGGAGACCGCTATTTACATAGAACGTGAGGTATTAGAGGATGCCTCTTGTAGGATCACAGCAAGGTCAATGAGAGTATACCTTGAGTAACATATGCATGTCAGACTCCACCTAAACTAAGAGGTCAAATTCAACAAAACAGCTACACCCACGGACATGTTCCTTGGTAATGAATATTTTGCTATGAGAAAATATGATATTTACAAGATGAACGTGGCAGATCGAGAATGCTAAGATGAGAACTCACGTTAGAAATTGTTATATAATAAATAAAGTAGGAGCTGCAAGTATTTAAACAAACTACAATAGTGTGGCCTTAAATGGTTTGACACATACAACGTAGAATGACAAATGCACTACTCTGGAGTTTTGTTATGCAGTCCAACCAGGTTAAAAGGGAAGAGGTACACCTAAACTCACTTAAGGAGAACTAATAAGAAGAAATATCGATTTACATCTCAGTGAGGATATGACCGAAACAGAGAAGAATGGAAAAGAGCCATTCATTTACTGACTTTAACACAGGTTGGGCTTGAGGCTTAGATGATTTCTCATGTGTCCATCTGTGTTTGGATAACATTTGTGTTTCTTGGGGCTTGGACCAAACTGGATATAGTTCATGCCTGTTACGAATGGTCTAAGTAATTTTAAAATTGATGGGGTCAATTTACGTCAGATAGGGTTTATAATGAATTTGAGTCTGATTTAATCTCACTATGTTAATTAGATCAAATAGTCTCGTTTAACTTTATTGAGGTCGTTTAAGTCTTGCTATATTTGATTTGAGTAAAATTATATCGATTTAGGTCTGACATTTTACCTGGATGAATATAGATCAACTTAGGTACAGTTTAACCCATATCATTAATTCAGTGAGGCTAGTTATGATTGGGTTTTAGTTTGTTCAAATCACATATGGATTAGTCACATCATCATCATCATCATCTAATCCTCAATCTCAACCATGTTGAGGTCGGCGACATAAATCCTTCTTGTCCAATGAGCTCTATTAGGGTCATAGTCTGAATATCTGATCAAGATCTAAAGATTCAAAATCCTTCCTTATTTGCTCTTCCCAAATTTGTTTAGGTCTGCCTCTTCTTTTGGTTGTGATCGACTTAATATCATTGCTTCGAATAGGGGTATCTGTTGGTTTGCGTTGCACATGCACATACTCATGCAACCCTCATGTAACTTGTTCTCAATACTTGCCACCCCCACTTTGTTACTTATATAGTCATTTCTCAAGCAATATGTCCTTGTCTTTCCATGCATCCATCGCACACACGCCTTTTGGCCACATTCATCCTGTTGAGCCCTTGTTTCTTCATCGTCCAATTCACTCCCATATAGTGTGGTTGATCCTAGGAAGCATGGACACTTCTATACAGCTGTCGTGTCCGTGTCGGACACATTTCTGACACGGACACTTCCTGGACACGGCCGAAAACGTTTTGGACAACGGCTGTGCTGTGTCCTATCCATTTTGATCATTTTTTGCAGCCCGGACACAACTGGACACGGCCCGGACACTCCCCGAACACTTCGTGCAGAAACTGCTCCAGTAGTAACCTGTTTCAGAGTGTAAATTCTGGAAATACAGCCACTAAGTGTCCTTGTGATTGAGAACATATAACACAACGAGATCTAATCCAAATTACAAATAAAATGTCTTAAAAAGAGTCCAAATGCAAAATCTAATATGAGTTCTATATCATGAATCACATTTCGGTCTAATAAACTAATTAATTCAGTGTTTATTCATTCTGAAAATCTAATGTAGTTACCTAAAAAAATGCAGCAGGTTTTTTTGTCTACTTCATATTGTTTGAACTAGACATGAACACACCTCTGCATTCATATTCATATACTACTATACAGTGTTTCAAAAAGAAGGCAGCACGAGCTGCTTATATGGCCGATCAGTTGGCGATATTTATATGGACATTTGTTATATTGGTCCAAACTAGATTATATATTTATTGATAACATTCTCTTGGCGTATTGTTTTGTTGGGTGTCTCGTACATGAATCGCATGCTTATTTAACGTTTGTTGCTTTGAACCTCTAGGACATGCATGCATCTTTTTGTATGATTTGGTTAGTCTTCATTGTTATATACTTGTGTTAAACCATTTCGTGCATGCATTTTTTGTATGATTTGGTTAGTCTTCATTGTTATATACTTGTGTTAAACCATTTCGTGCATGCTTCATTGGAGTTTATGCTTAAATGATTCTAGAATGCATTCTAATGGTGCTTTACTTTTCATTGAAACTTTATATTTAAATCTATCTCAAATTTTAAAGTCCAAATATGTAATTGTACAAACTAAATATGCAATTGTGTGATTAATTTTATGTACAATAATTAATTTTAAAAAATCCAAAACCGCATATACTTCCACATATACTCCCACATACTGCATATACTCTACAAGGTGACTTTTCTAAACACATAACACGTACCGTTTTTTAAAACATTAATCATACATACATGTATTATAGACTCACATTTGTATATATTAGAAAGAAAAATACAGCCCTCATCAGCGTCGTGTTCGTGTCCTAATTTTAGAAAATTGTTGTGTCCCGTGTCCATGTTCGTGCCAGTGTCCGTGTCTACAAACCTAGGGTTGATCATATTATTGTTCTATAAAACTTACATTTTAATCTGAAAGGGATCTTACATACTACTCCCGTTGTATTCCTCCATTTCAACCATCTTGTTGTGAACCTATGACAAACATCATGTTGAACATCACCATCCATTTGAACAATAGAATTCAAGTTACACATTTGGTGCATCCATTCCATTCAACTTGGTCCCACCACTCACAATCTAGAGTGGCTGAAAGTGTAATACATGTACTCTGTTTTTCTTCAACCGATGTTTAAATCTGTTGGATTCCAATGCATTTCTCAAAAAAACCAACTCTATCATTCAATCTCTCTTTATTTTCATCAATTAGCACAATATTATTAGCAAATAACACGCACCAAGGAATATCATGATTCATGAACATGTTTAGTCAACTCATCCATAACAAAAACGGATAGATATGAGCTCATTGTTGATGGTCGATATACCCCAACTATGATAGGTAATCTTGGTATCTCTCATGCAGGAGTCAGAATACTTGTAGTTGAGCTATTGTACATGTCTTTCGTCAAGTCCTTGTATTGGATTAGCGCACCCTATTTCTTCAATACCCACCCCACCACTTCCTAGGTAATCAGTCATAAGCCTTTTCCAAATTGATAAAAGCCATCTGAAGACCTTTTATTTTCTCTATGTCCACAAGCCTCCTTTTTAGGAAAATAGCATTTGTTGTGAACCTTCCAAGCACAAGACAAAACAAGGTGTCCAATATATGTATTATAGATAACAGTCTTTGCTCAATAATTCTCTACCAAAGCTCCACAGTATGACTAGTCAACTAGATACCTTTGTACTTTCTATAGGTGTGAATGTCTCCTTTGTTCTTGTAGATGGGGACTCGGGGTATTATTTCTTCACTCATCTGAATTTTCTAGGTATTTGTAATCTTTTTAACGAAGGTCATAACCACATAGCTCCGTTATCCCTTATATTCTATATCCCATGAATACATATTGTTGTGTGTATATAAATTAGCATAGAAAATGATCAAACATGTGAATGATATAAATGGATTTTATAAGAAATTCATAATAAAAACTTGGTCATTTAAATACATGTAAATATTAGTCGCATGGGTGTCCAAACTCTAAAGACCATTGCTTAGCCGCCTTGACAACTTTGGCAAAAGCAAAGTAAATGAGGTCATTGGAGAACCCATTGTCCAAGAGCTTCAGGAAGCATCTGGAAATTAAAAAACATCATAAACGGTTGGATTTCTACAGGAGGGTTGGTTGCTACATTTCTATCGCAACTAGTCAAGCACTTGCACACCATCAACGGTGAAACTCATTGGGGAGATCTTCATTCTATGATGAACCACTATCAAAAGACGAGTATCTTCAGTGAATCTGCCCCATTAGGTGTACAGCCACCTCAATGGGCATCAGCGACCCCCAACCTTATATTCTCAGTGCATCATCCTCCCTCATGTCTACTAGCATTAGATAGGACAGATCATCCCCTTCAACCCCAGTATGCCTCACCTTAAAGTTATCAAATGCTTCCCATAGTTTCCGTAGAATGTAAAGAGACCAAAGCAAAGGATAAATATCCCTCAATAACAACCACCAAGAATGCTCCCATTTTCAAATCTCAATCGCTGGATCTAAATCTTCATCCTTCTGTATTACCTATTGCGTAATGAGAAATTGATCATACGAACACCAAAAAACAAAGAATGAAACCAATCTTTTCGTGTGCACACATAAACTGGCTCTTTTCCGGATTGTGAATGGTGTTCCACTTCCACCTAGTGTGGTCTCCAAACCAAGATCACTACCTAGAACGATAAGAAGATGTCTAGACCTTAACTTGAGGAATCTTCTTGTCCTTTGCCCGGATGACTTGAATCAACTTGGGAGGCTGGGACACAAAGAAGGATTAGGAAAATGGATACTAAGGAGGCAACAGGATATCTTCCTCGAAATAAGTTGGTTGCGGAGCCACTATGCTAAAGATGCTCCCAACAACTTCAAGTGACCTCCCTATCCTCAAATGAGTACAGTTTGTAAACATTGAAACATATAAGGAAAACATGAGAAAGAGGGTGGCAGTCTATAACTCGTACATCTTACGTACGATGCTTACATGTGCCATGCTCCATGGTGCGTGCGTCTTACTCAATGCCAAAGATTTAATAACCTTAATTATAGAAGAGTATCTAAGGACACTCCTTACAGCTAGACTTGCACTGTAGCTTATATCAAAGGTTCTTTGGGGAGTCTCACTCCCACTAGGAGTGCTAGTATCGAGCATACTCGCCCATTAGGATGTGTAGGAAGCCTAGGTCAGCCTGCATCCTAGGGTCGCCTATGTTTTCCGCCCTAGGAGTCTGAACTCCTCAATAATGGAGTGGAGAAACTTTGTCTAAGGTATAGGGTTCGCATTGTTCATATCTAATTCAATTCCTCATACTTTGAAATTAAATTAATCTATCAATGTGTTTGTCAAAGCAATATGTTCTTGCACATAATTTATTGTCTCAGTAGCCTTGCCACATGGAATTGAAACTGCCTTAGACGGCTCTCATAGCTTAACGTTGTAAAAAATGCTACCAATGATACTGCAATACCTGAGAAATCACACGGAAATAGAAGAAACCGAATAAAATAAGCAAAACAAGTGTTCAAAGCAGTAAAAGTCAAAATTATACCTGCCTGCTGCCATATCTTACTACAGTTTGTTTTCCGTTTGAATGTCTATCAAAAGTATTTTCTAGCTGCTCAGCTTGACCCCATCTGTTGAGTTGGTGCCTAGATTTTCGGTTCAAATCTTCAATCCTCCTTTGAACATCAGGCTTTAGTGTCTCAAGCTCCGACAAAATATTTAGTAATCTCTGCATGCGAAAAAAGAATTAGTTATATCCTCCCTCTCATTGGTCAATCTGATTTGCACCCATTCTGTCACAAAGTTAGCACAAACATGGGGACAAAGTCATTCATAATTGAAGTATGTCGAAGGACTATCAATGAAAACTAGGAAAAGTAAAAGTGACTGAACTGCAGACAGTGTTGTGCCAAGCCAGGAGGGGTGGATGTCAAAGTCCAGTACTACCATACAACAAGTACAGCAAGAATATAAGTATTCAGTTGCCTAGGGTTCCAAACCAAAACAACCTCAAAAAAAATCCTCTTTTTAACTTCGCCATCCAAATTAACCTTTTCCTGAAGTACATATTGATAATAATCATTGCTTCCATCGTTTATCTGAGTAATATATTGTGACTGTTGTCTAGTACGTTTTCAAGTATTTGTGCATTTATGAAATAATGTGATATGCTTGAATAACTTATCGTGCAATCTGCTTACTTTATTTTGTCCATCTTTACTATTGGATATTATGAAAGAAAAAGTAGGGCATAATATTCCTCAGTAATTCTCAGAGAAGGATTACACTGTTTTCAGGTAGGAAGGGTTACCTTATAGAACACAGGAATCTAAAAGGAAAGCAGAAACAGGGGTAAACATATAAATTATAAATATTCCAAGACTTCTACTCAAGTTGGAGCATAAGTGTTGGTTTATCGATGTATTCAACCGATTAGAAAATTTTCATAGGTTAATTCCTTTATTTCGTTGTGGAATCAGCATCAACGTCACTAGGAAATAATTTGGTTTCCTATGCTCACACATGGAGACACACCCCATATGCAGTGCATAATATAATTGCAAAAAAAAAGTGTATTTACCTATACATCATTCTGGTAAGACTTCATGAGTTAATTCCTTCATTTTGCGTTGAAATCGCCAGTAGCATATTTGCTGAAATTTCCATCATTTTTTTTTATTTCTTTTTCTGAGAAATCTGAACAGCATATAACCGGATTATTTCTCCTTGATCTCAATGCCATCGTGATTCCTTTTTTTTTTGGTTAATTCACTTATGCCAAGTTATTCCAAAGTTCCTTGCTCAGTTAGAGCATATTGTTGCATACTTGCAGATTTCCAATTCCATTTTGTTGAGAAGCCACGTCAGAACTTGGGAGTCTCGCCTGAACAATCGCTCCCAACTCAGTAGGGTGAGACACGTGCCATGGTAGTTGGCTTAGATCTTAAAGGACCAGCCAGAGAGGATAATCCTAACCAGTGTCTACTAGAGATGAGGGTAAGCATTGGTTGTGCAGATTTACATGCCTTGATGTTGGAAAGTGCAAAAAAAAAACATAAAAGGATGTTGACGGGCGCAAAATGGCAATCAGCCTAGTAAGAGATATGGTAGTAGGCCTTCATGCAAGCATTGATGAAAGACCCCCTCCCAAAAAAAGATCTTTCAAAACTACTTGTGAGACCACTTGGCATAGAAAAGGTTTACCTAGCATATGGGGCCTGTGTTCCTCGAAATCTACATTGGTAGTGATAGCTAGCAAAAATTCTAACCTCAAGGTAAGGCAGTCCTATTTGCCACCTAAGGCTTGCACCCCACAGGCCCCTTCCTAAGACATGCATGTTTTCTCCTTCGGGGCTCAACTCGAGGCGTGAGGCGGTGAGACACTGAAGATCTGTTTGCTTGTCTAACAGGAGTTTTCATCAATCCATACAGTTCCAATTAGAAGAGGGGCATCTTCTGCTTCTTGCTTCAACAACCCATATCCTCCATTCAGCAAGAAATCAAAGTGATTTGCCTTCTCCTCTCTTGCAAGATGCAACTATTCATTACAACTACATCTACACCAAGTTCATGGTTCCCCATAAATTTATCGTACTCTTAGTTATCAAGGCGACGCCTAGGCTTGAGACAACTCGCCTCAAACCGGGCGCCCAGCTCCCTAGGTGACTTAAGTGGCAGCCTAAGGCCTTTTAGGCCCAAATTAAGCCACTTCAAGGCTAATTTGGCATAAATTAGGTCTGAATTTGATCAAGTTGAGTCATTTTATGGTTGAAATGGTCTGATTTATCCCAAATGTGGTCAAATTAGGGTAAATTAGTTCTAATTTGGGTAAAACAGGCCTAATTTGGGGGAAATATGTATAATTTATGGCAATTAGGTCTAATTTGGGGGAATTAGGTCTGATTTGGTTATGTAAGGCCTCATTTAGATCAATATAGGGAAAGTTAGGGCTAATTAGGTTTGATTAGGTCATGTTATGCAAAATTAGGTTTGGTTTTATGATTTTGTATTATTCTTGATAATTATTATTGTCTTTTCCATTTGAATTAAGTTTTAACAAAACTTTGTCCATTTTCTGTTCAGTAACAAAATACAATACCCTCAAAGTGCCTTTTGTATTTGATATTAATAATACATTGATGCTTATAATATATCTTCAGATATTGGTGGAAAAACTGCAGCAATCTGTAAATATTAATAGTAGATTGTTGTACATTACTGCATTATCATTGGTTATTAAGTAAAACTGTAAAAACGGCAGCAATCTCAAAATATTAATAATAGTACATGGTTGTACATTACTGCATTATGATTGGTTATTAAGTAAAACTGTAAAAACTGCAGCAATCTTTAGAAACTGTTAGACTTATTCCAAGATCAGTAGCATGCATTTGTAGTTTTGTATACTAATTGACTAATATTTGTCTATTTGTTCTATATTTTGGGTTTGCTACACATTTAGTTCTAAGTTGTATATGTTATTGCTAGATATAATCTTAAAAATATAAAAAATTATTCAGAAAAAGCGCCCAGAAAATGCATCGGCGGCCGCCTGGGCGCCTAGGTGCTCAACGAAAAACGACTAGCTCCCAGCCGCCTCAACAACTATGATCGTACTTGGTAGGTTTTATATGTTAGGAATTCCGATTCCATGCTAAAGCTTTATTGATTTTGTTACATTATATATATTTCCTGTTTTACATAGCATGTTATTTGTTTTGTTATTTTCCTTTATATATGGACCTCTCTGTAATTGTCTCAGTAATATATATATGAGGGTGCACACGTTGTGCAACCCTGAGCCTTCTACAATTCCTGACTCTGTCACATGGTATCAGAGCAGGCTCTAACCTAGCCGTCCTTGCTTCCCCTCCCTCCCTTCTCTCTCCTCCTCCGCTCCCCCCCCCCGCCCGCCGCCGCCCGGCAGCAGGCCGCCCGCCGCCGGCAGCAAGCCGCCGCCGCTGGCTTAGCCAGGGCCGCCGCAGCTCCGGTCGGCCGTCTCAACGGGTCGCAGGCCTCTCCGTGGGTCTCCGTGGTTCCGTCTTGCCTTCTGGCGTGGTGCACCGCTAGTGCTTGAGCAACCGTAGTTGTTGTTCGCACAGCAGGTGCGTTGTTGGGTGGTCGTTTTCTACGGGACCACTGACCCACTGGTAGATCTGGACTAGATCAATCTTCAGGGGGAGATCGGCGCATTGTTCGTCTAAGGGGTTACCTTCGGTTCGTGTTTGTTTGTGTCTGCCTGCCCGTGTAGGCTTCGGCCTCCGGGTTCTCTGCTACGCTTTGGCGTAGTGTGTATGTGAGAGGTCCACGGTGACTTGCTTCTGCCTGCTTCTGCCTGCCTGACGGCGTAGTCCGTCTTCTGTCTGTGCCTACCTATACATGTGCCTGCCTTCCTACATATACTCATGGTGTCTTCTGGGGATGACATGTGGAGAGACTCGCGCAGTCAAGTCACTACTATTAAACTTGACGGGCGCAACTACCAGCTTTGGGTATGCTCCTTTGTGATCTTTGCCAAATCACAAGGGAAGTACTCTCACTTGATTCGGACGGGTCCGCCTTAGCCTGCAGAGGAGGCGGATGCAAAGGACCTCAAAGCCTTTGATGACTGGGTTCGTGATGACTCGACAGTCATGACGTGGATTCTCAATAGCTCCGTTGAGAAGATTAGCGTCACTCTTCTTCAACTGCCTGCGGCGAAGCAGATGTGGGATCAGCTCGCCAGTACCTACTCGCATAGTGAGAATCCAAAGAAAGTCTTTGATATCACAAAGCAACTGGGGCGCCTACAGTTTACTGGATCTGACATCTCAGACTACTTCTCCACCTTCACTGGTCTGTGGGGTGAGTTGGAGATGTATCACCCGCTGTCCACCGATTTAGCTACTATGCAAAAACAGCGGGCGGAGCTTCAGCTGATTCAGTTTCTCAGTGGTTTACCTGAGTCCTATAATGGAGTGGTCGATCAGATCTTGGCGAGTGATCCACTCCCTACCTTGCAGACTGCTTACAAGCGTCTCCAGCGCCTTCCGTCATCGACACCGTCTCCGCCTCCTGAGACTGGAGACTCTACTGCTTTGGCTGCTTGGGGCGGGCGTGGTCATGGTCGTGGCCGTGGCCGCTCCAATGATGGCCGTTCTCCCCTGGGTGCAGGCCGGGGGCATGGACCTGGTACTGGACGAGGAGCTCCTGCTGCCCCGCCTTCTACTGTTGCGCGTCCTCAGCAAGGACAGCGCCTGTGTACTTTCTGTGGCCGGTCTAACCATATTGAGGAAAAATGCTGGAAAAAGTATGGTAAGCCGGCGTGGGTCAATGCTGCAGCAGATTCTACTGCGTCTGAGGGTGGTACTCAGACACCTGCACCAGAGTCTGCGGGGGCTACCGCAGACTACATCCGTGCTGAGGTGGAGCGTCTGCTCCTTGAGCGTGCTGGATCTTCTACTGTTGCATCTACGAGTGGAGCACATGCTGCCTTTTCTGGTTATGATACTGCATACCTGAGCTCCTCCTCACCTTCTACTTCTGGTAATACCAAATGGGTGATAGATTCTGGTGCATCTGCACATATTTCTGGAAATAGATCTTTGTTTAAACATATATCTGCACCTGCCCGACATTCTTCTGTTATGCTTGTTGATGGCTCTAAGTCTTCAGCCCTTGGAGTCGGTGATATTGTTTCTCACTTTGGCCTAAAATCTGCCTTATATGTGCCCAGATTTCCGCTTAACTTATTATCTGTCAGCAAAATTTTACGGAGTTTAAATTGTAGCCTGACATTTGTTCCTGGTTCATGCGTTTTTCAGGACCTTCACACGAGTACGAAGATTGGTGGGGGGTATGAAGGTGCTGATGGACTGTTTTACTTGGACCAGTTACCTAGATCAGAGAAAGTTGTTGTGGTATCTGCATTATCTGCTTCTGTTTCTGCTCTCCAGTGGCACTACAGGCTGGGCCATCCCTCTTCAGAGAAGCTGCGTAGTTTAGTTCCTGATATTGGCAGTTGTCATTTTCAGTGTGATTCGTGTCAACTAGGGAAACAAACTCGTACTGTGTATCCTAGACGTAGTACTGTGAGCAGTAACAACATTTTTGATTTCGTTCACTCTGATGTATGGGGTCCATGCCATGTACCAAGCTTGTCTGGTTATAAGTACTTCATTCTTTTTATTGATGATTTTTCGAGGACTACTTGGCTATTTCTGTTAAAAAGTAGGTCTGAAGTGCTGTCTACTATTAAATATTTTTTTGCTGAAATAAAGACGCAGTTTGGCTTGCCTATTAAAACTTTTCGCACTGATAATGCTTTAGAGTTTGTTAAGCAAGATGTGGATGTTTTTTGTAAATCGGTGGGTACTCTTCACCAAACTTCATGTGCTTATATACACCACAGCAAAATGGTGTTGCTGAGCGAAAGAATAGACACTTATTAGAAGTTACAAGGACGATAATGATGCATTCTCATGTGCCCCGCTCTTATTGGCCTGAAGCTATCTTGACTGCATGTTTTCTGATTGATAGGATGCCATCGTCTGTTATTGGAAATAAAATTCCCATCCAGGTTTTGCATCCTGACATCTCCATGTTTCCTGTGCCTCCTAGAATTTTTGGGTGTACCTATTTTGTTCGGTTGCTTGGACCTACTTCTGATAAGCTATCTCCTCGAGCTGCTAAATGCATTTTTTTGGGCTATTCTCGCACTCAAAAGGGTTACAGATGTTCTAATCCCAGCACTCGGAAGTGGTTTACCAGTAATGATGTTGTCTTTTTTGAGGATACACCGTATTATTCTTCAGCAGGAGATAGTTTGCAGACAGATATTTTGGCTCCTCCTTTACCTGTTATTTCTGACTGTATGCCTGACCGCACTGATACTGAGATTACTGCAAAGCAAGACCCTCCTCTTATTGTTTATCATCGCAGGAATAAAGCACCTTCCACACAAGTACCCCCCCAAGACAACCAATCTTCTCCTCCTGAAGGTTCTGCTGCTCCTGAGGTACACTCTGATCTTGACATACCTATCACACTCCGTAAGGGTACTCGTTCTTGCACTTCTCATAGCATTGCTCAGTGTGTGTCTACTGCTCATCTAAACACTCATTCCAGCAATTTTGTATCTGCCTTATCTGTTGTGGTTGTTCCTAAGAATGTTCAGGAAGCTTTGAAAAGTACAGCTTGGACATCTGCTATGAATGATGAAATGCTTTCTCTTACTGACAGAGACACTTGGGAGCTGGTGGATCCACCTCCTCAGTGTAAGCCTGTAGGCTGCAGGTGGGTTTATGCAGTCAAATATCAACCTGATGGTACGGTTGAGAGGTTGAAGGCAAGGCTTGTTGCGAAGGGCTATACTCAGACATATGGCATTGATTATTTTGAGACTTTTTCTCCTATAGCCCGCCTTAAATCTGTCCGGATTCTTTTATCTGTTGCTGTGAATCTAAACTGGCCTCTCATGCAGCTTGATGTGAAAAATGCTTTTCTGTATGGTGACTTACAGGAGGAGGTGTATATGGAGCAACCTCCTGGGTTTGTTGCTCAGGGGAAGTCTCACAAAGTATGCAGGCTTAAGAAGTCTGTCTATGGGCTCAAGCAGAGTCCTCGTGCCTGGTTTGATAAGTTGAGCAGGATCATGATTGATTTTGGCTTTCTGAGGTCACAAGTTGACCATTCTGTATTCACAAAAAAGACTTCTGTTGGTATTACTGTTCTGATTGTATATGTTGATGACATTATTATTTATGGCAGCGACACTCTTGGTATTCAGGCTACCAAAGATCATTTGGGCAAGCATTTTGCTACCAAAGATCTAGGCAGACTTCGGTACTTTCTTGGCATAGAAGTTTCTAGAAACTCTAATGCATTGGTTCTTTCGCAGAGAAAGTATGTTCTCGATATCCTGCAAGAGACTGGTATGCTTGGTGCGAGACCTGCAGATACTCCTCTTGATCCCAATGTCAATTGGGATGATGATTCCTCTGCTATGTTTACTGATCATAAAAAATTCAGGAGGTTGATTGGTAAATTGATATATTTAACTGTTACTCGTCCTGATATTGCTACTGCAGTGGGTCTTCTTAGCAGATACCTCGAAAAACCCAGACAATGCCACTGGGATGCTGCATGCCAAGTCTTGAGATACTTAAAAAAATCGCCTGGCAAGGGACTTCATTATAAAAAGAATGGGCACTGTGTTCTTGAAGGGTATTCTGATTCTGATTATGCAGGCAGCAAAGTTGATAGAAAATCTACTTCTGCCTACTGTACCTTTGTAGGGAGCAATATTGTCACTTGGAGAAGCAAGAAACAGAATGTAGTGGCCAGATCTAGTGTTGAGGCTGAGTACAGGGCAATGGCTCATACTGCTTGTGAGTTGTTGTGGGTGCGTTCTCTTCTGAAAGAATTTGGGATTGAGTCTTCATCGGCCATTCCTATGCATTGTGATAACAGAGCTGCCATCTTCATTGCAAATAATCCTGTCTATTGACGCAAATTTACCGTGCGTATAAACGCAAGTGAACGCGTCGAGTAGTACAGGCCTTTGTGAGGCCCGAGTCGAACTCAGGGATACGTGCAATCGTCGGAGACTCCTAATATCCACTCGCGATCAGCTAAGCCGATTAACAAGTTGAGAGTTGTTAAAAATAAAAGAAAAATAAAAACAAAACAAAAGAAGCAATCGATTAAATGTTGGTTTAATCAATTCAAAAGGGTATCTTTAGGATTGCGGTTTCACCGCGGGTTTTCATTGTATTAAATTCTATATAGTTATTCAATTTTTATCTATCTATCCGGGTAGTGGCCTGAAGACAGAATTGCCCACTGTCGTGGTGCAATTCACTACCTAAGCTTAGGTCGGTTCCACCGTCGTAGTAACCTATACCCTAAACTCGGTGCATTACGAACGATCTCTCAGTTTCCACCATTAATTTTACACCACCTTGGTCAAGGGATTTATCGATTAATGTAGATTTCGTCTCTTTTCAGCCGTTAATCCTTCTTTCAAAGTGATTAAGGGCATTAGGTTATTATTATGGTGATCAAGCATAACAATATATTGAGAAAACGAAACTATACCACGGATTTAAGAGATAAAATATGATTCACTAATATAAAATTGTCATACAATGAATTCCCGGGCTACTCCCGGTCCTAAAGATGAAGGGGATTAGCCCCGCATGTTCATCTCACACAAGTACATGGTAGAAATAAGGGAAAACATGTGAAAAACGTGGAATGAAAGGGAAAACCCATGAACGGAGAAGAACCGGTTGATCCTTGGTATAGAATGCGTGCTCTACCGCCTCTCGGTGGTGGAATCAGTCTTCTTCGGCCCCCGGATCAACAAGTATGAGCTTCTAGCCTCCGTTCTCCTCTCTACCGCTCCTCGGTACTCGTGCAATGGCTAATGAGATCCCTCCTCCCGTCTGGGCCGCCGTCATTAGGTATAACTCCCTCATTAGGTCGCTAATTAACCACGGCCGTCCGATTGGGAACAATCTGAATCAAACGCATATCTGACGGTGTCGATACCATCGACGCGGGTCGATGGTATCGACTACCCTGTAGCGACGGTTTTATCATTTTGTGTCGCTGTAGCCTCTGTGTGTCGATGGTATCGACTTGGTGTCGATACTATCGACCGATTTCTCGCCAGCACGCTGAAGATGACTCGATACCATCGACTTCCCAGTCGATAGTATCGACTGTTTCCTGCTTCTTTCGGCTAGCAAACTGTGACCATGTCGATGGTATCGACTTCCGTCGATGGTATCGACGGAAGCAAATACTCATTTTTCCTGAAATTCAAACATGAAACCAAATAAATTCACACAAATAATAATATTTTGACAATTAATGCTCAAAAAAAGATGAAATAAAGGGGATTTGACACAAAATAGTAGCAAAGACCAAATTAGATGAATTATGTGATATTAACCATGAAAATGACTAATTAAAGCATAAAACACATATGAAATAGGTCTACAAATGCGACTCAAAATCATCGCATCAAACTCCCCTAAGCTTGAACGTTGCTCGCCCTCGAGCAACTAATCCTTAGAATAGAATTGCCAATGTCAACTGAAGAACAACACTCCACAACCAACATCCAATATGACTCTCACCGGACATTCACATACCGGCCCTCTCTAACCACGGAACGGTAATTACCCTGAAGGTGACAGTAATCATCCATAAGAGAAATCGACCTCAAAACTGATGAACACTATCACATAAGGCAGTTAACATAATAAAACTCGCCGGTTCAGACTTGGTGCATCTTGTGATCTCCTATACTACGTTGCTCGCCCCAACTACCATCTACATGGAAGCAGTTCTCCTGATATACTTTAGTGAGGAGAAATTCACGGTGGCCTATCAATCCGAGCAACGGGTGGATGAAGATGGGTGGTTCATGGAAGAAAGTGGAAGTATTACACAGTTTAAACATGCATAAAATAAAAATGTCCTAAATGATGCCAATGCACATGAAAAATGTCCTAATGCCTAAAATTGGGTAGAATGATGCATGTACTAACCATCCATCTCAAAACGAAATGGACATCTATTTAAGCTACATCATGTACTCAATTGTCTCGAAATGCAGGTGATATTATGTTCCTTTCTCCTTCTTATTCTTGTTGCTTCTACATAACTCTTTTTTTTTCATTGTGCAGATTTTTCTCTTTTTTTTCATTTTCCAGCCCTTATATCCATAATTGATGAAGAATATTTTATTGGGCTTATTTTCTTCATACTCAGAAATTTGCACTATTTAGAAGGTATGGAACAATTTGATTCACCATTAGAGAAAAATTGAGATACAGGATATACTTTATGCATGAAAATTATGAATGCAACTACATGGCATGCACCTTAGGGTAATGTGCATGTATCACTATTCTAATTTTTTCTTTCTTTTTATGCAGAACATATGGAAAAAGAATTAATGCAAGCCCTATCTACGTGCAATGCAATCAACGAGGTTAAAACTGTACTTTACTTCCAGTTTTTGGGTGGATTGTGAAAAGCGAAAAGGTGGAAAGATCACAAGACTAGGTGACTGAACCTTAGAAAGATATTATGTGTCCCTCCTTACTGACTTGTGTAGTAGTCAAGAGGTTTCTCTCTCCTACTTCCAATTAAAGTCTCATTACCATTTGGTCAGTTTAAGGCTCAAACAACCATTTCCGTCCACTTTCATGAATCATTAGGAGTACAGTTGTGAAATTTTGTTTTAAAGTTGACAAAACCAATCATTTTCGTAGGATATGTGCCCAAGGTTAAACAAGACAAGCATTTCAAACACCCAAAAATTTTAATTTTCCCTTGATTTTCCCATGCACTATTAATGAGATGACACAACTTTATGACATCCACGATTACACTAGATAGCATGTGGATCCTACAAAAACTAACATTGCAAGAAACAAATAACAAGAACAAATAATAAAGCTGAAAACTAAAAACACTAAAAGATAAAGTTGTTCCAACTACCCCCCTAAGCTTGAATTCGACTATGGCATCATAGTCAAAAACAAACTTAAAGATTGGAACAGTGATACCGGATCAATCTTGTGGTGGTGGAGGTGGGTAGTACGGAGCCGTAGGGTCCCAAGAAGGATACTCCCCCTGGAAGCTTGGATCAAACTGGGCCCTAGGTGGAGGTTGTGGATAGCCTCCAAAGTAACTCTGGCTCCAATAGTGGTCGTAGAAGGGCTCCTGCTGCATCTCCATCCGTTGCAACCGATTATGTATCTGTTGTTGGTTGTCGAGGAGAAGACGTTCATTCTCGAACATCGCCCTTTGGTTGTCCAGTATCTGGTTCGTAGTGTCTTAAATATCGGCATACATTCCCATATGATGATGCTGTGTCTGGTGGATATCTTGCAGCATAGTATACATGCCTTGCATGGAATAGGCATCCTCGCTTGGTTGCGAGGGTTGTGGGGGTGGCGGAGTAGGCTGTGATGAGGATGATGCACCCGGATGCATCCGAGGACGCTTCCGGGGTGCCACTCGTGCTCGAAGAGGTGTAAAGGCCTCCTCTTCCTCCTCAGCCGCCTCGTCGTCATTGTCATTGTTATTGCCGCCGTCTTCTTCATCGGAGTCGATGGCAATGATCGGCCATCGGAAATGCTGCGCGCCGTCGATGTTGAAGACGGGGTCAGGAAGGGAACACTCCCGATATGCTTGATTTACGTGGCAATGTGCAAACGCCACGCCATCTCGGAGAAGTAGCAGATTGGACCTGTGCAAATGCTGCAAGTTTACCTTGCTTCTAGTAGATAGAGGAGTGAGGGTTTGGAAATTCAAGCCGAGGTAGGAAGCCAGCTTGGTGATGAGCCCGCCGAAGTGAATCGGCGCTTTCCTCGTACTCCGCTTTACCGCCAATACTCTTTGCAGAAAGAAGGCACCCCAATTGCACTCTTGTTGCGTCAGGAGCTTGTAGAGAAAGAAAAGGTCAGGCTCCTGAAACTTGCTAAGGGCTAGATCGCCCCGAGCAAACAAGGTGGAGCTCAACATCCGGTGCAAGACCCGGACGAACGGGTGCTCGAAATCGGCTACCGCGGCGTTGTGGTAGCTCACCGACTTGCCCTGCGGCACCGTCACCAAATCGGAGAAAATGGTGTCGTAGTCGGTGCGGTTGTCCGGCCGCCTGTAGTCGTACCGCGAGTGATTCCAATTGAAAATGTCGTTGAACTGCTCGAGGGTGATTGTGTAGTCGCGGTTGTACAGCCGAAAAGACACCCTGCCCTTTTCCCACTCGCGGTCGCTTGCTGATATCTCATTGGGCACAACACAGACGTCCAGTGACGCCATGAATTCCGCCACCAGCTCTTTGTACGTTGGCCACTCGCCGAAAAATGGCTGGCCGTCTTCATGGTACTCAAGCTCATCGTGTCCACGGCCCGTTTGGTGGGCCTGCCCCTTCAGTACGTAATCCAGATTGGCCTTGAAGCCAAGATCACGGAGCATCTCCGGGTCCACGTACCGGGTGGGCTCGATCTTGCGCTTAAGGATTTCCTCGTACACCTTCTTCACCTCCGCGGATGGATGGACAAGTCGAGGACGTGCGACCGATGATGGTGGCGGTGGCACGAACTCGGGGATGTCAATCATGTGAGCGCGCGAGGAAGAAGCTCCGGCTGTATGCACCATTGTTGCGACGAGAAAAGGGATTAGAAGAGCTCGGTGAAGATGGAGAATTGAATCTCCGCTCGGTGAAGATCGTCGCTCAGTGCTGTTGTTCTTCGGGCTTAGATGGCTCGGGAGAGTGCTCAGCGCAAAGGAGAAAGATTGCTCTGAAGGGGTGACGTCAAATGACGTAATCAATCTCCTTAAATAAACTTGGCCGGCGCTACTGTTGACCCGTCGATACCATCGACGCGCGTCGATGTTATCGACACTTGTCGATGTTATCCGCCCCTCTCGCGAGTATCGACGGTCGTCGATGGCTGGATCTTGAAACCCGGATCGCTGACGTGTCGATACCATCGACACGAGTCGATGGTATCGACGCTGCACCCGGATCGATGACGTGGAAGCCGCGACCGTCGTTGATTTGTTTGCGCGGATCGGTGATGTGGATGGTCGATACCATCGACGAGGGTCGATGGTATCGACTTGCCTTTGTTGCAACACCTCCGCTTTGCGTCTCAACCTGTAACCGTGTCGATACCATCGACGGGGCCGTCGATGGTATCGACTTTCCTGAGTCGATTTTGTCTGTAAATCTTCAAAGATCTCGATGGTATCGACTGGTGTCTCGATACCATCGACTTCACTTTCACGACCACCTGTAGGTAGGTCGATACCATCGACGAGGCCGTCGATGGTATCGACTCAGATTGAAATCTGTAGCCGTCAACCTGTAACCCGGTCGATACCATCGACGAGTGTGTCGATGGTATCGACTCTGCCTCAGCCTGCACATCAAACAAACCGATCACGGTATCTTCTTTACACTAAAAATCAAGCCAAAATAAATCAACCTACGAATGTACATGAACTATCCTAATGTACCGATGGTTGGGTTGCCTCCCAACAAGCGCCCTTATTTAACGTCTTAGGCTAGACGGCATGAAGCTCATCATCTTTTCACTTTGGGGAATGTGCTCAGAGGATCTTGCGGTAGTTTGAATTCAACTCGATCTCCTCCAATTCCCAAGGACAGTGTACCTCTCCCTAAGGCAGTAACGACATCCGCCGTCGCTTGAAACGGTCTTCCTAGTAACATTTCACAGCTTTGGAGCTGTGGCATATCCATGACAACAAAATCCACCGGGAATATGAATCTATCCACTTTGACGAGAACATCCTCGCACACTCCATATGGTCTCACTATAGACCCATCCGCTAATTCAATTGTCGCAGCCGACTTCCTGATCTCCTTTAACCCAAGTTTCTGAAATGTCGCCAGAGGCATAAGATTTATGCTGGCGCCTGAATCACATTGCGCTTTAGGAAAATGTCGACCACCTATCGAGCATGGAATGTAGAAGCCTCCTGGGTCTTTTCTCTTCTTTGGTGAACTTCTGTGAATAATGGAGCTCACCGTCTCATTCATCTCCCAAATATCATCGTCTTTTATCCGCCTCTTCTTATTGATGATTTCTTTAATAAATCTCCCGTAAGCGGGAATCTTTTCTATCATCTCTACCAATGGAATATTGATATGCAACTTTCGAAATATTTCCAAGAATTTCCTATAGTGTTGGTGCTCCTTCTTCGGCTTCGAGTTGTCCAAATTTGACTCCACTGCCGCATTACCACGCTTGTGGGGTGGCACATATGGGTTTTTCGGGGCCAGCTCCCCTAAGCTTGCTTCCATTACTCCCTCTGGCGTGGGTTTTGGCGAGACATCATCAACATTCATAACTTGTTGTGGTTCCTCTCTCGCATTAGACGTATCCGCACGTTCACAGACAGCCTTCAATTGTTCTTCTTGCCTAGCTGGAGATGCAACTATTATGAGCTCGTGGTGTGATTTCCTGAAGAAAGTATTTCCGCCCGGCAGCCCATAATAAGTGCGAGGATACGGTATCGCCGGTGTTGCTTCCGTATCAAACCTCATTTTGCTTTGATCTTTTGCTTCTGACCCTTGGGATTCCTCCTCATTACTTACCACAGACATGTATTTGACCTGATGGTGTGCTTGGGCCACATTTGCATTCTCGGCCGGTTTATGCTGATTGGCGTGCTTGATGGCCGCCACTTCACTTGAAATCTGTGCCACAGTGGTTTCTAATGCCCGCATCTGTGCTCCATGGCTTTGTAGCGTCTGCCCAAATTTGGTTAGAATATCACCTTGAGATTGCAATTGTTTACCAAACATAGCCATCATCTCCTGGTTCGGCTGCACCATCTGACTGAGTAATTCGGTGTTCTTATCTTCGGCTCTAGGCTGTGGCTTGGCATCCGGATCTTGCAGAAAGTTATTCGGATCTTTCCATGAGAACTTTTTATCCTTCCTCCATGCGTAGTCATTGTTTCTGTAGCCCTGTTGTTGCATGAATTTCACTTGGGCTTCCTCATCCTCAGATGCATCTTCCTTAGATAGCAGCTTCTTAGCTAGAAGATCTAACTTATCGTTCAGCTCCTTAATTACTTTGGATTCGCCGGCAACTTTGACCTGCTCCACAGCACCTCTGTCACCCCATGACTGTTTCCTAGCCATGTTCTTTAATATCTCCCAACATCTGGTGTCCGTATTATTCAAAAAGAATCCTGACCCAGCTGAATCAAGGTTGCTCCTATCGTGCTCGGAGAGAGCGAAATAGAAGATTTTCACCTGTGTTTCCTTATCCAGTCCATGATGTGGGCACCTCCTCAGCATGACCTGAAATCTCTCCCAGGTCTCCGAATATGTCTCACCAGCCTGCTGAGTGAAATTGTGAATCTTCCTGATCATGTCGTTAGTCTTCTCAGGAGGGAAGAACCTCTCAAAGAAGACCTCCACCATATGGTCCCATGACTCCACAAATTCGTCATCTAGGTTGTGTAGCCATTCTCGCGCAATTCCCGCTAATGAACTCGGCAAGAGCTTCAAGTAGAGCGCATTCTGCGGAAATCTATCAATTTTCACCATATCGCAGTTCTCCACGAATTGACTCAGGTGCGCGACGGGATCCTCATTTTTCAAACCATGGAAAGCGTTAGACTTCACCAAATTAATTAGAGCCGGATCAATCTTATACGTCGGTATATTGATTGCTTGCTTCTTTATCGGCCCTTTAGAGGCAGATGCGGAAGAAGCTTTGATCTTCGCCCAAATCGTCGGTTCGTCGGCCATCTCTTCTTGTTCAAATTCAGAATCTACCTCTTCTTGGTGCTCTTGCTCGTAATACTCCTCGTACTCAGGTCCCGGAAGCGGAACCTCGGGTGCGCGATTCGCGTAGTCCGTACTACGCGTCTGCACAATGCAACGTACCTGAAATAGGAAAGTTTAAGTTCAGTACAGTGCTTTGACGAGTATCAAAATTAACGAACAATAAAAGAAAATATTTGAAGTTGTTTGAAAATAAAATAAAAAATTGTGGCCTAGAGTGGCCGCTAGTAGCACTCAAAGTGCCAACAATTCGCCGTATCCCCGGCAACGGCGCCAAAAACTTGACGCAAATTTACCGTGCGTATAAACACAAGTGAACGCGTCGAGTAGTACAGGCCTTTGTGAGGCCCGAGTCGAACTCAAGGATACGTGCAATCGTCGGAGACTCCTAATAACCACTCGCGATCAGCTAAGCCGATTAACAAGTTGAGAGTTGTTAAAAATAAAAGAAAAATAAAAACAAAACAAAAGAAGCAATCGATTAAATGTTGGTTTAATCAATTCAAAAGGGTATCTTTAGGATTGCGGTTTCACCGTGGGTTTTCATTGTATTAAATTCTATATAGTTATTCAATTTTTATCTCTCTATCCGGGTAGTGGCCTGAAGACAGAATTGCCCACTGTCGTGGTGCAATTCACTACCTAAGCTTAGGTCGGTTCCACCGTCGTAGTAACCTATACCCTAAACTCGGTGCATTACGAACGATCTCTCAGTTTCCACCATTAATTTTACACCACCTTGGTCAAGGGATTTATCGATTAATGTAGATTTCGTCTCTTTTCAGCCGTTAATCCTTCTTTCAAAGTGATTAAGGGCATTAGGTTATTATTATGGTGATCAAGCATAACAATATATTGAGAAAACGAAACTATACCACGGATTTAAGAGATAAAATATGATTCACTATTATAAAATTGTCATACAATGAATTCCCGGGCTACTCTCGGTCCTAAAGATGAAGGGGATTAGCCCCGCATGTTCATCTCACACAAGTACATGGTAGAAATAAGGGAAAACATGTGAAAAACATGGAATGAAAGGGAAAACCCCTGAACGGAGAAGAACCGATTGATCCTTGGTATAGAATGCGTGCTCTACCGCCTCTCGGTGGTGGAATCTGTCTTCTTCGGCCCCCGGATCAACAAGTATGAGCTTCTAGCCTCCGTTCTCCTCTCTACCGCTCCTCGGTACTCGTGCAATGGCTAATGAGATCCCTCCTCCCGTCTGGGCCGCCGTCATTAGGTATAACTCCCTCATTAGGTCGCTAATTAACCACAGCCGTCCGATTGGGAACAATCTGAATCAAACGCATATCTGACGGTGTCGATACCATCGACGCGGGTCGATGGTATCGACTACCCTGTAGCGACGGTTTTATCATTTTGTGTCGCTGTAGCCTCCGTGCGTCGATGGTATCGACTTGGTGTCGATACTATCGACCGATTTCTCGCCAGCACGCTGAAGATGACTCGATACCATCGACTTCCCAGTCGATAGTATCGACTGTTTCCTGCTTCTTTCGGCTAGCAAACTGTGACCATGTCGATGGTATCGACTTCCGTCGATGGTATCGACTTCCGTCGATGGTATCGACGGAAGCAAATACTCATTTTTCCTGAAATTCAAACATGAAACCAATAAATTCACACAAATAATAATATTTTGACAATAAATGCTCAAAAAAAGATGAAATAAAGGGGATTTGACATAAAATAGTAGCAAAGATCAAAATAGATGAATTATGCGATATTAACCATGAAAATGACTAATTAAAGCATAAAACACATATGAAATAGGTCTACAAATGCGACTCAAAATCATCGCATCATCTATAATGAGCGCACCAAACATATTGAAGTTGACTGCCACTTTATCAGAGAATCTTTTCTTGCTGGCAAGATATGCACTCCATTCACAAGATCTGAAGACCAAGTTGCTGATATCTTCACCAAGCTCTTGGCGAAGAAACAGTTCTGCACGTTGTTGGACAAGTTGGGCATGATTGACATCTATGCTCCAACTTGAGGGGGTGTTACATTATATATATTTCCTGTTTTACATAGCATGTTATTTGTTTTGTTATTTTCCTTTATATATGGACCTCTCTGTAATTGTCTCAGTAATATATATATGAGGGTGCACACGTTGTGCAACCCTGAGCCTTCTGCAATTCCTGACTCTGTCACAGATTTCATTCTATTGATTTTGAAGTCCCTTTGGCTCTTTTTCTTCCTTATGCTTCGATTTGGATTTTTTTACTATAGTTTACATGTAGTTTCTTATCTTTTTATGTCCCACAATACACGTATGTACATACATATGTGCCCTAACAGTGTTGAGGCTTATAGCTAGTCCATGTTGAGGCCTGTGCAATAGGACAAAACGCCTTGCTAGACCTCATTATTATCTATAAAGTCTTGGATATTGGATACACCTTCAGCACTAAAAGTAGTGGAAGGAGGCTGCATGTACACTGGCAGTTGTGGCTATCAGCCCCTACGCCAACTGTTGCAACACTCCCTAGTCCAGATAGACAGCTATTCTTGTAATCATGTTGCTGCAGCTGGGTCATAGCAGCGGTGTTGAGTTTTGGGGCCCTAGCTATGATAGGTGCTGCTATGTAGTTTAGTGGGAGCAGAGGGTATGATAGTCCCTTGGGTGACATTGACCATGGTGGGGTACGGGCATAAGCAGGGGGGAGGGATATGCATGTACCGATAAATATAGGACCTACTATGATACCATGTGGAAAAACCAAAGTTCTCTATTGAGCAAAGTAGCATACTATATATAGACAATATGGAAGAGTGACAACCCTAGTACAACAAGAAAATTGAAAAAAATAATACATTAGAAATACAATAAATAATAATCTCAACAGAACATTGATTCTAGACCTACCTTTCTAAAAGATATCTTTTCTCCAAAGAACAATGACCCATAGTCACGGTGTTGTGGTATTGTCTCGGTGATCAAACTGCAGATAAGAAATAATATAAAACTCCAACAATGCAGAAATAGTTGTAAACTTCAGAAAACAATTTCACAGTTGGACAAAATGAATATTTCAGAAATAATGAAATTCAAACCTACTATAGCCTAGCTGAAGAATCATACAGAACTTTCATTCATATAAAATAGTGTTACGTTTCTAGGATAGAATACAGTCTAATGAAACTATGGATGAGATTGAAAACTGATATTTAATTAGCCTGCCGGATGAAAGAAATCCTTGTCTATACCTGGAAAACCGTAGCAGAATTATATACAAATCAATGATATTTCTCTCTTCCCGGTAGATATCAGCCTGCAAAAGAAAAGGCAGGTATTAGAAATGCATAATTATAATTATAGAAGAACTATGACAAGAAGGTGTTGCAGCACAGCAGCAGCAGAGCTGAGGCACCGATAGAGGAGAAGGTTAAGACACAGTGTCCAAACAGTCAGCCTACGTTGTATGGGCTGAGAACAACGGTTGCAGCCCTAGACAGTTGTTGCAAGTTGCAACTTGCAATCCACATGCAACACCTCAGTGAGCCACTCACTCATGGCTACTGGTGATATGGGAAGGTAGGGCAGTACATCACTCCAAAAACCAGACTAGATCAGACTGGACCAGAAAACCAATTTAGCTAAAATCCTTGGACTGAAGACCGAGCTGAATAAGAACACAATTGGTCCAGATTTTACAGCAAATATAGTGGATAGGACCAAGTTAGATTGATTGGACTGATTTTGCTAGATGTGTATGTAAAACACTTAACTAAGTTGGGTTGTACCTTAAAATTGATCAATAAAAGAAGTTCCCAAATTGCCTAATTGAGTTTAGTAGGTACAGAATACATTAGTACTGAGTTTTTAAGAGCCAGTACAAATGGTACGTGGTGAATACTTTGTCACTAGTTACTAATCATTCAGTCATAGTTTAGACGGACTAGTTACTTTTTCACATAAAAAATAAATTCATCATGATCCACTTGTTATGCACAGTCATACGGGCTAATTGCAAGCTATAACTCTGACGCAACCATGAATGATGCCAAAATGGACACTGGAGTAGTGCCACGCTGCAGTGAGTTACAGTAGTGCTACACCTTGAAGTGGGTCCAGTTGTGGGCACTCATCTTGCACTACCAAAGTCAGAAAAAAAATTACAGCCATACAGTATTACGGACATAATTATAACTGAAACAGCAGTGTTAATCCTAGAAAAATGCATAAAGGCAACGGGATAATACATTTTCTGCCTTCTTCTATCTCCATCACTCTATAAGCATAAGACTTGGGTACCAACAGAGCACAGCAAGATACAGTTAACTGTAGGCTAAGTAAACCAAAGCTTAAAAAGCATAATCATCAGAACTGAGAACCCGTGGTACTATTCTTATGGTCATTTAATGTTGTGGCACATGGAGTCCATGCCGTGTTTGGTTTTGCGCCACAAACATGATTACATAAAGAAAGTAACAGCTGCTAGTGAATAAATGTGTAAACCGAAGTATCAACTATATATACATTGTTTGGTATCAGATAAATCATTTTTAGGGTGATTGTAGTCATGAAATAAAAACTCTCTGCAAAATGCATGTCTTAGAAATTAAAAGATATATATTAGCCAAGGGAAAACAATATCTTAACCAATATAGCCAGTTCAGATTGGTTTTCACCAGGCTTGTACTGGACAAGACCAAAACCTGAATGACAAAAGTAACAAGACCAAAGTTCTAGTTAGTCCAGGATCAGTCCGAGGGAGGGAGAGTAACATAATGTTCTCAATGAGCCTGCACCCCTAAGGCCAGCCAACATTGTGGTAAAAGTGGTGGCGGATCTGTTGGCAACATTATCGCCTGGTTCAGGGCCCAGCAGTGACTGCCTCCTCTTGGCTGAAGCAACAATGGCAGTAAGAACGGGCAGGGCAGCGGCACAGCAAGAGAGGAGAGAGGGGAGCTGACCATGGGAAAGAAGAAAGAGAAAGAGGTCGATGATTGTGTCGTTCTCAACAATGAATAGGGTTATCTGGAGACAAGAAAGACTATTATTCACTAGTTTTGCACGCTATTTACATAAAGTAGAGAACCGTGTTAGCCATAATACATAAAAAAGTGGCAAAGGCGTAACTAAATTGAGAAATATGAAAGCATAATAATGGATACATGTGTGTGTATGTACAAAAGTTATTAAAAATAAGGTCAGTGTGTCATAAGACATTTTCCGTGAAGGTCTAATGGCTGAGACATTATAAAGCACTATATTGGAAGGTCAAAGATGTTTGCATCCTGTGGAAAGTAGGGCAGTTAGATTAATCCAACTTGGTCTGTGCATAAGTACCAGGCTCCTATACATAGGAGTGAGTAGGAGTTACATAGATCCTCAGTGATAAATCGATCATCGGTTAAGATAAAATAAGAAATAAAAAAAAGATAAGTGGGCCAAACCCAATAGCTAATAAACATTAATGCTTACACTCCTCCCCCCCCCCATGTTGCCTCGGTTTGCTACCCATATACTGAAATAGAGTAGGAGGAAGTTGTCCAGTAAGGATATCAGCCATTTGATCTTTGGTCTTTACAGGTGGCATCAATATCTTCTTTAGCTTTGACGAAAATGCGTACAAAATGGCAACCAATCTCAATGTCCTTTGTGCACTAGTGGAAGATGGGATTGCTGGTGATTGAATAGCAAAAAAAAACTTGATTGTCATAGTGTGTTGTAGTTGTAGGTCGGACAGAAATTCCAAACTCAGAAGAATGGATTGAAGCCATTGTAGATCACAGTAGGCATGAGCTATAGCTCTATACTCGGCTTAAGTGCTTGATTGAGCAACAGCAGCTTGCTTCTTGCTCCTCCGCGTAATAAAATGTTTTCTCAGTAGACTCCAGTAGCCTGATATTGAGTGTGTGTCTTGGGAGTCTCCATCCAAATCCACATCCGCATATCCAATAACATAGACCATCTTCTGATGAGGTCGTTCATAGAGTAGACCTTTCTCAAAGTGCCTTTCAATAATCTCAAATGCATTGTATCTGTTGCAATGAGCCTATAGAGGAAAGATCATCTTGTGACTGACTACAAATGTCAAGGTATCTTATGCTTACATAGATTAGTTTTCTTACGACTCTGCTAATACCTCTCAGGATCATGATAGAGCTCCCCCTCCTTGTGAACCTTAGTGCAATAGTCCATAGGAGTATGTGCATGCTGGTAAATCCATGGTAATGTCGTCTCTAGGAGAGATTTATCCCATGCTCCGACAATGGTACTTTAATGCCAAGAAGGTACCTAAGATTTCCCAAATACATTAGATTAGAATCCCATGTGCATCATTCCCAATGATCACGTTTTTGTTGGCATAGTCAACAAGTAGAATGTGACCCCGGGGGGTGGATAAGATGAGAAGAGATAATGGTCGCTGCCAAATCTATCAAATCCCAGACATTCAAGAACCGTACTGAGTTTGTTGAACCAGACATTGGGAGATTGATTGAGTCAGTCGAGAGAGCAAAAAGGTGCCAGACTTTGGTAATATACTCCCCCTCAACAACAAATCAAGGAGGTTGTTGCAGATACACTTCTTCAGATTAAGTGTCAAAAAGGAAGCATTCTTGATGTCAGCTGACGCAGAAGCCAATCCCGGTGAGCAGCAAGGGAGATCAGAATGCAAACAAAGGCAGTCCGAGGGAAAGCATATCCCAGAATGTCTCAAAGAAGTCCACCAAAATTTTGAGCATAGCCCCTTTGGTGCTAGTCGTGCCTTGAAGCGTTTAACAAATCATCAGAATGATGCTTAACAGAGAAAATCCTACGACGACTGTAAATATTCTTGTTGTGCGGTGGATCAACCATATCCCATGTGTAATTTGCCCACAGTGCCTCCATCTCATTGACCATTGCAGCTTTCCAACTACGGTGTCGAAGGGCATCCTCATGATATTTGGGCATACTAGTGGAGTCTAGAGCTATGGCAAAAGCATGGGCAGGAGGAGAAAGGTAAGCACAACAACAAGTATTAGAAATAGGATAGTAAACTATGCAAAACTGTGTGCCTTTGTGAACAGCTACCAGCTTGTCAACTTATGTTAGAGCAAAAGATGATGGGGAAGCAGCTCTTTGAGGATTACTTATATTCAAATTCCAAGGGTGGGGAACAAATTCAGACAGTGAAGATATAGGGAATTGTGGTAGAAAGGGAAAAGAGATGATCTTCACAAAAAGGTTCATCAGCAAACACATACATGTATTTGTAACCATAGTCACAATATACTCCGACTTTTTGAAAAAGTCACGTTTAAAACGCGATTTTTTCCCTGGACGTATCAAACACACGAATAATTCCCAATTTGAGTATAGTCACAATATATTACGTTTTATTCCCGTATTATTCACGAATTTGACGTTTTCTTCCCGTTTTTTACTTTTTTTTATGTACTTTCTCATTTTATACTATTTAAGACTAACTTGATTTGAGTGTGTGTATATATATGCGTGTTTGTATATGTAAATACACACACATATATATGTATGTATGTGTTATATATGTTGCAATAGATGTATAGATATGTACTTATATATTGTGCACCATATGTATTGTGTTATATATATGTGCAATACACACATACACACACACACACACACACACACGTATATATATATATATATATATCCTCCGATCTTTTACCGAATTTTTCCCGAATCGTTGACCGTATTTTTACCGTACGTTGACCGCTTTTTACCCGAATTTCCCGCATAATTCCCGAATCCCGTATTTTTAAGCTCGACCGAACGTATCCCGAATACCGAATTTGTGACTATGTTTGTAACTGGATCGAGGCACTTATAGCCTTTTTGAATTTCGGAGTAGCCTAGGAAGACACTTTTACGTGCTAGCGGGGAAATCTTATCAGCATTTAGATCAAATCATGCACAAAAGTTACACATTTGAAAACCCAAGGTGGGAAGGAAAAGGGGTTCTTACGAGGATGAAGAGCAAAGAAAGTAGATATTCCTTTATGAACCTATGACGGTTGTCGATTGATGAGAAAACATGTAGTTAAAACAGCTTTAAGCCAAAATTGTTTTGGTAAGCTAGCATTAATAGCCAACAAGCTAGTTGGGTCGAGAAGGTGGCAATATTTGCGTTTTGCAATTCCGTTTTGTTGTGGGTATGAGCACAAAAGCGTTAGTGAATCGTAATGACTACATATCAACACAAATAAAGAGCAGTTTGAATGTATTCAAGGGAATTAATAGTTCGTAGACTCAAATTGGATTGATATTATTTAATGAAAAGCTTGAATCAGAGGAAACACTTCTTCGTGGTTTTTAAGCAAATAAAGCCATGTCATTCAGAAAAAGCCATCAATGAATATCAAGAAGTATTTGTCACTATTGTAACTTGGTGTTCAAAATGGGCCACGAACATCGCTATGTACAAAGTGAGAGTCAAAGCCATTGCTAGACTGAGGGACAAGGAAGACATTCTGATCCAGTTTAACAAGAGAACGACAAACAAGCTAGCAGACAGCATAGCTAAGTGGACGTTAGATAGGAGCACGAAGGAGGAGATGGCACAAGGGCCCGTTAGACTTCTCTGACCTATACATCAAAAAAGGAAGACATGGGCACAACAGCTTAAATGTTTGTAATCGTGTTTCGTAACCTGCTTCAAGAGAGCAGCTTGAATGAATCGTCTCTTGTTCACAAAAAAAAGGTTTAACAGATTGATTATGGGTCGGACGGGAAAAAATGCATATTGATGTTTGCCCAATCAGCATGTGTCACGTGTACTGAAGAAAGGGGAGATACAAGATCCAAAACTTGAATTTTTGAGAGAAGGAAGATTAAATGAAGATGTTGTAATGGTGAAAGCAACCGACGATGGTGGTTCATGAGTGGAGAAGTAATAGGAATCACTAGAGCTATCTCCCCGTTCAAATATCATCATTATCCTCAAATTTTGTAAGAGAAAACAAGTAGGCCCAAACAGGGGCGGAGCCAGAACTTTATAGTTGGGGGGCAAGAAAATTTAATAGATGTGCTAAAATGTACAAAAAATGTTTTGAATGAGAGTTGAACCTAGGGCCTCAAAGTAACCAAATCTCTACACAACATTCACTAATCCAATGGACTACCTAACAATTTGCGTTGAAGGATTTGTGTATTTTTATTATATAGTTAACACAATATATAAATTATTCCATACAGATATTAAAGAAAATGAAGACACCAGAATTCAAACCCAGGCCGCCAGTGCGGGGCGCGCTTAAGAGGACGTTGTTGTCCAATGGGCTACCAAATCGTTCTTGATGAGAATAGGACGAGTTATTATATATATTACTACTTAGATTCATATACATGCATTTATTTATATACAAATACCAAATTATAAATATTTTTTGGGGGGTCGTGGCGCCTGCTTGCCCCTTGGCTCCGCCCTTGGGCCCAAATGTTATTGTTATGGTGGTTTTTGTGTTTAGTTCCGTATTAGGGAATCAGGAGTAATGGATTACACGAACTCCTATATAAACAAGTAATATGTACCTTGTTTTATCATCAAATAACAAATAGTTCATATTTACCGTTTTACATGGCATTCAAAGAGGACTAGGATTACAAAAACCTAGATCAACTACTCGTAGTCCCTCCTCCCCTTCTCTCCCCTTCCTTCTTTCTCTTTCCATTGTTGTCCCGCCTCCTTGAGCCACTCCAACCATCAAACGCCCCTGTGGCCTTAGCCACCGCACCACTAGGCCTGGAGACCTCTTTCACCATTGTCGACAGGCCCTGCCACGATGGCAACAAACCTGGAAACCCTTATCACTGCCTCCCGGCCCTACGTTTCTTGCCACCGCCAATGTCAGGCCTAGCAGCACTGCTTAACTTTCATCGCATCTCTTGTTGCTATCGCTGCCATGATTTTAGTTTGTGTTAGGTGCCTCTTCTTTTTTCAACTTGCAGCAATAGAAGGTTCCCTATGTTTTATTGGGGAGGTCTTCCTCCCTTATATCTACACCTACATCCTATGCCTTAAGGCTAATTTAGGTGTGTCTAGTTTCTTATCTATATGATATAGATCTACTCTATCTATTTAACCAGTACTTATTTGCCTGACTACATGGCTTCTTAAATGAATATGTTTTGCCTCGGGGTCATCTTCAATAGTCTGAACGGGAAGAACCATGCTACTTGGCATAAAATCTCTAGAATTCTATGACAATATCAGGATAAGACATTCCATTTGATTGAGACTCACCAGCCCTTCCTAACGCCGAAGCTAATGAAAAGGTAACGATTATGCTACTTAGAGGAAGGACGATTCTCTGGTTCAAAGCTGGATCTTGAATAGTGTTGAACCTCAAGTCAGCACTTCTCTCATTTATCTTGGCTCTGCAAAATCTATGTGATCGTTAGGCCATTGTGTCTGCTCACAAGGAAACCCAAAACATGTTTATAAGATATAGCAGGCATTGACTAAACTCAAATTATCCCATAGCTTAGATATAGAGGACCACTACGCTCGTGGTTACAGAGGACCAATGCTCACTTTAAGTCTTTGTGTGGCAACATTGAAGTATAACATCCCCTGACTATAAATCATGGATCTCTACAAAAGCAAAACAACTCCAACTTGTGTCACTCATTTGCAGTCTATCCGAATCTTTATTTGGTTTGGTTAATCAATATTTGGGAGTGACCTCCTACCTTTGATTGATGAGGTCCTCAAATGCCTACAAAGTCTCTCTACAAGCACCTCCATATCCAATGAACTGGTACCTAATTCTGCACTTCTTGCTAGGAGAGGACGTCGTCATGGCCAATCCTCCCAAAGAGGACGAGATCGCTCTACAGGAGGACAAGGACATAGACAACTAGTTGGTCCATGCAACTGCAACTACTACAAGTAGACAAATCATGTTGAAGAAAATTGTTACCTTAAGCAATGCAAATCGACTTGGACCAATCTCAAAGGTATCTGCTACTGAAATGTCTGTTGCGACTGCTACTATGTCGACTGAAAAAAATTGTCAATGTGATCTTCCATGAAATCAAGTAATTATGTCAATAGGATCGTGTTTGCCAAAATTTACTAATGAAATTTTGATAATCGACAGGTTTCACCTATTTGATGAAGTTTGAGGTTCTTTATGCAAAATGCAGCACTTAAGAATCAAATTCTGCGCAAAAAAATAATCAAAATTTTGAGAATTGAGGACCATGGGGTTGTTGTTGTTGTTTGAAGAGGAGAAAGGGGGGAGTGGGTGATTTCACCAATGGAGCTTAAATCTTGCTAGATCAAGGTAAGCAATTATATTTTCTTCCATTCTCCATTTCCAACCTCTTTGTCTCCATTTTTTCCATAGTTCCACCTTAAAAGATGACTTTAGCATTCCAATACACACTAGATCTTTGATTTACTTTTATAATTATACAATTTATGTATAACAAAGTGTACACAAAGATCTACACATCTACGACATAAATCTACATATATAATCACTTGACCTACACTAATAGCTATGATAAATATATTTTTAGATCATTGGTACTACTATTAAAATAATTAGTCCAAGAGAGGACACCCAGATTGTTTGATCTTGGTTTGTTATGAAGAGGTCTCGGTTCTAGCCCAGACCATGGCATGAACAGAATCGCCAATTTAAAAAAATAGAAAAATTAATATATATGTGTTATAGTTACTTATTTCACTTAGTTTTAGTAGAACTTGTAACAAATACCAATATGGACTCAAATAATATATGATTTTGTCAAAATAATATATTTCAGATTTTATTCATTAATTTAAAATTTTGAAATATACATCAATTATGAAATCTTTTTTTCCTTAAATTTTCTTGTTAATATGATATTAGATATCAATTAATATCCTAAGACATCCGTACACCTATGGATTATCATTAGTGCTTATTTTTAAATTCAAAAACAATGTCAAACCTAAAATACATAAAATATATGTGATTGACGTTATAATATTTGCCCTAGTATATATAGTACATCATTATTGCATCGGATTCCCTAATATTTTCTATATAATGTATTATGTGAAGCAACCTGCATCCCGGTCGATACTATCGACACTCTGTCGATAGTATCGAGATCAGTTCAGGTTCAAGTTGAAGCCACCTGCACCTCGGTCAATACTATCGACACACATGTCGATGGTATCGAGATTGGTTCAGGCGCAAGATAATGTTCTGTCGATACCATCGACACTCATGTCGATGGTATCGACACCGGCACAGTGGCGGAACGACAATCCAGCGGCAGCCCTATTTTGCTTATGAAATTTATTTTTTATTACTTTTCTCTCTTTGTACCTCATATACTTACCCTAATATATATATACAAGTGTGTAGGCTACAGCTCTACTCATTTGCTGCATCTTGCACCCGACATGTGATCACTGTTCCTGTCTTCTTCCTTTCTACATGGTATCAGAGCGGAGATCGATCTAGGGTTTCTCCTTTCTCTCTCCGACGGATCTCTCCAGGTCTCTCTCTCCTAGACGGTCGGTTGCTTCCCACCCGTCAACTTGGCGTAATCCACCGGCTGTGTAGAACCACCGTTGGCCACTCTGGGTCTGCAGTAGATATCTGACTCTACCAGTGAAATGAAAAATGGGCTGAGCGCCCGATTAAACGACCGATTAATCGGCCAGACACCCAGCCCGTTCGATTTTTGGAAAAATCGCCGGTTAACTTTTTTTGTAATTAATCGGCCGTTTTTTCCCGTTTTTTACCCGTTTTTTCCCTTTTTTTGCCCATTTTTTCCCCTTTTTTGGCCGTTTTTTGTCCTTTTTTGTAAATTTTGCTGTACACCTGTAACTTTATATAAACTATATGGCCCCAAGTATTACTGACTATAATACATTAAACTTAAATATCCTATGATAAGCCTAGTCTAATAGAATGCATACTTGTATGCAAGTTGGGATAATAGGGTACTGTTGTAAAGTGTAATTTATACAAGTAAAATATATGTAATGTAACTATTATCTAATTTTAGAATGCATACTTTAGTTAATTGTACTGCTGTAATGTATGACTAATTGATGATATGCACATATAACAATAAGTTAGAAAGGTATCCAATAATGAGTCTATTGTTTACTGTATGCAAGTTGGGATAATAGGGTACTGTTGTAAAGTGTAATTTATACAAGTAAAATATATGTAACTATTATCTAATTTTAGAATGCATACTTTAGTTAATTGTACTGCTGTAATGTATGACTAATTGATGATATGCACATATAACAATAAGTTAGAAAGGTATCCAATAATGAGTCTATTGTTTACTGCTTAACTATGTAAACATGTGATGCAAAAATATTTCTGAATCATGTATGTGGGGTATTTTATCTATGTCAAATCTATTATTTATTATATTATGGCTATAATTATTGTCTTATAGCTATCTTATAAACTAATTGGGTGTTTTTACTGTTGGGTAGAGTGTTTAGAATCTTTAGATATATATAAAAGTTTCAAAGAGTATTAGTATTTATATACATATATATGTAATTTTGTATAAAATTATATAGGAAATTAAAACCCGTTTTTTAAAAAATCGGCCGCTTAATCGGCCGCTTACCGCTTAACCAGTTACAAGGTGTTGTCCGCACGGTTACCGCTTAACGTTTTTTAAAACATTGGACTCTACCGTAGCCACTATCACAAAGCGGTTGAGGATCTCCAGGTGATCCAACGATCATCTAAAAACACCACCGGAGGACTAGTTTCGTCTCAGCCATCATCCTAGTCACACCTCCTCCATGTGTGATTAGGAAGATCTTTTGGAGGCTGTGAATGCGTCAGTAACGCATTTCTCCTTGTTTTTCCTCTGTGTGTGATGTGTATCTCTCCGTCACCACACTCTATTTGACGTGTATCAATCCGTCATATAATCCGTTCTACAATGGAGGATATCAAGACAACTATGATCTACAACGAGGTGTCACCTATCGCCTCCATTAAGCTCAACGGGAAAAATTATCTTCTATGGATGAACGCCATCCACACTGTCTTTGAGGCTCGTGACAGAGCAAGGCATGTTGATTCGGGTCCCAAGGCATCTACTGACGAAGGGTATGCTGAATGGAAGCGACATGACAGTCTTGTGAAGACTTGGTTGTGGAATAGTATGGAACCTGCAATCGCCGCAAGGTTCATGTTCTACTCTACGGCCAAGGAAATATGGGACACAGTGAAGCAACATTATTCTCAAGAGAAGAATGCTCTCCGTCAGTTTATGATCTATGATCATATGTTTGCTGAAAAACAAGGTGACCGATCTCTTGAGGAGTATTTTGGGGCGATTCAGGCTCTTGCTCAAGAGCTAAGTTATTATCATCATGTGGCTGTTGCTGAACAGATAAAGGATAGAGATGATCTGGTTACAGCCAAGTTCTTATATGGGCTTAACTCGGCTTGTAGCTCCGCTCGGAGCGTTATTCTGGCTACTGATAAACTACCCAGTCTTGTGGAGGCTTATTCAAGGATCCAGCAATCTCTGTTTGAGTCTGCTTCCTTTGTTTCTGATATACCGTCTGGAGAATCTCATGCGTCTGTTGCTGCTGCGGTACGAGGACGACCCGGTATGGGTAGAGGGCGTGGGACACGTCCGAAATGTACCTTTTGTGACAAACCGGGACATACAGTGGAGAAGTGTTGGAAGAAACATGGAAGAACCCGCTGCACCACCTGTGGGAGCAGCACATTGTGCCACCACCACAGGATCCTCATCCTCTACAACTGTGGGTACTACCTCTGGCACCGGCATCACTCTTACCCAAGAAGAATATGATCGGTTCATTCAGGCGACACAGCAAATGAGTATGGGGTCATCATCATCTTCTTCATCGGCAAATCTGGCATCTACAGCTGGTAATCAGGCTACATCTCTCATAGCATCTGGCTCATCCTCATCTTGGGTGGTTGACTCTGGCGCCTCACAGCATATGACTGGTATGAGGAGATTGCTCCACACTATTGACTCATCTATTCCTCACCAATCTGTTACACTGGCAGATGGTTCAGTGAAAAGAGTTTTAGCTAGTGGATCTGTCTCCCTAACACCCAAGATTGATCTTAAATCAGTTCACTTTGTGCCTGAATTTCCTTTTAATCTTCTTTCTGTTGCAAAATTGATTGACACTCTAAAATGTCTGGTAATATTTGGACCTTCTTGTTTTATATTACAAGATCTCAAGAGTATGAAGACGATTGGTGGGGGGCCTAGGAAAGGTGATCTCTACCTTTTCAACGGTGACAGTCTACCTCGCCAAATGCCTGCTCCTACTCCATCTATCCTGTTGAGTGGTTCCCCCTTACTATGGCATTGCAGATATGGACATCCTTCTTTGGAGAACCTGCGGAAGTTGGAACCAGAGTTGTCCCAATTATCTTCCTTAGAGTGTCAGTCATGTCAATTGGGAGAGCACCATAGGTTATCCTATTCCATTCGAGTCAATAAGCGGGCTTCTTGTCCCTTTGAGTTATTGCATAGTGATGTGTGGGGTCCTATAAAAGACCAGAGTTATAATGGTTTTCGTTATTTTATCTCCTTTGTCGATGATTTCTCACGCATGACATGGATCTACCTTCTTAAAAGTAGAGAGTCTGTGTTGTCCATTGTGAAACATTTTCATACTGAAATTAAAGTCCAGTTTAATTGCAATATAAAAATTCTTCAGTCTGATAATGCTTTGGAGTATGTTCAAAAGGCTATGTCTGATTTTTGTAGCTCGGTTGGTATGATTCATCGCACATCTTGTCCTCACACCCCTCAGCAAAATGGGGTGGCAGAGAGGAAGAATCGCCATCTTCTTGATATTGCTCGATCTATTATGTTTCAATCTAATGTACCCAAGAAGTTTTGGTCTGAAGCTCTTTTAACTGCTTGTTTCTTGATTAATAGGCAACCTTCTTCTGTTCTTCAAGGACAGACTCCTTTTTCTGTATTGCGTCCCATGGACTCCCCCTATCCTATTCCTCTTAGAGTGTTTGGTTGCACTTCTTTTGTCCATAACTTTGACCCTAAGGCCGACAAGCTGTCTCCTAGGTCCATTAAAACACTGTTCCTTGGTTACTCTAATACGAGCAAAGGATACAAGTGTTACTATCCTAGTCTTCGCCGCATGTTTGTATCTAGGGACATCACTTTCCATGAGACCACTCCATATTTCTCCAATGCTATGAGCAAGGGGGGGGGCAGTTGGGAGAGGGAGAGCCACCAAAAATACAAAATGAGAGACTGGCACCATCGGTGCAGAGTGAGGGAGAGCCACCTATCATTCCGGATTTTACTTCTATCCCGGATGAACAAGCAGGAGATATACCTACCATTGAGCATTACACACATGTATACCATAGGCGAGGCAGGCAAGATCCAGAAGACGTAGCGGCACCAATCCCTGAGCCCTCATCATCGCCTTCTACTCAAGAGACTCCTACAGAGACATCAGATCTCGACCTTCCTATTGCTGTTTGGAAAGGTACTAGGTCATGTACTATTAAACACCCTATTACAAATGTATGTTGCCTGTCTCATTTGTCTAAGCAGGCCCGTGCATTCGCTATTGGGATTGATTCTGTGCCTATACCAAGAAACCATTATGATGCTATGAAGAACAGTGGTTGGACACAAGCTATGCAACTTGAGATGTCAGCTCTCTTAAATAATGGTACTTGGGATCTGGTTGATCTTCCTGCAGGAAAGAAAGTAGTGGGCTGCAGATGGGTTTTCACTGTTAAATACAATCCGGATGGATCAGTTGAACGGTTGAAAGCCCGATTGGTTGCAAAGGGCTACACCCAAACCTATGGTGTTGACTTCTTTGAAACATTTTCTCCTGTTGCTCGTTTGAATTCTGTGCGGATCATTATTTCTCTTGCTACTACCTTTGATTGGCCACTATTTCAACTGGATGTAAAAAATGCTTTTCTCCATGGTGATCTACAGGAAGAGGTATATATGGAGCAACCTCCTGGGTTTGTTGCTCAGGGGGGAGTGTCAGAAAGTATGCAAATTAAAGAAAGCTATATATGGGCTGAAACAGTCACCTAGAGCTTGGTTTGACAAGTTCAGTGAAGTTATTCTTCAGATGGGTTTTTCTCGCTCCATGACTGATCATTCCTTATTTTACTCCAGCTCTTCTTGTGGATCCATTATTCTTATTGTATATGTTGATGACATAGTGATTACTGGCAGTGACACCATGGGAATATCTCGTGTCAAAGAGGGTTTGCAAAAACACTTCCATACAAAGGATCTGGGCAAACTAAGATACTTTCTAGGCATTGAAGTGCTTAGATCTCATGCAGGTGTCAATTTATCTCAGAGGAAATATGTGCTTAATTTATTACAGGAGACAGGCATGGCTGAATCTAAACCGGTATCTACACCAATGGATTATCACATCAAAGAGGTGGTTGATGATGTTGAGTATCAAGATCCAAAATATTACAGGAGAATAGTGGGTAAGTTAATATATCTAACAGTCACCCGACCTGATATTTCGTTTGTTGTGGGCGTGGTCAGCCAATATATGCATTCTCCGCGACAGTCACACTGGACAGCAGTCTGCAGAATTCTGAGGTATCTGAAAAATGCTCCCGATAAGGGTATCACATATTCTAGACCAAAGGCACCTCCATCTACTCTGTCTCTCACAGGATATTCAGATGCTGACTGGGCTGGTGATCATAGTGATAGGAGATCTACATCAGGCTATTGTACCTTTCTAGGTGATCATCTTATCACATGGAAAAGTAAGAAGCAACATGTGGTTGCTAGATCTAGCACTGAGGCTGAATACCGTGCTATGGCCCATGCATGCTGTGAACTAAAATGGGTCAAATCTGTTCTATCTAAATTACAAATTTCTCTTCTACCTTCTATGGAGCTCAAGTGTGACAATCAATCTGCTATGCACATTGCCAGGAATCCTATCTTTCATGAGCGTACAAAACACATAGAGGTTGATTGCCATTTTATTCGTGATCAAATAAAAGACGGCACTATTGTGACTCCATATGTCAGATCTGAGGATCAACTAGCAGATATCCTGACAAAGCCTTTGGGTTCAGCAATCTTTCAGAGACTCTACGGCAAGCTGGGCATACACGATGTGTACTCTCCAGCTTGAGGGGGAGTGTGAAGCAACCTGCATCCCGGTCGATACTATCGACACTCTGTCGATAGTATCGAGATCAGTTCAGGTTCAAGTTGAAACCACCTGCATCTCGGTCGATACTATCGACACACATGTCGATGTTAACGAGATTGGTTCAGGCGCAAGATAATGTTCTGTCGATACCATCGACACTCATGTCGATGGTATCGACACCGACACAGTGGCGGAACGACAATCCAGCGGCAGCCCTATTTTGCTTATGAAATTTATTTTTTATTACTTTTCTCTCTTTGTACCTCATGTACTTACCCTAATATATATATATATACAAGTGTGTAGGCTACAGCTCTACTCACGTTTTGCTGCATCTTGCAGCCGACATGTGATCAGTGTTCCTGTCTTCTTCCTTTCTACAAATACTAATCCAATGCATGCTTTATGTTGTTTTTTATTTACTTCAGTTTGGACGACATGTCTTCTGGTGAAGGTTTATCTGACAATGAGGGTGTTGGGCAGACAACAATCCCAAAAGATAATGGTTGACTGTTGAGTTAATATCAAGTACAGATTGTCAACTCAAGTAAAATATGTGGGGGATGCCCTACATATTCAATATGTGATATTATAGCACTAATAAGTGAATACATGTATGTACTTCATGCTTGCAAAATTTCATAACTCGATTCTCCTTCATTTGGTCATTGAAAACTCTCATCCAAATCCCCAAGATACAGCTTGGTTTCTTTACTTCACATATGCATGGACCCACCCACCTAACCCATATAAAATTCTATTGCATAAATGAGTGTATTTAGGCCTAAAGGTTACACTTGTATATTTCATGGCTTAATTCGTTAAGATTTGCGTCAAAACAGCCAGGATTGCATCTGACAAAATTTGCATCAGAATTTCCATAAATTTCTATTTTCACACTATGAAAACATCAAAACGGGGTACCTCGTTCCTTCTGCATATGAGGCTCAAGTAATGTAAAAGTTGATATGAATAATTTCTTAAGTTTCGTTGTTGCTGCAAGTTCATCCCGTCCGATAGAATTTGCTTTATTGACCACTATGTCCTCTCATGGTAACAATGATTTTTTAATTCTAAGGTAACAATGGTTAATAGATCATTAATTTGGGTGCTACCTTACTTATTTCCGGAAATGCTAGTTTATTATTTGATATCATTACACGGTGATCAATTACCCTGGTTCCTAGGTTTTGGAAAGTGCGCAGCGAGAAGCGTGCAGATTGCCCCCCTTGAAACGCGAAGCGTGAAGCGGGTTTGAAACGGACTAAAGCGGGCACTTTTTGAAAAAGAGGTATGCATTCTTTTTAAAAAGAAGAAAAACCTAGAATAACTTGCATTTTACTTTCTCCCTTTGGGCTGTGTAGAAAATAAGATTGGATGCAATGGAATGTAATGGGATGAATACAAGACTGGACACCCTCTCCTTTATATAGGAGAGGGGAGACGCCCTAAGACTTAGGATGCAAGTAATCTAAACGGCATGGTGCAAAACTTCGACTTCGTGTCGATTTCGCCAGGTGTGGAAGTGGAAGTTTGTGGAAACTTCGAGGAAGTTTCGAGGAAGTTTAGACGCAAACTTCGACAAACCTCGATGCCATTTTTTGAAGAAAATGATGTGAATTTGAAGGAAACTTTAATTGAAAACTACTATATATGTTATAGATCTATCTTATATATGTTAATTTAACACAAAACACAATTCACAACTCTCTAGCCCAAGTTTCAAGGGTCAAATGTGCAATACACATATACAAATATAGTTCACCATATGTATTCTATACAATATACAGTCAAATAGTAGTTAAAACACCCTATCTAGGAAAGAGTGGCAACAAACAACATAGGAGTTGATATTAGAAGTTGTGAAGAGGGTTGGAGGCGACACTTATGCCTTATATGGCCTTTAGGACACTAGTTAGGATTAATGCTCTGGGTCGTCTCAACTTCGACCAAACTTTGCCCAACTTCGCCAACTTCGAGGAAACTTCGACAACTTCGGAGAAGTTCAGACGAAAATACACACAAAAAAGTCAACTTCGTCGACATCACTGAAACTTCGCCCCGAAGTTTGGACGAAGCTGAAGTATTTGGGATTCGACTTCGCCTATGGTCGAAGTTTGAAGTTTCGGCGAAATTTCGCCAAAAATCGTCGAAGTTATGTTCCATGCTAAACGAGCTATAATAGAAAAGTCCACTAACTAATTAACCTATTAACTAAATAGGCTAATATAGACTGTCTAACACTCCCCCTCAAGTTGGAGCATGGGTGAAACACATGTCCAAAGCTTGGAGGTTACAAGACTCGATAAAACGATAAAAGAAATGATAAATGAAAGATAAAAGATAAATATCACTCCCCATACAAAAGATGGATACTCCCCCTGAATCATATGGCGACGCCTCTCTTCTTTGGAATTGTATTCTACAGGATGGAGATTCTCGAGCTTTAGAGATGGTCTTGTGGAGCGCATCTAGAATGAAAAACATCTGAAATGGAACCTGAATACTGCAGTAGTAATTCGCCACTTGGAGCAGACAATCATCAATACCACGACTACGGCAACTTCACTAGAATACGTACTTAACGCAACACGAACGCGGATACACAGTGTCGATGCAGCCGTAGCGGAATCTTCAAATTGTCTAGAAAGACGTGCATAACGTGGCACGAACACGAACGGACGATATGTTGGTGATACGATGCAGGTACCATAACTCTGTCGCATGAACCTTGGGGGCTTGACAGGAAAGGAGATATCATCCATCAAGGAAAGTCCCAAGTAGATCAGCGGAAGGCGATGTCGTAAGAACAGATGCAGCTCAGAGAAGACGTGATGAAGCACCTCGGTGAAGATATCTGTGGATGAACTATCAACCTTGCAGATGCTTGTTGAGCTTCTGAAATCTGAAGAAGCACCCATTTGTCTCATGTAAATGCAGCTGAAGAAGTACACCATCAACACCTGACGTACATAGCGTGGTACGAACGCGGATAGCTCGATGTTGACGCTGAATGAATATCCTTTAATGTTGTCTGGACGTAGAGAACTGATGTGCTGAACAATGTGAAGCTCCATGAAGATAATAGCCTGGAACATATACAGCATGAATACATATATCATCTCTTCTCATACATATTCTCACTCTCTCTCTCTCTTCTCTTCCACTCCTCACTATCCCCCCCCGCACACCAAATACGACGAGAGGGAGTGTTTGGTGTGGATAAATGGATATATGACCCCCCCGCACTGTGGAAAGGAATACACACATGATATGGGTGGGTGGGAAAGGAATCGGCGGATTTGAGAGAATTTTGTGATATGGAGATGTGTAATATGTGGAGAATGAAACCGATAACCGGAGAGAATATGCTAAATGGGTCAATGTAAGATCCGGATAGGAAAATTAAATGGATCTAGTCCCGACCTGAAAAGGGGATTTGTTTGGCCCGTAAGGCTAAAAACTGGATCCAATTAGTCAAGGGCAGATCCGATTAAGGATCTGAATATCAACAAGCATATGTATATGGGGCAGTAGATAGGGTTGTTTGGTAGCGGTGGAGAGTGATGGGTAACCGTGCTTCAGCCAAGGATAGGCAAAAACGTTGGGGCAACAACGACGAGATGGAGAGCAGCAGTAGAGCAGCGACTAGGGGAATGGATGACGGCGGCGGCTGAATGGTGTGATCGGCGGCTGGGGATATGGTTGATGGATGATATGGCAGCAACACAGCAGTAGGACAGATGACGATGATTGTGTCGCTTGACTGATGTAGCACTTGGCCGCAATGAAAGAGATGATACTGGTCTCCTGCACGACTCCGAAAATATTGCATGCCATGAGGTTACATGCGGAGTCAAGTGTGGAGCCTCTCCTTATCAGACGACGAAAGTTGGAGCTGAGGACATCAGGACGATGCAACGGTAGATGGCTGCTGAATAATGCGAGTGAGATGACATCGACGGATGCGGACGGCGGCTGCTTCTGGGGGGCGCGGCGACGGTGATGGTTGCTCTTATTGGTCGTCATCGGCTTGCTGGATGGATTCAGCAACGGATGGAGATCTTTGTTGGGCGTTGCTTGCTGCTGGCCGCAGTAGTTGTTGCTACTGCTGGCCGACTGATGTCCTGGCTGACTGTGGCTGCGGCTACGGTTAGTAGCCGATAATGGCTTAATGATGGTTGTTGATTGCACGGGGATGGAGATAGGCGGCGTACAGAAAAAAAATTAAATCTTTAAGAAAGAGAAGCCATGGAGGCCGGGAGATGCCTGGCGAGCAGCCGACCTAAGTCATGGCAACGGCGGCGGCCGCCCGCAGGCGGGGGTTCTTCCCCTCGGTTGCTCTCTGGAAAAGACGAGTGGCGGCTAGGGCTGCGTGCGCACCGGAAAGGAGAGGGAGGAGGGGCGGCGGCTAGGTTTCCCTCAGGAGCGAACGCGTTCTATTCATCCAGGAATTACTGTTCACGTCGCGTACTGTTCACGCGGAGTTACTGTTCACGCCGCGTACTGTTAAACGATGAGTTACTGTTCACGCGTCGTTACTATTCACCGCTCTGATACCATGTAGAAAATAAGATTGGATGCAATGGAATGTAATGGAATGAATACAAGACTAGACGCCCTCTCCTTTATATAGGATAGGGGAGACGCCCTAAGACTTAGGACGCAAGTAATCTAAATGGGTTATAATAGAAAAGCCACTAACTAATTAACCTATTAACTAAATAGGCTAATATAGACTCTCTAACAGGTTGGATCTGGACTAGTTCAATACTTCCACCTAGGGTTATTTGACATAACCAAACTTTAATCATCCCCGTCCACACTAATTGTGATAGATATAGAATAATCAGTAGATTTTCTAATTAGAGTAAGTACATTTTAGAGTCATATTGTCATAGAGTCAATAATTACAGTAATTAATTATGTGACAGTAGCATATTATATTCATTATGAAATCGTGCAATCATATAGAAGTGTCATAATGGTATGCATCCATTCATCTGACATGATGAAATTGTGCAACAGCTAATAGCAAAAAAAATGTATATACATGTGACAGGATGATATGCTTTTCATGTAGGAGGTTATGTGATGAGATTGTGGAACATCAAAAAAAGTGCAAATTCAAACATAGCAGGAATAGGATGTATTACTAATATTATTGTTAATATATGTCTTAATTTACCGTCTTGTTATTTTACTTTTCTATTTGGACTTATATGTAATTGTTCCATTAATATATATATGAGGGTCACTCATTATGTAACCCTACGCTTCCTCAATTTGCTTTGTCTCATGGTACCAGAGCAGATCTATATCCGGGAGCCGCCTCTCCTTCCCCTCCCTCCCTCCCTTTTCTATCTCTCTCTCTCACCCCCCCCCCGCCCCACCCCGCCCCGCCGCTGGCCGGCCCCAGCGGCAACCGCAGCAGCGCAGGCGCTAGGCACCGTGCCGGGCGTCAGGGGCCGCCGGGCCAGGCCCTGCCCGCGGTACTCATCACCGCTTGCTTCGGTGGCGTGATCTCCTTCTGAAGGACCGTCTTCGGATCTGCTTCCTGCCTGCCCGTGTAAGCCTTGCGCCACCGGGCTTTCTACTGTGCCTCGGCGTAGCCCGTATATAACTGGTTCGTCCAGCCTTTCCACTGTGCCTGCTGCCGCCTAGGTGAGGAACTAGGCAGTCGTTTTCTGCATGTGCCTACTTGTTCTTCTCATTGTCGGTGATTGGTGATTTGCCTGTCATGGCCTCTTCCCATGAGGATCTACGTAGTCAGGTTGCTACTGTGAAGCTGGATGGGCGAAACTACCGGCATTGGGTCTGCTATATATAGATCTATGTTAAATCCCAAGGGAAACTGTCTCATTTGACACGTGATCCGCCTCCTGCGCCTGCTGCCAATGCCGACTCGAAGGATGTCAAAGCGTATGATGACTGGGTCAAAGACGATTCGACTGTGATGACTTGGATTCTCAATAGTAGTGAGACAAAAATAGTGTTACCTTACTCTACCTGACTATAGCAAAGCAGATGTGGGATCAGCTTGCTAGTACTTACTCTCACAGCCAGAATCCGAAGAAAGTCTTTGATATCAACAAGCAACTGAGCCGTCTACACTTCTCGGGATCTGATCTCACTGACTATTTTTCTGCCTTCAAGGGACTCTGGGGAGAATTGGAGGCCTACCATCCCTTGTCTACTGACTTGGCTACCATGCAACGTCAACGCCAGGAGCTGCAGGTAGTTCAGTTCCTGTGTGGGCTACCTGAATCATATGATGGAGTTGTGGATCAGATCCTTGCCAGTGACCCACTACCTACTCTACAGAGTGCCTTTCAGCGTCTACAGTGACTGCCGCCATCCTCATCTGAGTTGTCTTCGGATACTGGCGATACTACAGCCCTTACTGCTATGTCTGGCCGTGGTCGTGGCCGTAGTCGTGGTCGTTCTCACGACACTCGTCTTCCTCTTGGTGCTGGGAGGGGGAGGAGTTCTTCTGGATGTGGAGCACCCTCTGGTCCTACCAATGCTGCTCGTCGTCAGACTGGTCAATGGTTCTGCAGCTTTTGTGGTCGATCCAATCATATTGAAAAAAAATGCTGGGAGAAATATGGAAAGCCTGCCTGGGCTAATGCAGCTTCAGATACCCATGCTACCTCTGAGGTAGTGTCACAGCCTACTGCTACTGATGTATCCAGTTCTACTACTGCTGACTTCATCCGTTCTGAGGTGGAGCGTCTGTTGCTCGAGCGTACTGGGTCATCTTTTGGAGCTGCCTCTGGAGCTCATGCTGCTACATATTCTGGTTGTGATACTGCTTTCCTCAGTGCCCCCTCGCCTAGTACTGGTAATAAAAAATGGGTACTTGATTTGGGTGCATCGTCTCATATATCTGGAAATCGGTCTTTTTTTAAACCTTATCTAGACCGGTCTCTAATTCTTCTGTTATGCTTGCGGATGGCTCCAAGACTGTTGTAGCCGAGATTGGAGACATAGCTTCTCATTTTCTATAAAAATCTGCTCTATATGTGCCTCGATTTCCACTGAACTTATTATCTGTTAGCAAAATTGTACGTAGCTAGAACTGCAGTCTCACATTTATTCCTAGTACTTGTACTTTTCAGGACCTTCGCACGAGGATGAAGATTGGTGGGGGGCATGAAGGACCTAATGGCCTATATTATCAGGATGAGTTGAAAAAGACTAACAACTTGGCGCTAGCTTCAGCTCTATCTTCATCTGTTTCAGCTTTGCAGTGGCACTACAGACTTGGACATCCATCTTCTGAGAAATTGAAGCATGTTATCTCTGGTGTAGGAACTCTTTCACTGCGATTCGTGTCAGTTAGGGAAACAGTCTAGAACTGTCTTTCCTAAACGGTCACATATTAGCAGTAAAAACATTTTTGATCTTGTTCATTCAGAGGTATGGGGTCCGTGTCATGTTCCAAGTTTGTCTGGCAATAAATACTTTATTCTCTTTATTGATGACTTTTCTCATGCCACTTTGTTGTTTATGTTGAAAAATAGGTCTCAAGTGCTATCTACAATAAAATTCTTTTTTACTGAAATAAAAACCCAATATTCTATGCCTATTAAAATTCTGCAAACCGATAATGCTTTGGAGTTTGTTCGGAAAGAAGTTGGAATATTTTGTCGATCTGTGGGTACTATTCATCAGACATCATGTGCCTATACGCCTCAACAAAATGGAGTCGCAGAAAGGAAAAATAGGCATTTACGTGAGGTTGCTAGAACTACAATGTTGCATTCTAATGTACCTAGACATTTTTTGCCAGAAGCTATCATGATTGCCTGTTTTCTGATTAATAGAATGCCGTCTTCTGTTATTGGCAACAAGATTCCTGTTCAGGTTCTTCAGCCTGATGTAACTCTGTTTTCTGTACCTCTAAGGATATTTGGCTCTATAGATAAATGAAGGCTTGTTTATTGAGTGAGTAAAACAGTGTACAATGAAGTCTCTTATATAACAAAAGAGAGTAGAGACTAAAGCAGAGATGAGCAATATGGGACTAAACTACAGAAGTAAACAGCATAAGTGAGGCACATGCTATGCACATGACACTCAACAAGACATAACAGAAAACAGCATATCTCTATATTCCCCCTCAAGCTAGAGCGTAGATGTCGAACATGCCCAGCTTGTCAATCAGAGTTAAAAAGCGAGCTTTGGGAAGTATCTTTGTGAAGATGTCTACAACTTGCTTGTACTGAGATATGGCGTGCAAATTTTGCCAGTGAGAATTGCTTCTCGAATAAAGTGATAGTCGACCTCGATATGTTTCGTCCTTTCGTGAAATGTGGGGTTGCTCGCAATAAAAATGGAGGCCATATTGTCACAAAACATAGGAATAGGGCTAGAATAAGATATGTCAAACTCCTGAAGGAGACTCTGAACCCATAACAGATCGCAAGCAGTATGAGCCATTGCTCGGTATTCTGCCTCTGCACTGGATCTGACGACAACAATCTGCTTTTTGCTTCGCCAAGTGACAAGGTTTCCACCTACAAAAGTACGGTAGCCTGAAGTTGACTTCCTATCAGAACGACTTCCCGCATAGTCTGAATCAGAGAATCCGGATAGGTTGCAGTGGCCATGCTTTTTATACATCAAGCCTTTTCCTGGAGAGCTTTTAAGATATCTCAGAATATGGCATACAGCATCCCAATGACATTACCGGGGTTTGTCAAGATACCGGCTGATGAATCCGACAGCAGCACTAAGATCAGCTCACGTGACAGTCAAGTAAATAAGCTTGCCTACCAGCCTCCTGAACTGGTGATGATCAGCATAGGGAGGAGAGTTTGCATCATCCCAGTCCATGTTTGGATCAAGTGGAGTGTTAGCCGGTTTGCAACCAAGCGTGCCAATTTCCTGCAACTGATCAAATACATATTTCCACTGAGAAAGACACAGTCCTGCAGATGATCTGGAGACTTCAATGCCTAGAAAATATTGAAGTTTACCCAGATCTTTAGTGACAAAATGCTTCTTTAAGTAAGTTTTAGTTTCCTGTATACCCACTATGTCACTGCCAGATAATATTATGTCATCCACATAAACAATCAAAATCACAAGTCCGACTACTGTCTTTCGAATGAAGACGGAATGGTCAGAATGAAAACGACGAAAGCCAAAGGTGACTAAAATTTGACTAAGCTTGTCAAACCAGGCTCATGGACTTTGCTTGAGACCATAGATAGCCTTATGCAGCTTACATACTTTGGAGGCAGACTCCCCCTGAGCAACGAATCCAGGTGGTTGCTCCATGTATACTTCTTCCTGTAAATCTCCATAAAGAAATGCATTTTTCACATCAAGTTGATAGAGTGACCAATCTTTATTCACAGCTACAAAAATCAGAATGCGAACAGAGTTTAACCGTGCAACAGGAGAGAAAGTCTCAAAATAATTAACACCGTAGGTCTGTGTGTAGCCCTTAGCAACAAGACGGGCTTTGAGACGTTCAATAGTACCATCCAGCTGATATTTAATAGTAAAGATCCAACGACAACCCACTGTAGGGCAAGAAGTCGGACGATCCACAAGCTCCCATGTCTTGCGATCACATAGTGCCTGCATTTCCTAGTCCATTGCCTTCTTCCATGCTGGAATAGTAAGAGTCTTTGTAGCATTTTTCGGAATACTGACAGCATATAGTGCAGTAGTAAAGCAGGCAAAGTTGTTATGCAGATTATCAGAAGTGCAGAAATGACTGATAGGATGCTTAGTATAGGAGCGTACACCTTTCCTTAAGCTGATAGGAAGGTGCAGATCAGAGTTTACCTCAGTGTTTATTTGATCATCCGCAGACGCAGGAATTGGTTGAGGAGGGGCCACGGAAGGAGTACTTGTCTACGGTCGGCGTTTGTACACTTGCAGTGGACGTTCTTCAGGCTGGTCAGATACAGAGAGATTTTCAACAATGTCTGGTAGAGGTGTTTGTGCCAACACATCAGGAGTTAGGCTAGCTCCATCCTCAGAAAAGAAGGGCATATGCTCAAAGAAGACAACATCCGCACTGACAAACCACTGTCTGAGTATCGAATCAAAGCAGTGATAGCCTTTCTAAGTTCGTGAATAACCCAAGAAAATGCACTTCGTAGACCGAGGGTCAAGTTTCGACATTCCTGGGCGCAGCTTTTTAACAAAACAGGTACACCCAAAAATGCGAGGTGGTACAGGAAACAGAGGAGCATCAGGAAACAAGATAGAGTATCGGATGTGATTTAGTAAAACAGAGGAGGGCATGCAGTTTATAAGAAAACATGTCGTAGTGACAGCCTCAGGCCAGAAATGGTGAGGGCCTTTGTAATGGATAAGAAGAGTGCGAGCAACCTCTAAGAGATGGCAGTTTTTGCGTTCAGCAACACCGGCGGCGCTGGGAGGGGAGGGGGTGGTTGGCGGGGGGAAGGGGGGCACTTCAGGGCATGGGGGCAGGGTGGGACAGAAAAATTGGGACCGGGCCTGCTCTTGATACCATATAAATAAATGAAGGCTTGTTTATTGAGTGAGTAAAACAGTGTACAATGCAGTCTCTTATATAACAAAAGAGAGTAGAGACTAAAGCAGAGATGAGCAATATGGGACTAAACTACAGAAGTAAACAGCATAAGTGAGGCACATGCTATGCACATGACACTCAACAAGACATAACAGAAAACAGCATATCTCTATAGGCTCTACTTGTTTTGTGCGATTACTTTAGACCGAACTATGATAAATTATCTCCTAGAGCAGAAAAATGTATTTTCTTGGGTTATTCTCGTACTCAAAAAGGGTATCGGTGTTATAGTCCTACTGGGAAAAAATGGTTCACAAGTAGTGATGTAGTCTTTTTTGAGGATACACCTTTTTATTCTACTAAAGGAGATACCCTGAATTCTGATATAATCACAGCACCATTGCCTGTCACGAGTGATTGCACCTCTGAAACTTCACCAGCTGAGACTATTACTCCTCCACTTATTGTGTATAAACGCAGGAACAGGTCCCAAAGTGCTCAAGACCCCCCCACGCAGTACCAATCTTCTCCTCACAAAGGTCCCACTCCTGCTGAGGTACACTCTGACTTAATTCTGCCTATTGCTATCAGAAAAGGCACCCGTTCTTGTACTTCTCATAATATTGCTAATCATGTTTCTACTGCACATCTGAGTATTCATGCTAGTAACTTTGTGGCTACTCTATCTGCTATTGCTATTCCCAAGACTGTCCATGATGCCTTACAAAGCTCAGCCTGGATGACTGCCATGAAAGAAGAGATGACTGCTCTTACTAACAGAGGAACTTGGGAGTTGGTGGATCCACCTCCTGAGTGCAAACCTGTTGGCTGCAGATGGGTCTATACGGTAAAGTATCAACCTGATGGAACGGTGGAACGTCTGAAGGCACAGTTGGTTGCAAAAGGGTATACTCAAACTTATGGAATTGACTATTTTGAGACGTTTTCGCCTGTTGCCAGACTTAACTCTGTCAGAGTTCTTTATGTTGCTATTAACTTAGATTGACCGCTTATTCAACTGGATTTTAAAAATGCTTTCTTGTATGGGGATCTTCAAGAAGAGGTTTATATGGAGCAACCTCGTGGGTTTGTTGCTCAGGGGGAGTCACATAAAGTTTGCAGGTTAAAAAAATCTATTTATGGGCTCAAATAGAGTCCTCGGGTGTGGTTTGATAAGCAGAGTAAAATTATGACTGCTTTTGGTTTTCTGAGGTCACAGGTTGATCATTAAGTCTTTACAAAAAAAAACCTCTTCTGGCATTGTGATCTTGATTGTTTATGTTGATGATATTGTTCTATCTGGCAGTGATCATTCTGAGATTCAGGCTACTAAAACACACATGTGCAAACATTTTGCTACTAAAGATCTAGGGAGGCTAAGATATTTTCTGGGCATTGAGGTATCTAGAACTTCTAATGCTCTTGTCTTATCTCAGAAGAAGTATGTTCTAGACCTGTTACATGAAACTAGGATGCTTGGTGCACGTCATGTTGATACTCTTCCGGATCCTAATATTAATTGGGATGATGATTCTTCTCCTATGTTTCCAGACAGTAAAAAATATAGGAGACTGAATGGCAAGATGATTTATCTGACTGTTACTAGAGCTGATATATTAATTGTTGTTGGTCTTCTTAGCAGGTACCTGGATAAACCTAGACAGTGTCACTGGGATGCTCTCTGTAATATTCTGCGATATCTTAAGAAATCACCTGGCAAAGGCCTCTACTATAGAAAGCATGGACATCGTTCTCTGGAAGGATATTTTGATTCTGATTATGTTGGGAGTAAGATTGACAGAAAATCTACTTCAAGCTACTGTACTTATGTTGGAGGTAATCTGGTTACTTGGAGAAGTAAAAAGCAAAATGTTGTTGCCAGATCCAGTACTGAAGCTGAATACAGGGTTGTTAACGAGAGAGAAGGAAGACGAACAATGTTGGCGGCTGCAAGGTGCAGCTCTTGTGTGTGAGGGCAATAGTCGTCTCACTCCTTTTTATATATTAGGGTAAGATACAAGTTGATACAAAGGAGTAAAACCTAGAAAAACAATAAAACAAATGATATAATAAAAATAGAGACAAGTAGCAGATCGTCGGTTTCCGCCTCTGACGTTCTGTCGATACCATCGACATGGATGTCGATGGTATCGACGGATTGTTATCCGGTGGCTGTGATAATCTCGATACCATCGACATGGATGTCGATGGTATCGACAGACTGTTGTCCGGTAGCTGTGATAACCTCGATACCATCGACCTCCTGTCGATGGTATCGACCGGGAAGCAGGTTGTTTCACACTCCCCCTCAAGCTGGAGAGTAGACATCGTGTATGCCCAGCTTGCCACATAATTTCTGAAAAGCTGCCGGACCCAAAGGCTTTGTCAAGATATCCGCCAGTTGATCTTCAGACTTGACATATGGCGTAACAATATTACCATCTTTGATTTGATCACGAATAAAATGGCAATCAACTTCTATATGTTTTGTACGCTCATGAAAGATAGGATTCCTGGCAATGTGTATAGCAGACTGGTTGTCACATTTGAGCTCCATAGAAGGCATAATAGTGATTTTTAACTCAAAGAGAACGGATTTGACCCATTGTAGTTCACAACATGCATGGGCCATAGCACGGTATTCAACCTCAGTGCTGGATCTGGCTACCACATTCTGCTTTTTACTTTTCCAAGTAATCAAATGGTCACTTAGGAAAGTACAATAGCCTGATGTAGATCTTCTATCAATATGATCACCAGCCCAATCTGCATCTGAGTACCCAGTGAGAGTCAAAGTAGATGGAGGTACCTTGGGTTTGGAATACGTGATCCCTTTACCCGGAGCACTCTTCAGATATCTCAGAATCCGGCAAATTGCTGTCCAGTATGACTGTCGTGGTGAGTGCATATGTTGACTCACAACTCCCACAACAAAAGAAATGTCAGGTCGTGTAACAGTCAGATATATTAGCTTGCCAACTATTCTCCTGTAATATCCTTGATCTGAGTACTCAACATCATCAACCGTCTCCTTGGTGTGATAATCCATAGGAGTAGATACCGGTTTAGATCCAGTCATGCCTGTCTCCTGTAGTAAGTCCAGCACATATTTCCTCTGAGATAGATTGACACCTGCATGAGATCGAAGCACCTCAATGCCCAGAAAATATCTCAGTTTACCCAGATCCTTCATTTGGAAGTGTCTCTGCAACCCTTCCTTCACACGAGATATGCCTGCAGAATCACTGCCAGTAATAACTATGTCATCAACATATACTGCCATAATGATAGAGCCACATGAAGAGCTAGAGTAGAATAAAGAGTGATCAGTCATAGAGCGAGAAAAGCCCATCTAGAGTACAACCTCACTGAACTTGTCAAACCACGCTCGAGGAGACTGTTTCAAACCATATATGGCTTTCTTCAATTTACAGACCTTCTGACACTCCCCCTGAGCAACAAACCCAGGAGGTTGCTCCATATATACCTCTTCCTGGAGGTCACCATGTAGAAAGGCATTCTTAACATCAAGCTGAAATAGGGGCCAATCAAAAGTAGTAGCCCAAGAAATAATAATTCGCACAGAATTTAGACGAGCTACTGGAGAAAAAGTCTCAAAGAAATCAACTCCATAGGTCTGTGTGTAGCCTTTTGCCACCAAACTGGCCTTCAACCTCTCAACAGATCCATCCGGATTATGTTTGATGGTGAAAACCCATCTGCAACCCACAGCTTTCTTCCATGTAGGTAATTCAACAAGATCTCATGTGGCATTATGCAAAAGAGCTGACATTTCAATCTGCATTGCCTGTTTCCAGCCACTGTCCTTCATAGCATCATAGTGATTCCTTGGTATATCAACAGAATCAATCCCAATAGCAAATGCGCGGCCCTGCTTAGATAAGTGGGACAGACAGCACATATTTGTAATAGGATGTCTAATAGTACAAGAACGAGTACCTTTCCTAACAACAATAGGAAGGTCAAGATCTTATGCTTCTGCATGAATCCCATGAGTAAAAGACGAAGATGAAGGCTCAGAGACTGGTGTCGCTACCATTTCTGGTTCTGGTCTGCCTCGCCTACTATAAACATGTGGGTAATGCTCAATAACAGGCCTGTATGTTGCTTGCTCATCCAGAATAAAAGTATAATCAGGAATGATGGGTGGCTCTCCCTCACTCTGCACAGATGGTGCCACTCTATCACTCTAAAAAGTTGGTGGCACTCCCTCTCTCAATTGCTCCCCCTTACTTATAGCATCAGAGAAATATGGAGTGGTCTCATGGAAGATAACATCCCTAGACACAAACATCCGACGAAGACTAGGACAGTAACACTTGTATCCTTTGCTAGTACTAGAGTAACCAAAGAACAAAGTTTTAACAGACCTAGGAGAAAGCTTGTCTGCTTTAGGGTCAACATGATGGACAAAGGAAGTGCAACCAAACACTCTAAGGGGAAGAGAAAAAGGTTGGTCCGTGGGTCGCAACACAGAGAAGGGAGTCTGTCCTTTAAGAAAAAGGTTGGTCTGTGGGTCGCAACCAAACGCTCTGATACCATGTTGTCTATTAATTAAGAAACAAGCAGTTAAAAGAGCTTCAGACCGTAATTTCTTAGGTACATTGGATTAGAACATAATAGATCGAGCAATATCAAGAAGATGGCGATTTTTCCGCTCAGCCACCCCATTCTGCTAAGGGGTGTAAGGACACGATGTGCGATGGATCATACCTACAGAGTTGCAAAAATCAGACATAGCCTTTTGGACATACTCTAAAGCATTATCAGATTGAAGAATTTTGATATTGCAGTCAAACTGGACTTTTATTTCAGTGTGGAAATGTTTCACAATAGATAGTACAGACTCTCGACTTTTGAGAAGATAGATCCATGTCATTCGAGAAAAATCATCCACAAAGGAAATAAAGTAACGAAAACCATAATAACTCTGGTCTTTGACAGGACCCCACACATCACTATGGACTAACTCAAAAGGACAAGACGCCCGTTTATTGACACGACTGGGATAAGATAACCTATGATGCTTTCCCAGCTGACATGACTGACACTCTAAAGATGACACTTGAGACAACTCTGGTTCCAACTTGCGCAGGCTCTCTAAGGAAGGATGTCCATATCTGCAATGCCATAGTAAGGGGGAACCACTCAACAGGACGGATGGAGCAGGAGTAGATACTTGGCGAGGCAGACTGTCACCATGGAAAAGGTAGAGATCACCTTTCCTAGGTCCTCCACCAATCGTCCTCATACTCTTGAGATCCTGCAATACAAAACAAGAAGGACCAAAAGTTACGGTGCATTTTACAGTGTTAATCAGTTTTGCAATAGAAAGAAGATTAAAAGGAAATTCAGGCACAAAGTGTACAGATTTGAGATCAATCTTGGGTGTTAGAGGGACAGATCCACTAGCTAACACTCCTCACTGAACCATCTGCCAGTGTAACAGATTTGTGAGGGATATACGAGTCAATAGTGTGGAGCAATCTCCTCATACCAGTCATGTGTTGTGACGCGCCAGAATCAACCACCCAAGATGAAGTAGAGCCAGAAGCTATGAGAGATGTAGCCTGATTACCCGCAGTAGATGCCAGGTTTGCTGACGATGATGATGATGATCCCATACTCATGTGTTGTGTAGCCTGAATAAACCGATCATACTCCTCTTGAGTAAGAGTGATACCGGTTCCAGAAGTAGTTCCCACAACAGAAGAAGAAGAGGAATCTGTAGTAGTGCATAATGAGTTGTCCCTACAGGTGGTGCAGTAGGTCTCCCATGTTTCTTCCAGCACTTCTCCACTGTATGTCCCAATTTGTCACAGAAAGTGCACTTAGGACGTGTCCCACATCCTCTGCCCATACCAGTTCGTCCCCCTCGTACCGCAGCAGCTACGGATGCATGAGACTCCCCAGAAGATATAACAGGATCAGGAGTAGCAGACTCAAAGATAGATTGTTGTATTCTTGAATAGGCTTCCACAAAACCGGGTAATTTATCAGAAGCCAAAATGACACTCCGGGCGGATCCGCACGAAGGGTTAAGCCCGGATAAAAATTTAGCTGTAACTAGATCATCCATGTCCTTGATCTGTTCCGCGACAGTCACTGGATGATAATAGCTCAGCTCTTGAGCAAGTGCCTGAATAGCTCCAAAGTACTCCTCAAGAGATTTATCACCCTGCCTCTCAGCAAACAAACGATCATAGATCATGAATTGGCGAAGCGCATTTTTTTTCTTGAGAATAATGTTGCTTCACTGCGTCCCATATCTCCTTAGCTGTTGAATAGAACATGAACCTTACCGCAATAGTAGGTTCCATGTTGTTCCACAACCAAGTCTTCACCAGACTATCATGACGCTTCCATTCAGCATATCCTTTGTCAGTAGAGGCCAGAGGACCTGAGTCAACATGTCCCGCCTTGTCACGAGACTCCAGGACAGTGTGGACGGCATTCATCCATAGAAGAAAATTCTTCCCGTCAAGCTTGATGGAGGTGATAGGTGCCACCTCGTTGTAGATCATAGGTGTCTTGATATCCCCCATTACAGAATGGGACTGTGTGACGGATTGATACACGCCACAAAGAAGACTGAGGTGACGGAGAGATACACGTCACCCAAGAAAAGAAAAAAAATGCGTTACTGACGCATTCACAGCCTCTGGATGATTTTCCTAATCACACATGGAGGATGTGTGACTAGGAGAATAACTGTAGAGAGACTAATCCTCTAGTTTAGATTTTAGATCGCCGTTGGATTACCCGAAGATCCTCAAGGCGGCGGATTACGGCTGTACGCCGTGCGGCGGCTCAGCCGCAGCTACTGTTGTCGGTGCCGCGGTGAGAAGATCTAAAGGAAGGAAGGAAGGAGAAGATCCGGCGGGCAAGAAGGAAAAAGGAGGAAGAGAGGAACAGCCGGTGGAGAGAGACGGTGGCCTAGAGCAAACCTTGCTCTGATACCATGTTAACGAGAGAGAAGGAAGACGAACAACGTTGGCGGCTGCAAGGTGCAGCTCTTGTGTGTGAGGGCAATAGCTGTCTCACTCCTTTTTATATATTAGGGTAAGATACAAGTTGATACAAAGGAGTAAAACCTAGAAAAACAATAAAACAAATGATATAATAAAAATAGAGACAAGTAGCAGATCGTCGGTTTCCGCCTCTGACGTTCTGTCGATACCATCGACATGGATGTCGATGGTATCGACGGACTGTTGTCCGGTGGCTGTGATAATCTCGATACCATCGACATGGATGTTGATGGTATCGACGGACTGTTGTCCGGTAGCTGTGATAACCTCGATACCATCGACCGGGAAGTAGGTTGTTTCACAAGGGCGATGGCCCACACTGCTTGTGAGCTCTTATGGGTACAATCTCTTTTAAAAGACTTCGGCGTTGAGTCTTCTATTGCTATCCCTATGCACTGTGACAATAAAGTTGCTATCTTCATTGCTAATAATCTCGTATATCATGAGCGCACAAAGCATATTGAAGTTGATTGTCACTTCATTTGAGAGACTATCTTATCTGGCAAGATATGCACTCCTTTCACTCGCTCAGAAGATCAGGTTGCTGATATGTTTACAAAGTTGCCGACCAAGAAACATTTCAACTCACTTGTGGACAAGTTGGGCATGATTGATATCTATGCTCCAACTTGAGGGGGAGTGTTAATATGTCTTTATTTACTGTCATGTTATTTTACTTTTCTATTTGGACTTATATGTAATTGTTCCACTAATATATATATGAGGGTACACTCATTGTGTAACCCTACGCTTCCTCAATTTGCTTTGTCTCAATTATATCATGAAAAATTAAAACATCACAGGAACAAGATGCAACATTAAAAAATTCATGCAACTATTGCTAATATGATAATGCAAACTCTACAAATGACAAGATGACAGTACATTGTTCTTATACATATGTATATAGTGTACAAACAACAGTAACTAATTAGAGATATGAATTATTAAATTGATTATTACACTTATTACAATACATAATTTTCATTTTTTTTTAGATTCAGCAGGTGATTGGGCAAGTTTCAAGAATACTTGCTGCGATCCGTCCTAAAGCGGCCGCTTAAGCGGACCCAAAAAAGCGGCGTGAAGCGGTGAAAAGTGGACAAAAGCAGCCGCTTCAGTGTAAAACGCTTCAAAGCCCACTTAAGTGAAAATTACAACGGATATATACTTGGGCACTTAAGTGGCCGCTTCACCCGCTTTTTCATTCAATGTCTGGTTCTATTAGTAGATAGATCCAAGTCTCCTATAATGGAAAAGGTAACTGCCCGACCCCACGGTCGCCATTTTTTTTATATGCCCCTATATTTCCTGGGAAATTTATTATATGTTAGCAAGCTTATTCACAACTTACAATGTGTTGTTACATTTAGGCCTTATCATTGTGTTTTACAAGATCTATGCATGAGGACCTAATGGCTTATACTACTTGGACATGAAGGACCTAATGGTTTATACCACTTCGACATGGAGACTCAGGCTGCATTTGTTACGTGGTGAATCATGATGATAGTGAATCATGGTGAAACAACAATGTTGTTTGTTTGCCATGGTGATAGGGAATCATGGTGAATCCATGGTGAATCCGTGGTGAATTTTGATCTATTTTTGTCCCCATGAAAAAGCATGGTGAATCGTGGTGAATCATGGTGAAAGAAGTTTCTTTCAAGACTCCACTACTTATTTAGACAAATGTAGCAAAAAAAACGTTCTAATAAATATGATTCTTACTTGTGTAGGGCATTTTTTATAAAAAAAAAGAATCCCCTCCCCATCACTATAACCATGTAACAAACAACATTCTTTAAGTTTTTCACCATCACCATCCCTGTCACCATGCACATGTTATCAAACAACACATTTTAATAATTTCTCTATCACCATCACCGTCCTATCACCATCACCGTCCCTGTCACCATTACCATCAATTTTATCACCACGTACCAAACACAGCGTTAATGTTATCATGATGCCCTATCCCCATTATGTCGCCTCTTTAGTGGCACCTTTGCCTTGGGCATCTCTTGGCTACAAAACTACGTCATGTTCTTTCTTATTCTATTATTTCTTTTAGTATCACTTGCCAGTTAGGATCATATACTCATTCATCTTTTCCTATTAAATATTCTATTAGTGTTCTAAACTGTATCATATTGCACACTCACACGTCTGCGGTCCTCGCAAACTTCCAAATCGGTCTTGGTTCCAGTCTTTTGTCCATTATGTTGATGATTTTTCTAGAGCTACTTGGATTCCCCTATTGAAAGATAGAATTTTTGTTTCCAATTTGAGCTCTTTTTTAGTGAAACTAAACCTAGTTTTTGCATACTATAAAAAAAAATCCATATTGATAAAGCAATCAGATATATCCAATGTGATTCCCAACAATTTTTCCTTGAGATGGGAACTTTGCATCAAATTTCATATCCTTATACACCTTAACAGAATGGCATTGCGGAGCGGAAAAATAAACACTTACTAGATGTAGCTCGGACCATTGTGTGTCATACCCATGTACCTAAAGTTTCTAGTCAATGCTTTATTCTTCACATGGTTCCTTCTTAATCGCATGCCTTCATTTGTTCTTTAATATAAGATTCCTATCTAGGTAAACTTGAAACCTAGACTAGATAAACTTTCCCCTCGATCCGTAAAATTTTATCTTCATTGGTATCCTCATGAGCAAAAAGGGCATAAATGTTTTAATTTGGTTGACAAATGAGTGCATGTCAGTGTTGATATCGTGTTCTTTGAATACGCGCCTTTATCTCTAATCGTGACATCTTTTGGACCAAAAATGATTCCTTTCTTCAATACTCCTAGCATTAGCACTGAGATTTCTTACTCGTGGGTCCATCTACTCCTAGCTGAGAGATGCCAATTCAGGTGAAAAAATGACAATGAACTCGCACTCCTACGATTTCAACCCATGCTAATCCTTCTGGTCAAGTTGTAGATTCACCCACCAATGAAGATTTTTTTGATATTGCACAGGTTTTCAATGTGGAGTACTACCTTGCGCAAGCCTAAGCGCAAATTTTCAAAATATGATCAAGCTCATTTATGCATTTATGATTGTTATAGACCAAGTTACACTACTTTACTAAGTTCTTTTTCTATAAGTTCTATACATAAATTAGTTGCATAGGCTACCTCATCTTAGGTGGAATGGCAACAAGAAGGCCATGAATGTCCTCAAACAAAGTCCACAAACCTAGTTTTGATAAGCTCAGTTAGATTCTTTAGGTCACATATTGATCACTCTATCACTATCAAGAAAATTGGTGTAGGGATTGTTGTCCAAATTGTATATGTTTATGATATTGTACTATTAGGAAGTGACTCGAGTGAGATTCTAGCGACATCATGATAGAACTCTGTGACGAACGGTTTGGGTATGTTAAATTGATGAGGCTTATTGGAGATAATCTAATTGTTTGTCATAGAAGATATTTTGTCTTGCACTTACTGACAAGAACTAAATTGATGGGAGCCAAACTTATAGATACTCCCCTTGACTCAAATTCTAAGCTCTTTGATGAGGGTCTCATGTTTGTTAATCACTCTAGATACAGACACCTAGTTGGGAACCTTGTATATCTTATGACCTGCGCCACTGAACCGCGCTAATATTACTTCTACAATTGGCTTTGCCAACAATATTTGGATAAGCCAATAAAGTGTAAGGGAAGTGTATGTCACATTTTAAGGTATCAGAAAGCTAATCCTAGCAAAGGATGATTGTAGTCAAAGCATGGTAATACTAATATTTTGGGATACTTTGACATTGATTATGAAGGAAGTCCCACAAACCAAAAGTCTACTTCTAGTTGTTGCACAGATGTGAGAGGAAAATCTTGCATCATGGCGCACAAAAAGTAGCTAGTTGTAACTAGACCCAGTGTTGAGGCACAATACATAGCTATGGCGCAAACTGCATGTGAACTTCTTTGGGTCCAATCATTTGTTAAGGAGTTTGGGCTTCCTATCCATAGGCTTGCAGCTGTTTACTAACAATGAGGCTGCTATTTTCATTGCTAGTAACCATGTCTTCCATGAGCGCACCAAGTATGCAAAGGTTGACTCTCACTTCATTAGGGAAGTTGTCATGAAGAAAGATATATGTACTCCCCATACACGCTCAATGGACCAGATTGTTTGTGCATTCACCAAAGCACTTCCTAGGAAGTGGTTCATGGAGTTGATTGACAAGTTGAGCATGAGATAAAATTCTTCAGCTTAAGGGGGAGTGTTAAAGTGATTTTCTTGTATGGTTGTGTTTAGTCACATATCAAAGAGAATCAGGAGTAGTGGATTACACTAACTCCTACAAAAAATGTATTATTACATAAAATTTTAGTGATTAAAGCATTTAGCGACATTAAAAAATGAGAGGAAATTGGGAACATAATAAACTGAAATAAATTTATGGAGGTAAGTGGAACGGAACCACATTTTACCACAATGGATTTGTCGGCCAAGGTAATACACGAGTGGAAATACGGAAGCCATAAGTGGTAAGTAAATGTTTCACACTTGCCATATGTCGGGTGGCATCGAAGTCCATAGTCCAATTTGAATGTGCGACTGGCATGGAAAATCCAACTTCCTTGACGGGCAGTTGCATTGTGGATAAAGGATGGAACCGATTGAGGGAAAACTAGGGAGTCATTCATCTACCAGTCGAACTGTGTTAGGTGTGGTAAAGGAGGGCTCAGTTGAGAGTACATGCTCCTCATCTAAAAACAACAAAATCAACATACATAATTAGTTTCAAATGCATCATTTTTGTTAACTTTAGAAGCATGACCTATAAGTGTCGAAATGAGCTCGAATTTTGTACATAGCCAACTCATAAGATATTTAAGAAGACCAATAGTTTGGATTTTTAAAGAAAATATTGCATGACAGGAAGCGACTTAAGTGTATTGCAGTTGTGGCATACTCAAGTGTCTTCTAGCGTAACTCGACGCACGCGCGCATGAAACCCCCCACCCTCCCCACGCGCACTCATACACACGCGCACACACACAACCACCCCCCCCCCCCGCGCGCACACACACACACACACTCATATGTATTGTTTATTGCATGAGAAGCATCAGGGAGGAAGAGAGACAAAGCACTTGGCAGCTTGGTGGAGGGTAGTGGCTGTTGCAGGCTGCACCAGTGGCCTGGTCGATGACGCTTGTAGGTAGTACCATTGTTGGCCAGCTGCTTAGGTGCCAGAGTTAGTCGACAACAGCAGCAGCTCCAATGGGCCTAGCTGTTGCTAGAATTGTTGGTTCAAACAACAGTCCCCAATTTCCACATGCTTGAAGTTTGGATCATGATAATACTACAAATATTCTATAAAGGGCATGTTTGATTTAATGGATCTGGCCGTATTGGATTGTGATTCTTCATCCAGCAGCACAAATCTTACGATTGGTTTGTTGCATAGGGAAAAAATAAGAAATCCTGCACTTTTCTTTTACACAGTGAGTGCGGGATGGCACTTTCCATTTTGATTCCGCGGGACGCCGTCCTCCTGCTGTCATGACTGTCGACGTTAGCTGTCTCAATGACCTGGTCCCCACCTTTTACTTCATTGTCGCCGCTATTTCTACAGGCAACACCCTTTTTTCTTTCTTTCCAGTTTGTTACAGCTAGAGATAAACCAAACGTAAACTACACATTTTCGTCAACTTTGAAATCCCAATACAATCCTAATACAGGATAAACTAAATGCAGAATTCTCATGAATCCTGCTGAAACCTGGAAACCAAACGTACCCAAAGTCTATCAAGAAGCAGTGGTTCTTCCATCTATTTGTTATTCATCACAAAAAAGAATTCATAGAAGACTAAAGGGATGAGAGCTCCTCATATGCACTAATTTGCTTTTATGCCATCTAAAACAGTTCTGAAACTTCTTTTCGTCAAGTGGTAATTCAAAATAAATCACATCTTGTCGGGTTTCTTTCATATGTCAAGTTTAGAATCATTTATTGAGCACAAAAATGATCAGCAAATTCAATCTAACCTAAAGATTCGGTATCATGTGGTTCTAGGTAAATACCATGTATGTCGCAATTTATAATATGTATACATAAGTGACAATGATTGAGCATGTCACTGTATAATGTATACTGTGTTTTCAGGTGTGAATATTCTCTAACTTTAGATAGATGTCATACACCAAGAGAAAGCATAGAGGGTCAAAAGAGCCCCAGAAGTAGGTACCAACTAGGCACTGGCTAATGGTTTCCAACAAGATATTTTCTTTTTGTTTAGTTTAATAAAGAGCATTGTGAACTGAGTTCCTTATCATTTCTTACTATCGCCGGCATTTGTTTGATCTTGTAATCCCATCTTTGGCTGACAGGCAGTACAACTTCGGACTTCTGGAAAAGGGGTTGTGGCTTTCATTTTCAACCGCCCAAACTGATTTTCTGAAGTTGCCTTTTGTACCAGTATCTTCTTTTTTTTAAAAGGCCCCATGAGTCTCGTCCCACTCCAGTAGTTCCTCGATTTTCTAACGGAACAGATTCATTTGAATAACAACAACTATTATGTGAATAGCTCCTATTTGGAATATTAGTAAGATTACTGAGGATGACATCAGTTAGATTTTCACCCATACTCAGTCCCCCTCCCCTCTTCTTCCATCATACTATTGGCACTACAAAACACCATGGAAGCACGAACAACTTGATAAATTCAGTCGGTAGCTAAAGACATATTAAACACGGATAAAATTGTACAATTGGCAACATCATGAGAATCAATGATCCAACATATATGAGTAACAGCCAAAAAGGAGAACTAAACTTGATTCAGAAAATTTGGACAGAACCGCAAACTAGAAACGTGCAGGTGAATTGCAACCTGCTTAAGAAGACTGTCGGCGATTCTGTAGTAACAGCGCAGGGGCAGCCGGTTGTCTATAGGGATCCTCTGTGTACTGGTGGCGATGCTGATTCCCTGGGAGGAAGGCCTCATCGCACCTGCCAGAGTTATAGATCTTCCTGGTCCGGGATTTACCAGTCTATGACATCAATTCTCGCGGGAAACCCTACCTGCCAGGTCGAGCTATGGGCGACTACCGGGAAAGAAGGCGCCAGCCCGGGGAAGTTGCTGTAAGAGCTGAGACGGGACCGCGAAGGTCTTCCGACTCCATGTGGACCCCACTTGGACGCCCGCTTTTCCTACGGCCCTACGGGAAAAGAGAAAACGGGCATTTTATTGGCTGAAGCTCACAAGTGCACCTGCTTGGCAACGGGACTCATGTTTAAGATCACGACCTGGCCGCCTGGGTTGGAATTGCATTACACGGTTTAGGTAAGCAAGTGAACTGCCCCCCACTATAATGCTGCCTTTGGCACGGGACCGAAACCCGATTTGGCCTTGTCTTTATGTGCCAACCCCGCCAAACAAGTGCCGGTTTGAGGTTGATTTTTGTTTGGTTTGCAATCCTGAAAAAGCCCCATTTTGGGATAACGAAATCCCCTAATCCGGGTTCTCCCAGTCCCACGAGGGGCGGGATTCTGGTTCATAACCCGGTTTTCGCGATCTCAGTTCATTTTCGTCTCGCCCTTTCTGTGATGGTGTCATCGCCCCCCGACGCCTCCCCGCCCCTTCGCCTTTCCCCTCTCCCTCTTCTGCTCTCTCTTCTGCTACCTCTCCCGAGAAGTCGACGCCCTCCGAGCAGTTATGACGCTCTCTCCCACCTCTCCCAAGACATGCAGCAGCCTATCGTTTCGTATGGCAGGGCAATGTCGTATGGATAAGCCTGGACAGTTGCGTAGGCGCAACAGCCGGTCAAGGTCAATCAAGCCGACGGAGGGGTACGGTGGGTCGTCTGCAATCGCCGACCTACACCGCCAGTCTAGACGCCGAGAATCAAGCATCATCTGGAGTTGTCATCTCCCATCAAAGCCCCCCTTTTCACTGTGTGCAAACCCAGTAAACCCTAGCAAGGGCAAGCGGTGTCGCTGCTGCTATATAGTGTTGCGATTCATATCTGAACTCCTCCCTGTTCACATTCGTATCCTCCACAAAATCTTCTCTGAAGCCACCGCTGTCGAGCCCATGTACTCAGAAGTCGCTCAGCTGCTTGAGAGGTATGTCTTCGCCGACCCTCTTCGTCGACCCTCTTCTTTGTTTCAGTAGGCTAGCGGCTTATGTGTATCGTCCCTCTACATTTGTTGTATGTACCGTCCCTGAGCCGTGCTCCTATCTTCAACCTTGATTTCTCCTGGCTGACCATGTATTTCTCCTGATCAATACGAACACAACCTTGATTTCTGCTGGCTGACCATGTATTTCTCCTGATCAATACGAACATGTTTTCTGTGTAATGAACCAGATAAGAGAAAAAAAGTATCTCGTCTTTTGGGATATTCCAAGAAAAAATGGATGCATTGAAATGAAATAAGTTGACCATATTGTTATATATTTATATTGACAATTTATTTAATGAGTTCTCCCTGCTAGTAACCTCATTTACGAGGACAGGGTTATATGAAGACATGATTGTTCTCCCTGTAAACATCAAGTACACATGATTGTTCTCCCTGCTAGTAACATCATGATTGTTATAAACATCAAATACACCAGCATTAGATGTACAGCACAATATTCTGCTACTCCTGTCCCTGACAGTGTCACTTGCTCATCTCTTTCTGTGTAATGAACCAGATATATGAGTTCTCCCTGCTAGTTACCTCATTTACGAGGACATGGTTATATTTAGAATTTTAGACATGATTGTTGTAGCATATTGTTTGGTCACTACTATGTGCTCATTGTATAAGCCCTAATTTGATTTGTCACTATTTCTTCCATTTAAAATAACATGATGTTGAAACATATATCTGAATGCCGACTATAGATCACCTGAATTATGGTGATGTTAATCATGTTATAAACATCAATACACCAGCAATGTAGAGCACAACATTCTGCATTGAAATGAAATAGATCGACCATATGGGATACGAACAAAATAATTGTTATATATTTATATTGACAATTTAATTAATGAGTTCTCCCTACTAGTAACCTCATTTACAAGGTTTATATTTTAGGCATGATTGTCTTAGCATATTGTTTGGTCATGGAAGGAACCCGAGAAGTAGATTTATGTTATATCTGTCAGTGTGTTTTCAGTTGTGTTTTCATGTTAATATGTATAATGTATTATGTTTGATAGTTCATTAGTTGTTCAAGTACAAATATCTTATATAATATATTTGTTTAAGTTGGAACAAGTATGTGTTACAAGCCCTACATTGAGGTCTGAATCAATAATGAAGTTTTTTTGTATAAGCCCTAATTTTGTGCTATCCATTTAAAATGGTCACTATTATGTGCTCATTGTATAAGACCTAATTTGATTGGTCACTATTTTTTCCATTTAAAATAATATGATGTTGAAACATATATCTGAATGTCGACTATAGATCACCTGAATTATGGTGTTGTTTGTTAATCATGTTATAAACATCAATACACCAACAATGTAGAGCACAACATTCTGCATTGAAATGAAATAGGTCGACCATATGGGATAGGAACAAAATAATTGTTATATATTTATATTGACAATTTAATTAATGAGTTCTTCCTGCTAGTTACCTCATTTACAATGACAGGTTTATATTTTAGGCATGATTGTGTTAGCATATTGTTTGGTCATGAAAGGAACCCGAGAAGTAGATTTATGTTATATCTGTCAGTGTGTTTTCAGTTGTGTTTTCATGTTAATATGTATAATGTATTATGTTTGATAGATCATTAGTTGTTCAGGTACAAATATCTTATATAATATATTTGTTTAAGTTGGAACAAGTATGTGTTACAAGCCCTACATTGAGTTCTGAATCAATAATGAAGATTTTTTTGTATAAGCCCTAATTTTGTGCTATCCATTTAAAATGGTCACTATTATGTGCTCATTGTATAAGCCCTAATTTGATTGGTCACTATTTTTTCCATTTAAAATAATATGATGTTGAAACATATATCTGAATGTCGACTATAGATCACCTGAATTATGGTGTTGTTTGTTAATCATGTTATAAACATCAATACACCAACAATGTAGAGCACAACATTCTGCATTGAAATGAAATAGGTCGACCATATGGGATAGGAACAAAATAATTGTTATATATTTATATTGACAATTTAATTAATGAGTTCTCCCTGCTAGTTACCTCATTTACAATGACAGGTTTATATTTTAGGCATGATTGTGTTAGCATATTGTTTGGTCATGAAAGGAACCCGAGAAGTAGATTTATGTTATATCTGTCAGTGTGTTTTCAGTTGTGTTTTCATGTTAATATGTATAATGTATTATGTTTGATAGATCATTAGTTGTTCAGGTACAAATATCTTATATAATATATTTGTTTAAGTTGGAACAAGTATGTGTTACAAGCCCTACATTGAGTTCTGAATCAATAATGAAGATTTTTTTTGTATAAGCCCTAATTTTGTGCTATCCATTTAAATGGTCACTATTATGTGCTCATTGTATAAGCCCTAATTTGATTTGTCACTATTTCTTCCATTTAAAATAATATGATGTTGAAACATATATTTGAATGCCGACTATAGATCACCTGAATTATGGTGTTGTTTGTTAATCATGTTATAAACATCAATACACCAGCAATGTAGAGCACAACATTCTGCATTGAAATGAAATAGGTCGACCATATGGGATAGGAACAAAATAATTGTTATATATTTATATTGACAATTTAATTAATGAGTTCTCCCTACTAGTAACCTCATTTACAAGGACAGGTTTATATTTTAGGCATGATTGTCTTAGCATATTGTTTGGTCATGGAAGGAACCCGAGAAGTAGATTTATGTTATATCTGTCAGTGTGTTTTCAGTTGTGTTTTCATGTTAATATGTATTATGTTTGATAGTTCATTAGTTGTTCAGGTACAAATATCTTATATAATATATTTGTTTAAGTTGGAACAAGTATGTGTTACAAGCCCTACATTGAGGTCTGAATCAATAATGAAGATTTTTTTTGTATAAGCCCTAATTTTGTGCTATCCATTTAAAATGGTCACTATTATGTGCTCATTGTATAAGACCTAATTTGATTGGTCACTATTTCTTCCATTTAAAATAATATGATGTTGAAACATATATCTGAATGCCGACTATAGATCACCTGAATTATGGTGTTGTTTGTTAATCATGTTATAAACATCAATACACCAGCAATGTAGAGAATAACATTCTGCATTGAAATGAAATAGGTCGACCATATGGGATAAGAACAAAATAATTGTTATATATTTATATTGACAATTTAATTAATGAGTTCTCCCTGCTAGTAACCTCATTTACAAGGACATGTTTATATTTTACGCATGATTGTCTTATCATATTGTTTGGTCATGGAAGGAACCCGAGAAGTAGATTTATGTTATATCTGTCAGTGTGTTTTCAGTTGTGTTTTCATGTTAATATGTATAATGTATTATGTTTGATAGGTCATTAGTTGTTCAGGTACAAAAATCTAATGTAATATATTTGTTTAAGTTGGAACAAGTATGTGCTATAAGCCCTACATTGAGGTCTAAATCATTCATGTAGGTTTTTTTATGTCAACTTTTCAAAACTAGAACTGGGACACCCTAATTTTGATCATTCATGTTAGCTTGAATGAATGATTTTAATGTAGCTTGAATGAATGATTTTAATTTTCATGTACGACCAAAATGTACACCCATTAGTATTTTGTTGATTATATTGCAAGTAATCCAACTATTTCGGCTAATCTGTATTCCCTCTGAATTTCTTGTATGTACCGTCCCTGACCCTGTCGTTGGCCGTGCAACTCTATTCAACCTTCAATTCAGCTTCCCAGGTATATCTCATGAGAAATACGGACAAGTTTAATGTGAATGTCATGCTGAATGCTTGCTATTTATGTAGTTTTCCTGTAATGAACATATTGGATGATGTGTTTGCTAAAACCATTTCAAATTTAACAACAATTTCAATTTTTTTGTACAAATTCTGGATCTTATGTCTAGTTGCGGCATTGATGAGACAATATGACATGGGTTATTGCTTTAAACAAGTTATTGCTTTCAATACAAGTTATTGTTTTCAACTGTGTAGTCTCATAGTAGGTTCGTATAACGATTTCGTTTAAACAGCCATACTAAAGTGATATATCATAGTGTCATTGGTACTATGGCTACACCCGACCCGAGGTTCCGTATTGTATGGTCGAAAGAATTGGATGAGGCTCTGGTTGCAGCATTGAGGAGACAATATGACACGGGTAGGTGCGTCGATGGAATATTTACTAGGGACGTGTGGAGGAAGACGCTACGTGATTGACATATCAGGATGGGGAGGAACGAGGGTACATTGGACCAGTTAAAAACTCGGTGGAAGAACCTCAGGAGAGACTATGCAAAGATAAAACTGGTGACCAACAAAAGTGGTGTTGGATGGGATGACAACAGGCACAAGCCAATATTGCCTGACACCCCGGAGTGGAGGGAGGCACTTGTGGTATGTCTAATAATATACACTCCCCTGACTATACACTCCCCTGACTATTATATATTAAATTAAACTTGTTAATATTGACCTAATTAGTAGTTGTCCCCTATTTTAGGCAAACAGTGAACTAGCGAGATTGATCAACAAACCATTCTACCACTACCACGACGTCGAGCTGATGGGGGGAGGAACATAGCTAGGGGTCATCATGCAATGTCCTCAACCGATAGACAACCTCCTTTTGATGTTGCATCTGAAGATGATGTTGATGTTGATCTAGATGCATCTGATTCATTTGTCAGCCCAGAACCGACCGGTCCAACCAGTTTCACTGAAGACATGGTTAATTCTGGGACGTAAAGTGAGGACACCAACGACGGATCACACAACCAAGGTGTTGGTGCAAGGACTCCCACCACGATCAGACGTAGGAAGCGAGCGTCAAGCTCACTGGACAGTTGTGTCCTGTCTAATGATGTTGTGTCCGAATTCACAAATGTGTTTGCCAAGGTACATGAGATGGGCAGCGGAATTGCTGCTAGGTCTAATGATAAAGACGAATACCAAACCATTTTGCACCACTTTCATGCAAGCTACCCTGACGCCCCTGTCCCAGTTTTTACCACTCTTGTGCACGCCATAAAAGATCCAGCTAACCGTAACATTTACCTAGGCCTTATGGACACCCCACAAAAAAATACCATTTGGTTGCAAGACTTGTGGGAAATGAAGAACACAGCTTCTGCAACTTCTGCATCACAATCACCCTTCACGCCACAATCTCCACCGTACTTTTGAGGTTGTGTAATTTATTAAGAACTATATCAGTATCATGCCTTTTATTGGATGAACTTTATCGAAAATTGTTGTACTATTTTATTCCGTTGGGAACAATCTCTGAACTATGGTACTATGTAATGGTTTATCTTATTATTTGATATTTGGTCAGTATTTGCTATTTTTTCGCTATAGCCCTAATTTCATTTCTGCAATATCTCGATATTTCCCTGATGCGGATAATCGCTTTTAATTATAGACGTGATGGCTGATATTCATCCATATGAAACAACTGATGACATTCTACAACTACTAGATATTATGTCTGGTACTGCTAATGACATTGCTAACGCAATATCCTACCAAATAGCTGACCAAATTTCCCACAATATCATGCAAAATTCAGACGCCACACCCATACACCAACAAATACCGAGATCGGTTAGTATTAGGAGCGGCCATCAAAAGGTTTTAGAAATAATAACCGGCCATGAAAGGAGGGCGTACGATCTCTACCGTATGCTACCCAACACGGTTTTAGCCTTTGTTGACAAACTTGAGGACCGAGGTTTGTTGAAAAGTACCAGAGGTGTGTCATCAGTGGAGGTAGTTTGCTACTTCCTTCAAATGGTTGGCCATGGCCATACCAACCGTGTTCCTACTAAGGACTACATTCACAGTGGTGAGACCATAAGTAGAAAGTTTAACGAGGTTTTGGATGCAGTGTGTGCTTTGTGCAACGAATATATTGTCATGCCAACTACATCCACAACTCCGCACCGCCGAGAGTTCAAGATTTTACCCTTACTTCAAGGTATGACCATCACTTAGTTGAACATTGTCCATTCCATTGTTAATATAACCACTATCGTCATCGTTAAGTGTGGTATTTACTTGTGTATTTCTTATATACTTGTCTTAGGATGCCATTGGGGCAATTGACGGGACACACATCCCCGTTTTGGTGAAGCCCGAAAAGCAGAACCGATATAGGAATAGAAAAGGGAATGTTTCCATGAATGTCATGGTTGTAGTAGATTTCTCAATGGAGTTTACATATATCATGACTGGTTGGGAGGGATCTGATGCTGACCAAAGGGTACTTCACGTAGCTACAACCACAGGCGGGTTCAAAGTACCCGTTGGGAAGTACTATCTTGTTGATGCAGGGTACGCCAACACCAGCCAATTTCTTGCACCATATCGAAACGTTGCTTACCATATAGCAGAGTATCGAGGTAACAGAGGGTCATACACAAGCAAAAAGAAAATGTTAAACCACAGACATGCTCAACTATGTAACGTTGTTGAGCGAGCCTTTGGTGTGTTGAAGAAGAGGTTTTCCTACTTTCGTAAAGGAGCGACTTTTTCCGTGCAGTCTCAGTCTCGGATTGTAATGGCTTGTTGTATCGTTCACAATTTTATCCGACGCCAAAATGATGGCGATCCTATGATGGACAAAAACTTGGATGAGCCTCATACTACCACTGACATCTTGAACGAATTGAGTTCTCTCCAACAAACAAGCCAGGCTGATGCTAGAGAGGGAGATGTTTTGCGTGAAACTATTGCCAATTCTATGTGGGAAAATCAGTGATTTATACATTTGTTTTCTAACTTCCAGACATTGAAACATGTTCTACAACATGTTTCACTTACTCCCTTTTTTTTGTAACTTAATGGCCAACTTTTGTTCTCAAACTGTATTGTTCACTATAATTTTGCCTACTTATAAACAATGTGAAATTATGTCTCATTAGGTTTTCTGTCTAGAAATGAAAAATGACATGTTGTCGTGCCCATGTGGTCTGTACTGCACCGTACGAGTATACATGGATGCCACAAATGCGGCAAATGGATGGTTTGAAGACAACAATCCCCACAAGCCATATTTTACATGTGGTAGGGGTCTTGTACCAACCAGATGCCATATGAGGTTGCCCGCGCAGCAAGTACTACCTACAATGGCTACTCTGACTGCAATTAGGGATGCAATGGTATCACAGCTCGCATATGCACGTAGCGAACGCAAGTTTTGGTCAGAACATTGTGCCTTTGTCTGTTCAACAAGAGCAAACACATTTAGCTTACAAGAAGAAATTTCAAGTATGCGGGAGAGGTGCCGATATCTTCGCCACCAACTTCAAATAACGAGCGATAATGACTCTTCAACAGAAGAAGATGGATACAATACGTCATAGATATACTATATTATGATATGTCCAAATTAACTGCACTTGTCTGTTGCAACAATTAGCTACTCCTGAACAAATGGTCTTCATATTATCTTTGAAAACTATGTCATGAACCCGATATTTTTCTATTAATCGTCAATTTTGTTTTATTAGATGTCGATGATTCCATCTGAGGTTCCGAGGTGTGATTGTGGGCTAAATGCAGCGTTACGGCTTAACACAGAGGATGCAGGGTTAAATGACTTTGCCATTCTGAGTCAAAGGTCGGGCGAAATGTATTACATATGCCCTACTCGTGAGGTGTGATAGTACATCATCAATAAATAATAGACTGTCCTTGTCGAGGCTCTGCATTCTTTGCCATTAACTTGTACCTCGTACTATATTTTAGGGAAAAGACCGATGCAGATACTTCCATTGGGCAGTCGATCTCCCCCCAACAATTGATTCATTGAAAGTGGAGATTATGTTACTAACTGTTGAGTGCAAGTCAGTGTGGGGTCAGGCGATGAACATGAAGGACTTCGTTGAAATTCATTACAACTACGATGAATTATACTCTAACAAAAAGTATGAGCATGAGGTTTTAGAACGCAACGTTGCGAGTCTGGAAGAAGATTTTCGTCTGCTTCTGGACATCCCTTCACCTCAAATGACTCCATAACGTTGAATGGAAAATGCATTTACATTGTCTTCTCAGAATTTAGGCACTTTTGTAAACGTCATATTACATTGAATGGAAAATCCCTTCACCTCAAATGACTATCAATGGATGTTATGAACATCATACACTTGTTTAATTTAGGCACTTTTATAATCGTCATATTACATTTTAAGTGTTATGAAAATTTTCTTCATGTTGATGAGTGTTTTATTAATGATGTATGTTATTAATCGAAATTTTGCTTAACGTTAGCTCGAACCAAATAATACAATTAATTGTTATATACACCCTTACTTTTGAAAAATATATTACTTACAGAATCTGTTATATGGCTGGCCAACCACCGACACCGTCTTTTATGTGGTCTACCGAGCTTGATATGGTTCTCAGGGGTTTGATGAGAACCCAATATCACGTGGGTAGATGTGTAAATGGAGTATACTCTACACAGGCTTAGATGGAGGCATGGCACTAGTTCTCATACATAACAGGAGGCCCTTACATTTCATTGTCTAAGTTGCAAATGCGATGGCAATACATCAAGAGAGAGTTTGTAAGAGACAATATGTTCATATTGGGAGATTTATTGCCTCCCCCACATTGGTCGCGCAACAAGGGATTGAACGCAACTTCTTGACGACGCGTCGCACTTACCCACCAGGGATTTTTTTAGCACTGACGATTGAAATAAACAAATGAACTTGTAACATATGTGCTAAATGTAGTTGTGTTTTTGCATCGCAACAATTTACATTCTCTACTTATGTGTTACATTATTATATGTTGCTGCCATAATGCGATCAAATTTCCTACTTCATTATTATGTTAATGCCATAGTTACTTTACAAATTCTGTTATTTGTTCATACCTTTGTTTTTATTAATTTTATATGTCGACATCGCGTGCAAAGGCAAGGGCAAGGGCAAAATTTGAAAAACTTTTGATGTCACCAGAAAAAATTCAAAAATATGTTGAAGATAACCTTTTATGCACAAAACCATGTTGCAATCACACAAAGGAGGAGGAGGGCAAAATTGGGACCGATGATCGACTCAAGGGCAAAGTCAGTCAACATGTTCCTCATTTGCCATTGTTGTTTGATTGGCCAAAAGACGACATCAAACAACACAACAAGCATCCGGTGCAGGAACCATGCCCAGTGTCATGGGACGAGTACGATGAGGCCATAACGTTGGCCTATTTTAATGAAGATCCACATCCAACCATGTCCCCCCAAAGTGCCTTGTCAAAATCTTAGCTTTTGTTTGGTTGTTTATTGCTCCCATTTTTTGTCCTTCTCCCCTGACGAAGATCACCCGTAAACAATTATGTTATTATCAGTGATCGTTTATGTTTCACTAATGATGACAATATGATTATTATCAGTTGCTTTTACTGACGATAATGTAATTTGTTTATGTTATGAACAAAATATATTAGGCCAATTTCATATTTCATGTAGCTTGACTGTTATTGATGATAATGTAATTTGTTATACTAATGACGACAATTAACTATGTTCAACATTACATGTATACCACATGGAAATGTCATTACAGACGACAGTAACGTTTCATTACTTTTTAATCACTATGTAAAAATTAGAATTATTATATCTTATTTGCACTATTATAAATATACAAAATAACACCCACACAACACAAATAAAATATATTTTTAATATATTCTAAACTTAGGTTGAAGTGACATCACAAATACACATTTTGTGTACTTGTTTAAACAGTGATGTAAGAACATGACAGAATAAGCAGATACTGATTAAGCTGCCAAACAGAATCAGACTTCCAGCCAAACAGATTCAGACTGCAGTCAGACTGAAATCAGACCAGCTGACCAGAATCCGACTGCGTTGCCAAACAAAATCAGACTGCATCCTGACTGCCCCAGCACCGGAATCCAGACTAACCCTGACTAACCCAGTCCAGATTCCAGAATCCCAGTCCTGTGCCAAATGCAGGCTAAATGTGCTAGGATTGACGCGCCTTCGGGACTTGATTGGAATGAAATGCAAAAGGTGTAGTTGTAACTCACCCTTGGGACCTTTTCGATGCGTTAATTCAGAGCAATATTTGTAGTTCATTCTGGTATTTGAACTGCCGCATTTACAAAGTTGTTGTTTGGCTAGCTGAATGGAATTTATGAACATCAACGGTTGGAATGTGATATTCCCCCACCTTGCATTTAACAAACTTCGCAAAATCCGCCAATATTGGTGAGCTTTGCAAATCACAGAGCGAGGGCTTCGACCCCGACTCTCCCGACCGCCGTCGCCCCAACTCTGGACTCGTCTTCTTCTCCCTCGCATCCTTCCGCCGCTACCACAACTAATACCCCTTCTCACCATCATCGACGTTCCTCCCTTGCACCCAATCCTCTCTGGGGTCGCTAGGGTTTTAACCCCAACCTCTTCTCCTTCCCCATTCTCTCCTTTCCCCATCATCTCCTCCTTCCTCAACGACGCTCATGTCTGGTTGATCGTGCTCGCGATTGAAGTCTTCAGGGTGTCGTGCTTGTGGTGTTGCTGGTTCGTTGGGCGTCGTGATTCGACTGATGGTCAAGGAGCTTTTGTGATTGACGGTGCATCTTGCTCTTCCTCACTAAGTAGGTGATTTTTCTACCACTGTGCCTTCTTCGTCTTCCTCGTCTTCTTCATTTACGGATACGCCTAAAATGCCCACCTAGGGTTTCTCGATTTCATCCCCTTTTCTTCTCTAAGCCCTAGATCTTGGCTTAGGAGCTCGCTCTCTTTCTTTCTATTTCCTTATCGCTCCTAGCCCCAAATAATGTGTCCTTTTCATTGTGGTCGTATCGCCACCCGAGATAGGGATGTCTTGGGTCACCACATTCGGCAAGCCCGTATAGAACCTGAATCCTCCACCGCAGAGCTCCAGCAACTGCATCTCATCGGCCACTACCACATTTACCCCAAGATAATCTCAGAGAAATCCCTCGACCATTACCTTGGGCAGAAAAGCACTCACCACCATTCACATGTCCGCCTTGAACACCAGATTGAACGTCGACGCGTTGAGATCCTCCAAGAAGAACTTGAGCAGCACGACCCTGGTGACGACGTCCACGTCCCTAGGCTGCAGTCCACAGAAGGAGATGAAAACCATGGCTTTAGAAGCGACGTCCTTCTAGTCCAATAGGTGATGCAGAATCTAGAGAAAGGGGTAGGAGAGGAGCAAGATGAAGGCCCTGAGAACGCTGCCACCCTTGAAGGCCACCAGCATGAAGTAAGGAAATGGGGAGGTGGACCTGAGGAGACAACCCAGTAGCAAATCTCACATCAGGACTGACTGTCATGTTTGTCCGTTGACTTTTCCTTTGCCCAAGTCCCTATCATGAAAGAAACGACATGTGGTGATGCAGGGGTAAGATGCAGGCTGCTTAGCGGTGTAGCGGTGTAGATTCTGAGGTGGTGATGATGGTGTAGACACTGAACTAGTGTGATCTTTGTGTATCTATGTCTATGGTGATCCTTATGGTCGATCTTCACTCTGTTGAGGCCGAGTAAAATTCCTCTCTTTTTTTCCCTCCCCCCAAATATGATTGGCTTGCACTTTAAATATTATAATGCAATGTTAGTCTAGTATGATTGACTTACACCTTTAAATATGCAATGTTAGTCTGCATCATGCTCTCATGAATCAATTCCAATTATGACTAATTCATGATCTCTTTTTCATGTATGATAGTAGTTTATGACTAATTCATGATAGTTGTTTTCTCTCATTTAATACTAAATATCATGTATGGTCTTATATAGTGTTTGATATGGCTTCACATGGAATGAGTGAGTTATTAGAGAATCTTCGTAGAAAGAGAATGATGGATGAGGAAGAGGAGAAAGAGAATGAAGAGGAGAGAAATCAAGCCATTGTTGTGTTGTTACCATGAGTGTGACCAATGTGGCGGAATGGCACCATGATAGTTTCATGGTGAGAGATCCTCCTACTGATTGGGATGGTTTAAGGAAGTGCTACTTGAATAGATTATACAATGGTACAGATGATGACAGTGTTGAAAAATTGCGAGTGAGCAAAAGTGGATTCCATAGGTTGTGTGAAGTATTAATAGGGATTGGGGGTTTAGTTCCCACAAAGCATGTTGTAGTTGAAGAAGTTGTTGCAATGTTCTTGCACATCCTAGCTCACAGTCTTAAGTACCGAGTAGTAAGGTTTCATTATCATAGGTCTTAGGAGATGATAAGTAGACAGTTTCAAGCAGTCCTTTGCGCCGTTATGAGAGTGAGCAAAGAATATATTAAACTACATGAGTGCACTCTCAATGGGACTGATGTCATGAGATGAAGTGCTTTGAGGTATATATATATTTTAAAGTATTGCTTAAATATATATATGCTCGTATTTGTTTTTTTTATGAGTGGTAACTTTTTTTGTTTAACTAGAACTGTCTTGGTGCACTTAATGGAACTCACATTCCTCTAAGAGTTCCAATCGAGAAGCAACCTTCCTATCGCAATAGGAAAGAATCATAACCACCAATATGTTGGGGATTTGTGATCCCAACATGATTTTTATATATGCACTTTCGGGTTGGGAGGGTTCTACAACCAATTCCAGAGTTTTAAAAAATGCATTGTCTAGACAGGACAATCTTTGCATTCCAACTGGTAAATATTTTTACCTAAACCTTTTATATAAATATGATGTAAAATAATTATATGACTTATAGTTTGTGATGATTCTGGTGTAGAGAAGTATTACTTTGTGGATGCGGGATACATGAATGGTCTAGGGTTCCTTGCACCATATCGAGGAACAAGACATCACCTAAATGAGTGGGTGGGGAATAGGCCACAAAATTATAAGGAGCTATTTAATATGCCACTCTAATGCCAGAAATGTAACCGAGAGAGCCTTTGGACTGCTAAAGAGTGGATGGAGTTTTTTAAGGACAAGCTCCTTTTTCTGCCTCAAGACACAAATGAGGATAATAAATAGTTGTTGTATGCTACACAACTATATCCTACTTGAGAAACAAGATGATCATGTATTAGAAGCCCAACATAGAAGAATCCTTGATGAAGTGGACAAGAAGATCATAGGACAAACACCTACTGATGAGATAATTACACATGTAGAGGTGATTGGTCAGTGGACAAGATTTCAAGATGCTTTAGCACAAGGCATGTTTGAAGACTATCTACAAAGAGGGGTTGTTTGATGTTTTATCTTTTCATATGTATTAGAACTTATTTGTAGTTCTTGTTTTATCTTCTTATATATACTAGAACTTATTTTTAGGTCATGTTTTATCTATTCAAATGTATTAGAACTCATATGTACTAGAATGCATTTGTAGTATATGTGTTATCTTTTGTTTTATTATGTATATTGCATAGAGTTTTGGAATGGCTTCCAAAAAAGGGAAGGAAAAGACTACATCAAAAAATGACTACTTCCATTGGGACTTAGCTAAAGAAAGGGCTTTAGCTAACATCCTACAAGATTAGTTGAGTCTTGTTCGTAAGGGAGATAATGGGTGGAAAATAGTTGCCCTAAATACAGCTGCAATGTCAATCAATAGCACATTTCACACTGAACTCACAGTCAATAATGTCAGAACTGTGTGAGAACATGGAAGAAGGTCTATGCAGTCGTGAGTGATATTCTCTCACAAAGCGAATTTGATTGGGATGGCACAAAACAAATGGTCAGTGTGGATAATGAGGATTCTTGGAATGAGTACGTCAAGGTATATTTTGTCTTTAGATTTTCAACCTTTCACCATATAAACTCAAACTACATTGCATCTATTAACATGACATTCTTTTATAGTCACATGAGGATGCCAAGAGATACCACTGGAAGGTCATTCCAAACTGGGATGACATTGTGGACTTGTGTGCAAAGGATAGAGCCACTAGGGAAGATGTAGAAATGAATGTTGAAATGAATGAGGCGATGGACTTGGAGTCAGTGGATGAGATGGATACAACAAGCATGAATGAGGATACAGTATCCACCAGCTCAACTGAAAAAAGAAAGAAACCATATACTATTGAACGTACACCCTCAAGGAAGAAGGGATGTGGCACTTCAATTTCTATTGTTGTGGACAAGATAACTTCTATTTTTTTACTATATGGAGGTCTTATCGGCTCCAAAGACTGTTGACACATAGGTTGTATATGAGGAAGTGTTTGATGTTGATGGAGTTGATGATTCCCAGAAGACGAAAGCATGCTTGTAGTTTGTGGAAAATGAGAAGTAGTTCTTTCTATTAAAGTCTCTGCCTATGGAGAAAAAGAAAGAGATGATTCTCATGTTAATATAGGTATGTTTCTTATCTGCTCCCATATTTTTTGCTATATTATTGATGCTTGTGCTGGTTGTTATTCCTTCTCTATCTAATAATTTGGTATCTGATATTACGAAGTATTAATATTTGCTATTACTACATGTATTAGATACTCTTTGAAATCCTTTTCACCAAGTTTTCACTGACCTATAGTTGGTAACCTTTGTAGGTATGATTTACTTTCACTTGTTCAGCCTCCTATTCTAGGTATGATTTACTTGCACCTCTAAATATGATGGTATGTTTACTACAATGTTGATCTTTTGATTAATCTTGTTTATTGCTGGTCTATTCTAAGTTGATTGTGTGGGTGTACTGCTATGATTAATCTTGTTTATGCCCTTATATTAGATAATCATTTATGTGGATTGGTGGGTGTTTGTGGAATCATGTGTTTGAGGATTGGGTGATAATGGTTGTTGCTCCACTTGAGTGACGTGGGGGTGGTGGTGGAGCTTGCCACAACGGATGCAACAATGGTGGGTGGTGGTTGTGTGTAACAGTTGTGGTTGGATAGATAGGTTGTGGAGGATGTATGGATCATGGGAAGAGGTGATTGGGTATGTAATGGGTGATTGGTGATGATGGGGGATTGGTAATTGGTGATGATAGGTGATGATTGGTAAGAGAGGAAAGTAGTAGATGTGTAGGTGGTTGCTAGGTGATGGGAGGAAGTAGTAGCATGCTGCTCAGTGGTGGTGCCTATTATGGTGTTGTTGGTGGTTGGTGGATGGTAGTGGTGTTGTTGGTTGGTTGTGATATATGGTGTTGTTGGTGGTTGGGTTGCTACTGGTCTGTAATGGGCGCTTGGTGATTGGTTATTGGTAATTATAGGTGATGGTTGGGTGAGGAGTTGTTAAGTTCTAAAGATGTTGGGGGTGTTGGTGTAGAGGTAGGGGTTTGTAATGGGTGATTGGGTCTGTGGAGGAATGGAAAATAGCTATGGGTGATTGGGTCTGTAATGGCTGCTTGGTGACAGATGATGATGAGGGATTGGTGATTATTGATGATGGTTGGGTGAGGAGTTGTTATGCTCTATTGATGTTGGGGGTGTTGATGTGGCATAAAGTGACTTCTTTTTCTTTCCCATATAGCTACTTGAACAAATTGTCTTTACTACATACATTGTCTTTACCGCATACACTGCTGACCAAAAGATATATATTCTCATTTGTTTGTCTAGGTACATGAAAGCTAAAAAAGATATGTCCACAGAGGAGTAACTATCTTCCATAAGAGGGCAACCCAGTTAAAATGAGGATTTGAGATGATGTCTTTTTAGTGGCCGTTTGAGATGTGGTCATGTTTTTCTGATTTTATGTTGAATTGAATATGATCATTTCTATGTGGTCTGGTTCATGTAGTGAATATTATCTCGTTTATGTTGTATGAGTGTTATCTTTTGACACAAATCGTTATGAACATGTATGTTGAGAAAGGAGACAATCATGTGCCTTTTATTATATTATATATTGATATCAATATCATGTGTTATGATTGTGTATGATTAGTAGTTGTGCAAAGTGGCTGAGTAAGGTGGTGTTAGCTTGAAATATCCATATGGAAAAGGACTCGAACATAAATTTTCCATATATTAAATTGAATGTGGTTTGTTTTATATCGAATGACCTTGTTTTATGTCCATTAAACAAGTGATCGTTTATATATCTTGACAGAATTAAGTATTATCAATGATGAGATTAAGACAAATGTTGCACTTGGAATACATGTTTACCAAACAAGGTGATTGAAAAGGTAATATTCTTATTTATGGTTTTTCTAAATCCATAGTTACCCAAACACAATAATTAATAATTGTTTTATTTTTTAATTGGATATTCCAAATCCCATTAATTGTTAACTACTGCAGCACTTGTAAATGGGCTGCCCAAACGACCCCCTATTTTCTAATTCCTCGTATTTTGTTGGGTGTAAACTAAACACGATGGGAATCGAAAACAACACGTGATCTTTAGTTAAAATTGTGTAAGACAAATCACACCAAATTTGGGTCCAATTTGTTTCCCATGGAAGGGACACTCTTTGATTTTTCCAGCTCCTTTGGTACTAGATTGGGTACCCTTGTTATTTGTTTGCTTTCAAGTCTACATTTGACAACCTATAACTCTCCAACAATATTGATCTAATAGCTACTTGACTAAATATAGATTAAAACTAGCTCCTACCAAACAGAATCAAGTCAAATGCATGAATGAAATTGTCATCTAACCAAACAAATACACAAAAGTTCTGATTCAGGAAAAAAATGGATTCTTCGTCACAATTCATCATCCAGGTTGATTGTGTGTCCAACCAAATAGAACCTTCATGAACAGATGCATGGGTGATCTCAATATCTTGTTAGTGCAAGGTCACCTTGCATGTTCGCAATGGTCAAGCCACTGTCACCTCCTATTATGGCACATCATCCCAAAGGGCTCTTTAGATTCACAAGATTTGCTTCAACACCTAACTTTTCTAGACATAGTCCTTAACAATTAGACTATGGAAGGATGTGGAGTGGGAGCTACATGGTTTAGGCCAAGAATAAGAATCTCAGGTGGACTCTCAAATAATTGAATTACGATCTTTTTGGGAATATTTTAGCCAGTGTGGGTTTTGTCAAGGTTTGACTAAAATCAATCAAATTGTATATGCCAATAATCCCTCCTTGGTGAAATGTTAGAACTCTCTCTCACATAGGACACCCTTGAGGAAGCACTGCTCGATGAGGAGATCTATTGGCACATAAAATCCAATGTTAGGTGGCTTAAAGAAGTGAAGTGCAACACTACTTTCTTTCAAATGCCCATGTTAATCAAGAAAAAAGAGGATCCATGTAGGAAGGATTCAATGAAATGATAGGTTTAGGGTTGCAGGAAATCAAGAAATCCTAAAATAAGCCGCAAACTTCTTCACCAAGTTGTTCTCGATCGACTCATTGGTGCCAAATCACAACTACCTTGACACCATTTCATCTCTTACGTGAGGCCACCCCTTTGCCACTGTGTGGTAGCCATGACGTTTGTTGAAGAGGTTCCTAGAGACTATATGCGAGATGGATTAGGATGGTGCTCCAAGGTTGAACAGCTTCAGAGTCTCCTTCTTCATGACTTCATGGGAGATCATCTTTGATGACTTCATGGTATTTGAGTGGAATTACTTTACCCTTAAGAATTTCCCACTCGCCTTCACTACCACTAAGTTGGTCTTTTCTCCCAAGAATGGTATATTGGTTTCCCCTTTTTACTACAAGTCAATCAGTGTCGACAAACTCACTCTGAGAGTGATTAGCAAATGAGAAGCATCATGTCTTGCAATCTATTTTCCCTCTCTCATTTCCCTTGGGTTGTGGAATATCCTGCAACATGTGGCTCGCCCAAGAGTTGTACACCGACATGGATGTCAACAAAGAGGGCAATCCCAACTTCATGATGAAGGTTGATATGTCCAAGGCCTTTGATTGGTTGTTTATGTGGGAGGTGTTAATTGTGTATTGCTTATCCAACTATGTTGTTGATCTCTTGTCTATGTGGTGATAGACTTTTGGTCACTGTTACACCCCGATCTCACAATTACCACTAATAATGAGATTAGGGCATAAATTGAAGATTTAATGAACTACAAAGATCACCCTTAACTTTTTCTTTTCTTAATCACTTAGAATTAACCTAAAGGTAAATATTATAACTTGGAATAAACTAAAATCTTACTAAACTGTGGAAGTAACTACTATTTACATAACTAGATAGGTAAAGCAGATTTACACAACTTATTACATTTTTCATGCGGAATTTAAAGCACAACAGATAACTTAATACTAAACTACATATTACATTACATTCTCTCTCTACCACACCACATGCCCAAGGACCGAGGGGAAAGGACTAAGAAACCTCTATCTAACTACGAACTACCTTCTAAGAACTTTGGTGGTATGATCCTTCAGCTTCCTCGTGTTGACGTTGACCTGAAAAATGTTTCAGTAGGTTGGTGACCTACTGGCTCAGTGAATATAATTTCACCCAACCATCGCAGATAACTCATTTTATGTTTATTAATTGGAATAAAATACCAGATAATACTATACTGAGCAGATCTAAGAAATATAATTTAAATGACAGGAGATTTCAACATTTCATTAAGATAACAACTGCTGCAAAGATGGGGATACGATTAAATAACAGAGAATACTAAAATTTCATTTAAAGGACAACTGTTGTGAAACTAACTCAAATCTTTCTTAACTCTTTAACTTATAAGAAACTCTGTGAACCTATATGAACATATTTTATCTTATGCCCTGATCATATGTAGTGTACTCTACATATGAAGACTCGTAGCAAACTACGATCCCACCGTACAAGACTTAGCTGACACCCCAGGATAGCTAAGTCTGACTACTCTCCTGGTCTGCAATAGGGAAACTAGCTCTCTGGCCTCGACACTCCTATTGCGCCGTAAACTGGACTCCTCTGACCTGAGCACACAGGCAGAGAGTCAAGCCACCTATTGGCTTTTCTGTACTCTCATGCCACCATGACTTCTGGTTGATGTTGGACACACTTTTCTATACTCTAGTGCCACAAGGACTTCTAGTTGATGTTGGACACTGCAAACTATAATTTAAGGAGACTTCCACTAGGGCTTCGTCCCACGTGCCACCTGATAGCACATTCCGACCCCCGTATACTGGACGCTGCCAGGGTGAGGTCATTCTACCCCTAAGGCGCAAACCTCACATAAGGGTTCTACGGTGTCAGGGCCCTTAAATCTATAATTTTATTATTTCCTAGAAAACTCTTACTACGTTGAACCTTTTTCTTACTTATACTGGAATCTGGTATTTCTATGGCATCTCATCTATTTAATTTCAGTTCAAATCACAACATGAATATCATTCTAGACCTGACAAAGAAGTATACTAAAAAACATTGTAATTTACTGAATAATCCATATACCATGCATGTAGGCAAGTTGAAATTTCTTAAATAAACTAAACTCATATCAACTTGGCTCATATATGCTGGAATTATACAATTGATCATCATAACACACTAACAAGAATTAATTACTTGATATATTAGAAATTGTCAGTAGCACTTGTAAATTATTTGTAATTCCTTGAAAATCGAGCACATCAACCCAAATTCTAAGTTATGCATCACATAACTCAATTAAAAGTCAATTACTTGTCATGACATGAGTTATTAATATTAATTGAGAATTTCAAATGATTTCTTTGAGAAACATGTTGATTCATATAATTATTAATACACTCAGATTAAATATAACTGGGGGGTGTGCAACTAGGTTTCTATTGAACCCTTTTCATGTCATTATCATTTCTTTGAAATCGAACATCTATTAACTTACTAAAAATGTACAACATGGGTTTATACCCAAACTGTGTCATTACTGGTCATGTGCTACTAAGTTCAACATTTAATCGAGCAATTTAAGTTTCGATCAATCGTGAATTTTTACTAATCCAAATCACACATATCAATTTACTAATTAGCGTCGTGCAAACGTTAATAAATAAAACGTAGAATTAGAAATTGAGACTTGCATTAGAGAGTGAAATTCTACTCACAGTGGGTGAGGTGACCGCAATTCAACTATAAACGTATCTAGAGTCCTATTTTCGGGCGTCAGCGGGGTCGTCTTCTACCTTCGAACAACCCTGATTCGGACCTACTTCATGCACAGATGGAAAGGAACCTTGGCTGGGTGCTGTTCGCGGGCTAGTTGGCTACAGATTCATGATCTAGACTCTTGGACGATCTCATTGGCACTGTCTTTGTGGTGTTTCCCGGGCAGAACTACCCCTGGTTCGGACCTGCTGCACACAACAACAACTTTTCTCACGCATAGGAGGAAAGGAGAAGCTTGAAACACAGCTAGGTGCTGCTCGTGGCTGAGGGGGCTACAGATTTGAACCCTAAACTCACGGCCGGAGTCAAGGCAGTTGATTTGAGGTTCTAGTTGTACCCAAGGTGGCTCCCTAGCCACTGCTCCATGCAACTACTATTGCAGGCCAACCACTCTGCTGGTCGGGCACAAATGGGGCGAGGTAGAGGAAGAAGAAGGAAGGAGGTGGAGGCAAGGCGCTGCTAAAATGAAGCTAAGGGGCCAAAATTGCCTGCCCTAGCTCTCCCTCTACTGCGGCCGATCGACCTGCTTGGGCGCCGCTTCAAGTGGTGGTTTGTCGATCGGGTGAAAGATGAGATAAGGGAGAAAGGGGAAAGGGGTTATTAAGCTAATTAATGGAAAAATTGCAGCTTCAACCCAAAGGTCCTAAAAATGCCATATCTTTTGCCTCGTAGGTCCAAATTGAGTGATTTCTTTTTGCAAAATTTCAAGTGCGGAATCCACTACAACCTCAAGGCAAGAAAGCATGCTAATTATCTTATCTCAACTAGTCAAAGCACTAATAGTATCAGTGAGCACTTATCTTAACTTAATCATGATGACGATGCACTAATCACTATACTTACTAATTAAGCTTAGAGTGGGTCATAAAAAACTCCCTCCCTTATAAGAATTTCGTCTCGAAATTCCTAAAAGAGAAAAGGAAACTTATTAGGCATCTTTGACTCAAGCTCCCACATGGCTTCCTTTAAGTTGTGGTTCCTCCACAAGACCTTCACTAATGGTATCTCACGATTCTTGAGTTTCTTAATTCTTTGATCAACTATCTGAACAGGTCCTTCAACATAGGACACATCTGATCTGAGCTGTGCAGGTTTTGGGTCCACAATCTTCTCTGTACCAAGGTAACACTTCTTCAGCATTGATACATGAAACACATCATGTAGATTAGCCAACTCGGATGGCAAATCCAACTTGTAGGCTACATGTCTAATCCTCTCAATGATAGGATATGGGACCATAAACCTAGGAGTCAGTTTGCCTCTCTTGAAAAACCTCAACACTCATTTCCATGGTGAAACTTTCAAATACACTTCATCACCAACCTCAAACTCAAGAGGTCTACGTCTATTCTCAGCATAACTCTTCTTTCTGTCTTGTGCAACTTTCAACTGTTCTCTGATCATTGTAATCTTTTCTGTAGTCAAATCCACTATCTCTGGTCCAAGAATATCTTTGTCACCCACCTCATACCAACATATGGGTGATCTACACTTTCTGCCATACAGAGCTTCATACGGGGCCTTACCAAGACTGGAATGGTGACTATTGTTATATGCAAACTCGATAAGGCTCAAGTGTTCTTCCCAACTTATACTGAAATGTAAGACACATGCTCTCATCATGTCCTCAAGAGTCTGAATAGTCCTCTCTAACTGGCCATCCGTCTGCGGGTGAAAAGTTGTACTAAACCTCAACTTTGTACCCAAAGCACGACACAGTTGATTCCAAAACCTAGAGGTGAACTTAGGATCTCTATCTAATATAATTGAAACTGGGATACCATGCAACCTGACTATCTCATCCATGTATATCTTAACCAATTTCGGGACATCAAAGGTTGACTTAACAGGAAGAAAGTGAGCGGAATTAGTCAGTCTATCCACAATCATCCATATCGAGTCACAACCTCTAGGTGTCTTGGGCAACCCTACCACAAAATCCATTGTGATATGTTCCCACTTCCACTCTGGTATAGGAAGAGATTGCAAGGTACCTACATGTTTCTGATGCGCAGCCTTAACCTGCTGGCACACACTACACCTAGTCACGTACTCAACTACATCCTTCTTCATACCTGACCACCAGTACAACACCTTGAGATTCCTGTACATCTTAGTGTTGCCTGGATGCATAGCGTACATCGATGCATGGACTTCCTCAAGAATCCTTTCTTTCAAATCACTGTCTCCAGGTACACACAACCTGGCGTGCTGATACAATAAACCATCATCTGAAAACCTGAACTATGGTCTCTTTCCCTCTATCATATCCTGCATGATCTATTGTAACTCATTGTCACTCTACTAAAGTTCATTGATCTGATCATAAAAAGTAGGCTTGACTTGCATCTGTGCAATGAAACCACTCTGCTTTGTCACCCCTAAGTCTAAGTTCAACTTATGCATCTCTACTAGTAGGTCTCTCTTGAAGCACGCCATAGAGAATGCATCAGTCGTTGAACTTGACTTCCTGCTCAGTGCATCTGCTACCATATTTGCTTTTCCAGGATGATAATCTATCATCACATCATAATCCTTGATCAATTCTAACCATCTCTGCTATCTAAGATTCAGATCCTTATGTGTGAAAATATATTTCAAACTCTTATGATCTGTAAACACCTGACGTGCCTCACCATAAAGATAGTGACGCCATGTCTTGAGAGCGTGAACTACAACAACTAACTCCAAATCACGTGTCGGGTAATTCTCCTCATTCTTCTTAAGCTGTCTAGATGTTTAAGCTACTACTTTGCCTTCCTGCATAAACACACAGCCTAAACCTCTCCTTGAAGCATCACAAAACAATGTGTAGCCTTTATCTGCCTTGGGTAAGATCACACTGGTGTTGTAGTCAACCTCTTCTTCAAGATCTGAAAACTCTTCTCACAATTGTTCGACCAGATAAACAGTGCATTCTTTCTTGTTAAACGTGTCAGAGGTGACACTACAACACTAAAGTTCTGGATGAACCTCCTGTAGTAACCTGCCAACCCTAAGAAGCTTCTGATCTCAGTAGGAGTCTTAGGTTGCTCCCACTGTAGAATAGACTCGACTTTCTTAGGGTCAACACTTACTCCATCTCCTGAGATGACATGTCCAAGAAAATACACCTCAGCTAACCAGAACTCACACTTACTGAACTTAGCATATAACTAGTGTTATCTCAACAATTGTAATGCTATCCTCAGATGTTGCTAATACTGCTCATCATCTTTGGAATAAATCAGAATGTCATCTATGAAAACTACTATGAACTGATCCAAAAATGGCTTGAAAATCCGGTTCATCATATACATGAAAGATGTTGGGGGCATTAGTCAGTCCAAATGACATGACCAGAAACTCATAATGCCCGTGTCTTGTTCTGAAAGCCGACTTAGGAAAATCTGAAGCCTTTATCCTCAATTGATGATATCCAGATCTCAAATCTATCTTAGAAAAAGATTGTCGCTCCACACAATTGATCAAACAGATCATTTATCCTTGGCAACGGGTACTTATTCTTGTTGGTGATCTTATTCAACTGTCTCTAGTCTATACATAGCCTCATAGTACCATCTTTCTTTTTTACAAACAAGACTAGAGCTCCCCATGGCGAAGAACTAGGTCGAATGAAACCCTTATCCAATAACTCATGTAACTGGATCTTCAGTTTCTTCATCTCTGCATGTGCCATTCTGTAGGCTGGCAGTGCTATAGGGTGACTACCTGGCAACACCTGGATCTCAAAGTCTATCTCTCTTTTAGGAGGTAGACCTTGCAACTCATCTGGGAACTCACAGACCACTGGCACATCCCATAGACTGACTGTGCTCTTCTCTGCTCTGGTATCTACTACATGTTCCAAGAATGCCTCACAACCTTTCTGCAACATCTTATCAGCTACAACAGCTGATATGATACACGTAGGCAAAACTTTCATGTCTCCATAAAAGACACAAGAAAATCCACCCTGTTGAAAGACAACATCCTTCTTCCAACAGTCGAGTTGAACTCGATACGTATCTAGGCAATCCATACCCAATATAACTTGAAAAGAGTTAACATCTAGGGGTATAAGATTAACTACAATGGTGTAACCACCAAAGGTTAACAAACAACCGGGACAAAACTTTGTCAACACTGTCGGTTCACCTAACGGAACCCTCAACAATAACTCAATCAGTCACTCCTGGGTTAACATGTTAAGATCATAAGCTAAAGAACTCTATATAAATGAGTGAGTAGCACCCAGATCTATCAAAACCGTAACTGAAATGCTATTAAAGAAAAGCATTTCTCTTGTAACTACTCGGGAAGAAACAATACCTTCTTATTGATATGTCATAGAGAAGAAGCGTCCTAAAGCTCTTCCTCACCCTCGATGTCCTCATTGTCCTTCCCTTCCACTGGGTGCTCCTCCTCCTTGGGAACCTGAGGCTACTGAAGAACTTACTCCTCCAACTGGATCCTGTCTCGGAACATTTTGGTACTATGACTGAGAACCCTGTGATGTTGACTGTTGTAATTGGAGGCAATTCCTCTTGAAATTTCCCATCCGTCCGCACTGATGACATCCTTGAAACTTTGTTCCCCAACACCGTCCTGAGTGTGGTCTTCCAAAGATATCACATGCTCGCGTCTCTCGCCTCAGTGGACCTTTCACTGAAACTGATGATCCAGAAGACCTAGTTGGAGGTGTCCATGTAGACTGTGTACTCCATCTTCTGGAATTGGGTCTTCCTCCACTTGATGAAAAACTAGATCCTTATCCACCAAAGCAGCCAAGTCCTCGTCCTATATTTGAAAAGAAACCACCACCTCCTATGTATCCACCACTGCTTTGTCCCCTTCTAATAAAGTCTCCAGATCTTTTCTTACTCTCAGACTGCTTATCAGCATTAACTGACTCTTCTACACGTCTCGTTGCTTCCACAAATTCCCCAAAGTTTTCTCTATCTCTTTGACCAATGGCTGAAACGGTGTGTCGAATCTTTGATCTTAATCCTTCTTGAAATCTTCTACACTTTTCTACATTATCAGGAACAAGTTGCGGACAGAAATTGACAACCTTGTGAAATGTGCCTCGTATTCACCAATTGTCATACTTCCTTGTCTGATATTCTACAACTATCTTATCTTCTCACTCAGAAAGGTAGGTGGGTAGTACTTACGATGGAATTCATCAACTAAATCCTTCCAAGTCAAAACTATGTTCCTCCTTTTATCTTCCACCCCATGCCACCAGAGCTCTACATCACCTTTAAGCAAATAAACTACGTGATTGATTTGTCTTTCCTCAGATAGCTCCATCAGATGGAACACTTTCTCTAACTATCTCAGCCATTCATCTGCCATGGTAGGGTCCATAGTTCCAACAAATTCGGTACCTCCAAGCTTCTTAACTAGCTCATAGGATCTCATCAGGTCCTTGCTGCTCGAGGTAGAAGCTCGCCTCTCCATCTTATACTTTTCCCCGGTCTCAAGAAACATCCTGTACATCCTTGATGCCTCATCAGCATCATCTCCACCACCTGGACCCATCACCTGAGGATCAGGTCCAATGTGGCTCTCAGCTTGGTCCTCATGACCACGTCCTCTTCCTGCCATATGCAATAGCATAACAGAATACTTTCTGTTAGAAAACTACAGTTAGAAGGGAAACACCTAAGTCCTAATCCTATTGGTCTCTTATCGTCCCCTGACCTTGAATTAGAGTAACTACTTACTCAAACCTTTGCTTTGATACCAAAAGTTGTTACACCCCAATCTCACAATTACCACTAATCATGAGATTAGGGCATAAATTGAGGATTTAACAAACTACAAAGATCACCCTTAACTTTTTCTTTTCTTAATCACTTAGAATTAACCTAAAGGTAAATCTTATAACTTGGAATAAACTGAAATCTTACTAAACTATGAAAATAACTACTATTTACATTACTAGATAGGTAATGCAGATTTACACAACTTATTACATTTTTCATGCGAAATTTAAAGCACAATAGATAACTTAATACTAAACTACATATTACATTACATTCTCTCTCTACCACACCACATGCCCAAGGACCAAGGGGAAAGGACTAAGAGACCTCTATCTAACTACGGACTACCTTCTAAGAACTTGGGTGGTATGATCCTTCAGCTTCCTCGTGCTGATGCTGACCTAAAAAAAATGTTTCAGTAGGTTGGTGAGCTACTGGCTTAGTGAATAGAATTTCACCCAACCATCACAGATAACTCCTTTTATGTTTATTAATTGGAATAAAATACCAGATAATACTATACTGAGCAGATCTAAGCAATATAATTTAAACGAAAGGAGATGTCAACATTTCATTAAGATAACAACTACTGCAAATTTATAGATATGATTAAATAATAGAGAATACTAAAATTTCATTTAAAGGACAACTGTTGTGAAACTAACTCAATTCTTTCTTAACTTTTTAACTTATAAGAAACTCTGTGAACCTATATGAACATATTTTATCTTATGCCCTGATCATATGTAGTATACTCTACATATGAAGACTCGTAGCGAACTACGATCCCACCGTAAAAGACATAGCCGACACCCCGAGATAGCTAAGTCTGACTACTCTCCTGGTCTGCAACAGGGAAACTGGCTCTCTGGCCTCGACACTCCTATTTTGCCGTAAACTAGACTCCTCCTCTAACCTGAGTACACAGGCAGAGAGTCAAGCCACCTATTGACTTTTCTATACTCTCGTTCCACCATGACTTCTGGTTGATGTTGGACACACTTTTCTGTACTCTAGTGCCACCAAGACTTCTGGTTGATGTTGGACATTGCAAACTATAATTTAAGGAGACTTCCACTAGGGCTTCATCCCTCATGCCACCTGATAGCACGTTCTGACCCCCGTATACTGGACGCTTCCAGGGTTAGGTCGTTTCACCCTTAAGGCACATACCTCACAAAGGGGTTCTACGGTGTCAGGGCCCTTAAATCTATAATTTTATTATTTCCTAGAAAACTCTTACTATGTTGAACCTTTTTCATTCTTATACTCGACTCTGGTATTTATATGGCATCTCGGTTTTTTAATTTCAGTTCAAATCACAATGTGAATATCATTCTAGACCTGACATAGCAGTATACTCAAAAACATTGTAATTTACTGAATAATCCATATACCATGCATGCATGCAGATTGAAATGTCTTAAATAAACTAAACTCATATCAACTTGGCTCATATATGCTGGAATTATACAATTGATCATCGTAACACACTAACAAGAATTAATTACTCGATATATTAGAAATCATCAGTAGCACTTGTAAATTATCTGTAATTCCTCAAAAATTGAGCACATAAACCAAAATTCTAAGTTATGCATCACATAACTCAATTAAAAGTCAATTACTTGTCATGGCATGAATTATTAATATTAATTGAGAATTTCAAATGATTTCTTTGAGAAACGTGTCGATTCGTATAATTATTAATACACTCACATTAAATATAACCGGGGGTGTGCAACTAGGTTTCTATTGAACCCTTTTCATGTCATTGTCATTTCTTTGAAATCAAACATCTATTAACTTACTACAAACGTACAACCTGGGTTTATACCCAAAATGTGTTGTTACTGGTCATGTGCTATTGAGTTCAACATTTAATCGAGCAATTTAAGTTTCCATCCATCGTGTATTTTTACTAATTCAAATCACACATATCAATTAACTAATTAGTGTCGTGCAAACGTTAATAAATAAAACATGCAATTAGAAATCGAGCGGCACCGACACTACCCGACACCTGGGTAAACACTCACATCTGCGAATGATACTGATTTCAACCAAAACGTTCGATAGTTTGAGTTATACTTGCATTAGAGAGTGAAATTCTACTCACAGCGGGTGAGGTGACCGCAATTCAACTGGAAACACGTCCATAGTCATGTTTCCGGGCGTCAGCGGGATCGTCTTCTACCTCCGAACAACCCTGGTTTGGACCTGCTTCACACACAGATGGAAAGGAACCTTGGCTGGGTGTTGTTCGTAGGCTAGTTGCCTACAGATTCGTGTTGTAGACTCTTGGCCGATCTCATTGGCACCATCTTCGCGGTGTTTCCCAGGCAGAACTGCCCCTGGTTCGGACATGCTGCACACATCATCAACTTTTCTCACATACAGGTGGAAAGGAGAAGCTAGAAACACAGCTAGGTGCTACTCATGGCTGAGGGGGCTGTGTATTTGAACCCTAAACTCACGGCCGGAGTCAAGGCAGTGGATTTGATGTGCTAGCTGTGCCCAAGGCATCTCCCTAGCCGCTGCTCCGTGCAGCTACTATTGCAGGCCGGCTGCTCTGCTAGTCGGGCGCAGATGGGGTGAGGTAGAGGAAGAAGAAGGAAGGTGTTGGATCCTAGATGGGTGATTAGATGCTCTAGAGGGGGGTGAATAAAGCTGAAAGCACTTAAACAAAACTCATCAAACCTTCAAAATATATGACAAGATAAGGTTGCTAAATAGGTAATTTGAGTGCAACTAAATCATGCATAGCAAGGATAAGAGAGATTGAACAAACCAATATAAACAAGCTATTTAGAGTGGTTCCACACTTCAAACTAGAAGTGTGTCAGTCCACTTGCCTAGAGAGGTCAACCTCTAGGACTTCCAAACTCTTGCACTCTTATATTCATTCATAAGACATACAATGCATGACCAAACAAAAGACTTACCTATCCAAGACAAAGAGTCTTCAACCTTACCAAGGACTTACCCACTTTGCAAGAGTCTTCAGCCTTCTCCAAGGACTTACCCACTCTTGCACAAGTCTTCGTCCTTGCAGGGATTACCCACTCTTTCTTGGATCTTCAGCTTTTAACTTCACCTTCACTCAGAGAAGCTTCTTTCACCAAGGTCTTACCCACTTGAGCTTGAGTCTTCTACCTTCTCCAAGGGCTTACCCACTCTAGCTCCAAGTCTTCAGCCTTGATCTTCACCAAGGGACTCCTTCCCTTGTTCTTCTTCACCTCTCTTGGACAAGAGAGACAACCTTCATCTTCATGATTGCAAATGAGAGATGTGGAGGTGGTGGAAGTGAGAGCCTCACAAGATATACATGTAGGACTAGCTCTCTTACAGATTCCCTACTCACTCTAATGGATGCAGCAAGTGATTAAGCTTAGAGAGAGAGAGGAGGTTGTAGGAAGCACTCAACTATAGAATAGGAACCTCACAAAGACTTTGCAATGAATGCTCAACCTTGGAATGAAGCCCAAGGGGTCCTATTTATAGCTGGGGATGCCTCTTAGCCTTTGGGAACACTTATGAATGAAAACTAGCCGTTTTGTGGCTTGCAACGGATCTATTTTCACTTGTTGCAACTCCACAACGGCTAGAAACACTTTTCTGCACTTTTCCGTACAGTGCAATCGGTCGAGTTTCAATGGGTGTAACTGGACCGATCAAGTAGTCCACTACCCAATCGGTCGAGTTTTGTGAGTGCACAACTCGACCGATGCAATCTTCAGAAAATTAGCCAAGGTGGATCGGTCGAGTTTCAGGGTGGGAAACTGGACCGATTCAATCTTCAGAAAATCAGTCCAGGTGGATCGGTCGAGTTTTAGGGTGGGAAACTGGACCGATCAAGTGCCTGTAAATGATTTTCAAAGTTGCATATAAAGTGCTCTAATATTCGATCTAAGTGTTCCTGATATTTTTCTAAGCTTAATTACAAGTCATACAATCATTACAAGTGATTTACAACATGATTCTAATGGATATACATCATATTACAAAAACGTGCACTTGTATGACTTTGACTTGTCTTTTCTCCAATTTGAGATGCGCAAGTTAGGGCAATTGGAGTGTGTCTATACCTAATCTGAAATCACTCAAGTAGAAGCATTAGACACCAATATGTGGAATGGTTAGTCATCATCAAAACACAGGTTTAGTCAATTTAGACGTGAGTCAACATTGACTTAATTGACCTTGAGTCAACATTCTCCCCCTTTTTGAAGATGACAAACCATTCCATAAATGTATTGAACGCATTTAAGTAAATTTATACCTTTGGAGAAACCTAGGGGTTTCAATAGGACTAAGCTCATATGCTCCCCCTCAATTTATGCGCATGGAGTTTTCATACTCCCCCTCAATTGATGTTATTTCTCCTGCATGGTTAGCTTTCATAACATTTATAGAAACTATGTCTTCTACTCATATATGTCTACACATATATGTCTCCTCCCCTTTACCTTCTCCCCTTTACATGGACATTCATCTCCTCTTCATGTAATACATGCCTTCTTCCTCTTTTTAAAAGAAGACATTACCTTTCTCCCCCTTTGTCATTTCAAAAAGGTGGGGGTATGAAGAAATAAGAAACATCACTTGTTAAAGAGAAAAAGAGATAACACAAATATATATAAGGAGAGTAGAAGAGCACAGATAGGGGCTTGTCCAAGCATAGAAAGAAAAGCAAGTTAAAGCATATACTTGAACAACCCAAAAATGCAAGATAAAGTGCTGCAGAAAAATAATAAATTACAATTTTGACCCTCAAGATGATGGAATTTGATCAAAAACCATCGGAGCTCATGGCAAAGCGATGAGTCTTTCTCAGAAGGTTGTTTCTGCATGAAAAACACTAGTCTTGCACCAAAAACTAAAACTGGAGCAAAAGGTGCATAAAATCCAAAAATACTCCAATTTCTACATATAATGTAGATCTATGTACCCTGCATCACAATGTTATGCAAGAAACTCAAGATAGTAGATATGCAATTCAAGGAACAATCTTGAGCATGTATGAGACAAGATACAAGCTTAGCATATAGATGAGCAAATATTCCAATTATAAACACGGTTAGAACTACATGTATATGAACTACTAGTAGATGATATCACAAGTTAGGACTACTAGTAGGATCTAGATCATAGCAAGAGATACACAAGATAAAGCAGGCTATGATTAGATATAGAGATATATCCAAACAAAGAGATATGCAATTTTAGAAGCATGAAAGGATATAACTCACTATATATGCATCCTTACCATAAGATGATTATCCCTAAGAACCTCAAGGTTGCATCAAACACAAGATATACACCTATGTAGATGTAGCAAGTTAGAGCACAACGGAAGCAATTTAAGACACAACCAAGAGATCCAAAGAGATCATCATCAAAACCTGCAAAACAACTCAAAGCAAGTAATTGCAACATATAGATATGCCAATTTTAGAGCAATTAGAGAGATAGAGTTGTAAGCAAGATAGGCAATTTAGAACATGGCAATATAAAGGTACCAAATGAGAGTGCCAAAGAATAAGGCTATTGGTTGAGAAAATCTAGTTGAGAGGGAAATTCTCACTCAATAAGCCAAATGTATATTCTGAGCACAGTGTTATCGGTCGAGTTCTGTGCATTGACAACTCGACTGATGACAGCTATTCGCAACACCCATTGGTGCCAATCGGTCGAGTTTCAATAGGGAAAACTCGGCCGACAGACCAGCTGTCAAAGAGCATATATATTTCATAAAAACATATTTAAGGGCATGCTTAAAAAGACAAAGCATATCCAAACATGTCTAAGCAAGTTAGTAATGCACTATAGAAGCATTAGAAACAGTTTTTGAGCAAGAGTGTGAAGAGAATCACAAAATGCCACTTTTGACTCAAAAACCATATGTATAGTGCACACCAACTTGACAAAAACAAGTTAGAAATGGTTACAAGCAATAAAACCTTTACCTTTGTGCTTACCATTGCTTTTTTCACTTGCCGTCACCCTCTACACATCTCACCTTTCTTCTTTATGTGGATTGACAAGTTAATTTGCAATTCAATAGCTCAAGTCAATCCATTTGCAAGTATCTACAAGAAGAAAGATGAAATGGTCCCCAATCATGTTTTTGGGTCCGGAGGGGTTAGTTTAGCAACCCAAATCCTATTGCTCTTGGGTGCTTTCCTAAAAGGACAACAATTAGAATAATGACCTAATTCATTGCAATAGTTGCATGTGCCCATAGTCTTGGAACTAGAGGATTCTCCATGGAATATTGGAGGTCCTTTATCTTTGTTGTTCCCTTGACTACTATCATACCCTAAACCATGTCTACCAATTTGTTTAGTAGTATGGTGTAGGATGTCATTAAGACTCTTTTTACCAACTAAGAATCTTTGCAAGGATGATCTCAAACTGTCATTATCATGCTTAAGAGAAGCAATAGTAGAAGACAAATTATTGATATTATCTCTAGAATGTAAAAGATCAATTTCTAGGGAAAAAGCTTTAGTTAAATAAGAATCTCTATCAATATGAAGAGCAACAACATGATTCTCTCTATTAGTATAACTAGAACAAGGTTCATGCCCATTGATTTTAGCAAGCAAGGAGGCATTTTCAGATTTAAGCACCACTAATTCTCTTTGATAAGAATAGATTTCTTCTCTCCTAGCATCATCAATAAGCTTGAGTTCTACATTTTCAGTTTTAAGAGTATCAAGCTCATGTATGAGAGAATCAACAATTAAAGTATGCTCTTCATTAGAACTAGGCATGAGAGGTTGAGCTTCTAGAAATTTAATCTTATCAAGTAAACTAGTATTTTCAAGTTTAAGAGAATCTACTTGACTAAGACAATCATTTTTATCATCAAGCAAGCAAGAATTCGCATGTTCAAGATCATCTAGTTCTACATGAAAATTATCAACAATTTTAGCAAGCTTTTTCTTTTTCCTTTTAGAAGACTTAAGAGAGGCACAAATATCATGAATAATAGCAATCAAAGATTCTTTATCTAGAGAGTTTATATTTACCTCACTTGAGTCTTAACTTGTTGATGCTATAAGAGCAAAATGGCATTCTCCTTCATCACTTGATCTTGAGCTTGATCCTTCACTTGAATCTTCACTTGAGCTTGAGTTGGAGGAGCCACTTGAGCTTGATTGCCATTTCTTCTTGTGAAGATGGGTCTTTTTGCCTTGTGGGCAATCTTCCTTGTAGTGACCCTTCTTTCCACATGTGAAGCACCGGATGGAGGAGGACTTGCCTTTGTAGAGTCGACCTTTGGAGTACATGGCATCTTCTTTAGCTTGAGAGGATGGAGAGACTTGTTCCATGATAGCTTCAATTTGAGCCTTCATTTCAGCCTTCTTCATTCTCTTTAGCTATTTCTTCTCTTGTCTTTCTACTTCCTCCCTCTTGTCAAGTGTAGCTTCATGTGCTTGTAGATTTCCAATGAGCTCTTCAATAGGAATATCCCTAAGAGACCTTGCTTCTTCAATAGAAGTCACCTTGGATTCCCACCTCTTGGGGAGAGTTTTAAGGATCTTTGAGTTGATCTCTCCACTAGACATAGGATGTCCTAGAATAGAAAGACCATTCAAGATGGTGTTGAGCCTTGAGTACATGTTGGCTATGCTCTCCTCCTTTCCCATCTTGAAGTTCTCAAGCAACCCTTTGAGCATGTAGACTTTGCTTTCCTTCACTTGATCTGTTCCTTCATAAGTGATGCAAAGCTTTCTCCATACCTCATAGGCCGTCTCACAAGAGGAAATCCGGTTGAACTCGGTGGGGGTCATGGAGGCATATAGGATGTGCATGGCTCTAGCATTCAACATTGCTTTCATCAAGGTGGCTTCATCCCATTCTTCAATATTTGTCTTTGGTAGAATGTATGGGCTGTTCACCATTTGCCACATCTCGAGACTTGATCCTTGGATGTAGAATTGAAGCCTTCTTCTCCAATAGAGGAAATTGCTCCCATCAAAGATTGGAAGGCTGGTCGAGAGTCTCCCTCCTAGGTAGTCACCCATCTTCTCCTACTTGTTGAAGTATGCTTGGAGAAGACCCGCTCTGATACCACTTGTTGGATCCTATATGGGTGATTAGATGCTCTAGAGGGGGGGTGAATAAAGCTGAAAGCACTTAAACAAAACTCATCAAGCCTTCAAAATATATGACAAGATAAGGTTGCTAAATAGGTAATTTGAGTGCAACTAAATCATGCATAGCAAGGATAAGAGAGATTGAACAAACCAATATAAACAAGCTATTTAGAGTGGTTCCACACTTCAAACTAGAAGTGTGTCAGTCCACTTGCCTAGAGAGGTCAACCTCTAGGACTTCCAAACTCTTGCACTCTTATATTCATTCATAAGACATATAATGCATGACCAAACAAAAGACTTATCTATCCAAGACAAAGAGTCTTCAACCTTACCAAGGACTTACCCACTTTGCAAGAGTGTTCGGCTTTATCCAAGGACTTACCCACTCTTGCACAAGTCTTCGGCCTTGTAGGGATTACCCACTCTTTCTTGGATCTTCAACTTTTGACTTCACCTTCACTCAGAGAAGCTTCTTTCACCAAGGTCTTACCCACTTGAGCTTGAGTCTTCTGCTGTGGAAACACATCCCATTATCACACAGATAACGAGGTGTTACACGAAAATGTGCGGAAATCACCATAACCACAGTTAATAAAAAACACGGGTTAATTAAAACCAATTGTGGAAAACTGATAAACTGAGAAAAATATTACATTCCAGTCCATATCCTGCAAGAAAACATGTTACATATATATCCATACAAGCCTGGATACATGTCCACAGCTTAGAGCAACAACTGTCCTGTCATAACCATGAGTTCACTACCTGTTCATACATATAAAGGCCCATATCTGGTCAACAGCAGGATATACAAACGACATCGGTCGTGCATCGTAAAACAACGTCAAAACACCGCCAAAGACCTGAGAGTACAAGGATGACTCTAGACTCTACACCAAAACATCAAAACAGCAGCATCTCCAAAGCTTGCCTTCTACAGATCTTCTCGCTGCTCGGCCGCAACTCCGCGACCACCACCACGACAAGCTCGACCACCTAAAAAGGGTGAAAACTAGCGGAGTGAGACAATTGAACATTGTCCCAGCGGGAGGCATAACTCTGTGCCAAAACTACAAAACCTCAGATAAGATAAAGCTTATCTCAGCAGATTATTGATAAAGAATATAACAAGAACAGTTATAAGTAACAAGCCATCCTCAGACTTACCAGCTGTATCAAAAGGGCATATAACCACTATATTTCCCAATGGAACGTGATTGACAAGATAGATTATATGAGACTCACCACAAAAGAGTAATAAACAACTACAATATAATTAAATTTAACTACACAAACAAGGCCTCAACCAATGTTTCATATTTGTCTTATCAATACATACTAAACGGCTGTATTACGTTTTATTATGCCCTGAGGAAATGAACCGTACCGTTCAAATACAACCTTCGGTTGTGAAGCCCATAGCCGGTGCCATACAAGGTCAATGGAAGAGCCGGAATTCAAGACCTTCTCCGCCTCATGGTCAGTACATGAGAACACAAAGCAGGACCGCAGTCTTGTGCTTGAAGTGGTCATAAGCCACAGGGTCAGCTCCATAGGCTACCCTCTGCCTAGTCCGCTTCGATACAGGTCACGGCACTAGAAACTGAGCCACGTGTCTAAACACCGTGCTCGGAGCCATGAACGCATTCATGCTCAACATATCACATATCTGGAGCCATGGGCCATGTTCACCATGCTCGTCATACATCCGAGTCTGCAACCGCAGCTGCACTCGTTTCACCTCTCTATTTTAGGCTAGGAGAAACCTCGCATATTAAAAAATATGCGCTCCGGGTTAACCCGAAGGAAAACCTGTTTCATCATCACCCTATCCTGACTGGTGATGAATCTATGGCCAGGGCAAGCTACATTATAAATTACACTGTTATTACTTAGTATCTTTTAGATGGATTGCAAGATTCAACCAAGTTGTATAACATGCAAGATATAATAGAAAGGTAAACACCATAACTCAACATTATGCATTTTCTACAATTTACATCACATTGATCCATCACAAGGATCTCACATCACATGTTATCACTTGGCCTCTTGCCAACCATCCAGATCCATCTCAAGGATCATCACACAACCATGGGATCTCAATCCCTCATCACATAGTACCTTAGCCTCTCAAGGCTTTCATCATCATCATGGAACATCATACACCTGTCATCACAGAGTTCATTTACCCAATTCTCATAGCCTTTCATTGGGCTAAGCATTACCTGCATGGTTAGCATAATTCAATAACCAGGTGAATAATCAAGAGACTACAATTACTACCATAGGGTGACAATTAGGGTTAAGTGCATTGTTAGCTCATCATGACAACAATAATCATATTCATGCCTCATCTCAAGGTCACACGTGTAAGCACACTATCAAGTAACCCTAATGCATGCTCAAGATCACATTGTCATACAAGAGATAGAGTAGTGACATTAATACGCATGTACTTTAGCCACAAGAACATAATTCTCATTATTAAGAAATGAATCGTCATAAGAGCATCATAACAGGTCGTGCCCTCACCAAAGATGTCAACAACCCTCACTAGAAGTCACCCCGGGCAGACCCATTCCTATCTAATCCCTAGCGGGCGAGCAGCTCATGTGTCGGGCGAGCAGACACACTGAGCGGGCAGGTTAGCAAACGAGCAAAGCAATGAGCCGGGTACTGAACCGTGCAAGGCAAGCGAGCGAGCAGGGTAAAGCATAGGCGAGCAGCCCTGTCGGGCGACACGCGCAGAGGATGTCGGGTGTGCACTAGTATCGGGTGAGCCAACTAGAACCGGGTGAGCAAGGTAGTCTCAGGCGACACGGCTGGGGCCGAGCGAGCAGAGCTAGGTATTGAGCGACACACGTGCCGGGCGAGCCAAGACATAAGCGAGCAGGGCGAGTCTGAGCGAGCAACAACACTGGGCGACACAGCTAGTGTCGGGCGAGTAAGACTATCAAATGAGCCAAAGCTTCCGGGCGACATAGGGGCGTGCAGGGTAAAAGCAGGGCAAGCAGGGTTACTGAGCGAGCAAAACAGAGTGTGTCGGGCGAGTGAGAACTGAGCTTCACTGGGCGAGCAGCCCTCCGGGCGAGCAGGAGGAAAACTTGACTCACTCAAACCGTGCAAGAGAGAACTAAGGGCAAGGGCTATCGGGCAGCACCTCCCCACACATCTCAACTAAGGTTCAAGCCATCTAAACGAGCTCACCATCTTGCCCAAGGTGAGAGGAGAGTCTTGCTCAAGTCACTAAGTCATGTGCTCACCTCAATCGGGTAGGAAAGAGGGGTATTGCTCGTGGCATTAGAGCTCAAGCTCACTCATCTAGACCAAGGGGAGAAAGGAGTGTTGCTCTCCTAAACCCTAGAACACAAGGATCGACCAACATGCAAGATAGCTAAAGAACAACTCCAAACGTGCAATGGCAAGATTAAAGCAAACATATATGCAAAGATAGGAGAGTAGTTAGAGTTTAGAGTCATGCAACCCGCCTTAAGCTCCAAGGAAGAAGATGCACTTGAGCTCCAAGGGTTGTCGACCACCAAAGCTCCTCTAAGAGGGGTGTGTCTACCTCCACTCCTTCAACTCCAAGGGTGTATCGGCCTCCAAGCTGCTCACACAAGGGTGTGTCGGCCACCTTAGCTCCTTCTTCAAGGGTGTGTCGGCCACCAAGCAAGGGGAAGAGAGGGTGTGTCGTGCACAAGGAGAAGAGGAACTAAAGGGACCTCAAGCTAAGGAAGGGACAACCTATATATAGATGAGGAAGGAGGAGAAACCAAGGTGAACCCTTGCTAGGTGTCGTCCACCCAATGGACACATGTCCACCAACTCAAGCCACCTCTCTTGCAAGCCATAAGACACTTGTCTAAAATGAGCACCATGTGTTCTCTAAACATGACCAAGGTTGGACCAAGCACCATGGGCGACACAAGCCCACTCTAGGCCGACACAAGCTCTACTTGGCCGACACAAGGCCCAAGCAAGCCCAAATAAGGGACTCCAAGGCCCAAACAAGCTCAACAAAGGTCCAAAGAACTCAAACAACAAGCCCAAGCCTTCCTCTCAACCCTAGAGGAAGTAAAGAGAGAGAAGAACACCTCTCAAGGTGACAAACTTGCTCCCAAAACCCTAGACTTGGGTTAATTGCAAGTAGCACCCTCAACCCTAAAAAAAGCACAACCAAACCCTAATCACCACTCAAAGGTGATTAGCAAGCCTCCAACCATCAAGGTTAAGCAAAACAAACAGGGTAAGCCCTAAACGCAGGTCAGGGTCCTTACAATCTAACCCCCTTTAAGGGATTTCGTCCCCGAAATCCGAAGAGAAAAGCGAGGGATACTTCCTCCTCATCTCTTCCTCAAGCTCCCACGTGGCTTCCTTAATGCCACGACGCTGCCAAAGGACCTTCACAAGAACCAGGTCCTTCCTCTTCAGCTTCTTGATCCTTCTGTCAAGAATCACCACAAGGCCTTCCTCGTAGGTCACATCTGCATCAAGCTCAACCTCAACTGGCTGTATCACTGTACCTGAATCTGGATGACTTTTCTTTAACATACTGACATGGAACACTGGATGTAACCTGTGCAACTCAGGAGGTAACTCTATCTCGTAAGCTACCTTGCCAACACGTGCTACGACTGGGTAAGGCCCCATATACCTGGGTGCCAACTTACCCTTCCGTCCAAACCTCAGCACACCTTTCCACGGCAAGACTTTAAGATATACTTTGTCTCCTACCTGGAACTCCAACGTTCGTCGGCGATTGTCCGCATAAGACTTTTGCCTATCCTGTGCCACTTTCAACTGTTGATGTATTACCTTGATCTTATCTGTCGCCTGCTGCACTAACTCAGGACCCAAAAGCTGATACTCACCAGACTCATACCAACACAAAGGAGATCTGCACTTTCTTCCATACAGAGCTTTATAAGGAGCCATATCGATGCTTCACTGATAGTTGTTGTTATAAGCAAACTCTATCAAACTCAGATGAACATCCCAGCTGCCTAGGAACTACAAAACACAAGCTCGAAGGAGATCCTCCACAATCTGAATAGTCCTTTCAGACTGTCCATCTGTCTGTGGATGAAAGGCTGTACTGAACCTCAACTGCGTTCCCAACGCTCTGTGCAACTGCTCCCAAAAACGACTGGTAAACTGAGGACATCTGTCAGAAACTATTGTTGCTGGCACACCATGCAAATGAACTATCTCATCCACATACACTCTGGCGAGCTTCTCTGATGTGTACGTCATCTTCACAGACAGGAAATGGGCAGACTTCGTCAATCTGTCCACTATCACCCAAATGGAATCATGATTCCTAGTTGTCTTGGACAGACCAACTACAAAATCCATGGTTATATGATCCCATTTCCACTGCGGTATTGGCAAAGGTTGTAACGTACCTGTCGGCTTCTGATGCTCAGCCTTCACTCGCTGACAAACCGCACATCTTGCCACAAACTCAGCCACATCTTTCTTCAAACCGAGCCACCAATACAAGTCCTTCAGACTATGATACATCTTGGTGACACTTGGATGCATCACATACATCGACGTGTGTGCTTCCTCAAGCACCAACTTCCTCAGATCATCAACATCTGGAACCACCATCCTGTCACGATAGCATGCTAGCCCATCCTCAGACTCATGAAACTCATCACGCTTTTCGCTGTCGAACTCTGATCTGATCAATTGTATCGTCTCATCTGTCTACTGTGCATCCTTGATCTGCTGCCTCAACGTAGGCTTGACTTGCATCTGTGCGAAAAGACCAGATAACGAAGAAACTTCCATCTGCACATTCATCTGTCGTAGAGAAACAATCATATCCCTCCTATGGCAAACCAGGGAACTTAACTGTGCCTTCTTTGAAGAAAGAGAAGACTTTCGACTAAGCACATCTGCTACCACGTTCGCCTTACCAGGATGATACTCGATAGTGCAGTCGTAGTCATTGATCAACTCCATCCATCGCCGCTGTCGCATATTCAACTCGTGTTGCGTAAAGATATACTTCAGGTTCTTATGATCCGTAAATATCTGACACACTTCCCCGTATAGATAGTGTCTCTAAATCTTTAACGCATGAACTACTGCTGCCAGCTCCAAATCATGAGTCGGATAGTTCTCCTCATGCTTCTTGAGCTGTCGCGAGGCAAAAGAAACCACATGATCTTCTTGCATCAACACGCAACCTAAACCTTTCTTGGAAGCATCACAGAAAACAACATAGCCTTTCCCAGGCTCTGGCAAGATCAACACTGGAGCACTAGTCAGCTTCTCCTTCAGACTCTGGAAATCTTGCTGACATCGATCATCCCACACAAAAGGTACATCCTTCCTGGTCAACTTCGTCATCAGTAACACGATCACACTGAAGTCCTTGATAAACCTCCGGTAGTATCCTGCTAAACCAAGGAAACTACGAACTTCTGTCGGCGTCTTTGGTTGTTCTCAATCTACAACAGATTCCACCTTCTTCAGATCTACCTTGACTCCTTCAGCGGATATCACATGGCCCAAGAAGGTCACTTCATCCAGCCAGAACTCACACTTACTGAACTTGGCATACAACTGATGTTGACGAAGAAGAGTCAACGCTCGACGAAGATGTTGCTCGTGCTCAAGCCTATCCCGATTATAGATCAAGATGTCATCTATAAAGACTACAACAAACTGATCTAAGAACGGATGGAACACTCTGTTCATCAGATCCATGAAAGCTGCAGGTGCATTGGTTAACCCAAACGACATAACCACAAACTCATAATGACCATACCTTGTCCTGAAAGCTGACTTCGGTATGTCATCCGCCTTTATCCTCAGCTGATGATATCCGGACCGTAGATCGATCTTCGAGAACACTGTAGCACCACGCAACTGATCGAACAGATCATCTATCCTCGGCAACGGGTACTTGTTCTTGATCGTGGCCTTGTTCAACTGCCGGTAGTCTATAAACAACCGCATCGAACCGTCCTTCTTCTTGACGAACAACACAGGCGCACCCCAAGGCGATGTACTGGGTCGGATAAAACCTTTATCTAGCAACTCCTGTAACTGCTTCTTCAACTCTGCCATCTCTGCTGGAGCCATTCTGTACGGTGTCTACGCAATAGGTTGCGTTCCTGGTACTAGATTGATCTCGAAATCAATCTCTCGGGGTGGGGGAACACCAGGAAACTCCTCAGGGAACACGTCTGCAAACTCACGAACAACTGACACCTCCTCAAGGCTAAGACCTTTTGCCTTGGCATCCACTTCGGTATCTACCACGTGGGCTAGGAACGCCTTACATCCCTATCGTAACAACTTATCTGCCACCATAGCTGATACCAGACATGTCGGAAGAATCTTCCTATCTCCCTAGAAGATCCACTTCTCTCCAGCAACATCAAACACTGCCTGCTTGGAACCACAGTCCAAGACAACCTTATAACTCTCTAAGGTATCCATCCCAAGGATGACATCGAACCCATGCATAGCAAGTGGTATGAGATCCACTTGAATGCGGTGTCTCGAGAAAGACAAGACACAAGATGGACACTCTTCTCGAAGCAAAGAGGAACCATCAAGAGGGGTTTCTAACAACAAGCTATCCTTCTTACAGCTAACAGATAAACGACAGTTCTCAAGCATACTATAGGCGATAAAAGAGTGTGTAGCACCCGGGTCAACCAGAACAGATATAAAGCAAGAAGAAGACATATCAGAATGAAATAACTCCATCTCACCTGTCACTACTCGCGGGTTGACCACCGCCTCCGGCTGATTCATAGCGTAGAATCAAGCCGTTGCTTGCTATCCACGACCTCTGCTTCCATGAGCAGACGATCCAGCCTGTGATGCTTGACCGCGTCCCCGCCCTCTGCCACCACTAGGTTGTGGTCTCTCTGACCCCTGAAGGTTCTGTCTCGGTTGCTGCATCACTTCAACATCGCTGTAGGGACAACTTGACCTGATATGCCCTGTCTGACCACATGCATAACATGTCCTAACATCATCTCGAGGCCTGGATGGCCCTGTCACTGCCACAGAAGCCGAACTTGGTGCCTTAGAAGGCGAAGAAACATAACCTCTTCCTCTACTCATAGACCACTGAGACGGTCTACCAGAACCTCTCATCACTGCCGGTGCCAAAAACTTGGGCTTCTTGAAGCCACCAAACCTCTGACTCTGAAATTGAGAAGGTCTTTTCTTAGCCATAGACTCTCTCTTCTCCCTAACAGAATGTTCGATCCTCCGAACAGATTCCATGAACGTAGAGAACTGTTCTCGATTCTCCAATGCAAAGACCAGTGTCATCAGCTCAGCACTCAGACCCTTCTCGAAACGTATGATCCGTTCCTCGTCTGTCGTCGCCATGTGAAGACAAAACCTCAACATATCCATAAACTTAGCTTCATAGTCGGTGATGTTCATCGTTCCTTGTCACAAACTCTCGAACTGATGGATCTTCTCATCCAGATACGTCTTGGGAAAATATCTGGCGACGAACTCGCATCGAAACACTTCCCAACAGATCACCTCACCAGGCCGCTTCTCTTCCTTGATAGTCCACCAGTGACCAGCACTACCTTTCAGAAGGTAGACAGCATGCTTTACTTTGTCTGCTTCGGGGATGTCGAGGATCCGGAAAGCCTTCTCAAGACTTGTCAGCCACAAATCTGCATCTGCTGGATCAGCCATTCCAGCATACTTCGAAGCTCTGACTCGACGAAGCCGCTCAAAGGTCTTCCCAATACCCGATGCTTCTAAAGTGCTCTAATATTCGATCTAAGTGTTCCTGATATTTTTCTAAGCTTAATTACAAGTCATACAATCATTACAAGTGATTTACAACATGATTCTAATGGATATACATCATATTACAAAAGCTTGCACTTGTATGACTTTGACTTGTCTTTTCTCCAATTTGAGATGCGCAAGTTAGGGCAATTGGAGTGTGTCTATACCTAATCTGAAATCACTCAAGTAGAAGCATTAGACACCAATATGTGGAATGGTTAGTCATCATCAAAACACGGGTTTAGTCAATTTAGACGTGAGTCAACATTGACTTAATTGACCTTGAGTCAACATTCTCCCCCTTTTTGAAGATGACAAACCATTCCATAAATGTATTGAAAGCATTTAAGTAAATTTATACCTTTGGAGAAACCTAGGGGTTTCAATAGGACTAAGCTCATACGCTCCCCCTCAATTGATGCGCATGGAGTTTTCATACTCCCCCTCAATTGATGCTATTTCTCCTGCATGTTTAGCTTTCATAACATTTATAGAAACTATGTCTTCTACTCATATATGTCTATACATATATGTCTCCTCCCCTTTACCTTCTCCCCTTTACATGGACATTCTTCTCCTCTTCATGTAAGACATGCCTTCTTCCTCTTTTTAAAAGAAGACATTACCTTTCTCCCCCTTTGTCATTTCAAAAAGGCGGGGGTATGAAGAAATAAGAAACATCACTTGTTAAAGAGAAAAGGAGATAACACAAATATATATAAGGAGAGTAGAACAGCAGAGATAGGGGCTTGTCCAAGCATAGAAAGAAAAGCAAGTTAAAGCATATACTTGAACAACCCAAAAATGCAAGATAAAGTGCTGTAGAAAAACAATAAATTGCAATTTTGACCCTCAAGATGATGGAATTTGATCAAAAACCATCGGAGCTCATGGCAAAGCGATGAGTCTTGCTCAGAAGGTTGTTTCTGCATGAAAAACACTAGTCTTGCACCAAAAACTGAAACTGGAGCAAAAGCTGCATAAAATCCAAAAATACTCCAATTTCTACATATAATGTAGATCTATGTACCCCGCATCACAATGTTATGCAAGCAACTCAAGATAGTAGATATGCAATTCAAGGAACAATCTTGAGCATGTATGAGACAAGATACAAGCATAGCATATAGATGAGCAAATATTCCAATTATAAACACAGTTAGAACTACATGTATATGAACTACTAGTAGATGATATCACAAGTTAGGACTACTAGTAGGATCTAGATCATAGCAAGAGATACACAAGATAAAGCAGGCTATGAGTAGATATAGAGATATATCCAAACTAAGAGATATGCAATTTTAGAAGCATGAAAGGATATAACTCACTAGATATGCATCCTTACCATAAGATGATTATCCCTAAGAACCTCAAGGTTGTATCAAACACAATATATACACCTATGTAGATGTAGCAAGTTAGAGCACAACGGAAGCAATTTAAGACACAACCAAGAGATCCAAATAGATCATCATCAAAACTTGCAAAACAACTCAAAGCAAGTAATTGCAACATATAGATATGCCAATTTTAGAGCAATTAGAGAGATAGAGTTGTAAGCAAGATAGGCAATTTAGAACATGGCAATATAAAGGTACCAAATGAGAGTGCCAAAGAATAAGTCTATTGGTTGAGAAAATCTAGTTGAGAGGGAAATTCTCACTCAATAAGCCAAATGTATATTCTGAGCACAGTGTTATTGGTCGAGTTCTGTGCATTGACAACTCGACCGATGACAGCTGTTGGCAACACCCATTGGTGCCAATTGGTCGAGTTTCAATAGGGAAAACTCGACCAACAGACCAGCTGTCAAAGAGCATATATATTTCATAAAAACATATTTAAGGGCATGCTTAAAAAGACAAACCATATCCAAACATGTCTAAGCAAGTTAGTAATGCACTATAAAAGCATTAGAAACAGTTTTTGAGCAAGAGTGTGAAGAGAATCACAAAATGCCACTTTTGACTCAAAAACCATATGTATAGTGCACACCAACTTGACAAAAACAAGTTAGAAATGGTTACAAGCAATAAAACCTTTACCTTTGTGCTTACCATTGCTTTTTCCACTTGTTGTCACCCTCTACACATCTCACCTTTCTTCTTTATGTGGATTTACAAGTTAATTTGCAATTCAATAGCTCAAGTCAATCCATTTGCAAGTATCTACTAGAAGAAATATGAAATGGTCCCCAGTCATGTTTTTGGGTCCGGAGGGGTTAGTTTAGCAACCCAAATCCTATTGCTCTTGGGTGCTTTCCTAAAAGGACAACAATTAGAATAATGACCTAATTCATTGCAATAGTTGCATGTGCCCATAGTCTTGGAACTAGAGGATTCTCCATGGAATATTGGAGGTCTTTTATCTTTGTTGTTCCCTTGAGTACTATCATACCCTAAACCATGTCTACCAATTTGTTTAGTAGTATGGTCTAGGATGTCATTAAGACTCTTTTTACCAACTAAGAATCTTTGCAAGGATGATCTCAAACTGTCATTATCATGCTTACGAGAAGCAATAGTAGAAGACAAATTATTGATATTATCTCTAGCATGTAAAAGATCATTTTCTAGGCAAAGAGCTTTAGTTAAATAAGAATCTCTATCAATATGAAGAGCAACAACATCATTCTCTCTATTAGTATAACTAGAACAAGGTTCATGCCCATTGATTTTAGCAAGCAAGGAGGCATTTTCAGATTTAAGCACCACTAATTCTCTTTGATAAGAATAGATTTCTTCTCTCCTAGCATCATCAATAAGCTTGAGTTCTACATTTTTAGTTTTAAGAGTATCAAGCTCATGTATGAGAGAATCAACAATTAAAGTATGCTCTTCATTAGAACTAGGCATGAGAGGTTGAGCTTCTAGAAATTTAATCTTATCAAGTAAACTAGTATTTTCAAGTTTAAGAGAATCTACTTGACTAAGACAATCATTTTTATTATCAAGCAAGCAAGAATTAACATGTTCAAGATCATGTAGTTCTACATTCAAATTATCAACAATTTTAGCAAGCTTTTTCTTTTTCCTTTTAGAAGACTTAAGAGAGGCACAAATATCATGAATAATAGCAATCAAAGATTCTTTATCTAGAGAGTTTAGATTTACCTCACTTGAGTATTCACTTGTTGATGCTATAAGAGCAAAATGGCATTCTCCTTCATCACTTGAGCTTGAGCTTGATCCTTCAATTGAATCTTCACTTGAGCTTGAGTTGGAGGAGCCACTTGAGCTTGATTGCCATTTCTTCTTATGAAGATGGGTCTTTTTTCCTTGTGGGCAATCTTCCTTGTAGTGACCCTTCTTTCCACATGTGAAGCACCGGATGGAGGAGGACTTGCCTTTGTAGAGTCGACCTTTGGAGTACATGGCATCTTCTTTAGCTTGAGAGGATGGAGAGACTTGTTCCATGATAGCTTCAATTTGAGCCTTCATTTCAGCCTTCTTCATTCTCTTTAGCTCTTTCTTCTCTTGTCTTTCTACTTCCTCCCTCTTGTCAAGTGTAGCTTCATGTGCTTGTAGATTTCCAATGAGCTCTTCAATAGGAATATCCCTAAGAGACCTTGCTTCTTCAATAGAAGTCACCTTGGATTCCCACCTCTTCGGGAGAGTTCTAAGGATCTTTGAGTTGATCTCTCCACTAGACATAGGATGTCCTAGAACAACAAGACCATTCAAGATGGTGTTGAGCCTTGAGTACATGTTGGCTATGCTCTCCTCCTTTCCCATCTTGAAGTTCTCAAGCAACCCTTTGAGCATGTAGACTTTGCTTTCCTTCACTTGATCTGTCCCTTCATAAGTGATGCAAAGCTTTCTCCATACCTCATAGGCCGTCTCACAAGAGGAAATCTGGTTGAACTCGGTGGGGGTCATGGAGTCATATAGGATGTGCATGGCTCTAGCATTCAACGTTGCTTTCATCAAGGTGGCTTCATCCCATTCTTCAATATTTGTCTTTGGTAGAATGTATGGGCTGTTCACCATTTGCCACATCTCGAGACTTGATCCTTGGATGTAGAATTGAAGCCTTCTTCTCCAATAGAGGAAATTGCTCCCATCAAAGATTGGAAGGTTGGTCGAGAGTCTCCCTCCTAGGTAGTCACCCATCTTCTCCTACTTGTTGAAGTATTCTTGGAGAAGACCCACTCTGATACCACTTGTTGGATCCTAGATGGGTGATTAGATGCTCTAGAGGGGGGGTGAATAGAGCTGAAAACACTTAAACAAAACTCATCAAACCTTCAAAATATATGACAAGATAAGGTTGCTAAATAGGTAATTTGAGTGCAACTAAATCATGCATATCAAGGATAAGAGAGATTGAACAAACCAATATAAACAAGCTATTTAGAGTGGTTCCACACTTCAAACTAGAAGTGTGTCAGTCCACTTGCCTAGAGAGGTCAACCTCTAGAACTTCCAAACTCTTACACTCTTATATTCATTCATAAGACATACAATGCATGACCAAACAAAAGACTTACCTATCCAAGACAAAGAATCTTCAACCTTACCAAGGACTTACCCACTTTGCAAGAGTCTTCGGCCTTCTCCAAGGACTTACCCACTGTTGCAGAAGTCTTCAGCCTTGCAGGGATTACCCACTCTTTCTTGGATCTTTAGCTTTTGACTTCACCTTCACTCAGAGAAGCTTCTTTCACCAAGGTCTTACCCACTTGAGCTTGAGTCTTCTGCCTTCTCCAAGGGCTTACCCACTCTAGCTCCAAGTCTTCAGCCTTGATCTTCACCAAGGGACTCCTTCCCTTGTTCTTCTTCACCTCTCTTGGACAAGAGAGACAACCTTCATCTTCATGATTGCAAATGAGAGATGTGGAGGTGGTGGAAGTGAGAGCCTCACAAGATATACATGTAGGACTAGCTCTCTTACAGATTTCCTACTCACTCTAATGGATGTAGCAAGTGATTAAGCTTATAGAGAGAGAGAGGAGGATGTAGGAAGCACGCAACTATAGAATAGGAACCTCACAAAGAGTTTGCAATGAATGCTCAACTTTGGAATGAAGCCCAAGGGGTCCTATTTATAGCTGGGGATGCCTCTTAGCCTTTGGGAACACTTATGAATGAAAACTAGCCATTTTGTGGCTTGCAACAGATCTATTTTCACTTGTTGTAACTCCACAATGGCTAGAAACACTTTTCTGCACTTTTCCGTACAGTGCAATCGGTCGAGTTTCAATGGGTGTAACTGGACCGATCAAGTAGTCCACTACCCAATCGGTCGAGTTCTGTGAGTCCACAACTCGACCAATGCAATCTTCAGAAAATCAGCCAAGGTGGATCGGTCGAGTTTCAGGGTGGGAAACTGGACCGATCAAGTGCATGTAAATGATTTTCAAAGTTGCATCTAAAGTGCTCTAATATTCGATCTAAGTGTTCCTGATATTTTTCTAAGCTTAATTACAAGTCATACAATCATTACAAGTGATTTACAACATGATTCTAATGGATATACATCACATTACAAAAACGTGCACTTGTATGACTTTGACTTGTCTTTTCTCCAATTTGAGATGCGCAAGTTAGGGCAATTGGAGTGTGTCTATACCTAATCTGAAATCACTCAAGTAGAAGCATTAGACACCAATATGTGGAATGGTTAGTCATCATCAAAACACGGGTTTAGTCAATTTAGACGTGAGTCAACATTGACTTAATTGACCTTGAGTCAACATTCTCCCCCTTTTTGAAGATGACAAACCATTCCATAAATGTATTGAACGCATTTAAGTAAATTTATACCTTTGGAGAAACCTAGGGGTTTCAATAGGACTAAGCTCATATGCTCCCCCTCAATTGATGCGCATGGAGTTTTCATACTCCCCCTCAATTGATGTTATTTCTCCTGCATGGTTAGCTTTCATAACATTTATAGAAACTATGTCTTCTACTCATATATGTCTACACATATATGTCTCCTCCCCTTTACCTTCTCCCCTTTACATGGACATTCATCTCCTCTTCATGTAATACATGCCTTCTTCCTCTTTTTAAAAGAAGACATTACCTTTCTCCCCCTTTGTCATTTCAAAAAGGTGGGGGTATGAAGAATTAAGAAACATCACTTGTTAAAGAGAAAAGGAGATAACACAAATATATATAAGGAGAGTAGAAGAGCACAGATAGGGGCTTGTCCAAGCATAGAAAGAAAAGCAAGTTAAAGCATATACTTGAACAACCCAAAAATGCAAGATAAAGTGCTGCAGAAAAATAATAAATTACAATTTTGACCCTCAAGATGATGGAATTTGATCAAAAACCATCGGAGCTCATGGCAAAGCGACGAGTCTTTCTCAGAAGGTTGTTTCTGCATGAAAAACACTAGTCTTGCACCAAAAACTAAAACTAGAGCAAAAGCTGCATAAAATCCAAAAATACTCCAATTTCTACATATAATGTAGATCTATGTACCCTGCATCACAATGTTATGCAAGAAACTCAAGATAGTAGATATGCAATTCAAGGAACAATCTTGAGCATGTATGAGACAAGATACAAGCTTAGCATATAGATGAGCAAATATTCCGATTATAAACACGGTTAGAACTACATGTATATGAACTACTAGTAGATGATATCACAAGTTAGGACTACTAGTAGGATCTAAATCATAGCAAGAGATACACAAGATAAAGCAGGCTATGATTAGATATAGAGATATATCCAAACAAAGAGATATGCAATTTTAGAAGCATGAAAGGATATAACTCACTATATATGCATCCTTACCATAAGATGATTATCCCTAAGAACCTCAAGGTTGTATCAAACACAAGATATACACCTATGTAGATGTAGCAAGTTAGAGCACAACGGAAGCAATTTAAGACACAACCAAGAGATCCAAAGAGATCATCATCAAAACCTGCAAAACAACTCAAAGCAAGTAATTGCAACATATAGATATGCCAATTTTAGAGCAATTAGAGAGATAGAGTTGTAAGCAAGATAGGCAATTTAGAACATGGCAATATAAAGGTACCAAATGAGAGTGCCAAAGAATAAGGCTATTGGTTGAGAAAATCAAGTTGAGAGGGAAATTCTCACTCAATAAGCCAAATGTATATTCTGAGCACAGTGTTATCGGTCGAGTTCTGTGCATTGACAATTCGACCGATGACAGCTGTTGGCAACACCCATTGGTGCCAATCGGTCGAGTTTCAATAGGGAAAACTCGACCGACAGACCAGCTGTCAAAGAGCATATATATTTCAGAAAAACATATTTAAGGGCATGCTTAAAAAGACAAACCATATCCAAACATGTCTAAGCAAGTTAGTAATGCACTATAGAAGCATTAGAAATAGTTTTTGAGCAAGAGTGTGAAGAGAATCACAAAATGCCACTTTTGACTCAAAAATCATATGTATAGTGCACACCAACTTGGCAATAAAACCTTTACCTTTGTGCTTACCATTGCTTTTTCCACTTGCCGTCACCCTCTACACATCTCACCTTTCTTCTTTATGTGGATTGACAAGTTAATTTGCAATTCAATAGCTCAAGTCAATCCATTTGCAAGTATCTACAAGAAGAAAGATGAAATGGTCCCCAATCATGTTTTTGGGTCCGGAGGGGTTAGTTTAGCAACCCAAATCCTATTGCTCTTGGGTGCTTTCCTAAAAGGACAACAATTAGAATAATGACCTAATTCATTGTAATAGTTGCATGTGCCCATAGTCTTGGAACTAGAGGATTCTCCATGGAATATTGGAGGTCTTTTATCTTTGTTGTTCCCTTGACTACTATCATACCCTAAACCATGTCTACCAATTTGTTTAGTAGTATGGTGTAGGATATCATTAAGACTCTTTTTACCAACTAAGAATCTTTGCAAGGATGATCTCAAACTGTCATTATCATGCTTAAGAGAAGCAATAGTAAAAGATAAATTATTGATATTATCTCTAGCATGTAAAAGATCATTTTCTAGGCAAAGAGCTTTAGTTAAATAAGAATCTCTATCAATATGAAGAGCAACAACATCATTCTCTCTATTAGTATAACTAGAACAAGGTTCATGCCCATTGATTTTAGCAAGCAAGGAGGCATTTTCAGATTTAAGCACCACTAATTCTCTTTGATAAGAATAGATTTCTTCTCTCCTAGCATCATCAATAAGCTTGAGTTCTACATTTTTAGTTTTAAGGGTATCAAGCTCATGTATGAGAGAATCAACAATTAAAGTATGCTCTTCATTAGAACTAGGCATGAGAGGTTGAGCTTCTAGAAATTTAATCTTATCAAGTAAACTAGTATTTTCAAGTTTAAGAGAATCTACTTGACTAAGACAATCATTTTTATCATCAAACAAGTAAGAATTAGAATGTTCAAGATCATCTAGTTCTACATGCAAATTATCAACAATTTTAGCAAGCCTTTTCTTTTTCCTTTTAGAAGACTTAAGAGAGGCACAAATATCATGAATAATAGCAATCAAAGATTCTTTATCTAGAGAGTTTAGATTTACCTCACTTGAGTATTCACTTGTTTATGCTATAAGAGCAAAATGGCATTCTCCTTCATCACTTGAGCTTGAGCTTGATCCTTCACTTGAATCTTCACTTGAGCTTGAGTTGGAGGAGCCACTTGAGCTTGATTGCCATTTCTTCTTGTGAAGATGAGTCTTTTTGCCTTGTGGGCAATCTTCCTTGTAGTGGCCCTTCTTTCCACATGTGAAGCACCGGATGGAGGAGGACTTGCCTTTGTAGAGTCGACCTTTAGAGTACATGACATCTTCTTTAGCTTGAGAGGATGGAGAGACTTGTTCCATGATAGCTTCAATTTGAGCCTTCATTTCAGCCTTCTTCATTCTCTTTAGCTCTTTCTTCTCTTGTCTTTCTACTTCCTCCCTCTTGTCAAGTGTAGCTTAATGTGCTTGTAGATTTTCAATGAGCTCTTCAATAGGAATATCCTAAGAGACCTTGATTCTTCAATAGAAGTCACCTTGGATTCCCACCACTTGGGGAGAGTTCTAAGGATCTTTGAGTTGATCTCTCCACTAGACATAGGATGTCCTAGAACATCAAGACCATTCAAGATGGTGTTGAGCCTTGAGTACATGTTGGCTATGCTCTCCTCTTTTCCCATCTTGAAGTTCTCAAGCAACCCTTTGAGCATGTAGACTTTGCTTTCCTTCACTTGATATGTCCCTTCATAAGTGATGCAAATCTTTTTCCATACCTCATAGGCCGTCTCACAAGAGGAAATCCGGTTGAACTCGGTGGGGGTCATGGAGGCATATAGGATGTGCATGGCTCTAGCATTCAACGTTGCTTTCATCAAGGTGGCTTCATCCCATTCTTCAATATTTGTCTTTGGTAGAATGTATGGGCTTTTCACCATTTGCCACATCTCGAGACTTGATCCTTGGATGTAGAATTGAAGCCTTCTTCTCCAATAGAGGAAATTGCTCCCATCAAAGATTAGAAGGCTGGTCGAGAGTCTCCCTCCTAGGTAGTCACCCATTTTCTCCTACTTGTTGAAGTATGCTTGGAGAAGACCCACTCTGATACCACTTGTTGGATCCTAGATGGGTGATTAGATGCTCTAGAGGGGGGGGGTGAATAGAGATGAAAGCACTTAAACAAAACTCATCAAACCTTCAAAATATATGACAAGATAAGGTTGCTAAATAGGTAATTTGAGTGTAACTAAATCATGCATAGCAAGGATAAGAGAGATTGAACAAATCAATATAAACAAGCTATTTAGAGTGGTTCCACACTTCAAACTAGAAGTGTGTCAGTCCACTTGCCTAGAGAGGTCAACCTCTAGGACTTCCAAACTGTTGCACTCTTATATTCATTCATAAGACATACAATGAATGACCAAACAAAAGACTTACCTATCCAAGACAAAGAGTCTTCAACCTTACCAAGGACTTACCCACTTTGCAAGAGTCTTCGGCCTTCTCCAAGGACTTACCCACTCTTGCACAAGTCTTCGGCCTTGCAGGGATTACCCACCCTTTCTTGGATCTTCAACTTTTGACTTCACCTTCACTCGGAGAAGCTTCTTTCACCAAGGTCTTACCCACTTGAGCTTGAGTCTTCTGCCTTCTCCAAGGGCTTACCCACTCTAGCTCCAAGTCTTAAGCTTTGATCTTCACCAAGGGACTCCTTCCCTTGTTCTTATTCACCTCTCTTGGACAAGAGAGACAACCTTCATCTTCATGATTGCAAATGAGAGATGTGGAGGTGGTGTAAGTGAGAGCCTCACAAGATATACATGTAGGACTAGCTCTCTTACAGATTTCCTACTCACTCTAATGGATGTAGCAAGTGATTAAGCTTAGAGAGAGAGGAGGCTATAGGAAGCACTCAACTATAGAATAGGAACCTCACAAAGAGTTTGCAATGAATGCTCAACCTTGGAATGAAGCCCAAGGGGTCCTATTTATAGCTGGGGATGCCTCTTAGCCTTTGGGAACACTTATGAACGAAAACTAGCCGTTTTGTGGCTTGCAACTGATCTATTTTCACTTGTTGCAACTCCACAACGGCTAGAAACACTTTTCTGCACTTTTCCGTACAGTGCAATCGGTCGAATTTCAATGGGTGTAACTGGACCGATCAAGTAGTCCACTACCCAATCGGTCGAGTTCTGTGAGTGCACAACTCGACCGATTCAATCTTCAGAAAATCAGCCAAGGCGGATTGGTCGAGTTTCAGGGTGGGAAACTGGACCGATTCAATCTTCAGAAAATCAGTCCAGGTGGATCGGTCAAGTTTCAGGGTGGGAAACTGGACCGATCAAGTGCATGTAAATGATTTTCAAAGTTGCATCTAAAGTGCTCTAATATTCGATCTAAGTGTTCCTGATATTTTTCTAAGCTTAATTACAAGTCATACAATCATTATAAGTGATTTACAACATGATTCTAATGGATATACATCATATTACAAAAACGTGCACTTGTATGACTTTGACTTGTCTTTTCTCCAATTTGAGATGCGCAAGTTAGGGCAATTGGAGTGTGTCTATACCTAATCTGAAATCACTCAAGTAGAAGCATTAGACACCAATATGTGGAATGGTTAGTCATCATCAAAACACGGGTTTAGTCAATTTAGACGTGAGTCAACATTGACTTAATTGACCTTGAGTCAACATTCTCCCCCTTTTTGAAGATGACAAACCATTCCATAAATGTATTGAAAGCATTTAAGTAAATTTATACATTTGGAGAAACCTAGGGGTTTCAATAGGACTAAGCTCATATGCTCCCCCTCAATTGATGCACATGGAGTTTTCATACTCCCCCTCAATTGATGTTATTTCTCCTGCATGGTTAGCTTTCATAACATTTATAGAAACTATGTCTTCTACTCATATATGTCTACACATATATGGCGCATCCCCTTTACCTTCTCCCCTTTACATGGACATTCTTCTCCTCTTCATGTAAGACATGCCTTCTTCCTCTTTTTAAAAGAAGACATTACCTTTCTCCCCCTTTGTCATTTCAAAAAGGTGGGGGTATGAAGAAATAAGAAACATCACTTGTTAAAGAGAAAAGGAGATAACACAAATATATATAAGGAGAGTAGAAGAGCACAGATAGGGGTTTGTCCAAGCATAGAAAGAAAAGCAAGTTAAAGCATATACTTGAACAACCCAAAAATGCAAGATAAAGTGCTGCAGAAAAATAATAAATTACAATTTTGACCCTCAAGATGATGGAATTTGATCAAAAACCATCGGAGCTCACGGCAAAGCGATGAGTCTTTCTCAGAAGGTTGTTTCTGCATGAAAAACACTAGTCTTGCACCAAAAACTAAAACTGGAGCAAAAGCTGCATAAAATCCAAAAATACTCCAATTTCTACATATAATGTAGATCTATGTACCCTGCATCACAATGTTATGCAAGCAACTCAAGATAGTAGATATGCAATTCAAGGAACAATCTTGAGCATGTATGAGACAAGATACAAGCATAGCATATAGATGAGCAAATATTCCAATTATAAACACGGTTAGAACTACATGTATATGAACTACTAGTAGATGATATCACAAGTTAGGACTACTAGTAGGATCTAGATCATAGCAAGAGATACACAAGATAAAGCAGGCTATGAGTAGATATAGAGATATATCCAAACAAAGAGATATGCAATTTTAGAAGAATGAAAGGATATAACTCACTAGATATGCATCCTTACCATAAGATGATTATCCCTAAGAACCTCAAGGTTGTATCAAACACAAGATATACACCTATGTAGATGTAGCAAGTTAGAGCACAACGGAAGCAATTTAAGACACAACCAAGAGATCCAAAGAGATCATCATCAAAACCTACAAAACAACTCAAAGCAAGTAATTGCAACATATAGATATGCCAATTTTAGAGCAATTAGAGAGATAGAGTTGTAAGCAAGATAGGCAATTTAGAACATGACAATATAAAGGTACCAAATGAGAGTGCCAAAGAATAAGGCTATTGGTTGAGAAAATCTAGTTGAGAGGGAAATTCTCACTCAATAAGACAAATGTATATTCTGAGCACAGTGTTATCGGTCGAGTTCTGTGCATTGACAACTCGACTGATGACAGCTGTTGGCAACACCCATTGGTGCCAATCGGTCGAGTTTCAATAGGGAAAACTCGACCGACAGACCAGCTGTCAAAGAGCATATATATTTCATAAAAACATATTTAAGGGCATGCTTAAAAAGACAAACCATATCCAAACATGTCTAAGCAAGTTAGTAATGCACTATAGAAGCATTAGAAACAGTTTTTGAGCAAGAGTGTGAAGAGAATCACAAAATGCCACTTTTGACTCAAAAACCATATGTATAGTGCACACCAACTTGGCAATAAAACCTTTACCTTTGTGCTTACCATTGCTTTTTCCACTTGCTGTCACCCTCTACACATCTCACCTTTCTTCTTTATGTGGATTTACAAGTTAATTTGCAATTCAATAGCTCAAGTCAATCCATTTGCAAGTATCTACAAGAAGAAAGATGAAATGGTCCCCAATCATGTTTTTGGGTCCGGAGGGGTTAGTTTGGCAACCCAAATCCTATTGCTCTTGGGTGCTTTCCTAAAAGGACAATAATTAGAATAATGACCTAATTCATTGTAATAGTTGCATGTGCCCATAGTCTTGGAACTAGAGGATTCTCCATGGAATATTGGAGGTCTTTTATCTTTGTTGTTCCCTTGACTACTATCATACCCTAAACCATGTCTACCAATTTGTTTAGTAGTATGGTGTAGGATATCATTAAGACTCTTTTTACCAACTAAGAATCTTTGCAAGGATGATCTCAAACTGTTATTATCATGCTTAAGAGAAGCAATAGTAGAAGACAAATTATTGATATTATCTCTAGCATGTAAAAGATCATTTTCTAGGCAAAGAGCTTTAGTTAAATAAGAATCTCTATCAATATGAAGAGCAACAACATGATTCTCTCTATTAGTATAACTAGAACAAGGTTCATGCCCATTGATTTTAGCAAGCAAGGAGGCATTTTCAGATTTAAGCACCACTAATTCTCTTTGATAAGAATAGATTTCTTCTCTCCTAGCATCATCAATAAGCTTGAGTTCTACATTTTTAGTTTTAAGAGTATTAAGCTCATGTATGAGAGAATCAACAATTAAAGTATGCTCTTCATTAGAACTAGGCATGAGAGGTTGAGCTTCTAGAAATTTAATTTTATCAAGTAAACTAGTATTTTCAAGTTTAAGAGAATCTACTTGACTAAGACAATCATTTTTATCATCAAACAAGTAAGAATTAGAATGTTCAAGATCATCTAGTTCTACATGCAAATTATCAACAATTTTAGCAAGCTTTTTCTTTTTCCTTTTAGAAGACTTAAGAGAGGCACAAATATAATGAATAATAGCAATCAAAGATTCTTTATCTAGAGAGTTTAGATTTACCTCACTTGAGTATTCACTTGTTGATGCTATAAGAGCAAAATGGCATTCTCCTTCATCACTTGAGCTTGAGCTTGATCCTTCACTTGAATCTTCACTTGAGCTTGATTGCCATTTCTTCTTGTGAAGATGGGTCTTTTTGCCTTGTGGGCAATCTTCTTTGTAGTGACCCTTTTTTCCACATGTGAAGCACCGGATGGAGGAGAACGTGCCTTTGTAGAGTCGACCTTTGGAGTACATGGCATCTTCTTTAGCTTGAGAGGATGGAGAGACTTGTTCCATGATAGCTTCAATTTGAGCCTTCATTTCAGCCTTGTTCATTCTCTTTAGCTCTTTCTTCTCTTGTCTTTCTACTTCCTCCCTCTTGTCAAGTGTAGCTTCATGTGCTTTTAGATTTCCAATTAGCTCTTCAATAGGAATATCCCTAAGAGACCTTGCTTCTTCAATAGAAGTCACCTTGGATTCCCACCTCTTGGGGAGAGTTTTAAGGATCTTTGAGTTGATCTCTCCACTAGACATAGGATGTCCTAGAACAGAAGTGTGTGAGTCCACTTTCCTAGAGAGGTCAACCTCTAGGACTTCCAAACTCTTGCACTCTTATATTCATTCATAAGACATACAATGCATGACCAAACAAAAGACTTACCTATCCAAGACAAAGAGTCTTCAACCTTACCAAGGACTTACCCACTTTGCAAGAGTCTTCGGCGTTCTCCAAGGACTTACCCACTCTTGCACAAGTCTTCAGCCTTGCAGGGATTACTCACTCTTTGTTGGATCTTCAACTTTTGACTTCACCTTCACTCGGAGAAGCTTCTTTCACCAAGGTCTTACCCACTTGAGCTTGAGTCTTCTGCCTTCTCCAAGGGCTTACCCACTCTAGCTCCAAGTCTTCAGCCTTGATCTTCACCAAGGGACTCCTTCCCTTGTTCTTCTTCACCTCTCTTGGACAAGAGAGACAACCTTCATCTTCATGATTGCAAATGAGAGATGTGGAGGTGGTGGAAGTGAGAGCCTCACAAGATATACATGTAGGACTAGCTCTCTTACAGATTTCCTACTCACTCTAATGGATGTAGCAAGTGATTAAGCTTAGAGAGAGAGAGGGGCTGTAAGAAGCACTCAACTATAGAACAGGAACCTCACAAAGAGTTTGCAATGAATGCTCAACCTTGGAATGAAGCCCAAGGGGTCCTATTTATAGCTGGGGATGCCTCTTAGCCTTTGGGAACACTTATGAACGAAAACTAGCCATTTTGTGGCTTGCAACAGATCTATTTTCACTTGTTGCAACTCCACAATGGCTAGAAACACTTTTCTGCACTTTTCCGTACAGTGCAATCGGTCGAGTTTCAATGGGTGTAACTGGACCGATCAAGTAGTCCACTACCCAATCGGTCGAGTTCTGTGAGTGCACAACTCGACTGATGCAATCTTTAGAAAATCAGCCAAGGTGGATCGGTCGAGTTTCAGGGTGGGAAACTGGACCGATTCAATCTTCAGAAAATCAGTCCAGGTGGATCGGTCGAGTTTCAGGGTGGGAAACTGGACCGATCAAGTGCTTGTAAATTATTTTCAAAGTTGCATCTAAAGTGCTCTAATATTCGATCTAAGTGTTCCTGATATTTTTCTAAGCTTAATTACAAGTCATACAATCATTACAAGTGATTTACAACATGATTCTAATGGATATACATCATATTACAAAAACGTGCACTTGTATGACTTTGACTTGTCTTTTCTCCAATTTGAGATGCGCAAGTTAGGGAAATTGGAGTGTGTCTATACCTAATCTGAAATTACTCAAGTAGAAGCATTAGACACCAATATGTGGAATGGTTAGTCATCATCAAAACACGGGTTTAGTCAATTTAGATGTGAGTCAACATTGACTTAATTGACCTTGAGTCAACATTCTCCCCCTTTTTGAAGATGACAAACCATTCCATAAATGTATTGAAAGCATTTAAGTAAATTTATACCTTTGGAGAAACCTAGGGGTTTCAATAGGACTAAGCTCATATGCTCCCCCTCAATTGATGCACATGGAGTTTTCATACTCCCCCTTAATTGATGCTATTTCTCCTGCATGGTTAGCTTTCATAACATTTATAGAAACTATGTCTTCTACTCATATATGTCTACAGATATACGTCTCCTCCCCTTTACCTTATCCCCTTTACATGGACATTCTTCTCCTCTTCATGTAAGACATGCCTTCTTCCTCTTTTTAAAAGAAGACATTACCTTTCTCCCCCTTTGTCATTTCAAAAAGGTGGGGGTATGATGAAATAAGAAACATCACTTGTTAAAGAGAAAAGGAGATAACACAAATATATATAAGGAGAGTAGAAGAGCACAGATAGGGGCTTGTCCAAGCATAGAAAGAAAAGCAAGTTAAAGCATTTACTTGAACAACCCAAAAATGCAAGATAAAGTGCTGCAGAAAAACAATAAATTGCAATTTTGACCCTCAAGATGATGGAATTTGATCAAAAACCATCAGAGCTCTTGGCAAAGCGATGAGTTTTGCTCAGAAGGTTGTTTCTGCATGAAAAACACTAGTCTTGCACCAAAAACTGAAACTGGAGCAAAAGCTGCATAAAATCCAAAAATACTCCAATTTCTACATATAATGTAGATCTATGTACCCTGCATCACAATGTTATGCAAGCAACTCAAGACAGTAGATATGCAATTCAAGGAACAATCTTGAGAATGTATGAGACAAGATACAAGCATAGCATATAGATGAGAAAATATTCCAATTATAAACACAATTAGAACTACATGTATATGAACTACTAGTAGATGATATCACAAGTTAGGACTACTAGTAGGATCTAGATCATATCAAGAGATACACAAGATAAAGCAGGCTATGAGTAGAGATAGAGATATATCCAAACAAAGAGATATGCAATTTTAGAAGCATGAAAGGATATAACTCACTAGATATGCATCCTTACCATAAGATGATTATCCCTAAGAACCTCAAGGTTGTATCAAACACAAGATATACACCTATGTAGATGTAGCAAGTTAGAGCACAACGGAAGCAATTTAAGACACAACCAAAAGATCCAAAGAGATCATCATCAAAACCTGCAAAACAACTCAAAGCAAGTAAATTGCAACATATAGATATGCCAATTTTAGAGCAATTAGAGAGATAGAGTTGTAAGCAAGATAGGCAATTTAGAACATGGCAATATAAAGGTACCAAATGAGAGTTCCAAAGAATAAGGCTATTGGTTGAGAAAATCTAGTTGAGAGGGAAATTCTCACTCAATAAGCCAAATGTATATTCTGAGCACAATGTTATCGGTCGAGTTATGTGCATTGACAACTCGACCAATGATAGCTGTTGGCAACACCCATTGGTGCCAATCGGTCGAGTTTCAATAGGGAAAACTCGACCGAAAGACCAGCTGTCAAAGAGCATATATATTTCATAAAAACATATTTAAGGGCATGCTTAAAAAGACAAACCATATCCAAACATGTCTAAGCAAGTTAGTAATGCACTATAGAAGCATTAGAAACAGTTTTTGAGCAAGAGTGTGAAGAGAATCACAAAATGCCACTTTTGACTCAAAAACCATATGTATAGTGCACACCAACTTGACAAAAACAAGTTAGAAATGGTTACAAGCAATAAAACCTTTACCTTTGTGCTTACCATTGCTTTTTCCACTTGCTATCACCCTCTACACATCTCACCTTTCTTCTTTATGTGGATTGACAAGTTAATTTGCAATTCAATAGCTCAAGTCAATCCATTTGCAAGTATCTACTAGAAGAAATATGAAATGGTCCCCAATCATGTTTTTGGGTCCGGAGGGGTTAGTTTAGCAACCCAAATCCTATTGCTCTTGGGTGCTTTCCTAAAAGGACAACAATTAGAATAATGACCTAATTCATTGCAATAGTTGCATGTGCCCATAGTCTTGGAACTAGAGGATTCTCCATGGAATAGTGGAGGTCCTTTATCTTTGTTGTTCCCTTGACTACTATCATACCCTAAACCATGTCTACCAATTTGTTTAGTAGTATGGTGTAGGATGTCATTGAGACTCTTTTTACCAACTAAGAATCTTTGTAAGGATGATCTCAAACTATCATTATCATGCTTAAGAGAAGCAATAGTAGAAGACAAATTATTGATATTATCTCTAGCATGTAAAATATCATTTTCTAGGCAAAGAGCTATAGTTAAATAAGAATCTCTATCAATATGAAGAGCAACAACATGATTCTCTCTATTAGTATAACTAGAACAAGGTTCATGCCCATTGATTTTAGCAAGCAAGGAGGCATTTTCAGATTGAAGCACCACTAATTCTCTTTGATAAGAATAGATTTCTTCTCTCCTAGCATCATCAATAAGCTTGAGTTCTACATTTTCAGTTTTAAGAGTATCAAGCTCATGTATGAGAGAATCAACAATTAAAGTATGCTCTTCATTAGAACTAGGCATGAGAGGTTGAGCTTCTAGAAATTTGATCTTATCAAGTAAACTAGTATTTTCAAGTTTAAGAGAATCTACTTGACTAAGACAATCATTTTTATCATCAAGAAAGCAAGAATTAGCATGTTCAAGATCATCTAGTTCTACATGCAAATTATCAACAATTTTAGCAAGCTTTTTCTTTTTCCTTTTAGAAGAATTAAGAGAGGCAAAAATATCAGGAATAATGGCAATCAAAGATTCTTTATCTAGAGAGTTTAGATTTACCTCACTTGAGTCTTCACTTGTTGATGCTATAAGTGCAAAATGACATTCTCCTTCATCACTTTAGCTTTAGCTTGATCCTTCACTTGAATCTTCACTTGAGCTTGAGTTGGAGGAGCCACTTGAGCTTGATTGTCATTTCTTCTTGTGAAGATGGGTCTTTTTGCCTTGTGGGCAATCTTCCTTGTAGTGACCCTTCTTTCCACATGTGAAGCACCGGATGGAGGAGGACTTGCCTTTGTAGAGTCGACCTTTGGAGTACATGGCATCTTCTTTAGCTTGAGAGGATGGAGAGACTTATTCCATGATAGCTTCAATTTGAGCCTTCATTTCAGCCTTCTTCATTCTCTTTAGCTCTTTCTTCTCTTGTCTTTCTACTTCCTCCCTCTTGTCAAGTGTAGCTTCATGTGCTTGTAGATTTCCAATGAGCTCTTCAATAGGAATATCCCTAAGAGACCTTGCTTCTTCAATAGAAGTCACCTTGGATTCCCACCTTTTGGGGAGAGTTCTAAGGATCTTTAAGTTGATCTCTCCACTAGACATAGGATGTCCTAGAACAGCAAGACCATTCAAGATGGTGTTGAGCCTTGAGTACATGTTGGCTATGCTCTCCTCCTTTCCCATCTTGAAGTTCTCAAGCAACCTTTTGAGCATGTAGACTTTGCTTTCCTTCACTTGATCTGTCCCTTCATAAGTGATGCAAAGCTTTCTCCATACCTCATAAGCCGTCTCACAAGAGGAAATCCAGTTGAACTCGGTGGGGGTCATGGAGGCATATAGGATGTGCATGGCTCTAGCATTCAACGTTGCTTTCATCAAGGTGGCTTCATCCCATTCTTCAATATTTGTCTTTGGTAGAATGTATGGGCTGTTTACCATTTGCCACATCTCGAGACTTGATCCTTGGATGTAGAATTGAAGCCTTTTTCTCAAATAGAGGAAATTGCTCCCATCAAAGATTAGAAGGTTGGTCGAGAGTCTCCCTCCTAGGTAGTCACCCATCTTCTCCTACTTGTTGAAGTATGCTTGGAGAAGACCCGCTCTGATACCACTTGTTGGATCCTAGATGGGTGATTAGATGCTCTAGAGGGGGGGGTGAATAGAGCTGAAAGCACTTAAACAAGACTCATCAAACCTTCAAAATATAAGACAAGATAAGGTTGCTAAATAGGTAATTTGAGTGCAACTAAATCATGCATAGCAAGGATAAGAGAGATTGAACAAACCAATATAAACAAGCTATTTAGAGTGGTTCCACACTTCAAACTAGAAGTGTGTCAGTCCACTTGCCTAGAGAGGTCAACCTCTAGGACTTCCAAACTCTTGCACTCTTATATTCATTCATAAGACATACAATGCATGACCAAACAAAAGACTTACCTATCCAAGACAAAGAGTCTTCAGCCTTACCAAGGACTTACCCACTTTGCAAGAGTCTTCGGACTTCTCCAAGGACTTACCCACTTTTGCACAAGTCTTCGGCCTTGTAGGGATTACCCACTCTTTCTTGGATCTTTAGCTTTTGACTTCACCTTCACTCGGAGAAGCTTCTTTCACCAAGGTCTTACCCACTTGAGCTTGAGTCTTCTGCCTTCTCCAAGGGCTTACCCACTCTAGCTCCAAGTCTTCAGCCTTGATCTTCACCAAGGGACTCCTTCCCTTGTTCTTCTTCACCTCTCTTGGACAAGAGAGATAACCTTCATCTTCATGATTGCAAATGAGAGATGTGGAGGTGGTGGAAGTGAGAGCCTCACAAGATATACATGTAGGACTAGCTCTCTTACCGATTTCCTACTCACTCTAATGGATGTAGTAAGTGATTAAGTTTAGAGGGAGAGGAGGCTGTAGGAAGCACTCAACTATAGAATAGGAACCTCACAAAGAGTTTGCAATGAACGCTCAACCTTGGAATGAAGCCCAAGGGGTCCTATTTATAGCTGGGGATGCCTCTTAGCCTTTGGGAACACTTATGAACGAAAAATAGCCATTTTGTGGCTTGCAACGGATCTATTTTCACTTGTTGCAACTCCACAATGGCTAGAAACACTTTTCTGTACTTTTCCGTACAGTGCAATCGGTCGAGTTTCAATGGGTGTAACTGGACCGATCAAGTAGTCCACTACCCAATCGGTCGAGTTCTGTGAGTGCACAACTCGACCGATGCAATCTTCAGAAAATCAGCCAAGGTGGATCGGTCGAGTTTCAGGGTGGGAAACTGGACCGATTCAATCTTCAAAAAATCAGTCCAGGTGGATCGGTCGAGTTTCAGGGTGGGAAACTGGACCGATCAAGTGCCTGTAAATGATTTTCAAAGTTGCATCTAAAGTGCTCTAATATTCAATCTAAGTGTTCCTGATATTTTTCTAAGATTAATTACAAGTCATACAATCATTACAAGTGATTTACAACATGATTCTAATGGATATACATCATATTACAAAAACGTGCACTTGTATGACTTTGACTTGTCTTTTCTCCAATTTGAGATGCGCAAGTTAGGGCAATTGGAGTGTGTCTATACCTAATCTGAAATCACTCAAGTAGAAGCATTAGACACCAATATGTGGAATGGTTAGTCATCATCAAAACACAGTTTTAGTCAATTTAGACGTGAGTCAACATTGACTTAATGGACCTTGAGTCAACAGAAGGAGGTGGAGGCGAGGCATTGCTAAAAAAAAGCTAAGGGGCCAAAATCGCTCGCCCTAGCTCTCCCTCTACTACAACCGATCGGCCTGCTTGGGCGCCGCTTCAAGCGGTGGTCTGTCGATCGAGTGAAAGATGAGATAAGGGAGAAAGGGGAAAGGGGTTATTAAGCTAATTAATGGAAAAATTACAACTTCAACCTAAGGGTCCTAAAAACACCATATCTTTTGCCTCGTAGGTCCAAATTGAGTGATTTCTTTTGCAAAATTTCAAGTGCAGAATCGGCTACAACCTCAAGGTAATAAATCATGCTAATTAACTTGTATCAATTGGTCAAAGCACTAATCGTATCTATAAGCACTTATCTTAACTTAATCATCATGATGATGTACTAATCACTATACACACTAATTAAGCTCGGAGTGGGTCATAACAATCTCCCTCTCTTATAAGAATTTCATCCTAAAATTCCTAAAAGAGAAAAGGAAACTTATTACGCATCTCGGACTCAGGCTCCCACGTGGCTTCCTCTAAGTTGTGGTTCCTCCACAAGACCTTCACTAACGGTGTCTCGCAATTCCTGAGTTTCTTAATTCTCTGATCAACTATCTGAATAGGTCCTTCAACATAGGACACATCTGATCTGAGCTGTGTATGTTCTGGGTCTACTATCTTCTCTGTACCAGGGTAACACTTCTTCAGCATCGATACATGAAACACATAATGTAGATTAGCCAACTTGGATGGCAAATCCAACATGTAGGCTACAGGTCCAATCTGCTCAATGACATGATATGGACCCATAAACCTAGGAGTCAGTTTGCCTCTCTTGCCGAACCTCAACACTCCTTTCCATGGTGAAACTTTCAAATACACTTCATCACCAACCTCAAACTCAAGAGGTCTACGTCTCTTCTCAACATAACTCTTTTGCCTGTCCTGTGCAGCTTTCAACTGTTCTCTTATCACTGTAATCTTTTCTATAGTCAAATCCACTATCTTTGGTCCAAGAATCTCTTTGTCACTCACCTCATACCAACATATGGGTGATCTACACTTTCTGCCATACATAGCTTCATACAGGGCCATACCAAGACTGGAATGGTGACTATTGTTATATGTAAACTCTATAAGGCTCAAGTGTTCTTCCCAACTTCCACTGAAATGCAAGACACATGCTCTCAGTATGTCCTCAAGAGTCTGAATGGTACTCTTTGACTGACCATCCGTCTACGGGTGGAAAGTTGTATTGAACCTCAACTTTGTGCCCAAAGCACGATGCAGCTGATTCCAAAACCTGGAGGTGAAATTAGGATCTCTATTTGATATAATTGAAATTGGGATACCATGCAACCTGACTATCTCATCCATGTATATCTTAACCAATTTTGGGACATCAAAGGTTGACTTAACAGGAAGAAAGTGAGCGGACTTAGTCAGTCTATGCACAATCACCCATATCGAGTCACAACCTCTAGGTGTCCTGGGCAACCCTACCACAAAATCTACTGTGATATGTTCTGACTTCCACTCTGGTATAGGAAGAGATTGCAAGGTACCTGCAGATTTCTGATGCTCAGCCTTAACTTGTTGGCACACACTACACCTAGCCACGTACTCAACTACATCCTTCTTCATACCTGACCACCAGTACAACTCCTTGAGATTCCTGTACATCTTAGTGTTGCCTGGATGCATAGCGTACATAGATGCATGCACTTCCTCAAGAATCCTTTCTTTCAAATCACTGTCTCCAGGTACACACAACCTGTCATGCTGATACAACAAACCATCATAAAAAACCCTAAACTCTGGTCTCTTTACCTCTGTCATATCCTGCATGATCTATTGTAACTCATTGTCACTCTGCTGAAGTTCCTTGATGTGATCATAAAAAGTAGGCTTGACTTGCATCTGTGCAACCAAACCAATCTGCTCTGTCACCCCTAAGTCTAAGTTCAACTTCTGCATCTCTACTAGCAGGTCTCTCTTGAACTTGCTAGTAGAGAATGCATCAGTTGTTGAACTTGACTTTCTGCTCAGTGCATCTGCTACCACATTTGCTTTTCCAGGGTGATAATCTATCGTCACATCATAATCCTTGATCAATTCTAACCATCTCCGCTGTCTAAGATTCAGATCCTTCTGGGTGAAAATATATTTAAAATTCTTATGATCTGTAAAAACCTGACATGCCTCACCATAAAGATAGTGATGCCATGTCTTTAGAGCGTGAACTACAACAGCTAACTCCAAATCATGTGTCGGGTAATTCTCCTCATTTTTCTTAAGTTGTCTAGATGTTTAAACTACTACTTTACCTTCTTGCATCAACACATAGCCTAAACCTCTCCTTGAAGCATCATAAAACAATGTGTAGCCTTTATCTGCCTCAGGAAAGATAACAGTGGTGTTGTAGTCAACCTCTTCTTCAAGATCTGAAAACTATTCTCACAATTGTCTGACCAGACAAACGGTGCATTCTTTCTCGTTAAACGTGTCAGAGGTGATGCTACGACACTAAAGTTCTACATGAACCTCCCGTAGTAACCTACCAATCCTAAGAAGCTTCTGATCTCAGTAAGAGTCTTAGGTTGCTCCCACTGTAGAACATACTCGACTTTCTTAGGGTCAAGACTTACTCCATCTCCTGAGATGACATGTCCAAGAAAAGACACCTCAGCTAACCAGAACTCACACTTACTAAACTTAGCATATAATTGGTGTTGTCTCAACAACTGTAACGCTATCCTCAGATGTTGCTCATGCTGCTTGTCATCTCTGTAATAAATCAGAATGTCATCTATGAAAACTACTATGAACTGATCCAAAAATGGCTTGAAAATCCGGTTCATCATATCCATGAAAGCTGTTGGGGCATTAGTCAGTCCAAACGACATGACCAGAAACTCATAATGCCCGTATCTTGTTCTGAAAGCCGACTTAGGAAAATTTGAAGCCTTTATCCTCAACTAATGATATCCAGATCTCAAATCTATCTTAGAAAAGATTGTCGCTCCATACAACTGATCAAACTGATCATCTATCCTTGGCAATGGGTACTTATTTTTGATGGTGATCTTATTCAACTGTTTGTAGTCTATACATAGCCTCATAGTACCATCTTTCTTTTTCACAAACAAGACTGGTGCTCCCCATGGTGAAGAACTAGGTCGAATGAAACCCTTATCCAGTAACTCCTGTAATTGGATCTGCAGTTTCTTCAGCTCTACAGGTTCCATTTTGTAGGCTGGCAGCGCTACAGGGTGACTACCTGGCAACACCTAGATCTCAAAGTCTATCTCTCTTTCAGGAGGTAGACCTGGAAACTCATCTGGAAAAACATCTGGGAACTCGCAGACCACTAGAACATCCCATGAGTGTGCTCTTCTCTATTATGGTATCTACTACATGTGCCAAGAATGCCTCACAACCTTTCTGCAACATCTTATCAGCTACAACAGCTGATATAATACACGTAGGCAAAACTTTCATGTCTCTATAAAAGACACAAGAAAATCCACCCTGTTGAAAGACAACCTCCTTCTTCCAATAGTCGAGTTTAACTTGATACGTCTTTAGGCAATCCATACCCAAGATAACTTGAAAAGAGTTAACATCTAGGGGTATAAGATTAACCGCAATGATGTAACCACCAAAGGTTAACAAACATCTGGGACAAAACTCCGTCAACACTGTCGGTTCACCTAACGAAACCCTCACCAATAACTCAACCGGTAACTCCTGGGTTAACAGGTTAAACTCACAAGCTAAGGAACTATGTATAAAAGAGTGACTACCACCCGGATCTATCAAAACCATAATTGAAATGCTATTAAAGAAAAAACATTTCTCCTATAACTACTCGGGAAGAAACAATACCTTCTTGGTGTGTCAGAGAGAAGAAGCGTTCTGAAGCTCTTCCTCTCCCATGATGTCCTCATTGTCCTTCCCTTCCAATGGATGTTCCTCCTCCTCGGGAACCTGATGCTACTGAAGAACTTGCTCCTCCAGTTGGAGCCTGTCTCAAAACATTCTGGTACTATAACTGAGAATCTTGTGATGTTGTCTGTTGTAACTGGGGGAAATTCCTCTTGAAATGCCCCATCTGTCCGTATTGATGACATCCTTGAAACTATGTTCCCCAACACTGTCTTGAGTGTGGTCTTCCACAGATATCACATACTCGCGTCTCTTTCCTCAGTGGACCTGTCACTGAAACCAATGATCCAAAAGACCTAGTTGGAGGTGTCCATGTAGACTGTGTACTCCATCTTTCGGAATTGGGTCTTCCTCCACTTGATGAAAAACTAGATCCTTGTCTACCAAAACACCCAAGTCCTCATACTATTTTTGAAAAGAAACCATCACCTCCTTTATATCCACCACTGTTTTGTCCCCTTCTAATAAAGTCTCTAGATATTTTCTTACTCTTAGCCTGCTTATCAGCATTAACTGACTCTTCTACACATCTCGCTGCTTCCACAAATTCCCCAAAGTTTTCTCTATCTCTTCGACCAATGGCTGAAACGGTGTGTCTAATCTCTGATCTTAATCTAATCTCTGATCTTAATCCTGCTTGAAATCTTCTACACTTTTCTACATTATCAGGAACAAGTTGTGGAGAAAAATTTGTCAACCTTATGAAATGTACCTCGTATTCACCAATTGTCATACTTCCTTGTCTGATATTCTGTAGCTATCTTATCTTCTCACTCAGAAAGGTAGGTGGGTAGTACTTAAGATGGAATTCATCAACGAAATCCTTCCAAGTCAAAATTGTGTTCCTCCTTTTATCTTCCACTCCACGCCACCAGAGCTCTACATCACCTTTAAGCAAATAAATTGTGTGATTGATTTGTCTTTCCTCAGACAGATCCATTAGACAGAACACTTTCTCTAACTGTCTCAACTATTTATCTGCCATTGCAGGGGCCGTAGTTCCAATGAATTCGGTACCTCCAAGCTTCTTAACCAGCTCATAGGATCTCATCAGGTCCTTGCTGCTCGAGGTAGAAGCTCGCCTCTCCATCTTATACTTTTCCCTGGTTTCAAGAAACATCTTGTACATCCTTGATGCCTCATCCACATCATCTCCACCACCTGGACCCATCACCTGAGGATCATGTCCAATGTGGCTCTCAGCTTGGTCCTCATTACCACGTCCTCTTCCTGCCATATGCAATAGTAAAACAGAACACTTTTTGTTAGAAAACTGTAGTTAGAAGGGAAACACCTAAGTCCTAATCCTATTGGTCTCTTATCATCCCCTAATCTTGACTTAGAGTAACTACATACTCAAACCTTTACTATGATACCAAAAGATGTTACACCCCAATCTCACAATCACCCCTAATCATGAGATTAGGGCATAAATTGAGGATTTAATGAACTACAAAGATCACCTTTAACGTTTTCTTTTCTTAATCACTTAGAATTAACCTAAAGGTAAATCTTATAGCTTGAAATAAATGGAAATCTTACTAAACTGCGAAAGTAACTACTATTTACATTACTAGATAGGTAAAGTAGATTTACACAACTTATTACATTTTTCATGCGGAATTTAAAGCACAACAGATAACTTAATAATAAACTACATATTACATTACATTCTCTGTCTACCACACCACATGCCCAATGACCGAGGGGAAAGGACTAAGATGACTCTATCTAACTATGAACTACCTTCTAAGAACTTGGGTGGTAGGATCTTTCAGCTTCCTCATGCTGACACTGACATGAAAAATGTTTCAGTAGGTTGGTGAGCTACTGGCTCAGTGAATAGAATTTCACCCAACCATCGCAAATAACTACTTTTATGTTTATTAATTGGAATAAAATACTATATAATACTATACTGAGTAGATCTAAGCAATATAATTTAAATGAAAGGAGATGTCAACATTTCATTAAGATAACAACGCTGCAAAGCTGTAGATATGATTAAAAAATAGAGAATACTAAAATTTCATTTAAAGGACAACTACTGTGAAACTAACTCAAATCTTTGTTAACTCTTTAACTTATAAGAAACTTTGTGAACCTATATGAACATATTTTATCTTATGCCCTGATCATACACAATGTACTCTACATATGAAGACTCATAGCAAACTATGATCCCACTGTACAAGACTTAGCCGACACCCCAGGATAGCTAAGTCTGACTACTCTCCTGGTCTGTAATAGGGAAACTGGCTCTCTGGCCTCGACACTCCTATTGCGTCGTAAACTGGACTCCTCCTCTAACCTAAGCACACAGGTGGAGAGTCAAGCCACATGTTGACTTTTCTATACTCTCGTGCCACCATGACTTCTAGTTGATGTTGGCCACACTTTTCTGTACTCTAGTACCACCAGGACTTCTGGTTGATGTTCGACACTGCAAACTATAATTTAAGGTGACTTCCACTAGGGCTTCATCCCCCGTACCACCTAATAGCATGTACTGACCCCCGTATAATGGACATTTCCAGGGTTAGGTCGTTTCACCCCTAAGGCGCAGACCTCACATAGGAGTTCTACGGTGTCAGGGCTCTTAAATCTATATTTTATTATTTCCTAGAAAACTCTTACTATGTTGAACCTTTTTCTTATTTATTACTCGACTCTGGTATTTCTATGGTATCTCGTCTATTTAATTTCAGTTCAAATCACAACATGAATATCATTCTAGACATGACAGAGCAGTATACTCAAAAACATTGCAATTTACTGAATGATACATATACCATGCATGCAGGAAGATTGAAATTTCTTAAATAAACTAAACTCATATCAACTTGGCTCATATATGCTAGAATTATACAATTGATCATAGTAACACGCTAACAAGAATTAATTACTTGATATATTAGAAATCGTCAGTAGCACTTGTAAATTATATGTGATTCCTCGAAAATCGAGCACATCAACCCAAATTCTAAGTTATGCATCACATAACTCAATTAAAAGTCAATTACTTGTCATGACATGAATTATTAATATCAATTGAGATTTTGAATTGATTTTTTAAGAAACATGTTGATTTGTATAATTATTAATACACTCACATTAAATATAACCGGGGGTGTGCAACTAGGTTTCTATTGAACCCTTTTCATGTCATTGTCATTTCTTTGAAATCAAACATCTATTAATTTACTACAAATGTACAACCTAGGTTTATACCCAAACTATGTCGTTACTGGTCATGTGATACTAAGTTCAACATTTAATCGAGCAATTTAAGTTTCGATCAATCATGTATTTTTACTAATCCAAATCACACATATCAATTAACTAATTAGTGTCGTGCAAACGTTAATAAATAAAACATGCAATTAGAAATCGAGTGGTGTTGGCACTACCCGACACCTAGGTAAACACTGACATATGTGAATGATACCGATTTCAACCAAAACATCCAATTATTAGAGTTATACTTGCATTAGAGAGTGAAATTCTACTCACAACGGGTGAGGTGACCGCAATTCAACTGGAAACGCATCCAGAGTCCTATTTTCGAGCATCAGCGGGGTCATCTTCTACCTCCGAATAGCCCTGGTTTGGACCTGCTTCATGCACAGATGGAAAGGAACCTTGGCTGGGTGCTGTTCATGGGCTAGTTGGCTACGGATTCGTGATCTAGACTCTCGGTTGATCTCATTGGCGCTGTCTTCACGGTTTTTCCTGGGCAGAACTGCCCCTGGTTCGGACCTGCTGCACACAACAATAAATTTTCTCATGTACAGGTGGAAAGGAGAAGATAGAAACGCAACTAGGTGTTGCTCGTGGCTGAGGGGGCTATGGATTTGAACCCTAAACTCACGGCCGGAGTCAAGGTGGTTGATTTGAGCTGCTAGTTATGCCCAAGGTGGCTCCCTAGCCGCTTCTCCGCACAACTATTGTTGCAGGCCGGCCACTCTGCTGGTCAGGCACAGATGGGGCAAGGTAGAGGAAGAAGAAGGAAGGAGGTGGAGGCGATGCGCTACTAAAACGAAGATAAGGGGCCAAAATCGACCGCCCTAGCTCTCCCTCTGTTGTGGCCGATCGACATGCTTGGGCACCGCTTCAAGCGGTGGTCTACCGATCAGGTGAAAGATGAGATAAGGTAGAAAGGGGAAGGGGTTATTAAGCTAATTAATGGAAAAATTGCAGCTTCAACCCAAGGATCCTAAAAACGTCATATCTTTTGCCTCGTAGGTCCAATTTGAGTGATTTATTTTGAAAAAATTCAAGTGTGGAATCCACTACTACCTCAAGGCAAGAAATCATGCTAATTAGCTTATCTCAACTGGTTAAAGCACTAATTGTATCTGTGAGCACTTATCTTAACTTAATCATCATGATGATGCACTAATCACTATACTTACTAATTAAGCTCGGAGTGGGTCATAACAATCTCCCTCCCTTATAAGAATTTTGTCCCAAAATTCCTAAAAAAGAAAAGGAAACTTATTATGAATCTTGGATTCAAGCTCCCACATGGCTTCCTCTAAGTTGTGGTTCCTCCACAAGACCTTCACTAATGGTATCTCATGATTCTTGAGTTTATTAATTCTTCGATCAACTATATGAACATGTCCTTCAACATAGGACACATATGATCTGAGCTGGCAGGTTCTGGGTCCACTATCTTCTCTGTACCAAGGTAACACTTCTTCAACATCGATACATGAAACACATCATGTAGATTAGCCAACTGGGATGGCAAATCCAACCTGTAGGCTACAGGTCCAATCCTCTCAATGACAGGATATGGGCCCATAAACCTAGGAGTCAATTTGCCTCTCTTGCCAAAACTCAACACTCCTTTCCATGGTGAAACTTTAAAATACACTTCATCACCAACCTCAAACTCAAGAGGTCTACATCTCTTCTCAGCATAACTCTTCTGCCTGTCCTGTGTAGCTTTCAACTGTTCTCTGATCACTGTAATCTTTTCTATAGTCAAATCAACTATATTTGGTCCAAGAATCTCTTTGTCACCCACCTCATACCAACATATGGGTGATCTACACTTTCTGCCATACAGAGCTTCATACGGGGCCATACCAAGATTGGAATGGTGACTATTGTTATATGCAAACTCTATAAGGCTCAAGTGTTCTTCCCAACTTCCACTAAAATGCAAGACACATGCTCTCAACATGTCCTCAAGAGTCTGAATGGTCCTCTCTGACTAACCCATCCGTCTGTGGGTGAAAAGTTGTACTGAACCTCAACTTTGTTCCCAAAGCATGATGCAGCTGATTCCAAAACCTAGAGGTGAACTTAGGATCTCTATCTGATATAATTGAAATTGGGATACCATGCAACCTGACTATCTCATCCACATATATCTTAACCAATTTCAGGACATCAAAGGTTGACTTAACAGGAAGAAAGTGAGTGGACTTAGTCAGTCTATCCACAATCACTCATATTGAGTCACAACCTCTAGGTGTCCTGGGCAACCCTACCACAAAATCCATTGTGATATGTTCCCACTTCCACTCTGGTATAGGAAGAGATTGCAATGTACTTGCAAGTTTCTGATGCTCAACCTTAACCTACTGGCACACACTACACCTAGCCACATACTCAACTACATCCTTCTTCATACCTGACCACCAGTACAACTCCTTGAGATTCATGTACATCTTAGTGTTGCCTGGATGCATAGCGTACATCGATGCATGCGCTTCCTCAAGAATCCTTTCTTTCAAATCACTGTCTCCATTACACACAACCTGTCATGCTGATACAACAAACTAACATCTGAAAACGTGATCTCTGGTATCTTTCCCTCTGTCATATCCTGTATGATCTGCTGTAACTCATTGTCACTCTACTGAAGTTCCTTGATCTGATCATTAAAAGTAATCTTGACTTGCATCTGTGTAATCAAACCACTCTGCTATGTCACCCCTAAGTCTAAGTTCAACTTCCGCATCTCTACTATCAGGTCTCTCTTAAAGAATGCCATAGAGAATGCATCAGCTGTTGAACTTGACTTCCTGCTCAGTGCATCTGCTACCACATTCTCTTTTCCAGGATGATAATATATCATCACATCATAATCCTTGATCAATTCTAACCATCTCCACTATCTAAGATTCAGATCCTTCTAGGTGAAAATATATTTCAAACTCTTATGATCCGTAAAAACTTGACATGCCTCACCATAAAGATAGTGACACCATGTCTTGAAAGTATGAACTATAATAGCTAACTCCAAATCATGTGTATGGTAATTCTCCTCATTCTTATTAAGTTGTCTAGATGTATAAGCTACTACTTTGCCTTCCTGCATCAACACGCAACCTATACCTCTCCTTGAAGCATCACAAAACAATGTGTAGCCTTTATCTGCCTCGGGCAGGATCAACACTAGTGCTGTAGTCAACCTCTTCTTTAAGATCTGAAAACTCTTCTCACAATTGTCTGACCAGACAAACGGTGCATTCTTTCTCGTTAAATGTATCAGAGGTGACGTTACAACACTGAAGTTCTAGATGAACCTCCTGTAGTAACCTGCCAATCCTAAGAAGCTTCTGATCTTAGTAGGAGTCTTAGGCTGCTCCCACTGTAGAACAAACTTGACTTTCTTAGGGTCAACACTTACTCCATCTCCTGAGATGACATGTCCAAGAAAAGACACCTCAACTAACCAGAACTCACACTTACTGAACTTAGCATATAACTAGTGTTGTCTCAACAACTGTAATGCTATCCTCAGATGCTGCTCATGTTGCTCATCATCTCTGGAATAAATTAGAATGTCATCTATGAAAACTACTATGAACTGATCTAAAAATGGCTTGAAAATCTGGTTCATCACATCCATGAAAGCTTCTGGGACATTAGTCAGTCCAAACGACATGACCAAAAACTCATAATGCCCAAATCTTGTTCTGAAAGCCGACTTAGGAATAACTGAAGCCTTTCTCCTCAACTGATGATATCAAACAGATCATCTATCCTTGGCAATAGGTACTTATTCTTGATGGTGATCTTATTCAACTATCTGTAGTCTATACATAGCCTCATAGTATCATCCTAATTTTTCACAAACAAGACTGGAGCTCTCCATGGAGAAGAACTAGGTCGAATGAAACCCTTATCCAGTAACTCATGTAACTGGATATTCAGTTCCTTCAGCTCAGCAGGTGCCGACAGCGCTACAGGGTGACTACCTGGCAACACTTGGATCTCAAAGTCTATCTCACTTTCAGGAGGTAGACCTGGCAACTCATCTGGGAAAACATATGGGAACTCACAGACCATTGGCACATCCCATAGACTGACTGTGCTCTTCTCTACTCTGGTATCTACTACATGTGCCAAGAATGCCTCACAACCTTTCTGCAACATCTTATCAGCTACAGGAGCTGATATGATACACGTAGGTAAAACTTTCCTATCTCCATAAAAAACACAAGAAAACCCACCATGTTGAAAGACAACCTCCTTCTTTCAATAGTCGATTCGAAATCGATACATCTCTAGGCAATCCATACCTAAGATAACTTGAAAAGAGTTAAAATCTAGGGGTATAAGATTAACTGCAATGGTGTAACCACCAAAGGTTAACAAACATCTGGGATAAAACTCCGTCAACACTATCGGTTCACCTAACGGAACCCTCAACAATAATTCAACCGGTAACTCCTGGGTTAACAAGTTAAGCTCACAAGCTAAAGAACTCTATATAAACGAGTGAGTAGCACCCAGATCTATCAAAACCATAACTGAAATGCTATTAAAGAAAAGCATTTCTCCTGTAACTACTCGGGAAGAAACAATACCTTCTTGTTGTGTCAGAGAGAAGAAGCGTCCTGAAGCTCTTCCTCTCCCACGATGTCCTTATTGTCCTTCCCTTCCACTGGGTGCTCCTCCTCCTTGGGAACTTGAGGCTACTGAAGAACTTGCTCCTCCAGCTGGAGCCTGTCTTGGAACATTTTGGTACTGTGAGTGAGAACCCTATGATGTTGACTGTTGTAACTGGGGGCAATTCCTCTTGAAATGTCCCATATGTCCACACTGATGACATCCTTGAAACTCTATTCCCCAACACTATCCTAAGTGTGGTCTTCCTCAGATATCACATGCTTGTGTCTCTCGCCTCGGTGTACCTGTCACTGAAACCGATGATCCAGAATACCTAGTTGGAGGTGTACATGTGGACTGTACTCCATCTTCCGGAATTGGGTCATCCTCCACTTGATGAAAAACTAAATCCTTGTCTACCAAAACAACTAAGTCCTCATCCTATCTTTGAAAAGAAACCACCACCTCCTATGTATCCACCACTACTTTGTCCCCTTCTAATAAAGTCTCCAGATCTTTTCTTACTCTCAGACTTCTTATCATCATTAACTGACTCTTCTACATGTCTCGCTGCTTCTACAAATTCCCCAAAGTTTTCTCTATCTCTTCAACCAATGGCTGAAACGGTGTGTCTAATCTCTTATCTTAATCCTTCTTGAAATCTTCTACACTTTTCTTCATTATCAGGAACAAGTTGCGGATAGAAATTGACAACCTTGTGAAATGTGCCTCGTATTCACCCGCTGTCATAATTCCTTGTTTGATATTCTACAACTGTCTTATCTTCTCACTAAGAAAGGTAGGTGGGTAGTACTTAAGATAGAATTCATCAATGAAATCCTTCCAAGTCAAAACCGTGTTCCTCCTTTTATCTTCCACTCCACGCCACCAGAACTCTGCATCACCTTTAAGCAAATAAACTACGTGATTGATTTGTCTTTCCTCAGATAGCTCCATCAGACGGAACAATTTCTGTAACTATCTTAGCCATTCATCTGCCACTGCAGGGTCCGTAGTTCTAATGAATTCGGTACCTCCAAGCTTCTTAACCAGCTCATAGGATCTCATCAGGTCCTTCCTGCTCGAGGTAGAAGCTTGCCTCTCCATCTTATACTTTTCCCTGGTCTCAAGAAACATCATGTACATCCTTGATGCCACATCCACATCATCTCCACCACCTGAACCCATCACCTGAGGATCAGGTCCAATGTGACTCTCAACTTGGTCCTCATGACCACGTCGTCTTCCTGCCATCTGTAATAGTATAACAGAACACTTTCTGTTAGAAAGCTACAGTTAGAAGGGAAACACCTAAGTCCTAATCCTATTGGTCTCTTATCGTCCCCTGACCTTGACTTAGAGTAACTACATACTCAAACCTTTGCTCTGATACTAAAAGTTGTTACACCTCGATCTCACAATTACCACTAATCATGAGATTAGGGCTTAAATTGAGGATTTAACGAACTACAAAGATCACCCTTAACTTTTTCTTTTCTTAATCACTTAGAATTAACCTAAAGGTAAATCTTATAACTTGGAATAAACTAAAATCTTACTAAACTGTGGAAGCAATTACTATTTACATTACTAGATAGGTAAAGAAGATTTACACAACTTATTACATTTTTCATGCGGAATTTAAAGCACAACAAATAACTTAATACTAAACTACATATTACATTACATTCTCTCTCTACCACAACACATGCCCAAGGACCGAGGGGAAAGGACTAAGAGACATCTATCTAACTACGAACTACCTTTTAAGAACTTGGGTGGTATGATCCTTTAGCTTCCTCGTGCTGGCACTATCCTAAAAAATGTTTCAGTAGGTTTGTGAGATACTGGCTCAGTGAATAGAATTTCACCCAAACATCGCAGATAACTCATTTTATGTTTATTAATTGGAATAAAATACTAGATAATACTATACTGAGCAAATCTAAGTAATATAATTTAAATGATAAGAGACGTCAACATTTCATTAAGATAACAACTGCTGCAAAGCTGTAGATATGATTAAATAACAGAGAATACTAAAATTTCATTTAAAGAACCACTGTTGTGAAACAAACTCAAATCTTTCTTAACTCTTTACCTTATAAGAAACTCTATGAACCTATATGAACATATTTTATCTTATGCCATGATCATATGTAGTGTACTCTACATATGAAGACTCGTAGCGAACTACGATCCCACCGTACAAGACTTAGCTGACACCCCAAAATAGCTAAGTCTGACTACACTCCTAGTCTGCAATAGGGAAACAAACTCTTTGGCCTCGACACTCCTATTGTGCCGTAAACTGGACTCCTCCTCTAACCTGAGCACACAGGAGGAGAGTCAAGCCACCTATTGAATTTTCTATACTCTCGTGCCACCAGGACTTCTGGTTGATGTTGGACACGCTTTTATGTACTCTAGTGCCACCAGGACTTCTGGTTGATGTTGGACACTGCAAACTATAATTTAAGGAGACTTCCACTAGGGCTTCATCCTCCGTTCCACCTGATAGCATGTTCTGACCCCCGTATACTGGACACTGCCAGGGTTTGGTCGTTTCATCCCTAAGGCACAGACCTCACATAGGGGTTCTACAGTGTCAAGGCCCTTAAATCTATACTTTTATTATTTCCTAGAAAACTCTTACTATGTTGAACCTTTTTCTTACTTATACTTGACTCTGGTATTTCTATGGCATCTCATTTATTTAATTTCAGTTCAAATCACAACATGAATACAATTCTAGACCTGACAGGGCAGTATACTCAAAAACATTGTAATTTACTGAATAATCCATATACCATGCATGGGGGAAGATTGAAATTTCTTAAATAAACTAAACTCATATCAACTTGGCTCATATATGCTGGAATTATACAATTGATCATCGTAACACACTAACAAGAATTAATTACTCGATATATTAGAAATCATCAGTAACACTTGTAAATTATCTGTAATTCCTCAAAAATCGAGCACATCAACCTAAATTCTAAGTCATGCATCACATAACTCAATTAAAAGTCAATTACTTATCATGGCCCGAATTATTAATATTAATTGATAATTTCAAATGATTTCTTTAAGAAACATGTCGATTCGTATAATTATTAATACACTCACATTAAATATAACCGGGGGTGTGCAACTAGGTTTCTATTGAACCCTTTTCATGTCATTGTCATTTCTTTGAGATCGAACATCTATTAACTTACTAAAAATGTACTGCCTGGGTTTATACCCAAACTATGTTGTAACTGGTCATGTGTTATTGAGTTCAACATTTAATTGAGCAATTTAAGTTTCAATCAATCGTGTATTTTTGCTAATCCAAATCACACATATCAATTAACTAATTAGCGTCATGCAAACGATAATAAATAAAACGTGCAACTAGAAATCGAGCACTGTCGACACTGCCCGGCACCTAGGTAAACACTGACATCTGCGAAAGATACCGATTTCAACCAAAACATATGATTATTTGAGTTATACTTGCGTTAGAGAGTGAAATTCTACTCACAGCAGGTGAGGTGACCACAATTCAACTGGAAACACGTCTAGAGTCATGTTTCCGTGCATCAGCGGGGTCGTCTTCTACCTCTGAACAGCCCTGGTTCGGACCTGCTTCATGCACATATGGAAAGGAACCTTGGCTGGGTTCCGTTCGCGGGCTAGTTGGCTACGGATTCGTGATCTAGACTCTTAGCCGATCTCATTGGCGCCATCTTTGTGGTGTTTCCTGGGCAGAACTGCCCCTGGTTCGGATCTGCTGCACACAGCAATAACTTTTCTCACGCACAGGTGGAAAGGAGAAGCTAGAAATGCAGCTAGGTGCTGCTCGTGGCTGAGGGGGCTGTGGATTTGAACCCTAAACTCACGAACAGAGTCAAGGCAGTTGATTTGAGGTGCTAGCTGTGCCCAAGGCAGCTCCCTGGCCGCTACTCCACGCAGATACTGCTGCTGGCCGGCTGCTCTGCTGGTCGGGCGCAGATGGGGTGAGGTATAGGAAGAAGAAGGAAGGAGGTGGAGGCGAGGCACTGCTAAAATGAAGTTGAGGGCCCAAAATCGCCCACCCTAGCTCTCCCTCTACTGTGGCCAATCGGCCTACTTGGGCGCCGCTTCAAGTGGTGGTCTGTCAATCGGGTGAAAGATGAGATAAGGGAGAAATGGGAAAGGGGTTATTAAGGTAATTAATGAAAAAATTGTAGCTTCGACCTAAGGGTCCTAAAAATGCCATATCTTTTGCCTCGTATGTCCAAATTGAGTGATTTCTTTTGAAAAATTTCAAGCGCAGAATCCACTACAACATCAAGGCAAGAAAGCATGATAATTATCTTGTCTCAACTGGTCAAAGCACTAATCGTATTTGTGAGCACTTGTCTTAATTTAATCATCATGATGATGCACTAATAACTATACTTACTAATTAAGCTCGGAGTGGGTCATAACAATCACCATACACCTTAATGGATGTATGGAAAAAAAAATCAAACTTCTTGGAGGCTCAAGCAAGGGGACCCTCTGTCCCCCACCCCTCTTCATTTTGGCTCAAGATACTTTAGGATAGGATATTACAAGGCATTTGAGGAGGGATTGATATCCATTTTTGTAATCTAGGTAGGGGGTATCTTAAACTTTACTCATGTTCTCAAATGACATCCTCATCTTTGCAAACTCAATGGATACTACCATGAGCAAGTTGAGGTCAATCTTTGACATGTATCAGAAGTATTCTTGTCAATTCCTTAATCACTCCAAGTCATTCATTGTGATGGTGCAAGACTCCAACTTTGGTGAGACTTCATTACTATCAAGAGTGGGTTCAACTAGATGGATATATCTTGGAGTGATCCTCGTTTGCAATAGAGACAAGATTTGTCACTTTCGAGCAGTTGCTTGGATGAATAACCACACACATTGCCTCCTATCATGACAAGCTCCTCTTGATGACATGCCAGACCACCCTATCTAGTCACATCCTCTCATGGATTGTATATTTATTGGCATCATCCTCCATCCCAATCTATCCATGTGACACATTGAGAGACAATAGCTTCATCTGGTCATCCTGTAATGGGGCTAAGCTTAGGCATTAGATTTTGTTGGACATCCTCACTTGACCTCTTGGTGAGGGGGTATAAGGCCCCTAAACTTGATTAACCTAAAGTTATGTTTGATAATCATAATTGAATATTATATTGAGTTTTAAGATCAATCTATTAACATGTATCTCTAATTTGGTTTTGAAAATCCATGGTAAATATATTTCCAACCCACAAGTGGGGCAAAATGCTAGTATCATATAGGTTAATGCCATTGATGCATGGGTTTTGAGTCACTTTTATAGGCTTATTTTATATCTATTTTATGCATGTATTTGTTATTTTCTTGATTATATTTGCATAATTCACTATAGTTGGCCTTTAAACTATTTTTGCATCAAATTATACTTCTTTTATCATATTTATATGATTTTATATAATCCTCGGACTTATACACATGTTTCGACACTTTTCAGACACTTTTGCATTGTCCAGAGTCGATACTATCGACCCTGGTGTCGATAGTATCGACATTTCATCAGAAAGCAACCCCAAAACACGATTTTGGAAGGAAATACCTGTACCATGGTTGATACCATCGACCTGGGTTTCGATACTATCGACAGCGTCGGGATCTGGCAATTTTCAGCACTAAAACGGAGCGTTTTAATCCGACGGTTGAGCTTTTTCAGAGCCGTAAAGTGATCCTATGACCTAAGAAGAGCACGTACGGCCCTAAGGGGATCTCATATTATGTTGCACAACATCCAAGAAGGAGAGAGAGAGGAGACAAGATCCGAAGGCCGTCAACCGAGTGATCTGGGCACCTCCGACGGGCGATTTTGCTGCCAGAAGACTACAAAACGCACGTTTCTCGAGGAGGATCTCCAGGAACACCTTTGTATTAGGGGTTACACGAGTTTGCTCCATGTTTCTCATGTTTTTCTTCTCTACTCCTATGTATTTTCCATTGTCAACCATGCGGGGCTAATCCCCTTTGTCTTTAGGACCGGGAGTAGCCCGGGTAATCGTTGTATGACGTTTTTATCATAATAATTCATATTTTGTCTATTAAATTCGTGGTATGATTTCGTTTTCTCCATTATATCATTATGATTGATCACCCTAATGATAATCCAATGCCTTTAATTACTTTGAAAGAAGAACTAACGGTTGAAAAGAGACGAAACTCACATTAACTCATAAATTCCTTGAACAATGTGATGTACGGTTAATGGTGGAAACCCAAAGGTCGATTTTAATGCACCTAGTTTAGGGTATAGGTTACTACGACGGTGGAACCGACCTAGATTTAGGTAGTGAATTGTATCACGACAATGAACAATTTTGACTACAGGCCACTACCCAGATTGAGAGATGAACGTGTTTAACTATTTAGAAAATCATACAATGAGAACCCGCGGTGAAACCGCAATCCTAAAGATTCCCATCTAAATTGATTAAACTCAACATTTAATCGATTGCTTTGTTTTCTTTTATTTTATTTTCTTTTTCAATCAACTCTCAAACTCTTTTAATCGGTTTAGCTGATCACAACTAGTTAGTAGTAGTCTACTAAAATTCACGTTTCCCTGAGTTCGACTCGGGCCTCACAAGGCCTATATTACATTGATATGTATACTTGCGTTTGCACGCACGGTTTACGCGTGTCAAGTTTTTGGCGCTGTTACCAGGGAAACAGTGAATTTTAGCACTACGAGTGCTGCGAGCGGCCACACTAGGCCACTTTTAATTCCTATATTTTTTAATCTTTTGAACCGAATTACAAATCTTATTCATTGTTTTAATTATTAGTACTGGTTCATACACTACCATTTGAAATTTTAGGTACTAGTAAAGTAATAATGGGTGACGGAGCAGCAAATGAGGAGCAGACGATCTGGGAGAAGATCAAGGCTTCTTGCTCCTCTACATCTAAGGGGCCAATCAAGAGGCAGGCCATCAACATTCCTAACTACAAAATTGATCCAGGGCTAATTAATTTAGTCAAATCTAATGCATTCCATGGGCTGAAGAATGAAGATCCGGTGACCCACATCAGCACGTTCGTGAAAAATTGCGATATGATAAAGATTGACAGGTTCCCGCAAGAGACACTTTACTTGAAGTTATTTCCCAGTTCTCTGGCAGGAAATGCACGAGAATGGCTACATAATCTTGACGATGAGTATGTAGAATCGTGGGATCACATGGTTGAGGTATTTTTCAAGAGGTTCTTTCCGCCTGAGAAGACAAATGATCTTGTGCGAAAGATCCACAACTTCAGCCAGAAGGCCGGTGAGACCTATTCTGAGACATGGGAGCGCTTCCAGATCATGTTGAGAAAGTGCCCACATTACGGGCTAGATAAGGAAAAACATGTTAAAATTTTCTATTTTGCTCTCAATGAGCATGACAGAAGCAATCTGGATTCAGTAGACTCAGGTTTCTTCTTGAACAACATTGGCACTAGGTGTTGGGAGATTTTGAAGAATATGGCAAAGAAGCAGTCTTGGGGTGATAGGGATGCACCAGAACAAGTTAAAGTTGCAGGTGAGTCCAGGGCCATTAAGGAGCTGAATGATAAATTAGACCTTCTAGCCAAGAAATTACTTGCCAAAGAAGATGCAGAATCCGATGAGGAAGCCCAAGTCAAATTTATGCAACAACAGGGCTATAGAAACAATGATTATGCTTGGAGGAAGGATAGGAAATTCTCATGTAAGGATCCAAACAACTTCCTACAAGATCTAGATGCAAAGCCACAATCAAAGGCAGAGGATAAAAGCACCGAGTTGCTTAGTCAAATGGTGCAACAAAATGAAGAGATGACGAGTATGTTCAGTAAGCAGTTGCAGTCCCAGGGTGAGATTTTGACTAAATTTGGGCAGACATTGCAAAGTCATGGAGTGCAGATGAGGACATTAGAGGCGATGGTAACTCAAATCGCCAATGAAGTGGCGGCCATGAAGTATGCAAATCAACAAAGACCAGCTGGTAATGCAAAGCTTGTTCAAGCACATCATCAAGTGAAGTATATATCTGTGATTAATGAGACAGAGCCCCCGGTGGTGGAGGTCCATGAAAAAAGCAAGATGATTTTTGATACGGAGGCTACACCCAGAGTAACATATCCCCGCAGCTTGTATGGACTACCTGGTGGATATTTCCCGTTCAGAAAATCCCGCCAAGAACCCATCACGGCCGCGCCCACACCTAGGCAAGGAGAGCAGGTGAAAGCCATACTTCATGGTGAAGCTACAACCACTGAGAAAGATGAGCAGCCATAAGTTACACCAGCTGTGAATGATGTGCCAAAGCCTTCTCCAGGAGGTGACAACAAAGCAAGCTTAGGGGAGGAGACCCCGAAAAGCCCATATGTGCCACCTCACAAGCGTCTAAAGGAGGCAGTTGTGTCTTTTCCGGATAGTCTGAGGCCGAAGAAAGAACATAGACATTACAAGAAATTCTTGGAGATGTTTAGGAAGCTCCATATTAATATTCCACTAGTGGAGGCGATAGATAAAATTCCTTCATATGGAAGATTCATAAAAGATATCATCAACAAGAAACGATGGATCAAAGATACTGACGTTTGTGTTGTTGATGAAAAAGTGAGTTCTATAATCCAAGGACGGCTGCCAAAGAAGAGGAAAGATCCATGATGTTTCTACATCCCATGTTCCATAGGTGGCCAACATTTTCCACAAGCACAGTGTGACTCAGGGGCAAGCATTAATCTTATGCCACTTGCCACTTTTCAAAAGTTGGGATTGAAGAAGCCAACACAAACTTCTATGATAATTGAGTTAGTGGATGGATCCATTGTGAAGCCACAAGGTATATGCGAGTATGTGCTAGTCAAGGTCGACAAATTCATCTTCCCTGTTGACTTTGTGGTCATAGACATGCATGAGTTGGAAGGAGGTGAGATGCTATTGGGAAGGTCGTTCCAAGCTACGACTGATGTAATCGCTGCCATTGGGTGAGGTTACTTGACACTTGGGATTGGTGATGATAGAGTTAAATTCAAATTGCCAAATGAATCATTAGAGACATCCCTTGACAATCCAGGTTAAAGGTATCTTTATGTCAAGCTTAGGAAATTAAACAAGGGCGCTTGTTGGGAGGCAACCTAACTTTAGGTTCATTTTTATGTTTGGTTATGTTCTTTTATGTTTATGTACTTAGTTTTTGCTTAGGTTTTGATAATTTTTGTAAAAATGGTACCCTAACTAGTGTTTTGAAGTGTGAAGAACTTTAAGGTCGATACTATCGATACCCATGTCGATAGTATCGAGTTTGGAGCAGTAAACGCTGAGCAAGAGTCGATACCATCGACCTTAGTATCGATAGTATCGAGATTCCTGAAGATTTTCAGAAAAATTGGTGACAGTAAAGTCGATACCATCGACCCTAGGGTCGATAGTATCGACACTTTTGAGTTCCCAGGCTTTTAGATGCGTCGATTCAGCAAAATTGCTGAGTCTGGGTCGATACCATCGACCCTGGTATCGATGGTATCGACACATGTAGGACGGCTACATAAAATAGGCCATAAAAGGTATCAAAATGAGATTTTTTTGAACCGTTTTTTGCAGAGGAAAGATGGATGAAGCAAGTCACGTCTTAGAACCACTAAGACACAAAAACAGGCCACAAAAGGATGGAGATAGCAAGCATCACTTGGTCCACTTGAGCATCTAACCATCCTTCACCACACTTTAAAGCGAATGGTACCGATGTTCCACCTCTTAAGTGAGAATGTTGACTATGAGGCCATAGTCATATTCAAGCTTGGGGGGTGTTGGAACAGCCCTCTATCTTAGTTTTTACTTAATTATTCATGTTGCTTTTATTTTTGAAATATTAGTTGTATTTATTTCTAGATTTACCGCTTTTGTAGGATCCACATCTATCTAGTGTAATCTGTGGAGTAATAAATGCATGGTTTCAGTTGGGAGTTTTACTCTTGGGTTGTGGGCACATGAAAATATGAGCATATTAAAAACTTTTTGAGCTTATTCTTGTGAGTAATTGAGTTGCATAACTGAGGAAGTGCTTGGGTGAGTCAACTTTAGAACACGGGGACATGAATGACCATCTTTATTGTCCAAGGAAAAGTGATTGACAAGGATGTTTGAGCCCAAACTGAACAAACGCTAACGTGACCTTAGACTAAAATTTAAGAGAGAAATCCTTCAGTTACCCTGTACACAGGTTTGTAGAGAGGGACATATGATATTTTCGGAAGGTTTTGTCAATTAGTCTTGTGATCTGATCCACTGCAATTTCATTCACACTCCACCATAAGAAATGGGAGCACATTACTGTCTTTCACTCTTTCATTGCATCCCATGTAGATATTTTCACATATTTTTGCATGAAAATGAAAAGAAAAAAAAGATAGAGTAGTTATACATGCACATTATCCTTAGGTGTGTGTCATTTAATTGCATAACTATCATTTTGTAGCTGCATTCACATCTTTTGTGCATATAGTACATCATGCATCTTATGTCTTCTGAAACATTAAAGGTGGTGAACTTGTTCCATATCTTCTGAATACTTCAAATGTATAAGTTATGTAATAAGAAGTGAGCCCGACAAATAATTCAGTATCATCTATGAAAATAAGGGCTTGAAAAAAATTGAAAAAATTTGAAAAAAGAGAAGAAGAAAAAAAGAATTGAGAAGTAAGTAGGAATGAGAGGGAGAAAGGAACCTGTTCTCACTTACATACTAAGAAGAAAAGCACACGGTGTAGTTTTTTTTAGATATTCCATCTCACCTTGAAATGGAATGAAAGTGCATGCATCATTCCACCAAAAATATAGCATTAGGACATTTTCACTTGCATTTTGCATCATGATAGGTCATTAATTTTTGTATTGCATGATTGACTGTTATGTGCTTCCATATCTTCCACAACCACCTATCCCATCCACCTGTTGCTCTAATCGGTAGGCCACCCATGATATTCTCCTAATTCATTAATATCAGGAGATCTGCTTCCATTTAGATGGTAGTTAGGAAATGAGCAATGTAGATAGGAGATTACAAGATGCATCAAGTATGTACCAAATGAGTTTATCATATTAACTACTTTAATTGATAGTGTTTTACTGATTTGGGGGACAGACATCTTTTACATAGGTCTTTGGGCGCCTGGATGGCAGTTAGTGTTCAGTGGTCAATGAGGGATGGTTTGTGGAAAGAAAGTGGGGATGATGTAGATTCATTTCATATATTTATGTCATGTTGCTGACTTATCTCAACCAGATCCAAAGTTTTGTCACTCGAGGATGAGCAAGGTTTAAGCTTAGGGGAGTTTGATGCATGGGTTTTGAGTCACTTTTATAGGCTTATTTTATATCTGTTTTATGCATGTATTTGTCATTTTCTTGATTATATTTGCATAATTCACTATAGTTGGCCTTTAAACTCTTTTTGCACCAAATTATACTTCTTTTATCATATTTATATAATTTTATATAATCCCCAGACTTATACACATGTTTCGGCACTTTTTCAGGCACTTTTGCATTGTCCAGAGTCGATACTATCGACCCTGGTGTCGATAGTATCGACATTTCATCAGAAAGCAACCCCAAAATGCTATTTTGGAAGGAAATACCTGTATCATGGTCGATACCATCGACCTGAGTGTCGATACTATCGACAACGTCGGGATCTGGCAATTTTCAGCACTAAAACGGAGCGTTTTAATCTGACGGTTGAGCTTTTTCAGAGCCGTAAAGTGGTCCTATGACCTAAGAAGAGCACGACTGGCCCTAGGGTGATCTCATATTGTGTTGCACAACATCCAAGAAGGAGAGAGAGAGAGGAGACAAGAGCCGAAGGCCGTCAACCGAGCGATCTGGGCACCTCCGACGGGCGATTTTGCTGCCGGAAGACTACAAAACGCACGTTTCTCGAGGAGGATCTCTAGGAACACCTTTGTATCAGGGATTACACGAGTTTGCTCTATGTTTCTCATGTTTTTCTTCTCTACTCCTATGTATTTTCCATTGTCAACTATGCAGGGCTAATCCCCTTTGTCTTTAGGACCAGGAGTAGCCCGAGTAATCGTTGTATGACGTTTTTATCATAGTAATTCATATTTTGTCTATTAAATCTGTGGTATGATTTCGTTTTCTCCATTATATCATTATGATTGATCACCCTAATGATAATCCAATGCCTTTAATTACTTTGAAAGAAGAATTAACGGTTGAAAAGAGACGAAACTCACATTAACTCATAAATTCCTTGAACAAGGTGATGTACGGTTAATGGTGGAAACCCAGAGGTCGATTTTAATGCACCTAGTTTAGGGTATAGGTTACTACGACAGTGGAACCGACCTAGATTTAGGTAGTGAATTGTATCACGACAGTGAACAATTCTGACTACAGGACACTACCCGGATTGAGAGATGAACATGTTTAACTATTTAGAAAGTCATACAACGAGAACCCGCGGTGAAACCACAATCCTAAAGATTCCCATCTAAATTGATTAAACTCAACATTTAATTGATTGCTTTCTTTTATTTTATTTTATTTTATTTTTCAATCAACTCTCAAACTCTTTTAATCAGTTTAGCTGATTGCAACCAGTTAGTAATAGTATACTAAAATTCACGTTTCCCTGAGTTTGACTCGGGCCTCACAAGGCCTATATTACATTGATACGTATACTTGCGTTTACACGCACGGTTTACGTGTGTCAGCCACTAACTAGAAATAAGGACTCCCAATGAGATGAACAAAAACATGTGAAATCTAAAAGAAAATCAACTTTATCCTTCATAAATAAGATGTTACATCTTATCATAATTTCTTCTTATTCTATTAGACAAACTACATAACTTATTGTTATAGGCCATGCAGGTTATCTGAATATCCTTTTTAACCTTAGAAAAAGTGGTTAGATCCTCATTATCCTTCCCTCTGTGCTTTCTGTAGTTGCGTTCAAACCATATGTGATGAGTAAGCACCACAAGGTCACAATTTTGTCATCTCCGACCTATTTGTAAAGGCACAAAAGGGTGTTTTTTAGATCTTATTTAGGATTATCCCCCACTTCTATAACACATCATGCTGATAGATATATACACCGTTTGAATTCTTTGAATAGGTGCTCATTATCTTTATCCTCAAACTTGCATAGTCGGCAAGCCAGTGTCATAGTAAGGACCCATTTATAGATATTTTTTAGTTTTGGAAGATACCCCGTATAAGAAGGTGGTAACGCTCCATCTTGGATTATGTAGGTTTAGTCAAATGTTCTATGTTGCTTTTTCTAGAGGTGATGATTTCCTACAAGTAAACCAAAGTTCATCATCAGCAACGTCAATGAAAATTGTCCAGACATCCGCAATTATCCTCCATATGGTTGAGTATCCCCAATAGTGTGGGGGTTACTAAAATTTCAAATTGTACATTTTCAACATCCAGGAAGCCCATGTGCATTCTCCTCTAAGAAAACTCTTGATTCTCTTCATGGTGTGGAAGTTTTACAAATCATACCATATAATGGTTTTAATGGTTTCTTCTATAGAGAAAATTGGGATACCATTAAAACCTTTCTAATTTCTTCCTTTGTAGGTACCCTACATAGGATTTCATTACCTTCATCATCAATTCATTTTCCAATATTGGTCTTCAAACTCCTAGCGATTATGTTCTTGGTTGTAAAGTTTTTTGAAGAAATCAATTGTCTCATTGGTCACTGTGTCAGTATCATTTGTGAATTTTCCCTCACCATGATAGATTTTGGTAATAGAATACAAGGAATCCTTGTGTTTGACTGTGGATTGATAGAGTTTAGTGTTCCTATCACCATTCTATGTCCACTCAATTCTACTACATAGCTAATAGTACTTTCTTGCTTTTTCTAGGACATGTATTCTTTCATATGCAATTTTCTCAGTCTCTATTAGATCACCATACATGGGGTATCTCTAAAGAGTTGTATCTATGTCATCCATCCCAAGATATTCACTATCCAGTAGTTTTCTTAGATTCATAGTATCTTAGACCTTGTCTTTATCATATGTTTCACCTTCATCATTGTTTAGACCACAACTCCTTAATCAATTCAGAGTATCCAGGGCAATCATCATCTTTTTCAGAATAGTGTTGTACGGTCAACATTAAAATTTGGGTGATTAAAAAAATTAGAGGTAATAATATTTCATCTTTAAGCCTAGGAATTTAGTAAACCATTCAACGTGCACTAATTCTCTACCAAGCCTGCACATGGTTCTTTTCAATTTTCTTCTTGTTGCTTCACGTGAATTTTTCACCTATAATAGTTGAAAGCTCCACTATACCAACATTATCAATAGCTAAATTAGAAGAACTAAGGATGGAGTTAGGTACCTCTCTTCCACCTTCTTTTCTTCTCTTTTCTTGATGTTGTTGAAATCTCCTATCACCAGTCATGGTTCCTGGATAGTGGGTGTAGTTGTTCTAACTTATTCCATAGGATAGTTCTTTCTTACATCATGTTGTTAGCGTAGACACTAGTAGGCTTGATTAGAAGACGACCTTTGTTTACACATTGGAAAGTGATATATTGATTGTCCATATCAATTACTGATAAATCCCATCATTTTCAAACTCCATGTGATATAGTCTCTCCTATTTTTGTGTGAAGATGATTAGATTGATATTTCCAGCCTATATGAAACAACTTCGCCAAGGACTCTTTATTATTCCTCTTAATTTTTCTCTCCACCAGAAATGTAACGAAGGCATTAATGTTGATAGTAACCTTCCTAACCCCCCTCTTCTTATGTTGTTTTCATGAATCACATACATTGTTCATATAGAAGGTCATTGATGAACTCCCACTAGAGGATAGGATTTTACATGGACCCTCCACTCTAGTACTGTTGCTTCCATTTATATTGCTTCTCACCTAATTCTTTTGGTAATTTACCTTGTTTTCCTGTGCACTTGGCCTGTGACAATCTTCTTGGTTCACAATACCAAAGCTATTTGTGATGAGAACCTCTTCAAATTGTTGATCTGCATGTACTACAAACTTTTCATTGATTCCTTTCCCTTTGTTGACTTTCAACCATTTTTTTTGGGACCTATTTTGAGGTTGTGGGGTCTCTTTATCTTTTCTTTTATAAGTAAGCCATCCTCTCCATGTCCAAAGACCTTGAATTTAGAGCACTTGGGAAGATGCTCATAACGGTTTCCTACTAGAATTGCCTCTCAACCTAGAACGTTTACCCAAATTTCATTTGGTGTTTTTTCATCCACTTCAAGTTCTACAAAGGCCAGAGCCCTCCAATAATTGCTATACCATGGGTCTATTGTCTACTTTTAGTAGTTTCCACATGCTGCTTGATATGATTCTGACTGCCTTCTTAGACCAGTTCCTTTGCATGCTAGGTATATTTATCCACACTGGTAGAGTGCTAAACCAATCCTTCTTTGGATTATCTCCCACTTTAAAATCCTTTACAACAAATATCCTGTTATCAAACCATCTTGGTTCCATGTTGATGATGGTATGCTTATCCTCTTCATGGTTGAATCTAATTAGGAAAAACTCCTCTAGTTTAGAGTATAGATAAAATAGACCTTTAAGATTCCAAACCCTACATATCCACACTAAGAGGTGGTAGTAGTAAGGTCATTTCCCCATGACATAGATGATCGAAGTATGATCTCACAATCTTTACATGTGTGTATATGTTTCCTTATATGTGGTGAAGAAGTGATTTCCTTCCTTCTTCTTCAGAGGTGCAAACTTGCATGCCTTGAAGTCTTCTACCCCTCCAAAGAATTTATTCCATGGTTCCCTCGATCATTTTTGGTCCATCATTGTTGAATTAGGTTGAGTACTTATGATGGAGAGGGGGATCCACCTCTTTGAGGAGGAGTATGTAACCTTCCTATTGGGAAATATGACATTAGATAAAACAACATAAACAAGATATTTAACTGCCATATTCCCCTTTGAACAATAGATCACTTCAACAACTATGTAATGGGAAGAAAGGTTGCAAGGTTATACCTGGTCCTGGATCAAGTCCAACAATAATCCCTTGCAACAGTGTATGACTTTCATCAAATTGCACCTGGACGACAACATTAGTGACTTCCCAGTTGATCACCATAGATAGCGACTATCTATGTCCTCTCAGTAGAATGCAACATCCTCCTCGTCTCTGTAGTAGTCCACATGGATCCCTGGGAACTCTTGTCATTCTAGTTGAATGGATAAGGAGTTGTCCCTTATAGTTAGTGTGCTAATGCCGACTTGCTCTCCCATTTGTTTCTCCCTTGTTGTTCCTCCCTTTAACGGGTAGAACTTGCTTAGTTTCTCACATTACCACAAATATGAGAAGACAACAATTGTTAGATATTATTGTTGTGTCTCTAGAAATCCTTGACTACCCCTTTATTTATAGGAGGGTCAGGGCTAGAAGTTTAAGTTTGAGCAGGGAAGAGATGGAATTTCATGAATTTTTAGGAACCTCTGAATGTTGAACCCGTCTCTTCACAGCTGAACCGATCAATTCACATGTTATTCAATCAGTTTAACCCTTGAACCAGTCATTACACTATGTTTCCCAATCGCAATTGTATTGGAAATTAATATTCAAATGCACAACATGACGTTAATATCAATCCTTGATCCACTCAAATTAATCAACCAAATGGTCGATTCATAACCTTAACCGTTCAGTTCATAGCCTTAGCCAATAGGTTCACTTGTTAAACCAGTCATCTCATGGATTTGATTGCCAATGTTGGTTCAAATTGACCTAACACTGGAATTGATCGGTTCAACACTTAAAGCGGTTGATTCACAGTCCAGTCAAGCAACTTATTATTGTTTACATTGAATACCTAACACTTTACTAAATAAGTTTAAACTACATTCACGAGTAAACTCCTATTCCAAATGTATCATATGTGTGTGACCCTATAGGTTCCAAGTTATATTGGCAGTGAATGTCCAAAACTGATTTATGACATCACAAGCAATGATGGCTATCTAGCAAGACATCATTGCTACCCAAGTAATCGAAAAGTTGGAGAATAACTTCGACCTGCAATCTATCATTGGTGTTACAATGACTATATAGTTCCTTTGTCACTAATATCCAAATTGAACTCGAGGCATGGAATCATAATTCCCTTCAATGTTCAATCCATGTTCCTTGAACTAGAGCAGACTGTTTGATATATATGTAAGGTCAATATCACATATTGACTCATATGAGCATGGACATGCATTTCTCAGTCTTGCTAATCAAGTGGCCAGGATATCATACTCAAGTAGGAGGGACAAAACCATCTACATCACTCACAATCCTCCCCATGTGTCACAATGCACCTGAGCACCACCTATATAGTAACCCTTATTCAAGGTCACAGTGGATGATGTCAAAGTACAACAAATGACATGTGATGAGTGTAGTGATTTTAGGTCTAAGAACCACAATCACCACCATCACTATGAGAGATGATTCTGACTACCAATTATGGTTTCCATGTATCACTCTCAAGGTGGGTATGCCTGATGCATTATTTTCCAAAAAGTAGTTATATGTTTGGTTTGATATCACATATCATGACTTAATGAGATTTAGTCATCAACCAACACACATTCTAGTCTTATGTGTTGTTGTATATCAGCTTCCACAATAACAATTGACTAGGGACATAAAAAAATGTACCTACTCTTGACATTTGTATGATCTCATTGTGCATGTTCTCAACCCAAAGACATACGTAATATCATTCTTTAGACATTTATTATATTATTTCATTATCTCATAACTAAATAAAATAGAATATATTGGAAGATTGCCTTTATTATTAATCAAACCATTTATGTAATGACCCCGCCTCCCGGTAACCCCCAATTAAGGGAGACCCGAAGGACAGAGCCGTTATTCAATCAACAGGATCAAAGGTTCAACAAATAATCAATAATAATTATGAAATTCTACTGACTAAACTGCAATTTGGTAGAAAATTAAAACTTTGCTTACCTTTGAAAACTTTGGAAATCTATGTATCCAGAGCTTGAATGATTCTATCTACATCCTCCTTGCACTTTACTTCTTATTTTTACAATGTGTCACTTTACTGTTTGTTCATTTCAGGGTTGTACCTAAAACGCCGACAAACAAAACATCGATCAGTATACGAGAATACACTGGTATGTGGGGACATCCAAAATTTCACAGATATGGCTAACAATCTAATAATCACAATTAAATTATTTATCAAGACAGTTTACGTTTTCAATGTGTCATTCTCGACCGCTTTTGCCCTAACCCTGGCATACCCCTCTAGGGTTTCTCTTTTGCCATTGACTTAAGGCCACCTTCTCAATCCCGAGCTTGGTTCCTAGGAGTCACCTCTCATGGTTCTCCATAGTCATGCATCATAGACCACCTTCTCATTCCTGAGCTTGGTGTCTGGGGTCACCTCTCATGGTGCCCATGGGTCTACCCTTCTGGGCCTAACCTTTATGGCATCTTCCATCAGGGTGGCATGTAGGTGCGAGAATTCACATGTATATATAACTGTGATAGCCATAGTGACTTTATAATTTCAGTATGAAAATCCAAACTGTTTAGATTGCATTCAATGTGAGGAAACATCCAGAAAACCCTCAGGAAACTAATGCGATTAATCATAATTAACCACATACCTGTCAAGCTGTCTTGAGTGCAGAGTTAATCCAAACAATCAAGTAATCCAGAAAAAAATCAAGCAAGCACAATTCAATCCTAAAATATTCATCCAATATTTTCTATCATGGTTCATGGTATACAAAACTAATAGGCCTAATCGTGCCCTAGGGTTACTAGCCCTTTTTAGGGTTTTGACTATAATTAGGGTTTCACTTTCTTTTTACCGCTTTTACTTTATTTTTATCAACATATCCATCAAACCCTAATTATCTCATTTGGTTTCCCATTAAGATATTAAGATCAGATTTGGATCACAAAAACCCTAATTTTCATATTATTATATCCTTTCTTCCCTTTTTCCCTCACTTAGGGTTTCTAAGGGTTTTAATCAACATATTAGATATAAAACCCTAATCCTTGCAATTCCATCATCAAAACAGGTTACAATCTATCTTAATCATTAAACCAGTTAATAATGCTCAAATTTACACACTTCCAAGATTAAATCTATTTTTGATCATCAATTAGGGTTAATACCCACAATTTAATACCTTTTCTATCCATATTAGATACGTTTGCAAAAACATACTGATTTCAGTTCCCAAACTATTTTTAACGTGTCCCTCATATTTTTTTGATCATTTTTCATGTATTAACTTTCCTCATCCGAGTTTTCTAGCTCAAGCTATGATTTTTATAAAGAAAACATTTTTATTTGATTTATTAGCAAATTCACGGATCATTAGATCAATGATCCGTTGGTCCACTTAGGATCCAATGGCCAGGGACACACACGCCTAACCTTAATTTTGGTTGCAAAGGACGAAAATGTCCTTACCATGATAGATGTGGATGGGAGGGCACTTGAGTACTTTTGCAGGGTCATCTTCTCCATCAACCTTGCGATGAGTCCCTGTTCGCGAGCCAACCTCTGGGATCAATCAACTCGGGTGTTGACTTCCATCAGAAGGGCTCCTTCCTTGCCCAAAACTGGTCCTCCACCTCCGCCTAACCCAACCAGATTCATTGATGGTCCCAATTGTTCCAGTCACGGCTGGTGTTGCTAGGACGACACGAGGGGTCTCCAGTGGCAAACCAAGGAGGTCCATGGTATTGGAGGGCTCGAGAGAGGGAATTGGTGGAAGCTACTTGTCCTGGAGGTCCTACCGCATCTCACGGAGCCGTGCATCAACTCACAGAGGGAATCCACCCCCTTAAATAGCCTGTGGCTATGGCGCACATCCGGCGAGGTCCTTAGGTTTAGGGGGATTCTTCTAGAGACCCCCAAGCTAGGCAAATCCTAGGATTAATCTGTCCGCAAGAAACTCACGAATATATCTAGCATGTTTCCGAGTTCACACACACATTGATTGACAAGGAAATCGATCAAGGAAAGTCAGACTTCTGTCCTTGCTTTCCTAACCATACGCGAGAGCTGGAAGACAAGTTTATCACTGTCAGATCCAGATCTGACGGCCCTAAATGTGCGTGCCAGATCAAGGAAAATATATCCAGAATTGTGACATTTAATTCGATTCAAAGATTACCCCTTTACTTTATGAAACTTCTAAAAATCACAACTCTTTAATCATTTATCTTTTTTCCACAAAATTTTAAAGGAAGCTTTGGATCGACATTATCTACCATTGTACGAAATTAGAGACCCAAATTCCAAAGGAAAAGGGTGTTTTCTTCATAAGCAAGCTATCATTATAAATTAAGCCAATTAATTTGGTATTCCCTCTTTCTTTGCCATTAAATTATTATTTTAAATTCCTTGAACCTCAAGGAATCCTAATGGATCAGAATCCCATCTTGGGAATATTCCTTAGCCCCTCACTTATCTTTTATCTATTTTCTCTTTATTCTTATTCATTTCTTATTAAAATATTTCCTTTTGAGGATTTCTCTTTATTTCTCTTTTATTTTCCTCATTGGTATTCCTTTTATCATTAGGAATCCTTGGGATACGAAATTCCACCAAGAATAACTCAGTTAAACCTCTTTTCACTGGTTTTCCACATTTTATCATTGTTTTCAATTTCTTTCTTAATAAAGAAATACTTAATTAATCTTTTCTTTTCTTATTGCTTTTTCTTTGTAACTTTGGACTCCTTGGAACCTAAGGAATCCAAGAGGCACGAAATCCATCTTTGGATCAAATTATTTTGTCTTCTAGAGGTTTCCACATCTTTCTTTTCTCAAATTCTCAATTATTCATTAATTAATTGAATTTCCTTGTTATTGGGCCCAATAGCCAATAAAGCCCACAACACAATCATCAAAGCTATTGTAAACGAAATTCTTGTATTCAAAACAAATTATATCATTATTCATTCCAATTTCTTTAATATGATAAATTACATTTATCACCAAATGAACCCAAAACTAGGGTTGTAACCGTTTACAAGATATGCCCTTACAATCATCATATGATTGGATCTATGGGCATACATACCAAAAAACTCCCACTTGCACTTATAGCCAATCACCCATGAACCTTATTCCAAGTGATCTTAATATGTCCATCATGTTTCTATTGTGCAAGTGCTTTTATAGTAGGTTAGCAACATTTGTTTCTAGTCGGTATATTGCAAGTTTTTCACATCTCTTCATTGTACGAATTCTTTATGAGATGGAAGTGTTGTACTATGATATATAAGATTCCTTGCCTATCCAATAGCTCCATTATTGTAATAGTATTTATATTTTGTCATCAATGGTTGGAACCTTCCACAAGTTCATCTATATGAACTTCTTGATCCATACAATATTATTTGTTGTGTTCATTTAACCAAGATACTCAACTTCTATTGTAGATTAAACAACCTTCTCTTGCTCATATCTTTTCCATCTTACAATTCTCATTTTAATATCAAACACAAATTTAGACTGTGATCATTGGTTTTATTTGTCATTTTGGAAGCTTGCATCATTGTAACCCTTCACACCTAGATCTTCTTTATTACCATAACCAAGGAACTGATCCTTAGTGCTTATCAAGTCTTAAGGATGTTCTTTATGTCATTCCAATGACCTTCACTGGAATATGAATGATATCATCTTGTCATTTCTAATACATACAAGAAAGCACAATGACTACATTACATTGCATACAGGATAGATCCAATTGCAAATGCATATGTCATCTTACTCATGTTTTCCCATTCTTCTCAAGAATTGGAATGTCGGGCTCTTGAGAGACCAATCCCATGAAACATGGATATATTTTCTCTCACGGAATCCTTCACGTTGAACCCCTTCAACACCTTTCCAATGTATGTGCTCTTTCTTAGGTTAAGAAGCCTTCCAGATCTATCTCTATAGATCCAATTCCTATCACATTTGATGCTTTGCTTAAACTTCTTCATAGAGAAGGTAATTTCCTTGCTAGGTTTTAATACTTATAGTATAAGGATGTTATTCCCCATAATCATGTGGAATATAAATATGCTCCCACTAAAATTTTCTAATCACATATTTCACCTTTATTTTGACTAAAGTCAAACTCTTTGACTATATTGTCAAATCAAAGATTCCAACTCTGATATGCTTGCTTCAACCTATAGATTGACCTTTGTATCTAATAGACTTTTTTTTGCATTAATGGATTTATAAAACCTTTAGGCTGTGTCATCACAGATCCTATTAATTATCCATGTTAAGGAATGCAGATTCAATATACATATTCCAAATCTCATAGTCATGACAAGCTACAATGGTAAGTATGATCCTAATGGAATTAACCATAGCAACTGGTGAAAAAATTTCATCATGTTCAACACTTTGAACTTGTTTGCAACCCTTCGCAGTCAATTTGCACTAACATCCATGTTGGTCTTCTTCATTAAGACCCAATTGCAACCTATGGGTTGAACCCCTTCAGGTGGATCCACCAAGGTCATACCTTATTGGTGTACATGGATTCCATCTTTAATCTCAGGGCCTCAAGCCATTTCTCATATTTTAGTTGCTCAATAATATCTAGGTAGGTTGTTGGCTCTTCATATTATGACAACTCACTACCTTCAGAGTTATCATAATCTTTGAAGCAAAGGCGTGTTCTACTAGATCTAAGAGTTTTGTGTAACATAAGGAACTTGTGATTCCACAAAATTTGTGATTCTCCTTATTCCTACTGTACCATTTTAGGTTCAATTTTTTCTTCTTGGTCTCAAAAGTTTTGAGTTCTACTATTCTCCCATTGATTCCTTTGGAATTAAATTCCTCTTAAGGAATTCAACCATCCTTGCAACAAATTTTTGTTGTTGTTGATTGGAATATAAAATTAGCATTCAACAAAATAACATGTTGTGGAAAAATCTCAAGAAAAACTTTTTATATAAGATTTCATCCCTAATGTTTATAGAAGACATATCAAGACCATGCCATATCTCATATGATATATTTTGAACCATTTTAAACGGTAGATTGTATTAGTGTAAAGCATGTACCTAAAAAGAATTTGAAAGATTAGCTAGATTTATTGATGAGTGTACCATGATTTAACATGAAGTGATTCCTTCTTTCCAATACATCATTATATTTTAGGTGGAGTTCATTGTGATATAGTATCACACTCTCTCTAGAAGGTCCTCAAACTTTTGGTTTAAAATATTTCAATATCGATCATATCAGAGTGTCTTTTATACTTTTACCAAGGTGGTTTTGTATTTCATTCATGATCTCCTTGAACACTTCAAGAGATTCATGTTTTGTCTCACTAAACACAAATTACCATATCTACTGAGATCATCGGTAAAGATAATGAGTACTGGTAACTACCTCTAGCATTTATTCTAAAAGGTCTATATACATCATTATGTATGATCCCTAATAGAATACTCCCTCCACTACATCTAGTGATAGGTGTCTTTGTCGTATTGCCCAATGAATAAGACTTGCATATCTCTAATGGTTCAATAACCAAAAAGAGTCTATTCAACCATCATTTTGGATTCTAGAAATGCATTTCTCACTCATAGGTCTAGATGACAATGCTATAAGTATTGATTGTTTCAGTCATCAAGTTTTAATATTTGGTACTTACGATATTAACATTTGTCTTTAGATCCAACAAATAAATACCATAAGACATTGAGATACTATCATAAAAGATCTCATCATTTGAAATATAACATTGATCATTCTTTATATGATATTCATATCCATCCTTGTCCATATAAGATATAGAAAATGATATGCTTTTATTATTGGCAGATATAAAATAGCATTTCATATACTCTATCACAAGCCTTGTAGGAATAGATAAATTATAGGTTTTGACTGTAGTGGTAGCAACTCTTGATCCATTTTTGATGTGTAGTCCAACCTTGCGCTTTCATAAATCTTACTTCTTTTTAGATCTTGCATATTCGAACACATGTGAGATCCACACCTGATATCTAGTATCCAAAATGAAGAAGTAGATAAATTTATCTCAATAGCTTATATACCTAAAGTGGAGATATCTATCCCCTCCTTCTTCTTCCTTAGTTCCTCCAGGTAGAGAGGGCAATTCCTCTTCCAGTGTCCAGACTGGTGACAATGGTGACAATTGCCTCCCTTGTTCACCCCTCCCTTTTCTTTGAGTGCAGAAGACTTGGGTCTCTAGCCAGCTTTAGAACTATTCTTAGCTTTGCCTTTGCCCTTGGAATTCTCCTTTGATCTTTTGGTCATCATCACAGACTTGGGATTGTCTTTCTTCATTTGTGCCTCAACTGTTCTCAACATGCCAAGTAACTCTGTCAATAACTTGTCAAAGTCATTCATGTTGTAGTTCATGACAAACTGATTGCATGGCTCTGACAATGACTGCAGAATCACATTAGTGGCCAAATCTTTCCCAAGGAAAATCCCAGTCTAGCAAGGTTCTCTACATACCCAATAAGCTTGAGCACATGCAAACCTACTAGATCTCCTTCTGCTATATTACATTTGAACAACGCCTTAGAGAAATCATATCTCTCACGTCTCACCTGATCTTGGTATATGTTCTTAAGATGTGCTACCAGCTCAATAACATCCACATTCTCATGTTGCCTTTGAAACTCATAGTTCATGGAGCACAACATTAGGAACCTGACATCAACTACATCTTAAGTGTGCTTCTTGCAAGCATCCCTATCAGCTTTAGGTGTAGTGGGAGCAGGTTCATTTGGCTCTGGTGTCTCCAGAACATAGAGCTTGTGCTCTTGTGTGAGAACAATTCTCAATGTCCTGAACCAATCATGGAAATTATTCCCATTCAACTTGTCCTTCTCAAGGTCTGATGGCAAGGAAAATGTGTCATTGGTTGCCATTTGATTATACAAGATAAATTTGTAATTTCTCAATACACTTTTGATTTGATTTGAGAAAATTGGGTGATGTTTAGTTAGGCCTTTAATTTAATTATCACTCCCACTATTTTGTTCAGAATGATAGCCCTCACATATCAATTTGGAAGATTGCAGCATATAACCTTCTAGTGAGCCAAGACCCAAAACAATTGAGTTATTACTCGGTCAACGCTGGCGTCTATAATTAATCATTAAAGTAGACAATTTTTGTCAATTACATCTTATGTAATTCTTAGATAGATGGTAAGCACAACTCTTTGCCATAGTCATTTGCATGCTTCTAGGTACTTAATCTCATCAAGATTGCCTATTTAAGTCCGACCCAAAAGCCAACACTATGGTAATGCACCATGCTTTACAAGCCCACATCACTACCATCACACTTCCACAAGATGGACTGCGCACCATGCTTAGCCGATCAATATTTTCATGTGTGTTGATCATGGAAAGCATCTAAGATTAATATTTTATTAAGGAATTTTATATTTTTAAAAATATATACATATCCAATCACCACATACTTATAGTATGCATTTTATACATGCTATATCCCATAAATGAAAACATGCAATTATAAACATTAGCGATGGTTATGGTCATACTATTGTAATTCCTTGGAGCCATAAGGAATTACTACCACCTAAAGTCTACATCACATGCAACAACATATTGTTAATGACAATCTATAGTTGAACCAATCTGGGTTGATCAGTTCAACTCTTGAATCATTCGGCTTGCCTCCTAATCAGTCGGTTGGTCACATGAAATGATTGTATGGTCTCTCGTCCAAACAATGTCCGGACACCTCCAATTGATATGTTGGGCCACCATTCGATCGGTTCGGTTCATCTTATCGTCTGTCATCCTCAATCCTCCAGTCGATCGAATCGTCTACTGAAGTAGGCGGTTCATCTAGTGTTGAACATCTTCTTTGCCATAACAAGAATTAACTATCCTAATCCTACTTAACATATTACATGGTAATAGGGAAACCTCAAGTTACATTCGAGGGGAGCATAGGAAGGAGAGAATGAATATTTTTACATATGGTAGAGAAGATACATGCTTAGTATGCAAACAGAGATATAAACAGAAATAAACAACCACAACTAAGTACACAAATCTAGGGTTATTTGCCATAACCATGCTAACATCCACCATCAAAACCAATTTTAGGGCAACACACATAAATTGCACATATATATCATATCATATATAGAGATCTTATGTAGTCTTTAATTGAATATGCACATTAATCATATAAATATTCACATCACAAGTAATAAATAAATAAAAACTAAAATCCAATCATATTGATTAAATCCCAAAACATAGTGAATTGACATGGTTTTGATACTGCTGTTGGAAAGTATTGCATCAGATACAATAGAAGAAACAAGAAATTTAAATGCCATATTCCCCTTTAAAAAGTAGAACACGGCAAAAACTATCTAATGGGAATGAGGGTTGCAAGGTTATACCTATTCTTGGAGCAAGTCCAATGACAATCCCTTGCAGTAGTGTGTGAGTTTCTTCAAGTTGCACCTGGATGGCAACAACAACAGCTTCTTTGTTGATCACCAGGGATAGCGATTGTCTGTATCCTCTTAGCCGATCAGTTCAATCCTTGAATTGGTCATTTCACTATGTTTCCCATTTGCTATTGTATTGGAAATTAATATTCAATTAACGCACAACATGACATCAACATCAATCCTTGATCCAATCAAATTGATCAATTAAACAGTTGGTTCACAACCTGAACTGGTCAGATCACAACCCTAAGCCGATTAGTTCACTTGTTATACCAGTCATCTCATGGATCTGATTGCCAATGTTGGTTCAAATTTACATGATACTTGAATCGATCGATTCAACACTTGAACCTGTCGATTCATAGTCTCAGTCAACTTATTGTTGTTTAAATTGAATATAGACCTGTCAAACTGGGTCAAAATCCACGGGTACCCATGGGTCAACCCATTTAAGTTGGGTTTGGGTGATGAAATTTGCCACCCTATGAAAAGTACCCAAACCCATACCCACCCACTTATTTAGTGGGTTTCACGGGTGGCCCACGAGCACCCGTGGGTGACCCACATAATTCAATCACTTATATAAAAATAAATATAATGACACACTAGTACTTAGAATAAATAAAATGATCTACTACTAACCATTAACAGTTAAGGAGTTCCAATCCAAACTCAAACTTGTCCAACAAGATTTGATATGAGAGAGAGATTGGGGAAATAAATTCAACATCTACTACATTATCTAATTGTTCTATCAAACTTACTCTAGTTTATTGAACATAATCATACATTAGAGGATGTAAATTGTACATTAGAGAATTTATCTAAAAATATGTGTGTTTTAATGGTTGTAAAAATATAACATATTTTGTTTGAAGTGAAAACTTCTGTAGTTGGTTGTTCTTATGTTATATTTCACATATAAATACTAGCAAATGGTCTTATTTTACCGTTATAGTAGTAATTTATAAAATACTTGTTTATTGGACACATATTATATGGGCACCCGCGGGTGACCCGCAACCTGCTGGGTCGGGTTTGGATTTGTGTTTCTTCGACCCGTTTAGAATTGCATCTTTTTGACCCACACGCGCGAGACCCAAACCTGCAATGACCCAACCCAAACCCAACCCACCCACCCATTTGACAGGTCTAATTGAATACCTAACACTTTTGTAATTAAGTTTAAACTAAATTCATGAGTAAACTCCTATTTCAAATGTATCCTATGTGTGTGACCCTACATATTCCATGTTACATTGGCAATGAGTGTCCATAATTGATTTTTTGTTGGATCTAGGACTCTAGGGCGGTGAATAGAGCTTCAAAATTCTCACAAGAATAGTTAGACCTTCAAATTATATCAACTAAAACCAAATGCTAAAATTGAATTTGAAGTCCTATCTAAACAAGCATAGCAAGGATGAGAGAGATTGGAACAAAGACTTGGACAAGGTGTTTAGAGTGGTTCCAATCTCCAAACTAGGAGATCGTCAATCTACTACCTAGAGAGGTCAAACTCTAGGACTTTGCAACCCATGTATACTTATATTCCATTATAAGAGATACAAGAAGGCCACCTTACATCCAAGGACTTACATATCCAAGCTAAGAGTCTTTCACCTACACAAGGACCTACCCACTTGATCAAGATGTCTTCAGCCTTCTTCAAGGACTTACTGGGGCGATATTCCACGCATGTGTGATCTTTCAAATTTATAAGTCCCCAAACAAGGTTCACTCACAACACTGAAATATGCTCCCACAAGCGTGCATGGTCATGTTATAGTATAGATGAGAGGCAAGCAATGGGGGTCGATCCTCAGGGATAGAGGGGGCACTAGAGATAGGGTCGTGTTGGCTATGTTCCTAAAGTGGAGATTAGGGTTGAAGGGTTTAAACTTGGGTTTGGTTTGATTACACTAAGCAAGCAGGAAAGTAAAGGCAATATGAAAGCTAGATTACCAAAAACCCTAGATTATCCTAAGAAAGTAGGCAAGTAAAGGCAATATGAAAGCTAGATTACCAAAAACCCTAGATTACCCTAAGCAAGTTAAGTCTATGCACCTAGATTAAGAATTTAACTAAACAAGAGCAAGATGATCTATACTACTCTAGCAAGGCAAGCAAGCAAACACTAGAGCAGCAAGCAAGAATCTAGATTAACCCTAATTATCAAGACTAAGCAATTGACTATAGGCAATGAAGGCAATTAAGCTAAACTAGTATTGACAAGTTAAAATGACAAGTTAGGTTTTAAGCAATGGATTGGATAGGTGGGCTGTTTGGGAATATGATTTGATATTAATTGGGGGAAGGTCAATAAAGCATGCAAATCTCACATTTCAATCTAGATTACCAAACCAAACAACAAGGAAAGTGCTATTAGAATATACCCTATACTACTAGTTGGAGAACTAGGGTTAGGTGTAATTCTAGTAGGACTTGGAAAGTCTAGGTTTCTAGGGTAAGTGGTATTAGGGAAATTGAGAGCCGAGGGTAGGAATGGGAGTAGAGATGAGGGTATTTCACCTCATGTTACTTGCCATCTAGCCTTTAGGAAGCTCTAGGCAATTGCACTAATCACACCTACACTAGCTAATTAGATCTCACACTCACTTGTAGAAGAAGGGAGATGTATGTAGGAACAAAAGGGGCTAGCTAGGGATCCAATAATTGGACCTAGGAGCCATTCCTAAGATTTCCACATACATTCCATTTTCTCCTAGAAGCTAAGTGTCATCAAGCATCACAAAATAAGCAATTTATGTTTAAAAGCACAAACCACATGCAAGATAATGGGAAATGATATAGAAGAAAGAGGCAATCATCATAGAATGAAATTATGTTCATTACAAATTATTTTCCCCCAACATGGTGTCAAAGCCACATTTTAACCCCAAACAGCCCACCACTAGGGGCTTAGCTAGACACGCTCAAAGAAAAGATAAAAGAAATGAGAAGAAGGGGATATGACTCCATGGATCTTGAAGTAGATCCTTATCCTTCACGTCCTAGTTGTTGTAAGGCGATCTCCCTTCTCCAAGGTGGATGATGGACATAGAAATGAAGGAGATTATGGTAGAAAACCTAGAAAACTAGGCTTCAATGGTGGAAATGAGGTGGAAATGGTAGATGGAGAACATAAATGCAAGGGGAGTGCAATGAATGCTCAAGAGTGGGTGGAGAGGAGTAATGGCAGCTAACCTCGTGCTTTGGATGTCACCCATGTATATATAGGTGGTGGTGGAAGCACTAGGGTAAGTAGGGGCATTGTTGGAAAAACAGTGTAGAAAATGCTAGGGTTTAGGTGGTAGCATACCTGTGTTGGGAAGCACGGCCATGGTAGGTAGGGGTAGGAACGACCGTGGTGGTGTGGAACGGTCATTCTAGGAAAGTGGAAAATAACATGTCGAGGTGGTAAAATGGAGGCTGGTAGCACGGCCGTGCTACACAACACGACCATGGTGAAGGCTAGGTAGAACAGTTATGCTGGATAGCACAGCTGTAGTGGTTGAGTTGGAGGTGAGGTTGTTCCCTTCAGCACGCCCATTTTGACTTCATCTAGCACGGCTGTGCTGGACAACACATCCATTTTAGGGGTTTCATGGCACGACCGTGCTGGGTAGCATAACCGTTGTGGCAATGTTGTTGTAGCTTGCAAATTTGGAATTTTCTATGTAACTTTTACATTGGCCAGCACGGCAGTTCCTTGGCACCACGGCCGTGCTGGGGTCTTCGGTGGAAAAATCATCTTGAATCTTCATGGTCAATGGACTTCTTTACTTGATGTAGACCCTTGGCCATTAGGGGTAGGTTGAGGGAGCTTTGGGGTCTTCTTTATACCCCTCCATGAGTGGAGGACTCCTAGAACTCCTTCCTTCTCTCTCATCCATCCAAATCTTGGTCCAAGTACCTAAAAAGTATGCAAAGAACGTCCATAAGTGTATTTGACAATAATATACATATTGGGGGATTTAACTTGCATTCTACAATGTTTAGGTGTGAATAAAGTATAAAATGGCACAAGATGAAGCCCTAAAATAGGGCTACATCACCACCCCAAACTTAAAACATACTTATCCTCAAGTATGCTCCAACTTAACTCTCTCTTCAGTTTTCTTTCAATAAACAAGAATGACAAATGCATTGCAAAAGATGATTATTGACTAAATGGTCTTAAAAGTGACTAAGTGCATGTGTTCCACCTCTCTCCTCTCTACTTTCACAAACCAATCATGAAATGAGCACTGAGCATACAAACTTCAAATATAGAGCATATAATGCACAAGCTTTCCACATATACTTCATGTAATTTGGGGTAAACCGTTTCATGTTGGCATTAATCAATGATGAATAGGAGTGTTGTTTCATTTTCATGCATTCAATCTTATGCCTCAAACCACACCAAATGACCCACATGGCTATAGAAAAGGTAAAGTGAGCTAGATTTGATGTTTTCTAGCTCAATGGGTATGAAAATAGAAGAAATGATTGTGGAGATTTTGGAGTGCTTTTACACACTCATCTTTTCTTTATTTAGATGCTCTTAAATAGGAGCATCTTTTTATTTTCTTTTTGCTTTTTCTTTTCTTCTTTTCTTTTCTTTTACCCTTGATGTAGGTAGGGTGTATGGTGGATAGAGTGAAGCAGGGAGATGTGGTTATGGCCACCCCAAACTTTTGGAGTTGGCCAAGGCTAGATATGTGCACTAAGGCATCCTTTCATGAGGTAGATAGGTATGAAGATGGTGAAAGAAGAGTCAGGTCAAAGAGGGGTCATTGGTTTAGCCCTCAACATAAGATCTCCTGGATTGAAACTAATCCAACACTTCATCAAATGATATCACACCACATGATTGAACAACATGAGATTCACATTTATATCATGTGATTCCATAGGCTCTAAGCATTATAGCTTGCTCAAGTCACAATTCAACCAAAACATTCACAAAATTGAGAGAGGTGATGCACATGTAAAAAGTCAACAATCAAGACCATATATAAATAAACTCTAAGAAAATGACATGCATTTGTCAAAGACCAAAATTTTCATTTCAAATAGTGGCGATTAAGTTAAAACATGCTTTTAGGCAGAACATTCAAGTTTGGGCAAAATTGGCCAAAATGGTGCCAATTTGCATTCAATCACATCTAAACCTAACTTTAGGGAAATTAAAACATAAAGTAGCAAATCCTAATTAAAAACACACAAAAATCACCAAAATCTACATGAGAATTCAATGCATGACATGGAGGAGCAAAAGAGCAAATTTTTTGAAAAATTATGCAAAAATGCATGAAATTGAACTACATGTATGCATGGATGCTAGCAGACACACAAGGTCACGATAGACAAGTATGGAAGTTAGTCAAATTGTTTGATCATCTTGAAAAAATTTAGCACAGGGTACATAGATAAGAATGCGGTGAAAGAAGGGCTTACTGCCCTACCACCCCAAACTTTTAAATCATGTTGTCCTCAACGTGAAATAGAAGTTTAGAATAGTAGGGAAAATGGCACGGAGTCACGGTAGACAACTGCCAAGAGATGGAGTGATCAATGTAGCACTAGGTGAGCAGGGTAAGACAACCACAGCCGTGGTGAGAAACACAACCATTCTGGCTTGCCAGCCATACGACCGTGTTGTGTAGCACGCCCATTCTGGACTCCTTCATGTAGCTTTTCTACTATTTTGCAATGTTCTCTTCAATTTTGATCTTCTCATTGGCTTGACCCTTTTTGCATCACTTTTTCTTCCTTGTACCTGTACTAACATGATTCACAAATAGAAAAACTATCAAGTATAGTGTGTGTGTGTTTCTTGGAAAAAATGAAAGTGTGATAAAACAACAAGGTTCAAGAATATCAAACCACATGGGTTTCCTCCCATTAGTGCTAAATTTATAGCCTTCAGTCAGGCTTGTTGCTTTCTTCACTAAGTGTTGACACCCATGGTGTCTCCCTTTTCTTCTAGAGTGATTCTTTCTAGAGTTCTGACAACATGGGCTTCATACCAAGGAGTCTACATCGATCAGAAGTAAGGACTTGATCTCCACTGCTCTAGAGGATCATAGTAGCCTAGACTATTGCTGAAATTTTCTTCACCCCATCGATATCTTTCTTCCGCAGTGAATATAAAGAAGTCAAACTTTCCCCTTCTATGAGTGATTGTTAGAATGCATGTACACACATTAATTTTCGCACCCACAATGGACAAGAAGGGTCTCCCCAATATGAGGTATTCCTTCCCATCAATAGGGCTAGAATCCATGATCAAAAAATCAGTCAGGTACACAATGTTTATCCTTTGATCTAATGCCACTGTCTCATTTTACAAGATGCCCATGGGTTTCCTCTTAGTTCCATCACCCAAGATAAGGACACAATCCACTAGTTCCATTTTGTTTAGGCCCAACCATAAGTACATGCTCAATGGTATAATGCTTGTTTTTGTGCCTAGATCTAGGAGAGTGCGCTCAACAGGTTGTGCATTAATATAGCATGTGATAAGAGGGACTCCCGGATCATCCCTTTTTTCCGAGAAACCAATGTCCAGGATGAAGTTCACATATCTTGTGGCAATGATTTCCTTGGGTGGCAATAACACTAGTTTTCTCCTCCCCATGCAAACATCATTTACCAATGAAAGGAATGCTTTGATGCCTGCTGATCCTTGCTTTAAGGTTCATAAGAGATTCATGATACGATTATTCTTCTCTTGGAGAAAGGGGCCTTCTAAAGCCTCATAGAATTGCTCACCAATTGCATCAAACGTTTCTGCAGAAATTTGTGGGCCTTGAGGAGGTATGATGGTGATTCTTATCTCATGGTGAGGTCTTGGCTTCCAACAAGGTATAACATCAAGCATTACCTTGTCAATGGCATGTGGGACATCAAACATGATCTTGTCATAGGAGGGAAGAAGAAATGAATCTCTAGCACTTTCATTACTTCCAAGAAAGGGTGGGATAGTAGATATCACAAACTCAAATAGGGGTAAGATGCAAGATATTGTCTTCTCTATCAACAATGGGACACTCAAGGGTTCATATGCAAAGGGAGTAGCGGGAGATTGGATGCACTCGGTATTTTTAAGCAACAATCGAGCAACAAAATCTTTGGCACACTTGTGATCTCTACTAGACTCTTCAGGCACTAAATTTTATCACAAAGCTTAATCATTTCATCCCCCCATTTCAAGCTCTTGAGCAACTTTCCTCCCCCATATGATAGACACCATATTCACTTGTTCATGGGAAGAAGGAGGGGCTTGTGAAGATGAAGGTGGTGGTGATCTTTGATGAGGTGGGTTAGGATTTTGGAGTATGCAAGTTGGTTGTTGGGGAAGTGGTGGTTGATAGGCATGTGATGGTTGTGGGGGATAATGATAGTTGAAAGGGGGTTGGTGAGGTGGAGAGGCATATGGATGTGGTGGTCCTTGGTACTGGTGAAGTGGGGGCACTTGGCCTTGCGGTGGGACATAGGCACCTTGAGTAGTGCTCACATAACTACCATAATTATTCGGATTGGCCATGGGTTGATACGGGAGCCTCCCCTCTTCACGGCGGGCAAGTGAGAGAGAGATTCGATCAAGCCTTTGTTAAAGGAGGGAAATGTTTTGTCTTTGAGGTGATACCTATTTCTTTACTTCGTCAAGGCTCCTTAGCCTTCCTACAACTTCTTCTTCAAACTTGGAGTTGTGCTCGGGACCCTGGTATTTCCTTGGATGCCCTTGCCCTTCCTCATTTTGTTGTTTCCATGATAAGTTTTGATGATTCCTCCACTCAGGAGTATAGGAGTTGGACATCGGGCCTTGGTTGTTTCGGTTGCCAAAAGCATGCAAGGCATGAGATTCTTCTTCATCAACTTCGACTGCCATAGTGGATTGAATAGAAGAACCACAAGCTTGGTTCTTCATCATATTCGTCATGTCTGCCATCATTTTCATCATGTCGGGGTAGGCTGCAATCCGGCCTGGAAGTATGGGAGGAAATGGAGGGATGTAGTTCTGGTCATAGTATCCCCCTTTACTTGAGGCTCGGTGGCGAGAGTTCTCAGCAAGGTGCTCAAACAAGGGCCATGACTCCTCAAGTGGCTTTTCCATGAATGTGCCTCCACATGATGAATCAACATTGTTTTGGCTCAATTCTACTAGCCCGGTGTAGAAAGCTTGAATCAGCCCCCACAGAGGTACTTCATGATGTGGACAATCACGAAGGAGCTTTTGAAATTGTTCCCAAGCTTCGTGAAATGGTTCATTCTCTTTTTATGTGAAGGAAGTAATGCATCTCCGCACCTGGGTCAACTTGGAGATTGGGCAGAACTTCTTGAGGAACTCATTCTTCACCGAATTCCATGTCAACAACTCGAGTTTGGCCATGTACCATTCCTTAGCCTTTTCTTTTAGAGAGAATGGGAAGAGGGTCCTCTGGATGGAGTCATCGATGGCAGTGGGCGTGCGTAAGGTTGAACAAGTTTCAAGGACAACGTTGATATGGTGATAGGGGTTTTCGTTCTCCATCCCATAGTCAGTAGGGAGGAGTCCGAGAAGTGCGGGTGGAATGGAATTTTTTTGACCCGACATTTAGTCAACAAGGGTGGAAATGGGGAAATTGTAGTTCCCCGGGGTGAAATATTCATGGAGGTGGTGGTTGGGTTGCGATTGAGCATCTCCATGAGGTATTTCAGCTTCACAGTCACCCATTTCGATTTCTTGGTGTTTATTGTGGCGGCTTTAGCATCTCCTCCTACCTATCTCGGGGTTGTACAACACCAAGTCGATACAAGTAGAATGTGTACTACACATGCACAGTTGTCACATGCACAATACACAAACAAACAATGAAAACCAAGTTAGAATGACAATATGCAAAAGTGAACAAAGAATAAAGAATAGCAAATATGAGGACAGTAGGAAAGGCTAAGCTACACTAACAAGCTAGGCTGAGTGCCTTTATCCCCGACAACAACACCAGAAAGCTTGGTGTAATATTCCACGCATGTGTGATCTTTCAAATTTATAAGTCCCCAAACAAGGTTCACTCACAACACTAAAATATGCTCCTACAAGTACACATGGTCATGCTATAGTATAGATGAGAGGCAAGCAATGGGGGCCGGTCCTCAGGGATAGAGGGGGAACTAGAGCTAGGGTCGTGTTGGCCATGTTCCTATAGTGGAGATTAGGGTTGAAGGGTTTAAAATTAGGTTTGGTTTGATTACACTAAGCAAGCAGAAAAGTAAAGGCAATATGAAAGCCAGATTACCAAATATCGTAGATTACCCTAAGCAAGTTAAGCCTAAGAAATTAGATTAAGCAATCAACTAAACAAGAGCAAGATGATCTACAATACTCTATCAAGTCAATTAGCAACTAAGAACTAAGCTAAACACTAGAGCAAGCAAGAATTTAGATTAACCCTAATTATCAAGATTAAACAATTGACTATAGGCAATGAAGGCAATTAAGCTTAACTAGCATTAACAAGCTAAAATGACAAGTTAGGTTTTAAGCAATGGATTGGATAGGTGGGTTGTTTGGAAATATGATTTGATATTAGTTGGGGGAAGGTCAACAAAGCATGCAAATCTCACATTTCAATCTAGATTACCAAAGCAAACAACAAGGCAAGTGCTATTAGAATATACCTTATACTACTAGTTAGAGAACTAGAGTTAGGTGTAATTCTGGTAGGACTTGACAGGTCTAGGTTTCTAGGGTAAGTGGTATTAGGGCAATTGAGAGCTGAGGGTAGGAATGGGAGTAGAGATGAGGCACCTCATGTTACTTGCCATCTAGCCTTTAGGAAGCTCTAGGCAATTGCACTAACCACACTTATACTAGCTACTTAGATCTCACACTCACTTGTAGAAGAAGGGAGATGTATGTAGGAACAAAGGGGGATACATAGGGATCTACTAATTGAACCCAGGAGCCATTCCTAAGATTGCCACATACATTCCATTTTCTCCTAGAAGCTAAGTGTCATCAAGCATCACAAAATAAACAATTTATGTTTGAAAGCACAAACCACATGCAAGATAATGGGAAACGAGATAGAAGAAAGAGGCAATTATCATAGAATGAAATTATGTTCATTACAAATTATTTCACAGCAACATGGTATCAAAGTCACATTTTAGCCCCGAACAGCCCACCACTAGGGGCTTAGCTAGACATGCTCAAAGAAAAGATAAAAGAAAATGAGAAGAAGGGGATAAGACTCCATGGAACTCGAAGTAGATCCTTCTCCTTCACCTCCTAGCTATTGTAGGGCGACCTCCCTCCTCCAAGGTGGATGATGGGCTTGGAAATGAAGGGGATTATGGTAGAAAAACTAGAAAACTAGGTTTCTATGGTGGAAATGAGGTGGAAATGGTAGATGGATATCATACATTCAAGGGGAGTGCAATCAATGCTCAAGAGTGGATGGAGAGGAGTAATGACAGCTAACCTCGTATTGTGTCTGCCATCCATGTGGTAGCACTAGGTGGTGGTGGAAGCACTAGGGTAAGTAGGGGCATTGTTGGAAAAATAGTGTAGTAAATGTAGGGTTTAGGTGGTAGCACGGTCGTTCCAGGACGCACGGCCATGGTAGGTAGGGGTAGGAATGACAACGGTGGTGTGGAACTATCATTCTAGGAAAGTGGAAAATCACAAGTTGAGGTGGTAAAATGGAGACTAGTAGCACGACCATGCTGCACAACACGACCTTCGTGGAGGCTAGGTAGAACGGCCATGCTGGGTAGCACGACCGTGGTGGTTGAGTCAGAGGTGAGGTTGTTCCCTTCAGCATGCCAGTTTTGACTTCAGCTAGCACGACCGTCCTGGGCAGCACGATTATTTTGGAGGCTTCATGGCACGACCGTGGTGGCGATGTTGTTATAGCTTATAAATTTGGGATTTTCTCTATAATTTTTACATTGGCCAGGACAGCCGTTACTTGGCACCACGGCCGTGCTGGGGTCTTCAGTCACAAAATCATCTTAAATCTTCATGGTCAATGGACTTCTTTGCTTGATGTAGACCCTTGGTCATTAGGGGTAGGTTGAGGGAGATTTGGGGTCTTCTTTGGATCCCTCCATGAGTGGAGGACTCCTAGAACTCCTTCCTTCTCTCTCATCCATCCAAAGCATGGTCCAAGTACTTGAAAAGTATGCAAAGAACATCCATAAGTGCATTTGACAATAATATGCATATTGGGGGATTTAACTTACATTCTACTATGTTTAGGTGTGAATAAAGTATAAAATGGCACAAGATGAAGCCCTAAAATAGGGCTGCATCACTTACCCACACTTGCATCAAGTCTTTGGCCTCACAGGGATTGCTTACTCTTCTTGAATCTTCCTCCTTGTCCTTCTCCTTCACTTGGAGAATATCTTCACACATTCTTTAACCTTGAAGAAGAACAACAACTCCTCCTTCACTCGGAGAAGATCACTTCAACCTTTGCTCTTTGAGAAAGGGGATTAGGGAGATGGAAAGATTTACAAGATAACATGGAGGTAACTCTCTTACAACATGCCTAACTCACTCATAATCACAAAATTCTTTGTAAATGAGAGAGAGAGAGAAAGGGTCTCAAAGGGTTGTAGCACACTCAACTAGAAAGGACCAAGGATAGCATAAATGAGAAATCTTGGAATGAAACCCAAGAGGTCTTATTTATAGATGAGGTCGTTCCTTTGAGTGTGGGATCACTTAAGAATGAAAAATTGTTGTTTTACAACTTGTAACATATCTTTTTTTGGTTCTAACAACTCTATAACGGTTGGAATCACTTTTTCTACATTTTTCATACAGTACATTTGGTCGAGTTTCAATAAAGGTAACTCGACCAATCCACTAACTGACAAAGATAATTTTCAAACTATGGTCAAGTTTGTCCTTAGAAACTTGACCGATCAGTTAAAATCAATTTTGGTCAGTGAGTCAGTCGGTCGAGTTCTGTGAGTGTACAACTCGATCGATGCAACCATTTCTAAAAATCCATCACTAAACGATCGAGATTCGAACTCTACCGAAAAAGTTGCTATGACAAATTTTTCAAAATGATTTTTGAGTGATCAAATTTTGTAATTAAGTGTCCCTAATTTTTTCTCATCTTAGTTACAAGTCATATCATCAATACACATGATTAAAAAAATAGTCTAAGGTGGTTTGGAGTGATTTCCCAAATTGCACATTTGCATTGCTCTTGACTTGAACTTGGACAAGCTAGGGCTTGTGTAAATTGATCCTTTTCATGTACCTAAAGCCTAAAATCAATCTTAAATAAACATATTAGATACATATGAATGGAATGGTTAAGTCATTATCAAAATATGGACAATATATAACTCTCAAGTCAACATTCTCCCCCTTTTTGACAATGACAAACCATACCTCAACATATTGAAAGGATATGTAAATTTATACCTTAGCCTTGTGTATTGCAAGGGGATTCATGATTTGAACTATGTGAATTTCTCTCCCACAATATATGCTCACTCTTACCTACATAGTTAGTCTTTCTACAAAAAGCAATATAACAAGTATGCTTCATGGTCCTTTAGCAAGTCACATGATAAAACATATATTTAGACAATAAAAGGATCACATAGGCAATAAAAACAATATGGTTGAGCTTTAAAATATTGAAATTCTACCCCCTTTTGGCATTATCAAAAAGTAAGGGGTGTAGAAGAGAATAAAAGCGGGTCTTCTCCAAGCACAACCAATACACATCCAACCACAAGATAAAACACACAACCACTAACACACAACAAACGGAGACGAGAGAGAAACAAGCAACCTATGTCATAATCAAAATATGGGTAACATGCCACCAACTCATGAGATATAGTCAACCATAGAGTAAGTGTACATATGATTAAGATTCCAACACATAGCATGTTCTCAAAACAACTACAAGCCAAAATGATGAAATCAACATGATGATAGAAAATAGTACAACTCAGATAATGTGCCCAGATGTTTTAAGTACAAAATAGCCTATAAAGATATATATGATCAACATCTAAAGACCAAAAACTAAAACATCTAAACATCTATAGCATCTATGTCCACTGCATCATCATCAACATCATCATCATCAACTTCAGGCTCATAGTCATCATCTCCATTTGAAGGAGCAACAGATATAGTAGCTTCATCTTTGTCACCAGAGCCACCAACAAAGCCATCATCAAACCATCTGAGCCATCCTCTCCATCATCATCAGATGCTTCCTCATTAGTAGAAACAACTTCCTCATCAACCTAGTTGGGCATCTCCTCATCGACAGTAGGACCGAAACCACGACCGGGCCACATGACATTCTTTTTATCCCAAGACATACCAAGGTTATGCAACTCGTGGACTTGAGGAAAAGTAGGAGTAGAGGTGCCAAGTCCTACAAGCAAGGTAGCTATAGGGCCAGTAGGGAGAGGTAGCACTCCAGGGATAGATCCACTAATAGCAGAGGGTGTAACAACATAAGCAGCATGTGGAGGAGTAGGGTAAAAGTGATTATATGCATAGGATGCATAATCACCACCTGAGTAGGGCTGGTAGGTAGGGTAATGATGGGAACATGATAAGTCATGGAAAACATGACAACACATAGATGCTGATGAAGATGCTCATGAACTTGAAGGTTGTACACCTACTAATATGCCATGTAACCATGAGGGCTTCATTGGATACATTAAATGAGGCATGAAAAGGTCGGGATGGTGGTGGAGGTACTTGGGTGGAGGTAGAGGCTCCAGGTGTGGTAGAAGAAGATAGAGGCAAGCTTTTCTTGATTTTGGTCTCACTGATACAAACTCCTTTTCTAGAAGGTTTGTAATAAAGATCATGAAAAAGAGACTTCCCAATGGAAAATTGGAAAAGACCACAAATCAGGGTTGAGTAGTGTGGGTGGGTACCTCGAGTATTCTTCCTGGAGTTGAAGTAGGTCATATGGTGAAGAAGGTATCTAGACCACTTGACTCTGATGTTTTTCAACAGGCAAAACATAATCATTGCAATATTCTTTGCAATTTCAGTCTGATTCTTTTTGGGATGAATATTGCAGTTGATTACCAGAGCGAGATTGTAGTTTTTAAGGTCCAAGGCAGATGAAGGTAGGGTCTACTTATTTCTATAGGGAAATGGAGGTTTCTTTAAGAATTTATGTATACCAATGAGAGTGATATCATATTGCTTGTAGAAGGCCATAGGATCTAGGAGGTCAAAATACTCAGGGTAATCTTTCCTCCATCTGTCGATCACCTCAGTACCATTGAAAAACATATTCAAGGTATCCTTTGAGATTTTGAACTTCTTACCGACAATCATGGAAGTAAGAATTACTTGTGTATTAGGCGGGGGCACAAGAGTGTCATAATTCTATGACAAATTTGCATAGAACTCATGAAATGCCTTAGTGGTTGTGATGGAGTTATTTTAGCACTGGTACTCGACACTCAGGGTAGTTAGGTGGTGGTCATACAACAAATCAGCTACCTCATCTATGACCTTTTGTCTATGTAGATGAGGCTCAAACAAGGCACAAAAGGGGAAGAGGTTCCTAGGAAGGAGCTCCTTGTACCTATTTAGAGCTTCATCGGAGACAAATAAAGGTATCATCAAACATAATGAGGTGAGAATTTGAAAGAAGAAGATAGTGCTCCAGAGGCGGCGTCTCTCTTTCTCCTATTTGAAGCCATGGAGGCAGGAAGAAGAAGATTGAGAGGTTAAAAATGAAGGAAACACCACCAAGGGTTGACCAAACACCTAGGGCCGATAGTAAGGGAGCTAGGAAGGTCAAACAAGGGTTGTCTAGGGCTAGGAAAGGGAAGGTAGGGACTAGGGTTGAGAGCTTGAGGGAGCTGGAGAAGGAATCAGTCGATTTTTCTCTAGTTGAGAGGGAGAAAAGTCGGCTGAACCCTACTTAAGGTTTTCTCCAACCGGCCATCGGTTGAGTTTTGTGAGATGGAAACTCGACCGAATGACTTTTTGTAAAAGCCCTCGGCCACAGATCGATCGAGTTAGCAACTCGACCACTGGTCAACCTAATCCATCATTAGAAGTCTTAGTTCTAGCCATTTGAGTGCTAATTAAATTTATTTTTCTAGTCCATTTTGCATTTTAAAGATACTTCGATACATATCACTCATCATTCGATACTATTTAGTGATAAAATAAGCGTTTACAAAAAATACCCAAAACAAGCAAAAAACAAGGCTAAAGAACATGAATTTTTTTAGCACTTGAGCAAGTAAGGGTGATCAAAACATGAACAAAACATATAGGATAGATAGAAACTAACTAGAGGTAAAATAATATACATCCAAAGTAGTTATGAGCAGTTTAGATCTAATAAAATTAAATTTCTCTCTAGCTAGAGGTTTAGTAAAAATGTCCGTCAACTGATTTTTTGTGTCCACATGCGTGATATAAATATCCTTTTTGGCAATGTGATCACAAAGAAAATGATGACAAGCCCCTATATGCTTGGCTCAACTATGCAATATAGGATTGTAAGATAAATTGATTGTACTAATATTATCACAATAGATAGGTGAAACATCAAAATAAATGTCAAAGTCTTGGAGCATTTGCTTCATCCATAGAACCTGGGCACAACAACTCCCAGCTACAATGTGTTCAGTCTCGGTAATTCATAAATCCATTGTGCTCTACTTTTTGGAAAACCAGGACACCAAGCATGGTCCTAGGAGGAAGTAAGTGCCACTTTTGCACTTTCTATCAATCAAATATCTTGTGTAATCCGCATCACTATAAGTCGTAAAAGTAAAGTTCCTTGACTTGGGATATCATAGTCCAAAATTTGGAGTTTTGGCTATGTAACATCCTGAATTTTGAGTACGATAAGATTAGGGTCTTAACGAAACATTCACCACTAATTTAGTTCAAATCTTGGACTTTAATGCAAATAACCGCTTATTAAGAACACTATTTGTTTTCCAATCTAAAATTTAATTATTCAACAAAATCTTGAATATGAGATTTAAACTGTGTTACGCTAATTTACGCAACATTTGAAACCAATATAAATTAATTTCTAATTTGGTAACATCTAATTTAACTAAAATCAATGAATAAGTCTCCCATGAGGGTTGCGAATAAAAATTTGAACCTATTTATGTGCACGTTTCCGCCTAATAATCAGGATGGGAACGTGATTTGACATTCAAGGAACACCCCCAAAATATGATCCCCAAATCCATTATCAATTAATCTTATATGATGAATTAAAGTTTATTCTAAAAAAGAGATATATAGCTCCTTAAGTTTTTTGAATAAGTAAACTAATGAATAATTTAGATTCTTTAAGGTACAAATACATTACCTACAAAGTTTGGGCTTAAATGAAATACCTAGAACCCTCTATTTGAAATAGGAAGGTACACATATAGTTTGTAAACCCTAAATGATGATATTTGATCAATGTGTCACTTTAGACTAAGGTCTCATGACTTAGGCCCTGTTTGGTTGGATGTAACCAGAGTACAAATTGTGTTTTTAAAAGTGATATGATAAAAAGCCAGGAATTTAAACTACCCGTTCACCGTTTGGTTGGATGAAGGTTAGATGTGATGAGTATCGGTTCCACCATTTGGTTGGCACGTAAAATCACGATTTAATGATGGTATGATACATGTAAAGTATACCTTGCTGCATGAGAAACTCCCGACCTGGGCTCCCAACAAATTAAACATGGAGGCCTGATAACATGCTCTTGTTGAAACAGACACGGGTCATGCGAGTAATTCATCCATCCGGTCACACCAACTACACCTGACCGCACTGTTTTAAGCGGTGGTGCAAACTTTCAAGTTTTGAGGTCTTGTGGGGAGTAATTGAGAATTACATTTATGCAAACTACATCCCACATCACCCTACCAAATGCTTTTTTGAAAAAAAATATCCTAACATTCTAACAACATGTACTAAAATTCCCTCCTACCAAACAGGCCCTTAATAGATGTCACGTGGACCAGAGTCTCTAGATCCGACTTGAACTCTTGGATCACGCAGACTCTTCCTGTAACGACCCCACCTCCCAGTATCCCCCAATTAAGGGAGACCAAGAGGTCAGAGCCGTTATCCCAAATAACAGGATCAAAGGGTTGACAAATAATCGATAATAATTATCAAATTCTACCAAACTAAACTAAAAGGCTGTAATAAAAATTAACTTTTTGCATACCTTTGAAAAAAATGGATTACTAAACTTCTATCCATATGAGAGAATATTCTAACTAATCCTCCTGGATCGTTAATCCTCGTTTAGTTTCACATATGCCACTTTACTGTTTGTTCTTTTCACTTGAACCTAAAATGCCGACAAACAAAATGTCAGTTAACATAAATGAATATGCCGGTATGTGGGGGAAACAATAATTGTGCAATTAACTGTAACAACATATTGCAGTCAAATATGATTTAACAAACAACTTTATGTTTTCAACATAATTGCTCAATCCTTACATACCCTAACCTTTGTGTTGTCCCTGCAGTGGACCTGGATGCTACCTTCCTTATAGTAGATCCCCATTTAACCCCTCATGATCCTACCTAACAGGTGAATTAGTTTCTAGGGTTGATTCACATGGCACTACCCATAGGTAGCCCACTCCTTAACTCATGGTGTGCTAAAGAGTTGCATGGCACTACACGTAGGTAGCCCAATCCCTAACTCTTGATATCCTAGACCTTGCTCTAGGTTACCCTTTTTAGCATTTGTAAAGCCACAGAGGAGGACCAGGATCTGAGCCAGTCATGTATCTATATTCATAGTGATAATCATAGTCACTTTATAGTTGCATGAAATAAAAGTCATCCAAGTAGTTATTTTCAGGCAACCGATAAAACGTTCAGGAATCGCCGTGAAACTAAAGTGATTATTCATAAACGTAACCACATACCTGATCAAGAGTAACTTGATGTCCAAGCATTAATATTCAATACAATCAAACAAGCAATCAACAATATCCTAAAAAATAATGCATAACATCCAAGTGTCATTGTTTTATTCAAAACATTCTCAAGATCGACTTGGATTCCACCTTATGATTTCTAGGCCAACTTTAAGGTTTTATTAGGGTTTTAGCCTTCATTATGCATTTATCACTTTTAATTCTCTTTTAGATCACAAACCCTAATTTCAACATCATAGGCACAAAAGAATGTCAATTAAGTCTAATATGTTTCTTTTGCACTAAAACTACTATCTTTATCCTTTTAAATCATATCCATATCATTATTACTAATGATCATCTTTGGTTTCTTTCAAGTGGACAACTTATATATCATTATAGTTCAATCCTCCTATGAACTCTACTAATTCCACATTTATCCACTCAGAAACCCCTAATTACCAAATTAAGGGTATTTATCCGCAATTAGTAACATTTATACTTAAAATAGCTTAGAATCATCAAATCTCAATTTTATTCATGGATTCAAGCAATTAAAGCCATTAAGAATCATAATTACCAACATTAGGATTTCAAGGCTCTTTAAAGCAATATTTATGTACATGGAACCCTAAATTAATAAAACCATGCATAATCATTATCTTTTTAGATCTAAGGTGTTCTTTTTATAGTCAACAGGTTAATATTGATTAAAAACACCCATAATACCTTTCTTAATCTTATTAACATTAATATTAGGGTTTTTTAATTAGTAAAACCATTAAAGATATCATCTTTACATACTTTTCTTGTTACAAGCATACTCATGACTTGATAATATTTTTATTATATTCCTTGAATTCTCCTGATCAATGTTCATATATAACTAATTTTCATCCAAGCATCCTAGCAATTTCTATGATTTTTACAACATAAAACTTGATTGGCCAATAAGGAGTCGACACGTCAACACTTACTTGTTTTCATTTTTCTTTTATTTAGGCCGACAAGGCTAGCGGAAGGACACCAATACCCCCACACCATTGGGCTCAGGGCCACATGCACCTAGGTTAGGGCGGTCTTTTCGCTCTCTATCTTCTTCAACCTCCCGTTCTTCTCTGCTTGAACTGCGGCCGGCTGGGCAGTCAACTTCTTTGTTGACTCTGGGCGTCGGGGCCCCTCAATAGTCGGAAAAGGGGCTAACACATCCAAACCTCACTGCCGAACTCAGATGAAGGGTCAAATTAACTGGATGAGAAACGAACAAGGAGATAGGCCAGGCTGTGCGTCTGCGGCCACGGAAGGGAAACCAAGGAGGAAGAGGGATTTTTAGATCAAATTGCTCACAGAGGAAGCTATGTTAGGTGATGCAGAGCAATTCGAAGGGTTTTGCGAACTTGTAGAGAAGGGACTCATCTCTTTTTATAGTCCTAGGTTATGGCAGAGAAGTTTCTCGAGATTTAGGGAACTTGGTATGGATGGGTGCAGTTTTCTCTCCAGAATCTAATGGAGTGAATCCTAGATTCGCACATTAACTGTATGGAGAGGAAATAAAATCCGAAAGTTTCCAGTTATTGTTCCTCTTTCCTTTTCCTACCCGAGGTAGGTGACAACACAGACACCGTCGATCTTTGACCCAAAGGCTGTCGTTGCACGCGCCAAAGAAAAAAATGTGATTTAATCATTGAAAAACCACTAGAGGGGGGTGAATAGGGTTTTATAATAATTTAACAATTATTTTAACTCAAACAACCAACCACAAAAATATTGGACAAGGGGACAAGGATTTAGAGTGGTTCCAAGCTTAGCAAATACTAAGGCAATCAATCCACTACCCGGTTGCTTACCCAACCAGAATTTTGAAAGAATCAAATTTTATTACCTCGCAAGGACTTTACATAAAATTACAATTCTTTCACCAAATCCTTCGAACAACCTTCACCTAGAAGTAGTTGCACCAACTTTGAAGCATCCTTCTTGAAGTAACTTCAAGCTCCCCCTTGAAGTAGCCTTCCTCTTGAAGTAGCTTCCCGTTGCAACAACCTTCTTGAAGTAGTCCGAAGTCCACCTTCTCCACCGAGAAGAACCTTCTCCAATCCGAAACCTCCAACCCTAGGAGTAGCAAGGAGAATACAAAGGATAAAAGGAACAAGAAGGAAAAATAGAAATTACAATACCACTTTGCAGCTCAAGGCTTGATTTCCTATATCAAGCGTTTTGATCTCCTAACCAATGTAAATAGAAGTGTAATTGCTGTGGACAGGAGATGCTAGCCTATAGGACACGAAATTAGAGCAAGGAGAAGAATAGCCAATGCAAGTGTTGCTCAATTTCTCAAAACAGATTAACAATTGCGAGTGTAAGCTCAAGTGTATCACTAGTGTAGATTGGTGAGTTTAGGTGTCCTAAGGCATGTCCTATTTATAGAAATGACTTACAAGTGCTTAAGGACGTTCTAGACACTTTCTAGGGGGTTCTTAGTGCTCAACTAGCCGTTATGTGTCCACTAATTGCATTTGCAACAGCTAGTTAATTGACCCTGAAAAGTGCAGACAGAACTTTTCTCGGTCGAAGATTTGTCGACCGAGAGTCCTTCTCGGTCGAAGATTTGTCGACCGAGAGTCCTTCTCGATCGAAGATTTGTCGACCGAGGGACCTCCTGGAGCAAGTGTTTACAACGTTCATTTCCAACTCCCAACCACTTTGTCTGCTGGGTCTAACGGCTAGTAGGGTCTATTCTCGATCGAAGATTTTGTCGACCGAGAGTTTCTCGGTCGAAGTTTTTGTCGACCGATATTTTCTCGATCGACGATTTGTTGACCGAGAATATTACTGACTCAATGTATTCATTTACTAAGTATGTGTATCAATGTGCAATTGTGATACTATCTTGGGGAATGACCTATCTAAGTGTTGTGAGTGGATAGGGAAGATCTAAACGCTTGATTTACATGATATCTAATTACTTGTACATTATATACTTGTACAAGCATTTACATTTTATTACAATCATGAAAATAAAGCGATTTTATCAAATTATTCTTCCTAGTCTTTGTTATCCACCACCTTATATGCTTGTTCCTGAAATACTCAAATAGCACGTTAAAACCACAAGAATGAAATGTTTGTCATCATCAAAACAAAGAGATTATAATAATGTCCAATTCAGCCAACAATCTCCCCCTTTTTGAAGATGACAAACATTTCCTAAATATAAAGTAAGGAAATATAAATCATATGAGTTTCATACCTGAAGTTTACCTTTTGTAGCCATTCTTGTTTTTGCAAGTGGGTGCTGGCCGAGATATTATGAAACTCATTTTATTTTATGTTTTTGATTTATATTATTTCTCCTCCTTTGTCATTTCAAAAAGATATCCAAGATAATCATTTAGTATGACTTTTTATTTCTCCCCCTTAATTTTATGCTATGCTCCCCCTTAAAGAGATATTTAATTTAAAATCAAGGGATTAATGCAATCCAATTAATGTTAAATTTAGCCACAATTTATTTCTCAATCATTTGCAAAGGATGTTAAGCCTTGAAATGATATGAGTTCCTTTTAAGTTCATGGCATGTGTGTATTGATTTCTCACCCAATTTACAAGGAATGTTAAGCCCTGAAGTGATGTGAGATTCTTTTAAGCTTATAGTAGAAATTACCTCTAATCAAATGCAAGGGATGTTAAGCCCTAATTTGTTTAGAGAATTCTATTATATCACATTCATGAGATTTGTAGATTCCTTTATTTTCATAACCAAGATTAAAAATACTAAGGTCATAACAAGCTTCAAATGATGTTTACAGAGTTTTGTAAGCTTCTTAATCTTATAATCAAGATAGTTTGTGTGAGCTCCCCCTTAATTTTATAGTCAAGATAATTTAAGGATTCTAAGGTCACAATCAATATTAGATCATAATAAGTTGACCTTTTATGAGAGTTATGCACTAAAATTATGTTTTCAATATGTTAAACACATTTTGAATCAAGATACTAAGATTAAGTGCAGTAAAATGATGTACAAATAAGCATTTTGTCAAAGCTTATTTTAGGTCGCCCTTGACTAAGACCATAGCGCCCCTTGGTCAAATTTAATTTCAACCGAGAGGCAAATTCTGCAGATTTCACATTTGAACATTCATATGTGAAGTATAATTTATGCAGGTAGCTTGATTAAATAAATATCAATTTGAAGCACATTAAGAGATACCTATTATGAAGACTTAATATGGGCATCATAGTGAAGTCTTTGACCTTGATTTTTCTGGAATGTATGTTTTACATTCATTGTGAATGATGTTTCATAAGCTTTGTTATGGGTACATAAATATCAAATCCCATTTCTTCTTGTATCCTTATTTTTAGATTTAATCATAAGATTCTTTAGAAACATATATTTTGAAATCAAGATTAATATCTTAAAGTCAAGATTTTTTCTTTTGATTTCTTAGAACAAACAAATAGATAAAAACATTAATATTTTTGTTCTAAGAGACACCGTTTGGCTTGTCATAACATCATCATTCATTTATAATGTGTTGAATCACTATGATCATCTATTTATGGTTTGTATTATTTTAGACAAACCAAGTAAAACTGAAACACAATGATCATGGTACAGTGATTTTGATAGAACGGTAGAAGCATATGATTATAATCATTTGTATCAAAACACATGATTCTTATAAGAATTACTTTAGGAAAACCATGTGGATAATGATAAAACAGTAATTTCTTTTGATTAAACTAATCATGATTTTCAGTTTTAAACTATTTAGAGGATAAACCAAAATAATCTACATTTAGGTTCATAAGTTTTTAATTTTAAGATAAGCTATATAACTGATCATACCTAAAAAACTTTTTCAATCAATGAATAGGGTTTGTTCAAGATAAGTCTTCATATGTCACTTTTGCAATATGTTTAAGGATTTTCATATTCATAATATTTATAAAAAAAAATATATTTTGTTTCAAGAATGGTCTTTAGCATATATTCTTGTTTTGCATGTAAAATCAGTCATAATTGATAGCAAATAGATTACTTGAAGACATATTCAACAGATTTATTGCAGACTTGACAACAGAAACCTGCTCGGTCGACCATTTCTTGATCGATAGTTCTCTCAGTCGACAGTTTCTCGACCGAGAAAGGTTCTGTATTGTTTCAGGCCTGTTTTCAGAAATTGTTTACAAGTAAAACCAAAAATATGAAAGTTAAAGCTTGATTTGGTTGAGATATCAAAGCAACATTTAGGTTAAATCTCAACTAATCATATACATTTTGAGAATCCAAACTAAAACAAGTAGTTTAAGATGTATATTTGGAAATTTTAATTTCTTGGATTAACTTAGTGTCCTATTATGTTAAGTTGAGATAGACATAAAGATATACAACTTAGAGTCTTTGGTCATATCTCAACTTAATTTTATCCATTTAGTTTGGGGGTTTTGGAACCCGTACTAACTCGACATCCTTTTTCTTGTAAGGACATGAAAAAGAATAGTGTCCAAGGCGCAAACAGTAATGACAACATATAGAATCAACCTCATATCTCTTTCTATGATTTTGTTCTAGGTTGTTCTTGGATACATATGTATTTGTGCCTCTAGGTACATACATAGATTGGCCTTTTGGCACTTGTGTTCTTTCCCAACTAGGTTTTTGATAAGATTTTCCTTTAGGCTTGTAACCTAGTCCTCTCCTTCCAATTTGATGATAAGAATTATTTAAGATTTTATCAAGAGTGTCATTATTACTCAAACTACTAACTTTTTGTTGCAGCTTAACAATCTCATCCATTCTCTTATTGATGTCTAACTTTTCTTGATCTAGATTAGATAGCAAATAATCTCTTTCTTTCACAATAATATCATAATCTAGATGTGTACACAAAATAGGTTGTTTTTGAAGATCATTTACTTGAGTTTGCAAATTTAATTTTTCTAGGGAAAGAAGATTGCAATTTGCTTCTACAGATTTTAGCTTAATATCATGATCTTCAATAACCTTTTTGAGATCTTCATTTTCAGATGTGAGAGCAAGAAGCTTAGCATGTAACTCATCATTTGCTTTATTAGATTTCTTTAATTTCTTCTTGCATTCAATATATTTATTATGTGTCTCTTCAAGACTAGCAACTAGCTCTTCTTTAGATAAATAAAAAGGCTTACCTCTTCTTCTTCTTCTTCACTTATTGTAGCAATAAGGCATTCTTTATGCACATCTTCCTTCTTTGACCTCCATGGACAGTTAAGTGTAGTGTGTCTTGTTCCTAAGCACCAATTGCAACTTGTTGAAGATTGGTCCATGCTTTTCCTTTGCTTGCGGTTGTTAATACCACCACCCTTCATCCTTCAAGACTCGATTAGAGCTCCTTGAAGCCTGCTCTGATACCAATTGAAAAACCACTAGAGGGGGGGTGAATAGGGTTTTATAATAATTTAACAATTATTTTAACTCAAACAACCAACCGCACAAATATTAGACAAGGGGACAAGGATTTAGAGTGGTTCCAACCTTAGCAAATACTAAGGCAGTCAATCCACTACCCGGTTGCTTACCCAACCGGGATTTTGAAAGAATCAAATTTTATTACCTCGCAAGGACTTACATAAAATTACAATTCTTTCACCAAACCCTTCGAACAGCCTTCACCTAGAAGTAGTTGCACCAACTTTGAAGCAGCCTTCTTGAAGTAACTTCAAGCTCCCCCTTGAAGTAGCCTTCCTCTTGAAGTAGCTTCCCGTTGCAACAACCTTCTTGAAGTAGTCCGAAGTCCACCTTCTCCACTGAGAAGAACCTTCTCCAATCCGCAGCCTCTAACCCTAGGAGTAGCAAGGAGAATACAAAGGATAAAAGGAACAAGAAGGAAAAATAGAAATTACAATACCACTTTGCAGCTCAAGGCTTGATTTCCTATATCAAGCGTTTTGATCTCCTAACCAATGTAAATAGAAGTGTAATTGCTGTGGATAGGAGATGCTAGCCTATAGGACATGAAATTATAGCAAGGAGAAGAATAGCCAATGCAAGTGTTGTTCAATTTCTCAAAATAGATTAACAATTGCGAGTGTAAGCTCAAGTGTATCACTAGTGTAGATTGGTGAGTTTAGGTGTCCTAAGGCATGTCCTATTTATAGAAATGACCTAAAAGTTCTTAAGGACGTTCTATACACTTTCTAGGGGGTTCTTAGTGCTCAACTAGCCGTTATGTGTCCACTAATTGCATTTGCAACGGCTAGTTAATTGACCCTGAAAAGTGCAGATTTGTCGACTGAGGGACCTCCTGGAGCAAGTGTTTACAACGTTCATTTCCAACTCCCAACCACTTTGTCTGCTGGGTCTAACGGCTAGTAGGGTCTATTCTCGATCGAAGATTTCGTCGACCGAGAGTTTCTCGGTCAAAGTTTTTGTCGACCGATATTTTCTCGATCGACGATTTGTCGACCGAGAATATTACTGACTCAATGTATTCATTTACTAAGTGTGTGTATCAATGTGCAATTGTGATACTATCTTGGGGAATGACCTATCTAAGTGTTGTGAGTGGATAGGGAAGATCTAAACGCTTGATTTACATGATATCTAATTACTTGTACATTATATACTTGTACAAGCATTTACATTTTATTACAATCATGAAAATAAAGCGATTTTATCAAATTGTTCTTCCAAGTCTTTGTTATCCACCACCTTATATGCTTGTTCATGAAATACTCAAATAGCACGTTAAAACCACAAGAATGAAATGTTTGTCATCATCAAAACAAAGAGATTATAATAATGTCCAATTTAGCCAACAATCATGACATTTGATCTTTTCCTCTTATGTGGTCCATACTTTAGAGATTTTTATAAAATCTATATCTCCTAAACCACTCATCCAATTAATCCCAAATTTTAAGAGAAAGTCTATAAAGACTTAATCTACCTATATTCCAAGTTTGAAGCCGAAACTCACAAGGAATAACTCCTTTTCTTTATATGCAAGTTATTCTTTAATAAAACCAAATTAATTGATATTTCCTCTTTCTCTTGCCATTATCTTATCATCTTGCATTCCTTGGACCTCAAGGAACCCCAAAGGTACGATATATCCCATTAGGAAAAATCCTTTTGCCTTTTCCTTTTGTATTTATCCTTTTCTTATATTCCTCCTTTTATTAAGCAAATCCTTTTTTTCTTTTTATTGCTCTTTTCTTATTTCTTTCATTAGAAATTATATGTAAACAAAATATAATCAATTGTGGCCATCATGTCACTTTCTAGAGATTTCTATGTGTTTCTTATAAATATATTACTTATTATCCATCATCTTGTATTTTTTTTCGATTATTTGGACTTTTCTCCTTTTCTCCTCTTTTATATCCATTATTGGATTAACATAATAATAGGAACCACACAATTCTTATCAAAATAGATATTTGCAAAGTAATCCATTGTTTGAATCAAAACATACAACCTTTTCAATTGAGTCCAAATTCACAAAATAATTATATTTCAATTATGAAAACACATGCAAAATTGGGGTTGCAACACTTCCCCCTCGCCCGTCTCCCAGTGATCGCGGTACTCTATGCCTCCGTTTGGTTCGAGATGTGGATTACAAAATCCAGACTGAGTTAGACCGAATATGTCCAATCATCGAGATTATCCAGACTGGAGTTAATCCTGTTTTGTTTCTATTTGGCAAACCAATCCCATCATTAAATTGGACTGACATCGTAACTTGTATTTTTTAGTCTGGCTGATAAAACAAAATACACAAAAAGACAGAATCAAATCAGGAATGGATTACGAAATCCTGCTACTCGCAGGACTGAGTCAACCCAAATATCAGCATAACAGAACCCGAAACGAGACCATTTTAGATTTTTGAAACTAACGCACATCCGGCAAATCTTAGTGGATCCAACAGATGTCGCGGAGACTTGGCATAATAAGACAAGCCAGCTGATATCCCGAACCAAAACGGAGGCTATATAAGTTTTTGATCCATCCGCTCTGCGCTGCTCTCTCCCTCCCGCTCCGAGGAGTCCCGCGAGCAGAGAGGCCCTCCAATACCTTCAATGCATCTAGACAAACTCGAAGATCCCTACTTTAACACTCTTGCTCCCAGAAACCAAGAACCCTGTCCCTCCCCTGTTTCCTGGTCTGTCTTGGTTTCTCGCCTGATCCCCACCTCCGCACAGGTATATATATGCCCTCCCAGTATCGCCACACGACCAGACATCTGTCACGGTGCTGGTTATCCCTCGTTATCCGTGGATGTTCTTGGCGCCCAGAGCCTCAACCCCACCATATAGTTTGCCGATCAGTTCGTCGACATAAAGATCCAGACCACCTCCACTCCAAATACGACCGTCGACGCCTGCGATCACTCCCACACGACACCTGAAAGGTCTCTGTACCTCCAATTCGACTAAAGCAAGGTATTTAGCAATTTCCCCTTTTCACTGCCTGCGGTGATCCTTGAAGCAATTCGCCATTTTAGACATGCTTTTGCCCTGATTTCATCATCAGTAGATTCTTTCTGCGATGATGAATTGAATCTTACCCTCAGTTCTAGCATGTGTGTCTCTATCACGTTTTTTCGATCTCAGGCTTACTGCTTGGCCATGGCGAGTAAGATCATCACCCAGCCCGAGTTTGGGCTTTCTGTCTTCGACAAATCAAGGTGGATGCAACTCAGACCTTCGTTTCTCGCAAGGATTGGATCTCAATGCTTTGTGGAGCAAGGATCTTCGCGGCGGCCACACTGTTGTGTTTACTGATGGAGGAAGAAGAAGCGGGGTAATGTTTTCCCCGGTTTGCCCTCGGCAATCTAATTGCTTGATTGTTATCGCTAGGCCTTCTTCAGTTTTTGCTCGCCCTGGTGCATCCAGGAAAGATTTGGGCTCAGGTCCAACTGGCGGGCAAGGGTTTGTCCCACCTCAGCAGGGCCCATCACCTGGATGGATAGCTTTTCTCGCGTAGATTTTCCTTAAATTCTGATTGGCTTGTCCTTGCGAAATTCATAACAAATTAGCCGTACATCAGAAAATTATGCAAAAATATTTGTTGGAAAAGTTTTCAAACAAGGAAAAACAATATGGTGGTTTTGAGTCCCCGTTTTGGCCGAAATTTTCCTGATTTATTCAAGATCCATGAAACCCTAAAATTTGATTGGATAATGATTATTAATGCATGTTAATTAATTATACATGATAATTAGGGTTCTTTGAATACCAAGAGACTATTAGGAGTTTCTCCAATAATTGTAAGTGGTCCATTCACTTTGAACATAATTATTGGATGTTTATATGCTATTGTGTACAATGTACATATTATTATGTGAATGTAATATGCATGCTACAATTTTAATGATTCAAGTTAAAAGTTAATGGATAAATAAAATCCTTTTTACTTTTTATCTTCAAGAATTATCATACCACATCATATTCATGTTTAAGAGCAAGAGTAAATAGTATTGATGAGTAAAGAGTAAAGATAATGAATGAACCTTGTATAAGACCTCGTCATGGGCTTTCCTAGCATATAGTGTACTTCGGTACAAATCATAGGCTTTCGTAGCATACAGAGCACCTCGGTGCAAATCATGAGATTTCCTAGCATACAAAGCACTTTGCTGCAATTCAAGAGGCACTCCGGTGCAAAGAGAAGAGGCACTCCGATGCAAAACTTGAGCATCTTTATATAAGTTAGATAAAAGACAATGCTAAAATACAAACTTTATTTTCATGATGTTAAATGTTTTCTTTTCAAAGTATATGTTATTTCAGTTTTATAATATGTTCAATTCCACTTACAAATTATTTTATGCATGGCTGAGGGCGCGATGCCCGCAGGGAAGGAGCAACATCAAGGATAAATCTATTTAAGGACCAATTAAAGAAGGAGCTCAAAGACATCTGAGACCAGACCTGGTGGGGTGCCAACTATCAGTAGATTATATTTTCCTTTATGTTCATGAGACATGTGTGTTAGATTAGAGTGTGAGTTTTATGTTATGAGTTTGATATATGAGAAACTATGCAATGCATCTTATGTTGGTTTAACAAACTTTATTTTTATGCAATGATTATTGTTTTGTGACATTCCCAATAAGATAATGCTTCCGATCAATACATCATATATTTTAAAAAATTGGAATGTTACATGCTAAGTACCTTAAAATCCTCTTAACAACTATAAGATGTAATTTCTTGGGATTTGATTGAAAGCGAGCACACAAGCCAACACTAAACATTATGTCAGGTCTAGAGGTAGTTAAATAAAGTAAACTTCCCATCATACCTCTATAGAGATTCTCATCCACTTTCTCACATTCTTCATCTTTATCAAGTTTTTGGCGGTGTTTGACATGGGGGATGTCCATTGGCTTGGTGTTCTCCATCCCAAAGTACTTAAGTAGCTCACTTGTGTACTTGCCTTAGTTGATGAAGTTCTCATCTTTAGTTTGCTTGATTTGAAATTCAAGGAAGAAAGTAAGCTCACCCATCATGCTCATCTTGAACTCACTCTGCATAAGATCACTGAACTCCTTACAAAGATCAAGATTAGTTCCATCAAAAATGATATCATCAACATAGATTTGAATGATAGGAAAATGGTTAGAAGTGCGTTTGAGAAATAAGGTAAAATCCACTTTGCCCATGATTAACTCATGATCTAACAAAAAATTCTTTAATTTCTCATACCAATCTCGAGGTGCTTGTTTGAGGACATAGAGAGCTTTTTACAATAGATAAACATGGTTAGGTAAACTATAATGTTCAAAGCCTGGAGGTTGTGCAACATACACTTCCTCCTCAATTGTACCATTCAAAAATGCACTTATAACATCCATTTGATATAGAAGAAAGTTTGTATGACTAACAAAAGCAAGCAACATACTAATAAACTCAAGTCTAGCTATATGTGCATATGTTTCATCAAAATCTATACATTCATGCTAATTGTAGCCTTGAGCCATTAACCTTGCTTTGTTTCTTACCACCTTGCCGCTTTCATCTAGCTTGTTGCGATAGACCCATATTGTGCCAATGATCTTTCTATCACATGGTCTTGGCACTTGATTCCACACTTTGTTCTTCTCAAATTGCTCCAGTTCTTCTTGCATGGCTAGGATCCATTCATCATCCCCAAGAGCTTCTTTGATGTTCTTTGGCTCGAGTTGTTATATGAAGGTGATGTTTGCTTGTTCCTTGTTGTATGCAGCTCACATCTTCACTCTTTCAAAGGGATCACCTATGATTAGATCTTTAGGATGATTTTTTACAAAGTGGGGAGTTGGATCCTTCTTTTCTTCATCTATCTCTTCTTCTTGAGTGGCCACCTCTTTTCCCTTTTGGGCGATGTGGAGTTCTTGTAAGATAGGATTTACCTCACCTGCAACATCATCATTTAGAATAATATATTCGGGATAACAAGGGTTATTCTCAATAAATTTACATTCATAGATTCTTCTACTTTAGATAGATCAATATTATACACTATGTAAGCCTTGCTAGTAGTGCTATAGCCAAGAAAGAAAGCCTTGTAGGATTTCAGATCAAACTTGTCAAGAGAATCTTTTGTGTTCAAAACAAAACAAGGACACCCAAAAATGTGAAAATACTCAATAGAAGGCTTCCTACCATGTCATATCTCATAGGGGGTTTTCTGCAAAAAAGGATGCATGAAAACCCGATTTTATACAAAACATGAGGTACTAAAGGCTTCGGTCCAAAACTTCTTTGGAGTGTGATACTCTAAAAGCATGGCCCTAGTCATTTCATGTAGTGACATGTTCTTCCTCCCTACAACTCCATTTTGTTGAGGTGTTCAAGATGAAGAAAAGTTATGTTCATATCTGGACTCTTCACAAAAATGTTCAAAAAGATTATTTCCAAATTCTCTTGTTATTGTCGATGACTCGTTTCAAATGAGAAAGAAGGCCCAAGTATATTGAGAGAAATCATCGACACCACAACTATTTACTTTGACAATATGCTAATTAAATGATTGGTTTGTCATGTATCTTTTTGATGTGATGGGTATGTCTTTGTTAGGTGCATATTGTTGTATTGTATCACTTAAAAGTAGAAAATTAGTATGGACTGATATAATTAGTTAAAACATTTTACATAGATATTTTTTAAAATATGGGTAATGTGATATATTAATATAATGAATCTGTGTTGCATAGTAGAGTGACACCCAAAGTATCGTTATAGATTCCCCAATATCAGGAGTACAAGAATGTGAAATATGTCCTCTTATAGTGGTCTAAGTTAATGTGAGAAGGTTCATGGAGTAGTAGACTTGAGCATATACATAGATGGTATGGAGTATCACATGGTGAGGTGATCCACATTTTTAGTGATATCAATATCTAATTGTGGAATCCCATTTTTATTTCGAGGGGAGGGGAGACTGTATCTCCAAAATTCCATTCTAGTGGAAATTACAATTCATTACAGTGGTCCAGCTACATTTAGGGGGAGTGATGTAACACCTCATTTTTTCATGTATCTTGCATTAGGGAGTTTGATGTGTAAATCCATTGATCCCAATTACATAGTGTATTATAGGGCTAGCGTCCTAGACATGCGGTCAAAATCCTTATAGGTCGCTGGTTTTTGTGCCCCTACAATTTCCTCACATAGATTTAGGTAGAGTGGTCTTAGCGGTATCAATATACCCTAAGATCTCATAATGGGATAATTTAATTAGACTTAAGCCTCAGTTGTATCTTAGTGACCGCTTCCCAATCTAGTCAGGAAATTAATAAATATATTCATTCATGTAGTAAGATATGATGAATATTATAAATGATGTCCTCTAGCTTAATTGTAAATATTCCAATATGCATTTTTAATGACCTTGTGATGTTCCTAATTATATTGTTGTCTATTATGTGCATGACCTTGTGATGTTCCTAATTATTGTTTTATATATAATTAGTGTGAATTCATTCATATAAACAATTTCTTAGTTCTTGTGATTCAAGTTAGCAAATATGTCTCCCTAATTACGAAATAATGGATTTTTTGTTCTAATTTTATCTAATATATCTAAGTCACTATTTATACATGTTGTAGCTAATCTAGAAATTTATAAATTAATTCAGTCATGTAGTAAAATATGATTAATGTTATAAATGATGTTCTCTAGCTTACTATTCTAGTTTGCATTTTTAATGAGTGTTACTATTTCATAAAAGTGCATGACCTTGTGATATTCCTAATTATTGTTTTATATATAATTAGTGCAAATTCACTCATAGAAATAATTTTTTAGTTATTGTGAAACAAGTTATCACATATGTTGCCCTAATTCTAATATAATAGATTTTTCTAGTTTTATCTAATATATTTAAATCACTATTTATACATGTTGTGTATCTTGAGTGTAATTCTATCATGTTATTTTTTAAATACATTTTTTATGTTTAACAAAACAACAAAAAGTATTGATTAAATTAGAACACACATAGTTGTAATCCAGAGTATAAATGCCACTTCACTCTCATAATCCCTTAATATTTTATTTATTAAGTTGTTTCTTTCTTATACGTGCAACATGACGTAAAGTGAATTGTATATGAATACTTTAATTAATGTTGAAGTCTTAAAAAGGAAATTTGTAATTGAGTCTTTTTTTCATTATTATCACTACTTTCATTGCAAATCATTCTTGTTGTTTTGAAGTAAGAATTAGTTTAAGAATTTTCCTAATGGGTAGATTTCAACATCTAGAGAGGTGGTCCCTACAACATGGATGCCTGATATCAAGTTTGATCCCACATAGAAGAAAGATATTCTTTGATATTTAGTAGTTCACTATCTAAATAATACAAATAAAACAACAAATACTTATCGAATTAGATCAAGGGAATAAACACTCAATACAAATCAAATGTTTAGCAATGGTAATCCAACTTTGAAGGACTTTTGGCCAAATATTCACCTCTAATGAGTGTTTGTGATAGCTCTACCATTCAAATGTGCACAAGCGGAGGTAAATAACAAGATATAAGTTTTAGTTCATAATCCCTACATATCTCAATGAATAGGGTTCCACTAGTGATGATAATTGTACTTAAGATCATGACAAACATCCATACACTTCATTAGACCTAGGTATGTGAATCCCAAACTCCATGGTCTACTTATTCCCATGTGGAATGGGAGAGACACTTAATTCTAGGACCTAATCATATATTTCTCTCAACATAATGGAAAAATAGGTGAATAAGTTGTCCAAGCTAACTCTACAAGGAAAAGTAGATACTAACACTGAATCATAATTTGGTGAAATGCTTGGATGCAAAATATCGAGATTGTAAGAAAAAAGACCAATAGTGTTATATTTAATATATGGTTTGGGAAAAACCATGAAACACAACTACACTTTACTAGGACATGTTTTTAGTGAGTCAAATGGTCTTAGTATTTTGTATAATTTACAAATACATATATATATATATATATCTTAGTTTGAGAGAAAAATTAATTAAACCACAATATGCATATGTCACAATAGGATTTTTTGGGCATTGCGTATAATTGTGCTATATTAGAATATATTCATTAGTAATATACGCTTAAATTACTATAATATTTCGAACAAAAGTTTTGCATTGCATGTGTTTATGAGTATATATTATTATCATATACGTATAACGTCCTTTTGAAAAGTATTCCAACTGTAATGCTAGTAGTACCAAATTAAATTAAAACACATAAAAATGTTTGTTTTATCTTCATTAGTACTATCTAATGGAGTAGTCTAATTTCCAATGTTGTTAAAACAATAGTATCTTTTTGGTTTATCACCTTACGGGTAAGTGAAAACATGTCACCTATCTAGTATGACCAAAGGTATCCAAGGTATGTAGTTTCAAAGCTAATGATAGGTCCATTTTGGGGCTCCCTCCCACATTTTGAATACAATACTGATATTTGTTAATAATTGAAGTAAACCATCAATCTCGTTAACTATTTGGCATAAGGTTTAATTTTTATAATACTCTACACATAGATGAGTTCATATCTACTTTATCCATAAATCCAACTTAAAGACTTAAAACCTAGTAAGACACCTCCTATATCCCAATACACACATTTGATTGATAATTAACTTGACATTACTGTACTTATTTATGCCTCAAGATATTTTGTCATATTTTTATGTTTCCTTGTTTGATGGTGTTGCTCTCTAGTTAGTTGATATTCTTATCCAATTATGAAACTAGAATGGGAGACTATTTGTGATTATTTAAAATTTTAAAACCCCAAGATACTTGAACCTTACTTATATTTCCATTCCTCTCTATAATTGTGGGCTGATCAAATTAGAAAATCAGTGCCTACTACTTGTTGATAAATTTATTTAAAAAAAACTATTCATAAAGGTTTCCTTACCTCAGTTGGTCTTTTTGTTTCTATGTGTCAAAATCCTTCATGTTTGTCAATACAACTTCTTTGCATGAGATCAACATTTGTGTGTCTAATACTTCCCCCATTATAGATAAATTTAGATATTACTTTATTACAAAACTCTCCCAATGACAACAATTAATCAGGAACCAATATATCCATTCAAATCATAATACATCATCAATCACACATAAAATTGGCCTCCAACCATGTATTGACGTATGCATATACAACAATATACAAAATGAAAACATACCCAATGTGATGGTAGATGACCCACAAGAAACTCCACCAGACACAAGCTCCCTTACAAACATAAGTATTACATTGATGTGTATTCTTTATTTGCCTCTTTGACTTGGAAAGATTTTTATGCTATCATAATGAATTAAGATTTCCATAAGTGAATTTTAACTGTATGAAATTGTAGATAAGTTCCTTTAGATAGTCAACTTCCATCTTGATTTTATCTAAAGTACACAACTCAACCTCAATGGTGGACTTAGACACCATAATTTATTTCTTAGAATTCCATGTGACAACACTACCACCCAATAGAAACAAATAACTAGAGACTTCCTTACTCTAGAGTTCTTAGGTATCCATCTTGCATGGCTAAATACTTCAAGAACTGATATTTTTTTCTTCTCATAATGCAGCTCAATAGAAGTAGTTCAACTTATAAATAAGACAATATCTAGAACTTCCCAATGATTTCTATTTGGAAAATTTGCATATCTACTAACTTTATACACATCAAACACAATGTCTAGTTATGTAAAATCAAGAACATACATCAAAGTTCAAATAATATAAAAATATCTTAATTGAGACACATAAATACCACTTGCACTCTTGGATAAATCTTTAAAAGTATCATATGTAGTTTTTACATGTCTGCAATATGTTTCGTCAAATAACCTAAGTACTTTATCAATCTAGCTAGATTGAGATAGTGACATATCATTTGTAATTTAATGAATAGCTCTAAAATCATATACACAAATCACATATATCCTTCATATCAAACTTACTATGTATGAACTATTCAGATTTACAAATAGCTCTCATGTTAAAGCATCTACACATAGATAAAGAATGAAACATCCCTAGTTTAAGAATTTGCAATACACTTATATATTTCGTTTGAAATGAATCTAAAGGATAATAAAACAATACCAAACTTGTATGCTACTTTTAGGGTCTTGTTTTAAACTATGTAATGATATCACTAGTTTACACACTTGGAATTCACTCCCACAAGGCACAACCCTTTGGTTGATCTGTGTATATTTCCTCTTGAAGATCACCACAAAAATGTATTCTTCACATCCATATAGTGTATAGAGTTAATAAATGGAATCTAGTGTAATAATAACTCTATTTATGGTCATAAAAGAAATAGGAAAATAGGTATCAAGTCAATCTATTCCTTCATGTAGTGTCTATATCTTCACAACTAATATGGTCTCAGACTTATTAATAGATCCGTTAAATTTAGTTAATCTGAAATATCCAATAACATCCACCTATAGTGTAAAGTATTGAATATCAACTTCCTTCCAAAGCTTGTCTTTTAAAGAAGCCATATACTATAGTAGGACATAGGATCATGGTCAACATTATAAGTGACAAAATTCAATTCCAAACCTCTAGGATGTCCTTGCACCTTTACTTTTTTTTGGTTCCATTCTTTTGACAAAGCCAATTCAAAACTCTAGGGTGCCTTGCACCTTTAATTTTGCCGGTTCCATTATTTCTTTGGATATATCTGATCTAGAAGTAATACACTTAGTACTAAACACCATATTTGACACCCATTCCACATGAATGAGAATGGAACATGTAGGGTTAGGATATCCTATAGAACCACTGTGGGTACATCAATTTTAATTGGGAATAGAGTTAAACCATAGTGTTGAAACTTATGTCAGAAATATTAGATCTAATGAAAAAATATCTATGCCTAGCTTGTCTTCACATAATCCAAGAAAAGGAACAATTTTGGGTGAGGATAAGCATCGAACCATGCCAGCCTGATCTGCATGCATAACCCAACTCATGCACAATACATATAATTTACATGGGTGGACCGTGTCTAAAATTTTGACCCAGATTTTTGTATGAATTAGGTCAGCAACTAGGTGAACCCAGACCCAAGAATTCATATATCGAGATATTTTACACGTGTATGTATATATAACCATATTTTGTGTGTAATACATCTATTTTGTAATACACATTTGAGTACACACTTTAAAAATTGCATTTGATTTGAAATAAGTTTAGTCATTCATATTAAGAAGTCTAAAAGAGTAATGCAATAGGGTAAATTTAAGTTATATGCACCTAGTTTATGTTTAATGTGTTTGAAAAAATTTTCAATACAATATAGCCTAAGATATCAAATGTATAATATTTAGACTTTTTCTTCTTCAAGAGACATCTCTATTATGACATTGGCTGACCAAATTATTATATAGAAGTGTGCCTTTTCTAATCAATGATAATTGGATATATCCCATAAATGGTAGGATGATTTTGAATTGTATATCATAAATAATGGTTTATGATTGTTGTATTTTAACATGTCAAATATAGATGATATTTTTTTTTCATTTATTATATCTATATAATAACTTGTAAGTGCACTAGTTTTTACATATGGATTATATGTACCAGTTAGTACACATTCTCCAAACTATGTTAATAATTTCTTCTACATATCTGTTAAAAATATCTTCATTTAAATATTTGGGTCTTCCCTAACCCAATTCAAAATCTAGATCTGTTACACATATGTGTCATGCATGCTTAATATGGACCAAGTTCTCCAAATATTATTTGGGCCTAAATGCAACATGCAGCCTGATTAACAATATTGATTTGGTCATGGATATAACCTGAGGTGATCCGACCCAATGCTCATCCCTAGTTTTAGGTCCCAGTTATTTCTTTTGTATTTTGAAATAAGTAATTTCACAAAATACTCCCACACCTTTAGATTTTTGAGAGTTGTCTTTCTGCCATACCCAAGCTCAAACATGTCTTTTTCTTAATTCTTATGGGGAAACATGTTCATAATATGGAAAAACATATTCAAAATTTACCCAAATAAAGTGAAGTAACTCAGAACTTTATAGTAGACATTGACCATGTCCATTAGGGTCCTATTATTTTTCTATATTATTCTAGTTGATTGTTGTGAGTATGGAGTTATTACATAATGTAAAATAAAAAAAAACTTTGGAATATCCTAGAAAAGAGTTTAAGGTATACTATCCTCCCTTATGGATATTGATCATTTAAGTACCTCGCCTGTTAATCTTAAAATTTTCATGTTTTACTATTTATATTTGATGCAAACAATGTATTTATTGGGATATATTAGAAAGCTTGTAATCTATATGCCTTATTTACTAGCTTTGGGTTAATACTATGATTTCTCCAAATTCAAATAATTTAATGTGTTCTGTTGTTTCTCATAATCTATTTTTGATTTATGATTAAAGATATGAAGGAAAAACCAATAATCTAGAAGTTTCCAAGAATACGGAATAACTGGATAATTAACATATGATAATGTCTTGGTTTTCTTGAAAATCTAGTTGAGGGAAACCATGGGCTTAATTAGGCCACACCTTGCACCCAATGAGAGGAGATACCAAAATAGGAGTAATTTCCAAGTTTGAGTGGATAATTTGGAATTGCATGCCCTAAATAATAAAAATAAGAAAATACTTGGGAGGCCAGGAAAAGGTGATTAACTTTCGTATTTAGTTATCAACTTTTGCAGAGGCTGAGATAATGTCATTGTGAAGTTTCATGTAAAATTTAGGAGCAATCAGAGTTTCCTAGAAGCCCCTAGGATTTTCTAAAGGATTAGATAAAGTGCATCATACTAGAGATAATCATATATAAATAGAATGCAAATAATTATATACCTAACCTAAGGTCTGCGTGGCACCGCATGATAGAGGTTCAGGTTTTGTCCCTTCTAAAACATTAGGATCAAATGATTGGTGGTCATTGTCTACCTCCCTATCCAATTCTAAATAGGCCTATTTCCCATCTAGATCCTATCTCTATCTCCTCTCCACCATATTCACTCAAACAAATTCCATTGGAACTAAGAGATAATAACATATCTAACAAGATAATCCACATCCTTTATTGTCATGTGAACAACAAAAGTTCAAGTAAGAAGAAACTCTAAGAGTTGGGGTTGCGAATAACTTCCCTCTACTATTAACCCCACCCTATAAATAGGATACCATTAGCACCCTCGATTCCTCGCGCACTTAGAGATACCCCCAACTGGCTGTCAAGCCCTTCCATAACCTCTTCCTAGGTCTCTCGCAATCCAAAAAACCACCACTATCATTCTCAGACTACAAGGTACCCCAAGCCAATTCTCAGAGTATCACAAGGATTCCCTGAGGCAACCAAAATCGCTTGGAAGAGATGAGGAAGTCACTTGCATGACTTCCCTGATCACATGTCTAAAGCTTGCAAGCTTCATCAAGAACTCATCTTCAACCACCACATAATGTGGTGTTTGGTGGAAACTCTTCGGAAGACACCCAAGAAACTTCCTGAGGCCTTTGTTTGTTGAGGAGCAAGGTAATTATCTGAATTTCTTTGTTCATTTTAGTTTTTTCTAGACCCATATCTCCTTCTTCCCCTGCCATTGTGCTTTGGCCAGTTGGCTTCAACAGAGGCTCAAAAAGATCCCTGGATCCATAGTGTAATACCCCAATTTTTATATCACATAAGTGGAAGCTAATCTTTTTCTCTCTTCAACTTAGGAGTGTAATTAACATTATATGCATTAAAATAATGACAGATAAGAACCAATACTGACTAGTGTAAAAATGCATTTCCATAAACTATTAGTAAAGAAACTCTATTACAAAAGTAATTTAATATCATGATACTACCTTATATGAATCTCATGTCATATATGGGATCATGTAGATGGCACTCCACCAAGAAAACCTCCTAAAGTTGTAGTTGAATCCTCTTGTCATGACTATCTCCTGAAGTTCTGTACATGCAGACATCTCATCTCTAACTTTTCACAAAGGAAAACCTAGGTTAGACTAAGTGGTATTAAATTTCTATAACATAAACATAAATATGCAATAACTAAAATCTGAGTTAAGATCTGGCAACTGTAACTTATACTGAATCGATGTGTCTTTAATTTATGTCTTTTATTTGATTTTTTGCCACCATTATATAATAAGTCCTCTTGAATTGGTGTATCTATGCCCTGAAATGGTACTGAAGTACCTATGAATTGGCACTACATGCCTCTGAATGACACCAAGGTGTCTTTGAATTGGCGTGGCTACGCCATGAATTGATATTAAAGTATCTCTGAATTGGAGTAAACACTCCTTTGAATTGGAAACAGATGTCTCTGAATTATCTCATGACTAACTGAATGAGGACTTATTCTATAATGTCATATGTGTAGGTTTTGACTTAATTATCTTATGTCTAAACTTATTGAATTCCGAGTCTGAACTTATCTGAAACTGAATATGTATTGAATTCTGAATATAAATCTTAATTTGAATCTAATATGAATATCTCAGAAAGTTTGTCTTACTTAACTGATACTTTGAAGTTATTATATTAGAAAATGAAATCTTACTCAACTGAATTCTAAATTTGAATCTCTGCTCTTAAATTCTAAACACAATCAAAATATGGTATTCTTATTATCTAATAAATCTTAATACAGGGCTCTATTTTAACATGATGACTTAACATATACTGATATCATATATTTGACATCTAAATTTAAAGGCTTAAGAAAATAAACTGAATGTGATCGTAAAATACCATAAATATCAAATATTTAAAATATGATAATCTATCAAAATAACTTAAACTGAATAAAATCTAATTTCTCAAGGATAGGGGTGTAAACGGTGCAGGTATGGCCATACCCATACCCATACCCATCTAATTTAGTGGGTCTGGTTCCAGTTCTAGACGCGCATAATACAAACCTGGACCGCACCATACCTGTACCCGCAATAATAGTGGGTATGCGGTGCAGGTATGAGGGTAAGCGGATCTATAAAATATCATACTGTTTATGTAAGAGAAATGACTATGTTATATATATTTAATAGAACAAGATATTGTTATTATATAGTATATTAACATGTAGTAGTTATATTAAACAATGCTATATTTTATACATTAACATTAATTGAGTAATTGCTTACATATTTGTAGTCATGATCATAATGTTTAACTTATGCAGAAAGTAATGTAAATTAGTAGACATTTTGATTTTAAGTTTACATATGATGTTCATTATTGTAACTAGAATACTTAATTCTTAATTATATGACTAGTTCTAACCTTATTGTAGTTAGAGTAGGATATAATCTCAAGAATTATATTAGTTGGACTAGTAAAGTATGATATATATAACATATTATTTAAGTAGTTACTTATGTATAGTAGGTACATGGGTCTAGCGGGTCTGTGTCCAATCATACCCATTATTGGACCCGCTATATGCGGTTCCAAGGGTATACATGTCTAAGGGTATGCGGGTATAGAAAATAAACCCGTGAGGGATTTTTTAAGGGTCTGGATTTGTGGGTCTGCGGGTCTACCCATACCCATTTACAACCCTACTCAAGGAATGACAAGATATGAATTACTAAAGTCTGACAATAACTTAATCTCTAAGTTACTTTGTAGGAACATGTAGGATGCATCATAATAATTATGAAATTCAATGCGCATGGCCTACTTATCTCATTTGAGAACATTCTTAACGTAGTATGGGTTCCTTGTTCCATAACCTAATCACTTGGATTTCAACAAATGTCTATAAGTCCATGTATATTTTCCTTCTTCATTTCAAATTCTCAACCCCTGTCACCCCAACCTTATATACCAACTTAGGGTTCTCATTTTACTGAAACTATCTCTGATTAAAGCACATCTAAAATCTAAACATTAAATCAAACTCAACTCACACATTATATAGCATACACATGTTGATATATCCATATAAACCAAATGTCATATGTCCTAATATATAAGTTTATACATCATATACCAATAGTAAACTTCAAACAAACACACATATACTACTTTTACTGACTTAGTTATAAAATCAAAGGAAAAATACAATTAGAATCATTTTCCATGCTAAATCGGCACATAATATACATGGTGTCTCACAAATAATTATAAATTAGCATACATAATGGCCACTTAGTCCCACAAATTATATACTGGTATAAATGTACATAAAACTCTATCAAAACTTTAGAAACAGTAAGAACAATGTATAATAAGGTCTATGTAAAAACCTAAAATCATTTCATTGCGATTCAATGGGTGACATACCCATAATTCCCTTATTAGGGTTTAAATCAAAGTCCTTATTAAAACCTAAAATTAGAATGATCAAACTTTAGAATCATGTTAAACATTTCAAAATATACTCACTGTTAAATTTTCATGAATTTTTAAAGTTGTTTGCTAACTTTTATGCCCAAAATATTAAAATCTCATATTTTTAGTAATCAGAACATAATAAATATCAGACATCTAGAACACCTTTCTAATTTATTTTTATAAGATAGTAGACATTAGTAGATTTCCATAGACACCTTATTTGATTACATTGGATATATGACATGGGAGATATGAATTTTACAAAATCTTATCCTTACATTCATCATGGACCATTGATATAAGATCAAATGACTCACATGGTGCCGCATCCAAGGCACTTCTAGGGCCTACTCACGGATCCTTTTACTGGATCCGACTCTTTCTTTTCCCGTGAACCTGGGTAGAGAGCTCCCTGGTTTCATTCTCAGAGCAAGCAGTCGCCGCCGTGAGGGGCTCTCTGACGACTCCGATCATGAGGTCCATGCTTCCTTCACATGAAGTAAGGGTATAGTTATCTTCGTACGGGCCTGCTTGCCATGGGCGGTGCCATCTTGGTGCACAAGGAGGGTAAGATGGAGAATCCCTAACTCATCCATGCTCTGCGTAGCCGCCAGGTTTTTCTTTCTCAGTTCTTCTCGTTCTCGCTCCCATGTCGTGTAAAAAACCTAGCATAAGGTTTGGCTACCACTAATCATCAAGGGTCGAGGGATTTTATACCCCATGCCTCCTAGAACATGGATCAGGGATCTCCCTTGCTCTCTCAGGCATAGACTATCCAGTAGGGCTGTAAATGGGGCTATAAATGGACATGGGTATACCCGCATACCCTCAAACCCATACCCACTAAACCCATAATGGGTATACATTTTTATTACCATGTAACCGCTTACCCTTATACCCACATACCCGCCTCTTACAGGGTAAGGTTATGGTTATGTATATACCCATACCCTGTATACCCATATACTCATTTACTTATATTTTTATATAAATAATATACATTAATATGTAATGGTGTATATTGTAGGACTCACATCTAGCAAGTATATATACCTTAAAATAGTAAATATTTATATTAGAATGTAGTGTTCCATATTGTAGCGTGCAAATCTAGTCACAAATCCATTGACACACCTTTATAACCACTCAAGTACATTTCAATTAATTAAGAAGGTCATAAAGTCATTCTCTCATTCCGCTTGTCTCTTCTCTATACTTTGAATGATATTTCTACATAACCTATCAATTTAAGTGTGGTAGTTTGTTGTATCTCAAAGTTTGTCGTGTATTATTATAATAAGTTAAACATAACCGTATACCTAATTACCGATCCATATACCCAGCAATTATACAGATATGGGTAGTTGCGGGTATACCTTTTGACAAGGCGGGTATATAACCGTAACAATATCCGCTTAACTAAACGATTACGGTTATGGATATGACCATACCCACACCATACCCTACCCATTTACAGCCCTACTATCCAGTCCGTGATGGACTGAAGTCTCGTCCATCCCAATTTTTTTTACTTTTTTTCTTTTCTTTTAAGTTAAAGTCCACTTTATATAAATAATCATTTTACCCACATACTAATCCCATTAAATTCTAAATTTTAGAATTACTATATAATTTCCATAGTCTTTCTTTTAGGAAGATATCAAGGAAAAATTAAATAGATAAACACTCCAAACTTACCTTTTAAGTAAAAACTAGATAAGTATTAAATTAATTCTCTAGGTCACTAGATTAATAAAATTTATCTAAAATTGCTTCCATGGTCTTATATTGTAATTATCTAAGTACTAAATGTTTTGAGTATCTCTTATGAATTTGAAATACCACATTACAAATTTTTTACTGCAAGGACCCATGTGTAAACTATGATTGACCCAAAATGGGCTTAAAAGGTTTCTAGGCCAGATGACCAAATCATTGGTCTTCCAAAGGATCCATAGGGTTAATCATATTCTTGATTATGAAACTTAAGCCTAGAACACTATAGACTTCCAATGAAATATTCCTTATGATACATTTGATCAATATCACTTTATACTTAACTTTAAGACCTAAAATAGGTCTAGGGCTCACAATCCATTAACTAGAGTCATCATATTCTCTCTATTATTCTACTCTAATTATCCATTCATATCATAAAATTAGATGTCAAATTCTCAGACTTCATGGATTACAAAAAAGTCTCAATTAAAAAAAATGCATTTCTCCATTCTTTTTCCCTTAAATCAAAATATCATGAAAATTGGACAGAACCTTACTATAGCATAAATCAACCCTATATTGATTTCATCAATAACTTAATCATGTACTTTCTAGGTTCCAAACATCAAGGTGTGACAATATTACCCACCTTTTTGGGAATTTCATCCCTGAAATTTAGTTAAACTATAGGAGGCTACCCACCTTAGGGTTTCACATACCTTACTATCACTTGAAAAATTTCATAAAGTCTTGTAGGTACCTTCACAATATGACCTTGTCATGAATAACTACAATGTCGAACATATTCAGTAAACTATCAAATACAACCAACATGGAAATCTATAAAAATATTCTTAAATATATATGATTACTCTTTCTTTACTCTTAATTCTTTCTTTTTATGCATCTTTCTCTAGAGACTCGTATTCTAGTACCTGGGTCTCATGACCTGCACATAGGTCCTAAGTTATGTATATAAGATGGCTTGCATTAAGGGTTTGGGTCTAACTCCATAATCTTAGTTTATTCCATTAAATCAGATCTTATATGAATCTTAATGCATTCTGACTTCATGGTCTTACCATGATCTTAAATCTTAATGCATGAATCTTATCTTGTAAATATAAATATGACTTGATGCATTCAAATCTTATATATTATTGTGTATTTAGCTCTTAGATCTTAATCATTCTTGAAAATCTTTTTAACAAGTCTCTATTTGAGATCTTAGACATAGTAAGGATATGGACATGAAAGTACAAAAATCTTTACTTGCATGTCTTATATTAATATCTTCGAATATTAGAATACACAATTCATGAAAGTCTTATTCAAGAAACATGTAGATATACTGAGCTTTTTAAGTGAATGTTCATGGGCATAGACCACTTACTTTTGGTTTGCAAAACCCCCACTAAATTCATTCAGACTCCTTCTCCAACCATATACTACACTATTAGGTCAAATGACCTTTCAAAGGAGTACGAATGTTTGAAACTTTGTTATCTTCTTAGATGGTAAGACCCCTTTCCCATCTTGCTATGGATTACCAATCTTGAGAACACTATGGTAAAGGTTGTCTCTTATCCTTCCTCTTAAGGAACCAAGCTAGGATTTTAAGACTTTAAAGGATGAAGCATTCTGTTGTTTCATGGTTCTTCATTATTATCCTGATCTTCAACTTGCAATATCTATGGTGTATTCTTCACAAAACCTTACGTTATAGTGCTTATTACATCTATGTTCCCGCTTTACCATAGTGTCCACTTCGCTTGGGTAAACAAAAACTTACTCTACTATCTTAATATTATCTTACTAACTTTCTTCATCCTATCATGGTGCTCTAGGTTGAGTGGACCCAAGGCACTAATAATGACTACTCTATCATGAAATTGTGATTATCCTCATGAATAATGAATCAAACCTTAGTCAAAAAACTTCTCTAGGATCTATCTCGTGTGAAAATAATCTAAAACCCAATATTGTAGTGACCCTAGGTCATTGATCAATACTAGAACATATCTTGTATCAAATATGCTTAAAACATTCTCACGTATAACCTTAAAGACTTTTAGTAACCTCTAGAAATTATCATACTTTAAACTTAGACTCAACTTATAACATTAATTCTGTTTCCTCAAGTATTTTTATTTTACAACCATCATAATTCAACTTGCGACTGTAATCCCTCCTTTAGATAAAGATCCTAGGGACATCAAGAGTTCTTTAATTCTCATCAAGTAAAGTAGGAAAAAGGCCTCATCTCCTTCTACTTTAAAGCCAAGTCACTCCTCTATTTCAACATATCTACCTTTCGTATGGATTCTAGGGTTCTAATAGGTACGTAATTAGGTTTAGTTGACCATCTA